>CM038673.1:554125326-556569779 GCA_021605145.1 Aegilops bicornis | reverse complement strand
ACGATGTATGGCCTCTCCCAGTGTGTGCTCCTCGTCACCTCCAGGAATGTCAAGCTATACCCCCGAATATTGGTCCACCACCTCATCAACCACGACACGAGCATAGCCGGCTGGAATCGTTCTGCAATGGTAGGTTGCTCCGGGGGGATTTGTATAAGCAACGGCGTCCGCCGCCTTCATGGATATGTTCTTTATTTTGAAGTGTAGCTCACAGTTAGTGTTCTCCATGATGTCATCCATAGGGTATCTATCCAGCAGTGCGTCACCCGGGGCAGAACCCACGCTGCTTCTCGGCATGGATGGGACGGTGCTATCCAATGTTGGATCATCCGCTAGCTGCGGCCGCTGCTGAGACCCCCTTTCCTGGCTAAGCAAGTCGATCTGCTGCTGCCTCTGCAATTTGAGTGCCAAGTCCGCGTGCGCTGATTCTAGGCCTTGAAGGCGTTCTGCTTCCTGCTTCCTCTGCTCGTCCTCCAACTTCTTCTTCTCCTCCCCCATCTTCCTTCTCGCACGGTTTCTGTAGTCGGCGTTCCACTCAGAAAAGCCCTCATACCACGGAACAACGCCCTTGCCTCGTGTTCTTCCCGGGTGTTCAGGATTTCCCAGGGCACGCGTAAGCTCGTCGTTCTCTCTGTTGGGCGTGAACACCCCCTTTCGAGCTTCTTCTATTGCTTCAACTAACTTATCATCAGCTCCTTTAAGACATGCCTTCTTCGAAACCTCTCCTGTCTTTGGGTCCAACGCCCCCCCATGCGCATAGAACCAACTTCTGCACCTGGGGGGCCAGCTCAGTGTAACTGGAGTGACCTGTGCAGCCAGCATCTCTTGTTCAGACTTATTCCACTTAGGCATTGCCACCACGTAGCCACCTGGCCCCAGCCTACGGAATTGCTGTTTTTTTGCGGCGTTGGCCTTGTCTTTTCTGGACCGTTTCTTAGATAATTCTATTTCCTTAAATTTCACGAAATCGTCCGAGTGTTCTCTTTGGTTCTCCAGTGTTTCCTTGAATTCCGGAGTCTTCTTTCCTGCTTTGATGTAGTTATTTCATACAGTTTTCTTGTGGTTGTTGAATGCAATTGCCATCTTCCTAAGAGCAGCGTCCTTGACTTTCTCCACATCTGCAGCTGTGAAATGATCTGGTAGGGTGAAATGTTCCATGAGATCTTCCCAAAGTACTTTTTTTGCTTTGTCATCGACAAAAGTAAGATCTGGCGGGGCTTTGATGGCTCTTTCCATTCTTGAAGGGAGATCGGGAGTTTGTTCTTCACAAGAACTCCGCACCGACGAACGAACTTGTTCGCAATGTTCTTAGGCGCTATTGGTTCGCCATGAGTTTTGATGGCATCGATGTTGTACTTTACGCCCTCCTTCAACTTTTTTCCCGGGCCTCGCACTCTGCCTGTAGAAGATTTGCTCGATCCGGTGGGCTGAAAGAAGAAAGATCGATTCATTAATATATCTTCAAATCATTTAAAACATGTGATGATCACCAGATGCCTGCTTATATAAATATACCTCACCGGTCTCTGTTTTATCAAGATCAACATTTTCTTCGCCATCATAATCACTAATTTCTTCGCCATCATAATCATTAATTTCTTCGCCATCATAATCCATGACTTCATCAATTCGGTCGTCGCGATCGAATATCATATCATCACCCTCCCCGGTATTGTTCAGATATTGGGAGCCGTCATCTTCTTCATTTCGATTATCTGGCGCGCGAGGGGAGCGTACGATCTCGAACAAGGCCTCTTCTCCCTCTCTATCGGTATTGTCCGCCATAGCTTTTATTTAACAAATCCAGAAGAAATATAAAACAATTTAGTATTCAAATTACAATATGCATGCATGCAATCAATAAGAGGAAATCCTGAATCATAGTACATAATATGCACCGTCTCGAATAATATATAATCTCGAATATTATATATCGAATACATCACTAGCTAACTAGCTAATAAAGATCGAATACTACAGAATAATCTAGGCCACTAGCGGTTCCTGAGGCGCGGGCGGTGGACACCCAAAGATAAGGAACCATCACAGGATCATAGCTCCGGTCATCTCCCCAAAGACCCTGCCAGGTATTGGAGAACCTGACGTCCATAGCAGCCATGTAGCGACGGACGTGCTCGTCCTCCTTCCTGACACGGCGATGCACCACCTCCGGCGGGGCCGGCTCCCTCCGCATCGAAAGTGACCCACTGGAACGCCACCGAAGGAGCTCAGGGTCGACGACGGGACCTGGGTTCCTCACCAAGCGGCGAGCCCCTGAAGGTAGCACCTCCCAGTGCCAGCCCGGCGGGGCCCAGTCCCGGACATGGGTCCTCTGAAGCAAGACGTCGTCGCGAACGGGTCGACGGCGAGGATGCGGGCTGGGCATCGTCGAGAACAAATACTATACACCGCAAAAGTAACATTTTTAAATGATTGGATTGTGATATCTTATATGCAAATTCTAAATTTGTATAACTAAAATTATAAGAAACTAAAAACTAACATTTATATAACAATTTGAAATTAATCTATTTCATCTAGCTAAAAGTAACATTTCTAAAATTTCTGACATTTCTATAACATTTATATATATACTATTTGACATTAATCTAATCTAATTAACTAATTCATCTAAAACTTTGTATGAAAAACAGAAAAAACTAAAAACTAAAAACAGAAAAATTGTGTGTGTGTGTGCGCGCGCATGTAGTGTGAGTGTGTGTGTGCGCGTGTAGTGTGTGTGTGTGTGCGCACGCAGGCGACGCCGACAGCGGCGCGGTGGATTGGAGGGAGGAGAGGCCGGGGAGGGGCTCACAGCACGCGCGGGCAAGGTCGAGGCGACGGTAACGGCGAGGTCCAGGCGACGGCGACGGCGAGGCGAGGTCGATAGGGGCCGGACGGCGATGGCACGGGACGGGGCGCCGGGGACGGCGACGACGCGGGATGGGGGTGGCGACGGCACGGGACGGGGCGGCGGCAGAGAGAAGTGGGAGATGAGAAACTAATTTTTTTTGAAGTGTTTCTTATATAGGTGGCACCTTTAGTACCAGTTGTAGCCACTAACCGGTACTAAAGGCCTGTTTTGGCCAGGCGAAGCGGCGGGAATCGCACCCCCTTTAGTACCGGGTCGTGGCTACAACCGATACTAAACGCCCCCCTTTAGTACCGGTTGTAGCCATGACCCGGTACTAAAGGGGGTGCGCTGGCGCTGCAGGCAAGTTTAGTCCCACCGCGCTAGCCGAGGGGCGCCCGCACCTGTTTAAAAGCCCCGGCGCGGCTGCTCTATCGAACTCCTCTCTATAGTAGGCTTCTGGGTCTAACTCTGTCCTGTGAGCCTACTGGGCCCTGCGGGCCTGCATCCTGGCCCAACTACAGGTTGTGTTACTAGTCGTATGCAGGGCGCTGTGGCCCAGTAGGTGGGCTTTTTTATTTAGTTTTTGTCTCAACAAAAATTTAGTTTTTTTCTTTTCTACTTTATTTATTTTCATTTATTTATTTCTGAATATTTTTTCTTTAGGTACAAAAAATTACAAACTTTCTGTTAGTGCGAGTAGTTTTCAAATTTGAATAGTTTAATTTCTTTATTTAATTTTTGTCTTAACAAAAATTTAGTTTTTTTCTACTTTGTTTATTTTCATTTATTTATTTCTGAATATTTTTTCTATAGTTACAAAAAATTACAAACTTTCTGTTAGTGCCAGTAGTTTTCAAATTTGAATAGTTTAAATTTGAATTATTTGATGAATAGACAAAGTGCATCCAGTTTTTGCACATAAAATTTCTTCGCGTTTCAAATACCAAAACACATAAGTACCCTAACTATTACAAAGATTCCCTCCGGTTTGTTCGAAGCGGCACTTTCCAGATATATAAGTCCGGAAAGTCACTACAGAAGAAAGTGATGACTGTGAAGCCTATCACATGCCAGAGTGGGATCTTTGGGTGTGAAACTTTTTCTTCGTGTGTGTCCCTTTGCGCCGTAACCATGGACAATCTTCATCATTTAACTGGATTCTCGGATCAATATTCACTCTGAATGGAGCAATTTCATCAAACTTTTCATAATCTTCTGACATGTCTGTCTTGTCATCCACTCCCATGATGTTTTTCCCTGAAAGAACTATGTGGCGCTTTGGCTCATCGTATGATGCATTCGCTTCATTATCTTTTCTTTTTCTCGGCCTGGTAGACATGTCTTTCACATAGAAAACCTGCGCCACATCATTGGCTAGGACGAATGGTTTGTCTGCATACCCAAGATTGTTGAGATCCACTGTTTTCATTCCATACTGCGGGTCTTCCGTTACCTCGCCTCGTGTCATATTGACCCATTTGCACCGAAACAAAGGGACCTTCAAACCACCTCCATAGTTAAGTTCCCATATGTCCTTTATGTAACCATAATATGTTTCCTTTCCCGTCTTGGTTGTTGCATCAAAGCGGACACCACTGTTTTGGTTGGTGCTCTTCTTATCTTGGGCGATCGTGTAAAATGTATTCCCGTTTATCTCGTACCCTTGGAAAGTCATTATATTCAAAGATGGTAACTGGGACAGCAAGTACAGGTCATCTTCAATATCGCCATCATGCATGGCACGTGTCTGCAACCAGCCGGCGAAAGTCCTCATTTGTTCACGTGTAATCCAGTCGTCAGACTGCTCCGGGTGTTTGGAGTGTAGAAAATTCTTGTGTTCCTCCATATATGGAGCCACCAAGGCGGAATTCTGTAGAACTGTGTAGTGTGCTTCAGTGAGAGAATGCCCGTCCATACATATTATTTGATCCCCTCCTAGCGTGCCTTTTCCATCCAGTTTGCCCTTATGTCGCAATTCAGGAACACCAACCGGCTTAAGGTCAGGAATAAAGTCAATACAAAACTCAATGACCTCCTCATTTTCATGGCCCTTCGAGATGCTTCCTTCTGGCCTAGCATGATTATGAACATATTTCTTCAAGATTCCCATGAACCTCTCAAAGGGGAACATATTGTGTAGAAATACATGACCCAAAACGTTAATCTCTTCACAAAGGTGAACTAGGACGTGCGTCATGATGTTGAAGAAGGATGGTGGGAACACCAACTTGAAACTGACAAGACATTGCGCCAAATCATTCTGTAACCTTGGTATGATTTCTGGATCGATTACCTTCTGAGAGATTGCACTGAGGAATGCACATAGCTTCACAATGGCTAATCGAACGTTTTTCGGTAGAAGCCCCCTCAATGCAACCGGAAGCAGTTGCGTCATAATCACATGGCAGTCATGAGACTTTAGGTTCTGGAACTTTTTCTCTGCCATATTTATTATTCCCTTTATATTCGACGAGAAGCCAGACGGTACCTTCATACTGAGCAAGCATTCAAAGAAGATTTCCTTCTCTTCTTTGGTAAGAGCGTAGCTGGCATGACCCTGATGTATGCCGTCTTTTCCGTGCATATATTGCTGGTCCTCCTGTGCCTCTGGTGTATCTTTTGTCTTCCCATACACGCCCAAGAAGCCAAGCAGGGTCACGCAAAGATTCTTCGTCACGTGCATCACGTCGATTGTGGAGCGAACCTCTAGGTCTTTCCAATAGGGCAGGTCCCAAAATATAGATTTCTTCTTCCACATGGGTGCGCGTCCGTAAGCGTCCTTCGGAACAGGTTGTCCGCCAGGACCCTTTCCAAAGATTACCTTCAAATCCTTGACCATATCATGTACATCAGCCGATCAAGACGGTGGTGAGGCTTCGTTCGGTGATCCGCCTCACCTTTGAAATGCTTGCCTTTCTTTCTTACGGGATGCCTGCTCGGAAGAAATCGACGATGTCCCAGGTACACATTCTTCCTACAACTATCCAAATATATATTGTCGGTATCATCCAAACAGTGCGTGCATCCGCGGTATCCCTTGTTTGTCTGTCCTGAAAGGTTATTGAGAGAAGGCAATCATTGATGGTCATGAACAACAACGCCTTTAGGTCAAATTCTTCCTGTTTGTGCTCATCCCACGCACGTAAACCTTTTCCATTCCACAGTTGTAATAGTTCTTAAACTAATGGCCTTAGGTACACATCAATGTCGTTGCCGGGTTGCTTATGGCCTTGGATGAGCACTGGCATCATAATGAACTTCCGCTTCATGCACAACCAAAGAGGAAGGTTATACAAACATAGAGTCACAGGCCACGTGCTATGGTTGCTCTCTGCTCCCCAAAAGGATTAATGCCATCTGCGCTTAGACCAAACCATACGTTCCTTGGGTCACCTGCAAACTCCTCCCTGTACTTTCTCTCGATTTTTCTCCACTGTGACCCATCAGCGGGTACTCTCAACTTTCCGTCTTTCTTACGGTCTTCTCCGTGCCATCGCATCGCCTTGGCATGCTATTTGTTTTGGAACAAACGTTTCAACCGTGGTATTATAGGAGCATACCACATCACCTTCGCAGGAATCTTCTTCCAGGCGCCGCCTCGACATCACCAGGATCATCGCGGCTGATCTTATAGCGCAATGCACCGCATACCGGGCACGCGTTCAAATCCTCGTACTCACCGCGGTAGAGGATGCAGTCATTAGGGCATGCATGTATCTTCTGCACCTCTAAACCTAGAGGGCAGACTGTCGGTGTCAAAACCGGCGGATCTCGGGTAGGGGGTCCCGAACTGTGCATCTAAGGCGGATGGTAATAGGAGGCGGGGGACACGATGTTTACCCAGGTTCGGGCCCTCTCGACGGAGGTAATACCCTACTTCCTGGTTGATTGATCTTGATGAATATGAGTATTACAAGAGTTGATCTACCACGAGGCTAAACCCTAGAAGCTAGCCTATAGTATGATTGTTGTTGTCCTGCGGACTAAACCCTCCGGTTTATTGTCAGGACCCCGATTCCAAGTCACATCGACCTAGCCGGTAACACCTCATAGCACTTTGTGGCCTCACGCACGGTATTCCCACGGGTGTCGCCTTACCATGGCCCGAGACCATTTGCGTCTTTTGGCTCACGTATATGATAGTGTCGCTAGCATCCACATGACAAAGAACCCGGGCCGACATGGCTAGTCGTGAACCCAAAGCGGCGCTAACCTATGGGGACAGGCATACATGAATCACATCGAGCATGTCGGTCATCAACGTATATATTCGGGCTGTAGCACTTTGGGCTAACAGGACTCCGGTATCCCGGCTGTAGCAGGCTAGGCAGGACTCGAATACCACCAAGGTGACATTTCCCGAAGGGACGGACATAGGAACGGCAGTGAAACACATGCCGCCGATCAAGTGTCCAAGCAGTAGTCTTTGGGCTAGCGTGACTCCGGTGAACCGGTCAGAAGCGGACTACTATCGCTCGTAAGCACGAGACTTACATTTCCCCATATGAGAGGCTGCCAAGGATAAACAACTAGTTTGTCGGATCCCACTCATACCAAGCATTTCAATCATACACGCAATATGCCCGATATGAGTAAACACAACAAGGCATCACAACAAAACTCTACAACTCGGTACTTTATTTAAAAGGCTCCGAGGAGCCATACATAACATAATCATACGGTAGGGGTCACATGACCCAACACTCAAGTCATACAGTCATACTAGCACATGCGGAAGCAATCTAGTCTGATTACATACTCTAGAAAGAAAGAAAGCTTGTTGGAGCCTTTCTATCTACAATGGCCCTTCACAAGTCTTAGATCGCCACCTGGGTGGCTAATTCACTCGTCGATGTCAAGGTCTACATAGAACCCATCGGAAGGGGCAGTGTTGTCGTCTGAAAACATTAATTAAGCAAACATGAGTACGGAGGTACTCAAAGAAGTCTTACCACGTAATCCTATCATACATGCACATTCTCAAGAAGGTGGTGGAGTTATTTGCAAGAAGCCAGCTTTGACTCTTGGCTAAGCTATCCCACGTGACACCACTTGAAAAGCATTTGTCGCACGAGTCCACTAATCACCATCACAATACTCCACCGTGGATCCTCTCTCGTCATCCCACGAGAGGGCCATCCACGATACTCACACTTATCTTGAGGCTTTTAGTAGTATCCATTTACTTGTCTATGAACTGATATAGGTAACCCAGAAGTCCTTCTCCGTGGACACGGCTATTCGAATAGATCATATTAAACCCTGCAGGGTGTACTTCTTCACACACGCTCCCACCACTTACCGCCATACACGACATGTACTCGGCAACCTTCAAGCGGAAGCCCAACATGGGTGTCGGCCACAGCCTACCTAAACACACAAGTCCCAAGTCCAGGTTGATCGCCTATTCGGGTTCCATCCGCAGGGAGTCCGGCCGAGGTTTCCCATACGGCCCCGAACGATGTGTACAGGGTTCCCGAGACACCAAACGGGCGAATCGGTACACCGGCCACGGTGCCTACCGCAACACAACCCACCCCTAAGGTCAGCGTTGCGTGCGGCCCCCAGCATGCTACAAACACCAGAAACTACTTGCAACTCCCGGACTGAGGACAAGGGTGGTTAAGAAGCCGAGAGGGTCCATGGGTTTCGGGCCCAATGCGTGGTAGTAACTGTTTCATGGATCACAAACACAGATCTCAGTTCTTAGGATCGGCTTCAATGAAACAACCCACCATGTACTCCTACATGGCCTCTCATCGATACCTTTACCAAAACGTGTTCAACACTTTCACTCCCGAACCCGACACAACCTTTCACTCCAGTTCATCATCCCGATGAGCCAGACCTAACACAACTCTAAGCATAGCATGGTAGGAATCACAAACATGGCTCAATCAACTCCTACACATACTAGTGGGTTTCATCTAGTTACTGTGGCAATGACAGGTCATGCAAAGGAAGTGGGTTCAACTACCGCATCACACAACAGTTTGAATCGCGTTGTCTTAATGCAGTAAACGAGAGCGAAGCGAGAACATGGGTTTGTATCGGAATGATCAATGAGTTGCTTGCTGATGGAATCGGGGTAGAGTACGCCCTTCAGATGGATAGTCGAGGTTATCCTCGGGGCAGTAACCTATCATGAAAGCACACCGAAAGTAAACACACATGACAATATGCAACAATATGATGCATGCTATGACATGGCAATATGGATGTGTGTTGGCCTATCGCAAGCTGAAATAATAGGGGATGAACTCATTTGAATCAAGGATTCAAATGATAGCTCATTTGAGTTAGTCCTAAAGGTGCATTATCTTATTCTGGTTAAACAGCGTAGTTAACTTGTTTTAACATGCATGAAACCTGTACCAATGGATAGAGTGGATTTTTCTGATAATTTTTCATATATAAATCTTTGCATTTGGAGTTATAGATTAAAAGTTATAAGCATTTGAAATTTGAATTATATTCTGGAATTTACTATATTAGAATAAATCCAGAAATTGAATTAATACGTCAGCCATGCGTCAGCATGACGTCAGAGTCAACTGGGACGTCCAGGTCAAACCTGACAGTGGGTCCCGCATGTCAGGGTAATTAACTTAATTAAAGTTTAATTAAAACTAACCTATTTAGTTAGCAAGGCTGGGCCCCATCTGCCGCTGACTGTCGGGTCAACGAGGGCCCGCAGTGGTCAACGCCCATGTCGGCCTGCACTGGCGACTAGTCACGCCGAGCCCGACACGGCGGAGAGAGTGTGTTTGGTGATTCCGCGACCAAACGAAGTCGCGGAAGGTAGCTACGGGTAGCTAGGAGCAACCCGCGACTCTTTGGTGGAGTCGATTGGGGTCGGGGTGGCGGAGTTGGCGCCGGCGGACGAGCTAAGCGGCGGCCGCCGGGTTCGCCAACAATGAGCTAGGGGTTAGAGGGCTCGGTGAGGTGCGGGAAGTACAAGGTAGACCCCTTGGGGTGCGGTGAATGCAACGGACACCATGGGGTGGCCGGAGAGTGACCGGGAGCACGTCGGCGACGAGCTCCACGGCGGCGGGTGCGGGTGAACGTGGCTCGGTTGCTACGTTGCTCGAGGGCGCCGCGAGAGGGAAGGGAGTTAGGTAGGCTCACGGGCGACGTAGAAGCCCTCGTCGAGGTCGGGATGAACCGGAGCGACGGCGGCGACGAAAGGGATCTCCGGCGACGGCGAGCTCGGTTGAGGTCGGTGGGATGGATTCGGTGCACTAGAACGAGCGGGACTCGGCTGGCTAGGGGTAGTGGAGGTCTTGGAGCTCCCTGGACATGATGAGGAGGAGCATGGACGGCGGGGAGCACGACTACGGGCGGTGGGCGGATGGCAAGGCCGGCCAAGATGGGGGAGAGCGAGAGAAACGAGCCGGGAGGAGAGGGGTGTCCAGGGGTTCGGGAGAGGAGGAGGGCGATCCACGCCGCGGCTGGGCGAGGGAGCGGCGAGGCGGCGACCAGGTGCGTGGCACCCATGCGGTGCCCGCCGAAAGCACTGCTTCCTGCTTAGCCGAGCCAAGCAGCTTCATTGGCGGTCTTTGGGCAGCGGAGTGGGCCGGTGGGTGCGTCGGTAAGTTTTCTGTTTTTTTAAATCTTTTCTAATTTCCTGCAACTTTGTGGGGTTTACTAAAATACCAAAACAGTTTTAAAAATCACCAAAATGCTCCTGATCCCTTGTTGGAATATTTCCAACATGAAACATTTTGGTTTGGTAATTTTTGGACATTTAAAATATTTTATATAATTTGAAATGCTCAAGTTTAAAAATTTATGAATTAATCCAAGGACCTTTGGATGACCTAGAAAATGATGCAACACCTTTGACATAGGCTCTGAACCAAAGCAAAGATGATGAGCATTTTGAAGGGCATTTCAGGTTCATTGAAATAATTTTTAGTAAACCCTAGTTGAATTAAGGGGGGGTGTTCTGGGGGTTTCCTGTCTTCCCCATTTCAAATTCAAATGAAATTTAAACATGATGCACACCCTAATGCATGGTCTATCTGGGATGTGACAACTCACCCCCACTCAAAAGAATCTCGTCCCGAGATTTAGGATCTGTTGCGAAAAGGTGGGATACTCAAGTCGAAGACGATCCTCCCTTTCCCAAGTTGCTTCTTGCTCGGAATGGTTTGACCATTGAACCTTTAGAAACTTGATATTCCGACGTCGAGTGGTACGCTCAGCTTGATCGAGGATACAAACGGGATATTCTCGATAGGTGAGGTTATCTTGGAGATCAAGCGTTTCGCGGTCTACTCCACGGATAGGATCCGAGAAGCAACGCCTGAGTTGGGAAACGTGGAAGACATCGTGGACTCTGGAAAGATGCGGCGGTAGTTCCAATTGGTAGGCAGCTTCTCCTTGTTTGGCGAGAATGCGAAAGGGTCCAATGTAACGAGGAGCCAACTTGCCTTTGATACCGAATCGATGGGTTCCCTTCAAAGGAGTAACCCGAAGGTAAGCCTGCTCGCCAATTTCATAAGTCATAGACTTATGCTTGCGGTCATATTGGCTCTTTTGACGAGATTGGGCTGTTTCCAATTTCTCACGAACAACGCGAACCTGCTCTTCTGCTTCCTGAATCATGTCCGGGCCAAAGAGTTGTCTCTCTCCGGTTTCTGACCAGTTAAGAGGCGTTCGACATTTCCGTCCAGAAGAACTTCGAAGGGGCTTTGCCCGTGCTGGCTTGATAACTGTTGTTATAAGCTTAACTCGGCGAATGGAAGGCATTTCTCCCAATTCATGCCGAAGAGATGATGTAAGCTCGAAGCATATCCTCTAGGATTTGATTGACTCGTTCTACTTGACCACTTGATTGAGGATGGAAAGCTGTGCTAAAGGAGAGACGAAGTTCCCATAGCGTTTTGGAAACTTTCCCAAAATCGAGAGGTGAAGAGACTCCCACGGTCTGAAAGTTAATCTCTAATGGAACACCATGAAGAGACACTATTCGTGAGATGTACAAATCAGCTAGCTGGCTAGCGGTTATACTCTCACCGAACGGGTAGGAAGTGGGCTACTTTAAAGACGATCAACGACAACGAAGATAGCATTATTCCCTCTCTTGGTCCTGGGAAACCCGGTAATGAAATCCATACCGATTTTATCCCATTTCCAATCAGGAATTTCCAAAGGTTGAAGGGTACCAGCAGGACGTTGATGCTCTGCTTTTACTCGACGACTGACGTCGCTGTTAGCAATGTATTGAGCGATTTCTCTCTTCATCCTAGTCCACCAAAACCTCTGGCGTAGGTCTTGATACATTTTAGTACTACCAGGATGAATGGTGAGAGGAGAGTCATGAGCTTCTTTAAGGATCAATCGCCTCAGGTTGCGCACCTTGGGAACCACTAGACGGTCTCCAAAGAACACGACACCTTGTTCATCAATGGAGAAACAATCTGCGACTCCTTTCTTGATGTTTCTCCTGATACGGGAGATTCCCGGATCTACCTTCTGTGCTTTGATGATCTGATCCGTAAGGGTAGGTTTCGCCACCAGGGTAGAAAGGAATCCTCGAGGAACAATGTGAAGATTAAGCTTACGAAATTCCTCGTGGAGAAATGGTTGACTTTGTTGTAACATCAGGTTGTTACAATAAGATTTGCGACTTAGCGCGTCAGCCATGACATTGGCTTTGCACAGGGTGTAAGATATTCCTAAGTCATAATCAGTAATCAACTCGACCCAACGTCTTACTTTGAGATTCAAATCCGGTTGGGTGAAGATATATTTCAGACTTTGGTGATCGGTGTAGATTTCGCAACGGTTACCAAGAAGGTAATGTCGCCAAGTTTTGAGTGCATGAACCATCGCCGCAAGCTCTAGATCGTAGGTGGGATAGTTATCCTCATGTGGACGCAATCGCTAGAAGCGTAGGCAATCACATGATGATCTTGCATGAGTATGCAACCTAGTCCTTGTCGCGAGGCGTCGCAATAGATAATAAAGTCCTTAGAAAAATCTGGTGGAACAAATGCGGGAGCAGATGTCAGCGCCTTTTCAGTTCTGAAAGCTGAACTCGCCTTGTGGTGTCCATTCGAACTTCTTATCTTTCTTGAGGAGTTCGGTTAGAGGTTTGGCAACTTTAGAGAAATTCTCGTGAGCGACGGCAATAGCTCGCTAAACCGAGAAAACTCCGAACTTGCTTAACTGATTCAGGTGGAGTCCAATCAAGGACGGCTTGAACTCGCTCGAGATTGACAGCAATGCCCTTACCAGAGATTACATGGCCTAGGTAGGTCACTTACGGTAACCAGAATTCACACTTAGAGAATTTGGCATAAAGGCGGTGCTCTCGAAGTTTCATCAACACTAGCCTTAGATGTTCGGCATGTTCTTCCTCATTCTTGGAGTAGATGAGTATATCATCGAGGTATACCACGCATTTAATTTATCCAAATACTCCATGAAGATGGAGTTCATTAACCGCGAGAAGGTGGCTGGAGCATTGGTTAATCCGAAGGACATGACGGTGTACTTGTATTGGCCATAACGAGTAACAAAGGCCGTTTTAGGAATGTCCCCGTTCTTGATTTTGATTTGATGGTAGCCCAACCTCAAATCCATCTTGAAAAGATCGAGGATCCAGCGAGCTGATCATACGTGTCGTTGATCCCGGGAGCGGATACTTGTTCTTGATAGTGACCAAATTGGATGTGTCGATAATCCACAACCATCCGATCCGTACCATCCTTCTTCTTGACGAAGAGGACGGGCAAGACCATGGAGACGAACTAGGACGGATGAAACCCTTTTGCAAGGACTCATCGAGTTGTTTCTTGAGTTCAGCTAGTTCTAGGGGTGCCATCTTATAAGTTCTTCTAGAGATTGGGACGGTTCCGGGAACAAGATCTATCACGAACTCGACATCCCCGCTGTGTGGAACACCTGGCAGTTCCTCTGGAAAGACATCTGGAAAATCACGGACTATCGGAATATCTTTGAGGTCTGGAAAGGGATTGGCGTTTAAGGAGTAAAGCTGGCGCTTAGACACTCGGGTTAGAACATTCACTGTCTTGCCCGAGGGATGGGTGAGCTGAACAGTTCTAGTAGAGCAATCAATCTTAGCATAATGGGCTGACATCCAGTCCATACCCAAGATGATGTTTATGTCCGAGGACTTGAGAGCTATTAAGGAAGCAAGAAAGACTAGTCTGTCGACAAGAATTTCATTCCCATGACTTATTCTAGAGGTTTGCCACCTAGAACCAGGGGTCTGAATTTCCATGGGAGTGTGCATGTCGCAGAATGTGGTGTTGTGCAATCGAGCATAGCTCTCAGAAATAAATGAATGAGATGCTCCAAAGATCAAAAAGAACAGCTTGCGGATGACAATTAACAAGGAGCGCATCGAGGGGCGGCGTTGTGATCCTCATAGGTTTCTTCAGCAGAAACATAGTTGACATGGCCACGAGCGGTGGCAACTGGTTTAGCATAGGGCACCTTTCCTGCTGGCTTGCCACGGCCAACAGACTTTCCAACTTGACTGGGGTTGTTCTGGGGGCACTCACGGATATAGTGGCCCGTCTCTCCACACTTGAAGCAAGTTATCATATTGGGACGTGGAGCAGCACTAGCAGCAGGGCCTCCATAAGTCTTGGGCGGAACATATCTTTGGTTGGGGCGAGGCGCCTCAAAAGATGGCCTCGGGTGAACTCCGGTGGTAGAGCAGTATTTGGAATCCAAACCCGCGCTTCGGGATCCAGAGTCGGATGAAGATCCAGAGTCACGGATGTGCTTGCGTGAAGCCTCAAAATCAGTCTGCCCGCCATACCGATAGCCTTGTTGACTAGCTTCGGAAAAGAGGTACACTCATGCAGACGAAGGTCTCGGCGTAGCTCAGGGCTAAGTCCCTTGCGGAACCTTGCCTGCTTCTTGGCATCGGTAGAAACTTCTTCGGGAGCATAACGTGCTAACCTCCCAAATTCACGGTCAGAGGCATCCACCGTCACCTACCTTGGGTGAAACTGCAGAATTCCTCCCTTTTGCGATCCATAAGACCTTCTCGGGATATGATGCTCACTAAGGCGGCATCAATTCAGCCCAAGTTGTAACTTGTCCAACCGGACGCATAGCCTCATAATTCTCCCACCAGAGACTAGCAGGGCCTTCAAGATGATAAGCGGCAAAAGTAACCTTGTCAGCTTCAGCCACGTTAGCAGAACGCAGCTTGTGGTTGATGCTGCGAAGCCAATCATCCGCGTCGAGAGGCTCAACGGAATATTTGAACTTCGGTGGATACAGCTTGACGAAGTCGTTGAGTGAAACCACATCATTTCTTGGCTGGCGTGCGGTGTCTTGTTCAATCCGCTCCAGTAAGCGATTGGTTTCACGCTTATTGCGCTCGCTTCAAAGATAACCTCGGCCAAAGATGGCGGTTGCGGCAGATTCACATTTCGCTGCACTAGCTTCTCCCTCTCGGAGCAGCAGGAGTGTTATGGTGTTGACCATCCTAGGAGGCAAAGCAAAGGTTTAAACCAGGATGGCAGAATTTAACAAGGAAGTGCGGAAGGTAATGGATAGCATGGAATGCAAAGATGTTCATCCGTATGACATGGTAATATAAAGCTGCCATATATATATACCAACGGTCATACACACCATTCATAGTTTAGTACAAGCCCGACGGGTACAACTATAAGGAAAGGCATTACATCTCATCGGAAGCATTCCAACTCCTATACATTATTTTTCTACACTTCCTAACGATACACACTAAGTCATATTCCACAAGTCACGCAGGGGCGGAAATACAACTATTACAATACTAGGGATACTACTACTACTCGCATAGCTCCGTAGTAGTCCTCATAGAAGTCACCTCCCAAGCTCGAAGTGGAACATGATCATCCGGAAGCAGACAATCACAGGGAGCCTGTGGACCATAGGGACTCGGATGTGGCCGTGGTCCAACAAACGGTGGCAGACGATGCCCACGAGGAGGAGTGATGCCTCCTACCTCACGCCACTCCATAAAATCTGGCAGACTTGCCCGCACTGGGTATAAGTCCCTCATATCCATGTATCCGCTTGCACGGCAGTGCAAACCTAGTCGAGTAGCCCGATGATCAGCACGGGCATTAAAGAGCTCCATACGCAAGGCCCGGTTTTCACGGTCCTTGTCTTCTAGCATCTCCGTGGTGGTGCGAAGAAGTGAGTCCTCATGGGATGCATCGCTGTACAAACCACTCAAGGTAGCCATGCGCCCTGTGGAGGGATCGGCATGTAGCGAAATCACCGCTGACCCGGCAAAGGCGATTACGCTCGAATAATAGTCATCATAGAATAGGCTGCATCTTGCATGTACATCCCAATAGTGATCCCAAGTCCATAAGAACAGTGGAGCGGTTCAGTAGCTCCGGGATAGGATGGATAAATCCTGACCGTGCACAGATATTGGCTTTGGTTGAAATCCCTAAACTGCTCCTCGACGGTATATTCAGGGTACCATCGGTAACCTGTCTCGACCATCACCCGAACCAACATTGCCGTGTGACCACACACACCAATGCAACGGGTCGACGAACCACTTGGTTACGGGGACGGGTGGCCATCTGAAAGCACAGCCACAATGCAAAGGCATTAGAATTTCTAGGGAAAATCGGGCAGCATAACATCTGTAAATGCTCAAAATCAGATTTGAGACATTCAAAACAGATTGCAAAACCACTCAATAACATCATATCAAGGTTCGTTCAACTGGTAACATACCAAAAATAATAGGAACTGAATCGAGGATGTAACCAACAATCCTATAAGTTACTACGGATTAGTAACACGTGAACCCGATAGAGAGAAGAGAGCCTAGTCCTATACCCACGCCGAATGAGAAGAGGATGACTCGGATCGGAGGGCATAGGGTAAAGGAGTAAAAAGAGCCTTACGTTCCCTCCCACAATCAATTCCCCTACATATAACTAAAGCATTTCTAGACTCAACATCGACCAGTTTGGCTTAGCGAACCTCTGAGCAGACCTGCTTTCGATGCCAACGCTGTCAGGACCCCGATTCCAAGTCACATCGACCTAGCCGGTAACACCTCATATCACTTTGTGGCCTCACGCACGGTATTCCCACGGGTGTCGCCTTACCATGGCCCGAGACCGTTTGCGTCTTTTGGCTCACGTATATGATAGTGTCGCTAGCATCCACATGACAAAGAACCCGGGCCGACATGGCTAGTCGTGAACCCAAAGCGGCGCTAACCTATGAGGACAGGCATACATGAATCACATCGAGCATGTCGGTCATCAACGTATATATTCGGGCTGTAGCACTGGCTATGAGGACTCCGGTATCCCGGGCCGAGCAGGCTAAGGCAGGACTCGAATACCACCGCGTGACATTTCCCGAAGGCGGACATATAGGAACGAAGTGAAACACATGCCGGCCAGTCAAGTGTCCAAGCGGTAGTCTTTGGGCTAGCGGTGACTCCGGTGAACCGGTCAGAAGCGGACTACTATCGCCGTAAGCACGAGACTTACATTTCCCTATATGAGAGGCTGACAAGGATAAACAACTAGTTTGTCGTATACAACTCATACCAAGCATTTCAATCATACACTCAATATGACTTATATGAGTATTTACAACAAGGCATCACAACAAAACTCTACAACTCGTGTACTTTATTTAAAAGGCTCGAGGAGCCATACATAACATAATCATACAGGTAGGGGTCACATGACCCAACACTCAAGTCATACAGTCATACAAGCACATGCGGAAGCAAACTAGTCTCGAGTACGGACTCTAGAAAGAAAGAAAGCTTGTTGGAGCCTTTCTATCTACAATGGCCCTTCACAAGTCTTAGATCGCCACCTGGGTGGCTAATTCACTCGTCGATGTCAAGGTCTACATAGAACCCATCGGAAGGGGCGGTGTTGTCGTCTGAAAAACATTAATTAAGCAAACATGAGTACGGAGGTACTCAGCAAGTCTTACCACGTAATCCTATCATACATGCACATTCTCAAGAAGGTGGTGGAGTTATTTGCAGAAGCCAGCTTTGACTCTTGGCTAAGCTATCCCTACGTGACACCACTTGAAAAGCATTTGTCGCACACGAGTCCACTAATCACCATCACAATACTCCACTGTGGATCCTCTCTCTCGTCATCCCACGAGAGGGCCATCCACGATACTCACACTTATCTTGAGGCTTTTAGTAGTATCCATTTACTTGTCTATGAACTGATATAGGTAACCCAAGTCCTTCTCCGTGGACACGGCTATTCGAATAGATCATATTAAACCCCTGCAGGGTGTACTTCTTCACACACGCCTCCCACCACTTACCGCCGTTTACGACATGTACTCGGCAACCTTCAGCCGGAAGCCCAACGTGGGTGTCGGCCACAGCCTACCTAAACACACAAGTCCCAAGTCCAAAGTTGATCGCCTATTCGGGTTCCATCCGCAGGGAGTCCGCCGAGGTTTCCCATACGGCCCCGAACGATGTGTACAGGGTTCCCGAGACACCAAACGGGCGAATCGGTACACGGGCCACGGTGCCTACCGCAACACAACCCACCCCTATGGTCGCTGCTATGCAGGCGGCCCCCAAAGATGCTACAAACACCGAAACTACTTGCAACTCCCGGACCGAGGACAAGAGTGGTTAAGAAGCCGAGAGGGTCCATTGGTTTCGGCCCAATGCGTGGTAGTAACTGTTTCATGGATCACAAACACAGATCTCGGTTCTTAGGATCGGCTTCAATGAAACAACCCACCATGTACTCCTACATGGCCTCTCATCGATACCTTTACCAAAACGTGTTCAACACTTTCACTCCCGAACCCGACACAACCTTTCACTCCAATTCATCATCCCGATGAGCCAGACCTAACACAACTCTAAGCATAGCATGGTAGGAATCACAAACATGGCTCAATCAACTCCTACACATACTAGTGGGTTTCATCTAGTTACTGTGGCAATGACAGGTCATGCAAAGGAAGTGGGTTCAACTACCACAGCACAACAGTTTGAATCGCGTTGTCTTAATGCAATAAACGAGAGCGAAGCGAGAACATGGGTTTGTATCGGAATGATCAATGAGTTGCTTGCCCGATGGAATGGGGTAGAGTACTGCCCTTCAGATGGATAGTCGAGGTTATCCTCGAGGCGTAACCTATCATGAAAGCACACCGAAGTAAACACACATGACAATATGCAACAATATGATGCATGCTATGACATGGCAATATGGATGTGTGTTGGCCTACTGCAAGCTGAAATAACAGGGGATGAACTCATTTGAATCAAGGATTCAAATGATAGCTCATTTGAGTTAGTCCTAAAGGTGCATTATCTTATTCTGGTTAAACAGCGTAGTTAACTTGTTTTAACATGCATGAAACCTGTACCAATGGATAGATTGGATTTTTCTGGTAATTTTTCATATATAAATCTTTGCATTTGGAGTTACAGATTAAAAGTTATAAGCATTTGAAATTTGAATTATATTCTGGAATTTACTATATTAGAATAAATCCAGAAATTGAATTAATACGTCAGCCATGCGTCAAAGATGACGCCGTGAGTCAACTGGACGTCCAGGTCAAACCTGACAGTGGGTCCCGCATGTCAGGGTAATTAACTTAATTAAAGTTTAATTAAAACTAACCTATTTAGTTAGCAGGGCTGGGCCCCATCTGTCAGTGACCTGTCGGGGTCAACGAGGGCCCGCAGTGGTCAACGTCCACGTGGGCTGCACCGGCGACTAGCCGCCGGCGAGCCCGACACGGTGGAGAGAGTGTGTTTGGCGATTCCGCGACCAAACGAAGTCGCGAAGGTAGCTACGGTAGCTAGGAGCAACCCGCGACTACCGTGGAGCCGGGCTAATTGGGGTGGCGGAGTTGGCGCGGCGACGAGCTAGGCGGCCGCCGGTTCGCCAACAATGAGCTAGGGGTTAGAGGGCTCGGTGAGGTGCGGGAAGTACAAGGTAGACCCGTTGGGGTGCGGTGTATGCAACGGACACCATGGGGTGGCCGGAGAGTGACCGGGAGCACGTCGGCGACGAGCTCCACGGCGGCGGGTGCGGGTGAACGTGGCTCGGTTGCTACGCTGCTCGAGGGCGCGAGAGAGAGGGAAGGGAGTTAGGTAGGCTCACGGGCGACGTAGAAGCCCTCGCCGAGGTCGGGGATGAACCGGAGCGACGGCGGCGACGAAAGGGATCTCCGGCGACGGGCGAGCTCCTTGCTGAGGTCGGTGGGATGGATTCGTGCACTAGAGCGAGCGGGACTCGGCTGGCTAGGGGTAGTGGAGTGCGGGGGAGCTCCTGGACATGGTGAGGAGGAGCATGGACGGCGGGGAGCACGACTACGGCGGTGGGCGGAAGGCGGCAAGGCCGCCAAGATGGGGAGAGCGAGAGAAACGAGCCGGGAGGAGAGGGGTGTCCAGGGGTTCGGGGAGAGGAGGAGGGCGATCTACGTCCGCTGCCGGGCGAGGGAGCGGCGAGGCGGCGACCAGGTGCGTGGCACCCATGCGGTGCCTCACGCCGAAAGATTCTGGTTGCTCTGGTCGAGCCAAGCAGCTACCAGCGCTGGCTGTCGGGCTGGGCAGTGGGCCGTGGGTGCGTCAGGTAAGTTTTCTGTTTTTTTTAAATCTTTTCTAATTTCCTGCAACTTTGTGGGGTTTACTAAAATACCAAAACAGTTTTAAAAATCACCAAAATGCTCCTGATCCCTTGTTGGAATATTTCCAACATGAAACATTTTGGTTTGGTACTTTTTGGACAGGTAAAATATTTTATATAATTTGTAATGCTCAAGTTTAAGAATTTAGGAATTAATCCAAGGACCTTTGGATGACCTAGAAAATGATGCAACACCTTTGACATAGGCTCTGAACCAAAGCAAAGATGATGAGCATTTTGAAGGGCATTTCAGGTTCATTGAAATAATTTTAGTAAACCCTAGTTGAATTAAGGGGTGTTCTGGGGGTTTCCTGTCTTCCCCATTTCAAATTCAAATGAAATTTAAACATGATGCACACCCTAATGCATGGTCTAACTGGGATGTGACATTTATATAGACACCGGAGGGGGCTAGGGTTACACAGAGTCGGTTACAAGGGAGGAGATATACATATCCGTATTGCCAATCTTGCCTTCCACGCCAAGGAGAGTCCCATCCGGACACGGGACGAAGTCTTCAATCTTGTATCTTCATAGTCCAACAGTCCGGCTGTCCGGAGACCCCCTAATCCAGGACTCCCTTAGTAGCCCCTGAACCAGGTTTCAATGCCGATGAGTCTGGCGCGCAGATTTGTCTTCGGCATTGCAAGGCGGGTTCCTCCTCCGAATACTCCACAGAAGATCTTGAACACAAAGGGTAGTGTCCGGCTCTGCAAAACAAATTCCACATACCACCGCATAGAGAATAATATTTCCACAAATCTAATCTGCTGACGCATTTCGTAGCATGGCGTCACACCATGGCCCGGTCATTATTCGAACCGTTTTTTGCAACCAGCCACCGCACATATCGCGAGGCGGTTTCCTTGGCACGTCTTGTCGAAGCAGAAATCGTGTCCCTTATCACGGGATTCTCATCAATATGGGTGTGAGTAACCCAACCGCACCATCAGTTACGGTGCTTAGGGAGTAAGCGACTTCACCAGGTAAGTGGGGAGGCGCATCGCCTCTACCGCCCTTATAAAGGGACAAGGATTCACCCATTTTACCCACGCCTTCTTCCTCCTTGCTCATCTATTCTTGCGCACTCGAGCTCCAGCGCCCAAGTTCGCGTTTTTTCTCCTCAAACCACTCCAAGCATGTCCAGAGCGGGAGGCAATTGATACGTCTCCAACGTATCTATAATTTTTTATTGCTCCATGCTATATTATCTACTGTTTTGGGCAATATTGGGCTTTATTTTCCACTTTTATATTACTTTTGGGACTAACCTATTAACCGGAGGCCCAGCCCAGATTTGCTGTTTTTTTGCCTATTTTAGTATTTCGAAGAAAAGGAATATCAAACGGAGTCAAAACGGAATGAAATCAACTAGAGAAGTTATTTTTGGAAGGGAAGCTACCGGATGGACTTGGACCCCACGTCAAGGAAGGAACGAGGAAGCCACGAGGGTGGGGGCGCGCCCACCCCCCTAGGGCGCGCCCCCTGCCTCGTGGGGCCCTCGTGGCTCCCCTGACGTGCTTCTTCCGCCTATATAACTCCACGTACCCTAAAACTTCCAGAACAGAGATTAGATCGAGTTCCGCGCATAAAACCTCCAGATCCACCAAAAACCAACCGGGACCCTGTTCCGGCACCCTGCCGGAGGTGGGAACCCTCACCGGTGTCCATCTTCATCATTCCGGCGCTCTCCATGACGAGGAGGGAGTAGTTCACCCTCGGGGCTGAGGGTATGTACCAGTAGCTATGTGTTTGATCTCTCTCTCTCTCTGTCTCTCTCTCTCTCATGTTCTTGATTTGTCACGTTCTTGATGTATCGCGAGCTTTGCTATTATAGTTGGATCTTATGTTTCTTCTCCCCCTCTACTCTCTTGTAATGGATTGAGTTTTCCCCTTGAAGTAATCTTATCGGATTGAGTCTTTAAAGATTTGAGAACACTTGATGTATGTCTTGCCGTGCGTATCTGTGGTGACAATGGGATATCACGTGATTCACTTGATGTATGTTTTGGTGATCAACTTGCGGGTTCCGCCTATGAACCTATGCATAGGGGTTGTCACACGTTTTCGTCGTGATTCTGCGGTAGAAACTTTGGGGCACTCTTTGAGGTTCTATGTGTTGGTTGAATAGATGAATCTGAGATTGTGTGATGCATATCGTATAATCATACCCACGGATACTTGAGGTGACATTGGAGTATCTAGGTGACATTAGGGTTTTGGTTGATTTGTGTCTTAAGGTGTTATTCTAGTACGAACTCTAGGGCTGTTTGTGCAACTTATAGGAATAGCCCAACGGATTGATTGGAAAGAATAACTTTGAGGTGGTTTCGTACCCTACCATAATCTCTTAGTTTGTTCTCCGCTATTAGTGACTTTGGAGTGACTCTTTGTTGCATGTTGAGGGATAGTTATGTGATCCAACTATGTTATTATTGTTGAGAGAACTTCCACTAGTGAAAGTATGAACCCTAGGCCTTGTTTCCTAGCATTGCAATATCGTTTACGCTCACTTTTATCTTTAGTTACCTTGCTGTCTTTATATTTTCATATTACAAAAACCTATATCTACCATCCATATTGCACTTGTATCACCATCTCTTCACCGAACTAGTGCACCTATACAATTTACCATTGTATTGGGTGTGTTGGGGACACAAGAGACTTTTTTTATTTGGTTGCAGGGTTGCTTGAGAGAGACCATCTTCATCCTACGCCTCCCACGGATTGGTAAACCTTAGGTCATCCACTTGAGGGAAATTTGCTACTGTCCTACAAACCTCTGCACTTGGAGGCCCAACAACGTCTACAAGAAGAAGGTTGTGTAGTAGACATCAAGCTCTTTTCTGGCGCCGTTGCCGGGGAGGTTAGTGCTTGAAGGTATATCTTTAGATCTTGCAACCGAATCATTTTGTTTCTTGTTTTTATCACTAGTTTATATTATAAAAGAAAACTACAAAAAGATGGAATTAAGGGTGCCTCATGTGCTTCATCTTTTTAATATCTTTCGTGAAAATGATGGGAAGGAAAATTGTGCTCAAGTACTAGAAAAAGAATTACATAGAATGCTTGGCATAAAATATGTGAATGATGAGCATGATTGCAATGTTGTTAGTATGAATTCTTTGAATACCCATGATGCTAATGATATGCAAAGCCACAAGCTTGGGGATGCTATGTTTGATCAAGATGATATTTTTAGTCCCCCAAGTTTTGATGTGGAAATTTATTATGATGAAAGCATGCCTCCTATCTATGATGATTATTGTGATGACACGTATTTATAAAGAATAATGATAACCATTAAACTTGTCATCTCGATCTTAATTTTCAATTACATGATAGTTATTTTGTTGAGTTTGCTCCCACTATTATTCAAGAGAAGAATTTTGCTTATGTGGAGAGTAGTAAAATTTCTAAGCAAGTAGATCATGAAAAGAATGCTTTAGGTGCTGGTTATATTGTCGAATTCGTTCATGATTCTACTGAAAATTATTATGAGGGAGGAATATATACTTGTAGGAATTGCAATAATATCAAGTTTCCTCTCTATGTGCTTAAAATCTTGAAGTTATGCTTGTTTTACCTTCCTATGCTAGTCGATTATTGTTCCCACAAGTTGTTTGCTCACAAAATCCCTATGCATAGGAAGTGGGTTAGAATTAAATGTGCTAGTCATATTCTTCATGATGCTCTCTTTATGTTTCAATTCTTATCTTTTATGTGAGCATCATTGAAATCATCATGCCTAGCTAGGGGCGTTAAACGATAGCGCTTGTTGGGAGGCAACCCAATTTTATTTTAGTTTCTTGCTTTTTGGTTCTGTTTTGTAATAAATAATCCATCTAGCTTATGTTTAGATGTGGTTTTATGTTTTAATTAGTGTTTGTGCCAAGTAGAACCTTTGGGAAGACTTGGGTGAAGTCTCTATGATCATGCTGTAAAAAACAGAAACTTTAGCGCTCACGAGATTAGCTTCAACTTTTTAATGGAGAGTGATATTTAGTTGATTCTTTTTCCATATTATTACTAGACAAATTCCTCAGGTCCACCAATTTATTTTAGAATTTTTGGAGTTCCATAAGTTTACGTTTGATACAGATTACTACAGACTGTTCTGTTTTTGACAGATTCTGTTTTCATTGTGTTGCTTGCTTATTTTGATGAATCTATGGCTAGTAAAATAGTTTATAAACCATAGAGAAGTTGGAATAAAGTAGGTTTAACACAAATACAAATAAATAATGAGTTCATTACAGTACCTTGAAGTGGTGTTTTGTTTTCTTTCGCTAACGGAGAACTCACGAGTTTTCTGTTAAGTTTTGTGTTGTGAAGTTTTCAAGTTTTGGGTAAAGATTCGATGGACTATGGAATAAGGAGTGGCAAGAGCCTAAGCTTGGGGATTCCCAAGGCACCCCAAGGTAATATTCAAGGACAACCAAGAGCCTAAGCTTGGGGACGCCCCGGAAGGCATCCCCTCTTTCGTCTACTTCCATCGGTAACTTTACTTGGAGCTATATTTTTATTCACCACATGATATGTGTTTTGCTTGGAGCGTAATTTTATTTTCTTTAGCTTTGCTTGCTGTTTGAATAAAATACTAAGACCTGAAATTCTTAAATGGGAGAGAATCTTCACATAGTTTCATAATTATTCGACTACTCATTGATCTTCACTTATATCTTTCGGAGTAGTTTTGTTATTGCTCTAGTACTTCACTTATATCTTTTAGAGCATGATGGTAGTTTTATTTTGACGAAATAGATGAACTCTCATGCTTCATTTAGATTATTTTGAGAGTCTTAAATAGCATGGTAATTTTCTTAAATAATCCTAATATGCTAAGCATAAAATATTTGTAAGAATTCTTATGAGTGTGTTGAATGCTAAGAGAAGTTTGATGCTTGATGATTGTTTTGAGATATGGAGGTGATAATATCAAAGTCGTGCTAGTCGAGTAGTTGTGAATTTGAGAAATTCTTGTGTTGAAGTTTGCAAGTCCTGTAGCATGCACGTATGGTAAACGTTATGTAACAAATTTGAAACATGAGGTGTTATTTGATTGTATTCCTTATGAGTGGCGGTCGGGGACGAGCAATGGTCTTTTCCTTCCAATCTATCCCCCTAGGAGCATGAGCGTAGTGCTTTGGTTTTTGATGGCTTGTAGATTTTTGCAATAAGTATGTGAGTTCTTTATGACTAATGTTGAGTCCATGGATTATACGCACTCTCACCCTTCCATCATTGCTAGCCTCTTCGGTACCGTGCATTGCCCTTTCTCACATTGAGAGTTGGTGCAAACTTCACGGTGCATCCAAACCCCGTGATATGATACACTCTTTCACACATAAACCTCCTTATATCTTCCTCAAAACAGCCACCATACCTACCTATTATGGCATTTCCATAGCCATTCCGAGATATATTGCCATGCAACTTTCCACCATACCGCTCTTCATGACACATTCATCATTGTCATATTGCTTAGCATGATCATGTAGTTGACATGTATTTGTGGCAAAGCCACCGTTCATAATTCTTTCATACATGTCACTCTTGATTCATTGCATATCTCGGTACACCGCCGAAGGCATTCATATAGAGTCATACTTTGTTCTAGTATCGAGTTGTAATCATTCAGTTGTAAATAAATAGAAGTGTGACGATCATCATTTAATAGAGCATTGTCCCAAATTTTTTTTATAAAAAGGGGCAATGCTACTATCCTTTTTTCCACACTTGTGCTTCAAAGTAGCACCATGTTCTTCATATAGCGAGTCTCATATATTGTGCTTCAAAGTAGCACCATGTTTTTCATATAGAGAGTTTCATATGTTGTCACTTTCATATACTAGTGGGAATTTTTCATTATAGAACTTGGCTTGTATATTCCAACGATGGGCTTCCTCAAATGCCCTAGGTCTTCGTGGAGCAAGCAAGTTGGATGCACACCCACTTAGTTTCTTTTGTTGAGCTTTCATACATTTATAGCTCTAGTGCATCCGTTGCATGGCAATCCCTACTCCTCACATTAATATCAATTGATGGGCATCTCCATAGCTCATTGATTAGCCTCGTTGATGTGAGACTTTATCCTTTTTTGTCTTCTCCACATAACCCCCATCATCATATTCTATTCCACCCATAGTTCTATATCCATGGCTCGCGCTCATGTATTGCATGAAGGTTTATAAGTTTGAGATTACTAGAGTATGAAACAATTGCTTGGCTTGTCATCGGGTTGTGCATGATGAGAGCATTCTTGTGTGACGAAAATGGAGCATGACTAAACTATATGATTTTGTAGGGATGAACTTTCTTTGGCCATGTTATTTTGAGAAGACATAATTGCTTAATTAGTATGCTTGAAGTATTATTATTTTTATGTCAATATGAACTTTTGTCTTGAATCTTTTGGATCTGAATATTCATATCACAATTAAGAAGAATTACAATGAAATTATGCCAGCTAGTATTCCACATCAAAAATTATCTTTTTTATCATTTACCTACTCGAGGACGAAAGGTGAATTAAGCTTGGGGATGCTTGAAACGTCTCCAACGTATCTATAATTTTTGATTGCTCCATGCTATATTATCTACTGTTTTGGGCAATATTGGGCTTTATTTTCCACTTTTATATTACTTTTGGGACTAACCTATTAACCGGAGGCCTAGCCCAGATTTGCTGTTTTTTGCCTGTTTCAGTATTTCGAAGAAAAGGAATATCAAACGGAGTCAAAACGGAACGAAATCAACTCGAGAAGTTATTTTTGGAAGGGAAGCTACCAGATGGACTTGGACCCCATGTCAAGGAAGGAACGAGGAAGCCACGAGGGTGGGGCGCGCGCCCACCCCCCTAGGGCGCGCCCCCTGCCTCATGGGGCCCTCGTGGCTCCCCTGACGTGTTTCTTCCGCCTATATAACTCCACGTACCCTAAAACTTCCAGAACAGAGATTAGATCGGGAGTTCCGCCGCTGCAAAACTTTCAAACCCTCACCGGTGGCCATCTTCATCATCCCGGCGCTCTCCATGACGAGGAGGGAGTAGTTCACCCTCGGGGCTGAGGGTATGTACCAGTAGCTATGTGTTTGATCTCTCTCTCTCTCTCTCTCTCTCTCTCGTGTCCTTGATTTGGCACGATCTTGATGTATCGCGAGCTTTGCTATTATAGTTGGATCTTATGTTTCTTCTCGCCCTCTAGTCTCTTGTAATGGATTGAGTTTTCCCCTTGAAGTAATCTTATCAGATTGAGTCTTTAAAGATTTGAGAACACTTGATGTATGTCTTGCCGTGCGTATCTGTGGTGACAATGGGATATCACGTGATTCACTTGATGTATGTTTTGGTGATCAACTTGTGTGTTCCGCCCATGAACCTATGCATAGGGGTTCGCATATCGCTTTTGTCGTGATTCTCCGGTAGAAACTTTGGGGCACTCTTTGAGGTTCTATGTGTTGGTTGAATAGATGAATCTGAGATTGTGTGATGCATATCGTATAATCATACCCACAGATACTTGAGGCGACATTGGAGTATCTAGGTGACATTAGGGTTTTGGTTGATTTGTGTCTTAAGGTGTTATTCTAGTACGAACTCTAGGGTTGTTTGTGACACTTATAGGAATAGCCCAACGAATTGATTGGAAAGAATAACTTTGAGGTGGTTTCGTACCCTACCATAATCTCTTCGTTTGTTCTCTGCTATTAGTGACTTTGGAGTGACTCTTTGTTGCATGTTAAGGGATAGTTATGTGATCCAACTATGTTATTATTGTTGAGAGAACTTGCACTAGTGAAAGTATGAAACCTAGGCCTTGTCCTAGCATTGCAATACCGTTTACGCTCACTTTTATCTTTAGTTACCTTGCTGTTTTTATATTTTCAGATTACAAAAACCTATATCTACCATCCATATTGCACTTGTATCACCATCTCTTCGCCGAACTAGTGCACCTATACAATTTACCATTGTATTGGGTGTGTTGGGGACACAAGAGACTTTTTGTTATTTGGTTGCAGGGTTGCTTGAGAGAGACCATCATCATCCTACGCCTCCCACGGATTGATAAACCTTAGGTCATCCACTTGAGGGAATTTCTATTGTCCTACAAACCTCTGCACTTGGAGGCCCAACAACGTCTACAAGAAGAAGGTTGTGTAGTAGACATCAAGAAGTGGATGTCTCCTCCGTTACAGAGGAGGACATCAAAAAGCTATGGGAGGCCGGATACCTGGCTGCGGATATCGCACACCGGCTGCCAGATGAGGGGCAGATCGTCCCGACTCCAGAATCTCATGAGAGGGTGGTTTTTCTTCCCCACTTCTTCCGCGGACTGGGATTTCCCCTCCACCTATTTATTCGCGGGCTCATGTTCTACTACGGGCTGGATTTTCATGATCTGGCTCCCAATTTCATCGTCAACATCTCGGCGTTTATCGTCGTGTGTGAGGCCTTCCTCCGTATCAGGCCCCACTTCGGCCTGTGGCTGAAGACCTTCAATGTTAAACTGAAGGTGGTGGTCGGCCAACAAGCGGAGTGCGGAGGGGCCATGGTGGGCAAAATGCCTAACGTCACCTGGCTCGAAGGCTCCTATGCGGAGACCATAAAGGGGTGGCAATCGGGGTGGTTCTACATCACCGAGCCGCGTGACACCAACTGGGTGGCGGCCCCCGAATTTCGATCCGGAATCCCCACGCGGCTCACGTCCTAGAAAGAGAAGGGCCTGTCCTGGGGTTCCCCGGTAGAGCTGACCGGACTCCAGACATGCATCAGAAACATGATGAGCAAGAAAATCAAGCTCGTCAACGTGGTCCAAGTCATGCTCTTCCGCCGGATTCTCCCGTGTCAAAGACGGGCATTCAATTTGTGGGAGTTCGACCCGGCCAAGCACCAGGCGCTGCGAGAGCTCTACGACACGACGCACAAGGATGTCTGGAGGGTTCTGTTCAAGGGCGCCGAGGTACCACCTCCCCTTACCGAGGACCACGGGCTCAGCGCAAAGCGCCCTGCGAATCCGGTAAGTCCTTTATATCTTTATAAGATGTTCATTTTCCCCAGTTTGACCATGTGTGGGATCTAAGCCCCCACGCTATTTTGCAGGACTGGGTCGAGACAGTGGAGCAGATCGATTGTCCAGCCCCCCTGCCCGAAAATCCAGCAGATGCCCTCCTAACGGAGATGCTGGTTCCGACACCTTATGAGGTGCCGGATAAGAAGGCCAAGAAGAAGGCCCCAGGGACCCGAAAGGGTCTCCAACGCAGGGTTATATCGGACTCATCGCCCAGAAAACTCCGAGGCGCAGTCCTCCCACGAAGATGAGGAGGAGGAAGAGGAAAGTCCCCCCCCAAGTGGGGGACAAGAAAAGGAAGGCTGCCCCAACCGGGGAGCCTGAAGGGTCCAAGAAGGGAAAGACCCTCCTTCCGGACTACTCCACAACAGCCGCCGATAGCGACAACGAGTGGTTGCCCAGGGATAAGCCCCTGGCGAAATTGTAAGTATCCGGATTCCATAGTAATTCATGGTATGTTTAATTGCACTGCTTCTCCTTATGCCGAATATGATTATGCAGTCCGTCCAGAGCCCGTATCGACGTATCTTTGTCGGATGGTTCTTTGGACCCGTCGGATATGAATAGCGATTCACTTCTGACCGCCTCCTCCCCTCGCCCTACGGACAACATCGAGGTGTTGTCTCAGAGGGCACCGAGCCGAGGGGAGGTAGTCCTGGAGGCGTCTCGAGGAGACCTTCCGGACCCTGGGCGCAAAGGGAGCAAGACTCCCACGGGCTCCAAGTTCGGCCCCCAGCCAAACACTGCGCCGGAGCCTCCGGTAATTCCGGACTCCAGCAGGCGATCCCCTGTTAAGAGGGGTAATCCGCCCGTGCTGGTGGCCTCTGTCCATCCAGAGGCACCGGTCAACTTGCTGGAAGCGCTTCAAGGCGCTTCCATCGATAAAGAACACCGCACTATCATGAGTGCGGTGATCGAGAAGGTTTAGTCCGCCAAAAACGGATTAACTGAAGCTTGCGCCAGCCTCCTAACAGGCTTTGAGGTAAGTAATCAAAATGTAGGAAAATATTACCGCATAGACAGTAGCCCCTAATGCTCTGTTTGGCGTTCGCGAAGAAAAGCCGAATAGAGGATCAAATAATGACCAAGGAGTCTAATCCGAATATGTCTATATGCATATGCAGGCTTCACTGCTGGCCGCTGCCGCACGTACTGCGGAGGTCGCTGCACTAAAGCAGGACCTTGAGCGGTCCGAGGAAGAGCTCGGCCTTGCCAAGAGGAAGCTCGAGGAGAGCAAAGGTAAGCAATACCTTGTCTATATATTAAAAGGAAATTGGTGGTAAAAATAATAGGATCATCATGAATGTGCCAGGGGCCACGACCAAAGTGGCAACCCTGAAGAAGGCGCTGTCCGAGGCCGAAAACAAAGCGGCCAAGGAGCGCATTGAGCGAAAAAAGCAAGAAGCCCGGGTAGGCGAGGTGCAGCAAGAGCTCCAGGCTCTTGTCAAAAAACACGAGTCCTTGGAGCGTGACTCTAAGACACGAGAGTCCGAGCTTGCGAAGGCCCTCGAAAGCGCACAACATGCCAAGGCTGAAGCCCAAAAGGCCCTCCGGGAAATTGAGGCGGTTAAGAAGATAGCGGCGGGTAAGGCATTCATTATACAAAGCAAGCATGTGAAGGAAAATTTCTTTTTACTTACCCGAGTTCGGAGCTCTCCAGGAGGGTTTGCAGATCTATCCCGCAGTGTGTCAGATGCCGCGGAGTTCTACCGGGCTGAGGAGGGGAGCTCGACGGAGAAGTTGTTCTGGTCTCAATACACTGGGACCGAACACCCCATGCCCTTGAGCGACCGGCTGAAGCAATTGGTCGAGCTTCACAGGGCGGCCGAACAGGCCATGAAGGGTCTTATAGTCCGGATGTGGCCTGGCGATCCCTTTCCTAATAGCTACTTCAGTCTGGTGAGGCGGCTTGTGGATGCCTGCCCACAACTTTAAGTCATAAAGCGGTCCGTCTGCATCGAGGGTGCACGCAGGGCTTTTGCCTGGGCGAAGGTGCATTGGGCGAAGCTGGACGCCGTGAAGCTGGTGAAGGAGGGGCCATCGGAGGGCAAAGAGCATCGCCGCCCCGAGATGTACTATGACAGTGTCCTGAAGGGTTCCCGCCTTGTGGCGGAGGAATATGCTAAAGATGTAATTTTTGAATGAACGTGCTCATGTGATCCTGTAATGTGAAACTAGTTCATTTGCGCTATGCAACGCTTTTTGCATTTAAAATGTTACCTTCTGTGCGGCCATTTATAAAATCTGAGAGTTGGCCAGTCATCGGCTTCTGCCCCCATGTAACTAGTACTGAGGTGTTCGGGTTAAATCTGAGCACTCTTTATCCCAATTTTGGGTCCTTCGAGGGAGGTGTTCAAAGACAACGAACCAGGCAATCGGACTATAAGGCTTTAACACTCCCACTTAGCCATAGAAGTCTACAATTTTAAATGTTGGCGAAGCCCCTAGTATTCGAAGGTCAATTTGGGGCGCTTATATACGCCTAAGTCGGGCAAGGCCGACTCCTCGCCCGAAGCGGAAAAAGTCTTTAAGGACTTGAGACCTCTCGAACAGCGACCAGCTCTCGCCTTATCATGACAGTCAGTTTTCGGCTTTCTCTCGAGGTGTTCGTCCTAAGAACCGGGACACAATCGCAGTAGTTCTCCCAGCCTTACCTTAGCCGATATAGCGGAACGTAAGGTACCAAAACATGGGAGCCGGGCAAACCCAACTATTGACCCAAGACATGATTCGAGCTGATGCATATAATGCTATAAGTTCGGGTGCCGCCTTTGTCGAAAGTGTTCGGACTTCTCACGCCGTATTATTGGGTATACGAAAGCCCCTGGCGTACTGGCCGTACCAGAATGTACGGGTGCAAATTGTCGTAAATAAACATATAAGAAAAAGGATGTATACTGCAATAATAGACTAATGCTATGCATTGTTTATCAAATAATACGTCGAAGCGTACTGATACAAGTAGTGCAATAAGCAAAAAATAGGACTATTTGACATGTCCTGTCCAAGGGCAGGCTGCGTACGAGAATTAAAAAGCGGGTATATTGATTGTTATTAGATACCACCTGGGGGTTCCCTTGTACAACTTAGCCTCTTGCCTCCTTGGTTGTTCCTTCCTGTAATGTGTCCGACAATCATACTGCCGGAAAGGTCTTCCAGAGAGTAAGGTCCTGAAAGAGAAGAATGATGAAGGCGTGTAGCCCCTAGGGCGGTTGAGCCGCATTGCGGGACGTGCCGTGATCATGCCCCCGCCTCTGCCCATGGTATTTTTAGTGCATAGTTATGTACGCGCGGCACGGATTTCGTCGCTTGACTGGGACTAGGACAGGGGCCGAATTGCTAGGCGAGCTCTAAACGTGCCAGGCAATCCTCAGGTTACTCCGGACTCGCTTGACGGTGTCCGGGGGCTGAATCGCCGAATTGGCGGTTTGCCTTAAAAGGCTGCTTTGTGCTTCTGCTGCGAGGGCCACAGTGTGCTCCTCCGTGCGGTGTGAGCGCTCTGTGTTTCCATTGACTGTTATGACCCCCCCTAGGTCCTGGCATCTTGAGCTGGAGGTATGCGTAATGCGGTACCGCATTGAATTTTACAAATGCGGTTCGCCAGAGCAGTGCGTGATAGCCACTGCGGAACGGGACGATATCGAACATTAACTCCTCGCTTTGGAAGTTGTCCGGAGATCCGAAGACCACTTTCAGTGTGATTGAGCCCGTGCAATGGGCCTCTACACCTAGGATGACACCCTTAAAGGTGGTTTTGGTGGGTTTGATCCTTGAAGGATCTATACCCATTTTGCGCACTATATCCTAATAGAACAGGTTCAAGCTGCTACCGCCGTCCATGAGAACTCAAGTGAGGTGAAATCCGCCAAGGATGGGGTCTAAGACCAATGCGGCTGATCCGCCATGACGGATACTAGTGGGGTGGTCCCTGTGATCGAAGGTGATCGGGCAAGAGGACCATGGGTTAAACTTTGGGACGACGGGCTCCATCGCATAGACGTCCCTTAGTGCACGCTCCATCGCATAGACGTTCCTTAGTGCACGCTTCCGTTCCCTCTTGGGAATGTGGGTTGCGTATATCATGTTCACCGTCTTCACTTGTGGGGGGAACCTTTTCTGTTCTCCCGTGTTCGGCGGCCGGGGCTCTTCCTCGTCATCGCTATGCAGCCCCTTGTCCTTGTTTTCAGCATTCAATTTGTCGGCCTGCTTGAACACCCAGCATTCTCTGTTGGTGTGATTGGCTGGTTTATCCGGGGTGCCGTGGATTTGACACGAGCGATCAAGTATACGGTCCAAACTGGACGGGCCCGGAGTACTTCTTTTGAATGGCTTTTTCCGCTGACCGGATCTAGAGCCTCTGAATCTGGCATTAACTGTTGTATCTTTGACGTTATCGCTGTTGTTGCGGCGCTTGTGTCTGTTACGACATGGTCTGCCGTCAGCATCTTTAGTATCTAAAGTGCCCGGATTCCTTGATGTGTTGTTGCTGCGAGCCAGCCAGCTATCCCCGCCTGCGCAAAAGCGGGTCATGAGTGTCGTGAGGGCTGCCATAGACTTCGGCTTCTCCTGGCTGAGATGCCGGGCGAGCCACTCGTCGCGGATGTTATGCTTGAATGCCGCTAAGGCCTCTGCATCTGGACAGTCGACAATTTGGTTCTTCTTAGTTAGGAACCGTGTCCAGAATTATCTGGCCGATTCTCCTGGCTGCTGAATTATATGGCTCAAGTCATCAGCATCCGGTGGTCGCACATAAGTGCCCTGGAAGTTGTCAAGGAATGCATCTTCCAAATCCTCCCAACTACCGACGGAGTCTGCTGGCAAGCTATTCAGCCAATGCCGAGCTGGTCCTTTGAGTTTTAGTGGGAGGTACTTGATGGCATGTAGATCATCACTGCGAGCCATGTGGATGTGGAGGAGGAAATTCTCAATCCATACCGCGGGATCTGTTGTACCATCATACGATTCAATATTTACAGGTTTAAAACCCTCTGAGAATTCGTGATCCATTACTTCATCAGTGAAGCATAGGGGGTGTGCGACGCCTCTGTGCCGGGATATATCATGACGCAGTTCATAAGAGTCTTGTCTGCTGTGTTCGGCCCGGCCGGATTTGCTTTTAGTGTATCCGGCGTGATGATCATCGTCACGCGTCGGGGCGTGACCCCGTGATCCATAGATCGATCTTGCATGTTTTGCTTTGTTTTCCAATACGTCTCGCAGGTCCCACGTGTTGCCCCGGGCCTTGGTATTTTTATTTGCATGGCGGCGGGGTGCGGGCTGGACTTCGGGTTGATATGCCTCTCTGTCACGGCGGTGAGGTGGCCGATTAGCCGCATCATACGCGGGTGATGTTGGTTTTAATGCTTCCTCCTCGAGTTGAGGTAGCAACCTGCGCTTTGGGTAACTCTTGGTTGGCGCTCGAGTTCGTCTTCCTCGGCTGCCAGGACTTCAGTCCATCTGTCCGCTAGTAGATCTTGATCAGCTCGAAGCTGTTGTTGCTTTTTCTTCAGGCTATTTGTTGTGGCTATAAGCCGGCGCTTGAAGCGCTCCTTCTCGACAGGATCCTCAGGCACGAAAAATTCTTCGTCACCGAGGCTCACTTCGTCTTCGGAGAGAGGCATGTAATTGTTTGTTTCTCCATCCGCAGCCTGTTCTGGAGGGCTAGCTTGTTCATCCTCCTGCTCTAAATCGTGCTGTAGGGGATTGTTGTCATCTTCGGCACTATCCGAAGTGTTATTATCTCTTGTGCCGGTATCACTACTTTTGCTGTGGCGGGACTTAGAGCGGTGCCGCTGACGTCTGTGCTTGGGTTGCTTCTTGGAGGGGTCATCCTCCATTTGTCTTGTCGCCATCGCTTTCTTTGGGCGGGTCCACCATATATATACATATATATATATATATATATATATATATATATATATATATATATATATATATCATATGACGAGGTGGCGGTCCAGCGCCCTATGGGTGGTGGTTCCTGTTCATCTCCTGCATCGTCGTCCATACCGTCGATGTCTTCGGAGTCGAAGTCGAGCATGTCGGTTAGATCGTCGACAGTGGCCACTAAGTGGGTGGTGGGTGGGCAGCGAATTTCTTCGTCGTCCGCATCCTATTCTAGCCGGACATAGTTCGGCCAAGGTTCTCGACAAGGAGAGGGACCTTAATGACTCTAGCACGTCAGCCGAAAGGCGAAGTGCTGAAAATACCGCGGAGGTAAACTCCATGATCGACACCCAATCGGATTCGATGAGGCACGGGCGCAGCGGCTCGGAGTCCGTGGCCGGGACGAATCCAGAGTTCGCAACCACGACTCTCGTAGGGGGTGAAGTCAGTATCCGGCTCTATCGCCACTGAGAGTGCGGCCTCCTTGGCGGGGTCTATCCACCCGTCCTCGGATGGCGCAATTTTGCTCTGGATTGAGGGCCGGAGTAGTTGCAGGCGCGATCTCCTGAACACTGTCCGACGGCAGAGCTAAATCATGCTCGTCGTGACCGTGCAGCGCACCTGTCATGGGTCCGAATCCGTCGAAGATCAAGTCTCCGCGGACGTCGGCAGTGTAGTTCAAGTTTCCGAACCTGACCTGGTGGCCAGGGGCGTAGCTCTTGATCTGCTTCCAGATGGCCAGCGAAGTTGGCCTGCAAAGTAAAGCCGAATATGAAGATCTGTCCGGGAAGGAAAACCTCGCCCTGGACCGCATTGTTACCGATGATCGAAGGAGCCATCAAGCCTTATGGTGACAGCATAGTGGAACTCTCAATGAAAGCACCAATGTCGGTGTCAAAACCGACGGATCTCGGGTAGGGGGTCCCGAACTGTGCGTCTAAGGCGGATGGTAACAGGAGGCGGGAGACACGATGTTTACCTGTGTTCGGGCCCTCTCGACGGAGGTAATACCCTACTTCCTGCTTGATTGATCTTGATGAATAAGAGTATTACAAGAGTTGATCTACCACGAGATCGTAGAGGCTAAACCCTAGAAGCTAGCCTATGGTATGATTGTTGTTGTCCTACGGACTAAACCCTCCGGTTTATATAGACACCGGAGGGGATAGGGCTGCATGAGTCGGTTACAAGGAGGAGATCTACATATCTGTATTGCCAAGCTTGCCTTCCACGCCAAGGAGAGTCCCATCCGGACACGGGATGAAGTCTTCAATCTTGTATCTTCATAGTCCAACAGTCCGGCCAAAGGATATAGTCCGGCTGTCCGGAGACCCCCTAATCCAGGACTCCCTCACAAACAGCCTTCTTTGCTTCGTACGTACTCTCGGGCAATTCGTTGTCCTTTGAAAGCACATTCTTTATCATCACCAGCAACTTTCCAAATCCCTAGTCAGATACACCATTCTCTGCCTTCCATTGCAGCAATTCCAGTGTGGTGCCCAGCTTTTTCTTGTCACCTTCGCAATTCGGGTACAACAATTTCTTGTGATCCTCTAACATGCGCTGCAACTTCTTATTCTCCTTTCACTTGCGCAGTTTCTCTTTGCATCGGCAATGGCCCGACCTAGATCATCAGCGGACTCATCTGATGCCTCTTCTTCAGCTTCTTCCCGCATGGCCGGCACAGCTTCTTCCCCCATTGTTGTATCATCGTATTCAGGGAAGCCATGGCCAGGAGAGCTATCGTCGTCCTCTTCTTCTTCATTGTCTTCCATCATAACCCCTCTTTCTCCGTGCTTGGTCCAAACATTATAGTGGGGCATGAAACTGGACTCAAATAGGTGGACGTGAATGGTTCTTGAGTTAGAGTAATTGTGATCATTCTTACATCCAGCACATGGACAAGGCATAAAACCATCCGCCCGCTTGTTTGCCTGAGCCGCAATCAAAAAAGTATGCACACCATCCACGAACTGGGGAGAGCATCGGTCATCGTACATCCATTGCCGGCGCATCTTCATTACACACCACCGAATAGACCAAATTAATACAAGTTCATACATAAAGTTCATCATAAAGTTCATACAACACTTAAATGCAACATACAAATAACTCTCTAGCTAAAGCATTTAAATGCATCAACAAATGCGATCAAGATCGCAACTAAGGTAACAATTGATCCAACATCATAATGATACCAAGCCACACTATCAATGGCATATTTTATAATCTTTCTAATCTTCAACCGCATTTTCTCCATCTTGATCTTGTGATCATCGACGACATCGGCAACATGCAACTCCAATTCCATCTTATCCCACTTAATTCTTTTCAATTTTTTCTTTCAAATACTCGTTTTCTCTTTCAACTAAATTTAACCTCTCGACAATAGGGTCGGTTGGAATTTCCGGTTCACATACCTCCTAGATAAAAATATCCATGTCAACTTGATGGGCACAATTTGTCATAAACATGAAATGCAACAAATAGTTTTAAAAGAGAATATACCACTTCCGAATCATAACACGGACGAGGGACGACGGGGACGGATATCAAAACCATGACACTATGTATAACAAACAACGTACGGGTAAGATAATTATACAAGTAACTATATATCTAAATCACACAAACATGATTTTTTAATATATAAAAGATAAGAACAAGAGGCTCACCCCAAGGTGGTGCCGGTGACGCGTCGGTGCGGACGATCGACGGTGGTTACGACAGAGACGGGAAGGCACTAAGTAAACCACACCTACATATGCAAACTAAGAGTTATTTTAAGCTCAAATTGCATATAAATCAAATAAACTACCACATATAATTCCTCCAAAATTACTAAAACCCACAAATTAATCACTATATAAAGCATTGCAAGAGCTAATCTAGCAATGAGAGATGAAAGGACAAAGTTGCTAACCTTTGTGATCACTTGAATGGATGGGGGACTTCAAATCTTGACAAAATTTTAGCAAAATGTGTGATAAGCTCGAGGGAAGAAGAGAGGAAGAACAGAGAGGAGGAGAGGGGAAAGGGGAAAGAACAGAGTGAGCTGGACGAAGGGTTTATATGTAGGATGATCTATAGTACCGGTTCGTGGCAAGAACCGGTACTAAAGGTGTTGGACGGGCCCCAGTCTGACAACATCCTGCCACCACACCCTTTAGTACTGGTTCGTGGCACGAACCGGTGCTAAAGGTTCCGCACAAACCGATACTAAACAGAGCGGCCCACCTAGCCGTTGGAACCGGCACTAATGGTCACATTAGTGCCGGCTCAATTTCAAACCAGCACTAATGAGCTGCACATTAGACCCTTTTTCTACTAGTGGACGATTAGGGGTTCAATGCTCTTCCTCCAGAGATACACGGACGAGTGGAAAAACGCAGGTCTGAAAGCTTTAGAGCATGTTTAATGGGAGCGGCTACAGGTCAGTTGATTGACGTGTTTGCTGAATCCCAAGCCCAGCATATGCTCATGTGTCGGTGTCCCTGACCCGTGTATTACCCTTGAAGAAGAAAGAATATAAAAAAAATTTAAACATTGACGGTACCCTTTAGAAAGAAAGGCAATAAAAACCAGGTAATGGCAAAATTTGCACGCAATTTACACAGAAATTACATTTTGCTATAATACAATTAAAATTAAAGTGAAACAAAATAATGAATTTTTCTAGGAAAGAATAAAACCCTTTAAGAAGAAAGATAATAAAAATCAAAAACAAAATAATGAAATTTTCTAGGAAGATTGAAACCCTTTAAGAATAAAGAAAATAAAAAACAAAAATAACAACAAAATAATGAAGTTTTCTAGGGAAGAATGAAACCCTTTAAGAAGAAAGAAAATTAAAAACTAAAACAAATACAAAACAATGAAAGTTTCTATGGAACAATGAAACCCTTTAAGAAAACAAAATACAAAAATTAAAACTAAAACAAAACAATGAAGTTTTCTATGTAAGAATAAAACCCTTTAAGAAGAAAGAAAATATAAAAACAAAAACCAAAACAAACTAATGAAGTTTGGGGAAAATGAAAACCTTTAAGAAGAATAAAATTAAAAAATAACTTGCACACAAGTATGCCCTGAAATTGCACTTTTCTAATATGCCAAAAATAAGCATATACGGTGCAATTTTTGCCTCTGCTATAATTTACACACATGGTGTATCATACCTGCGTGTATACTTACTTACAAACACAAAAATTATATTATTTTTTTCTAAGAAGAAATGAAGTATAGTGGCATTTGTACCACCCTTTAAGAAGAAAGGAATTCAGAAAAATAATGATACAATTTGCACACAATTTACACATAAATGACACTTTTTTAGTTATGTAAGAATAAACATATTATAGTGAATTTTACATAAAAACAAAAATTTTAAACAAGGAACGAATAAGAGGCATAGGTATCATCCTTAAAAACATGAAATGAATTGAAAACTAAACATAATGAAACAAATAAAGTTTTCTAAGAGAGAATAAATTAGCGACATTGGAATTACTCTTAAGAGGAAAGAAAATAAAGAAAAAAACTTGCACGCAACTTTGCACTGAAATTGCACTTTTTATAATATGCAAGGAATACATATATAATAATGCAACTTTAGCAGTCTAGTACAATTTACACACACATATTGTATTGTACTTTCATGCATACATACACATAATAATAGAAAAATGTATTTAATTAGCAAAAAGAATTGCACAAAACAATTATCATTTGTATTACCCTTAAAGAATAAAAAAAAATTCCACGCAATTAACACAAAAAATGCACTTTTTATAAAATGTAGAATAAATATATAAGGGTGAAGTTTATGTACTCTGATATAATTTATACATGTAATACTTGTATGTATACATTTTCACGCACTCAACATAAAAAATACACGTAAATAAGAAAAAAAACTCAACATAAAAAAGGTGTACATGTGCAGAAAACAAAAGTAAACATATAAAAAAAACATACACACACCAAAATCCTGCCCAAGAAGGAAATCGACTGACCCAAAATATGTGTCAATTGAATCCAAACAGCCCAATACCACCAGCAAAAAATGCCAGAAAAAAGAAAAGCTACACAAATCTTAAAGCACAATCCAAGGGTCGGAAAATCGATTGACCATAAACTAAAATTCAGCTGACTAAATTCTAGCAAAAGTGATGTTTAATAGTATAGCCAACTGTTGGCTATAAGAAAGTGTCAAGTCATCTATAGCCAATATGTATAACAATTAGCTATAAGTATGTGTTACTTTATTAATATATGGCTCACCTTTCACTCTCACATAGTGTCTAGAAACACGTGTTGCGACTGACTCTTGTATGAATGCCCGTTAATTACATTCTCTCTTCTATCCTCTCTCCTTCAACTAAGCATAGGAATATTATTTTACTTCTTACAGCCTGCTGACTATTTCTTATTGTACTTGCTCTTATCGGAGACTCACAAAGTTGGGACAACATTGGCCATTGGCCAGTGTGCAACCTCATACGCCTGGCGACCTGCGGCTGGTTGGGCAAAAGTCAATTCGGATGCAGCTTTTATCCCTCAAAGCGGTCAGTGCTGGGCAGGAGGAGTAGCCAGAGATCACAATTCACAAGGTCTTATTTTCCTGTCTACATGCAAGAAGCTGACCCATGCAGATGCAGATAGCGCGGAGGAAGCTGAGGGACCAGCTGCTCTCATTGGAGGGGAATGGAGCTGCAGCCAAACGCCCCGCCGGCGCCGGTGCCATCCGACAACAGGGCCTGGTCGGAGCTGCCTCTGGTTGCGCTTACTTCGATCCTTGCCGGGCTGGGCGCCGTCGACGTGCTGATGGGCGCGGGCCTCGTGTGCCACTCATGCCTAGAGGCGGCCAAGACGCCTGAACTCTGGCGTGAGGTGGAAATGGGGCGAGAGCCGCGTGACAAGAAGGTCATGTCTAGAGAGAATGTAGTGTTCTATGCATGGATGTAACAAGTCCAGCCCTATACTAAGAAGTGAATAATTTAGTTCAACATAAGGATAAATCTACTTAGCCCCTTTGAATATCAAGGTCCGGTCTACTTAATTAACACAAAACTCTGATATTTGACTAGTGAATTCCATGCTGTCTAAATCATAGACTTTGGAGCAGTTTGCCCTTGTGGCAGTGTCCACCTAACGAGCCTCATGGGTGAAACATTCTCCGAAACTATCCAAATCTGTGATTAGGACACTAGTCGATGCTTTTAATGGTACAAGTTTTTATAAGTTCTTATAATTAAGTAGGTTAAGCTGGACAACCTTGATGCTAGGAGGTGTTAGGATAGACTTGTTCCTCCAAATAATTGCATATGATTAAGGATGTGTACCTTCTCCACAACGATGGGATCATCCCCGCTAATATTGACGACATAATTAAGCAACACATCCAGATCATCCCACACTGCTATGTATCCATACAACTCTACTAAGAGCATCTCCAACAGGCGCGCTAAACAAGCGCCGCGCCGCAAATTTACCAATTTTAGCGCGCGTGCTATCGCTAAGTTGTCTCCAACGGGCGCACAATAACCGCGCGCGTGACATATAGAGTTGGGCGCGCGGTCCGAATCGCTATCGCGCGCTGCGTATTTGGGGCGCCCGCTTCCGCGCGCGGCACACACGAGCGCTCGCGCCGCACTCTCTCCCCCGCGCCACCTTCGCCCCGCACGCGCCGGCGCCGGCGAGCTGACCCGATGGACCCACGCGCCGGCACTCCCCTCACCCCATCCTACAGCCGCGAGCCCTCCAGCGCCGCCGCCGGCGGCGGCATGGGTGGCGGTGGCCTTGGCAGCATGGGTGGCGGTGGCGGCCTTGGCGGCATGGGTGGCGATGGCGCCATGGGTGGTGGTGGCCTTGGCCGCATGGGTGGCCTTGGCGGCATGGGTGGCGGTGGCCTTGGCGGCATGGGTTCCATGAGTGGCTTTGGAGCTACCGTGGGCGGCATGGGTTCCATGGGTGTCTTTGGAGCTACCATGGAGACCATGAGAGGCATGGGTGGCTTTGGAGCACCTCCGGGTGGCTTGGATGGCATGGGTGGCATGAGTTTTGCGTCTCTCATCGGGGGCATGGGTGCACCTCCGGGCGCCGGTGTGCCACCTTTGCATGAAGATGCCGTTCAAGATCTTGGCAACACCATCCGAGCTCCACGCGATGATAATACGGCGCGCAACAATGAAAAGGAGGAGGAAGAATCGTCTTCGGAGGAAGAGGATGAAGACGAAGACGAGGACGAGGCTTGATTCTTGTGTCTTTCGTTTGTGTCATCATAAACTTGGTTTGCATGTTGAACTTGGTTTAACTATGTTGTGGGCATGAATTTGAACTTGTGGGCATGAACTTTTGGGCACAAACTTGGTTGGAATGATGTTTGATTCAATATATGTCATGTGTTCTGTGTGAAGTGTGAAATTTGTGCCCAAAATGTGTGCGCCGGCTGCTCCCGCGCGCTGCATTTTAGCGCGTTGCTGGAGCAGCGCGCATGCTGCATTTTAGCGCTCCTGCTGGAGCAAGCGCTGCGCGGCGCGCCAAACCTGACGTTGCGTGCGCCGCAAACCAGATTTTAGCGCGCCGCGTGTTGGGCGCCTGTTGGAGATGCTCTAAGTCATCATCCCGAGGAATTTTAGCCAAGCTAATGAGAAAATTTGCAGCATGCAACAAGTAGGATGTTTCATGCCAGCTGAGCTTCATAAAAAGTAAAGTTATACTGTAAGTTTTTAGCTGCAATTAATAAAGTAAGAGAGTACATGTCATTCAAAATTTGAAAAAAAAAGTTTGATGATCATTTGACCACCTCACTTAGAGGGTCCGAATGGACACACCATTCACTGGCTATGGTAATGGAAAAAGGAGTTTCATTGTCAAAAACATTGAGGATTTGAGTTTGAGCACTAAGCAAGAAAAACTTCTCATCACTAGTTCAAAGTCCTTTTTATGGTACCAGCATAGCTACTCAAAGTGATCACTGAATCATAACACTAGAAATGTCCTTAGTATTGTTGAATCATTTGCAGCATTTTCAGGGTCGTGAACCATCTTCCAATTCTAGAATCTTTTGGGACTAAATTTGATCATCACTAGATTCAAGGATTAGCAAAACCCACTACGGGGGCTGAGATGCACTTACCCATTTGGACAAAAGATCTACATGCTCATGTGTTGCCATATACGTGATTTGTTTTCGTATTGCATCGCTTGTTTCATAAACGTGTACCATCATAGTCCTTAACTTTGTGCGGGGTACTTTTTTCTTACAATACTCATCAATTGAATCAATTATTTGCCATCCATAGTATTGACAGCAACTATGGTAATTTCCTAGTAAAATAACTAGTAATTTTGATGACGACTGGTAGGGTGAATGAATTGCCACTAGCTGAGATCTTATAAGAATAAATGTAGAGATTAATGGAAGCATCTGCCCATAGTTAAGACAAAATACTACATGGGAGTTATAACACAATAAATACTTATCGAACAACAATAACAAACAAATCTTACATGTACTTATTAAGAAAATGAAGGGTAAAAACTGAGCTTTATGATTACTACTTAGGTGCGGTGCATGCTTACGAAAACCAAATAATCTCAAAACACTTAGGCGCGGTGCATTAACATCTACCTTGTTCTTGTTTCTTGACATATCAACCAATAAGAGATAAAGGGTGTGCATGCTTTTAATGACTTGAGACTATCAAACACGAGATGCAGTGGTTAGTTCATTGCATGCAATACTATTAATTAGCAAATAAACAGTAATATTTCTCGTTTTCCCCTCCTCCTTGATCACGGTGCACAGCCTAAGACGGAGGGAGTAAATAATTTGAGAGCACAGATAATACACCATTCACAAAGTATCCTGCATTTAATAGTGTAAAAGACCATCGTAGTTGTAGTATGCCATAGACATGATGTAGTGGTCCAATATCATATGTTCTATTCATGTGATGATTTTATCCTTATACTACAGAATGCATAATATAATGTAAAATAGATATCATAAGTCTACTTAACCAACAAATATCAAGGTTCATCTACTTAACACACTTCTTTACAAGATCTTGTATCCCTAAATATGTTGTACCATCAAAATATACCCATCTAAATGATTCTTTGGGCGGTTTTGCCTATGTACCAATGTCCACCTAATGAGCCACATGGGAGTGGATGATTAAGAGGATTAAGTGTAGCATCGTTTAGTCTAGTCAGGAGAGTGGGGCGGTGAATTGACTACAAGAAAATCAAAGGGACTCTTTACCCAGTTTTAAGTTTGCGCTTAGCAATTATATATTTTTCTACCGGTATTCTAGAAACACCCTACACGTACAAGTCTAATAGGGTACAAGACCGGAAGACAACAAATTGTACAAGTTGAAACCTTGATCAATCATCTCCTTGCTTAGAGCATCTTCAGCCGTGCCCCAACAGCCCCCCACCGCCCCAGGCCATTTTTTGTCACCGCCAAAAACGCCCAACGCGCCCCAAAGAGCCCTTTTTTCGATTTGGGCGAAACTAGTGTCGGCGGACCCATGCTGAACCCGGCGTGCTGGGGGCGCCGGTGAAAGCGTTTTTGGCGCAATCGGGGATGGGCCCGCACAGTCAGCAAAACGCCGCTTCGTTGTCCTCATTGCTTCGGTTCCCGCGGGAATCAATGCCAAGGCTGCCGCTGAGGGAGTCCTGGATTAGGGGGTCTCCGGACAGCCGGACTATATCCTTTGGCCGGACTGTTGGACTATGAAGATACAAGATTGAAGACTTCGTCCCGTGTCCGGATGGGACTCTCCTTGGCGTGGAAGGCAAGCTTGGGAATACGGATATGTACATCTCCTCCCTTGTAACCGACTCTGTGTAACCCTAGCCCCCACCGGTGTCTATATAAACCGGAGGGTTTAGTCCGTAGGACAACAACAATCATACCATAGGCTAGCTTCTAGGGTTTAGCCTCTACGATCTCGTGGTAGATCAACTCTTGTAATACTCATATTCATCAAGATCAATCAAGCGAGGAAGTAGGGTATTACCTCCACGAGAGGGCCCGAACCTGGGTAAACATCGTGTCCCCCGCCTCCTGTTACCATCCGCCTTAGACGCACAGTTCGGGACCCCCTACCCGAGATCCGCCGGTTTTTACACCGACATTGGTGCTTCCATTGAGAGTTCCACTGTGGCGTCATAGTAAGGAAGGATGGCTCGTCTCGTTGTTAGGGACAACATCACCTCTGGGGGAGCCCTGGCTGTAGGCCAAACTCTCCGACTAGGCGGCTTCGTCATGACCGCCCGTTCGGCTGTTGCGTCGACGATGACTTCTCAGGTCATCGAAAACAGCATCCACGTCGGCTTGAAACTTGCCGAAGGGATGAATTCAATGGTGCTCTGTTCTCTAAACGAGCTCTTGGATCGCATTGCCACTTTGGGAGTCGCTACGGACTATGATCGGATTGGGCTTAAACCCGACCAAAGGGATATTAACTCTCCGCCGGTCACCCATCAGATAGCGGTGGTGGAGGAACAATGCGGCGATTCTCCCTCTATCTTGAGGACGAGCTATGTCCGTTTTCCTGAGCTCTCCGAGCCGGATACCCGTCTACGGGAGGACATCGCCCAAACCCTGAACCTAGAATCACTACAAAAAATACACTTTCGTGATGATACGTGTTTATCACAGTAGGTCGCGTTTTTTGTCATGCATGTACATCCATGACGATTTTATGACAGAATCAAGATAGTCATACCTGTGCTGTCGTAGAAGTGTTCCATGACATTACCAAAATTATCATCACGGAAGTGTTCACTTCCATGACAATAAATCGCGCGTCACAGAAGTGCTTTCGGCAAGGGTGACCAACACGTGGCATCCACCGTAACGGAACGCCGTTAAGCTATCGGGTCGGGTTTTGGATCCGATAACCCGTTAACAGCCCCGACCAATGGGGATTTTCCACGTGTAAAATCGTCATTGGCTGGAGGAAACACGTGTCGGCTCATCGCTGGGACAGATGTCATCCACTCATTGGACAGAAGGCGCCTATGATACGTCGACACGTGGCAGTCCCAATAGAGGCCCATTCCTGTGAAAAGGCCGGCCCGTTTGAATTGGTCAAAAGGTGGCTGGCCGGCCCATGGAAAGCCTGTTAACGGACTGTTCGCATATAGCCCATTTACAGCCCGCTAACACAAGGCTTGTTACGCCCTATCCGAATTAGGCCCAGTAGCATCATCAGGGCCATCCAATATGACTCCAACCCGTTTTCACTTCTGGCTCATGTATGGCCCATGACGTCTTTCGGCCCATATGAGGCCCTATGTAACTTTTGGCCTATTAACGGCCCGTGGTGACATTGGCCCGCAATGAACAGTGTATCACTTTACACCCATTAACGGTCCGTGGTGAAACTGGCCCGTAATGAATAGTGTATCACTTTATACCCATTAAGGGCCCGTTTCCAGCCCATGTTATCTTTAGGCCTTCTCAGAGCCCATTTATTCTTGGGCTCATTTCCAGCATTCCTTTACTTACGGCCCATTACTGTCATTTTCTCCTTGTGGGCCAAATTCAGCCCGTGGTTACGGTCGGCAAGTTTGTGGTCCGTTAATACGTTGGGCCGTTTTCATAGCGTCATCAAATACGGCCTATTAACAATGGCCCGTTATGGTCGGCCCATGAACGGGCGATTCCAACTCTAGCCCGTTTACGGCCATAATGCGGCCTGTTATTGGCCCATGTTTGTGTCGATCATACGGCCCGTATAAGGCCCATTGATGATACGACCGTAGAAGGCCCATTGTTTCTACGGCTCGTAGAAGGCCCATTGTTTCTCTGACCCCTAGAAGGCCTCATCGTTTCTATGGCCCGTAGAAGGCCCACGCTTTCTGACGGCCAAGAGGAGGCCCAGTGTCACTACAATAAATATTAGCCCATGGTTATTGTGGCCTAATTTTAAAAATAGGTTATTGCAGCCACTAGCAAACCGCGGAAAAAGAACTGCCGACTACAAGCAAACAAAAAAACAAGACAACAAGGAAATAAATAAGCAAGCAACTTATGCTAGGCTATCACGGCTATTACACATATTGCATCCACTTGGCATCAAAGTTCGCCACCAGTGCAAATATAGGGAACAAAGCAGCATATCATATATACTAGTTGTCAAAGTTGGCGACCAGCGCAAATAAACGCCGCAGCAAAACAAATCCAGAACTGAAACCACTTCAGAAGATCTCAAGAAACAATATCCTGGGGACCCATAATGCCGGCAAGATTCTTAGCAAGCTTATTAACTTTCTCTTGTTTGGCACTTAAATCCTCCAGCGCTTGCTGTTGCACCAGAAAATATGCATCTGAATTCTGTAGGGACTTCCTCAGTCCTTCAGCTTCCTGTCGCAGCACATCTGATCGATGTCTTTCAACTTGAAGTCAAGAAGACGAACTGATTCAGGCAGCGAGTTCGAAGAGCTTGTGCCAGCAGTAGTGGCCAGTAACTCGAACACTACATCAAGACAAGACTTTTGGGTTCCCTCACTGTCATCAAGATAGTTTTTATCAGCTTTCTTGGAGACCAACAGGGATGTCTCACTATCTTGAACCTTATCTGCATTACTTCCTTTACAATTGGATAACGCGGTACTGTTCTCCAATATTTTGTCCGCATTCTAAAAGAGAAACAAGCAGACACATCACATGTTTACCATGTTGTATATGAAACTCATTTTGGTAAATGAGTTCAGTAGCAAAGTGGACAGGATAACAACATGAAACAAACATATATCTATGTACCATGGTCACTTTATGGTCTATATCATTCTAGTTTTTGTTGCCAAATCAAGATAGAGACAGTTCAAATAATATTTGTTCAAGACAATGCAGAATAGACAGAATATAAGTGTGGGTAACTATAGAGCAATAACAACACTTGTAATGTGCATGACATGAGAACATAACTGTTTATTCAATTGAAACTAAAATCAACATAGAGCAGGTTACAACAACAAACTAGTTAAATAAACATGTTTAAAACATACCTGTTGCGCCATTGGAGTTTCAATTCCATCCTTCAAATTTGAAAATAGTTGGTATGAGTAAATATAGTAATGCACAACAAAGGAGTATGAACCATAGCTACAGAACCTGACTTGAGAACAAATCTTCTTCTCCTTTAAGCGTTGAATTGGGATTCGGAGTGGTGGTCCTCGTGCTTTGGGCACTGCAGTTCCCTTACTAACTGCTTGTGTTTGGGTGCTCTGTTGTGGAGACGGTCTTTGTGTCAAGCTGGGCTGGGTTACTATCTGCTGGGGTTGGGGTTAGAAGGGGTGTAGCTGGTTCTCTGTCCAACTAGGTAGGGGTACAATCTGCGAGTGTCTGGGTTATGTGTGGTGGATATGGTCCTTGGGCAAGTACAATCATGGTTCTATCTGCATCAACAGGTAGCACTATCTTTTCTGAAGACCGTGTTGTTACTCCCTTAGATACTGCCATCACGCTCTCCAATTCAAATGGATGATAAACAAGAAAAGTAATTGAAAGTATAGACATTGTATGATAGATGTGTAATGGATAGTGGGGAATAAAAGAGGGCATGAAATAATTCATATTTATGTTGTCTAACCAAGCAGGATAGAATGACACAATTTCACATATATGATGGCTAACTAAACAAGATAGCATGACACAATTTCACATTATGATGGCTAACTAAAAAAGATGGAAATACATAGTTCAAAATATGAGACTATGTAAACAGGATGACATGACATAACTATATAATGTGTTTATTAAATAGGTTGGCATGCCATAATTCACATACATTCCCGGATAGAATGCCATAATTCAAAATATGATGACTGTAAGCAAAGAAATGTGATGAGATGATATAACTATATGATGTCTTTATTAAATGGGTTGCCATGCCATAATTCAGATAGATGATGTGTAAACATGATGGCATGATATAATTCAAATATATGATTTATATTTTAAGCAAGTAAACAGATGGCAATCCATATATGATGTAAAAACTAAGCAATGCAAGACAACTGTAGCGACCAGACCTCAAACAGTCTGATCTCTGTGCATCAGTGTCATCCTGGATCAGTAATGCTGACACGCACAGTACTTGAAGGATTTATAACAGAGTAGCAATCACACACTTATTACAGCGAATGTCTCAAAAGACAACTTATTACAATAAATATGGCTTAAGGCCATCTAATAATGATAACAACGGAAGGCTTGGAAGATAAGCGAGTCCATCAACTCCAACGGCATCACTGAGTATAGAACCACGACCTAAGGCACCTTACTCGTTATGCGAAAAGTCTGCAACATGAACGTTGCAGCCAGAAAACGGGTCAAGACATGGAATATCTTTGGCAATGTAACACATAGAGAACAATATGAAAGAGTAATGCTATACTACATGCATATATGGCTGGTGGAAAGCTCTATGGTTACAGTTTTTGCATAAAGCCAATTTTTCCCTACTTCAAAGGAATAAATTTTATTTAACTATCATGGTGGTTGTTAAACATTGAGAATGGTTGACAGCATTCTCAATCCCAATTAAGCATCATCATTAAAAACCCAACAATATTAATTAAAGTAACATGATGAGATTCACATGATAATCCAAGTACTAGATACTCAAGATGTCCATAACTGGGGACACGGCTAACCATGATTAGTTGGATACACTCTGCAGAGGTTTGTGCACTTTTCCCCACAAGACTCCATCTCCTCCGTTGGGATTCTCGCACTGCATGGTGTTTGAGAAACAGATGACCGAGACATAGTCTTTCAGAAGCGCTAGCACCTTACGAACGGGTAGACCGTACCAACCTACATCCCCTATATCAGCTAGTCTACCACTGTAAGAGTTCGCACGGCTTAGTCAACTATGCTAGAGCCCATAGTATCTTGTGGCTGCACACGGAAGTTTCTAGCATGAATAATCTCATGATCCCTTTGAGCCTGGGTGGCGGTCCAAAAAGAAACAGGCAATCCTGGAATACCCAGGTACCTCAATCCACCCAGATGTATGTTTAGGTTGCCACCTTAAATAAACCATTAATTAACAATCTCACATCTGTCATGGATACACTCACCCAATCCACGTCTACTAGCATAGCATGGCATAATAAGCAAACGTAGAAGTAACTCCCAAGGGGTTGATAATAAAATAGGTAATAGGTACTACCTCAACTACTTTCCCAAAACCCACAATTAAATTAGATCCTAATCATGCAATGTTTGAGGATTGATCTAATGCATAAAACTGGGTAGGAAAAGGGGTATGATCAAAGTGTTACTTACCTTGCTGATGATCCGTGAATCCTAGAGACTCAAAGTAGCAAGCGGCGCACTCCGGGTAATCTATCACAAACAAACAAGCACACAATAAGGACTCGTCTAATGCACAGGTAAAACTCAAATAAATATCTAACCAGAAAGTTCAACTTAAGAACTCCGGTTTGCAAAAAGAATCAAATCAAACGAAGCAACGAAAGTCAAACTGCGAAAGAAACGGGCTTCATTTTACTAATCTGGATCTAGGTCAAATTTCACAGTAGCAAAAACTTGTTTGAGTTGATTATTCGGAAAGAGGGTTTCGAGACGAAACTCTAGGCGCTTGAATCACCTGGTTCCGATACACGAGCGAAAAGTTATACTAGAACAAAAATCGGATCAGAAATCGCGATCAGAAAAATCGCGAAATAAATCCAAGAAAAAGAAAAACGACGAACAGATTAACGAACGAACGTTCGTTATCTGGATCTAAACGATGAACACGTTCATTAAAACGAACGAACGAGCGAACGCTCGCTAAATAACCTAAACCGGTAAAACAACCCGATCTAATAAAAAAACGGAAACTAAAAATACCGAACGAAAACCGACGGCGGGGCGGGGTCAACCTTGTCGGCTCGGGCGGCGGAGCGGCGGCGGCGGCGGCGCGGGCGGCGGTGGGCTTCGGGGCAGGGGTGGCCCCGGCTTATAAAGCCCCCCCCCCCCCGGGCGGTGTCCCGCTCGGGTACGGCCCAAGGTTGGTTCGGACTTTCTTTTTAAATAATTACGCGCAGAAAAACAAACGAAAGAAATACTAAACGGACTCCAAAATCAGGAAATAAATTTTCCCCGGATTCTAAAATCAAGCCGGACAAGATGACCATTTATTTGGGGCCAAAATGCAATTTTGAAAAACGCATATTTATCCTAAATTCAAATAAAATAGCGAAAAACTCGAAATAAAAACTTATTTGATTTTTTTATTAAATATTCATTATTCCTTTATTTTGGGAAAGTCATTTTATTCCCTCTCTCATATTTTGACAATAGAAATAATCGAAGATAAAAATAAATAAAATCAATAGATCCTATTTTCAAAATTTGAGAAAACTCAAATATGAAAATAACAAAATCTCCAACTCTCTCCGTGGGTCCTTGAGTTGCGTGAAATTTCTAGGATCGAGTCAAAATGCAATAAAATATGATATGCAATTGATGATCTATGTATAACATTCCAAATTGAAAATTTGGGATGTTACAAACCGACCCCCCTTAAGATGAATCTCGCCCTCGAGATTCGGGTTGGCTGGAAAATAGGTGAGGGTGGTCCTTCAGCAGATCTTCCTCTCGCTCCGAGGTGGCTTCATCCTCGGTGTGGTGGCTCCACTGAACTTTGCAAAACTTAATAACCTTGTTGCGGGTGACTCGACTAGCATACTCGAGAATTTTGACAGGTTTCTCCTCGTAAGTCAAATCATTACCCAACTGAATAGCTTCCAATGGCACAGTATCCCTCAATGGTAGATCAGCCGTCTCTTCGTGGCACTTTTGCAACTGAGAAACGTGGAACACGTCGTGAACTCCTGACAATCCTTCGGGTAATTCCAACTTGTAAGCAACTTCTCCCATGCGCTCCAAAACTTTGTATGGTCCCACAAAACATGGCGCTAACTTTCCTTTAACTCCAAAGCGCTTAACTCCTCGAAGTGGTGATGCTCGAAGATATACTCTATCCCCGACTTCGAAAACTGTCTCCTTGCGTTTTGAATCCGCATAACTCTTCTGTCTAGACTGGGCTACCTTGAGCCTATCGCGAATCAACTTCACCTTCTGTTCAGACTCCTTAATCAAATTTGGTCCAAACAACTGGCGGTCTCCAACTTCATCCCACAACAATGAGGTTCTCGCACCTCCTTCCGTACAAGGCTTCGAAAGGGGCCATCTTCAAACTGGATTGATAGCTGTTGTTATAAGAAAACTCCGCATATGGCAAGTTGTCATCCCAACTTGATCCATAATCCAATGCACATGCTCTCAGCATATCCTCCAAAATCTGATTGACTCTCTCAGTCTGTCCATCTGTCTGCGGATGAAAATCTGTACTAAACTCTAGTCTGGTTCCCAAAGTTTCATGAAACTGATTCCAAAACTTTGAGGTGAATTGGGTTCCTCTATCTGATACGATACTCCTCGGAACTCCATGTAGACATACGATCTTGGTCAAGTATATCTTAGCCAACTTGGCACTGCTGTAGGTAGTCTTCACTGGGATGAAATGAGCTACCTTAGTCAAACGATAGACTACAACCCAAATCGAGTCATAGCCTGAACGAGTCCTGGGCAATCCCATGATAAAATCCATGCCTAACTTTTCCCACTTCCATTCGGGTATCGGGAATGGCTGTAACAATCCTGCCGGCTTCTTATGCTCTGCCTTCACTCTCTGACATACATCACAAACTACTACAAACTCCGCAATATCCTTCTTCATTCTGGTCCACCAGAATGTGTCTTTGAAATCCAGATACATCTTGGTATTTCCTGGGTGAATCGAATATAGCGAATCATGGGCCTCTTGCAAAATCAACTTCCTGATCTCCGGATCACTAGGCACGTAAACGCGGTCCTCAAACCATAGGGTATCGTGCTCATCCTCATGAAATCCCTTAGCTTTTCCCTTGCTCATTTTCTCCTTAATAGAGGCAATATCCTTATCAGTCTTCTGAGCTTCTCTGATCTTATCCATCAACATAGATTGTATCTCCAATGCTGCTACATAGCCTCTCGGAACTATCTCCAAACATAGCTCTCGAAATTCCTCGGCTAACTCCTTTGGTAAACCTCCGGTCTTTAGTGTGTTGACATGGCTCTTACGGCTCAACGCATCTGCTACTACGTTAGCCTTTCCAGGGTGATAATGCAATCTCATATCATAATCCTTGATGAGCTCCAACCATCTCCTTTGCCTGAGATTCAACTCCTTCTGCATGAAGAGGTATTTCAAACTCTTGTGATCAGTGTACACCTCACAATGGTTTCCAATGAGAAAATGTCTCCAAGTCTTCAATGCGTGCACTACGGCTGCTAACTCCAAATCATGTGTAGCATAATTCAACTCATGAGGTTTCAGTTGTCGTGAAGCATACGAAACAACTCTTCCCTCCTGCATAAGCACTGCTCCAAGTCCTTGACGTGAAGCGTCGCAATACACCTCATAATCCTTGCGCTGATCTGGCAGAATCAACACTGGTGATGTAACCAATCGTTTCTTCAACTCTTGGAAACTAGCCTCACATTCCTCAATCCAATTGAACTTGGTATCCTTCTTTAGTAACTCCGTCATAGGCTTCGCAATCTTCGAGAAATTCTCAATGAATCTCCGGTAGTATCTTGCCAGTCCAAGAAAACTCCGGATCTCTCCAACAGTTGTTGGTGCTTCCTAGTTTGTCACAGTGACAACTTTAGTGGGATCCACTACTATTCCTTCTCCGGATATAACATGTCCGAGAAATCCAACTTCCTTCAACCAAAACTCACATTTGCTGAACTTGGCATATAACTGATGTTCTCTGAGCTTCTCAAGTACCAAACGCAAATGCTCCTTATGCTCTTCTTCGTTCTTCGAGTAGACCAAAATATCATCAATGAACACCACGACGAACTTATCCAAAAACTCCATAAACACCTTGTTTATCATGTTCATGAAATAGGCAGGTGCGTTAGTCAGCCCAAATGACATAACGGTATACTCGTACAGCCCGTACCTGGTGGTAAAAGCCGTCTTAGGTATATCCTGCTCTCGAATCTTCAAATGATGGTATCCTGATCGCAAATCAATCTTGGAAAATACCTTAGCTCCTTGCAATTGGTCAAATAAATCGTTGATCATCGGCAACGGGTACTTGTTCCTAATGGTCACTTCATTCAATCCTCGATAATCAACAACCATTCTCAATGATCCATCCTTCTTCTCCACTAGAAGTACTGGCGATCCCCAAGGCGAAGAACTTGGGCGAATAAAGCCTTTATCCAGTAACTCCTTAATCTAATTTTTAATTTCTTCCAAATCCTGTGCGGGCATCTGGTACGGTCTCTTAGATATCGTCCATGTGCCTGGCAACAACTCAATCAAAAACTCAATGTCTCTGTCCGGTGGCATGCCTGGCAACTCTTCTGGGAACACGTCCGGGTAATCCTTCACCACTGGTACTTCATCCTGCACAACTCCTGATAAGGAATTTACTTGTGTCCTCCTCAGCTCATGCTGTGACACATACTTGATTCTTCTTCCTTCTGGGGTGGTAAGCAAAATCGACTTGCTGGCGCAATCAATGTTCCCTCCATACTTTGATAACCAATCCATGCCTAATATCACATCCAATCCTTGTGATTCCAAAACTATTAGGTCCGAGGGAAACACATAGTTACCAATCCTTAATGGTAATCGATCACACCACAAACCGGCCATATATTCTGCTCCGGTGAAGTTACTAGCATGGGTGACCTAAGGGCTTGGGTTGGCAATTTATACTTATCCACAAATCCCTCGATATGTATGAATGCGATGCACCAAGATCAAAGAGAACACCTGCGAGAAATGTCTTAACCAAAAACTTACCTATTATCGCATCCGGTGAGCTTCAACCTCCTCCACGATAGCGTGGTTCACCTGTCCCCTGTTGAAAGGGTTCGGCTTCTTCCATGAGCTTCCATTGCCATTTCCATTCTAGGCTTCAGGACATTCATTTGCATAATGTCCAGTCTTCTGACACTTAAAGCAAGTGACTTGGCTCAGGTCTCTCTTGGCTGGGGTTGACGGGTTGGTGCGGTTTTGTCCATTGCTTCCTCCATTCCCGTTTCCATTCTTGGAACCATTATGATTGTGCGAGCTACCTCCTCCATGGGTATGCTGAAATTGTCCTCCCGGTTTTGGGGTAAAGCGTAGCTTCTGCTGAGCTCCAGAATTGTACTTCCCCTGTCCATACTTCCTCTTGCGGTTGTCAATCTGTTGCTGCTTCCCTTCAATCATAAGAGCACGATCTACCAACTCCTGGTAGTTATTGAAAGTGGCTACCATCAACTGCATGCTCAGCTCATCATTCAGTCCTTCCAGAAACTTCTCCTGCTTAGCTGCATCTGTAGCAACGTCATCCGGGGCATAACGTGCTAACTTACTAAAGTCCTCCACATACTGGCCTATAGTACGTCCTCCTTGGCGTAAGTTGCGTAACTCACGCTTCTTCATGGCCATAGCTCCTGCTGAAACGTGTGCAGTACGGAAAGCTTGCTGAAACTGATCCCATGTGACTGTGTCAATAGGGTGTGTGGCTGTGTAATTCTCCCACCATGATGCTGCGGGTGATCAAGCTGATGTGCGGCAAAACGCACTCTCTCCGCATCTGTGCATCCTGCAGTGGTCAGCTCCCTTCCAACCTCGGAGCCAATCATCTGCAACAATCGGCTCGGTGCTACTAGAAAACACCGGCGGATTTAGCCTCAAGAAACGAGTCAAATGGTCAACAGGTGGTGGTGGTGGTGAGTTGTTGTTGTTATTGTTGTTGGTGTTGTTGCCTTGGTTCTGTACCAGTGTTTGAATCAAGGCATTCTGCTGCTGAATCAACTGAGTGATCTCCGGTGGGAAAACAAATCCGGTGTCGCGTCTCGGAGGCAGAGGGTGTTAGAGAAGATGAGAATATAGAATAGAATGAGGTCTAGTGAGAAAACACTACCCATATGCACATGAGACAAAAACAAACAAATCACTCCAATCAATTAAAACAAGGGCATTCAACGGTCTAACTATCGTTACAAAAGTGCTTGGACTACTAAATACAATGGGGGAAATTCAACTACTGTTATGGTGGTCAACTAGAAAAACTGCTCCGATGAAGACTCCATGATATCCGCTCCAGCTTCATCAACATAGTCATCATCACTGTCGTCGGGATCCGAGTCGGTGTAAATCGATGATGATATAGTTATTCGGGCAAGTGGAGTCGTCATCATTTCCTCCTAGCGCGGGGTCTCCCATGAAAACTCCTAGCTTCCTGGTTAAGTGGTCATTCTTCTCCACTAGTACTTCAATTTCTTCCATGTAATCTTCACTTGTAGCCTTGAGTTCTTCTTCTAGCTCCTTGATCTTGGTCAAGGCCTTCTACAGATCCTCCATGCCTGCGCACATCTGGTTCTCCTGACGTCGGATGTGCTGGTTTAACTCCTGGATATATGCTGCGATTGATCTATCCCTCCTGGTGTTGATCATCTCCCATTGCTCATCTCTGCGCCCACAAATCTGGCAGATTGTATCCTTGAGATCATTGCGGTAAACTTCTCCAACGCGTCCCGTGGTGATGTGGGCTGCCATGCTCTTTCCTAGATTCCAGGTTGGTGCATCAAAGGAAAACTCTATGGGCTCCGTGACTGGTGCAAATTTCCTTCCTGGAACTTGAACTTGAATCATCCAGCGCTCCTCTTTGGGTAAAGAGGCGTTGTAGGTCCCGGTGAAGCTTGGTACTCCGATGTTCAGGTATCTAGTGACTTCCTTCAAGTGGCATCCAAAGGGTGTATCTTCATCCGGTTGTGTGAACTTGTTCCTTGCATCCGCCATCCTAAAAGAGTAGAAAAGATGAGGAGTCAGAAATGAGAAGAAAGAGTAGTGATCTAGGGCTTTAGCTTAGTGGTCGTGTCCTACAAGACATGTGCTCGATACCATCTTGTAGCGACCGGACCTCAAGCGATCGACCTCTGTGCATCGGTGTCATCCTGGATCGATGTCTTGACACGCATGACTTGAAGGATTTATATGAGTAGCAATCACACACTTATTACAAATAATGTCTCAAAAGACAACTTATTACAATAAATATGGCTTAAGGCCATCTAATAACGATAACAATGGAAGGCTTGGAAGATAAGCGAGTCCATCAACTCCAACGGCATCACCGAGTATAGAACCACGACCTAAGGCACCTTACTGTCGTAAATGCGAAAAGTCTGCAACATGAACGTTGCAGCCCGAAACGGGTCAAGACATGGAATATCTTTGGCAATGTAACACATAGAGAACAATATGAAAAGGTAATGCTATACTACATGCATATATGACTGGTGGAAAGCTCTATGGTTACAGTTTTTGCGTAAAGCCAATTTTTCCCTACTGCAAAGGAATAAATTTTATTTAACTATCATGGTGGTTGTTAAACATTTAGAATGGTTGACAGCATTCTCAATCCCAATTAAGCATCATCATTAAAACCCAACAATATTAATTAAAGTAACATGATGAGATTCACATGATAATCCAAGTACTAGATACTCAAGATGTCCATAACCGGGGACACGGCTAACCATGATTAGTTTGATACACTCTGCAGAGATTTGTGCACTTTTCCCCACAAGACTCGATCTCCTTCGTTGGGATTCTCACACTACATGGTGTTTGAGAAACGGATGACCGAGACATAGTCTTTCAGAAGTGCTAGCACCTTACGAATGGGTAGACCGTACCAACCTACATCCCCTACATCAGCTAGTCTACCACTGTAAGAGTTCGCACGACTTAGTCAACTATGCTAGAGCCCATAGTAGCTTGTGGCTGCACACAGAAGTTTCTAGCATGAATAATCTCATGATCCCTTTGAGCCTGGGTGGCGGTCCAAAAAGAAACAGGCAATCCTGGAATACCCAGGTACCTCAATCCACCCAGATGTGTGTTTAGGTTGCCACCTTAAATAAACCATTAATTAACAATCTCACATCTGTCATGGATACACTCACCCAATTCACGTCTACTAGCATAGCATGGCATAATAAGCAAACGTAGAAGTAACTCCCAAGGGGTTGATAATAAAATAGGTAATAGGTACTACCTCAACTACTTTCCCAAAACCCACAATTTAATTAGATCCTAATCATGCAATGTTTGATGATTGATCTAATGCATAAAACTGGGTAGGAAAAGGGGTATGATCAAAGTGTTACTTACATTGCTGATGATCCGTGAATCCTAGAGACTCAAAGTAGCAAGCGGCGCACTCCGGGTACTCTATCGCAAACAAACAAGCACATAATAAGGACTCATCTAATTCACAGGTAAAACTCAAATAAAAGATCTAACCAGAAAGTTCAACTTAAGAACTCCGGTTTGCAAAAAGAATCAAATCAAACGAAGCAACGAAAGTCAAACTGCGATAGAAACGGGCTTCGTTTTACTAATCTGGACCTAGGTCAAATTTTACAGTAGCAAAAACTTGTTTGATTTGATTACTCGGAAAGAGGGTTTCGAGATAAAACTCTAGGCGCTTGAATCGCCTGATTCCGATAAACGAGCGAAAAGTTATACTAGAACGAAAATCGGATCAGAAATCGCGATCAGAAAAATCGCGAAATTAATCCGAGAAAAAGAAAAACAATGAACAGATTAACGAACGAACGTTCATTATCTGGATCTAAACGATGTACGCGTTCGTTAAAACAAACGAACGAGCGAACGCTCGCTAAATAACCTAAACCAGAAAAAAACCGATCTAATAAAAAAACGGAAACTAAAAAAAGAACGAAAACCGGCGAAAACCGAACGGTTTTCTATGAAAAACCGGCGGCGGGCCGGGGTCAACCTCGTCGGCTCGGGCGGCGGGACGGGCGGCGGCGGCGGCTGTGGGCGGCGGCGGCGACGTCGGCGGCTCGGGCGGGCAGCAAGGTGGCGGCGGTGGGCTGCGTGGCACGGGCCCCGGCTTATAAACCCCGGCGGTGTCCCGCTCGTGTACGGCCCAAGGTCGGTTCCAGTATTTTTAAAAAAAATTAATTACGCGCAGAAAAACTAACGAAAGAAATACTAAACGGGCTCCAAAATCCTGAAATAAATTTTTCCCGGCTTCTAAAATCAAGTCGGACAAGATGAACGTTTATTTGGGGCCTAAATGCAATTTTGGAAAGCGCGCATTTTTCATAAATTCAAATAAAATAGCGAGAAACTCCAAGTAAAAACTTATTTGATTTTTTTATTAAATCTTCATTATTCCTTTATTTTGGGAAAGTCATTTTATTCCCTCTCTCATATTTTGACAATAGAAATAATCAAAGATAAAATAAATAAAATCAGATGATCCTATTTTCAAAATTTGAGAAAACTCAAATATGAAAATAACGAAATCTCCAACTCTCTTCGTGGGTCCTTGAGTTGCGTGATATTTCTAGGATCGAGCCAAAATGCAATAAAATATGATATGCAATTGATGATGTATGTATAACATTCCAAATTGAAAATTTGGGATGTTACAACAACATGCATGACATGGGTAATATAACCCTGCCAAGTTTGAGAATAGACCTCAGGGGGGAAATAGGACTGGTCATGAGTCTCTGAATCCTCCTCTGAGGAGCTCTTTGTAACCAACAAGATGGCTGCTTCAGCAGGTAGCATTGTCTGCTCTGAATACCTTGTTTTCACTCCAGATACTTCCATCATCGCTTTAAATGGCTGATGCACAGGAAGAGTAGTTGAATATACAAACGTTGTCGACAAATGGAACACGTAATACAAAAGAATGATAGCATGATATAATTCACATAATTGATGATTGGCTAAACAGCATGGCATTGCATAATTCACATATATAATGCCTTTGCAACAAGATAGTATTGTATAATTCACATATATAATGTCTTGCAACAAGATGGCAATGCATAATTCACATATATGGTAATTAGACAATGAACAGGTGGCATTCACACAAAGCATGTCGACATAGCAATGCGAGACACGATACGCACGATATGAGCAACATAACCCTGCCAAGTTAGAGCATACACCTCGGGGGGGGGGGGGGTGGGGGGGAATAGGACTGGTCATCTGTCTTATAGCATAGATATGTGCTTCGTCAGATAGCATATGGGGGGGTGGGGGGGAATTTGCCATCACCGTGTCAAATGGCTGATGCACACGAAGAGCAGTTGAATGTACTAATATTGTTGACAAATGTAATATGTAACGCAAAAAAAGGATGGCCTGATATAATTTACATATAAGATGACTGGCTAAGCAGGATGGCATTGCAAAATTCACATATATGATGCCTGGCTAAACAAGATGGCGTTGCATAATTCACATAAACGATGAATAAACTAAGCAGATGGCATTCACACAAAGGATGTCTAAACTAAGCAGATGACATATTTGATGTATGAAGTAAGCAATGCAAGACACCATATGCATGATATAACCAACATCAGCATGCCAAGTTAGAGCGAAGACCTCGGGGGGTAAATAGGAGTTGTCTTATCCTTCTGAATCCCCCTCAGAACAGATATCTTCCTCTCGATTACAATTCGAAATGCGTGGAAGGGGGCTGCCTTTGCGCCTACCATGGAGCGACGTCTGCATGAAATTTTATTGCCATGCAAGGCTCGTCTCTTTTGCTCTACATGTTCAGTTCCATTGTTTACAATAACTGTCATGCATAGGAATAAAACATAGTGAGATTATGTAAGGAGTGCATGCATAAATCCAGAGTGATGGTAGCAACCTGTGGATAGACCCAAAACCAATAATAGCAGGCAGATAATGGCTTCAGTTAAAAAATACAGATAATGGCTTCTTTGCTGTTTGTTTCCCACGCCACATGAAACTCATAGTAGACACCGGAGATTAACCAGATAGTAGATAGATACTATTGATAGCGGTCCTGATATGTACCGCACAACCATTTAAAAACTCAAGTTTGACCATTAGTTTGGAGCTCACTCAGAGTCTAATCGGTGAACATGACGATAAAGTAGCATGTAATATTAGCGATGCATAACGTGGCGGAACCACGAAAGAGTGCGGCCTCTCTTGCGGACCCGTGTAGTCCTCGAGGTCATCTGCTCGGTTGATGATGTTAATGCAGTTTTCATGGCTGCCAGCGGCGGGGAAGAAGATCTGAGGCATCGAAAGACAGTCTGGAGGCCGGATCCCTGCTGTGCTGGACCCTTCTGTCGTTGGAGCAGCTGAGCTAGGGTGGGACGATGGCGCAGCGAGGCCGGGACAAACCACGCAAGGTTTTCTTTGACAACTATCTGTAAGAGAAGTAATTCTGTAAGTGCTCGTTTGAATTGGAGGATTCCAACAATGCAGGGATAGGAAATAGACAGGAATAGGATTGGAATGCATGTGCAAAACAGAGAATTTAAAAACACAGGATTTCTGCCAATCTGGGTGTTTGATTCACAACAATTGGAAGATCACAGGATGCAAAGAAGCATGGTGAGATTAAGTCAAACCACAAGAAAATGTACGGTTATAATGCTATTATGCTACTATCTCTTAGTCTTCTGCTTCATGAATAGGAATTTGAAAAGGAGGACACGTGAAAATTAATTCCTACGTTTTTTCTTTCAGGGAGACACTAAAGGAACAAATCCGTGTGCTCAGTGGACAATATATACAACATGTAGAGTAAAAAAGAGATGCAACAAGTGTACAACCTCTTTGGCGAAGCCATGTCGATCTCAGCGTGATTGGGTTGGCCGGTGAGGATGCTCCGGCTGACTTTGCTGTTGGAGGAGGGGAAGAAGATCTTTGGCGTGAGCCCGAGGTACTGCTCCGCTGTGATGGAGGGTTTCATCGTTGGAGCAGCTCCGGTGAGTTGTACGTGTTGGGGAACGTTGCAGAAAATTAAAATTTTTCCTACGGTTTCACCAAGATCCATCTATGAGTTCATCTAAGCAACAAGTCATGGGAGAGAGATTGCATCTACATACCACTTGTAGATCGCGTGCGGAAGCGTTCACTAGAACGTGGATGACGGACGTACTCGCCGTGATCCAAATCACCGATGACCGAGTGCCGAGCAGACGGCACCTCCGCTGTTCAACACACGACGGGACGGGAGACGTCTCCTCCTTCTTGATCCAGCAAGGGAAGGAGAGGTTGATGATGATGGCTCCAGCAGCACAACGGCATGGTGGTGGTGGAGCAATGCACTCCCAGGCTTCGCCAAGCACGTGACGGAGGAGGAAGAGGTGTAGCAGGGGGAGGGAGGCGCCAGAGTTTCAGGGTGCGGCTGCCCTTTCCCCCCTCCCTTTATATAGGCCCCCTGGGGGGGCGCCGGCCCTTGGGGATCCCATCTCCCAAGGGGCGGCGCCAAGGGGTGGAGTGCCCCAAGGCAGAGGGCGCCCCGCTAGGGTTTCAACCCTAGGCGCAGGGTGGGCCAAGGGGGGCGCACCAGCCCACTATGGGCTGGTTCCCCTCCCCACTTCAGCCCATGGGGCCCTCCGGGATGGGTGGCCCCACCCGATGAACCCCCGGGACCCATCCGGTGGTCCCGGTACAATACCGGTGACCCCCGAATCCTTCCCGATGGCCGAAATACCACTTCCTATATAATTCTTTACCTCCGGACCATTCCGAAACTCCTCGTGACGTCCGGGATCTCATCCGGGACTCGAACAACATTCGGTATACTGCATACTCATATTCATACAACCCTAAGCGTCACCGAACCTTAAGTGTGTAGACCCTACGGGTTCGGGAGACACGTAGACATGACCGAGACGGCTCTCGGGCAATAGCCAACAGCGGGATCTGGATACCCATGTTGGCTCCCACATGCTCCTCGATGATCTCATCGGATGAACCACGATGTCGAGGATTCAAACAATCCCGTATACAATTCCCTTTGTCAATCGGTATGTTACTTGCCCAAGATTCGATCGTCGGTATCCCAATACCTCGTTCAATCTCGTTACCGGCAAGTCACTTTACTGCATCAGTAATGCATGATCCCGTGACCGGACACTTGGTCACTTTGAGCTCATTATGATGATGCACTACCGAGTGGGCCCGGTGATACCTCTCCGTCATACGGAGTGACAAATCCAGTCTCGATCCGTGTCAACCCAATGACACTTTCGGAGATACCGGTAGTGCACCTTTATAGTCACCCAATTACGTTGTGACGTTTGATACACCCAAAGCACTCTTACGGTATCCGGGAGTTACACGATCTCATGGTCTAAGGAAGAGATACTTGACATTGGAAAAGCTCTAGCAAAACGAACTACACGATCTTGTGCTATGCTTAGGATTGGGTCTTGTCCATCACATCATTCTCCTAATGATGTGATCCCGTTATCATTGACATCCAACGTCCATAGTCAGGAAACCATGACTATCTGCTGATCAACGAGCTAGTCAACTAGAGGCTCACTAGGGACATAATGTGGTCTATTTATTCACACGTGTATTACGATTTTCGGATAATACAATTATAGCATGAATAAAAGACAATTATCATGAACAAGGAAATATAATAATAATCCTTTTATTATTGCCTCTAGGGCATATTTCCAACAGTCTCCCACTTGCACTAGAGTCAATAATCTAGTTACATTGTGATGAATCGAACACCCATAGAGTTCTCGGTGTTGATCATGTTTTGCCCGCGGAAGAGGTTTAGTCAACGGATCTGCGACATTCAGATCCGTATGCACTTTGCAAATTTCTATGTCTCCATCTTGAACATTTTCACGGATGGAGTTGAAGCGACGCTTGATGTGCGTGGTCTTCTTGTGAAACCTGGGCTCCTTGGCAAGTGCAATAGCTCAAGTGTTGTCACAGAAGAGTTTGATCGGCCCCGACGCATTGGGTATGACTCCTAGGTCGGTGATGAACTCCTTCACCCAAATTGCTTCATGCGCTGCCTCCGAGGCTGCCATGTACTCCGCTTCACATGTAGATCCCGCCACGACGCTCTGCTTGCAGCTGCACCAGCTTACTGCTCCACCATTAAACATATACACGTATCCGGTTTGTGACTTATAGTCATCCAGATCTATGTCTAAGCTAAGCGTCGGCGTAACCCTTTAGGACGAGCTCTTCGTCACCTCCATAAACGAGAAACATGTCCTTTGTCCTTTTCGTGTACTTCAGGATATTCTTGACCGCTGTCCGGTGTTCCTTGCCGGGATTACTTTGGTACCTTCCTACCAAACTCACGGCAAGGTTTACATCAGGTCCGTACACAGCATGGCATACATAATAGATCCTATGGCCGAGGCATAGGGGATGACGCTCATCTCTTCTTTATCTTTTGCCGTGGTCGGGCATTGAGCCGAGCTCAATCTCACACCTTGCATGTCACGGCAAGAACCCTTTCTTGGACTGATCCATTTTGAACTTCTTCAAAATCTTATCAAGGTATGTGCTTTGTGAAAGACCTATGAGGCGTCTCGATCTATCTCTATAGATCTTGATGCCTAATATATAAGCAGCTTCACCAAGGTCCTTCATTGAAAAACTTTTATTCAAGTAGGCCTTAATGCTGTCCAAGAGTTCTATATCATTTCCCATCAAAAGTATGTCATCTACATATAATATGAGAAATGCTACTGAGCTCCCACTCACTTTCTTGTAAACGCAGGCTTCTCCATAAGTCTGCATAAACCCAAACGCTTTGATCATCTCATCAAAGCGAATGTTCCAACTCGAGATGCTTGCACCAGCCCATAAATGGATCGCTGGAGCTTGCATACTTTGTTAGCATTCTTAGGATCGACAAAACCTTCCGGCTGCATCATATACAGCTCTTCCTTAAGATAACCGTTAAGGAACGCTGTTTTGACGTCCATCTGCCATATCTCACAATCATAGTATGCGGCAATTGCTAACATGATTCAGACGGACTTAAGCTTCGCTACGGGAGAGAAAGTCTCATCATAGTCAATCCCTTGAACTTGCCGATAACCCTTAGCGACAAGTCGAGCTTTATAGATGGTGACATTACCATCCGTGTCCATCTTCTTCTTAAAGATCCATTTGTTTTCTATCGCTCGCCGATCATCGGGCAAGTCTGTCAAAGTCCATACTTTGTTTTCATACATGGATCCTATCTCGGATTGCATGGCTTCAAGCCATTTGTTGGAATTCGTGCCCGCCATCGCTTCTTCATAGTTCGAAGGTTCACCGTTGTCTAACAACATGATTTCCAGGACAGGGTTGCCATACCACTCTGGTGTGGAACGAGTCCTTGTGGACCTACGAAGTTCAGTAGCAACTTGATCCGAAGTACCTTGATCATCATCATTAATTTCCTCTCCAGTAGGTGTAGGTACCACAGGAACATTTTCCTGAGTTGCACTACTTTCCGGTTCAAGAGGTAGTACTTCATCGAGTTCTACTTTCCTCCCATTTACCCCTTCGAGAGAAACTCTTTTCCAGAAAGGATCCATTCTTGGCAACAAAGATCTTGCCTTCGGATCTAAGGTAGAAGGTATACCCAATGGTTTCCTTAGGGTATCCTATGAAGACGCATTTTTTCGATTTGGGTTCGAGCTTTTCAGGTTGAAGTTTCTTGACATAAGCATCGCATCCCCAAACTTTTAGAAACGACAGCTTAGGTTTCTTCCCAAACCATAATTCATACGGTGTCGTCTTAACGGATTTAGACGGTGCCCTATTTAAAGTGAATGTAGTTGTCTGGGCGTATCCCCAAAATGATAGCGGTAAATCTGTAAGAGACATCATAGATCGCACCATATCCAATAGAGTGCGACACGACGTTCGAACACACCGTTACGCTTGAGGTGTTCCGGTGGCGTGAGTTGTGAAACGATTCCACATTTCCTCAAGTGTGTACCAAATTCGTGACTTAAATATTCTCCTCCACGATCTGATCGTAAGAACTTTATTTTTCGGTCACGTTGATTCTCTACCTCATTCTGAAATTCCTTGAACTTTTCAAAGGTCTCAGACTTGTGTTTCATCAAGTAGACATACCCATATCTACTTAAGTCGTCTGTGAGAGTGAGAACATAACGATATCCTCCATGAGCCTCAACGCTCATTGGACCGCATACATCGGGTATGCATGATTTCCAATAAGTTGGTTGCTCGCTCCATTGTTCCGAGAACGGAGTCTTGGTCATTTTGCCCATAAGGCATGGTTCGCATGTGTCAAATGATTCATAATCGAGAGACTCTAAAAGTCCATCGAATGGAGCTTCTTCATGCGCTTGACACCAATGTGACCAAAGGCGGCGAAGTGCCACAAGTATGTGGGACTATCGTTATCAACTTTACATCTTTTGGTATTCACACTATGAATATGTGTAATATTACGTTCGAGATTCATTAAGAATAAACCATTGACCATCGAGCATGACCATAAAACATATCTCTCATATAAATAGAACAACCATTATTCTCGGATTTAAATGAGTAGCCATCTCGCATTAAACGAGATCCTGATACAATGTTCATGCTCAAACTTGGCACCAAATAACAATTATTGAGGTTTAAAACTAATCCCGCAGGTAAATGTAGAGGCAGCGTGCCGACGGCGATCACATCGACCTTGGAACCATTCCCCGACGCCAAGATCGTCACCTCTCGCCCTTCGCCAGCCTCTGTTTATTCTGCAGCTCCTGGCCAGGAGTTACAAATATGAGCAACGACACGGTATCAAATACCCAGGAGTTACTACGAAATCTTGTAAGGTACACATCTATTACATGTATATCAAATATACCTTTAGTGTTGCGGCCTTCTTGTCCGCTAAGTATTTGGGGCAGTTCCGCTTCCAAAGGCCCTTCCCTTTGCAATAAAAGCACTCTGTCTCGGGTTTGGGTCCATTCTTTGACTTCTTCCCGGCAACTTGCTTAAGCGCGGCAACCTCCTTGCCGTCCTTCTTGAAGTTCTTCTTGCCCTTGCCCTTCTTGAACTTAGTGGTTTTATTGACCAACAACACTTGATGTTCTTTCTTGATTTCAACCTCTCACGACTTCAGCATTGAGAATACTTTGGGAATGGTCTTCACCATCCCTGCATATTGTAGTTCATCACAAAGCTCTTGTAGCTTGGTGGGAGCGATCAAGGATTCTGTCAATGACCGCCTCGTCCGGGAGGTTTATGTCCAATTGGGACAAGCGGTTGTGCAACCTGCATATTTTGAGTATGTGCTCACCGACAGAACTGTTTTCCTCCATCTTACAACTATAGAACTTGTCGGAGACTTCATATCTCTCGACCGGGCATGAGCTTGGAAAACTAGTTTCAGCTCCTCGAACATCTCATATGCTCCGTGTTGCTCAAAACGCTTTTGGAGCCCCGGTTCTAAGCTGTAAAGCATGCCGCACTGAACGAGGGAGTAATCATCAGCACGAGACTGCCAAGCATTCATAATGTCTTGGTTCTCTGGGACAGGTGCATCACCTAGCGGTCCTTCTAGGACATATTGTTTCCTGGCAGCTATGAGGATGATCCTCAGGTTCCGGACCCAGTCCGTATAGTTGCTGCCATCATCTTTCAGCTTGGTTTTCTCTAGGAACGCGTTGAAGTTCATGTTGACATGAGCATTGGTCATTTGATCTACAAGACATATTTGCAAAGGTTTTAGACTAAGTTCATGATAATTAAGTTCATCTAATCAAATTATTTTAATGAACTCCCACTCAGATTAGACATCCCTCTAGTCATCTAAGTGTTACACGATCCGAGTCGACTAGGCCGTGTCCGATCATCACGTGAGACGGACAAGTAATCATCGGTGAACATCTCCATGTTGATCGTATCTTCCATACGACTCGTGTTCGACCTTTCGGTCTCCGTGTTCCGAGGCCATGTCTGTACATGCTAGGCTCGTCAAGTTAACCCTAAGTGTTTTGCATGTGTAAAACTGTCTTACACCCGTTGTATGTGAACGTAAGGATCTATCACACCCGATCATCACGTGGTGCTTGAAACGACGAACTTTAGCAACGGGCGCACGCTAGGGGAGAACACTTCTTGATATTGTTGTAAGGGATCATCTTATTTACTACCATCGTTCTAAGTAAACAAGATGCATAAACATAATAAACATCACATGCAATTATATAGTAGTGACATGATATGGCCAATATCATATAGCTCCATTGATCTCCATCTTCGGGGCTCCATGATCATCTTGTCACCGTCATGACACCATGATCTCCATCATCATGATCTCCATCATCGTGTCTTCATGAAGTTGTCATGCCAACGACTACTTCTACTTCTATGGCTAACGCGTTTAGCAATAAAGTAAAGTAATTTACATGGCGTTCTTCAATGACTCGCAGGTCATACAACAATAAAGACAACTCCTATGGCTCCTGCCGGTTTTCATACTCATAGACATGCAAGTCGTGATTCCTATTCCAAGAACATGATCTCATACATCACAATATGTCATTCATCATTCATCACAACTTCTGGCCATATCACATCACATGACAATTGCTGCAAAAACAAGTTAGACATCCTCTAATTGTTGTTGCATCTTTTATGTGGCTGCAATTGGGTTCTAGCAAGAACGTTTTCTTACCTACGAATAACCACAACGTGATTTTGTCAACTTCTATTTACCCTTCATAAGGACCCTTTTCATCGAACCCGCTCCAACTAAAGTGGGAGAGACAGACACCCGCCAGCCACCTTATGCAACTAGTGCATGTCAGTCGGTGGAACCGGTCTCATGTAAGTGTACGTGTAAGGTTGGCCGGGCCGCTTCATCCCACAATACCGCTGAAGCAAGATAAGACTAGTAGCGGCAAGCAAGTTGACAAGATCTACGCCCACAACAAAATTGTGTTATACTCGTGCAATAGAGAACTACGCATAGACCTAGCTCATGATGCCACTGTTGGGGAACGTTGCAGAAAATTAAAATTTTTCCTACGGTTTCACCAAGATCCATATATGAGTTCATCTAAGCAACGAGTCATGGGAGAGAGATTGCATCTACATACCACTTGTAGATCGCGTGCGGAAGCGTTCACTAGAACGTGGATGACGGAGTCGTACTCGCCGTGATCCAAATCACCGATGACCGAGTGCCGAGCGGACGGCACCTCCGCGTTCAACACACGTACGGGACGGGAGACGTCTCCTCCTTTTGATCCAGCAAGGGAAGGAGAGGTTGATGATGATGGCTCCAAAGCAGCACAACGGCGTGGTGGTGGTGGAGCAGCACTCTGCAGGCTTCGCCAAGCACGTGTGGAGGAGGAAGAGGTGTAGCAGGGGAGGGAGGCGCCAGAGTTTCAGTGCGGCTGCCCTTCCCCTCCCTTTATATAGGCCCCCTGAAGGCCGCCCTTGGGGATCCCATCTCCCAAGGGGCGGCGGCCAAGGGGGTGGAGTGCCCCAAGGCAGAGTGGGCGCCCACCCTAGGGTTTCAACCCTAGGCGCAGGGGTGGGCCAAGGCGCACCAGCCCACTATGGGCTGGTTCCTCCCCACTTCAGCCCATGGGGCCCTCCGGGATGGGTGGCCCCACCCGGTGGATCCCAGGACCCTTTCTGGTCCCGGTACAATCTGGTGACCCCAAACTTTCCCGATGGCGAAATACAACTTCCTATATATAATTCTTTACCTCCGGACCATTCAACTCCTCGTGGCGTCACAGGTCTCATCAGGACTCCTAACAACATTCGGTATACTGCATACTCATATTCATAAAACCCTAGCGTCACCGAACCTTAAGTGTGTAGACCCTACGGGTTCGGGAGACACGTAGACATGACCGAGACGGCTCTCGGGCAATAGCCAACAGCGGGATCTGGATACCCATGTTGGCTCCCACATGCTCCTCGATGATCTCATCGGATGAACCACGACGTCGAGGATTCAAACAATCCCGTATACAATTCCCTTTTGTCAATCAGTATGTTACTTGCCCGAGATTCGATCGTCGGTATCCCAATACCTCGTTCAATCTCGTTACCGGCAAGTCACTTTACTCGTACCGTAATGCATGATCCCGTGACCAGACACTTGGTCACTTTGAGCTCATTATGATGATGCACTACCGAGTGGGCCGGTGATACCTCTCCGTCATGCGGAGTGACAAATCCTAGTCTCGATCATGTCAACCCAATGTACACTTTCGGAGATACTGTAGTGCACCTTTATAGTCACCCGATTACGTTGTGACGTTTGATACACCCAAAGCACTCTTACGGTATCCGGGAGTTACACGATCTCATGGTCTAAGGAAGAGATACTTGACATTGGAAAAGCTCTAGCAAAACGAACTACACGATCTTGTGCTATGCTTAGGATTGGGTCTTGTCCATCACATCATTCCCCTAATGACGTGATCCCGTTATCATTGACATCCAATGTCCATAGTCAGGAAACCATGACTATCTGCTGATCAACGAGCTAGTCAACTAGAGGCTCACTAGGGACATAATGTGGTCTATTTATTCACACGTGTATTACGATTTCCGGATAATACAATTATAGCATGAATAAAAGACAATTATCATGAACAAGGAAATATCATAATAATCCTTTTATTATTGCCTCTAGGGCATATTTCCAACAGTACGACGCCGAGGATGAAGCAGGACAAGAGAGACAACGAACAACGTTAACCTGAGTGGAATTCTAATAGCATCTCCAATACATGACGTAAAATACATAACCACAAAGTGCTAGATGTAAAATACATCAGCCGCTCATCTCTGAACTTAAGCCGAAACTGAACTTAAGCGTCGAAACTGAACTTAACTGCCGAAACTGAATTGTCTTTGTCGAAACTGAATTTTCTTTGTAAACTGAACGCACTAGCAAGGTGAGGCTACACGTCGGTCGACCGACTTTTTCATCTCTGGTCACGATTTTGCAGCCGTTGGATACGAAATCAAGGGCCTATGGTTCATCTTCAACCTCCACCCCCACGACCGCCACCACCACCGGCCAAACAGCCCCCGCCGCCCACGGCGGCGGTCGCCCTTCCGCCGAGAACACTTCCCACCGCCGGTCCGCCGCTGCCCCGACCATCCCTCTAGGCCCCCACGTGCCGAGCTTTTTCTCCGACGATCCCCACGCCACCGCACCGCCAACGCCCCGCCACCGTCGGTGACCACCGCCCCCATCCTGAACCCTATGTTAGATAGTGGGGTACCTCTCCGGCGAGCCCCCCTCCCTGTTGCGGCTGGTTCTTCCTTCACCCTGGCGAGCCCCTCCCCCCCCCCCACCCCCCCTGAAAATCGACTGACCCAAAAGTCGATTCAGTCGACTGAAGTGTAGCTAAATCGGAGCAGCATCGCAAGCAAGAGCAAGAGCAAGAGCGAGAGCAGAAGCGCGAGCAAGAGCAAGAGCAAGAGCAGACCAGGCAGGGGACCAAGAGCAAGAGCAGAGCAGCAGCATGAGCGAGAGCTAAAGCAGCAACAACTCCTACTGACGTGGACGTCGCCGCCGAGGGAGCGACGCCATGGAGGAAATGGCCGATGACGCTGCCGTGGATGGAGTCGCGTCGTGTCGGCTCGGGACCGAGCACCGGCAGCACCGTGAGATCGAATCAAGAAGAAAATGCGGCGATTAGTGTACAACCTCTTTGGTGGCGCCGATTAGGCCGCAGCTTCATCCGAGGAAACGGTGATGATGATGCTCTTCCGGTGGTGCAGGTGAAGGTGGCGTTGTGGGAATGGAGGTGGCGCGAAAGACGAGGGGAACGTTGGGGCAGCTCCTTGGAGGTGGAGGACGGGGTGGTTGAACCGGCGGGACGATGAGATCGACGACAGATCATCATACGGTACGGTGGATGAGGGACGTCGAGGTGTTGATGTGGACGACGTCGTCGGGGAAGAGGCTCGGTGGGTGGCGGATGTAGCAGGGTGTGGGGTTTCGTCGCGGGTTTTCGCGGCCTCAATGTCTGAATGGGTGGGGCGGATGGGATGGCGATGGGGAACCATGGCTTGGAGACGCGCTTGTCCAAAATGTGGGGTAAGTTACGAAAGTACCCCCCACCGATTTGAGGCGGTTCTTTCGGTTCAGGGGTACCACGGGCATTTCATGTGTCGGGATTTCACAGGAGGTGGGAGTTTTCGCGCGCGTTGTAATTTCGGAATAGCAAGGCGCGGGTTGAGATGGAGGGAGTTGTCAGAGCACAACGAGACAAATATATATCTTAAATATTTTGGGCTAACAAGGCGCGGGTTGAAATTTCTGGACAATCCTAACGTGTACTATACCAAATCAATGCGCACTACAAATGTCATTCAAAACTTTGAAGTCATGTTATGTTCAATTAAAATATTCCGCTACGTGTATAATGCATGCAACCTACTACTCAAATGAATGTTTTAGTGCATTCCGAACGTATATACTACCGCTTCAATATGAACTAAATTTGAATTCGTTTCTCTATTTGAATAAGATCTACATTAATGATTGTTGTGAAGTCAAAGCATTTGAATTCGTTTCTCTATTTTAATAGGATCTACAATCATCATTATTGTCAAGTTAAACCATCATTTGTGTATTATCTTCACAGCACACCACATGATTAGTCTCGAGTTACATATGAACTATGTGTACTATATGAACTCGAACTAGATTTTTTGAATCCACTTTATTTTGATTTCAAATCACATTACATTTCTAGCTCTAGCTAGATCTTCATAATCTAAACCTTGTCGCATATGTATAATGTGTTTATCACATTATGTATGGTGCCCCGCCCCCTACGCCTACAAGTATTTAGATGTGAGTTGCAAACACCACACATTACCACAAATTCAAATAAAATGTGAGAATGTTCGATATATAGTATTGTTTAGATTGTTCTATATTTAGTTGTAAGCTGCAAACGCCACACATTATCACAAATTCAAATAAAATGTGAGATTGTTTGATGTATAGTATGGTTTAGATTGTTCGACATTTAGTTGTGAGTTGCAAACGTCATGCATTATCACATTATGGTATAACACGTGCACAACACATGTATCACCGCTATATTCATGCACGCAATGTTTAAAACACTATGATCTCCTGTTCAAATATATGAATCCGCTTTCATATCAAATTATGATCTTTGTTAGTCTCTTACACCCACACAATCCTCTAACCTTTGTAGCTACCACTAACGATCTCTCGTGCATGCACACGCCTCCTCGCCTCCCCTCCCTCGGCATTCTATCCACGGGCACATTCATTTTTTTTCTTTAGGTCGTTCTCCCGAGTCTCCACAACTCCTTTCCGACACACACCGATCGATAAACCTCTCCAATGAGCCTGCCTACAACATACACACACACCTTCAATCTCCTCCTTTATGTGTCCTTGCCTCGTGTCTCTCATGCAGTCGACACACGTGCAAACTCTCGCCCCTCTTTTCATCGATCTCACAACAGCACACTCCTCCCCTATCTAGCTAGTAGTTGGGCCTCTCGCACCACCTCCTAGCTCCATTCTCTCTGTCTATCCGTCTCGTTGGGCCTTATTTGCCTCTAACAAATGGACGTACACCGACCGGTCTCTCGCTATACATAAAGCTAGCTAGGTCCTTATAACTCGTTTTTACCCACACATCGATCAATCTACCTCATTAGTTGTGTCTCTCCCTTCCTCCGACAAACAACAATTGATCTACCGATCTAGTTAGGTTTGCTTACCAAACACATGGTTCCCCTTCATCATCCATGGATGCGTCCCCAGAATCTATCACGCACAGCACACACGTAAACACATCCCCACCCTTATTGATAACATCGCAGCTCCACCCTCAGTTTGTCTAGTAGGCCTCTCCCACCATCTCCGATAAGCAACTCCATCACCCATCCAGCACTCTACCCCTCTTCCTCCCTCTCCCTCCCTCTCTCTCTCCTCTCTCTCTCTCTGTCCCATCACATTGCCCGTCCTTGATTATGTATGGATGTCGACCGATCTCCCTCAAGACATAGTTGGGTCTCTCCTTCTCAACACATATACGAGTCGTTCTACCTCTATAGTTAGGCCTCTCCCTACCCCTCCCCCCACCCCCCTCCCCCCCCCCACACACACACACACCGATACATCGAGCGCTCTAGTCATGTCTCCCTGCCACACACAAACTTGACATGTGCCCTCTAAAGTTCCGGTAGGCCAGTCACCCTATATCTTTGACTTGCACACACACAATTTCGATGGCTCTCTTCATCGATCTCGCACCCACCCACTTGATCCTCTCTTCAACTCTGTCGATAGCTATGACGCCTCCCTCTCTTCTCGTGGATTGCCCGACCCTCTATGTATGATATGGATAGGCCTCCATTTCACACACATTGCATGAAAATTTTTGTTTGAGATGTCATCGACACATATTCCCACAAATAATTCACGAAATCAACCCTCCACCCCCACCCCAAAACAAAAAACACTCACAAACGCGGTTTGTATCTCTCAAACACACCCACGTAGGTGGGGGACGTGCAGGAAGAGAAGAGGTGCAAGCACGACGACGCGTACTCCGTCTCTTTCCCAACCACACCCAGCTGGGTACACGGTGGAGCTCAATTTCAGATGAAAAAGGCAGCCCACGTGGTAATTTGGCACGTGTAATCGTTGTCCACTTGGTGGAGGGAGGATCGTCTACCACGGGTGAACAAACAAATTGCAACTTGACGTGTTATGTTAAAAAAGAGGCAAACCATGTGGGGCCTACCTTAGAGGCAAGACTTTTGATGTGTCCCGTCAACTCGCAGAACGAGGAGAAGCTTGCTTAGTATGCCGTCTCCCCTGCCCAGTAGCGGTGGCTCGCAGGATGAGGTGAAGCTTGCTCCGCCTTCACGCCCGCTCCCTCGCCCATGCGCCTTGGTGGCTCGCAGGACGAGGAGAAAAAATTACTACTCCCTCCGTTTACTCCTCGTCCCTATACTACCTTGGTTATAGAGATTATATCATATTGTTTGGAATATATATATGTCCTTTAGTAGATTTCAATATGAACTACTAGTACATACTCCAAACACTGATGTATATAGACGTATTTTAGAGTGTAGATTCACTCATTTTGCTCCGTATGTAGCACTCTCCCTCGCCCCTCGACCCTCGCCCATGTGGTGGACGTGCAGCAATTCACTCGATCTCATATAGCCAGAACGATATATACTGCACTACTATTATTGCTCGACTTCCCGAAGAGGCGAAGAGCCAATCGCAAGGTTAACATTTTGGAGATGCCAAGCGCAAGGTTATAGTAGAACGAGTAGTAGGTGCCGCGCCATTTATAAATAAAGTTTTTTTTCTTCAGTGGCACGTATGCAATATGATAGGTTCATATGGAGAGAAAAGAAACCGCTCCACTATATACATAGTCATGACAGGCCAGCCTACATGGTTGCTTGCTGGGGTTGCTCTCTTCAGACTCTCTCGCACAAAACGACTGTGGCCACATCTCTAACATCTCGGCGGATCACGTCCGCTTGGGGAAGGGGTGGATGCTTAGTGTAGATGCGGTGGCCATCACCGACGGCGAAAACCCACTGTCGGCACGTCCCGATCAGGGGTCCCCGCCGTTCTCTCACAAAGCCGGTGAGGTTGCCTTCATCCCTTGCTCACTGCCGCGACGAAGGCAGTTGCCGCCTCCCGCCGCCCACCTCAAGGTTGAGCTACGTCCCTCAGGTACAACTCCCTTTACATCCGGCTTGCACCACTGCTCCAGCTGCCCACATCACTCCCTGTGGATATTTCTCTACTTCTTTGCCCCGCATATACCTCTCTGGCTTCTACGTCAGACTGTATTTGTGATGAGTTTATATCTCATCAACTAGTCCCGATAATCTTATTCTAATCACGCTTCTTCAATTTCTTTGCCACAGGATGCTCATCTCGATTTTGGTGAAACTGCACAAAATGATCCGATGGTCAAAAGGTTGCAAACTTCATTTATTAGGAAGCTCGAACGTTGCCAGCAAATTGAAGGCTGGTCAGGGTTCACGGTTCAAGGGCTAGGGACTGCATGGATCATTTTTTTCTTTAGCTGCCTTTGTTCCAAAATAAGTGTCAACTTTAGTAGTAGTACAACTTTGTACTAAAGTTTGCACAAGTTGAGACACTTATTTTGGAATGGAGGGAGTACATATTTGCTATGATCTGTCAATCATTGAGATGCAATAGCATGCGTGTTAGTCTCCTTTGTATTTGATGAAATGTTGCAACGGGCAACCTTGGACGCAAGATGCATGTAACAGAAGCTGGAAGCTTTATAGCATTGTACAAATTTATCTCGCTGATAAATTACGGTACGTACTATACTAGTACTTCCTCCGTTCCTAAATATAAGTCTTTGTAGAGATTTCACCATGAACCACATGCCGATGTATATAGATGCATTTTAAGTGTAGATTCATTCATTTTGTTCCGTATGTAGTTAACCTAGTGGAATCTCTACAGAGACTTATCAACTAGTAATAGCTAGCCCCCACTACTAGGAATTCTCTATCCTCTCCTTGAGCCACATCATCAAAATTGATGTAGCCACTAGATGAAGTAAATCAGTCCATAATAGCCGTCCCGATCTAGACTTTGAGTGGCTCCGCACTAAGACACATTCAATCATGCATAAATACCGTGTCTGATGCATGTGAGTGTGTTTTTAATCACATCAACATTTCTGCATGCAAGCATGCAACGGTTGCATGCATGTAAGTGAGCTTTTAAGTCCCATTAACATGTCAATAGAAAAATATAATCCCATTATGCAGTAGGAGTTGGCTGATCTTGTTTCCTTACGTGGGATGATCTAAATGATGATGGGAGTTTATTTAGTTTGGCTACCACATTTGTCATGCGGTTATAGAGTTTTTTTTAGTTCTATGAAATCGATAATTTTGCACAGAGAGATATATCGCTGTTCCGCGGCAACGCGCGGGGCTCATCTAGTAATATTTAGGAACGGAGGGAGTACTATGTAAAGAGTTAGGTGTCGCACGGTGATAGTGTGAGGTGGGCCATGTAATCAGTGTGCCCGCGTGTTTTCAATGCTCTTGCACTCCTCCACTGTAAGAATGGAGAAAATTGTAATCTAGTGCGCCGAAAGCGTGGGACATCCAGCAGTCCTACCACCTCAGTAATAAAGACCAATGAGCCATCAAATCACATAGACCCAGCAGTAAGTTGGACAGACGAAGCAACCATCACTCTTGCGCCAGTGAGAGGTCACATCCGCTCTGCCCGGGCATGAATGCGGCACCGATTCTTTGGAGCAGCGCTGACCGTTTCGGGCGGGAAGCGCGCGCGGGCGATGGAGGGGCTTTGGGTGGGCCAGGCTGGTCAGGAGCGGGCGTGGCAGCTGTTCGCATGTCCCTACCGGACACGCCCGGAAACGAGAGGATGCACCGACTCTCGCGGCTAAAATCGTACACTACACACCATCTCTCTATAGGAGTAGGTCGATCTGTCGCACTCTCTAACACACACATGCTGTTAAACACACACACACACACGCACGCACCTTGGTCCCGTTGCACCTTCTAACGTGACTTATTACACCTAGACGGAGGGAGTAGTACGTATACGAGATCTGATGTACGCTGACTTAAGTCGAATACAAGTGCCCAAAATTTGTGTGCATGTTATAATAAGGATTCACTTAAAATAGTACGTGAGCGAACAGAGGGATCAATTGGACAGTGTTCTCGAGCAGTAGCGAGATGTGTGAGGTAAGATACACCGCTGGCGCTTTTAATTTTTCTTATTAATTTGTTTGTTTCACCCATTGATTGGTGGGACCGAACGTACTACATGGAGAGAGGTAAGGTGACTAAGGCTGCATTATTTCTGCACCACTGTGGATAGTCTTACCACCAAAGCCACATGACACGATTATGATTGAAATCCCAATGACTCCCACACAAAAAACACGGCATGCTTGTCACACGAATGCAGGAATGTATAAAGGTTCTTTCCCTCTCGTTGAACATAACGGGAGGGTTGTGTAGCTGGTTAGCCTGTTCGCTCATCAAACTTGAGGTCTCGGGTTCGATAACTACACTTGAGCATAATCCTTGCCAGGAGCATTCTTTGACTGGTCAAAATGTTTTCTAGGGTCTGCACGCTTGATTCTCTCTCTCTCTCTCTCCAGTATATATATACACGCTGGAGCCTCAGCGCTTGCAGTTGCTCTCTTCACACTCTCTCGCCCTCTCCCGCTGGAGCCTCAGCGCTTGTAGTTGCTCTCTTCACACTCTCTCGCCCTCTCCAGATCTAAACAAGACTTTGTTGGCCTCTCTCTCTCCCCTCACTGCTGCTCAAAGAGCCGGCAGGATTCGTCCGCCGGGAAGGGAAGGAGGCTTAACACTGTCGCCGTCGACGAGGGAGGGAATCCACTACCGGCGCAGGTGTTCACTTTCCACCCAGCGGCGGCGCGGGAGGGCCTTCGACCCCTTCTTCTTCGCCGCCGTCCCGTCGCCCACCGAACCACGCCCAAGAACCTTAAGGTATAATTTACTTACTCCACATGCATTGCTCTAGCTGCATGTATACCATGAATCTAGGACGTGGTTCAAAGAGGAAAGGAGTGGGGAAAGTAGTGGGAAAAGTTGTATATATAGCATGAATCTAGGATGTGGTTCAAAGAGGAAATGAAGGGGGAAAGTTGTATAGCATGAATCTAGGACATGGTTCAAAGAGGAAAGGAATGTGGGAAAGTAGTGGGGAGAGTTGTATCGCATAAATCTAGGACGTGGTTCAAAGAGGAAAGGAAGGGGCGAAAGTACAAGTTCAAAAAGGAAAGGAAGGGACAAGGCTTTAGAGTTTGAGCAGGACTAGATTTGCTGCGCTCACATAGGGAAAGGTGTCTAAAGATAACAAAACTGGGACCAACACAAATATGCTCCTTGGTTGTTTGTTCTTTGTTGCAACAGAGCATGACCACAAGACATCGGTAGATGCTCTTGGTTCTGGTGCATCCACCGTCCCGTGCAACTCATTAGTTGTTGTTAATCTATGGCCATGTTTGGTTTAAAACTCCCTAGTCCCTACCTGCTTGGTTCCAGGGACTAAACATGGACTAGAGGTTATTAAATGACATGCTAAAAGACCATGTTACCCCTATTAATGAACTAATAGAAACAAGGTGCGATGCGTGGCAGGGGCAACTGTTGGAAAAAGTCCCAAAAAGACTCCTCGGGGTCTTCTTTCTTTAGTCCCAAATGCCCACTTTTAGTCCCTAAAAGTCCCACCTGTTTGGTTTAGATGGGACTGACACGGAGATTTTTTAGTCCCTACACCAAAATGTCCTCGTAAACAAACACCCTCTAATAATGCCATTTGGAAAATTGATGCAATGCCACGCTTAAAAGCAAATTACATGTTTAACAAATTTTATTGTTAATATAATCTCTATGTTAATATTAATCAATTCCCCGTTTGAGAAATGCTACTGTCTTGCTTTCTTTCCCATTTAGATAAGGTAGATGCTTCTTTTTGTTGGCTTCGTGTCATCCACCGTTATTGACCACTAATTGTTTCCTTTGCACCTCTCGTGTAAACAGGGTTATCTACTTCACCTTGTTGCCATTGTGACCTTTTTGTTGCACTTTGCACAAAACACTTTTGTTTTAAGAGTGTTTTGTGCAGTTCAACCAAAATGTCACACCGACAACCTTGCTTGATTACTTGATCTTAATGGAACTGCACAAGAGGAGATCTTACTTCCTATCCGTTAAGGAAAATTTGGTTCAGATCTTCTTCTTGTGAGTTGTTTGAATTCCGCATCATGAGAGGTCAGTACTAGCCTTCTTTCACATGATTCTGCAGTGTGCTTTCATATGTTGTGCTACTTGTACGATAATGTTGCTTGATTTTAGTGAACTGCACAAATGGAGACAAGACTTCCAATCTGTATGTGCACCGTAATATCCCACTGAGGTAAGATAAGGATATTTCACAACTGCTGGCCTGTATTTTGCCACTTTCATCAGAAAATTAAGTTTAGTACTATACTTGTGCTCCCTAATTGACATGCCAAATCTTACATTGAAGGCGAAGCTTGTCTGTTATTGAACCATGTGATGTAGGGGATGAACAAGCGGAAGAAAAACAAAATCAACTCCCAGTCTGTAATGAAGCCTTTGGGCTGTGATGACACAAGTAATGATATAGTTTTGCATCTTAATTTATTGATATGGCTGGAACGAGCAATTGTTTTGCCACTGATTTGATGCCATACGTAATTATCTCTACTTGTGCAAACAGGGATTTTTTTTAAGATACCATATATTTTAGTGGAACTGCACAAGAATATGTTGGAAACATTTAACTAATCGAGGAGTATATAGTAAGAATGGCCACCCTCGTAGATAGCAATAGATGGTTCCGGAGAAGTGCTTCATCTGTATGCTCTACACAATAAGCCTCCTGACAAAGGTTGGTACTTTCCCACTGATGTCATCCATATGATTGAGCTTTGTCATCTCTATTGGTGTTGTGCTACTGTTTAGATACTGTCATGAAAAAGTGGTATTGTCCTTGAGAAGTGCTTCATCTGTGCTGTTTTAAATATTTCCTTTCCTTTTTTCGAGCAAACATGGATGCTAGCATTTAGTAGTCCTCTTGTCTTTGCACAACAGGATCATCTTCCTCTGAAGAAGAATATGGAGTACGTGAAGTGACTAGTTCCGATTATGCCATGATGAATAAGCCCTGTCTATCTTCTCATCAGAAGGAGCAGTTGAAGGATGGTTACATTACTCCCCACAAGACCAAACTAACTTCAGCTCAGAAGGACTGACAAATCTCCATTTTTTTGCTGTGATGCGCGAGTACAATGTTGTTCTAGGATTCTTTATGGTGAGTTCCATTTTTCTAAAAGTGTGCTCTACATGGACCATGTATGTGCCTGTTGAAACTGTCAAATCATAGTACAGTTTGCTTTATACTAATCACTTTTTTGTATTTGTGCAAACAGGGGTGCACAGCTTGATTTCATTGGGAACTGCACAAAATGTTCATGAATACATTGAATCATTCATTTCCACCACAAGAAAGGAGGTGCCGATAAGTTCAAGGCGTTGCAACATATAAGGGCGAAATCACACAAGCTACACGCGAATTTGGTTGATTTTGGTGGAACTGCACAAAAAGAACAGCTGGTTTATTTAGCACGTGGTGCCATGTCAATGTCCGAACTGATGGCAAACCCTGCCCATTCCACAATCGTAGGCATTTGATATTTTGGAATGGGACAACCTTGTCAAATTTTGCTCATTGATTTTAGCAAGACATGCGTTTGACATTTTCAAATGGGACGCCTTTTGCTGTCTGCAGCGTCGATCAATTTTTTATTTATTCTTTAGTTGTGAAGTAAATATTGCCTCTGACATGTGAGTCGCTGAGATGCATAATCATCGATTGTTTGGAATGTATTCTATGAATTGCCAGGCCTGTGTGTTTGATTTCAATGTACAGAAACGCTAAAAAGCTGCTCAAACTCTTTGTACTCCTTCTGCCTTTTACTTAGCACATTGTGAAAGTGCATACTTTTTGTATAAGATTGGTCAAAGTAGAGATACTTTGACTGCCGACAAAACTTGTATGCGTACTAGAAAGGACCGGAGGAGTACATGTGAAACTTCTGCAAACGAGGTGATCACCACAGGAATAATGCTAGTACGTATTGTTTTGCATGTTCATCCAATGCCAGTGATACAGGAATTCGAACTAATCGAAATAAATTCATTAATACATGGTCGGATTTCATATAAACATGCCGGATTTCATTACATTTCATACATTCTTCAACTAAAAAGGGTGCGCTGGAGGTTTAATTAATTAACCGAAGCTACCCACATGTGTCCCAGGCGAGCCAGAAGCTTAAGGACTTAATCGCAGGTGTAGTGCAGAATCGACATGTGGCCTGTTGGGCCCACGTGTCAGTTAGCCAACTGCACCAGCAGTTAAATAGAAGTAGCGTTCTTCTCCAGCGCAGCTCTCCGACTCCACGTCGCCACCAAGAAGCTAACCGACCGTCAATGGTCAACCCGCCTAGCTTGGCTTCAACCGGAGTGTAGCAGCGGTGGCCTTACTTGGACCCGAGTGGCGGCGACCTACCATGTTCTACTCTTCCTTGTTTTCTATGTGGCGCGGCCTCGTTGGCAGCGGGGAGGAGCCTCGGCGTAGCCGGCGATGTCCTCTGTCTCGTTGCCGGCGGGCGGCGCCTCAGCCGGCGGTAAATCCTCCCCACGTTGCCGGCGGTGGGGCCTCGGCTGAGCCGGCGATGTCCTCTGCCTCATCGGCGCCCGGTGAGCGAGGACTCGTTGGAGCCGGCATCGTCCTCTGCCTCGTCCTCGGTCTCGCCAAATAGCGCCTCGCCCGCTTCATCGCCCTCTTTGCTAGCCTCTTTGTAGGCGGCCGCAGCCTCCACCACCCGCATGCGGTACCGCCAGCGCTCGAGGCAGCCCTTGCGGGCGGAGTGGTACGAGTCGAGCAGCCTCCTGCTCCGCCCGCTCCACGGCGATCTACTCCTCCACGTGCAGGTGCTCCTGGAGGAGATGGTGGTTGTAGGCGGCGTCAGCCTGCGCCTCCCGGAACTGCTCCTCACGCATCTGCCTCACCCTGTCCATATATTGGGCACGGGCCTTGCCGATGGTCATGGTGCAATGCACCGGGGAGGATGGCGCGGATGAGGGGGTTGGCGCTGGATCGGCGACTTCCATGTTCTCCATTGGGACGTCGTCGTCCTCCGGCTGCCTGTCGGTCAGCCGGTCGGCAGCAATGGCTGCCATCTCCTTGTGGTCCCTCGTCCGCCCGTCCCGAAGAGCGCTGGAGCGAGAGGAAGCCATGATGGGCAGTAGTGGTGCTGACAGGAGAAAGGGAACGGATGTGGATGACTGCAGCTATGGCCGGCACAGCAGTTTATATAGCAATGGTGGGCGGAGGAGGGACGGACGTGTGGCGCCAGAGTAGCTGCCTTGGCAACCGCGTATCATTAATGTGGGTGGCAGATGGACGGACGGACGACACTTGTGTCGTTTTAAGGCGGAGCAATCGCCTGCCGAAGCGGGCGGGCGGCGTATTGTTCAAGCGCGGAAAGCGCCTTGGGCGAGGAGATGACTTTACTTGGAGAGGATGACAATGGGGACCCACCAGGTCCATAGCCTCACGTACGCAAGTGCCTCCTTATTTTATATATATATATATATATATATATATATAACTATAATTTATTTTGCTTCCTCCTGGTTTCCTGACATCACGGTCCCACACCATTGTCAACCTCCTGGAGTAGTCAATAAACGAGAGAATTGCACAAGAAGCGGCCGACAACTGGGACCAAGCAGCTCGAGCAGTATTTGTCTTGAGTTTTCGATGTTTAGCCCAGATTAATTTTTCTCCTCTGAACAACAACGAAAACATCGCTGCGGTATTAACTTGGCGGGCTGGCCCGTCTAGCCCATGCCGATATCCAGCCCAGATATTAATTTTTTCAAGCTGAAAATGGCTAGCCCAGCTATACTTTTTTTAGGAATACCGAGCAAGATCAAGTTGTTATTCTCCGCCCCGCTGGGCTGCAAATCTTTCCTAGGAGGGATGCATTAGGCTTAACAAGAAAATGGGCTTTAAGAAATAATAAATGGATGTAATTGTAAAAACTGCGTAGTAACTATAAAAAATGCACCAAACACGTGATTACTTTATAAATTATTATTTTTGGATAATGAAAATTTTAATTTCATTAATTGCTGCGAGCGCAATGTTTTGTTGGATTTTTACGTAATATAAATTTATATTGAAATTTTATTTAATCTGACTAGAAATTTTGGGATAAAAATATTTCGGATCCCATCAAAATGTGGGAAATTTTATTGAATTCTGTTTTGAACGGTTCGTTGAAATGGGTTGTACTTTTAACAAACTGTAAATGGGCTGTAGTAAATTCCATTAGAATTCAAAAATGGGCTACACATTCTTAAAACTCTCAAATGGGCTATAAGTTCTCAGCCACACACTTTTGGCTTTACTAAGTAGACGCGTCCCCTAAAAAACAAAGTTGACGCGTATGCAAGGCTTTGTCAACTTATAGTCAATGAATGGTTCTAGCAGCAGTGGCCGTTGGATGTCCATCCAACGAATGCCGGGCTTCTTCTTCAATCTCAGATATTCTAGCTTCACAATGATTCCTCCCCCTGACATCTGGGGCGCACCGTTTCGGAAGCTGACATGTGGGCCTACTAAGTTGACGTACCAAGGGATTTGTCAACTTAGTCAATATAAACGATTCTAGCTGCAGTGACCGTACGATGTCCATCCAATGGCCGTCGTGCTTCTTCAACCTCTGGTCTTCTTGCTCTAGCCGCCCAAAGCAGCATCGGTCGTGCCGCTTGCTCCTGCCTCCGTGGCCGGGTCAGGCTGCCGGGAGGCCTCACCGCCTTACTACTCCCACCGCTGGCCGTGCCATCCCTCCACTAACCCACACCCCTGTTATTCTGCGGCGATGGCGTGGCGAAACCAGTGAACCCTCGTACTCCTCTCCGCGTGTGCATCCACTGCCGCGTCTTCCCCGGCTCCGCGTCGTCCCCTTCCTAGGCCTCGTCGTCGTCCACCGCCGTGGTGCTCTCGGCGCGGCGTGGTCAACGTGGTCAAGGAACGACTTCCATCGGACGTGGACTGTACGTGGAGAGGCTGACAGCTGGGCCCACGGCAGCCGCAAGGAAGTGCCTCCTTATTAGGCGCAAAATAATTATTCCTCCACCTGACAGCGGGGACCCACCGGACGGGCCACCGTATTTCACGAAAAAATGATTCGCCCCGATACCGGGACCCACGAGCTACATCTTCGCACGCAAGGAAGTGCGTCCGTAAAAAATGATTCGCTTCGACCGCTGGGACCCACCAATACATCTTCGCACGCAAGGAAGTGCGTTCGAAAAAAAGTTTCACCGACTGCTGGGACCCACGCTACACCATCGCACGCAAGGAAGTGCGTCCGGCAAAAACCGATTAACCCCCATTGCTGGGACCGGCAGCTACACCTTCACACGCAAGGAAGTGCGTCCGGCAAAAAAAATTAAAATGATTCGCCCGTGACTCACGGGACCCACCAGCTACATCTTCGCACGCAAGGAAGTGCGTCCGGCAAAAATAACGATTCGCCCCACATTGCTGGGACCCACCGGCTACATCTTCGCACGCAAGGAAGTGCGTCCGCAAAACGATTCGCCCCATTGCTGGGACCCACCAGCTACATCTTCACGCAGCGCAAGGAAGTGTCGTGATCGGGACCCACCTGGTCGAAGTGTCGTAGCATTGTCATTCTGGTCGCGAACGTGTGCGTACATCTTGGTCGTTGTAGAGGCGCCGCACGTGTCGTAGTAGAGGCGCGACGTAGCATGTACACGCACGTCTGCGGCGGTGCAAGAAAGAAAATACGCCACGTCACGTACATACGGGCAGGGTCTCGAACGCCTACTCGCGCATCGTACATGGCTGGGTCGAGCGGAGAAACATCGCCGTCGTCATGTTCATGGGGAGGCAACAGCGGAATGCGTCGTGTTCATGGGGAGGCAACGGAATGCGTCGTGTTCATCGGGAGGCAGCAGGCAGCGTGGGAGCCAACCGGCTTGGACGGAACAGGCGATGGAAACGAGGCCTGGCGTACCGTAGAACGGAGGAAACGGCCTTGTGTTCGACCGGCCACGTTCGGAATGGGATCCTGTTGATCGGGAGGGGTGTGGCGTACCGCAAAACGGAGGAAACGGACCTCCTACGGTGGAAACGGGGTCCTGTTGATTGGAAGGGGTGTGGCGTACCGCAAAACGGAGGAAACAGACCTCCTACGATTGAAACGGGGTCCTGTTGATTGGAAGGGGTGTGGCGTACCGCAAAACGGAGGAAACGGACTTGTGTTGGAGCGTTATGGTCGAAACGGAGGTCATGTTCATCGGGAGGGGTGTGGCGTAACGCAAAACAGGACTCCACGTGATACTGTTCATCTCCACTGTTGACCTCCTCCAGCCTCCACGGGCTACCATCGACCTCCTCCAGCCTCCACGGGCTCCTGCTCATCCAGCCTCCACCGCGCGCTACTCCACTGGCTACTGTTCAACCACCCCTCCACGGGCACCCCTCCACCGTCTAATGTTCATCCAGCCCTCCACCCCAATAGGTCCTGTTCAACCACCCCTCCACCGTCTACTGTTCATCCAGCCCTCCACACCACGGGGTCCTGTTCATCCAGAGGCAACGCCACCGCTCCTTGTTCATCCAACCCCCTCCCGGGCGCTCCTTTGTTCATCCAATCGATCGGCTTGATTAGCAGCAGTAGCAAAGGAATCGCTCCATCGGGTTCAATTAATGACCATCGATCGATCGCTCGGGTTCGATGAACGCGTAACTTGCGATTGCAATCGCCGGGTTCGATTAGAGCCCAACGCCTCGCTTCGGGTTCGATTAGAGCCAACGCCGCACACAGCGCATACGTGTCACGAGAGAAAGCAGCGCATCGCCGGCCCCCGACCTCCCACCGTAACCGGCAAAACCCAGAAAATTTCCTACCCCTCGCTTCTACCACGTTTTTTTCCATCATGGACGGCCCAAATAATGTCATACAGCTTCGTCTCAGGCCTGCCCATGACGAAAAGCCCATTTTCTATCATGATTTATGTCATAGAAGTAGGAGCCCACCACATCTATGATGATACCGGGTTTTGTCACAATTATCGTCATAGAAGTGTCATATGTATGACAGAAAAAAAATTCGTTTGGCCCAAAATGTCACGGATGTGTCTTTTTTTGTAGTGAATCAGGCAGCGGGCCAGACCTACTAGGCGGCATCCCGGAGCCCGAACTTCCAAGATCAGAGACTCCTCTGCCCCTGGGTCTCAGATCGGGTCAGGGTTCGGACTTAAAACCACCCACTGACCCAGATATAAGCGATCTTTCCCACATTAAGCAAGAGCCCCAAGAGACAGTACATCACTATTGGGCCAAATTCCTCCTTGTAATGAACAAGGTCAAGGACTGTCACGAGGAAGACGCAATTTCATTATTTTGCAATAATTGCACGGACAACGGAATCCTAAACGCCATAAGTCGCCGTGATATAGCACGCTTCGCAGACTTGGCAGCCATAGTACGGAAGTACTGTGCGATGGAAAGCACCTGGAAAACCCAAACAAAATTTTGGGATAATCCGGCTTTGACAAAGCCCCCAGTCCGAATTAAAAGGGCACACTCTCATAAGTCGCCCGATTCAATTACAAAGAAGCAAAAGCCCACTACAGGGCGTGGAACCGTATTGGAGGGATGGCTTAACGGGCCCTGCAAAATTCACAGTACAGCGGATATCATACCAACACACAGCCTTAGAGCATGTTGGGTACTCCGGCAGGTGGCCAAGAGCGGTGAGGATCTCCTCATTCAAAACACTGCAGAGAACCATCCCGTGGATAACAATACAGTATTGACAGTCTTTGAGACCTTCGCCTCAAATAATAGGCGTAAGCGAGCACTCCGCAGCCTTGCCGAAGTCTGCCACATGGCAGCAATAAATCCATGGAGCGATACGGCTATCACCTTCAATGCAAGTGACGAACCTAAATTCCGAACAGCCCAAGCACCAGCCGCCTTGGTCCTCAGCCCAATTGTGGACGGCTTTCGGCTTACTAAAGTGTTCATGGACGGCGGCAGTGGGTTAAACCTCATTTACGAGGAGACCCTTTAAAAAATGGAAATAGACAGAAATCGCATTGAGCAAAGCAGCACGACCTTCAGAGGAATCATCCCCGGGAGGCACGCTATACTTGTTGGGAAAATCACACTAGATATGGTATTCGGCACGCCGGAGAATTACAGGTCCGAAGAAATAACATTCCAAGTGGCCCCGTTCAGTAGCGGATACCACGCCCTTCTTGGGCGGGAAGCATTCACGATCTTCCAAGTTATACCCCATTACGGGTACATGAAGCTCAAAATGCCCGGGCCCAATGGAATCATCACTCTAGCTAGTGATCCGGACACAACACTCCACGCCGAAAACAAAACAGCTGCACTGGCCCTCGAGGCACTATCCGAAGCCCTCGCGGCGGAGGAGTTAACTGCGCTGCGCTCCATAGTGGATAGGGACGACGTGATACTAGACAAGAGATCCAAGTTCACCTCTTTTAAACCAGCAGATGAAATAGTCAAATTCCAAGTCCACCCAATGGACCCTACAAAAACAACATCCATCGGGGCACAGTTAAACCCCGATGTAGACGCCGCACTACGGGAGTTCCTGCGCAAAAACTGGGACATATTCGCCTGGCATCCTTCAGACATGCTAGGAATCCCACGCAAGCTGGCCAAGCATAGCCTTAACATTCTAAAGGTATTCAAGCCGGTCATGCAGACTCTTCGGCGTTTCTCCGAACCTAAGCGATAGGCGATGGGAGAGGAGCTAGCTAAGCTATTGGAGGCCGGATTCATTAGAGAAATAAAACATCCGGATTGGCTAGCAAACCTAGTGATGGTACCAAAGAAGGACAAATCCTGGCGCGTATGCGACGACTTCAAGGACCTTAATAAGGCTTGCCCAAAGGATCCCTTCCCCCTCCCTCACATCGATCAAATTATCGATGCTACCGCAGGACATGACTCATTGTGCTTCCTCGACGCATACTCCGGTTACCACCAAATTAAGATGGCGGAGTCTGATCAAGCCGCAACGGCATTTATCACTCCATACGGCCCTTTATGTTTTAACACAATGCCCTTCGGGCTAAAAAGCGCCGGCGCAATATATCAACGCATGATTCAGACATGTCTGGAAAAGCAGATCGGCAAAACAGTGGAGGCATACGTAGACGATGTGGTCGTTAAAACCAGACACGTCGACTCCTTAATAGACGACTTGAGGCTCACGTTCGACAATCTCCGAACATACGACATTAAGCTCAATCCAGAAAAATGTGTTTTCGGCGTGCCCGCCGAAAAGCTCCTAGGCTTCATCGTCTCCAGTAGGGGAATTGAAGCAAATCCGGCTAAAATCCGAGCTCTGTCGCAGTTGGCTATCCCAACTGACCTCAAGCAAATCCAGAAGTTAACTAGATGCGTCGCGGCTTTAAGCCGCTTTATCTCCCGATTAGGAGAAAAGGCATTACCCCTTTATCGCCTTCTTCGGCACACCGAACACTTCGAGTGGACGGACGCGGCCACGGCCAGATTGGAAGAAATAAAACCAATCTTGGCCACAAACCCAATCTTGGCCGCGCTAAATGTCGGCGAACCAATGTTGTTATATATAGCGGCAACCCACCAAGTTGTAAGCGAGTGCTCGTCGTCGAACGAGAGACGGACGGACATAAGTTCCCACTTCAAAAACCGGTATACTATGTATCCACTGTCTGTTGGGGAACGTAGCAGAAATTCAAAATTTTCCTACGTGTCACCAAGATCTATCTATGGAGAAACCAGCAACGAAGGGAAGGAGATTGCATCTACATACCCTTGTAGATCTCTAAGCGGAAGCGTTCAAGAGAACGGGGTTGAAGGAGTCGTACTCGTCGTGATCCAAATCACCGGAGATCCTAGTGCCGAACGGACGGCACCTCCGCGTTCAACACACGCACAGCCCGGTGACGTCTCCCACGCCTTGATCCAGCAAGGAGAGAGGGAGAGGTTGAGGAAGACTCCATCCAGCAGCAACACAACGGCATGGTGGTGATGGAGGAGCATGGCAATCCCAGCAGGCTTCGCCAAGCACCAAGGGAGAGGAGGAGGAGGAGAGGCGGTGGCTGCACCAAGAGGGAGAGAACTCATGTGTTATGGGCAGCCCCTTGGGCCTCATATATATAGGGAAGGGGAGGAGGCGCCTCTGGGGTTCCCACCCCTAGAGGCGGCAGCCCTAGATGGGATCAAGGGAGGCGGCCAAGAGGGAGGGAGAGGGAGGCGCCCACTAGATGGGCCTTAGGGCCCATCTCGCCCTAGGGTTTGCCCCTCCCACTCTCCCTTGCGCTTGGGCCTCTTGTGGGCGCACCAGCCCCTTGGGGCTGGTTCCCTCCCACACTTGGCCCACGCAGCCTTCCGGGGTTGGTGGCCCCACTTGGTGGACCCCCGGGACTCTCCCGGTGGTCCCGGTACGTTACCGGAATAACCCGAAACTTTTCCGGTGACCAAAACAGTACTTCCTATATATAAATCTTTACCTCCGGACCATTTCGGAACTCCTCGTGACGTCCGGGATCTCATCCGGGACTCCGAACAACATTCGGTAACCACATACAAGCTTCCTTTATAACCCTAGCGTCATCGAACCTTAAGTGTGTAGACCCTACGGGTTCGGGAGACATGTAGACATGACCGAGGCGTTCTCCGGTCAATAACCAACAGCGGGATCTGGATACCCATGTTGGCTCCCACATGTTCCACGATGATCTCATCGGATGAACCACGATGTCAAGGACTCAATCGATCCCGTATTCAATTCCCTTTGTCTAGCGGTATTGTACTTGCCCGAGATTCGATCGTCGGTATACCGATACCTTGTTCAATCTCGTTACCGGCAAGTCTCTTTACTCGTTCCGTAACACATCATCCCGTGATCAACCCCTTGGTCACATTGTGCACATTATGATGATGTCCTACCGAGTGGGCCCAGAGATACCTCTTCGTTTACACGGAGTGACAAATCCCAGTCTCGATTCGTGCCAACCCAACAGACACTTTCGGAGATACCTGTAATGCACCTTTATAGTCACCCGATTCACGTTGTGGACGTTTGGTACACCCAAAGCATTCCTACGGTATCCGGAGTTGCACAATCTCATGGTCTAAGGAAAAGATACTTGACATTTAGAAAAGCTTTAGCATATGAACTACGATCTTTGTGCTAGGCTTAGGATTGGGTCTTGTCCATCACATCATTCTCCTAATGATGTGATCACGTTATCAACGACATCCAATGTCCATGGTCAGGAAACCGTAACCATCTATTGATCAACGAGCTAGTCAACTAGAGGCTTACTAGGGACATGGTGTTGTCTATGTACCCACACATGTATTGAGTTTCCTATCAATACAATTATAGCATGGATAATAAGCGATTATCATGAACACGGAAATATAATAATAACTAATTTATTATTGCACTGTAGGGCATATTTCCAACAGTCTCCCACTTGCACTAGAGTCAATAATCTAGTTCACATCGCCATGTGATTAACAGCGATAGGTCACATCGCCATGTGACCAACACCCAAAGAGTTTACTAGTGTCGTAAAGTAGTTCACATCATCATGCGATTTAGACTCAATGAGTTACGAGGTTTGATCATGTTTTGCTTGCGAGAGGTTTTAGTCAGCGGGTTTTTAGTCAACGGGTCTGAACCTTTCAGATCCGTGTGTGCTTTGCAAATTTTTAGGTCATATTATAAATGCTCCATTTGAAACTATTCCAAATGGTTGCTCCACTATACGTATCCGGTTTGCTACTCGAGTCACTCGGATAGGTGTTAAAGCTTGCATCGGCGTAACCCTTTACGCGAACTCTTTATCACCTCCATAATCGAGAAACATGTCCTTATTTACTCCAAGGACAATTTTGATCATTGTCCAATGATCCATTCTGGATCATTCTTGTACCCTTATAGTGACTCATGGCAAGGCACACTTCCGTGCGAGATACACATAGCATACTATAGAGCCTATGTCTGAAGCATAGGGGCGACCTTCGTCCTTTCTCTCTTTTCTTCCGTGGTCGAGCTTTTAACTCTTAACTCCATACCTTACAACTCAGACAAGAACTCCTTCTTTGACTGATCCATCTTGAACACTTTCAAGATTATGTCAAGGTATGTGCTCATTTGAAAGTACTATTGAGCGTTTTGATCTATCCTCATAGATCTTGATGCTCAATGTTCAAGTAACTTAATCCAGGTTTTCACTTGAAAACACTTTTCAAACAACCCTATATGCTTTACGTAAAATTCTACATCATTTACGATCATCTATATGTCAGCGACACATACTCATCGAGAAATTCTATAGTGCTCCCACTCACTTCTTTGGAAATACAAGTTTCTCATAAACTTTGTATAAACCCAAAATCTTTGATCATCTCATCAAAGCGCACATTCCAACTCCGAGATGCTTACTTCAGTCCTTAGAAGGGATCGCTGGAGCCAGCATACCTTTTAGCATCCTTAGGATCGACAAAACTTTCTGATTGTATCACATACAACCTTTCCTTACGAAAACTGGTAAGGAAACTCATTTTGACATCCATCTGCCAGATTTCTTAAATGCAGCTTATGCTAACATGATTCCAACGGACTTAAGCATCGCTACGGATGAGAAAAACTCATCGTAGTCAACTCCTTGAACTTGTGAAAAACTCTTCACCACAAGTCGAGCTTCATAGAAGGTGACATTACCGTCCACGTCCGTCTTCTTCTTAAAGATCCATTTATTGCAATGGCTTGCCAATCATCGGGCAAGTCCACCAAAGTCCATGCTTTGTTATGATACATGGATCCTATCTCGGATTTCATGGCTTCTAACCATTTGTCGGAATTTGGGCCCACCATCGCTTCCCCATAGCTCGTAGGTTTATCAAGACAGGATCACCGTACCACTCTGAAGCAGTACGCGTCCTTGTCGTCCTACGAGGTTCGGTAGTGACTTGATCCGAAGCTTCATGATCACTATCATAAGCTTCCACTTCAATTGGTGTAGGTGCCACGGGAACAACTTCCTGTGCCCTGCTACACACTAGTTGAAGTGATGGTTCAATAACCTCATCAAGTCTCCACCATCCTCCCACTCAACTTTTCGAGACAAACTTTTCCTCGAGAAACGACTCGATTCAAGAAACCAACCCTATTGCTTTCGGATCTGAATTAGGAGGTATACCCAACTGTTTTGGGTGTCCTATGAAGATGCATTTTATCCGCTTTGGGTTCGAGCTTATCAACCTGAAACTTTTTCACATAAGCGTCATAGCCCCAAACTTTTAAGAAACGACAACTTAGGTTTCTCCAAGCGGTGTCGTCTCAACGGAATTACGTGGTGCCCCATTAAAGTGAGTGCGGTTGTCTCTAATGCCTAACCCATGAACGATAGTGGAAATTCGATAAGAGACATCATGGTACGCACCATATCCAATAAGGTACAACTATGATGTTCGGACACACCATCACACTATGGTGTTCCAGGCGGTATTAATTGTGAAACAATTTGCACAATGTCTTAATTGTGTGCCAAAACTCGTAACTCAGATATTCATCTCTATGATCATATCATAGACATTCTATCCTCTTGTCACGAAGATCTTAAACTTCACTCTGAAATTACTTGAACCATTCAATAATTCAGACTTGTGTTTCATCAAGTAAATATACTCAACATCTACTCGAATCATCGTGAAGTAAGAACATAACGATATTCATCGCATGCCTCGGACTTATTGGACTGCACACATCAAAATGTGTTACTTCCAACAATTTGCTATCTAGTTCCATCTTCTCGAAACCGAGGCTTTTCACCATCTTGTCCATGTGGTATGATTTGCATATCTCAAGTGATTCAAAATCAAGTGAGTCTAAACGATCCATCTGCATGGAGTTTCTTCATGCGTATGCACCAATAGACATGGTTCGCATGTCTCAAACTTTTCAAAACGAGTGAGTCCAAAGATCCATCAACATGGAGCTTCTTCATGCTTTTACACCAATATGACTTATATGGCGATTGCCACAAGTAAGTGGTACTATCATTACTATCTTATACTTTTGGCATGAAAATGTGTATTACTACGATCGAGATTCAATAAACCATTTATTTAGGTGCAAGACCATTGAAGGTATTATTCAAATAAACAGAGTAACCATTATTCTCCTTAGATGAATAACCGTATTGCGATAGACATAACCCAATCATGTCTATGCTCAACGCAAACACCAAATAACAATTTTAGGCTTAACTCCAATCTCGATGGTAGAGGGAGGCGTGCGATGCTTGATCACATCAACCTTGGAAATACTTCCAACACATATCGTCGGCTCACCTTTAGCTAGTCTCCGTTTATTCCGTAGCTTTTATTTCGAGTTACTAACACTTAGCAACCGAACGGTATCTAATACCACTGGTGCTACTAGGAGTACTAGTAAAGTACACATTAACATAATGTATATCAAATATACTTCTATCGACCTTGCCGACCTTCTCATCTACCAAGTATCTAGGGTGGTTCCGCTCCGATGGCTGTTCCCCTTATTACGAAGCACTTAGTCTCGGGTTTGGGTTCAACCTTGGGTTTCTTCTTTGGGCGACAAGCGATTTGCCGTTTCATGAAGTGTCCCTTCTTGCCCTTGCCCTTCTTGAAACTAGTGGTTTCACCAACCATCAACAATTGATGCTCCTTCTTGATTTCTACTTTCGCGGTGTCAAACATCGTGAATACCTCAAGGATCATCATATCTATCCTCGATATGTTATAGTTCATCACGAAGCTCTAGCAGCTTGATGGCAATGACTTTGGAGAAACATCACTATCTCATCCGGAAGATCAACTCCCACTCGATTCAAGTGATCGTTGCACTCGGACAATCTGAGCACAAGCTCAACGATTGAGCTTTTCTCCCTTAGTTTGTAGGCTAAGAAAATGCGTCGGAGGTCTTATACCTTTTGGCGTGGGCACAAGCCTGAAATCCCAATTTCAGCCCTCGAAACATCTTATATGTTTGAGAAACGTCTTTGGTGCCTCTACTCTAAACCATTTAACCGAACTATCACGTAGTTATCAAAACGTCTATGTCCGATGTTCGCAACATCCACAGAACTGGCGTTTGGGGTTCAACACACCTGAAGCGGTGCATTAAGGACATAAGCTATCTCTGTCCGCATAATCGCCATCTTGTCAACTTTCAACTATATTTTCTCTAGGAACATATCTAAGCAGTGGAACTAAAGCGTGAGCTATGACATAATTTGCAAAGGGTTTTTGACTATGTTCGGGATAATTAAGTTCATCTTATGAACTCCCACTCGAGATAGACATCCCTCTGGTCATCTAAGTGATTACATGATCCGAGTCAACTAGGCCGTGTCCGATCATCATGTGAGACGGACTAGTCAACATCGGTGAACATCTTCATGTTGATCGTATCTACTATCGACTCATGCTCGACCTTTCGGTCTACGTGTTCCGAGGCCATGTCCGTACATGCTAGGCTCGTCAAGTTAACCCTAAGTGTATTGTGTGTGTTCCGAGGCCATGTGCAGTACATGCTAGGCTCGTCAACACCCGTTGTATGTGAACGTAAGAATCTATCACACCCGATCATCACGTGGTGCTTAGAAGCGACGAACTTTACCAGCGGTGCAGTTAGGGAGAACACTTCTTGAAATTGTTGTAAGGGATCATCTTATTTACTACCGACGTTCTAAGTAAACAAGATGCATAAACATAATAAACATCACATGCAATTATATAGTAGTGACATGATATGGCCAATATCATATAGCTCCATTGATCTCCATCTTCGGGGCTCCATGATCATCATCGTCACCGGCATGAAACCATGATCTCCATCATCATGATCTCCATCATCGTGTCTCCATGAAGTTGTCTCGCCAACTTATTACTTCTACTACTATGGCTACCGGCTAGCAATAAAGTAAAGTAATTACATGGCGTTGTTCAATGACACGCAGGTCATACAATAAATAAAGACAACTCCTATGGATCCTGCCCGGTTGTCATACTCATCGACATGCAAGTCGTGATTCCTATTACAAGAACATGATCAATCTCATACATCACATATCATTCATCACATTCTTCTTGGCCATATCACATCACATAGCATACCCTGCAAAAACAAGTTAGGCGTCCTCTAATTGTTGTTGCATGTTTTACGTGGTTGCTATGGGTTTCTAGCAAGAACGTTTCTTACCTCGCAAAACCACAACGTGATATGCCAATTGCTATTTACCCTTCATAAGGACCCTTTTCATCGAATCCGTTCCGACTAAAGTGGGAGAGACGGCACCGCTAGCCACCTTATGCACCAAGTGCATGTCGGTCAGTGGAACCTGTCTCACGTAAAATGCGTGTAAGGTCGGTCCGGGCCGCTTCATCCCACAATACCGTCGAAACAAGATTGGACTAGTAACGGTAAGCATATTGAACAACATCAACGCCCACAACTAACTTTGTGTTCTACTCGTGCAAAGAATCTACGCAATAGACCTAGCTCATGATGCCACTGTTGGGGAGCGTGGTAAATTCAAAATTTTCCTACGTGTCACCAAGATCTATCTATGGAGAAACCAGCAACGAAGGGAAGGAGATTGCATCTACATACCCTTGTAGATCTCTAAGCGGAAGCGTTCAAGAGAACGGGGTTGAAGGAGTCGTACTCGTCGTGATCCAAATCACCGGAGATCCTAGTGCCGAGCAGACGGCACCTCCGCTGTTCAACACACGCGTACAGCCCGGTGGCGTCTCCCACGCCTTGATCCAGCAAGGAGAGAGGGAGAGGTTGAGGAAGACTCCATCCAGCAGCAACACAACGGCATGGTGGTGATGGAGGAGCGTGGCAATCCCAAGCAGGCTTCGCCCAAGCACCAAGGGAGAGGAGGAGGAGGAGGCGGGGCTGCACCAAGAGGAGAGAACTCATGTGTTATGGGCAGCCCCTTAGGCCTCATATATATAGGGAAGGGAGGAGGGTGCGCCCCCTCTAGGGTTCCCACCCCTAGAGGGGCGGCAGCCCTAGATGGGATCAAGGGAGGCGGCCAAGAGGGGAGGGAGAGGGAGGCGCCCACTAGATGGGCCTTAGGGCCCATCTGCCCTAGGGTTTGCCCCCTCCCACTCTCCCTTGCGCCTTGGGCCTCTTGTGGGGGGCGCACCAGCCCCTTGGGGCTGGTTCCCTCCCACACTTGGCCCACGCAGCCTTCCGGGTTGGTGGCCCCACTTGGTGGACCCCGGGACTCTCCGGTGGTCGATGCGTTACCTAATAACCCAAACTTTTCGGTGACCAAAACAAGATTTCCTATATATAAATCTTTACCTCCGGACCATTCCGGAACTCCTCGTGACGTCCGGGATCTCATCCGGGACTCGAACAACATTCGGTAACCACAAACAAGCATCCTTTAAAACCCAAGCGTCATCGAACCTTAAGTGTGTAGACCCTACGGGTTCGGGAGACATGTAGACATGACCGAGACGTTCTCCGGTCAATAACCAACAGCGGGATCTGGATACCCATGTTGGCTCCCACATGTTCCACGATGATCTCATCGGATGAACCACGATGTCAAGGACTCAATCGATCCCGTATTCAATTCCCTTTGTCTAGCGGTATTGTACTTGCCCGAGATTCGATCGTCGGTATACCGATACCTTGTTCAATCTCGTTACCGGCAAGTCTCTTTACTCGTTCCGTAACACATCATCCCGTGATCAACCCCTTGGTCACATTGTGCACATTATGATGATGTCCTACCGAGTGGGCCCAGAGATACCTCTTCGTTTACACGGAGTGACAAATCCCGATCTCGATTCGTACCAACCAACAGACACTTTCGGAGATACCTGTAATGCACCTTTATAGTCACCCAGTTACGTTGTGACATTTGGTACACCCAAAGCATTCCTACGGTATCCGGGAGTTGCACAATCTCATGGTCTAAGGAAAAGATACTTGACATTTAGAAAAGCTTTAGCATACGAACTACGATCTTTGTGCTAGGCTTAGGATTGGGTCTTGTCCATCACATCATTCTCCTAATGATGTGATCACGTTATCAACGACATCCAATGTCCATGGTCGGGAAACCGTAACCATCTATTGATCAACGAGCTAGTCAACTAGAGGCTTACTAGGGACATGGTGTTGTCTATGTACCCACACATGTATTGAGTTTCCTATCAATACAATTATAGCATGGATAATAAACGATTATCATGAACACGGAAATATAATAATAACTAATATATTATTGCACATGAGGGCATATTTCCAACAGTCTCCCACTTGCACTAGAGTCAATAATCTAGTTCACATCGCCATGTGATTAACATCGATAGGTCACATCGCCATGTGACCAACACCCAAAGAGTTTACTAGTGTGCAGAACTAGTTCACATCATCATGCGATTTAGACTCAATGAGTTACGAGGTTTGATCATGTTTTGCTTAAGCGAGAGGTTTTAGTCAGCGGGTTTTAGTCAACGGGCCTGAACCTTTCAGATCCGTGTGTGTGCTTTGCAAATTTTTAGGTCATATTATAAATGCTCCATTTGAAACTATTCCAAATGGTTGCTCCACTATACGTATCCGGTTTGCTACTCAGAGTCACTCGGATAGGTGTTAAAGCTTGCATCGACGTAACCCTTTACGCCGAACTCTTTATCACCTCCATAATCGAGAAACATGTCCTTATTTACTCCAAGGACAATTTTGACCGCTGTCCAATGATCCATTCCTGGATCATTCTTGTACCCTATAGTGACTCATGGCAAGGCGCACTTCGTGCAAGACACAAAGATAGCATACTATAGAGCCTATGTACGAAGCATAGGGGCGACCTTCGTCCTTTCTCTCTTTTCTGCCGTGGTCGAGCTTTTAACTCTTAACTCCATACCTTACAACTCAGACAAGAACTCCTTCTTTGGTCGATCCATCTTGAACACTTTCAAGATTATGTCAAGGTATGTGCTCATTTGAAAGTACTATTGAGCGTTTTGATCTATCCTCATAGATCTTGATGCTCAATGTTCAAGTAACTTAATCCAGGTTTTCACTTGAAAACACTTTTCAAACAACCCTATATGCTTCTGAAAATTCTACATCATTTACGATCATCTATATGTCAACGACACATACTCATCGAAATTCTATAGTGCTCCCACTCACTTCTTTGGAAATACAAGTTTCTCATAAACTCTGTATAAACCCAAAATCTTTGATCATCTCATCAAAGCGCACATTCCAACTCCGAGATGCTTACTCCAGTCCTTAGAAGGGATCGCTGGAGCTAGCATACCTTTTTAGCATCCTTAGGATCGACAAAAACTTTCTGATTGTATCACATACAACCTTTCCTTCTGGCGGTAAGGAAACTCATTTTGACATCCATCTGCCAGATTTCATAAATGCAGCTTATGCTAACATGATTCCGACGGACTTAAGCATCGCTACGGATGAGAAAAACTCATCGTAGTCAACTCCTTGAACTTGTGAAAAACTCTTCACCACAAGTCGAGCTTCATAGAAGGTGACATTACCGTCCACGTCCGTCTTCTTCTTAAAGATCCATTTATTGCAATGGCTTGCCAATCATCGGGCAAGTCCACCAAAGTCCATGCTTTGTTATGATACATGGATCCTATCTCGGATTTCATGGCTTCTAACCATTTGTCGAATTTGGGCCCACCATCGCTTCCCCATAGCTCGTAGGTTTATCAAGACAGGATCACCGTACCACTCACCAAGCGATGCTGGCGTCCTTGTCGTCCCTCACGAGGTTCGGTAGTGACTTGATCCAAGCTTCATGATCACTATCATAAGCTTCCACTTCAATTGGTGTAGGTGCCACGGGAACAACTTCCTCGCGTACTGCTACACACTAGTTGAAGTGATGGTTCAATAACCTCATCAAGTCTCCACCATCCTCCCACTCAACTTTTCGAGACAAACTTTTCCTCGAGAAACGACTCGATTCAAGAAACAATCCCTATTGCTTTCGGATCTGAATTAGGAGGTATACCCAACTGTTTTGGGTGTCCTATGAAGATGCATTTTATCCGCTTTGGGTTCGAGCTTATCAACCTGAAACTTTTTCACATAAGCGTCATAGCCCCAAACTTTTAAGAAACGACAACTTAGGTTTCTCCAAACGGTGTCGTCTCAACGGAATTACGTGGTGCCCCATTAAAGTGAGTGCGGTTGTCTCTAATGCCTAACCCATGAACGATAGTGGAAATTCGATAAGAGACATCATGGTACGCACCATATCCAATAAGGTACAACTATGATGTTCGGACACACCATCACACTATGGTGTTCCAAAGCGGTATTAATTGTGAAACAATTTGCACAATGTCTTAATTGTGTGCCAAAACTCGTAACTCAGATATTCATCTCTATGATCATATCATAGACATTCTATCCTCTTGTCACGAAGATCTTAAACTTCACTCTGAAATTACTTGAACCATTCAATAATTCAGACTTGTGTTTCATCAAGTAAATATACTCAACATCTACTCGAATCATCTGTGAAGTAAGAACATAACGATATTCATCAGCATGCCTCAAAGCACTTATTGGGCTGCACACATCAAAATGTGTTACTTCCAACAAGTTGCTATCTAGTTCCATCTTCTTTGAAACCGAGGCTTTTCAGGTCATCTTGTCCATGTGGTATGATTTGCATATCTCAAGTGATTCAAAATCAAGTGAGTCTAAACGATCCATCTGCATGGAGTTTCTTCATGCGTATGCACCAATAGACATGGTTCGCATGTCTCAAACTTTTCAAAACGAGTGAGTCCAAAGATCCATCAACATGGAGCTTCTTCATGCGTTTACACCAATATGACTTATATGGCGATTGCCACAAGTAAGTGGTACTATCATTACTATCTTATACTTTTGGCATGAAAATGTGTATTACTACGATCGAGATTCAATAAACCATTTATTTAGGTGCAAGACCATTGAAGGTATTATTCAAATAAACAGAGTAACCATTATTCTCCTTAGATGAATAACCGTATTGCGATAGACATAACCCAATCATGTCTATGCTCAACGCAAACACCAAATAACAATTTTAGGCTTAACTCCAATCTCGATGGTAGAGGGAGCGTGCGATGCTTGATCACATCAACCTTGGAAATACTTCCAACACATATCGTCGGCTCACCTTTAGCTAGTCTCCGTTTATTCCGTAGCTTTTATTTCGAGTTACTAACACTTATAAACCTAACCTTATATAATACGCCGGTTCTACTAGTAGTTATAGTATAGTACACATTAACATAATGTATATCAAACATACTTATATCGAACTTGCCAGCATTCTCATCTACCAAGTATCTAGGGTGGTTCCGCTCGGTGGTTGTTCCCCTTATTACGTAAGCACTTAGTCTCGGGTTTGGGTTCAACCTTGGGTTTCTTCACCGAGCAAAGAACTGATTTGTCGTTTCATGAAGTGTCCCTTCTTGCCCTTGCCCTTCTTGAAACTAGTGGTTTCACCAACCATCAACAATTGATGCTCCTTCTTGATTTCTACTTTCGCGGTGTCAAACATCGTGAATACCTCAAGGATCATCATATCTATCCCTGATATGTTATAGTTCATCACGAAGCTCTAGCAGCTTGGTGGCAATGACTTTGGAGAAACATCACTATCTCATCTGGAAGATCAACTCCCACTCGATTCAAGTGATCGTTGCACTCAGACAATCTGAGCACAAGCTCAACGATTGAGCTTTTCTCCCTTAGTTTGTAGGCTAAGAAAATCGTCGGAGGTCTTATACCTTTTGACGTGGGCACAAGCCTGAAATCCCAATTTCAGCCCTCGAAACATCTTATATGTTTCGAGAAACGTCTTTGGTGCCTCTACTCTAAACCATTTAACTAAACTATCACGTAGTTATCAAAACGTGTATGTCCGATGTTCGCAACATCCACATCGGCGTTTGGGGTTCAACACCTGCGAGCGGTGCATTAAGGACATAAGCTATCTACATCCGCATAATCGCTCATCGTCAACTTTCAACTATATTTTCTCTAGGAACATATCTAAACAAAGTGGAACTAAAGCGTGAGCTATGACATAATTTGCAAAGGGTTTTTGACTATGTTCAGGATAATTAAGTTCATCTTATGAACTCCCACTCAGATAGACATCCCTCTGGTCATCTAAGTGATTACATGATCCGAGTCAACTAGGCCGTGTCCGGTCATCATGTGAGACGGACTAGTCATCATCGGTGAACATCTTCATGGTAATCGTATCTACTATACGACTCATGCTCGACCTTTCGGTCTCTGTGTTCCGAGGCCATGTCCGTACATGCTAGGCTCGTCAAGTTAACCCTAAGTGTATTGTGTGTGTTCCGAGGCCATGCCTGTACATGCTAGGCTCGTCAACACCCGTTGTATGTGAACGTAAGAATCTATCACACCCGATCATCACGTGGTGCTTAGAAGCGACGAACTTTACCAACGGTGCACAGTTAGGGGAGAACACTTCTTGAAATTGTTGTAAGGGATCATCTTATTTACTACCGTCGTTCTAAGTAAACAAGATGCATAAACATAATAAACATCACATGCAATTATATAGTAGTGACATGATATGGCCAATATCATATAGCTCCATTGATCTCCATCTTCGGGCTCCATGATCATCATCGTCACCGGCATGACACCATGATCTCCATCATCATGATCTCCATCATCGTGTCTCCATGAAGTTGTCTCGCCAACTTATTACTTCTACTACTATGGCTACCGCTAGCAATAAAGTAAAAGTAATTACATGGCGTTGTTCAATGACACGCAGGTCATACAATAAATAAAGACAACTCCTATGGCTCTCGCCGGTTGTCATACTCATCGACATGCAAGTCGTGATTCCTATTACAAGAACATGATCAATCTCATACATCACATATCATTCATCACATTCTTCTTGGCCATATCACATCACATAGCATACCCTGCAAAAACAAGTTAGACGTCCTCTAATTGTTGTTGCATGTTTTACGTGGCTGCTATGGGTTTCTAGCAAGAACGTTTCTTACCTACGCAAAACCACAACGTGATATGCCAATTGCTATTTACCCTTCATAAGGACCCTTTTCACTGAATCCGTTCTGACTAAAGTGGGAGAGACTGGCACCCGCTAGCCACCTTATGCACCAAGTGCATGTCGACCGGTGGAACTCGCCTCACGTAAGAGTACGCGTGTAAGGTCGGTCCGGGCCGCTTCATCCCACAATACCGTTGAAACAAGATTGGACTAGTAACGGTAAGCATATTGAACAACATCAATGCCAACAACTACTTTGTGTTCTACTCGTGCAAAGAATCTACGCAATAGACCTAGCTCATGATGCCACTGTTGGGGAACGTAGCGTAAATTCAAAATTTTCCCACGTGTCACCAAGATCTATCTATGGAGAAACCAGCAACGAAGGGAAGGAGATTGCATCTACATACCCTTGTAGATCGCTAAGCGAAGCTGTTCAAGAGAACGGGGTTGAAGGATTCAGACTCGCTGTGATCCAAATCACCGGAGATCCTAGTGCCGAGCGGACGGCACCTCCGCTGTTCAACACACGTACAGCCGGTGACGCCTCCCACGCCTTGATCCAGCAAGGAGAGAGGAGAGGTTGAGGAAGACTCCATCCAGCAGCAACACAACGGCATGGTGGTGATGGAGGAGCGTGGCAATCCCAAGCAGGCTTCGCCAAGCACCAAGGGAGAGGAGGAGGAGGAGAGGTGGCTGCACCAAGAGGGAGAGAACTCATGTGTTATGGGCAGCCCCTTAGGCCTCATATATATAGGGGAAGGGGAGGGTGCGCCCTCTAGGGTTCCCACCCCTAGAGGCGGCAGCCCTAGATGGGATCAAGGGAGGCGGCCAAGAGGGAGGGAAAGGGAGGCGCCCACTAGATGGGCCTTAGGGCCCATCTCGCCTAGGGTTTGCCCTCCCACTCTCCCTTGCGCCTTGGGCCTCTTGTGGGCGCACCAGCCCCTTGGGGCTGGTTCCTCCCACACTTGGCCCACGCAGCCTTCCGGGGTTGGTGGCCCCACTTGGTGGACCCCGGGACTCTCCGGTGGTCCCAGACGTTACGGAATAACCCGAAACTTTTCCGGTGACCAAAACAGTACTTCCTATATATAAATCTTTACCTCGGACCATTTCGAACTCCTCGTGACGTCCGGGATCTCATCCGGACTCCGAACAACATTCGCAACCACATACAAACTTCCTTTATAACCCTAGCGTCATCGAACCTTAAGTGTGTAGACCCTACGGGTTCGAGACATGTAGACATGACCGAGACGTTCTCCGTCAATAACCAACAGCGGGATCTGGATACCCATGTTGGCTCCCACATGTTCCATGATGATCTCATCGGATGAACCACGATGTCAAGGACTCAATCGATCCCGTATTCAATTCCCTTTGTCTAGTGGTATTGTACTTGCCCGAGATTCGATCGTCGGTATACCGATACCTTGTTCAATCTCGTTACGGCAAGTCTCTTTACTCGTTCCGTAACACATCATCCCGTGATCAACCCCTTGGTCACATTGTGCACATTATGATGATGTCCTACCGAGTGGGCCCAGAGATACCTCTTCGTTTACACGGAGTGACAAATCCCATCTCGATTCGTGCCAACCCAATGTACACTTTCGGAGATACCTGTAATGCACCTTTATAGTCACCCGATTCGTTGTGACGTTTGGTACACCCAAAGCATTCCTACGGTATCCGGAGTTGCACAATCTCATGGTCTAAGGAAAAGATACTTGACATTTAGAAAAGCTTTAGCATACGAACTACGATCTTTGTGCTAGGCTTAGGATTGGGTCTTGTCCATCACATCATTCTCCTAATGATGTGATCACGTTATCAACGACATCCAATGTCCATGGTCAGGAAACCGTAACCATCTATTGATCAACGAGCTAGTCAACTAGAGGCTTACTAGGGACATGGTGTTGTCTATGTACCCACACATGTATTGAGTTTCCTATCAATACAATTATAGCATGGATAATAAACGATTATCATGAACACGGAAATATAATAATAACTAATTTATTATTGCACGTAGGGCATATTTCCAACAGTCTCCCACTTGCACTAGAGTCAATAATCTAGTTCACATCGCCATGTGATTAACATCGATAGGTCACATCGCCATCCGACCAACACCCAAAGAGTTTACTAGTGTCTCAGAACTAGTTCACATCATCATGCGATTTAGACTCAATGAGTTCTGAGGTTTGATCATGTTTTGCTTGCGAGAGAGGTTTTAGTCAACGGGTTTTAGTCAACGGGTCTGAACCTTTCAGATCCGTGTGTGCTTTGCAAATTTTTTAGGTCATATTATAAATGCTCCATTTGAAACTATTCCAAATGGTTGCTCCACTATACGTATCCGGTTTGCTACTCAGAGTCACTCGGATAGGTGTTAAAGCTTGCATCGACGTAACCCTTTACGCCGAACTCTTTATCACCTCCATAATCGAGAAACATGTCCTTATTTACTCCAAGGACAATTTTGATCATTGTCCAATGATCCATTCCTGGATCATTCTTGTACCTTGATCGACTCATGGCAAGGCACACTTCCGGTAAGTAAAGACACAAAGATAGCATACTATAGAGCCTATGTCCGAAGCATAGGGGACGACCTTCGTCCTTTCTCTCTTTTCTGCCGTGGTCGAGCTTTTAACTCTTAACTCCATACCTTACAACTCAGACAAGAACTCCTTCTTTGGTCGATCCATCTTGAACACTTTCAAGATTATGTCAAGGTATGTGCTCATTTGAAAGTACTATTGAGCGTTTTTGATCTATCCTCATAGATCTTGATGCTCAATGTTCAAGTAGCTTAATCCAGGTTTTCACTTGAAAACACTTTTCAAACAACCCTATATGCTTTACAGAAAATTCTACATCATTTCTGATCATCTATATGTCAACGACACATACTCATCAGAAATTCTATAGTGCTCCCACTCACTTCTTTGGAAATACAAGTTTCTCATAAACTTTGTATAAACCCAAAATCTTTGATCATCTCATCAAAGCGCACATTCCAACTCCGAGATGCTTACTCCGGTCCTTAGAAGGGATCATTGGAGCCAGCATACCTTTTAGCATCCTTAGGATCGACAAAACTTTCTCGATTGTATCACATACAACCTTTCCTTACGAAAACTGGTAAGGAAACTCATTTTGACATCCATCCGCCAGATTTCATAAATGCAGCTTATGCTAACATGATTCCGACGGACTTAAGCATCGCTACGGATGAGAAAAACTCATCGTAGTCAACTCCTTGAACTTGTGAAAACTCTTCACCACAAGTCGAGCTTCATAGAAGGTGACATTACCGTCCACGTCCGTCTTCTTCTTAAAGATCCATTTATTGCAATGGCTTGCCAATCATCGGGCAAGTCCACCAAAGTCCATGCTTTGTTATGATACATGGATCCTATCTCGGATTTCATGGCTTCTAACCATTTGTCGGAATTTGGGCCCACCATCGCTTCCCCATAGCTCGTAGGTTTATCAAGACAGGATCACCGTACCACTCACGAAGCGATGCAGCGTCCTTGTCGCCCCACGAGGTTCGGTAGTGACTTGATCCAAGCTTCATGATCACTATCATAAGCTTCCACTTCAATTGGTGTAGGTGCCACGGAACAACTTCCTGTGCCCTGCTACACACTAGTTGAAGTGATGGTTCAATAACCTCATCAAGTCTCCACCATCCTCCCACTCAACTTTTCGAGACAAACTTTTCCTCGAGAAACGACTCGATTCAAGAAACAATCCCTATTGCTTTCGGATCTGAATTAGGAGGTATACCCAACTGTTTTGGGTGTCCTATGAAGATGCATTTTATCCGCTTTGGGTTCGAGCTTATCAACCTGAAACTTTTTCACATAAGCGTCATAGCCCCAAACTTTTAAGAAAACGACAACTTAGGTTTCTCCAAACGGTGTCGTCTCAATGGAATTACGTGGTGCCCCATTAAAGTGAGTGCGGTTGTCTCTAATGCCTAACCCATGAACGATAGTGGAAATTGATAAGAGACATCATGGTACGCACCATATCCAATAAGGTACAACTATGATGTTCGGACACACCATCACACTATGGTGTTCTAGGCGGTATTAATTGTGAAACAATTTGCACAATGTCTTAATTGTGTGCCAAAACTCGTAACTCAGATATTCATCTCTATGATCATATCATAGACATTCTATCCTCTTGTCACGAAGATCTTAAACTTCACTCTGAAATTACTTGAACCATTCAATAATTCAGACTTGTGTTTCATCAAGTAAATATACTCAACATCTACTCGAATCATCTGTGAAGTAAGAACATAACGATATTCATCGCATGCCTCAAAGACTTATTGGACTGCACACATCAAAATGTGTTACTTCCAACGAAGTTGCTATCTAGTTCCATCTTCTGAAACCGAGGCTTTTCATCATCTTGTCCATGTGGTATGATTTGCATATCTCAAGTGATTCAAAATCAAGTGAGTCTAAACGATCCATCTGCATGGAGTTTCTTCATGCGTATGCACCAATAGACATGGTTCGCATGTCTCAAACTTTTCAAAACGAGTGAGTCCAAAGATCCATCAACATGGAGCTTCTTCATGCGTTTACACCAATATGACTTATATGGCAGTGCCACAAGTAAGTGGTACTATCATTACTATCTTATACTTTTGGCATGAAAATGTGTATTACTACGATCGAGATTCAATAAACCATTTATTTAGGTGCAAGACCATTGAAGGTATTATTCAAATAAACAGAGTAACCATTATTCTCCTTAGATGAATAACCGTATTGCGATAGACATAACCCAATCATGTCTATGCTCAACGCAAACACCAAATAACAATTTTAGGCTTAACTCCAATCTCGATGGTAGAGGGAGCGTGCGATGCTTGATCACATCAACCTTGGAAATACTTCCAACACATATCGTCGGCTCACCTTTAGCTAGTCTCCGTTTATTCCGTAGCTTTTATTTCGAGTTACTAACACTTAGCAACCGAACCGGTATCTAATACCCTGGTGCTACTAGGAGTACTAGTAAAGTACACATTAACATAATGTATATCAAATATACTTCTATCGACCTTGCCAGCCTTCTCATCTACCAAGTATCTAGGGTGGTTCCGCTCCGATGGCTGTTCCCCTTATTACGTAAGCACTTAGTCTCGGGTTTGGGTTCAACCTTGGGTTTCTTCTTGGAGCGACAACTGATTTGCCGTTTCATGAAGTGTCCCTTCTTGCCCTTGCCCTTCTTGAAACTAGTGGTTTCACCAACCATCAACAATTGATGCTCCTTCTTGATTTCTACTTTCGCGGTGTCAAACATCGTGAATACCTCAAGGATCATCATATCTATCCCTGATATGTTATAGTTCATCACGAAGCTCTAGCAGCTTGGTGGCAATGACTTTGGAGAAACATCACTATCTCATCCGGAAGATCAACTCCCACTCGATTCAAGTGATCGTTGCACTTTCGGACAATCGAGCACAAGCTCAACGATTGAGCTTTTCTCCCTTAGTTTGTAGGCTAAGAAAATCGCCGGAGGTCTTATACCTTTTGGCGTGGGCACAAGCCTGAAATCCCAATTTCAACCCTCGAAACATCTTATATGTTTCGAGAAAGCGTCTTTGGTGCCTCTACTCTAAACCATTTAACCGAACTATCACGTAGTTATCAAAACGTGTATGTCCGATGTTCGCAACATCCACATTTACGCGTTTGGGGGTTCAAAGACACCGAGCGGTGCATTAAGGACATAAGCTATCTCATCGTCCGCATAATCGCCATCACAACTTTCAACTATATTTTCTCTAGGAACATATCTAAACAGTGGAACTAAAGCGTGAGCTATGACATAATTTGCAAAGGGTTTTTGACTATGTTCAGGATAATTAAGTTCATCTTATGAACTCCCACTCAGATAGACATCCCTCTGGTCATCTAAGTGATTACATGATCCGAGTCAACTAGGCCGTGTCCGATCATCACGTGAGACGGACTAGTCATCATCGGTGAACATCTTCATGTTGACCGTATCTAAAATGCTGGCTGGTCTGGGGGCTGGTGTCGTCCTGACGTCCCCCACTGGAGATACAGTCCAATACATACTCCAAATACTATACACAGACTCCAACAACGCAGCCGAATACGAGGCCCTTTTACATGGTCTTCGGATGGCAATTTCCATCGGCATTTCACGCCTGGAGGTGCGCGGGGACTCGAACCTCGCAATATCCCAAATAAATGGAGACTTTGATGCCAAGGATCCAAAAATGGCGGCTTATCGCAACGCCGTCCTCAAAATGTCAGCTCGGTTCGAGGGGCTTGAATTCCACCATGTGGCTCGGGAAAACAATCAGGCGGCGGATATCCTCGCCCAGATCGAGCGCTTAAGCGCGACCCTGTCCCACCTAAAATCTTCTTGGAAAGGCTGTTTAAGCCATCCGTAGTATGGGAAGGGGATACCGGTAACAACAGTCCGGACCCGGCCACAACACCAGATACCGAACACCCTGACATAATCGGAGGCTCTGCCACCTAAATAACACATTCAGCCCACGTGATAATGGTCGTCATCGCCCCGTGGAAAGAACCATTCCTGACCTACCTAACCAGGCAGGAACTTCCCAAGAACCAAAATGAGGCACACTGCATAGTGCGGAGATCTAAAGCCTACAAGGTCCACGAGGGAGAGCTTTATAAGAAAAAGCACTACCGGAGTCCTTCAAAGGTGCATCTTCGAAGAGGAAGGGCGGAAACTGTTGGCAGAAATCCATGCTGGACTCGGCGGCCACCACGCCGCAGCCCGGGCCCTTGTAAGCAAGGCCTTCCGTACAGGTTTTTATTGGCCGACGGCCCGGGCAGACGCACAGGATTTAGTCCAACGTTGCGTCGGTTGCCATCTTTTTGCAAACCAAAGCCATATGCCGCCTACCGCTCTCCAAACAATCCCCATCACTTGGACCTTTGCGGTCTGGGAGCTTGATATGGTCGGACCCCTTAAAGGGGGAAGCCATAAGAAAAAAAATACTTATTGGTCATGGTGGATAAATTCACCAAATGGATAGAAGCCAAACCAGTTAAAATGTCTGAATCCGTACCAGTGATAGACTTCATATTTGGGGTCGTACACCGTTATGGCGTCCCCCATAGCATCATCACCGATAACGGCTCGAACTTTACAGCCGACGAGGTAAAACTTTGGTGCAGCAACATGGGCATCAAGCTCGATTATGCTTCTGTCTACCACCCACAAACTAACGGTCAAGTCGAGCGAGCAATTGGTCTTATCATGAGCGGCATCAAACCCAGATTAGTGCGGTCCCTAAAGGAATCAAACACGCACTGGGTAGAGGAGCTCGACTCCGTACTATGGGGGCTGCGGACCACGCCGAATCGTACTACCGGATACACACCATTTTTTATGGTGTACGGCGCAGAGGCGGTACTGCCCTGCGACATAATTCATGACTCACCTCGAGTGCGCATGTATGAAGAGAAAGAAGCCGAGCTTGATCGGCAGGACAGTTTGGACGCCCTGGAGGAGGAGCGTGACGTGGCAAAAGCTCGTTCCGCATTCTATCAGCAACAGGCTCGAAGGTATCAAAGCAGAAGTACGGGCCAAAACCTATAACGTTGGTGAACTCGTTCTACGCCTACCGGAGAAGAAAAAGAATAAGCTCAAGCCCAAATGGGAAGGTCCCTTCATTATTGACCAAGTTCTGACCGGTGGAGCGTACCGTCTGCGGGATGCATCGGAAAATCGACTCGAGAACGCAGCCAGACTCCGAAGATTCTACGCTTAGCGCCGGACTCTATGTTCGTCTCCTTACCTCCGTCCATTTTTACATATCCGTTATCTGTCTTTTATCTCTTTCTCTTTCTCCTTCTTTCTTCCAGGCCTTAAAAGGCTAAATTGTGTCTTGACTACACAATCTTGACGCGCTAACCACGCTCATTATACCTGGGGGCTTCTTATACAGAAGCTTGATATAACTATTCTCCGGGCTCTATGCCCCACACATGTGTTATTCTTCCACATGTACCTTTTTTCGCCATTATATGCATCGATATGACTTAAGTTTTGGCCAAGCTGGGTTGCCTGGCTCTTGTGTTTATGCCCTACGTTCCCGTTAATTCGGCTAGGGCATAAGGGGAGCACCTCTGCGATTGTTACTGCCGGGTCAGCCGGATGTGTACCTCAGACTGGGTGAAGCCGAAAGCTAGCGTTATGAAGGGAATATTCGGTCGGTGAACAAAAGATGACTTTTATTTATTTTTTATATGCCCCCAGATGTTTATAGCCTGCGTCTTTTTTCGCAGTTCTGACATGCACATTAGGGCATGCGTGCCCGAGAAAGGAACCCTTAACGGAACTATTCTCCTGGAAGATGTTTCTTACTATCCATGTAATATAACATAGCTAGTTGGGTACTTGTCTGTTCAAGCACTTATGACCCCTACGCCTGGTTTCCACGCGTACCCCGGTTTTTACATAACTGAGCGGGTATTCGGATACACTCCGGACTATCGGGTCCAGAGGTCGAAGCGAAAAGGTCCGCCATGACAAATGATTTACAATCCGGCTAGGGACAATACATGTCACTTGAAGTACACGATACTTAGACTGACTAAATTCTTCTTCTATGCCATCCAACAGGCTGTCTAGCCTACAATCCTGTTGGGAGTACTTTGCGGCTAATTCTACTTGGTCATACACCAAACTGACGGGGATCTCCTTCCCATTGGGCCCTACAGGTCCGACCTCGGCCATGTGGTTTGGGTCAGACTTGGTATATCGCGTCTTCACCATGGCCCAGGCTTCCCTTGCACCTTGTCAGCAGGCTGATACCTTCCATAATCGGAAGCGTCGTTGCGCTCCCTTGATCTTCTCTATAAGGTCCCCCATACCTCCTGGCGGGGAGGCGGATGGCCACAAGGCTTGGGCAATACCCTGCATCACCTACCAAACTTGTTTGTGCAGTTGTGAGAGCTCTGGTAGAAGATCACCCGCAGACCCGGGCATCTCCTCCATGGGACGACCCATCAACATACCTGCAGACATCACTCTGTTAGCCGGCTTCTTCGCCGAACTCTTTCAAAGGTTCGTTCAATCACTTACTGAAAATGCCGCGTCGAAGCCGCTTATTCTCCTTCACGGAGTCAATAAGCTGGGCCCGAACATCCTTCAGTTCCACGCCCAGCTGGATATTGGCGTCTTGGAGATCATTTTTCTCCCGCCTAACCCGCGTCAGCACGCGCTCGCCAGCATTTAGCTGTCGATTAGCACGTTGCGCATCCCCCAGCGCGGCCTCCAGATTCACTCCGGAGTCATCTACAACATCTATTGTTAGATTTGCATGCATGCCGCATACTATATGGTACCTGTCATTCTTTGCAATGGAAACAAGTGTTACCAGAGAGGGCCTTCTCGGACTCCTTCAATGCGGCAAGCTATGACCCGTGGCTGGGATTTGCACTCCTCCAAAGACCTAAGACAATTGGGTATTCTTCTCTCAGAAGAACTCAAGACAATTAATGATCCTTAAATCAGTTGTGTCAACTATTTTAAGTCTCAGGGGCTACTGATATATATAATCATTAGATTTTCTTACCCGTATATCCTTTACATACTGGCCCGTGGCTTTGGCAAGACCATTTTGAGCGGCACGGATGTACGCGTCTCCTGAGTTGAAGGCATCAAACGCCTCTTGGGAGAAACAAGCATCACGGAGTACGGCCCGGCGACGCCTGTGATTCATGGCGCTCTCCACTTCGGAATTTGTAGCGGATAGTCTATCCGCATCCTCCGTAGGAGGAGCATCCGACGTCCGCCCCATGTTCGCTTCCGCCTCTATGTCCGGCCTTGGAGCCTGACTGGTGGAGGCGTGATCGGCAGCCTCTCCGGATATAGTCCGGCGAGCGTTTTTCCTACTAGGATATATGGATGTTGTTATATTTTAAAAGACGACAACCAAGGAGCGAGGTTCTGTATCATACCTCTGCAACGGCATCTCAGTCCTGACCACCTTCCTTTTTGGCCTACCCGGCTTCGGTGCCCCTTGTTGGCGAGTCACTGCGGGTTCGGCATGGCGTCCCAATGGCCTTCTCTGTAAGACACCGTATGTGAACGGTATGTGAAGTGCAAAAAAAGGGATCCTACTCGGAAGTTGGGACTCCGGTTTTACTTACGTGGGATGCAGGGAGTAGCCCAGGATAATCGGCTAGGATGGCCACCATGGCATCATCGCAGCTCAATTGATAGAATGTCATGTCGATCAACTCTACAAATATGTCCGGATCCTCTTCGAGTCCGGGATCGAGGGCCCGGTCAAGGTCCTCCGGTTGAGGAGGCGGGTTGTTGACCTCCTTTACAGCTTTTCGCAGTTCCTGCCATGAAACAGCAAGGTAAATACTTATGATAAAGAATACGGGGAGGCTGGGAGTAAAAGGACAACTCACCCAGCTTGGAGGGTTGTACATGGAGAATCCTTCCCGTGGCTTAATGCGGAGGAACTCCTCTTCCTCTCGCTTGTACAAATCGGATGTAATTCTTGCTAGAGCAAAGAATCGAGTCTGGTCCCTACGCCCGCAGCGGGTGGCGTCATCTTCCCCGTTAAAGTGGCACATGGGGTGCCCTCGATATTGAAGTGGATGTACCCCCCGCATTATACATATTGACATAACTTCGATTATTGTCAATCCTGATTGAGCCAGCACTTTTATCTGGCCCATCAGGTAAAGGACTTCTCCATTATCTTCCTCCTGAGGGCTCCGTGGGCGCCAGCTTCGGCGTTTCTTCAAAGGGGCGTTGTCGAACTCAGGAAGACCCATCCGAATAGGATCTGGAAGGGGGACGTCCTCCATGTAAAACCACTCCGAAGGCCAGTCTTCGGATGTCTTCTTCGGGGTACCGGACAGGTATCCGGTCCCGGCGATGCGCCATATTTCGGCTCCGCCCACTTGATACAGTGACCCCTCCTGTGTACGGGGTACGAGGCAGAATAGCCTCTTCCATAGCTCGAAATGAGCTTCGCAGCCCAGAAACAGCTCGCAAAGGGCGACATAGCCAGCAATGTGTAATATGGAGGCGGGAGTAAAATTATGCAGCTGGAGGCCGTAGAACTCCAGGAGCCCGCGGAGGAACGGATGAATTGGAAATCCAAGTCCTCTCAATAAGTAAGGGACGAGGCATACCCGCTCCCCCATGGATGGGCTGGGAAAGATCTCCGCTTGTTTCCCGCCATTATAGGTGGCAAGCCCGGCTCGAACGGGGACCATATACGGTGGGGGGAGAAATCCCTGGGTCTGTAACTCTACAAGTTGGTTGTGCGGGACGGAACACTTCTTCCAATCACCGGGCTTAGGGCTATGGGAGCAAGAGGAGGAGCTGCGACGACCGGCCATGTTGGAATGGCTTTTTTTCGGGCACGCTCCGATGGATACTCGCTGTGGGAGGATGGTGTGATTTGGATCTGAGAATCCCCGTCTCTTTAATAGGCGATTTACCCACATGGCTAGGGTGGCAATTGTAAAAATGCCCCGACTTCTCACATTCGCTTGACGCATGGAGGATATCCTTTATTAGGCGCAGAAGCCAAGGAGTGCAGCATTTATGGGAAGACGGGCACTACTCAAACAAGTATTCAGAATTTGGAGAAGAACCCGCCTTGCAATGCCGAAGACAATCTGCGCGCCGGACTCATCGTCATTGAAGCCTGGTTCGGGGGCTACTGAAGGAGTCCTGGATTAGGGGAACTCCGGACAGCCTTTAATACCGGTTCATAAGGGCCTTTAATACCGGTTTTGCAACCGGCACTAAAGAGTGGAGACTAAAGCCCCCCCCCCCCCTTTAGTACCGGTTCGGCACGAATCGCCACTAAAGGCCCACCACGTGGCGTGAGCTCGCGCCGTGGTATGGGGGACCTTTAATGCCGGTTGGTGTTACCAACCGGTACTAAAGGTTTTTTAAAAAAATTGAAAATTTTGAAAAAAAAAATTGATTTTTTTTTTGATTTTCAATTTTCTGAATTATTTGATGATTTAGTCTCTAATCGCCCCTCTTAACTACTCAAGTGTGCATCACTCATTCCAAATCGTCTAACTTCCCGACCGGTCACCCATCCTCCCACTCCCCCAGCCTGAGCACGCTTAACTTCGGAGTTCTATTCCCCCTACTTTCCAAGTCTACACTTGTTGTTTTCCTGACAAATGTAAGATGTAACTCTTATTAACCCTCAACAGTTTAGCTTGAGCATTAGGACACACATTTCACCGTTTGAGTTTGAAACCATTATTCTAAAAAACAGTAATTATTTAGTAACACTAATATTTCTAAAATAAGTTTGACCATAGTTTGACCATAGTTTGACCATAGTTTGACCAGATTTGACCAAAATTTAAAAAACTGAAATAATTATTTAGAAACACTAATATTCTTGAATAAGTATGTAGTACATTAATACTTCTTGAATAAGTAGTTTGACCAGATTTAACCAAAATTAAAAAAAACTTAAATTTGAGTATATCTTTTTCTCCTTTTAGAATTTGAGGATTCTAAAAAATTGCAAACAGGTCGTATATTATACTTTTTTTCGTGCTGAATTTTTTGATATATTATACGTTTTTTCCGACATCGTATGCAAAAGTTATAGCCGTTTTACATTTTCCCTACACTTTTTGCAAAACATGTCCAAATTTAAGTTTTTTTATTTTCCTAAATAGTAGATGTAGTAATATAACTACATCTCGAAGAATTTTATTTTTTCAATTTTTTATCATTTTCTTTTGTATTTTTCAAAACTGAAATGGCGATATCTGGTAGGGGTAGAGATTGAAAATTGCCCTTTAGTTCCGGTTTGTGCCACGAACCGGTACTATAGGTCAAACCCCTTTAGTACCGGTTCGTGCCACGAACCGGTACTAAAGGTTAGCCCTTTAGTACCGGTTTGTGCCACGAACCGGTACTAAAGGTGATCGCGGGGCCCCGGCCTGACGCCAGCCTAGAGATTGAAAATGCATAGCCGTTCGAACCGGCACTAATGGTACCATTAGTACCAGGCCAAAATCGAACCGGCACTAATGTGTCTCACATTAGGTCCTTTTTCTACTAGTATTTGGCCGGACTGTTGGACTATGAAGATACAAGATTGAAGACTTCGTCCCGTGTCCGGATGGGACTCTCCTTGGCGTGGAAGGCAAGCTTGGGAATACGGATATGTAGATCTCCTCCCTTGTAACCGACTCTGTGTAACCCTAGCCTCCTCCGGTGTCTATATAAACCGGAGGGTTTAGTCCGTAGGGCAACAACAATCATACCATAGGCTAGCTTCTAGGGTTTAGCCTCTATGATCTCGTGGTAGATCAACTCTTGTAATACTCATATTCATCAAGATCAATCAAGCAGGAAGTAGGGTATTACCTCCGTCGAGAGGGCCTGAACCTGGGTAAACATCGTGTCCCCCGCCTCCTGTTACCATCCGCCTTAGACGCACAATTCGGGACCCCCTACCCGAGATCCGCCGGTTTTAACACCGACACCCGCGCGGGTCAGCCTCCATTGATGCCTCGCGGGCGGCGTAGTGAAGGCGCCGCGACGCACGTCCCGCCCGCTCCCACCACGCGTCACCCGACATGCAGGTTCTCACTGCCCCCGCCTCGGCTATAAAAGTCGGCCTCCCCGTAGGTGAATGCCACAGTCGCCACAACTCGCCTTCTCTCGTTTCGTCCCCTCCCCCCAGAAATCACCCTCTTCCCCCGCCGACGAGCATGGCTAAGCGGTACCCCAGCGACTCCACGGCGGCGAATGGCTTCGACCGACGCCACCTCCACGAGGACGAGGCGCACCTCCTCTATGAGGCCGACTAGCCGGCACCCCCAGACATGCGGATGCCGGGCTCGTGGAAGTTGAGTGCCAGCGGCGTCCGGGTGCCACCGGTGCCCGACGAGGCTGAACGGCGGGCCGAGATCACCCGCATCCGCTCGTCACTGACGGAGGCGCAACGGAACGAGCCAAGGTAGGCCGCCGACAGCCACACGCTATGGACAATGTACTTCGAGCGCCGCCACGAAAAGCAGATCGCCTTCGCTAACGGCATCATCCCCCGCGGTGGCCTCAACGCCAACATGCGGCACCAGTGGTGGGGTGTGCCCGGCCGCGCCCTCGAGGCCGTCCTCGACCACATCGAAACCAGCAACGCGCTGCGCCTCGAGTACCCGCCGCGCCCGTCATTCTCTCGCCATCACGGCAGCTCCTGGACGCCGCGGCAAATGGAGGCGGGGACCTCCTCATCATCGGGCTCCGGCTCGCTGTCCTCCGGCTCGCCGGCTCTCCGCTCCGTCAAGCCGGAGCCGCAGGAGACGCCGCTTGAGCGCCGCACCTGCAGCGGCGCCCTCGTCATCAACAAGGGCGGTCGCCCCTCCCCGCGTTCCCTCCGCCTAGTCCGGCCGAAGCCCGAGCCGGGGCTGCTCCCCGTGAAGTCGGAGCACGCGGAGATGGCCGTCGACGACGAGACCGCCCTCAAGTGGGCGAAGGAGGACTACGTCCGCGAGCAGGTGCTCCGCTAGCGCTGGGCATACATGGAGATCAAGGCCCGGCTCTGCAGACACGAGGAGGGCGGCGTCGTCATCCTCGACAACGACGACGAGGACGAGCCCGAGCCGTCCAACCCCCCGCGCGTCGGCGACCCTGGTCAAGGGTGCAATAGGGACGGCAGCGGCTCCAGCGGGGCGCAGGGCGGCGGCGACAACGATGACGACGACGGCGGCGGCGACGACTACACCCGGTCCTACAGGCTCCTCGGCATGTGAAGGCGGGCGGCGGCCGTAGCGTAGCAGGGCTAGGCGTAGTTTGTATGTTTCTCTTTTTTTGTACAAATTTCAATGAAAAATCACCAAGTTTGTGCCAGATTCGTATCAGATCACCGAGTTTGCGCAATTTTGGTACGACGACTGGGAACGCAATCGCCCCCACGACCAAAGAAAACACCGGTTCGGCCCTAGGCGGCGGTTTTTCGGCGTCCTGGGGGGCCGAACGGCTGAAGATGATCTTAAGTAAAGGTTATAGGAATGCAAACACGGGATGGATTGATGACGATTTTTTGCGTGGTTCAGATAGTTGGGCACTATCCTATTACACATTGATGGAGGCTTCAAACCACTATGGTTCTAGGACTAGAAATCCCGGCTCGCGAGTTCCATGGGAGAACGACGCACAGAAGAAGACCAGACGGAGTACTATTTTTTTTTGAACGTTGGCAGGAGAGCTGCCAAAGTCATTGATCAAAAGAAGCGTTACAAGAGCCCTCCAAAGAGGAAAGCACAGAAAAAAGGCTTGTGCAAAAAGAAAAAGAAAGAAAAAAATTGTCAGCACCACCATCAAACCAAGCTCCACCAACAACCGTGCACACCATCGAAATCCATCGCCGGGTCTCCATGATGACGCCTCCAAGGAGGAAGTGATGTCGAAGACAACACCGTCACCCGATCTAGCATAGCCAAATCTTAGGCTTTCACCTAGAGACCACATGCCATGAGGTACGAAGAACAAAATGAGCTCCACGGCGATACCTCCAGGGAGGAAGACGACATCTGAAGACGTCGTTACCGTTGGCACTGACTAGGTCAATGCAGGATTTTCATCCGAAGTCGAGTCTTCCACCAACAATCCTAGATCTGAGGCCTACCAGCGCCACGGGGCAGAAAGAGACCATGCACACAATACCAAGAACGGACATGCCACCACCTCATGCAGAACTCGGTGAATGCAAGACAACCTGGCTGGACCGCCCCGCCGCACGCAGGCACTGGGCGAGCCAAAACCAGATCCAGTCATCCTTGCCTCCGTGTGCAGAACTGGGCGAGGATCCGCACCGCATCGCATAGGAAGAGCGAGTCAGAACCGGAGCTGGGTGGCCTGCACCACTGCACGCCGAAACTGGACGAACACCAAGCCAAAACTGACAGCCTCGCACCGCCGCGTGCAAGAACAGAAGCAGCCGAGCTAGACCCGGTCTGCCTGAAACCTCCTCTGCAAACCTCCTCTACACCATAGGCGTTGTACGGCGCCGCCGCTGCTCAAACGAGCTGGAAGAGGACACGCTTGAGAGGAGAGCCCACCAGCATCCGCCAACCCCACCACACAGCCACCACCACTGCTACCCTGGGCAACGAGATCCGTACACGAGCGCGCCGGATCGAGAATGGCGTCGGCGAGGCCCGCACCTCCCCGGGACACGCGAACGCCCTATATCCGCGCAAGCCTGCATCGCGCCCGCGCTAAAATGGCGCTCACTCCCGCACGACGCGCCAGCCCACGCCCTTCGCCCGCGCTGTCGCGCCCGCCTCGCCTGCTAGCCTCGCGCGCCGCGGCCGTCGTACCCTTCACGCCCGCAGGCCGCGTTCGCCACGCCTGCTCGCCTCCCGCGCTACACCAAACGACGTCTGCATGCCGTGGCCGTCGCGCCCCCACGCCTCTCCTCAACCAAGTAGCCCCGCGCTGCCCTGACCTCGGGAGAGGAAAAAATGGAAGGCCCCGCCGCCGCCGACGCCGCGCGAGCTTTGCCCCGGCAGCCCTTGACGGCGGCGGAGAGGGGAGGGGAGATCTGGGGAGGGGGAGTTGGTGTGGCGGCTAGGGTTTCGCCCGTGTCACCCACGGGGGAGACGACACGAGCGAGCGCTTTCATCCTCAATTTCCGCAGGCAGGCTCGGGCTCCACAATCCGGAGGAGGAGGGATGGGGATCCTCTCGGGCGGCAATTTTGGGTTTCGACCTCTTTTTAAAGAATAAAAATAAAGCATTTGAGATTCCGGGTATTGGGCGCTCTAGTACTAGAGGGCTGACAACCGTTCAGTTTCCCCTGAACCCGTTCATCAATGTTTTTGCAAAGTAGCCCTTTCATATTCTCCAATAAACGATGGTTCCCATCCCTGAGACCCTGACTGAATATGAGGCGAAATTAATAGCCTGCCGAGCGAGCCATTACGAATGGACGGTCAACTATCTCCTCCTCGTTCGCACCAATTCATGGCGACTCTGTTTTTAACATCTGCATGGAAACGAGGAAATTACTAGCGAGGAAAACGAAAGGTTTGGTGCTGGCCTTTATAAACCACACCGAACCAGGCCGATTCATTCCCCCTACTACTGGCTACTGCTCTGCCGTCGCAAGACGCCGTCCGTCGTCAAGGTTCTTCAGAATTCAGATCCATCAGCTCTTTGCAGGGTATACACTACCTAGCTTTCTCACACCAAGCTCTGCTTTCAGGTGTTCAAGGGGAATGGTGCTGCAGCCAGACGCCCCGCCGGCGCCGGTGCCATCCGACAACAGGGACTGGTCGCAGCTGCCTCTGGTTGCGCTTACTTCGATACTCGCCGGGCTGGGCGCCGTCGACGTTCTCATGGGCGCGGGCCTCGTGTGCCACTCATGGCTAGGGGCGGCCAAGACGCCTGAGCTCTGGCGTGAGGTGGAAATGGGGCGCGGGCCGCGTGACAAGAAGGTCATGGATATGGACGGAGACATTGATTTGGACCTCTCAAGCCAAGGCTCGGCGTTTGCCAGTCGTATGCTTCCCCGTCAACCTCGGGACCACTACACCGGCGAGAACAGAGAAGCGATGTGCTCAATGGCGAAGGTGGCCGTGGACCGATCCGACGGGAACCTGGAGGTGTTTGTGGGGGCGCACTTCGTCACTGATGAGATCCTCAATTATATTGGGGCCAGGTAGGACTTTTATTGATCGTCTGTATCCTCGTATGAAGATCTTGGCTGATACATTTTGCATGACCTTCTTTGCAGGTCGCCCTCCCTGAAGCGGCTTGCTCTCGTTTCATGCGAGGAAGTGAGCTGCGACGGGTTCACCGATCTGGTAAACAAGTGCCCTCTGCTAGACGACATCGAGATTTCGGGCTGTAAGCATGTCGGCGGCCACGCAATGGTGGCCGCCGGCAGGGCGTGCCCGCGGCTGAGCCGGCTGGTGCTGAACAAACCGTGGAGGCGCAAGTGGGACAGGTGGGATGCGGCCGGCATCTTGACCATGCGCGAGCTGCGACACCTCGCATTTCCCGCAGGAAATCAAGAATGAGGAGCTCATGGCCGTCGTCGATGGCTGCCCGTTCCTGGAGCATCTTTCGGTGGCGGAGTGCTCCAACATAGTCGTTGACGACGCCCTGCGAGCGAAGTGTGCCACTGTCAAGACGCTGGAGCACTGGTGGAAAAAAGGTCTTTGGTCGCGGTTCGCAACTGCCATTAGTCGCGGTTGGGCAACCGCGACCAAATAAGCGCGACTAATGCCCCCCACCTTTAGTCGCGGCTGCTTAAGAACCGCGACTAAAGGCCCGTCCACGTGGGCGCCAAAGTGACCGTCAAGGCGGAGGACCTTTAGTCGCGGTTCTTCCGGCCAATCATGACTAAAGGCCGCCATGTGTTTAGGGTTTTAGCCCCCCCCTAAACATGTTTTCTGTTTAATTTGTATTGTTTTATTTCTTTTGTGCTTTATTTTAATTTTGAAGAAATTTCATATATTCTACGGTACTACATACATGCATATGAATGTACAATTTCAAATAAATTTGAAATTATAACCAAAAAGAATTCATGAGGAATATACAATATATATTCAATATTATCGGATGACCATATACAATTTTGAACAAGTTTCCATACATGATTTAATGCATATAAAGTTCTACGTCCTCGTAATAGTGTTCTCCTTTAGGATGGAGGACTTCCCTGCTGAACCATCCAGCTAGTTCCTCTTGAAATGGTCGGAAGCGAGCTTCTGGACTAAGCATCATCCGAAGGTTATTCCTCTGAGCATTGGTATCACTCGGAACCCGCTCAGAGGTGTATCTCCGGATCATCTCACAGACATAGTATCCACATAGATTGGTCTCCGGTGGCTGAATATTCCCAGCATTCTTAGGCTTTGACCTTTTGAATTCTACCTCTTTTTTGAATTCACCGACCTTTGTATCTACGAACCGTCTCCAAACCCTACGAGGCAAAGAAAATTAAATGAACAAGAGAGTTATTAGTTACTTGATATTAGGAAATGAACGAAATAGGCCGATCGATATAGAGCGCAAATGAATGAAAATAATTACTTCTGCAGCATTCTTCTCATGCCGCCCCAAAGCTTTGGATCCATATTCAGAGAGTCGTGGACGAGACATTCTGAGGTGTTAACTTTAATTACTACCAGAATCCAGTGAAACCTGCGGACACGATACATGCACAGTACGTCATGCATAACTCATCGATTAGCCGGCCACATACCATGCATGGAGTAAACAAAAGAGAATGTGCTCAAGATGTAAACACTCACCCAAAATGGTAAGGAAATAGAATATCACTTTTGAGTTCCTGCTTTGTAAGAAACTGCCACAGGTCTGCCTCCACGTCGGCGGGGTGACGCTCCAACACATGTCCATTAACGATGTGTGGGTCAATGAACCCAACATCATGGATGTTCCTTACTCTGCATTCCTTAATCTTCATTCTGCATGTATAATAGCGGACACAACAATATAGTTAGGACATATATATAGTGCAGGCAATATGAACGAGATGGGGTAGAAATTAATAAATCACTTACGTAGCGTAGCAACCGATGATAGATTTGTCGAGCTCGCGCAGATTGAAAAGCTGGAACAATTCACTCAGTTCAATTTGTACATAGTAATGTTTGAAGTGATGCTTATGTCTAACTTCCGCATAAATATATTCTTTGGCGTTTTTATTTTTATGTAACCCTTGTACCATTTCAGCAGACCTTTCATTTGTGGAGGTAGATCCTTTTCTGCGCAGGCTCGACGAGAGGCCCATTCTTGACATATGTAATTACTACCTCCTTCATCGGCGCCTCATCAAGGCCTAACAGTTCACGAAGAGTAATACCTAAGTTGGCCGCTTGTTCTCTCGCACTCGTTCAGTCAATCCCTGTTCTCGCAGCTTGTATGATCTCGGGGCATCCGGACGAAGGCTTCCACTATAAGCGGAGCAATCGATTGTTTACTTTGTTCCCCGAGCTGGGCAACTTGTTTCCCGCTTATTTTACTTTCGGCCTTCTCCGCTCTTTGTTCTCCTTGAACATGAGTGCCTGCCTGTGAAGTTCACGTGCATAGTCGTTAGGCAGATTCTTCATGACTTGGGACGGTGTGCTCAAAAATGACTTAGCCCACTTCTTTTGCTCATCGTAAAATCTGGCTTGGGCTCGGGCTCTCTTTTCTTCTTGCAGTCCGCCTTCCATTTCTCCAAATCAGCAGCCGCGTCGCGTCGACTTCCTCGGCACCACGTTCCCAAGGCCTTGTGGGGAGAGGCTTGATGATGGCTCCGTACCTTTGTGGTCTTAGGTACATAAGGGTCCGGGTTAATAATCCAGGACTGCTTCGCTTCTTTGCCGGAGGTGGATTGGGGCGGCGTCGATCACCCGCCGGACGAGGATCTGGGCGGCGGCTGATCACCCGCCGGACGTTAGGATCGGGGCGGCGTCGGCTGACGTGACGGAGGTGTAGGTGAACCGCCCCCACCACCACCACCACCGCCACCGCCACCGACACCACCACCACCGTAGGGGTGGACTTGTTGTCCTTGGCGCCTCACCGAAACTTGATAAACTTCTTTTGCCATAGAATGAAATGGCGCTTGACATCTCCAAGTCTTTTCTCCCTTCGTGTGTAGCAATGTCAATCTCTGTGTCCTCAAACCCTTGGACTATGTCCTCCACCGTGACACGAGCATAGCCATCTTGAATGGGGTTGTTGTGGTGGAGTGCTCCAGGTAAACATGGTAAAGCATCGCCGATGGCTACCTTCATGGACATGTTCCGATAGGATAATATAGATGACATTCTTTCATCTCCGTTATATCGCCCACGGGTAGCGAGGAGGCTCCGGTGCAGTAATTTCGACCACCGAGGCTCCGGTGCAGTAATTTCGACCACCGTGAGGCTCCGTGCAGTAAGTTCGATCGTCGGTGCATGTGCACCAGCCGGTGGGGCCTCCGTGGAAGCCACGCTGCTTCTCCGCTGCTGGCTTCCGAGATTCGCTGGATGATCTTCATGCTGCACCCGAGCTGCATCTCTTTCGGCTACCAGTACACTCATGGTTTTCTTCATCACATCCATTTCCGATGCCAACCGCGCCACAACATCTGATTCCCGATCCATCTTTCTCTTACGGCTTCAGAATCAGACGGGTCATCGCTCGGGGAACCTTATTTTCCACGGAATGTGCCCCATGCCTCGTGACACGCCCTCCGTGTTCGAGATTCCCGAGGGCTTTTGTCGCTGCGTCGTTCTCTCTGTTGAACTTGATCTTCCCTCGTTGAGCATCCTTCATTGCGTCAATAAGGGCTTGGGTGGGTTTAATTAATTTGCCCCAAGAACACACTCCCCTGTCTCCGGGTTCAGCGTTCCCCATGCCCGTACCACCAGCTTTTGGCCCTTGGGTCCCATCCTCCGCACTGGACAGATTCCTCGCGCCTCAGCTCGTTCTCCATCTTCTCCAACCTAGGCACCCAAATGCGATACCCTCCTGGCCCCATAACATGATTGTACTCCTTCTTAGCCGCATTTTCCTTATTTTTTTCGATATTTGAATGAACTGCTCCGATTTCTTTTGCTTCACAAATTCTGGCCAATCATGTTTCAGTTTCTCATATTGTCCTTTGAAATCCGGAGTCTTGTTCTGCTTGACAAAGTCATGGGCTAGATTTTGCTTGAATTTCCGGAATGCGTCGGCCATCTTATGAAGAGCGAACTGTTTGACTAGCCTCCTCCTCTCCTTGTTTTCCTCAATCTTGTTACCCTCCTCATCGAATTTGTTGTATTCCGGAGGTAGAACGAAATGTTCCATAAGCTTCTTGAAGCAATCTTTTTTGTTCTCTTATCGACAAAAGTGAAACCATCAATTCGTGCCTTCTTTGGCTCATTCCACTCTGGACGGTGATCGAGACGTTGTCTCTAACAATGGCTCCGCATTGGCTGACAAACTTGGTGGCGTTCTTGCGGGGCTCCAGCTGACCTGCCGGTTACCTTTGTCGACAACCTCGATGGTGCATGTTTCTCCTTGTTTCATCGTCTTGGTTGCGCCCACGCTTTGACGACGCACTCGATTGTTTCGACGATCCGCCGAGGGCTAAAATAAGAAAGAGAGTCGGCGTTAGTACACACATATTTATTCAAATCAGTTAGTTTGTATCACCAGAGGCTCAATGTATATATATACCTCGGCCGGAGGTGGTTGCTACTTCCATTTGAAGATCGTCGTTTATCGACGTTTGTTCGGCATCATCTTGTCGACGGCGCCCTTCATCTTCACCGTCAAGGTTCAGATAAGAAGAGATATCATCTTCTTCTTCTCCGGTCGGCACATATAGAATATCGCCGTTTATGATGCCGAACATATGTGCTTCACCGTCCGGATCATAGTTGTCCATAATCGGGTCAGCTCTATCGTCCGCCATTATGTCACCTGAAAACATGTAGTAAAAACAAATTAATTAAGTGAAGAAGGGGCGGTGGCGGTGGCGGTGGCGAAAGGGCGGTGGCAAAAGGAGGGGCGAGGAAGGGGTGGGAGAGGGTGTCGCGGTAGAGCGCGAGGCAGGCGGCGAGCACGGCGTCACGGAGAGGGAGGCGAGGACAACACACGGAGAGGGAGGCGAGGACAACAGACAACCACGTCTTCACGAATGTCATTTTTAATTTTTAATAAAGCAAATAGTGTTTCTGGTCGTACGTCGTCGGCTATTTTGCATGAAAGTCCCTTCGTTTCTGAGAATTTTTTTGAGCGAACCGTGTATTCGGATTCATTGAATTTTTTTGAGCAACTTTCATGTATATAGTTTTTCGATCTGAGCTACGGTTTAATTTCTAATGATTTTACAAAGATTTTAGAATTTTCAAAGACTATTTAAATTAACATGAATGGAATTATGACGTCGGCAGAGTGTCGACATGACATCAGTAGTTCAACAGACCGGTTCATCGTCAAAATGACCACTGGGTCCTACATGTCATACTCAGAGGGACTAACAGTAGTTTATTTTAATTAAACAGTGTTAATTAGTAGGGCCCCACATGTGAGTGACCGTTTAGGTTAATTAATTAATTTTATTTATAAAAATGTTTTTGTTAGATTAATTACGCAGTGGGGCCTGCTGTCGGTGACACGGTTGCCTAGTCGACATGTTGATTGGGTCAACTCAAATAACGGGCCGTGGGGCCCATCGGCAGCGACCTGGTGACCCTCGGTCAGCCACATCGGCGGCCAGCGCCGAGCAACGCCGGTGACCAGAACGCGGCGCTCGCGGACTTCGCCATAAAATGCGCCAGGGGTCTTTTAGCGCGGGACTTGGCACGCTCGATCGGGGAAAAGGATGTCGCGTCGATCTACAACACTCACGCATCTCAAACAGACGGAGTCGACGGCGGCGGCGTCGACTACGGCGACGCCGAATTCGGCCGAGGTGCGGCAAGCAGCCAGAGGGCAAGAGGAGACGAGCTAGAGGCTCGGGAGGCACTAGTGAGGCGCCCTCGTACGCTGCGTTGCTTGCCCGACCTTTGCAACGACTACGATGACAGCCGCCAGCTGCTCGGTGAGTCGAGCTCGGCCATGGCGGCGCGGTGGCTACGGGAGCGCAAGAGGCCGGAGCAAGGGGAGAAGATGATGGGCGAGGCGGCAGATCGAGGCCGGCCGGGCGGCGCTGTAGGCGAGGGCGACGGCGGGCGGCGGCCGAGGGCGAGGGCGACGGCGGCGGCGCCGAGGGCGAGGGCGACGCAGAGACGAACAAAGCGAATCGGAATCGGAGAAGACGAGAATCGAGCCTTGTATTTATAGCCCCTTTAGTCGCGGTTGGCGGCGAGACCCATGATTAGGTACCCTTTAGTCGCGGGTCGCCTACCCAACCGCGACTAAAGGGTTTTTTATGGAGTTTTTATGCGTTCCCCCCTTTAGTCGCGGTTGGCGGCGAGACCATGATTAGCAGGTACCCTTTAGTCGCGGGTTGCCCGCCCAACCGCGACTAAAGGTGCTGCCTCACGCCTAAAAGTTTAGTCCCACCTCGCTAGTTGAGAGAGCTCGAGAGTGGTTTATAAGCGCTGCCGCGCCCACCTCTCGAGCTCCTCTCAACCTGCAGGCTTCGGCCTAATCTGTCACTAGCTATGTGCCTGTGGGCCTACTCGGCCTCCTCAAGGGCTGAATCTGGCCCATGTAGGGTTTCTAGTCGTATTCAGCCGTGGGGGTCCGATGGCGGCACTATTTTTTCCAGCTTTTTTTGTTTTGTTTTCTGCATTATTATTTATTTTTTGTTGTTTTTTGCTTTATTTTTTAATTCTTTTTGCTTTTAGTTTTAGAAAAATTATAAACTTTCTGTTAGTGCCATTAGTTTTCAAATTTGAAAACAAATTTGAAATTAGAACCAAAAAGAATTCAAGAGGAATATACAATATATATTCAATATCATCGGATGACCATATACAATTTTGAACAAGTTTCCATACATAATTTAATGCATATAAAGTTCTCGTCCTTTGTATCTACGAACCGTCTCCAAACCCTACGAGGCAAATACAAATAATATGTCAAAAATAAAACTAATTCAATTCAATATGTTAAAAATACAAATAATATATCAAAAAATTCAGAAAAATAGAACTAATTCATTTCAAAATTCTAAAAATACAAATAATATATCAAAAATTCAGAGAAGTTCTTCCGGCCGCCTCTGTCTTCCCACAAGTTCTTCCCGACCAGTCTTCCCGCCAGTTCTTTCCGCCTATGTCTTCCCGCCATTTCTTCACGCCTCTATCTTGGCAGCAGACGATGCTCCTTTTATAGGCACGGCGCCGCTTCGCTTTGTCTTGTTCCTCCGACAGTATGCCGTGCGCTACCCACGCGTCTGTCTAACCTTTAGTCCCGGTTGCACCAACCAGCCGGGACTAAAGGTTGATGACCAACTCTGGATTCCTCTTCTTCCCGCCATTTCTTCCCCTGTCTTCCCGCCTCTTTCTTCCCGCCACTTTCTTCCCGCCTCCTGTCTTCCCGCTCCCATTTTTCCCGCCATTTCTCACTACATATATGTAGCCCGGCTTGGCCAAGATTATCACATCTCTACAATCTCTCATCACTCTCTCATGGCTTCCACCGCACCCACTCTAACCTACCGGCAGGTGGAGGAGCTTTGCGCCTCGAACTACCCTTGTCCACCCGGCTACAGCGTCCCCACCGGGCCGGAGCCTAAGCGCCCGTGGCGTGCGGTCCCTCCGTCCCTCGTGGTACTGCGCCAAGGCGGCCATCACGAACCACTACTACCTCGACCTCACGCCGAGCAGCGGATGAATCCCCGGCATCCCGATAACCAGCATACTTGGGACGCCTTCTTCATCAATCGGCGTGAGAGGGCGCTCGCCAGGTATGAGGAGGACGGTCTGCCTCACGGGAACTTCCACGAGGCGGCCGTCGGCTATGGTGGTATGGCGGACTGCAGAGCGTCATGGACTACATCACGGCCGGCGATATCCCCGCTGCGCTACCCTCGATTCGAGCCACGGCGCGCCGCCCGGCAACAGCGGCAGACGGCGGCGACGGCGGCGGCGGCGGCGGCAACTTAGAAGCGGCGACTACGAGTACAACGACGTCGGCGGCTATGATGACTACGAGTATGCATATTATACGCCTAGGCAGGAGTATGACTAAATCACTCCAAATTTCATGTATCATCGGTGGTATCTCGAATCATTCAAAATGGACACCAAACACATCACGGGTAATATAATTCACATGATCCATTCAACAAAGTTTGGTACAATAAATTATTACACATCATTTTTCTTCCTTGTGTCCCTGCTTGCTTACGATTGTGCCGTATCCATGGAGCATCCTCATCATTTAACTTAATGCTTGGGTCGGTGTTCACTTTGAAGGGCGGAATTTCAGCAAACATATTATAATCTTCTGACATGTCTGTCTTGTCCTCCACTCCCACGATGTTTCTTTTCCCTGAAAAGAACAATGTGGCGCTTTGGATCATCGCATGATGTCTTGATCGTTTTCTTATCTTTCCATTTCCTCGGTTTGCTACTCATGTCCTTCACATAGAAAACCTGAGCGACATCTTTCGCTAGGACGAATGGTTCGTCAAGGTAACCAAGATTGTTGAAATCCACCATTGTCATTCCGTATTGCTGGTCCACCTTTACCCCACCTCCTGTTAGCTTGAACCATTTGCACCGGAACAAAGGGACCTTAAAGGAGGGTCCATAGTCAAGTTCCCATATCTCCTCTATGTAACCATAATATGTGACCTCTTGCCCATTCTCGGTTGCGCATCAAAGCGGACACCACTGTTTTGGTTGGTGCTCTTTTTATCTTGGGCGATCGTGTAAAATGTATTCCCATTTATCTCGTACCCTTGGAAAGTCGTTATAGTCGAAGATGGTGTCTTGGCCAACATGTACAGCTGATCTACAACATCATTGTCATTCATTAAATGTTTTCTCAACCAACTGCCGAAAGTCTCCATGTGGGCCTTCCTAATCCAGGATTCAGGCTTCCCGGGTTGTCGAGCGTAAAATATTCTTGTGTTTCTCAAAGTGCGGAGCCACCAAGCTGGAATTGGTCAAGCGGTGTGGTGTGCTTCATCAGAGAATGGCCGTCCATACATATCGTTGATTTCATTCCGATCGTGCCTTTTCCACTTAGTCTCCCCTCGTGCCGCGATCGAGGAAGACCAATCGGCTTAAGGTCAGGAACAAAGTCAACACAAAACTCAATTACCTCCTCATTTCCATAGCCCTTGGCGATGCTTCCTTCTGGCCTAGCACGATTCTGAACATATTTCTTTAATACTCCCATGAACCTCTCGAAGGGGAACATATTGTGTAGAAATACAGGACCGAGAACGAAAATCTCTTCGACTAGGTGAACCAGGAGGTGCGTCATAATATTGAAGAAGGATGGCGGGAACACCAACTCGAAACTGACAAGACATTGGATCACATCGTTACAGTAACCGTGGTAGAACTTCTGGATTGATTACCTTCGAGAGATTGCATTGAGGAATGCACATAGCTTCACAATGGCTACTCGAACATTTTCCGGCAGGAGCCCCTCAAAGCAATCGGAAGCAATTGCGTCATAATCACGTGGCGATCGTGAGACTTCAGGTTTTGGAACTTTTTCTCCGCCATGTTTATTATTCCCTTTATATTGGGCGAGAATCCAGACGGGACCTTCATACCGCTCGGGCATTCAAAAAGATGACCTTCTCTTCTTTGGTCGAGCGTAGGCAGCACGACCTTGAAACCATTCCGGATGCGGTCATCGTGGTCTTTCAAACGTTGCGGTCTGCCGTGCTTCCTTTGTATCATTTGTCTTCCCATACACGCCCAAGAAGCTTAGGAGGTTCACGCAAATATTCTTCGTAACGTGCATCACGTCGATTGCAGAGCGGACATCTAGGACTTTCCAATATTCTAGCTCCCGTAATATAGATTTCTTCTTCCACATGGCTGCGTGCCCGTCGGCTCCCTTCGAACTGATTGTCCGCCAGACCCTTTCCAAAGATGACTTTCAAATCCTTGACCATATCAAATACCTCGGCACCAAGATGCGTTCGCAGCTTCGCCGGTGATCTGCCTTGCCGTTGTAATGCTTGCCTTTCTTTCTTCTTGGATGAATTTTCGGAAGAAATCGACGATGCCCAAGGTACACGTTCTTCTTACAATTTGGCAAATGTACACTTTCAGTCTCATGTAAGCGATGCGTGCATGCATTGTATCCCTTATTTGACAGTCCCGAAAGGTTACTAAGAGCAGGCCAATCGTTGATGGTTACGAAAAGCAACGCTCGTAGGTCAAATTCCTCTTGTTTGTGCTCATCCCACACACGGACACCACCCCACAACTGTAAAAGTTCATCAACTAATGGCCTTAGGTACACATCGATGTCGTTGCCGGGTTGCTTCGGACCTTGGATGAGCACGGGCATCATAATGAACTTCCGCTTCATGCACAACCAAGGAGGAAGGTTGTAGATGCATAGAGTCACGGGCGAGTGCTATGGCTGGAGCTCTGCTCGCCAAAAGGATTCATGCCATCCGTGCTTAGAGCAAATCTTATGTTCCTTGCGTCATTTGCAAAATCTTTGAACCATCATCGATCTTTCTCCATTGCGTTCCATCTGCGGTGTGTCTCAACTCCCGTCCGACTTACGGTCCTCTTTGTGCCATCGCAACAACTTGGCATGCTCTTTGTTCCTGAGCAGACGTTTCAACCGTGGTATTATAGGAGCATACCACATCACCTTGGCGGAACCCTCTTCACGGGTTTACGGCCCTCAACATCGTCACCGGGGTCATCGCCTCGATCTTATAACGCAATGCAAAGGTGCATACCGCATTCATTCAAATTCTCGTATTCACGCGGTAGAGGATGCGATCGTTGATGCATGCATGTATCTTCGTAACCTCTAAACCTAGAGGGCGGACAACCTTCTTTGCTTCATTACATCTTGACGGGCAACTCGTTATCCTTTGGAAACATATTCTTCAACATTTTCAGCAAGTTTTCAAATGCCGAGTCAGCTACACCTGCCTCTGCCTTCCATTTCAGCAAATCCGATTGTGCAGCCCAGCTTTTCAGACCATCATCGCATCCGGTACAGCGCCTTTCCGTGATCCTCTAACATGCGATCCAAATTCTCCCTCTCCTTTTCAGTTTAGCGGCGTCTCCGTGCATCCGAATGGTCCGACCAAGATCATCAACGGGATCATCACGTGCCTCTTCTTCACCTTCCCTTCACCTTCAAAGCATCCTCCATGAAAGTATCACCGAAATGAGCAAGATAGCTTTCATCGATGAAATCATCCCCTTCTTCATCTTCTTCCATTATAACCCCTCTTTCTCCATGCTTGGTCCAACAATTATAGCTTGGCATGAAACCGTGCGAAGCGGATGCATGTGAACATCTCTTGAGGAAGAGTAACCCTTCCGATTCTTACAGATAACACATGGACAGATAACAAAACCCCCGGCTTGTTCGCATTAGCCACTACGAGGAAATCTTTCAAACCCGTAGTGAACTCGCCGGAGAGTCGGTTACCGTACATCCATTGCCGATTCATCTGCATTATTATAATATAAAATATATAATTAACCATCATGCATTTGTTAAACTAACTAGCTACAAACAATATAAATTAAACAATGAACTACACACATGCATATTTTATCAATGACACATCAAAGGTTCATCAAGTTGCTAACGCGATCGAGGAGTGTGGCTCCAACACTTCATGTCATGTTTGTTTCATGCTCTTGGGGCATTTCATCAAACACCTTATGTGCATAAGAGGAACCAAAAGCAAACATACACCCACTTGTGAAGAGAATGGCTCCAAATGGCTAAGTGTTGGCTGCTGGATGTGTATATATAGGGAGGGCTTTAGTTGCGGTTGGCACAGCAAACCGTGACTAAAAAGGTGCCCGAAGGCCTTTAGTCGCGGTTGTCACGGCAAACCGCGACTAAAGACCTCACGTCGCCAATGGCCACCGAGCGCCACAGGCCCAGGCCTTTGGTCGCGGTTCACCTCCAGAACCGCGACTAAAGGTCCCATTAGTCGCGGTTCCTACAGCTTCGCGACTTATGGGGCTGGACGGAAGCCTGTTTTTCCACCAGTGGAGCTTCCGGCTTGCCAGGATTTGGACGACCTTGATGCCTATGAGTATGGGAGTCTCTCCTACTTTGTCCACGTCGACAATGACTGGATGTCCGATCCTGCCTGGATGGCCTAAGTATGATGAGTTGGCTGAGAGCCAGGGCCTGAATGCATGCGTCGATCTTGTTACTCATGTCCTTCATTTCCTGAAGGACACAAACTATGAACTTTAGTTTCAAGAAGAAGACTATGAAGTCGATCTCAGTTTTCAACTTCGTTGTAGCCTCGTCGTGATCGTTGCCTATGTTAACATTTTGTTATGCGATGTGTAATGAGGTTTTCTATGGTATCCTGTACTGCTATAGAGAGGAGGGAACAGTACACCGATATCCCACCGTTGATTTCCTGAGGCTAGTAGAGACATTTCCTGTTATAAACATAACGATGACAATAGTTTCTCGCGGGCCAAGTTTTCAGCCGAGGCGATTATCCTCGAAAGGAAAAAAAAAACAATCGATGCTTCAATTCGTTGTCCTCAGGAAAAGAAAGGAGTTCGCTCCTTGGTTCCCAGCTCGCCGCCGCCCTAGTCAAACGTAGCCGTCCCTGACTCTAGTCCTCCGGCCGCCGCATCTGCTTGGGTACAAACTACAACCCCTCGCATTTATTTTTTCTTGGTCCCCAGATGGTTCTTGAGTCGACTATGAGCGCAGCATTGGCTACCGGTCGAGAACAGGGAGGCGGGCACGCGGCGGCCGTGCACAAACCCGTAGCCGCGAGAGCAAGGCGAAGAAAGGAAGGCGGCTAGGCTGGCGCATGTGAAGACGAGACGGCCATGAACATAACAGGTGCGCCGGGTCGGCAAATTTTCTGATCTTCCGAAAATACCATCAGGCCAGGTATACTGCCGCACAGGGAACGAGCACTACTAGCAATAGTGCAGGCGTTAGTTGCTGACCCGATCCTAACAGTACAGATCGGTAACAACCTTTGATCTCAGCGAATCGACGGCCCACATTCATCAGAGGGTACCATAAAAGAGCTCGTGCTTCAGTTTGATTAGAAGATGAACTCGATTACTGTATCGTGCTCTCAGGTGGAAGGCGTTCGACGATTACTGCAGCGTTAAACTCATTATTGGGTCCATGTGATCGTTTTGTTAAGTTGAAGCATGCATGATTATATGACTATTCCCTACAAAACCTCTAATACTCCTATACTAGTAAGGGTTTTTGAGCTACTAAAATTACGTTCCAGTCTCCAAAGCCTGAAAATAGTATTTGGGTCAGCCAACTGACCACAACTTATTTCAGTTGATTTATTTGTGTACTAGTCAGGTTTCCTTTTGTCGTAGTGGACCGCCGGTGCTTGCTGCTCCTTTCAGCAACTAATCAAGTAAAACTATGTCGCTGAAACAACAAAGGCATTATTCTTTAATCTTAAACAGTTTCATAAGCAACTTGTGCTGTGATGTGTTTTACTACGCACGTGTAAGATGAGATGACCTGAGCCTGAGTGGACGAGAAAGGATTAGATCAAGCACTGATTGGGCTGGCCACAATCACCGTCTAGACATGCATTCATATTTGAAATTGCTTTTTTTTATAATATGAAGATTAAGTTAGAATAGTGGAATTTTTGTGAAAAGGTTCATAAGAAGCAATGAAGTACTGACATTGGTATTACGCTTAAAATAATTAATGAAGTTTTCTAAGTCAGAATAAATTAGTGGGGTTGGTATTACCCTTTAGAAAGAAAGAAAATAAAAAACTAAAATAAATAATGACAAAAATTGCACATAATTTACACATAAACTATGATTGTTTACAATATGCAAGAACAAGAATATAGTAGAGTAATTCTCCCAAAAAGTATGTTCTCTAAGAGGGAATGAACCGACATTTGTATTACCCATAAAGAAGATAGAAAACTAAAAAAAAGAAAATCAAAAATCAAATAATGAAATAATGAAATTTTCTAAGAAAAATCAAATTAGTGGCATTGGTAGTCCTTTAAGAATAAATAAAACTAAAACAAACAATAAAAAGAGTTCACATAATTTACCCCGAAATTGTGCTTCTTTAAATAGGCAAGAATAAGTACATAAATAGTGCATTTTTTGCAAAAGTAGTTTTCTATGAAGTAATGAATTAGTGGTATTGATACAACCATTACATATGAAAGTCGATGAAATAAAAACTGAAACTAGATCAAAATAAAAAAATCTAAAGAAGAGTGAATTAGTGGCATTGATATTACCATTTAAGAGGAAAGTAACAAAAAAGACTAAAACATAAGGACAAGATTGGCACACAATTTACACTGAAATTTTATCTTTTTATAATAAGCTAGAATAAGCATGTAATAGTGGAATTTTCGCAAATTGAAGTTCTCTAAAATGAAATGAATTAGTGGAATTGGTATCACCATTAAAAAAGAAAGAACTAAAACAAATAAGGACAAAATTTGCCATGACATTTACAAAAAAATGTATTTTTATGATATGCAAAGATAAGCATAAAATAGTGGAATTTTCATAAACAAATATACCTCCAATGTAATGGATTAGTGTATTGGTATTAGCTTAAGTAAGAATGATAATAAAATAAAAACAATAAAAATGAAAATAATAAAGTTTTCAACGGAAGAATGAACTAGTGGCATTTGTATTATCCTTCAAGAAGAAAGAAAATAAAAAACTCAAACAAATAATGACAAATTTTGCACATAATTTACACAAAAATCTTGTCTTCTTACATTATGCAAGAATAAACATATAATATTGGATTTTTTGAAAATAAAGTCTTCTAAGATTAAATGAATTAATTTACACGAAAACTGCGCCTTGCTATAATATGAAAAATAAGCATATAATAATGATTTTTTTCACAAAACAAAAAGTTCCTTAGAAGGGAATGAACTAGTGACATTGTTATTACCATGAAGGACGAAACAAAATGAAAAAAGAACTAAAACAAAGCCAAAATAATGAATTTTATTATTAAAAGAAGTTAGTGAGATTGGTATTACCCAATAAGAAGAAATAAATTGAATAAAAATAATGATGTTTTCTAAGGAAAATTGAATTAGTGGCACTGGTATTACCCATTAAGTAGAACACAAGACTAAAATAAGTAATGAAAAATTTGCAAACCATTTACACATAAATTATTTCTTTTTATATTATGCAAGAATAAGCATTATTATTAGAATTTTTTGCAAAATAAGGTTTTCTAATAAATGAATTAGTGGTATTGTTATTACCCTTAAAACATATAGGAAATGGAAAAAAAATCCAAGAAGAATTAATTAGTGGCAGTGGTACTCACTTAACATCTCAAAAATAATACACAAACTACTTATAAACAATTTGCATGTATTCATTCATGTTATACTCCATATTCAAATAACAAAGCACCAAAGTTAGAGATTAATCATCTCTCGACATATCAATAATAAATTGCATCTTATATCAATGTTATCGTCTCCCTCAACAGAATGTAAGCGCACACGTACACAAAGAAAAACTGAAGAGACATACAAAATTCATCGGGACTTTGTGCGTTGATACAATAGAGAAAATTCATAAAATATCTTTATATTCCCACTAACACAAGATTGTTGAGCCGATCTCTGTTAGTCTTCACTAACATGCCCCATTAATGCTCGCAGCCACCGCATCACTCTACCTGCAAAACTGGCTGCATGCTGCATGCATGCGGTATGTACGGGTGTGTATAGTTCGGAAAAAAGAAATCGACTTACGGTAATTAGTTTTTCGCTGGATTGATTTATACCTAAAATGTACTCCTATATAATACTACCTCAGTCATGGTTTATTGGTCCTCATAGTATTTTATGTCAAAATTTGACCATAAATTTAACTAATAAAAATGTCAATGCATGTCACCAAAAATTATATCATTGGAAACTATGTTCGAATACGAATCCAACGACATAATTTTTGTTAACATGCATTAATATTTTGTTAGTTAAATATTTGATCAAAATTCGGGTCAAATTACAAAGAGGACCAATAAATCAGGACGGAGCTAGTATTAGTCTGGACTAACCTAATTTTTTTGGTTTCCCTCAATAGAATGTACGCTATGAGACTGGATCCGGTGAGCAACTCTCTTGTTTCGCTCCCTCCTGCTCTCAACCACATAGCTCTCCCTTCTCTGTAGTTTTTCTTTTTTTACCTCTTTATCTTGCTATTTTTTATCTCCACGATGAAAAACCTGTATGACGCCAAGTTGTTTCAGGTAATATAGCAACTGGTGGGGCTTTTGCCCACCACCCACCCCCCATCTAAACATATTTTGGTTATTCCCATCCAAACAAACTAACATAAGCACACTATAATAGAGTAACCTAACCGGTATAAGTTCTCAAATGTATCCGACCGACTGATCCACCGGCCGGGCTCTCACTTCAACCAACACGTGTCTTTTTCTTATTCGCACCCACATGCAGCGTTTCCCCACCTCACCTTATCTCCTTCCTCATAAGAACCTGCCCTACGGTTCCTTCTCTCTTCTGAACGCCCCCTTCTTCTCCACCGATCTTCCTTATGCCTATCTTTGCCATTTGTGTCCCCGTGGAGTTGTGCATCACGGACGGGTGACTCCATGGTGGATCTTGAGGTCACACCACTAAGCTTTAGAAAGGCACTGGGACTATCTGCCCAAGGTGACGCCTGCGTTGATGATGTTTGTGAAAGTCATTGGGACTATCTCGAGGTCACACGTCAAAAGTAAGCATGTAATATGTGTAAAAAATCTATGTAACATCAATATTCCAGTGCGTTTATCATGGAATGCACTGGAATTTTGATGTTACATACTACATGGTTACTTTTGAAATAAGATGTGAGTAGCATATATTGCGTTCATGTTGAGAGTTGTATTTGCATTGTTGCAAGCTTTGAATTCCATATTGCATGCTTGATAATTTTTCTCGAGGATTTGCTGCAGTCAATGGGAACGTGTTGCATGCACCTTTTTTTGGTAAATGGGTGTGCTTGAAATGCTGGGACTTTCTTTCGCATGTTTTAACTTGTCATAAATAAAAAATGTTGCGGTGATGTTGCATGCATGCATACAAACAGAATTGCATGCTAAGATGGTGACTAAATTTAGCTTACAAATCTAGCATTAGACAATACAAATGCTTGAGAAAAATAATTTTTCTAATGGCATAGGAACCGATAGGTTTTGTTATCAAGGAAACGACCACAAAGAGTCTACAAACAAATTCATAGGTCTTGTCCTCGAGGAATGAAGTAGTTCATTGTTGTAAAATCAGTCATGCATTATAGTACGTCGCAAAACTAGCATAGGAAGCAATCACGAAGAGTCTTCGGCTAACTACCACTCCGTAGGGTACTCATTCGTAAGCATAAAACTCATCCCAATCATAATGGTGATGCTGGAAACTCGGAAGCTCCAGCGTCTTGACAGTGGCACACTTTGCTCGCAGCGGGACATTAGGGCATCTCCAACCGTTGGCCCCCCAGGGGGCGTCTAAAACCGCCGTCTGAGGGTGAGCCGGCGCAAAAAATGGCCCTGGGCGAAGTCGGTCCCCAGCCGTCATTCTGGCCGCCCCTCAGCGCCAGATTTAAAAAAACCATTCGGCGAAGTTATGATAAAAAACTAGTTAAATTTCGGTCAACCATGGCAAATTTCGGCGAAATTTGTCCAAACATTACATTAACCTAATCTAAAAAAAAGAAAGGGGCTGAAGTCGTCGCCGCCATCGTCGTCGTCGGCCTTCTCCTCCTTGACGCGGGTGCCCTGACCCCCTGCCCGTGGCGGCGTCGTCGTCGTCGTCATTGCCGTCGCATAAGATGACGACCCGCCTTCCTCGCGGCCGCGTCGGCGCTCCTCGGCGGCGTGAGGCGGTCTGCAGGCGCTCCTTCTCCTTCTCGGCGCGCCTTCTCCAACGCAATGGAGTCTGGCGCGCCCATTCGAGGCAGCGTCGTCGTCGTCGAACTCCGCCTTCACCGGCGCCGGCCCGGCTCCGTCTTCACGGCGCCGGCCCGGCTCCGTCTTCACGGCGCCAGCCCGGCTCCGTCTTTGGCTTGACGAAGCGGAGGAGCCGACGAGACGAGGGCGCCGCCGCCTCGTTGATAGCGATGCCGGGCGCCGCGAAAAGCGCCGGCCGAAGCGGCGTCTCGCCGCTGCTGGCTCGGCCTTGACGCCGGCAGCGCCGAGAGCCGGAGGAATGGGAAGAAGAGCGTGATGAGGAGGAAGAAGAGGAAGCGCCGAACCTCCTTGGCGCCCATGGCCCGGCAGCGTCGGTGCTTGCGCCGGCGGCCACCTCGCCGGGTGTACGCTAACGGCGGGTCGTTACCGCCCTCGAGGTACGTGAGCACGCCCTCGAGTGTGTGCGGCGACGCCCAGGTGGCGCCCTCGGCTGTTCTGCCGGCCGCCGACCACCGGCGCGCCCGTTGGTGGACGCCAGCGCTGCTCTGGCGGCGGCTGAAATACGCCGCCAGCCGCGTGGTTGTCGGCGGCGTCGGAGGGAAGGCGTTAGGCGTCGGTGAGGGACGCCAAGACGATCTCGACCTCCTCGGCGAAATACCTCGGCCGCCACGGCGTCGAACAACGGGGAATGGGCACTCCCGGCCGAAGCCTCCACCCGCTGGGTCTGGCGCGCATGTCCGGGCGGCGCTGGATGTTCGCCGAACAGAGTCAGACTCGTCATGAGCGAACGGCGCCGGCCGTTGGCCGCCGCCGCCTCCGGGAAGCGTTACGCCATGGCGACGGCGGGCTGGGCGGGCTCGGGAGAGGGAGAGGGAGGGTCAAGGGCGGCGCCGGGAGAGGCAGGAGAGGGAGGGCGGACGGCGGCGAGGGGCGGGCCGTGTAGGCACAGCGAGTGGAGGCCGCCGGCTTTATAGCCGGGCCGCGCCCGTGTCTGCGTCTCGAGGGAGGCGTCGGCGCTGCCCGTGAAACGCCGCCCGTGATGAGGAATCCATGGCAAGGCTGACGCCGGTCAGCCTTGCCATTGATTCCCCGCGGGAACCGAGGCCGTTGGGGGAAGACTGACGCAAGGCTGACGCGGCTGGCCCGTGTCTTCTTCGCGCCAAAACAGCTCGCCCCGGCGCCCCCGGGCGCCCCCAGCGCGCCTGGTTCGGGCTGGGTCCGCCGGCGTTGTTTTTGGCCCAATCCAACAAAAATCAGGCTCCTAAGGTTGCGACTGGACCATTTTTACGACGTCGGCGCTAAAAAATCGTCTGGAGAAGCCTTCCTGAGGACGCGGCTGGAGATGCCCTTAGCGACTATGTTGTAGCAGTCGACCACGGAGAGATAATTCAGGCATGGGCAGGCATCGACGACGGCCATGAGCTCCTCGTTCGTGATTTCGCTGCGGGCGAGGCTAAGGTGCCGGAGCTCGTGCATCATCGAGATGCCTGCCACCTCCCCCCTGTCCCACCTGCGCCTCCACGTTTTGTCCAGCACCAGCCGCTTCAGCCGCAGGCATGCCCTGCCAGTGGCCACCATTAGGCTAGTCCCAGTGCTCCAGCCTGGATCGGTGCTAAGCCTGCCAGCTGAGCAAAAAGCTGATGTGTCACGTTAATTAATGAGGAGAAAGTCTCGTTCAGTAACCCCACGAAGAAACGGTGCCAGACGCAGATACCTAGGCAAAAGGTGGAGTTAATCGATCCCGTGCGGCTGGGTACCGAGCAGTCGCCTCCTTTTTTCTCGTTCTTCCCCAACTCCCCCACGCGCAACCCCTGCCGCCGCTTCTTCTTCCTCGCCCAGCGCCGTCGCCCCGATGCAGCCGCTCCATCCTCCACCAGCAGCCCCGCCCCGCCGCTGATCAGTTTCAGCCGGCCGCATGGACAGTCGCCGGGAGAAGTTCGCCGGGGCACCACCGGCTCCGCCTCTGTTCACCGGGGCACCACCGGCTCCGCCTCTGTTCGCCGCTACACCACCGGCTCCTCCTATGTTCGCAGCCGCCAACAGCTCCTCCGGCCAGTCAGCACCTGGTCTTTGGTAAGGAGCCTACATTGCAAAATCTGTAGTATGTATATGTAAATCTGTAGCAAAGGATTACTGAATTCAGTTTTCTCTGGAACCCATTCAATCCCAATGGATTTTAATCTCCTAAGAGTCTACTGATTGAAGCATTGTGTGCGTACGTGGTACAAGCAAGGAGATTGAATCCCCGTCATCCAATTAGTGAGGGTTTTAATTTCATCTTACCAAGATAAAACACTTCCGTTCCTGAACTAGGCAGCAATTGGATGGCACCTCCCATTGTTTTCTTGCTGGTCTAGTAACCCTGTGGAGATGACCAAAGAATGGGGGTCTGCTGCTGATTCCATTGTTATACAGACTAGGTTCAGTCTAGTTCAGAATCAACAAGAAATTTCAAAGTTCTGCTATCTAGTCATACAAATTGTCAGTTAAGTTTTGTCAAATAGTTTCCTAGTTATACAAACTACAGTTTAGAATTGTCAAAAGTTGTTAGTATGAAAAGTGTTTTACTTAACCTCCATGAATCATGAGAAGTTCGTTACTTAACTTTCATGTCATTGTTCTCTGGTTCAGGAATCTAAACAGTGTCGCTCAGCTGTTTTTTTTTTTTGGTTCGATCTTATTCTGATGTGTACATTTGTTGTCTTGTTTGTTACATGTTTCAGGCCTATGTATAACCATCCACCAGATGATCCTGATGATACAGATCAACAACATGATAGTGATGCCAGAAACACTACATATCCAACAGAGTTATACACACTTGATGAATTCCTAGCCGAGGAGGACCTGCTAGACTCCTTCGCCGAGGAGATTGCTGTGGAGTTGAAGGGAACACTTGAGGCTCTTCAAGCAAGATCACTTAGCAGGAGTGGTCCGAGGATATACGTGAATAGACCGCGTGAAGAAGCACATCAACAGCTTGTACGAGATTACTTCATGACAATCCTCTCTACCGCGCAAAAAAATTTCGGAGAAGATTCAGGATGAGACGACCTCTCTTTCTTCGCATCGTCAATGCGCTAGGTGAGTGGTCTCCATACTTCACCACAAGGACAGATGCGCTTAACCGTGAAGGGCTCTCTCCACTGCAAAAGTGCACGGCGGCAATACGCCAATTGGCTTATGGCACACCTGCAGATAGTCTTGATGAATATCTCAAGATTGGCGAGACTACCGCAGTTGATTGCTTGAAGAACTTTGTGCAAGGAGTGATTGATACCTATGCTGCAGTAGTATTTACGAAGCCCCAACACTCAAGATACAGAGCGCTTACTCTGCATTGGTGAAGGTCGTGGGTTTCCTGGCATGTTAGGAAGCCTGGATTGTATGCATTGGCGCGTTGAGAAAATGTCCTATTGCATGGAAGGGCCAATTTACTCGCGGTGATAAAGGGTGGCCTAGTCTTATTCTCGAGGCAGTTGCTTTCATGAGATCTCCGGATATGGCATGCCTACTTTGGTATTGCTGGGTCAAACAATGACATCAATGTGCTAAATCAATCACCATTGTTTATCAAGCAGCTGAAAGGCCAAGCTCCTCGAGTGAACTTTTTGTAAATGACAAGGAATATCAACATGGTTATTACCTTGTAGATGGGATATACCCAGAATGGGCAGCTTTTGTGAAGACAATATCGATGCCACAAACAAAGAAGCACAAGTTGTTTGCAGCACATCAGGAAGGGGCAAGGAAGGATGTGGAACGTGCTTTTGGTGTTTTGCAGGGCCGATTCTCTATCTTGCGTCGTCCTGCACGTTTGTATGACCGGGGTGATATCCAGAAGGTCATGATAGCTTGCATCATTCTTCACAATATGGTAGTCGAGGATGAAGAAGAAGCGGCGGCTAATATTATTGATTTGAACAAGGAGGCGAGTACATCCATTGTTCTACCATCAGTATTCACACATGGCGACATACCGGTATTCGCCGGGGTGCTACAAAGGGATGCAAGAATCCGAGATCGTGGGACTCATAGAGCACTCAAAACCGATTTGGTAGAGCATATTTGGAAAAAGTTTGGGCCAAAATAGATTATTATCATCATTTATTTTAAGCACCTTTAATTGTAGGTGTAATTTCATGTATTTTCATAATATCTTATTGGCACTTTATGTATGGACTCAAGTCAACTATATTTCCATGTGTTTTTCTCAAAGGATATTATTTGCTTAATACCTAGCATAAATATGCCACAAAGTTTACATACTATAAAAGATCCTTGAACTTATTAAATAAAGAGAGCTTAGCTACAAGAAGCTAAGCACCTATGCATTGGGAAGTTTGGTTGCTAAGCTATTTAATATGCTTAGCATCCCATCTAAGCACCGGTGCATTGGAAGCAGCCTTACGTCGCCGCGGACACCCACACAACCCGAAAACTCGATGTCTTCTAGCTGAGGGCACTTGGTTACCAGATCGGTGAACCCTTGGCTGGTTACATGGTAGCATGATAAGAGGGCAAGCCCCTTCAGAGAGGGCGACCTGCAAAGTTAAGGAGATAAGATAATTAACGGGATCACCATCCTCTCAGACAATTGAGTATGATTGCTAAGTAAGAAATCGGCAAAACAAGTTCATGATCTACAAGTAACACTTGTATGATAACACTGGAAATCTGTAAGAAGATGAGTACCTGGCACCAATATAAGTGAGGATCTCATCGGTAACAAAGTTGGCCCCCACAAACACCTCGAGCTTCCCGTTGGATCGGTCCACGGCCACCTTCGCCATTGCGCACATGACTCGGGTGTGCTCAAGCGGTTTTGGCCGGGACTGGGGCGGGCAAACGCCACGCCTCTGTTCGGATCGTCCAAATCAATACCTCTGTTCTTCTCCATCACCTCCTTGTCCCGCGGCCCGCGCCCCATGTCCACCATGCGCCAGAGCTCAGGCGCCTTGGCCGCCTCCAGCCACGAGTGGCACACAAGGCCACCGCCCATGAGAACGTCGACGCCGCCGAGCCCCGCGAAGACCGAAGTAAGCGCATCCAGAGGCAGCTCCGACCAGTCCCTGACGGATGGCAGCAATGCGGGCGGGGCGTCTGGCTGCAGCTCCATTTCCTTGGGACACCTGAAAACAATGGGGGTCGTGAGAAGACGGCGAGACGTGCTCGGCCGTGAAGCTTGGTGTACAGAGCTGATAGATCGGATGATGAACCTCGAATCCCAGACCGGCGTCTTGCGTCGGCAGAGCAGCAGCCAGTGCTCCAGTAGGGGCGCATGAACCAGCGTCGTTCGAGGTGGTTTATAGAAGCCGGTAGTACTCAGTAAATGAGGAAAGCAGATTGGCCACACATGGTCACGAGCGAGATATAGCTTTTTTTTTTTTGAGGATACGAGCGAGATATAGTTGACCGTCGACTCGTAGCTGGAAGTTGGAACAGCAGGGTAGCCTATTAATTTCGGCATATAGTGAAGGGATAGGAAGTTTATCATTGACTGGAGAATTTGAAAGGGTTTTACTACTTTCACAGATAATAAGACGGATGGAAGGGTGGCTAAATTGCACAAAAAACTAGATCATAAAGGCGCGCGTTGCTGCGCTCGTCCATTTTAACAAAGGGAGATGTAAATACTTTGCAAAACTCAGGTGGTATAAATATTTTGAGTAACATTGAAGAAGCCAAAATGTTGGCATATCTAACGACATCAAATATCAACATGTCTAATACAATGGAGAGGAGGATGTCAGTATATTATTTATGAAATGAAAATACAACCACACGTAAATGATTATTGTTCCTTCTATTCATCTAGATATGTTGTGTGTAAGCAATGAATTATTTTGAGATTTGGTTCTTGTATCAAGGGACTCGGTATGAACGGTAGAAATGTAGAAAAATTTATGTGATGCTAGAAACATAAGGGTTAATCATTCCACTATACATTTTATTTCGATCGGCTCCGGTGGTTGGAGGCTCCGTTGGAATGTGTATTTAGTTATTTATATTCAACTTGTGTTCTGCCGGACCCTGCAAGGTAGCTCGTTGTTAGTTACCAAGGATGTTAAATGTTAGAAAAATCATATAACGGAGTGTGCTGCTCCTCAGCCATTGACTCGAGCATTGAAGCACATGTTATGCACCAAATAAAAAGATTGGGGAATGCATATCAGCGGAACAAGCAGAAAGCAACGAAATTGCTGAACATCAGATGAATTGTACAGAAATAGAAACCTCAAATAACATCTGATTTTATTCACGAATGACAAATGGATGTGACTGCCATGACCAACTCCGCGATAGGGGATCTTAGCGGAAGGAGAGCAGATGATAACTTTATACTTGTATGAACTGTTGCTTGGCCAACTTGACAGAGACGTTCCGCACCTTGGGTTAGAGTTTACCTTGTTGATGTGGAACATCATTGTCATCGTCGTCTTCTAGATCCCGCTATCAATCCGACGTCCCAGCGCAGCAGGCCATTGAATCGTCGCGATCGTTGGTGATCTCACAGGTCGCGGAGAGCGGGAGATGGGAGGAGTTGTAGGAGGCGATCAATGGAGAGGTTTAGAGATGGGGGAGGCACCACGTCCACCCATCCATCTTCTCCTTCGTAGTATGCCGACGGAGTCGAGCGCAGGGATGGGAAACGATGATGGTTCTTTTTCTTATATATATAAAAGTCTGTCTGCTTTTTTTAGGGAAAAGTTTGTTTGCTTTTCTTTTTTTGAGATAAGAAAGTTTGTCTGCTCGAGTGTGCACACAAGTACGAGATCTGGGCCGTGCGGTTCATAGCATGTCGGCCTATTAACCACAGAGCATGCAAGTCGGTCGTCGGAGCAGCAGCCCAAGAGACGTTTGGTCGGTCCATAACGAGCAGTCTGGCGCAAAAATGGGCCCAAGTACGTGAAGTGGGAGCGATTAAGAATATTTAGCGAGCAGATCTGAAGCGTTGAGTCCACAAATCGGACGGTTTAGAGTGTCAAATCGCTGTGGAAGGCCCTAGCTGGCTCAGTTTTACTGTTTTTCAATAGATGCGAGCGTTGTTTTTTTTTTAACACGATGCGAGGGTTGTTGGGCGGGAAACTTGAACGATCTTCCAGCCTCTCGCGGCCTGCGAATGAACCATCGTCGTTCAAAAAAAGAAAGAAGGAACAGTTTACCCCAGTCTTTATGTGTTGTAGCTGATGCTGGGCTAGCTGATTTCGCTTTTCCTCCCTGTTTTTTTTTAAAAGGACTCTCGTCTCGTTTTATATATAAAGCAACGGGTCATACAGCCCAGCGCATACAACTCGACCGCACACAAATGGGCCAAGACAAGATACAACAGTGAAAGAAACGGCTACGCCATCCAAACCACACATAAAGAGACAAAGTCGTGCCCGACTAGCTGATGACTCCAAGACGGCGCCTCCAAAAGGTTACTACACTGGAGTGTCGCCACCCCCCCGGTCCAAAGGATTAAGGTCTTCACCCAGAGCCACCCAAAGGACATAGAGAGTCGCGACAATGCCTTCGAGAAGTATAGGACGCCCACAGACGCCGTCACCGTCGACCTGGCCAAAGCCAAGCATGGAATGGCCCCCGGCAATAAAACCGCGCCTCCGGAAAGTGGTGCGACCAATCACGAGGGCACCTGCCGCACCATCCTCACCGGACGTCAAGCACTGGTCACCATGTCGCCCTCACGGGCATGAAAACCAGCCCACACCTGAGTCGCGGTCTCCGCCCACGAGCATCGTGGCTCCACCACCCCATCTGAGACGTGCAGTTACGCCGGCCAAAGACATGAGTAGAAAGATCCCTCCTTTCTCACCAGTCATGCGGCCCCAGTGCCGAGACCCACCTAGGCGGGACAGATATGGCCTGCACCGCCCTGCCTTGCCCCTCCCGGGCAAGGGGCTAGCTCTCCGGTGGCACACCACCACCGGACGAGAGGCAAGGATGACTCTGCAGCCCCCCTGGCGATGGAATCATCCCTCAATGATGGACGGCGAATGATGATCTACCCCATTGCAACACACCAATATGTGTGGAACATAGTAAACTTGTGTGGTTGGTGGACATGCAAATGATCAATCCAATCATCTGCATCAGGGCCAAGCAGGTGGATCCGATGAAGTAACCTGGTACTCTTTAAAGGTCGATAGGAGTACCAATCACATCTGATCTCCGTAGTTTTCATCTTGACAATAGATGGATATCATTGACATTAAATGGCAATCTAAATTTCCAAAAGTCCATTTCGGCTCTCGGGAGCATGTGCTCATGCGTGCCAAAAAAAATGCTTTTTCAAATGTAAACAAAATCAAAGAAAATAAGATGTGTTCATAGTTACATCCAAATGCTACCCGCAAATATTTAGGTGAAAAGCTTCAGCATCTTGGCATGCACAAAAAAACAAGTTGAACACCATATGTTGAACCCAACTTCGTATTTTTCAGCGACGAAACACTGCTGCTCCGTTTTGCATGAAAAATATGAACATGTTTGCGACACTAACATGAACATCTACAAAAAAAAATTGGATTTTAAAATTTTATTTTTATTTTCTTGAATTTACTACTCACTAGGGGAGCAAATGCACTCAGGAGCCAAAACGGACCTGCCTCCACTGCAATAAGGCCCCGCTGGTCGGGGGAGTGTCTCCAAATTTCAACAATTGAAAAAAAATGTCAACTTTCATGTTTGCCATATTCGGTCAACTAGGCAACTTTAACCACTAGTGTTTGTCCCTAAAACAGTGTTGCTTAATTTAATCCATTGGCAAACCCTGATAGAATCGTATTATCACCAAAACATATCGAAGTCCCATTTGTTTCATTCCAAGTCATTTTTCTTAAGTTTGACTAAATTTATATGAAAAAATATTGACTTTTGTCATACCAAATAAATACGTTATGAAAATATATTTCATAATGTACTTGTTCATATTGTAGATGTTGGTATTTTCTATAAACCTGGTCAAATTTATGATTGACTTTTTTTGTGGGAAGAAAGGAAGTTTTATTCCACAACGAGAGGGTTACAATCATGAAACAAAAGTCCTCACACCACGGAGGAATCGAGTTCAACCATACAACAGTACAAACTTTAGTGCGACTATAATGTGCCAATTGATATGCTACCCTATTTTCATATACGCTAACCTTTAGAGGAACAAACTTTTTAAGTACCATGTGAGTTTTGATCTCAGCAGTTAGATGACCATAGGCCGACCTGGAGAGATTGTCGCTCGAGAGAATGGCCAGAGCATTTGAAGAATCTGATTGAAAAAAAAATATTGTGATTGACTTGGACATAGAAGCACGTAAACGTACCTGTATAAAAATCTATAGACGTATCTGGTAGTTGAAGCATATATAATTCACAAACATGGACTCTCTTAACCTCAACTGCCCAACGTCTAAAAATCATTTCAAAAAAATGTCTAAAAATCATGTTTTAAATGTTGATTGAATCGGTAGATATAAACTGAGATTTTCCTTCTCGTCTACGCCACGATCACGTGTGGGCCATAGCTATCGAGAACATCCTGACTTTTCTGGGAAAAAAGAATGCTTTATGTCGTCCCTGCATGCATGGAGCCAGTTACGCAATTATAGGAGATTTTATTGATCAGTTTCCTTCCATATACTCCGGCAGTTGGGCTTAGGCACGAAGACGCCGATTCATATCCATCTCGCCAACGAAATCGACCAAACCCTAGCTATTGGCACATCGATGTCGCACAACATTTTTCCCTGGCTCGCCGTGCCGGCCCCGGCCCCGGTTGCCGCGTACTACCAAGACGACGAGCCGGTGGAGGACAAGAAACCCCTGGCGAACAACGGCCGGGGGTTGGTCCTCAAGACCCACTGCGAGTTCCCGGCCATCGGGAGGGGCGCGTCCAGGGACAAGTTCGCGGTGCTCGTCCACGCCAAGGCGCCCGCCGACGTGGCGCGCGCGCCGCTCGACCTCGTCACCGTGCTAGATGTCAGCGCCAGCATGAACGGCGGAAAGCTGGTGCTGCTGAAACAGGCCATGGCCTTCGTCGTCGATCAACTCGGCCCGGCCGATCGCCTCTCTGTGGTGTCCTTCTCCGATCGGGCGGCCCGCTTGACCTGCCTCGCGCGCATGTCGGACGCGGGCAAGGCCTCGGCGAAGCTCGCGGTGGACTCCCTTGTTGTCCAATCGGCCACGAACATCGGCGAGGGCCTCCGTGTGGGCGCCCAGGTGCTCGTCGGCCGCCGGCACAAGAACTCCGTCGCCAGCATGATCCTTCTCTCCGACGGCCAGGACTCGTACCTCAGGGGCAAGAACTACATGGACCTTGTGCCACCCTCGTTCAAGGACGCTGGGAGCCGGCCCGGGCCGATCCACACGTTCGGCTTCGGCACCGACCACGACGCCCTGGGGATGCACACTATCGCGCAGGCCACGGGCAGCACCTTCTCCTTCGTCGGGAACCAGGCGGCGATCCAGGACTCGTTCGCGCAGTGCATCGGCGGCCTCCTGTCGGTCGCCGTGCAGGAGGCGCGCATCGCCATCACGTGCCTGCACCGAGGCGTGCACGTCCAGGAAGTCAAGTCCGGCTGCTACAGCAACCACGTGGACGCCGACGGCCGCGCCGCCTCCATCGACGTCGGCGAGCTCTACGACGGCGAGGAGAGGCGCTTCTTGGTGCTCGTGTACGTGCCGAGAGCCCGGCCCACGGAGTCGGTCACCCGCTTGGTGAAGGTGACCTGCGCCTACAAGGACGCCGCGACAGGGCAGGCCGCCAAAGCCGCCGCACCCGCGGCGGTGATCCAGAGGCCGCTGGAGCTGACCGACCTGCCGCCTCCGTGCATGGAGGTCGAGCGGGAGCGCGTCCGCCTCGCCGCGACCCAGGACATCGCGGCCGCACGGGATGCCGCTGAAGGAGGGCAACACGCCGGCGCGGCGCGGATACTGGACTCACGGCTGAAGGCCGTGGAGCGGTCGGCGCCGGGGATGGCGGGAGATGATCCCACGTGTGTGGCGATCAAGGAGGAGCTGCGCGACCTTAGCGCCCGCGTGGGCGACCGGCTGGAGTACCAGCAGACGGGGAGCGCGGCCCTTCTGGCCGGCATGAGCTCGCACGCGCAGCAGCGAGCCTCGGCGGTGGAGCTGCAGTCGGCGAGCAAGGCGGCCCGGGCGTACCTGACCCCCAAGATGGAGGAGATGGTGGAGACGTCACGCGAGCAGAGCAGGAAGCGTGGCAACAGCGGCGGCGGCGGATCCAGCCAGCTTAATAAACACATCAAGCAAGACCTGACCGACGACTAAGTTCTCTGCCTGTGAAACAAACAAGACGCATATATAATGGCTTTTTATTATTCCGAAATCTGAACAACCTCTATAAGTAATTGTTGGTCCTCGTCATCTATGGGTGTGTGCGAAAACATTAAAAATCAAGTTTCCCTTTTTCTTGCAATACATATGATGCTAATTTTTTGAGTGGATTTTATCATGCTACTATATATGCTACTCCTGGTGTTATTCATTATCTCTATCTCTATTTCTATTACTTCTATTATCTATTATCTATTATCTATTACTTATATTATACTACTACTTAAAAAGAATGTAAGGTTCCCATTTCACTTTTTTCCCACCACCCCTTCGTCCAACCTTCCCCGTATAATAAGCAATCATCTTAATTTACTTACCTTCTGAACAAATTCCATTTTAATTTACTCTTACCTTCTGAACAAATTCCATTTTAATTTACTTATCAAAATTGTGATCAAAATATAAGGTAAATCATGACATAATTGAATGAACATTTATTTACACAATCATATACTATTGGCAGGTAAATCATTAAATCACGGACAAAATTTGATGAACATTTGTGTACACAAATAGCATATTATGCATAGATAAATCACAAGCTAACATACTAACTTCTATAATATTTATATCTCGTCGCAACGCACGGGTACTGTTCTAGTGAGAACAAATATAAAGAACAATTTGCAGTACCAAAAACAGTGCTCTAAAAAGTTTCAACAGCATTTTATAGCATTTTTTTTACCTAGATACCGCTTATATCATTCGTCAAGAAATCCTATTTTTTACTAGAAAAAGTATTTTTCTTAAATTCTTAATAGTGCGCGCGCACTAATCTGTCGATCCGAGCGGCCGCGCCTTAACCATTCGTTTCGCGCGAATCCTGCGGCCCACGAGAGTCAGGTGCTATTTTGTCGGGCTGACTATTTCGTCGCCCCGAACGACCGCGCTAGGCGACCCTGCCCATCCATCGAAGGCCAGATTCATTCCTCCTTCCCCTCCCCCCGCAGGAAAAAAATTCTATGAGACCAGGTCTCACGAGTTAGCAGGTGAGACCCATCCTGATGAATGATTTACCTTATTGGAGCCGGTTTTGAACCACCTAGAATAATTCCCCATGTAGTACTTAAGTATTGTTAGTTTGGTCCCTCATAAAAAAAGTATTGTTAGTTTGGGGATGAAATTTATTTTTTGTTTTGCAGTCAGTAATGTAAGCTAAACAAAACTCACAACAAAATCATTCCCTCTCTGCCGGAATTACTTGACGCTCAAACGGACGTATCTAGTAGAGCAAGTAGCAAACATCTGTCACATACACATCATGATATATCACATGCACATTACATTCATCTCATATTTGCATTGCAATATGATACGTTCATATATTTTTAAATGCATATGACCAACATATCAAACAAAGCTCTAAAATATAAGAGAATAAACAATTCATTTTTTTTGTTTACGTCATTGTCGTGGATTCAATCAAGCAATCGCCAATGGGAACGATTGATTTCATAGTGTGGATGTTGATATCTTTTCCTACAAAGCTAGTCAAATTTTACAAAGTTTGACTTTGACCAAATCTTATATGCAAATTAAAAAGAAACGGAGGGAGTACGTCCGTTTGAGCGTCAAGTAATTCTGGCGGAGATGGAATGATTTTGTTGTGAGTTTGGTTTAGCTTACATTACTGACTGCAAAACAAAACATAAATTTCATCCCCAAACTAACGATATTTTTTTATGAGGGACCAAACTAACAGTACTTAAGTACTACATGAGGAATTATTTTAGGTGGTTCAAAACTGCCTCCAATAATAAAAGTATTAGCGACTCTTGGCTAGAGTGCGGCTTATTCTAGGTGGTTCAAAACCGCCTCATTATTTTGGGTGGTTCGAAACCACAAAAAGAGCTGCGTATGAGAACCGCCTACAAAGCCATGTTTTGTTGTAATGAACATGACACCCTGACCCAACCTTTTGTTTTCCTGATTCCAAATTTTAAAGTCATTTAAATTAGTGCAAAGTCATGTTGCACAAGAATTCAAGAGGAAACAAAACCATAAAGCCCCAACAAAGGAATAGTGGCTTAGAATTCACTCAAAAAGAGGAATAGTGGCTTAGAGAGTTATTAATAAGTCAGTTGATGTTAAAAATGTTAATAAATAATCCCTCGAGGTTCATAGGTACTACAAGAGTATACTATATAATTTTCTCAACAATAGAAACTACTACTATAAAAATATATGCTTATTTTGATCCACAAAAGGAACTCCTTACAGGTTTTTGACTAAAAGGAACTCCTTACGGTTTACCAGAGGTGAAGACACCTTGCAATCAAAAAGAAGAACTACTCACAGTTAACCAGAGATACATATACAGAAAGGAAAAATCTAAAGAAATTAGGCTAAGAATTATTCGCACAGTAGTCTCATACTACTATCACCGGAAGATGTAATGCTTGCCACGATGGATAAATAAGACAGTGCACCAGCCAGGAGACGAACACAATGCTTGTTTCACAGCACACATTTGATGCTACGGCTTTCGACAACGATCGAGGACCCTAGCCCGCCTTGGTTCGCTCGCTCGTCCCCCGCGGGCAACGAACCAACCCTAGCCCGCCTCCCCTCCTTCAGGCCCCTCCCCTCCATCTCTCCTACCGTCGCTGACAGCGTAGTTCGCCGTGCATTGCTCGCGCGGCGCTGGCGGCGGCGGCGGCGGGTCGGTCTTTCCCTGTGCGCGCGGAGGGTGGCATGGGGGCTCCACTATTAGGAAAAGGGCTATAAATAATATGGACATTAATGGCGCACCGTATATATAGCAGTGGCGCACCATGTGCAGATCACTAATGGCGCACCACATCAAAGGTGCGTCATTATTAATAATTTTATTTTCAAAACTAGTAATGGCGCACCAGGGCACAGTGCGTCATTACTAGTTTTAACTAGTAATGGCGCACTACACACTTTGTACGCCACTACTAACAATTTTTTTACTTTTTTTTAAAAAAACTAGTAATGGCGCACCAGAGTATGGTGCGCCATTACTCACCACATCCACGGTGCGCCACTATTAACAAATTTTTTTTTTTGCAAAACTAGTAATGGTGCACCATGTAACAGGTGTGTCATTAGTAACCAGGGTTACTAATGGCGCGTCTTTAGGTGGTGCGTCATTAGTAAACTGAGACCAGCTAGATATTTTGGACAGCCACCTACGACACTCACTTTCCCCACTTCATTCTCTCCACCTCCTCATTTAAGTTTGTCTCGGCTGCCTGCTCCTCCTCACCTCATTTGCATCATAGATTCACCCAAATTAAGTAGTTAAATTACCTTTTTTTGATAGGTAAGTAAGGGGAAAGCTTTCTTTATGTTGTAGATATACTTTTTTCTCTCTCCAACAACGTGCACATGCACTTTTTATGGCCTAGCTAGATCTACGTATGTTTGTGGTGTTGCATATATGTTTGTGTTTGCAGGTACCAGTATTTGAAATGCGATAGTTGCCAATATTTTGCCGGAATGTTGATTCATTTCCGTTTCAGCGAGAATTTGGCACTATGCATTCTTTTTGGTCCTATTTTCAGGCAAAAGTCATGCCAAAAAAAAATTTCTTCTAAAATATCGTTTTGCTCTACCCCGCAGCCGACCATGGTCCGCACGATGACCAAAGGCATCGTGAATAGGTTTTTGAGCTCCGCGAAGGCCGAGATGCTTCAAAAGAACGAGACGGAGATAAGATGTCCGTGTCGAAGATGCAAGCTGAGGAGCCTTATGGACCCGGATTCCGTACAGGTGCGGGGCCACCTGCTCTTGCGTGGTTTCATAGATAGCTATCGGTGGCAAGGTGATGAAGATGATTATGAAGTCGTCCAGGGGGGTCGGGCAAGAAATGAGGAAGGGCAACAAGACAACCGTGGCGAGGGCGGGCGAGGAGACGAAGAATCTCTAGGACATGATCACGAAGTAGATGCAGTACACCGTCATCATGTAGAAGATGCCGGACATGATGATGAGGAAGATGCCGGAGCAGACGAAGGGCATGATCATGAAGATGAAGATGCCGGAGCAGACGACGATGGACCATCGACGGGTGATACGTCTCCGTCGTATCTACTTTTCCAAACACTTTGGCCCTTGATTTGGACTCTAACATGTATGATTTGAATGGAACTAACCCGGACTGATGCTGTTTTCAGCAGAATTGCCATGATGTTGTTTTATGTGCAGAAAACAAAAGTTCTCGGAATGACCTGAAACTCCACGGAATATCTTATAAAAAATAATAAAAAATCCTCATTAAAGATGAAGACCAGGGGGCCCACACCCTGTCCACGAGGGTGCCCCCCCCTAGGGCGCGCCCCCTACCTCGTGGGCCCCACTTTCCGACGCCAACTCCAACTCTATATATTTGCTTTCGGGGAAAAAAAATCAAGGAGAAGAAATCATCGCGTTTTACGATACGAAGCCGCCGCCAAGCCCTAAAACCTCTCGGGAGGGCTGATCTGGAGTCCGTTAGGGGCTCCGGAAAGGGGGATTCGTCACCGTCGTCATCATCAACCATCCTCCATCACCAATTTCATGATGCTCACCGCCGTGCATGAGTAATTCCGTCGTAGGCTTGCTGGACGGTGATGGGTTGGATGAGATCTATCATGTAATCGAGTTAGTTTTGTTAGGGTTTGATCCCTATTATCTATTATGTTCTGAGGTTGATGTTGCTATGACTTTGCTATGCTTAATGCTTGTCACTAGGGCCCGAGTGCCATGATTTCAGATCTGAACCTATTATGTTTTCATGAATATATGTGAGTTATTGATCCTATCTTGCAAGTCTATAGTCACCTACTATGTGTTATGATCCGGCAACCTAGTTTCCATTAGGACCCCGCTGCCACGGGAGGGTAGGACAAAAGATGTCATGCAAGTTCTTTTCCATAAGCACGTATGACTATATTCGGAATACATGCCTACATTACATTGATGAATTGGAGCTAGTTTTGTGTCACCCTATGTTATGACTGTTACATGATGAACCGCATCCGGTATAATTATCCATCACCGATCCAATGCCTACGAATTTTCCATCTACTGGTTTACGCTTATTTATTTTCCCGTTGCTACTGTTACAATCACTACAAAATACCAAAAACATTATCTTTGCTTTCATTACTCTTTTGTTACCGTTACCACTACTATCATATTACTTTGCTACTAAATACCTTGCTGCAGATATTAAGTTATCCAGGTGTGGCTGAATTGACAACTCAGTTGCTAATACTTGAGAATATTCTTTGGCTCCCCTTGTGTCGAATCAATAAGTTTGGGTTGAATACTCTACCCTCGAAAGCTGTTGCGATCCCCTACACTTGTGGGTTATCAAGACTAATTTCTGGCACCGTTGCCGGGGAGCATAGCTCTATTCTTTGAGTCACTTGGGATTTATATCTTCTGGACACTATGAAGAACTTGAAAGACGCTAAAAAATAAATTTATCCCTCAACTACGAGGGGAGGTAAGGAACTGCCATCTAGCTCTGCACTTGATTCATCTTCTGTTATGAGTAAGCTTGCGACACCTAAACATGCTTCTGCTATTCGTTCTGATATGTCGCATGTTATTGATGATGCCACTTCTGCTATGCATGATACTTATGATGAAACTGCTTCTGTGCTTGATACTACTGTGCCCCTTAGTGAATTTCTTGATGAACAAATTGCTAGGGCTAGAGAGAAAGAAATTATTGAATCTGATTATAATGATGAAAGTGATGATGAAGATAGGCCTGTTATTCCTAAGGGTTATGTTTTTGATATGGAATCTTCTGCAACTATTTTAGCTTGCAAGGATAGATATGAACTCAGGAGGTTATTAGCTAAATGGAACAAAGAATCTCTTAGGGATAGAATGAGGCTTGACCCTGCTTTTGCTACTTCACCTATTTTTGTTCCCGATAAGGATTATGAATTCTCTGTTGGTCCTGATATAATTACTTTGGTTGAATCTGATCCTTTCCATGGTTATGAATCTGAAACTGTTGTGGCACATCTAACTAAATTAAATGATATAGCCACCCTGTTCACTAATGATGAGATATCTCGTTACTTTTATATCCTTAAAATATTTCCGTTCTCATTAAAGGTTGATGCTAAAATATGGTTTAATTCGCTTGATCCTGGTTGTGTGCGTAGTCCCCAGGATATGATTTATTACTTCTCTGCTAAATATTTCCCTGCTCATAAGAACAACTGCCTTAAAGGAAATATACAACTTTGTGCAAATTAAAGAAGAGAGTCTCCCACAAGCTTGGGGGAGGCTTCTCAAGTTACTTAATGCCTTTGCCTGATCATCCTCTTAAGAAAAATGAAATACTTGATATCTTTTATAATGGACTAACCAATGCTTACAAAGATTACCTGGATAGTTGTGCTGATTCTCTTTTCAGGGAAAGAACACCGGATGAAGCTGAAATTCTATTGAATAATATGTTGACAAATGAAAATAATTGGGCACCTCCCGAGCCAGCTCCTGCTCCAATTACTGAGCCTATTCCTAAACCAACTCCGAAGAAGAGAGGTGTTCTATTTCTCAGTCCTGAAGATATGCAAAAGGCAAAGAAATCTATGAAAGAAAAAGGTATTAAAGCTGAAGATGTTAAGAATTTACCTCCTATTGAAGAAATACATGGTCTTAATCTACCGCCTGTTGAAGAAACTTATGATATTGATCCATTACTTATTGAAGAACCTCCTGATCTTAATAACCCGACACAGGTAGTAAAGGTAAATTCTCTCTATAGAATTGATGAAGGGGATATTCCTCATTATAAGTCTACTAGACAATGCTTTGATGAGTTTGATAATTTTATTGTTAAACAAGAAAACTTCAATGCTTATTTCGGTAGACAATTGAAATACGATTCCGATATGATTAAACACTTGGGTGATTATATGGCTAACATTAGAGGTGAACTTAAACTTGTTAGCAAGCATGATTCTATGGTTACCACTCAAGTAGAACAAGTACTTAAAGCTCAAAATGAGTTGCACAATGAAATAAGAAGTAAGAAAAATGATTATGCTGTTAGAGTGGCTACTAGAACTGGTAGAATGACTCAGGAACCTCTGTATCCTGAAGGCCACCCTAAGAGAACTGAACAAGATTCTCAGAGAAATAATATTGATGTACCTAGCTCTTCTAAAAGGAAGAAAAAGAAAAATGATAGGACTTTGCAAACTTCTAGTGAACCTATTGCCGAACCACCTGAGAATCCAAATGATATCTCTATGTCCGATGTCAAACACAATCTGGTAATGAACATGAACCTAGTGAAAATGTTAATGATGATGTTCATGATGATGCTCAACCTAGTAATGATAATGATGTAGAAGTTGAACCTGCTGTTGATCTTGAAGACCCACAATCAAAAAACCAACGCTATGATAAGAGAGATTTTGTTGCTAGGAAACATGGTAAAGAAAGAGAACCATGGGTTCAGAAACCCATGCCTTTTCCTCCCAAACAATCCAAGAAAAAGGATGATGAGGATTTTAAGCACTTTGCTGAAATGATTAGACCTATCTTTTTGCGTATGCGATTGACTGATATGCTCAAAATGAATCCTTATGCTAAATATATGAAAGATATTGTTACAAATAAAAGAAAGATACTGGAAGCTGAAATTTCCACCATGCTTGCTAATTACACTTTTAAGGGTGGAATACCAAAGAAACTTGGAGATCCAGGAGTACCTACTATACCATGCTCCATTAAAAGAAACTATGTTAAAACTGCTTTATGTGATCTTGGAGCCGGTGTTAGTGTTATGCCTCTCTCTTTATATCGTAGACTTGATTTGAATAAGTTGACACCTACTAAAATATCTTTGCAAATGGCCGATAAATCAACCGCTATACCTGTCGGTATTTGTGAGGATGTGCCTGTTGTGGTTGCAAACGTTACTATTTTAACGGACTTTGTTATTCTTGATATTCCCGAGGACGATAGTATGTCTATTATTCTTGGAATACCTTTTCTAAACACTGCATGGGCTGTTATTGATTGCAACAAAGGCAATGTCACTTTTCATGTTAATGGTAATGAGCATACAGTACACTTTCCGAGGAAACAACCTCAAGTCCATAGTATCAATTCTATTGGAAAAATTCCATCGATTATATTTGGAGGTTTTGAATTTCCTCTTCCTACTGTCAAGAAGAAATATGATATTCTTATTATAGGGGATGTGCATATCCCCGTTGAGGTAACATAGTGTTATTCGAAATTTCTCCGGCTCCATGTTAATCGGAATGAGTTTGTTAACAAGACCTGATCAACCTTTTTAGTGGATTCCTCATGATGAGCATGAGATGGATGAAACTAGAAGCACAAACCTTCTGTACCCTCTTTATACTTTCTGTTGTTTAGTTGAAATAAAGTAAAAATAGTATTTTTCTGTCTATTTTCTGACTTATCTGTGCAATATAAAAATACCCCGAAAATAAAAGTCCTCCAAATGCCATGCCAATTTAATATAATTTTATCGAGAATATTTGAGGATTTATGGTACTGAAATCACCGCGGGGGGAGCTGCTACCTGGCCACGAGGGTGGAAGACGCGCCCTACCCCCCAGGGTGCGCCCCCTGCCTCGTGGGCCCATGGTGGCCCTCCTCCACTTATTCCTGCACCCATCCTCTTATTCTTCCTCCCACAAACACGAATATCTGGTTCATGCACGAGTTCTAGCACACTTTGCTGTGATTTTCGATCTCCTTGCTCAAAGCACCTCTCGCGAAACTGCTTGGGGAGATTGTTCCTTGGTATGTGACTCCTCCATTGGTCCAATTAGTTTTAGCTCTAGTGCTTTATTCATTGCAAATTTGTGCTGCATAGGTGACTATGTTCTTGAGCTTGCATGTCAAATTTGTATGGTTCCAAGTAGTTCTAATGCATGATATATCCTCTAGGCACTTGTAGGAGTAGTTGCTATCAATTTTGCTGAAGTTGGTTCACCTTTGTTTGAAGTTACTAAAAATTTCATAATTTCTTCAGAGGAAGAAATATGTTTAGGAAAATGTTCCAAGGTAGTTCTTCAAGGAAGCAAGGACCCAGGCTTGCAATGTGTGATGCTGACGAGGAGCCCCCAAGGGACGCTCCAGTGCGGCCCTGGGAATGGCCGTCGGAAAATTTTATGAATCGGGCGGGAATCAAAGAGGAATTTAATGCATATTTGCGTAACGCCAATCTTGTGGATTTTGAGGCAGACAAATGCCCACAGTACCATGATCTCACTAGCTCATTTGTGAGGAGGTTTGAATTTTCATCTTCACGTAATTCTCCTTCAGTCATGTTTGATCTTTATGACAAATCTTATACCATGGGCTTAGAGGATTTTACTTCTGCTTGCAAACTTCCACAATGGGGTAGTATTAGTGACCCCCGTAAATCTGAATTTAGAGAATTTCTTGCTAGCATAACTGTGGGGGAATCTAGAGACATATCACAAGCAACCATAGGGAGCATTCACTTTCCTGCTATACATTATTTTGCTCTCTTCATAGGTAGGTGCATAAATTCTAAGGATGAAGCATGTCACATGTGTGTCCCCGACCTTAGCATTCTTAGGAGTGTTGTGTTAGGAGACCAATCTTATCATATGGGAGCCATTGTAGCACGTAGGTTGCATCATAATAGATATAATGGAGATTTCTTTGGAGGAATTTACGCAACCCGCTTAGCTAATTTTCTTGAGGTAGATGTTCGTGAGGGAGATATGGAGTTGCCTCCTACTTATTTAGATTTTGATTCTATGGTCTCTCACCAGTTTGTCGAGAGGAATGAATCACCTCTCTTATATCGACTAATCTTTAACAAACGGCATGTTGCCCATATTACTCTCCCTGCTCCTGCCTTCTTTGATTACCAGGCAAAAGGAAGATATATTATTACTAGAGAGGAGGCAGACGAGTACGAGCGGAGGGCGGAGGCAGCCCGCCGCCACGCTGTAGCTCAGGAGGCGATAGCCGCTGCATCTCAGTACAACCCCAGCTACACCTACGGGTATCCGCCAGGCTATCCCTGGCAACGAACCAACTTAGGCCAAAAGCCTAAGCTTGGGGGAGTACGTATTTCCCACCGACATTACATTTATGTTCACACACTCATTGCTAGATGTCGGTGCTCATACTTTTTCACTGTAATATCCATGCTAGTTTATTTTATTTTTCCTGCTTTCTTCTTGTGTGTTTGCTAAACCTTAAGAAAAGACAAAAATATTAGTAGTAGTTTACTTTTCTTGTTATAGTAGTAATAATTAAAAGAAAACCCAAAAATATTTCCCGTTCTTCTTTTGCTTGTTGGGAGCTTTCCCGTGTAAATAGTTCTATTTCTTTTCTTTTATTTGGGGGTCGATAGGAGAAGACCATAATTAAATTGTTGAAGTGGCTCTTTTATGCATTATTGTTGATTTAACCAAGAGCCCATATTGCCTTGTCTTCTCCTGTTTATTGAATGCTCGCAGATTCCAGCTTAGTCCAATGCACATGCACTCTTATTATTATTCACATCGTTCGGTCATGCAAGTGAAAGGCAATTATGATGATATATGATGGATCGATCGAGATGAGAAAAGCTGGTATGAACTAGACCTCTCTTGTTTTTGTAAATATGATGAGTTCATCGTTCTGATTCAGCTTATTATGAATAAACATGTTTGCAATGACAATTAGAGATCATAGTTGCTCGTGCCATGCTTGATTAGCTATGAGTTATAATGGTTTACCTTGCGTGCCAACATGCTATTAAAATGATTGTGATGTGGTATGATGAGGTGGTATCCTTCTTTGAATGATTTAAGTGACTTGACTTGGCACATGTTCACACATGTAGTTGAAACAAATCAACATAGCCTTCACTTGTACTAAGCGGGAATACTGCTTGTGCATCCAATCCCTTAAACCCCAAAGTTATTCCATATGAGTCCACTATTCCTTCCTATATGTGGTATCTACCTGCCGTTCCAAGTAAATTTATATGTGCCAAACTCTAAACCTTCAAATAAACATTCTGTTTTGTATGCTCGAATAGCTCATGTATAAACTAGGGCTGCCCTTATCTTCCATGTTAGGCGGGTTATTCTCAAGAGGAGTGGACTCCGCTCCTCACTCACGAGAAAATGGCTGGTCACCGGGATGCCCAGTCCCATGCTTTATGCAAACTAAATCAAAATAATTGCAAACAAAACTCCCCGTGGGACCCGTTGATTGTTGGAGGCACTCGTTGTTTCGAGCAAGCCATGTATTGATGTTTGTGGAGGAGGGGGAGTATAAACTTTACCATTCTGTTTGGGAACCGCCTATAATGTGTGTAGCATGGAAGATATCGCCATCTCTTAGTTGTTATGTTGACAATGAAAGTATACCGCTCAAAATATTATTTATCTCTATTTCAAAACCGATCTCTGCACCTCTACAAATCCTCGCTTCCCTCTGCGAAGGGCCTATCTATTTACTTTTATGTTGAGTCATCACCCTCTTATTAAAAAGCACTAATTTGGAGAGCGTGAATCGTCATTTGCATTCATATCGTTAATTTATATTGGGTATGACTATGACTGCATCTCTTTTACCATGAATTACAATGTCTAGTCAGTCCTTGTTGATCTTTAAAGGTGCTCTACATTTATGTTTTGCGGTCTCAGAAAGGGCTAGCGAGATACCATCTTGTTATATCATATTATGATTGTTTTGAGAAAGTGTTGTCATCCGAGATTTATTATTATCGCTCGCTAGTTGATTATGCTATTGATATGAGTAAACATGAGACCTAGGAGTTATTGCAAATGTGGTTAGTCATGATCTTTGCTGAAAACCTGAATGCTGGCTTTACATATTTACAACAACAAGAGCAAACAGAGTTTGTAAAAGTTTTTCTTTATTTCTTTCAGTTTGTCAACTGAATTGCTTGAGGACAAGCAATGGTTTAAGCTTGGGGGAGTTGATACGTCTCCGTCGTATCTACTTTTCCAAACACTTTTGCCCTTGTTTTGGACTCTAACTTGTATGATTTGTATGGAACTATCCCGGACGGACGCTGTTTTCAAAGCAGAATTGCCATGATGTTGTTTTATGTGCGTAAAACAAAAGTTCTCGGAATGACCTAAAACTCCACGGAATATCTTATAAAAATAATAAAAATCCTTGCCAAAGATGAAGACCAGGGGCCCACACTGTCCACGAGGGTGGGGCACGCCCCTAGGGTGCGCCTCACCTCGTGGGCCCCCTGGAGACTTTCCGACGCCAACTCCAACTCTATATATTTGCTTTCGGGGAGAAAAAAAATCAAGGAGAAGAAATCATCGCGTTTTATGATACGGAGCCGCTGCCAAGTGATAACCCACAAGTGTAGGGGATCGCAACAGCTTTCGAGGGTAGAGTATTCAACCCAAATTTATTGATTCGACACAAAGGGAGCCAAAGAATATTCTCAAGTATTAGCAACTGAGTTGTCAATTCAGCCACACCTGGATAACTTAATATCTGCAGCAAGGTATTTAGTAGCAAAGTAATATGATAGTAGTGGTAACGGTAACAAAAGAGTAATGAAAGCAAAAGTAATATTTTGGTATTTTGTAGTGATTGTAACAATAGCAACGGGAAAGTAAATAAGCGTAAACCAGTAGATGCAAAACTCGTAGGCATTGGATCGGTGATGGATAATTATGCCGGATGCGGTTCATCATGTAACAGTCATAACATAGGGTGACACAGAACTAGCTCCAATTCATCAATGTAATGTAGGCATGTATTCCGAATATAGTCATACGTGCTTATGGAAAAGAACTTGCATGACATCTTTTTTCCTACCCTCCCGTGGCAGCGGGGTCCTAATGGAAACTAAGGGATATTAAGGCCTCCTTTTAATAGAGAACGGGAACAAAGCATTAGCACATAGTGAATACATGAACTCCTCAAACTATGGTCATCACCGGGAGTGGTCCCAATTATTGTCACTTCGGGGTTGCCGGATCATAACACATAGTAGGTGACTATAGACTTGCAAGATAGGATCAAGAACTCACATATATTCATGAAAACATAATAGGTTCAGATCTGAAATCATGGCACTTTCGGGCCCTAGTGACAAGCATTAAGCATAGCAAAGTCATAGCAACATCAATCTCAGAACATAATGGATACTAGGGATCAAACCCTAACAAAACTAACTCGATTACATGATAGATCTCATCCAACCCATCACCGTCCAGCAAGCCTACGATGGAATTACTCACGCTCGGCGGTGAGCATCATGAAATTGGTGATGGAGGATGGTTGATGATGACGACGGCATTTAATCCCCTCTCCGGAGCCCCGAATGGACTCCAGATCAGCCCTCCCGAGAGGTTGTAGGGCTTGGCGGCGGCTCCGTATCGTAAAACGCGATTGTCGGTGTCAAAACCGGCGGATCTCGGGTAGGGGGTCCCGATATGTGCGTCTAGGCTGATGGTAACAAGAAGCAAGGGACACAGATGTTTACCCAGGTTCGGGCCCTCTCGATGGAGGTAAAACCATACTTCCTGCTTGATTAATATTGAAGATATGGGTAGGACAAGAGTAGATCTACCACGAGATCGTAGAGGCTAAATGTCGGGGAGGCTGATCGTACCCACGGACACCTATGGGGCCGGCGGAGCAGGCCCCTTGTGGTTCGGAGGGGGGCGGAGATCGCACGAAGAGCGGATCGAGGCGAGGCACACGAGCAGTTTACCCAGCTTCGGAGCTCTCCGGAGAGATAAAACCCCTACTGCTGCTTGTTTTGATGTATTGTGTTCTTGCTAGGGAGCGATGAGAGCTACAAAACCTAGCATGAGTGTATCTGGTCTCGAGTGAGTCGAATGAACCGAACCAGCCGAACCTCCTCTACGTTGCGCATGGGCCTCCTTTTATATGCTCAAGGGGTCTCCGACAGGTGGCAACATAGGCGAGGGTACAAATGTAAAAACAGGAGTTGGTACACCTACTTGAACAGTGTACAAGGCAAAATACCTAACTCGACGGCAAGGGACAAAAGCAATAAATGCCCGTCGATTGTCGCACAAACAAGGCAACAGAGACCGTCAGGTGCGCCTCCGCTCGCCACGATGGCAAGCTTGTCAGCGCCGCTTATCGTTGCTCTCCGCTGGCTGCACAGCCTCTCGACACGCGCCCATGGAACGGCCCCATGGCGACACGTCGCTGGGTGAGCTGGAGCGGAGACGGAGAGATGTTGCATGCCGCGGCAAGCGCTTTGCCGCGCCGAATCTCTTGTCGCGCCGGAGGCTTGTCGTGCTCGAGCCTTCCCGGCAAGCTCCTCTTGCCGGGCCTTGTCTTCTGCGTGCCTTGAGTGGCCTTCCCGACAATCTCCTCTTGCCGGGCCTTGTCTTCTTAACCAAATACTTTGTTCTTGAATGGCTCCAAAGGAGCCACGGAGGATCTTGGCGGTGACGAGGCAAACCTCGCCGCTGGGTGCTGCAATCGTCTGCTGCAATCACGGGATACTAGGGTACCCCTACTCTAGTACACCGACAGGAGCCCCCGGGCCTGGGCCGTACGCGGTGCCGAGCGCTTGTCGGGCCAGGCCCAAAACAGTGCACGGACACACGCGGCCTCGACCACGTCGCAACCCGCCCCGGACCCACCACGATCCCCACTAACGGCACGCACCGGACGTGGCGTCGTGCGAGAGATCGTGGGCGCGGTCGTGGGGGTTTCTTTATTAGTATAAGCGGAACGTCCGCCCCCTCCCCCTCTTTATAAGCGGAGGAAACAGAGGCAGGCCGCCCACTCCTGCCATTGCTGTCTTGTCAAGAAAACCACCGCCGCTCCCTTCTTCTTCTCCGGTGCGAAGAGAGCAGCGCCCCGCCCCCTTTCGCCACAAGCACGCTCACCGCCGTCGGCCTCCTCCGCCCCCCTCGCCATGGCTCCGAAAGCCGACAAGGAGAAGGGCGTCAAGTCGGCCGAGGCGCAGCGGCTCGCGGCGCTGCGCAAGGAGCGGGCCATCTTCCCCCCGCAGCTCGGCGCAAGGGAGCTGCGGACGCCTTCTACCTCTTCCGGTCGACGGAGACGCGTGCGCATCCGCGACGAGGGTACTCCGCCTCCGCCGCTGATTTGGCCCCAACAGGTACCCTTTTTCGCCTTTTCTTCTATTGCGGGCTTTGCCGCCTTTTTCCGAAGTTCTTTGCGACATCATGAACACGCTTAGCCTCCGCCTCCTTGATTTCACCCCCAACGCCGTCTTGACCATGGCCGTTTCAAGATTTGTGCGAAAACTTTGTCGGAGTCCACCCGAATGTGGCACTCTTCCGCCATTTCTTTGTTCCCCGCGTCGAGAGAGGAGAGCCACTTGCCAGAGGGATAGCCTGGGTCTCTAGGATCGGCAAGAAGGAGGCCTACCTAGAGGGAGAGTTCCGCAACAAGTGGTAGGAGTGGAGAGCCAACTGGTGCTGGGTCGTAGAGGAGAACCCGCGGCCCTTCACCGCCGTGCGCCAAACCCCAATAGTCTTGCGCGCAGAGATTGGAGTAACTTGGCGCCGAGGATGCGGTCAAGATAGCCGTGACCAATTTTGTGCCTCAGCTTGCCGGGTTGACCGTAAGCGCAGTTGGCGCAGACTTCCTTCGCCGCCAGACGCTTCCCTTGCAGAAAGGAGGAGGCCTGCCAGGAGTTCCAACATGCGGCAGTCATAATGCGGCTGCGCCCGGGCCTGAACTGGAACTTCACCGTCCTGGAGCTGGACGCAATGCTGCTCGAGCTGTTCAAGAACGACCCCGACCATCCTGAGTGGTTTAGGTTGCCGCGGGGGGTCGTCCCTTTGTGCAACAACTCGGTGCTCGACCGCATCCGCGCCATGATGCCGCTGTGCGACTCCCACGGGATCGTCCCAACCTGGCAGGAGCCCCCCGACGAGGTCGTGCAGCAATTCTTCGACGATTTGCAAGAAGTGTCGATCCGCTCCGACGAGCAGAAAAGGCTCACCCGCGACACCACCGACCAGGAGATGGCGCGGATTGCCACCAGGGTGGAGGAGGCGGCAGAGCTGCCGCTGGAGCCTTCGGTTCTCCGTGGAGGAGGCGGACGCGCGGCGGCGGCAAGCCTTGCCGAGCGAGGGAGGTCGCCGCGAGGACGAGCTTGTCGAGCCGAGACCGGTCGAGTGGACCCGCCGAGGGCGCTTCTTCCCCACCACTAAGCGACTTGCCGCCGGAGCCCCGGCTCCGCCCGAAGGCGTCTCCGCAGGCCGGAGACGAGCCGGGCGATAGATCGCCCACAAAGAAGAAGCGCCACGCGACGCGCTCCACCGCGCAAGCGAGGTTGCAGCGGAGCGCCCACACAGCCGCGACAACCGGGTGGGATCTTCTCATGCCACCGCCGACGCCTCCGCTTAAGCGGCCAAGAGAGCCCACGCCTCCGCCTTCGCGCATCGGAGGCGAGCCGAGTTTGACTTCTCCGCTCAGCTCCGAGGAGGAAGGCGAAGAGTAAGCTTCTCGAGATTGTGCTTGTATTTCTTCAATTTTTATTGCTTCATCTTGAATCTGATTTGCTTCGTTCTGGACTCTTTCCTTTTCAGGACGTTGGCCCAGAGAGCGTCGAAGAGGGCTAAGATCCCGGCGGTCGTCGTTGAGGACGATTCTCCCGTGGCGATGGGGGACGCGTCCGAGACTCCCTTGCCGGACCCGGCAACCCTTCCTCTGAGCAGCCCCCAAAGACAGCCCCCAGAGTAAGTGTGCAGTTTTCTCCTTACTATTAGGTGTGCAGCGTGCCCTTTCTTCGTTGATATCTCGACTGTGTGTTTGTGTAGGAGCAGAGCAGCCTCATCGGGAGGGCTCGGAAGCCGCCCCCGAGATCCTGTCTGCTGACACTACGCCGCCAAGGGAGGAACCTCCGGCAAGGGAGCGCCCTCCGACAAGGGAGGCCACTCCGGCAAGGGAGGCTACCCCGGCAAGGGAGGCGACCCCGGCAAGGGACAGCGCCAGTGACCCTCCAGTGGTCGAGGCCATGGTTGCGGATCCCGTTGCAGGTAACTGCCTTACATGAAAGTTTCCCTTGGGTTTGTTTTCTTTTGTTTCTCTTTTTGAACAATCGCTTGACTGCTCTTTCTTCGTCTGACGCAGAGCAGATGGAGGTCGAGGCCGCCGGCGAGGAGGAAGCGCGCGGCAACACCGACGAGGCCGCCACGAGGAGGAAGAGGTCGTTGCTGGAAGAAGAGGCCGTCGCCGACGAGCCTATTGGCGAGGAGGCCGCCGGGCTGCCGATGGCGCAGAGGCCGGGCGAGGGGTCGGGCGATCGCGACCGACGGCCCCGAGGTCGCAGGAGCGGCAAGCGCTACACCGACAACCGACTCCCCGCCAGCGGGCGGCGGGCTCGAGGAGCCCCAGCCCGCGCCTACCAAGGCCGGGCGGCGTCTTCATCAAGCTTCCACAGGAACCGAAGCTCGTGGCGCCGGTCGAGGAGAGACCTTCGACGGCGAAGCTACTCGCTTCATTGGCTGACGCTGGTGGACGCGCCAAGCAGCAGCAGCGGCGAGTCTGAGGAGGAGCAGCTGCTGAAGAAGCTGATGTCGCTCTACCGCGCCCGGCAGGCCAAGTTGGAGACCCGGGAGGCACTTGTCGCGAGGGCAGGAGCGGACATGGAGAAGCGCGCCGAAGAGCTCCGGAGCGCCAACCAAGAAACCCTCCGCGACGTGAAAGCGCAGGGCAACTTCAGAAGAGCGCACGGCCTTCATCCTTGAGAAGGCCGCAATGAGGAGGAGCAGCGACCGGGCTGCCGAGAAGCTCGCCAGCAGAAAGTGAGCTGGCGCAGCGGAAGGTCAACCTGGACAGCCATGAAGAAGACCTTGCCGCGCGTGAGGAGTCACTTGGCAGGGCACTCAAGGAAGCGAAGGATGCCGCCGCAGCCGCCGAGGCCGCCAAGGATGAGTTGAAGGCGAAGGTGGCGCAGCTGGAGGCCACCCTCAAGAAGAGCGGCGAAGAGCTTGCCGTGCTCAAGCGTGAGCGCGAGAAGGACGCCTACACTGGGGCGAGCTGCGTAGTCGCCTCGCTGATAGAGGCAAGGAGCTCGGCGCCGCCAAGGATTCCAAGGCGGATCTTGAGCTGAGCCGACCACTCGGGACGCAGACGTTGGACGGCGCCAGAGAGCGGGAGGTGGGCTTGTTGGAGGCGATCAAGGCCAAGGAGGAGCTGCTGGCGAATGCTGCCTCCATCCGGAGCACCTTGAGGGAGAGCGTGGAGCACCGGATCGAGGGTCTTGTGGACACCGCCGCCGACATCCACAACGAGCTGATGGAGCTGGGGATGGTGGACCTTGCATACTCCTCCGACGAGCATCTCCAACCCAGCGCCAAGCTCAGCTTATTCTTCAAAGGCGTGGTGACGGGTCTCCAGCGGCTCCGGGAAGAGGTCCCAAAGCAGCTGGCCGAGGAATCGCGCCAGATCTGCGGCAGAGCCCTCGAGAAGGTGCTGATAAAGGTGGCCTTCCGCAATCCGGGCCTCAACCTTAACGGCGTCCTCAGATCCTTGCCGCCAGACGCCAACGTGGAGGAGCTCAAAGCCGTTGTCGCACCCATTGTGGACAAGGTGAACAAGATCAAGCGGATCGATGGCGACCGCGTAGACTAGGCCGCCAACTTTATCTTTCCCTTGTCGCTGCTGATCATGTTTAGAACACTTTGTTAGATCAGCGACAAGTTATTTTGTAATATACTCTATCTTAGGCGATCAATGCAACGTTATTTCCTTTACTTGATTCCTTCCTTTGTACGTTTCTGCCTTACGCATTTGGGGGACTTGTCGGTGCAGGCACTTTTGTCATGAAGCGCCGAGTGCGAACGTCGGCCTCCGGCAAGTGCCGCCTCCGACAAGCAACCTTGTCGCGACTAACCGCAGCTCGCTTAAGTTGTTGAGAGGACTCGAAACAAAGTAAGGGCGCGACTAGCCGGCGAGTTGGTTCCTCTGCGCATAGGTTTTCCATACAAAGTACTATCGTTCGAGGAAGATAACTCGAAAATTTAAAAATTGATTGCTCAAACTTTGGCAACTTAGCTTTTCTGTCTCTTGCTTCCCGATGGGGTGAAACTTCCTCGAGCGGTGCCTGGTCCGTAGTATTTTCTCCTCCGTCCCCCCTGGTTAACTTGTGCGCGAGGGAGCCTTCCTTTCTTTGAGAAAAAAAGAAGAGGAAATAACGTTATGGAGCCCAGCGGCTCGATTCTGCTTACCGGGTGTGGTTGTTGCACAAAGTGTTAGTCAAAACATGCAATAAAATGATGAAAGCATGAATTTGACAAGTTGTGTGCAACACATGAGCTTTACTGATGCACGGGTCTGCGCCGGCTTTGTACAAAGGATTACATGCAACAACGGCAAGACTTGTACAAAAGGTGGTTGCCGGAGCAGGTTCCGACAACCGCGCCCTATGGGTAAAACTTACGAAGATTCTCAATGTTCCAAGAGTTGCTCACCGGAATGCCATCTTCGGTCTCAAGGCGGACAGCGCCAGGCCTAGTGACTCGTTTCACCCGATAAGGGCCTTCCCACTTTGGCGTCAACTTGTTTGAATTCTTGGCGGACTGAACCCGCCTAAGAACAAGGTCGCCTTCCTCGAGACTTCTGGCATTAACCCTGCGGCTATGGTAGCGACGCAAAGCTTGCTGGTAGCGAGCGGCTCGCACAGCGGCCTGAAGACGATCCTCCTCAAGGAGCAGCGCGTCATCTTGTCGCAGCTGCTCTTGCTCAAGCTCATCATAAGCGAGCACTCGAGGCGATCCGTATACGAGTTCCGTGGGGAGAACTGCCTCTGCTCCATAGACTAGAGCAAAGGGTGTCTGGCCGGTGGCTCGATTTGGCGTCGTCCTGAGCGACCAAAGAACCACCGGCAGCTCCTCGATCCAGTTTCTTCTGCACTTGTGCTGCCTGTCGAAAGTTCTGGTCTTGAGCCCGCGCAGCACTTTAGCATTTGCCCTCTCTGCTTGACCGTTGCTTCTCGGATGAGCAATGAAGCAAAAGCACCTTGGCGCCAAGGTCTTGGACGTCTTGCATGAAGGTGTGACTCAGAAATTGTGTGCCGTTGTCGGTGATGATCCTGTTAGGGATTCCAAACGGCAAACAATCGACTGAAGAACTTGATTTGACCGCGTGTCACCTTCCTCACTGCTTCCACTTCCGCCACTTTGTGAACTTGTCGATGGCGGCGTACAAGTACTCAAAGCCCCCGGCTTCGGGGAAGGGGCCGAGATGTCGAGCCCCGGACCGAAAATGGCCAGGATAAAGGGATCGTCGGAGAGCTTGAGCTGGCTGGTGTATCTGTTTGGAATGGAACCGCACGCTTCACACTTGGTTACTTGTGCAGTTGCATCACGGAGGCTGTCGGCCGGAAGAAACCTTGCCGGAAAGCTTTGCTTGCAAGTGCTCTTCTTGCCAATGTGGTGACCACATATGCCTCCATGTATCTCGCCAACTTACATCCATCTTCCACAGGAATACACTTCAATTTCACACCGTTGAGTCTTCTTCTACATGCAGTATGTCGTCGACAAACTGGTACATACTTGACTGCCGGGCTACTCTTTCCGCTTCTTCTTGCTCTTCGGGAAGTTCTCCGTCAAGGAAATGGACAATCTGCTGCGCCCATGCTGGAGCTTGCGGCTCGACAACAAGGACTAAAGGCACATCTGCTGCTGCGGGAACATCAGCTTCCACGGCAAGGACCTGCGGCCCTGCCGGAGCTTGATGCCCCCCGACAAGCTTGCCGGAACAAGACTTGTCGGGAGCATCTGCTTCAACGAAACAAACCCTGGGGTCTGTCGGAGCAGACTGCCCCTCAGCACTGTTGGTGTTGAGCTTGGGGACCTTTGCAACAACGGCTTCGGGAAGCTCTGTCGGAAAGTAGTCACCGTAAGTCAACTTCCTCTTCTTGCTTTGTCCAGCTTGATGGTGTTACGGTTGGCCAGTCGGCTTGAGCACGAAAATCCCTGGTTCCACAGCCAACTTAAGTGCGGCACACTTTGACAGCCGTCGGCAATATCATTCGAGCTCTTGGAACATGTTCCATTTGCGAGCCGTCGAGTGCTCTTCTAGCTTCCTCACTTCATCCACGTAGGCTTCCATCAACGGACTTTGGTAATCTTTGTTCACTTGTTGGACGACAAGTTGCGAGTCACCCCGACAATAAGCTTCTTGATCCCAAGGTCCATCGCGATCCGAGACCGGCAAGCAAACCTTCATACTCATCAGAATTGTATGTCGCTTGCTCCTTGGGAAAGAGCATCTGGACGACGTACTTGAGGTGCTCTCCGGTGGGTGCGATAAGCAGCACGCCGGCACCGGCGCCTTGCAGCGAGAAGGCACCATCAAAGTACATCAGCCACTCTTTGCTTGTTTCTTTGACGGGAATGCTCGTCTCCGGAATCTCTTCATCTGGTGTTGGCGTCCATTCTGCTATGAACTCTGCCAACGCTCTGCTTTGGATAGTTGATGTGCTTTCAAACTTGAGACCAAAGCTTGACAGCTCCAAAGGCCCACTCGACAATCACCCGCCCGCTTCGGATTCTGCAGATCCTCTTCGGAAAGCGAGTGACAACTGTGATTTCATGTGCTTGGAAGTAATGGCGCAGCTTTCTCAAGGCCATGAGGAGGCCGAAAAGCAATTTTTGCACACCAGAGTACCTCGACCTAGCCCCCTGCAAGAGGGAACTGACAAAGTAGACTGGGCGCTGCACCATCCTTTTCTGCATCTGGTCATGCGTCTTCGTGGACTCGTCCTTGTCGGGACCAGAGCTTGTCGGCGAAGCCCCCTGCTTGTCACTGGATGTGCTTGCCGTGGTTGCTGGCTCGTCATCCGCCTCCCTCTCCGCTACTAACGCATCACTAACCACTTGATTGGTTGCCGCTATATATAGCAGCAACTTCTCTTGTGGCTTAGGTGCGACAAGTGTTGGAGTGGAGGACAGGTATCTCTTCAAGTCTCTGCAGCCGCAGCCTCCGCTTCGGAGTCCATTTCTTTGGACCTGCCTTTTTCAAAATCTTGAAAATGGCAGGGCGCTCAGCAGAACCTAGAAATAAACCTCTTTGAGAGCAGCCACGCAACCGGCAAGTCTTCGTGACATCCTTGACGCGCTTTGGTGCTTCAATCTGCTCAATGGCCTTGATCTTGTCGGGATTAGCTTCAATCCCTCGTTCGGAACCACGAAGAACCCGAGAAGCTTGCGGAAGGGACTCCAAACACGCACTTCTCGGGGTTGAGCTTGAGGTTGATCTTGCGCAGATTTGCAAAGGTCTCGTCAAATCTTGAACCAGAGTTGCTTTGTCCTTGCTTTTGACCACTATGTCATCCATGTAGGCTTCTACATTTCTGTGCATTTGCGGCTCAAAAGCGTCATGGACTACCCTTGCAAATGTTGAACCAGCATTCTTCAAACCGAAAGGCATCCGTATGAAACAGTATGTGCCACATGGTGTAACGAATGCGGTCTTCTCCTCATCTTCTTCAGCCATGAAGATCTGATGGTATCCTGAGTGTGCATCAAGAAACGAAAGCAAGTCACATCCAGCCGTGGAGTCAACAATCTGGTCAATGCGCGGCAAGGGAAATGGATCTTTGGGACAAGCTTTATTAACATCCGTGAAGTCAATACAAAGTCTCCATTTTCCATTTGCCTTGCGCACGACTACAAGATTGGCCAACCACGTGGGATGGAGCACTCCTCGACAAGGCCTGCCGCTTCCGGTTTCTTGATCTCTTCGCTATGAATTCTTGGCGCTCCACTGCTTGCTTCCTGACTTTTTGCTTGACGGGCCGCGCATGAGGACAAACGGCCAGGCGGTGCTCAATCACTTTCCTGGGAACACCGGGGATGTCAGATGGTTGCCATGCAAACACGTCGACATTCGCCCGCAGGAAAGCAACGAGCGCGCCTTCCTATTTAGGGTCGAGAGAGGCACTGATGGTAAAGGTACCACCAGTGTCGTCCTCCTTGGCGGGCACCCTCTTGGTCTTTGGCGGAGATACCATCTTCTTGCACTTGCCGGTGGAGCTCGATGGTGCGTCCTCGACGGTAGCGCAGCACTCCGAAGAGGTGCGCTTGCCGGAGTGAGCATCAGAGCCCTTGCCGGACTTGGACTTCGTCTTCTTCCCCCCGGGAGCTTCAGCGGCAAGTGTTTGGCAATCTGTCGCGGCTGCTGCATCCCGGTAGATCTTGTCGGCACAGATAAGGGCATCTTTCTTGTCGCGATGGACAGAGATGACGCTTATCGGGCCTGGCATCTTGAGTAAGTTGTAGGCGTAGTGAGAGGCTGCCATGAACTTGGCGAGTGCTGGACGGCCAAGTATCCCATTGTAAGGCAATGGGAAATCGGCAACGTCGAATGTGACCCTCTCAGTCCTAAAGTTCAGCTCATTTGCCAAATGTTACCGGCAACGTAATCTTCCCCTTCGGCTTGCTCCTTCCCAGATTGATTCCTTGGAAGGTGCCAGTCTCTTCGAGCTCGCTGTCGGGGATTTGAAGCTTCTGGAGCACCGCGGAGGAGATAAGATTCAAGCCGGCACCGCCGTCAACTAACATTTTTGTGACCTTGAGGTTGCGGATGGTTGGTGAGACCAACATCGGCAAGCACCCGACCGCAGTTATGCGATCAAGGTGGTCCTCAATATCAAAAATGATAGGCGTCTTGGACCACTTGAGAGGCTTGCGTGACTCTACGGATGGTTCCGCTGCATTGACCTCCCGCATCCATTGCTTGAGTTGGCGGTGGGAGGTATGCAGGAAGCACCTCCGTCAACGCAGAACCTCTGTGGCTTTCAAACTCCTGCTCGTCGGCGTCGTCGTCTTCCATATCTTCGTCGTCGTCATCATCTTCATCCTTGTCGCGGCTGGAGGTCTATCTCCTTACGCTGCTTGGCCTTGCCCAAGGCGTCCTCCCCCGGCCGGGGCGTTTCTTGCTTGCTCCCCGACCTTCTGGGCCTTCTCCTTGTCGCTACTCAGACTCAGCTCTCTGCTGTTCGACAAAGCTGCTCGACCTTCTTGCAGCTCTGGAGGTCGTGGCCCTTGGTGCGGTGGATCTTGCAAGATTGCTTGCCGGAGCTGTCCTCGCTTGTCGGCGGCCGCCACCGGCGGTGGTTGGCATCGTGACAACCTCCTTGCCGGAGCCACCAGCCTTGGCGTTCTTGTCGCCACCTCCGTTGCCGGACTGCTCAACAGCTAGCACTTCTCTGGCTTTCTTCTTCCTGTTGCCTCGCCGCCGGCCTTTCTTTGCCGGGGCGGTGTCCTCACTGTCAGATCCTGCTTCCGCATTCTCTCCTGGGAGTCTCCTCCCTTCCTCAGCGCGTGCACACTTGTCGGCCAAGGCGTACAGCTCACTGACGTCCTTGACTTTGCACATCACCATCTCCTCCCTCATCCTGCGGTTCCGCACATTCTGATGAAATGCGCTGATCACCGCGGCAGGGTGGACGTCTGGGATGTTGTAGTGCACACGGCTAAATCTCCGAATGAACTTGCGCAGGACTCTCCTTCCTTCGGGCGGCAGATGAAGGTCACTCTCTTGGCCATGAGGCTTGTGGCCACCTGTGAAGGCGCCAACAAACTGATGGCACAGATCTGCCAAGAGGATATGGAGCTGTCCGGTAAGTGCATGAGCCAAGATCTGACGTTGGGCTTGAGCACGAGCGGGAAGTAGTTGGCGAGGATCTTGTCGTCCCGTCCCCCCGCAGCCTGCACCGCGATGGTGTAGATGCTGAGGAACTCCGATGGATGCGTCCTGCCATCATACTTCTCCGGCACGTCTGGTTTGAAGTTTTTCTAGCTGGACCACTGGACTTGGCGCAGCTCACGAGTGAACGCAGGGCAACCTACCGCGTACGGCAAGTCGCCTGGCTCCTCCGGCGCGCGCATGTCAGCAGAAGGCCCAGCGCGCTTGTCGGACTGACGTCGCGCTTCTCTTCGGCGCTGATGCGAGTTCGAGCGTCCTCTTGTTGTCGCCGTGAAGAACTTGGCGCTGATCGCGGCGAGCTCGCGGATCCGGACGACGCGGTGGAGTCGCCGTCGAGGTGGATCCGGTGAGTCGGCGATCTTGGCCTTCGTGGCGGAGAGTGCACGGTGGTTGCACCTCCGACAGTCTGCCGCCACCGGCTCGTGCCTTGTCGTCTCGTCAGCGCAACGATGGCGTTGGTTGCCGCGAGCATCGCCGTTAGCAAAGCCGATGAGGCTCGATAGTGGCCCTCCACTCGCCGACCTTGTCGGCTGTTGGAGGGTAGTCGAGAGCAGCTGAGCTCTCGCCAGAGCTTCGGCCGAGTAGTGGGTGGCATTGGAGAACGGTGCGAGGCGGGATATGCCGGACTTCTAACTACGTTAGAAAGAGCAGCACCCGTCCGGGCGACCGTATCTCACTCGTGCCGGCATGTTGGCGCCGCATGCTGGTCTTGAGGGTCTCGATCCAACGAACGTATGGCATTGTGAACGCCATGACGCTGTTGGTCCCGTCTCTGAGATGGGCGGGGGATGCGCGACGCCGAGGTTTGCGGGCCTTGTCCTTGGACTTGGCAACGTCGCGAGCACCTTCGTCGGTGCTCGTTCCTCCGCCGCCTGCCCCACCACCCGCTTGCTGCGGTGAGGGTGGAGTACGACGCGACGGCTCTGCTGCCGCCAAGCCTTCTTCTTCGGTGGCATGTTGAGGAAGATGTCGATGACGCTGCTCGTGTGAACGCCGGATCAGATTCACACGGCCTCGACGCCCCCTACCTGGCGCGCCAAAGATGTCGGGGAGGCTGATCGTACCCACGGACACCTATGGGGCCGGCGGAGCAGGCCCCTTGTGGTTCGGAGGGGGCGGAGATCACACAAAGAGCGGATCGAGGCGGGGCACACGAGCAGTTTACCCAGCTTCGGAGCTCTCCGGAGAGATAAAACCCCTCGCTGCTTGTTTTGATGTATTGTGTTCTTGCTAGGGAGCGATGAGAGCTACAAAACCTAGCATGAGTGTATCTGGTCTCGAGTGAGTCGAATGAACCGAACCAGCCGAACCTCCTCTCGCTATGCATGGGCCTCCTTTTATATGCTCAAGGGTCTCCGACAGGTGGCAACATAGGCGAGGGTACAAATGTAAAACAGGAGTTGGTACACCTACTTGAACAGTGTATGCAGTGCAAAATACCTAACTCGACAGCAAGGGACAAAAGCAATAAATGCCCGTCGATGTCGCACAAAGCGATTAACAGAGACCGTCAGGTGCGCCTCCGCTCGCCACGATGGCAAGCTTTTCAGCGCCGCTTATCACTGCTCTCCGCTGGCTACACAGCCTCTCGACACGCGCCCATGGAACGGCCCCATGGCGACACGTCGCTGGGTGAGCTGGAGCGGAGACGGAGAGCTGTTGCATGCCGCGGCAAGCGCCTTGCCGCGGCCGAACCCTTGTCGCGCCGGAGGCTTGTCGCGCTCGAGCCTTCGGCAAGCTCCTCTTGCCGGGGCCTTGTCTTCTGCGTGCCTTGAGTGGCCTTCCCGACAAGCTCCTCTTGCTGGGGCTTGTCTTCTTAACCAAATACTTTGTTCTTGAATGGCTCCAAAGGAGCCACGGAGGATCTTGGCGGTGACGAGGCAAACCCTGCCGCAGGGTGCTGCAACCGTCCGTGCACGAGTACGGGATGCTAGGGTACCCCTACTCTAGTACACCGGCACTAAACCCTAGAAGTTAGCCTATGATGGTATGATTGTAAATGTGATCGGCCTTCTAAGGACCAACCTCTCCGGTTTATATAGGCATCGGAGAGGGCTAGGGTTTACATGGAGTCGGTTACATGGAAGGAAATATAATATCCGGATCGCCAAGCTTGCCTTCCACGCCAAGGAAAGTCCCATCCGGACTCAGGTCGAAGTCTTGAGTCTTGTATCTTCACGCTTCAATAGTCCGGACGATGTATATAGTCCGGCTGTCCGGATACCCCCTAATCCAGGACTCCCTCAGTAGCCCCTGAACTAGGCTTCAATGACGATGAGTCCGACGCGTAGTCTTGTCTTCGGCATTGCAGGGCAGGTTCCTTCTCCGAGTACTCCAAAGTAATTATCGAACACTTGAACCATGTCCGGATCCACAAAATGATCTTCACATGCCACCGTAGAGAGAATGGTATTTCACGAATGCAATCTGCTGACAACTCTTTAGGCAATGCGACGTGTCATTACGGTCGGGTCATTATTCGAACCGTTTTCCACAACAGCAACAGCGCATATTGCGAGGAGGTTTCCTTGATACGTCTTGTCAAAGCAGAGATCGTGTCCCCTTATCACGGGATTCTCATCAATACGGGTACGGATAATCCCACCACATCATCAATCCTGGCACTTGGGAAGCAAGCGATTCCCAACGGGCAAGTGGGGAGGCGCACCGCTTTCGTCGCCTCTATAAAGGGATAAGATTTCCCCATTTTTACCCATGCCTTCTTCCTCCTTTGCCCAATCTTGCCCTCTCGAGCTCCAGCGCCCAAGTCCAAGTCTTCTCCGCACAGCTAAACATGTCCGGAGCAGGAGGCAAGTGGGTGGCTTCCACCGTCAAGGAGAAGCATATCGTAAATCTTCGGGCGGACGGATACTTGGCCGCAGACATAGCGCACCGGCTACCGGACGTTGGGCAGGTCATTCCAACCCCGGGACCACACGAGAGGGTCGTGTTCGTCGCCCACTTCGTCCGTGGACTAGGCTTTAGACTTCACCCCTTCGTCCGCGGGCTCATGTTCTACTACGGGCTAGATTTCCATGATCTAGCCCCGAATTTTGTCCTCAACATCTCGGCGTTCATCGTCGTATGTGAGGCCTTCCTCCACATCCGGCCTCACTTCGGCCTGTGGCTGCAAATATTCTGCATGAAGCCGAAGATTGTAAGCGGCCAGCAAGTGGAGTGCGGAGGGGCCATGGTGGGCAAGATGCCTAACGTCACCTGGCTGAATGGCTCCTTTGCAGAGACCGTAAAAGGGTGGAAATCGGGGTGGTTCTACATCACCGAGCCGCGCGGCGCCAACTGGGCGGCGGCCCCCGAGTTCCGATCCGGAGCCCCCATGCGGCTCACCTCCTGGGAAAAGAAGGGCCTGACTTGGGGCGAACCTACAGAGCTGACCGGACTCCAAAACTGCATCAAGAGCATGAAGGACAAGAACATCAAGCTTGTCAACGTGATCCAGGTCATGCCCGTTCGCCGGATTCTGCTGTGGCAAAGGCGGGCGTTCAATCTGTGGGAGTTCGTCCCGGCCGAACACCAGACGCTTCAGAGGATCTATAGCATGAAGCACAAAGACGCGTGGAAGGCGTTGTTTAAGGCCTCCGAAGTACCTCCTCCCACATCCGAGGACCGCGGACTTCATGCAGCACGGCCCCCGCGTCCGGTGAATTTTGGGACTACCACCGGATTCGGTTTTTACCAATACATTCATGGGGGAGTCTTAAGTATTTGTGTATATTTGATCAGGACTATGTGGAGACAGCGGAGCAGATTGATCGCCTGCTCCGCTGCCGTAAGATACAATGATGCTCTCTTGGCAGAGATCTTGATCCGCGCCCTACAAGGCACCGGAGAAGAAGGCCGAAAAGAAGGCCCCGGGGACCAGGAAGGGTCTCCGGCATAAGGTTGTGCCGGAAGCCTCGTCCGAAGATGACGAGGCGCACTCCTCGCCCGAAGAGGAGGAAGGAGAAGAAGAAGAAGAAGCCCCATCCGGAAAGGATGGGAGGCCTGAGGAGACGGGCCGTGGGGCCGGGAGAGGCCCTCGACGCAAGGCCGTCATACCCACGTCGTCCAATGACAACAAAACATATTCCTCCCACGGAGGCGGGGGGAAGCAAGAAGAAACTCTACCTCCCCGCACTGGGGAGGAGAAAAAGAGGAAAGCCGCCCCGGAGGGGGAGGCTGGGAAGCCCAAGAAGGGAAAGACGTCCCTTCCGTACTACTCCACCACGGCCGCTCATAGCGAGGAAGAGTGGCTGCCCAGGGGGAAGCCCCTAGCGCAATCATAAGTGTCCGCACTCTACCATGATTTTACTGCATAGTAGTTTAATAACACCGAACATATATGCAGTCCGGCTAGGGCTCATCCGGAGGTGTCGTCTTCGGATGGGTCTCTGAGCGCTTCAGAGATGAACTCGCTCCCGATGGCCACCACTCCTCAGCCTGCTGATAACACGGAGGTGTTGTCCCGAAGGTTCTCCGAGCGGGGGGAGGTGACCCTGGAGATGCCCCAAGGCGGAGTTCCAGATGTCGGACACGCGGGGTTCAAGATCCCCGCGGATCGCGTCGATGAGAGCCGCAGCAAGGCGGACTCTCGACCGAACACTGTTCCGGAACCCTTGACGGTTCCGGATTTAGGCGGGCAGCCCCTCGTTAGGGAGGGCGAGCCGTCCGTGCCGAGGGCTTCCGTCACGCCAGCGGCGCCGGATAGTCTGGTGGAAGCGCTTCGAGGCGCTTCCATGGATGACGAGCACCGTACTCTTATGAGTGCGGTGATTCAAAAGGTTCTGTCTGCCAAAAGCGGACTAACTGAAGCCTGCGCAAGCCTCCTGACGGGCTTCGAGGTAAGTAATAAAAATGTGTGAAATTACCACCCGATAGGTAGTAGCCCCTGATACTCTGTTTGGTGTTCGGAAAGAAAAGCCAAGCGGAGGGTCAATTATAATCCGCAGGAGTCTAATGAGTGTTTATGTGATTAAGCAGGCCATGCTGCTTGCCGTTGGTGCCCGCACAACCGAGCTTGCCGAACTAAAGCGGGACCTGGAGCAGGCGCAGGGAGAGCTCGATCTCACGAAGAGGCGGCTCGAAGAGAGCAAAGGTGAGCGATTCTCCGCTCTTATATATGTAAAGATAGATAAATTTGTTTAGTCTGACGACGAAGCGTCGTGACTGTGTGGCAGGGTCCACCGCTGAAGTGCCGTCCTTGAAGAAAGCGCTATCCGAGGCCGAAGACAAGGCGGCCTTGGAATGCAAAGAGCGCGAGAAGCAAAGTGCTAGAGTGGGCGAGGTACAAGAGCTCCAGGACTTCGCAAGAAGTTCGAGTCCGTGGAGCATGATCTGAAGATGAAAGAGGCCGAGCTTGCGAAGGCCCTTGTGAGTATGAAAGACGCCAAGGCCGAAGCCGAGAAGGCACAACAGGAGATCCAGGAGGCCAAAAAGATAGCGGCGGGTAAGAAATTCTTTGTGCAAAGCAAACATGTGGAGGAGGCGTTTCTTTTACTTACTCGAATTCGGAGCTCTCCAGGGGCATTCGCAGATCTGCCACGCAGCGTATCAGATGCCGCGGAGTTCTACCGTGCCCAAGAGGGGAGCTCAACGGAGAAGTTGTTCTGGTCCCAGTATGCTGGGGGCGAACACAAAATGCCCCTGAGTGACCAACTGAAGCAGTTGGTCGAACTCCTGTGTCGGCGAAGTGGCTATGAAAGATTTCATAGTCCGGATGTGGCACAGTGAGCCCCTGCCCACTAGCTACTTCGGCCTGATCAAGCGGATGGTGAATGCCTGTCCGCGGCTTGAAGTAATCAAGCGATCCGTTTGCATCGAGGGTGCCCGCCGGGCCTTTGCCCACGTGAAGGTGCATTGGGGCAAGCTGGATGCAGAGAAGCTGGTGAAGGACGGTCCTCCCGAGGGCAAGGAGCATTGCCATCCCAAGAAGTACTATGATGGTGTTATGAAAGGCGCTCGTCTCGTGGACGATGAGTGTTCCAAGGACAAGATCTTTGACTGAATGTACCTCTGCCGTTGTTGTAATTTAAAGACGAAGTTACTTGTGCTATGTAGCACTGTTTGATTTAAAGTATTACCTTCTGTGTGGCTGTTTATAGAATACTAAAAGTAGGCCAGTCGTCGGCTTCCGCCGCCACGCAACTAGTGTCGGGGTGTTCCTGGAAAAACCCGGATACTCTTTATCCAAATGTTTGGTCTCTTAAGGAGGTATCCAGCGCAGCGAACAAGGCAATCAGACTATGCGGCTTTATAACTTTCACTTAGCCATAGAAGTCTATCATTTTAAATTTCGGCGAAGCCCCTAGAATTCAAAGGGCCGAATTGGGGCGCTATACACACCTAAATCGGACAAGGCCGACTCATCGCCTAAAGCATAAAAAATCTTTAAGGATTTTAAGACCTCTCGAACAGCGACCAGCTCTCGCCACATCATGCCGGTCAGTTTTCGGCTTTCTCTACTGAGGTGCTCGTCCGGAAGAACCGGGACACAATCACAGTAGTTCTCCCTGCGCTACCTTAGCCGATATAACGGATCGTAAGGTACCAAAACAAGGGAGCCGGGCTAACCCAACTATAGACCCAAGACATGATTCAGAGCTGATGCATATAGTGCTATAAGTTTGGGGTGCCGCACTGTTTAAAGTGTTCGGACTTTAGTTGCCGTAGAATGGGGCACCATTGGAAGCCCCTGGCAAATGGACCGTATCAAAGTGTACGGGTGCAATATGGAAGAGACATTTGTAAAAGAAATGTTCAAATAAGAATAATGAGCTGACGCTATATGTAATCTCCCATTGATGAAAATACGTTTAAGCGTATGTTTACAATGAATGCATTAAGCGGAGATAAATAGGACTATTTAACATGTCCTATCCAGGGGCAGGCCGCGCATGGATATATAAAATAGGTATAACGATCGTAAATAGATTCCACCTGGGTGTTTCCTTCTGTGCACGAAGCCTGTTGCCTCCTTGGTTTTCTCTCCTATGTAAGTCCGGCAATCCAGCTTTTCTGGAGAGGCTGCTCTAAAGCAATGTCCTAAAAAAGAAGAAGGACGGGTTATGAAGGTATGAGGCAGTTATCCCGCACTGTTGACTGAGTCATTGTTGCGCCTCCGCCTACGCCCATGGTATCTTGAGTGCGTAATTGTGTACGCGTGGCACGAATGCTGCTTTGATGGGGCTTAAGCGGAGGCCGGGCTGCTAGTCGCGCTCTTGGCGTGCCTGATGATCCTGTTGCGGGGTGTTCCGAACTCTCTTGACGGTGCTTGAAGTTGTTGTCGCCGGATTGGTTTATCGGAGGAGGCCGCATTGCACTTCCGCCGCGAGGGCTGCAGTATGTTCTTCTGTTCGGAGAGAGCGGTCCATATTTCCGTTCAATGTTATGACCCCGCGTGGTCCTGGCATCTTGAACTTGAGGTATGCGTAGTGTGGTACCGCATTGAATCTAGCGAATGCGGTTCGTCCGGCAAAGGCGTGGTAACAATCTGCGGAAAGGGACGATATCGAAGATTAACTCTTCGCCGGAAGTTATCCGAGATCCGAAGACCACTTCCAATGTTATAGAGCCCGTGCAACGGGCCTCTACTCCAGGAGTCACACCTTTAAAGGTGGTTTTGGTGGCCTTGATCCTTGAAGGGTCAATGCCCATTTTGCGCACTGTGTCCTGATAAAGCGGGTTCAGGCTGCTGCCACCGTCCATAAGGATGCGTGTGAGGTGGAATCCGTCGATGATTGGGTCTAGGACCAATGCGGCCGAGCCGCCGTGATGGATGCTAGTAGGGTGATCCCTACGATCAAAGGTGATCCGACAAGCTGACCATGGGTTGAATTTGGGGGCAACTGGCTCCATCGCATAGACGTCCCGTAGTGCCCGCTTCCGTTCCCGCTTGGGTATGTGCGTGGCGTAGATCATGTTGACAGTTTTCACATGGGGGGGGGGGGATTTCTTCTGTCCCCCTGTGTTCGGACGTCGGGGCTCCTCGTCATCGTCGTTGTGCAGCCCCTTGTCTTTGTCTTTGGCGTTTATCTTGCCGGCCTGTTTGAATACCCAGCAATCTCTATTGGTGTGGTTGGCTGGCTTGTCCGGTGCCATGAATTTGGCACGGCGCTCCAAAGATGCGGTCCGCATCGACGGTCCCGATTATTTCTTTTGAACGGCTTCTTCCGCTGATCGGGCTTGGATCCGCTGAATCCGGCGTTGATCGCCGTGTCTTGATCTTGTCACCGTTGTTCCGTCGCTTATGTTCATTACGCCGTGGCTGCCGTTATTGTCGCAGCCATCCGAAGCGCCGAATCGTGGCATAGTGCTGCTGCGAGCCAACCAACTGTCCTCGCCCAGCAAAAGCGGGTCATTGGTGTTGTGAGAGCTGCCATGGACTTGGGTTTTTCTGGCGAGGTGTTGAGCGAGCCACTCATCACGGATATTATGCTTAAAAGCCGCCCGGTGCTTGAGTCCGGACAATCGACTATTTGGTTCTTTTTAGTTAGGAACCGAGTCCGTAACTTCTGGCTGACTCTCCGGGCGGGTGAGTAATGTGGCTCGTGTCAGCAGCGTCAGGTGGTCGCAGAGATGGGCCCTGGAAGTTGTCGAGGAATGCGTCTTCCAGGTTTTCCCAGCTGCCAATGGAATTTGCTGGCAGACTGTTTAGCCAGTGTCGGGCTGGTCCTTTGAGCTTAAGGGGAAGATACTTGATGGCATGTAGATCGTCTCCGCGGGCCATGTGAATGTGGAGAAGGAAATCTTCGATCCATACTGCGGGGTCTATTGTGCCATCGTATGATTCGATGTTTACGGGTTTGAACCCTTTTGGGAATTCATGATCCATTACTTCGTCAGTGAAGAAGAGGGGGTGTGCGGTGCCTCTGTGCCGGGCTATGTGGCTACGCAAGTCGAATTGCTCTGGGTGGCTATGTTCGGCCCGACCGGACTTGTTGAAGGTGTATCTGGCGTAACGGTCGTAAATGCGTCGTCGGCGCGCCTCGCGATCCATAGATCGATCTTGGTTGTCCTGTTTTGTTGCCCCGGGCCGTAGTATGTTGGCGTGGGGGTGTTGGCTGGTATGCAGACTAATATGCCATTTTATCCCGGCCACGAGGTGGCCGGTCAGCCGTATGACACTCGAGTCCGTATTCCTCGGCTGCCAGGACTTCAGTCCATCTATCTGTGAGCAGGTCTTGATCAACTTGGAGTTGCTGCTGCTTCTTTTTCAGGCTCCTCGCAGTGGCTATAAGCCGACGCTTGAAGCGCTTCTGCTCTACGGGATCCTTAGGCACGCCGAACTCGTCGTCGCCGAGGCTAATCTTGTCTTCGGAGGGGGGCATGTAGTTGTCCTCCTCTGGGTATTCGTCCATCGCCTGTTCTTCTGGGCTGACCTGCTCATCCTCCTGTTCGGCCTGCTCGAAGGCGGGTTGATCGGGGTTGTATTCTTCTTCGGCACCATTCGTATTGTTTTCGTCTCCTGGGCCGGTATTGCTGTGGCGGGGCTTGGAGTGGCGCCAACGACGCCCGTTCTTTGCTTTTTTCCCTGAGGTTTTATCCTCCGTTGCCTCATCGCCATTTGTTTCCTTCGGAGTGTCCACCATATATATATCATAGGAAGAGGTGGCTATCCACCGCCCAGTGAGTGGTGGTTCATGTTCTTCTCCTGCATCGTCGTCCATACCGTCGATGTCTTCGGAGTTGAAGTCCAGTACCTGATTAAATCATCGACCGTGGCAATGAAGTGGGTGGCGGGTGGGCAATGAATTCCTTCATCGCCTGCCTCCCACTCGAGCCGGACATAGTTCGGCCGAGAGCCTCCTGACAAAGAGAGAGACTTTAATGAGTCCCACATGTCGCCGAAGGGCGAGTGCTGGAAGATATCCGCAGCGGTGAACTCCAGTACCGGAGCCCAACCTGGCTCGACCGCTCGAGAGCGCGATCGAACCGGCGTCCGGATACGAATCCGGGGGTCCGGAGTCACAGGTCACCATAGAGGTAAGACCCGTGTTCGGCTCCACCGCCGATGGGTGCGCGACCTGTGGGTCGGGGTCCATCTCCCCATCCTTAGGCAGCACAGCCTGCTCCGGATTTAGGTCCAGGGCTAATGCGGGGGTGATACCCCGAGCTTTGTCCGACAGCAGGTCTAAGCCGTGCTCGTCGTGGATCGCTCTGCGTTCTGGCATAGGCCCGAATCCGTCAAGATCAAGTCTCCGCGAATGTCCGCCCGTGTAGTTCAGGTTTCGAACTCGATCCGTGGCGGGGCGAAGCTGCTAATCTGCTTCCAGATGGCTAAGCGAGTTGGCCCAGGGCGGTTAGCCGAACACGAAGATCTGTCCGGGGGGGAAGGTCTCACCCGAGATCGTGTTGTTGACGATGACTGGAGGAGCCATCGAGCCCTATAGCGACGACACGGAGGAACTCTCAATGAAAGCACCAATGTCGGTGTCAAAACCGGCGGATCTCGGGTAGGGGGTCCCGATCTGTGTGTCTAGGCTGATGGTAACAGGAAGCAAGGGACACAGATGTTTACCTGTGTCCTGCCCTCTCGATGGAGGTAAAACCCTACTTCCTGCTTGATTAATATTGAAGATATGGGTAGTACAAGAGTAGATCTACCACGAGATCGTAGAGGCTAAACCCTAGAAGCTATCCTATGATGGTATGATTGTAAATGTGATCGGCCTTCTAAGGACCAACCTCTCCGGTTTATATAGGCACCGGAGAGGGCTAGGGTTTACATGGAGTCGGTTACAAGGAAGGAAATATAATATCCGGATCGCCAAGCTTGCCTTCCACGCCAAGGAAAGTCCCATCCGGACTCGGGTCGAAGTCTTGAGTCTTGTATCTTCACGCTTCAATAGTCCGGACGATTTATATAGTCCGGCTGTCTGGATACCCCCTAATCCAGGACTCCCTCAGTGATGATTTCTTCTCCTTTATTTTTTTCTCCCCGAAAGCAAATATATAGAGTTGGACTTGTTGTCGGAAGGTCTCCAGGGGGCCCACAAGGTAGGGCGCGCCACGGGGCGCCCCACCCTCGTGGGACAGGGTGTGGGCCCCGGTCTTCATCTTTGGTGAGGATTTATTATTATTTTTATAAGATATTCCATAGAGTTTCGTGTCATTCCGAGAACTTTTGTTTTCTGCACATAAAACAACATCATGGCAATTCTCAAAAAACAATACCATCCGGGTTAGTTCCATTCAAATCATACAAGTTAGAGTCCAAAACAAGGGAAAAAGTGTTTGAAAAAGTAGATACGATGTAGACGTATCAACTCCCCCAAGCTTAAACCCTTGCTTGTCCTCAAGCAATTCAGTTGACAAACTGAAAGAGAAAAAGAAAAACTCTTACAAACTCTGTTTGCTCTTGTTGTTGTAAATATGTAAAGCCAGCATTCAGGTTTTCAGCAAAGATCATAACTAACCACATTTGCAATAATTCTCAGGTCTCTTGTTTACTCATATCAATAACATAATCAGCTAGCAAGCGATAATAATAACTCCCGGATGACAACACTTTCTCAAAATAATCATGATATAATATAACAAGATGGTATCTCGCTAGCCTTTTCTGAGACCGCAAAACATAAATGCAGAGCACCCTTAAAGATCAAGGACTAACTATACATTGTAATTCATGGTAAAAGAGATCCACCATACCATACCCAATATATATTAACAAGAATGAATGCAAATGACAGCTGTGCTCTCCAAATTAGTGCTTTTAATAAGAGGGTGATGACTCAACATAAAAGTAAATAGATAAGCCCTTCGCAGAGTGAATCGGGGATTTGTAGAGGTGCCAGAGCTCGATTTTGAAATAGAGATAAATAATATTTTGAGCGGCATACTTTCATTGTCAACATAACAACTAAGAGATGGCGATATCTTCCATGCTACACACATTATAGGCGGTTCCCAAACAGAATGGTAAAGTTTATACTCCCCCTCCTCCACAAACATCAATCCATGGCTTGCTCGAAACAGCGAGTGCCTCCAACATTCAACGGGTCCCAGGGAAGTTCTGTTTGCAATTATTTTGATTTAGTTTGCATAAAGCATGGGACTGGGCATCCCGGTGACCAGCCATTTTCTCGTGAGTGAGCAGCAGAGTCCACTCCTCTTGAGAATAACCTGCCTAACATGGAAGATAAGGGCAGCCCTAGTTGATACATGAGCTATTCAAGCATACAAAACAATATGTTTATTTGAAGGTTTAGAGTTTGGCACATACAAATTTACTTGGAACGGCAGGTAGATACCGCATATAGGAAGGTATGGTGGACTCATCTGGAATAACTTTGGGGTTTAAGGGATTGGATGCACAAGCAAGATTCTCTTAGTACAAGTGAAGGCTAGCAAAAGACCTGGAAGCGACCAACTAGAGAGCGACAATAGCCATGAACATGCATTAAAATTAATAAACATTGGATACAAGCATGAGTAGGATATAATCCACCATGAACATAAATATCGTGAAGGCTATGTTGATTTGTTTCAACTACATGCGCGAACATGTGCCAAGTCAAGTTACTTAAATCATTCAAAGGAGGATACCACCCCATCATACCACATCACAACCATTTTAATAGCATGTTGGCACGCAAGGTAAACCATTATAACTCATAGCTAATCAAGCATGGCACGAGCAACTATGATCTCTAATTGTCATTGCAAACATGTTTATTCATAATAAGCTGAATCAGGAACGATGAACTCATCATATTTACAAAAACAAGAGAGGTCGAGTTCATACCAACTTTTCCCATCTCAGTCAGTCCATCATATATCATCATAATTGCCTTTCACTTGCACGACCGAACGGTGTGAATAATAATACGAGTGCACGTGCATTGGACTAAGCTGGAGTCTACGAGCATTCAATAAACAGGAGAAGACAAGGCACTATGGCTCTTGGTTAAATCAACAATAATGCATATAGAGCCACTTAAACAATTTAATCATGGTCTTCTCCTATCGACCCCCAAAGAAAATAAAAAGAAATAAAACTATTTACACGGGAAAGCTCCCAACAAGCAAAAGAAGGACGGGAAATATTTTTGGGTTTTCTTTTTAATTATTACAACTATAGCAAGAAAAGTAAACTACTACTAATTTTTTTCTTAAGGTTTATCAAACACACAAGAAGAAAGAAGGAAAAAGAAAATAAACTAGCACGGATATTACAGTGAAAAAGTATGAGCACCGACATCTAGCAATGAGTGTGTGTGAACATAAATGTAATGTCGGTGGGAAATACGTACTCCCCCAAGCTTAGGATTTTGGCCTAAGTTGGTTCATTGCCAGGGATAGCCTGGCGGATATCCGTAGGTGTAGCCGGGGTCGTACTGTGATGAAGGATAACTGGGGTCGTACTGTGATGAAAAAGACTCTGACTGCCATTGGCTGACAGCCATCTCCGGATCCCAAGAATAAATAGATTGTCGTGGAGGCTCATCTTGTGGTTCCGGTTCCGGGGCTGGTGCAGGATTCCGATAGGCTTTAACGGCAGCCCTCGTAACGAGATACGGTCCTTCAAACTTATACAAAGAAGGAGCAGGCAAGGTAATAGTCTCAGGGTGATGTTTATTAAAATACAGTCTATATTTAAGTTCTCCTTCCCTGCCTTTAACAAGAAAATCATGTGCTAGCATACTCTTATAATCCAAATAAGCATTAGGCAGCAAATTTTCTTCTTTCTCATAAAGCCTAATAGGTATGTTAAAATGTGCAGCTAGGCGTGAAGCATAGATACCTCCAAAGATGGGCCCTTTGGTACGGTTCAGACCTAACCGTTTAGCAATAATTCCGCCAATAGTAACAGTGTTATCGCGATATAAACCATGGAAGAAAATGATAATATCAGGAACACTAAGGTTTCCACAGTTTCCACGACCAATCAACCAACGACTAGCAAATATGGCAAAGTAGCGTAAAACAGGAAAATGTATGCTAGTAATTCTTGCATCAGAAACCTTCCTGGTTTCTCCCACAGAGATGGTGTCAATAAATTCTTCCACATCTTTACGGTGTGGCCCATCTAAGGTACCCTCAAAAGGTATTTTGCAAACCTTGCAAAATTCAGCTAATGACATCTCAATAACAACATCATATAAATGAAACTCTACTGTAGGAGGTGATTTATTAGGAAAATAGTAGAAGTTTTGCACGAAAGTATTAGTGAGTAAGAGATACTGATGACGTTGGTCGCGGAGGAAGTCGGTGAGGTCAGCATTCTCAGACAATGAATAGAAATCATCATAAATCCCGTCTGCTCTCAAGAAATCATCGGAAGGCCATTCACACGGCCGGACCTCCGCGGTACGAGGCAAATTATATTTGGGCCTATGAGCTTCTTCATTTTGTTTTTCCTTTGAGCTTTGGCTCGACGAGCCCCTCAAAATTCTCTTCATCATTTTCTGAAATAATCTGAAATTTTTAGTAAACAAAAGTGAACCAAACTCAATAAATTGATAGCAACTACTACTACAAGTGCCTAGAGTCTATATCATGCATTAGAACTACTTGGAACCATATAAATTTGACATGCAAGCTCAAGAACACGGTCACCTATGCAGCACAAATTTGCAATGAATAAGGCACTACAGAAAAAACTAATTGGACCAATGGAGGAGTCACATACCAAGGAACAATCTCCCCAAGTAGTTTTACGAGAGGTGCTTTGAGCAAGGAGATCAAAAATCGCAGTAAAGTGAGCTAGAACTCGTGCAAGAACCAGATATTCGTGTTTGTGAGAGGAAGAAGAAGAGGATGGGTGCAGGAATAAGTGGAGGAGGGCCACCATGGGCCCACGAGGCAGGGGGGCGCGCCCAGGGAGCTAGGGCGCGCCCTCCACCCTCGTGACCAGGTGGCAGCTCCCCCTGTGGTGATTTTTGCACCATAAATCCTCAAATAATCCCGAAAAAATCATATTAAATTGGCATGGCATTCTGAGGACTTTTATTTTCGGGGTATTTTTATATTGCACGGATAAATCAGGAAACAGACAGAAAAATACTATTTTTTTACTTATTTCAACTAAATAACAGAAAGTATAAAGAGGGTACAGAAGGTTGTGCTTCTAGTTTCGTCCGTGTCATGCTCATCAAAAGGAATCCACTAACAAGGTTGATCAGGTCTTGTTAACAAACTCATTCCGATTAACATGGAACCGGAGAAATTTTGAATAACACTATGTTACCTCAACGGGGATATGCACATCCCCTATAATAAGAATATCATATTTCTTCTTGACAGTAGGAAGAGGAAATTCAGAACCTCCAAATATGATCGATGGAATTTTTCCAATAGAATTAATACTATGAACTTGAGGTTGTTTCCTCGGAAAAAGTACCGTATGCTCATTACCATTAACATGGAAAGTGACATTGCCTTTGTTGCAATCAATAACAGCCCCTGCAGTATTCAAAAAAGGTCTTCCAAGAATAATAGACATACTATCGTCCTCGAATATCAAGAATAACAAAGTCCGTTAAAATAGTAAAGTTTGCAACCACAACAGCACATCCTCACAAATACCGACAGTGTATAGCAGTTGATTTATCAGCCATTTGCAAAGATATTTCAAGAGGGTGTCAACTTATGCAAGTCAAGTCTACGATATAAAGAGAGAGGCATAACACTAACACCGGCTCCAAGATCACATAAAGCAGTTTTAACATAATTTCTTTTAATGGAGCATGGTATAGTAGGTACTCCTGGATCTCCAAGTTTCTTTGGTATTCCACCCTTAAAAGTGTAATTAGCAAGGATGGTGGAAATTTCAGCTTCCGGTATCTTTCTTTTATTAGTGACAATACCTTTCATATACTTAGCATAAGGATTCATTTTGAGCATACCAGTCAATCGCATACGCAAAAAGATAGGTCTAATCATTTCAGCAAAGCGCTCAAAATCCTCATCATCCTTTTTCTTGGATGGTTTGGGAGGAAAGGGCATGGGTTTCTGAACCCATGGTTCTGTTTCTTTACCATGTTTCCTGGCAACGAAGTCTCTTTTATCATAATGTTCATTCTTTGATTGTGGGTTATCAAGATCAACACCAGGTTCAATTTCTACACCATTAAAAAATCTTTACTAGGTTGAGCATCATCATGAACATCGTCATTAACATATTCACTAGGTTCATGTTCATTACCAGATTGTGTTTCAGCATCAGACATGGAGATATCATTTGGATTCTCAGGTGGTTCAGCAATAGGTTCACTAGAAGTTTGCAAAGTCCTATCATTTTTCTTTTTCTTCCTTTTAGAAGAACTAGGTACAACAATATTATTTCTCTGAGAATCTTGTTCAATTCTCTTAGGGTGGCCTTCAGGATACAAAGGTTCCTGAGTCATTCTACCAGTTCTAGTAGCTACTCTAACAAAGATAATCATTTTTCTTACTCTTCATTTCATTAAGCAACTCATTTTGAGCCTTAATTACTTGTTCTACTTGAGTGGTAACCATAGAAGCATGCTTGCTAACAAGTTTAAGTTCACCTCTAATATTAGCCATATAGTCACCCAAGTGTTTAATCATATAAGCATCTCGTTTTAATTGTCTACCAAAATAAGCATTGAAGTCTTCTTGCTTAAACATAAAGTTATCAAACTCATCCAAGCGCTGACTAGCAATTTTAGTAAGAGGGATTTCAGCTCTGTCGTATCTATAGAGAGAATTTGCCTTTACTACCTGTGTCGGGTTATCAAGATCAAGAGGTTCTTCAATAGGTAATGGATCAAGATCATATGTTTCTTCGACAGGCGGTAAATTAAGACCATGTATTTCTTCAATAGGAGGTAAATTCTTAACATCTTCAGCTTTAATACCTTTTTCTTTCATAGATTTCTTTGCCTCTTGCATATCTTCAGATCGAGAAATAGAACACATCTCTTCTTCGAGTTGGTTTAGGAATAGCCTCAGTAATTGGAGCAGGAGCTGGCTCAGGAGGTGCCCAATTATTTTCATTTGTCAACATATTATTCAATAGAATTTCAGCTTCATCCGGTGTTCTTTCCCTGAAAAGAGGACCAGCACAACTATCCAGGTAATCTCTGGAAGCATCGGTTAGTCCATTATAAAAGATATCGAGTATTTCATTTTTCTTAAGAGGATGATCAGGCAAAGCATTTAAGTAACTTGAGAAGCCTCCCCCAAGCTTGTGGGAGACTCTCTTCTTCAATTTGCACAAAGTTGTATATTTCCTTTAAGGCAGCTTGTTTCTTATGAGCAGGGAAATATTTAGCTGAGAAGTAATAAATCATATCATGGGGACTACACACACAACCAGGATCAAGAGAGTTAAACCATAACTTAGCATCACCCTTTAATGAGAACGGAAATATTTTAAGGATATAAAAGTAGCGAGATCTCTCATCATTAGTGAACAGGGTGGCTATATCATTTAATTTAGTAAGATGTGCCACAACAGTTTCAGATTCATAACCATGAAAAGGATCAGATTCAACTAAGGAAATTATATCAGGATCAACAGAGAATTTATAATCCTTATCGGGAACACAAATAGGTGAAGTAGCAAAAGCAGGGCCAGGCCTCATTTTATCTCTAAGTGATTCTTTGTTCCATTTAATTAATTGCCTCTTAGGTTCACGACTATCTTTGCAAGCTAAAATAGCGGCAGAAGATTCCATATCAAAAATATAACCCTCTGGAATAACAGGCCTATATTCATCATCACTTTCATCAATATAATCAGATTCAATAATTTCTTTCTCTCTAGCCCTAGCAATTTGTTCATCAAGAAATTCACTAAGGGGCACAGTATTATCAGGCATAGAAGTAGTTTCATCATAAGTATCATGCATAGTAGAAGTGGAATCATCAATAACATGCATATATCGGAACGAATAGCGTAAGCGTGTTTAGGTGTCACGAGCTTACTCATAATGTAGGTGAATCAAGTGCGAGCTAGATGGTAGTTCCTTACCTCCCCTCGTAGTTGAGGGATAAATTTTTGTCTTAGCGTCTTTCAAGTTCTTCATAGTGTCCAGCAGATATAAATCCCAAGTGACTCAAAGAATAGAGCTATGCTCCCCGGCAACGGCGCCAGAAATTAGTCTTGATAACCCACAAGTGTAGCGTATCGCAATAGCTTTCGAGGGTAGAGTATTCAACCCAAATTTATTGATTCTACACAAGGGGAGCCAAAGAATATTCTCAAGTATTAGCAACTGAGTTGTCAATTCAGCCACACCTGGATAACTTAATATCTGCAACAAGGTATTTAGTAGCAAAGTAATATGATAGTAGTGGTAACGGTAACAAAAGAGTAATGAAGGCAAAAGTAATATTTTTGGTATTTTGTAGTGATTGTAACAATAGCAACGGGAAAGTAAATAAGCGTAAACCAGTAGATGGAAAACTCGTAGGAATTGGATCGGTGATGGATAATTATGCCGGATGCGGTTCATCATGTAACAGTCATAACATAGGGTGACACAGAACTAGGTCCAATTCATCAATGTAATGTAGACATGTATTCCAAATTTAGTCATAATATTTTGAGCGGTTTTGAAATAGAGATAGGCCCTTCCCAGGGGGAGTTTTGTTTGCTATTATTTTGATTTAGTTTGCATAAAGCATGGGACTGGGCATCCCGGTGACCAGCCATTTTCTCGTGAGTGAGGAGCGGAGTCCACTCCTCTTGAGAATAACCCGCCTAACATGGAAGATAAGGGCAGCCCTAGTTGATACATGAGCTATTCGAGCATACAAAACAAAATGTTTATTTGAAGGTTTAGAGTTTGGCATGTACAAATTTACTTGGAACGGCAGGTAGATACCGCATATAGGAAGGTATGGTGGACTCATATGGAATAACTTTGGGGTTTAAGGGATTGGATGCACAAGCATTATTCCCACTTAGTACAAGTGAAGGCTAGCAAAAGACTGGGAAGCAACCAACTAGAGAGTGACAACAGCCATGAACATGCATTAAAATAAATAAACATTGGATGCAAGCATGAGTAGGATATAATCCACCATGAACATAAATATCGTGAAGGCTATGTTGATTTGTTTCAACTACATGCGTGAACATGTGCCAAGTCAAGTCACTTAAATCATTCAAAGGAGGATACCACCCCATCATACCACGTCACAACCATTTTAATAGCATGTTGGCACGCAAGGTAAACAATTATAACTCATAGCTAATCAAACATGGCACGAGCAACTATGATCTCTAATTGTCATTGCAAACATGTTTATCCATAATAAGCTGAATCAGGAACGATGAACTCATCATATTTACAAAAACAAGAGAGGTCGAGTTCATACCAGCTTTTCTCATCTCACCAGTCCATCATATATCGTCATAATTGCCTTTCACTTGCACGAGAACGATGTGAATAATAATAAAAGTGCACGCTTATTGGACTAAGCTGGAATCATGCGAGCATTCAATAAACGAGGAGAAGACAAGGCAATATGGGCTCTTGGTTAAATCAACAATAATGCATATAAGAGCCACTTCAACAATTTAATTATGGTCTTCTCCTATCGACCCCCAAATAAAAGAAAAGGAATAAAACTATTTACACGGGAAAGCTCCCAACAAGCAAAAGAAGAACGGGAAATATTTTTGGGTTTTCTTTTAATTATTACTACTACAGCAAGAAAAGTAAACTACTATTTATTTTTTTCTTAAGGTTTAACAAACACACAAAAAGAAAGCAGGAAAAAGAAAATACTAGCATGGATATTACAGTGAAAGAGTATGAGCACCGACATCTAGCAATGAGTGTGTGTGAACATAAATGTAATGTCGATGGGGAATATGTACTCCCCCAAGCTTAGGCGTTTGGCCTATGTTGGTTCATTGCCAGGGATGGCCTGGCGGATATCCGTAGGTGTAGCTGGGGTTGTACTGTGATGCAGCGGCTATCGCCTCCTGAGCTGCCGCGTGGCGGTGGGCTGCCTCTGCCCTTCTCTCGTACTCATCTGCCTCCTCTCTAGTAATGAAATGTCTTCCTCTTGCCTGATAATCAAAGAGGGCAGGAGCAGGGAGAGTGATATGGACAGCACGACGTCTGTCAAAAATTAGTCGATACTGGAGAAGTGATTCATTTCTCTCAACAAAATGGTGGTGGACCATAGCATTATAGTCTAAATAAGTAGGAGGCAACTCCATATCATCCTCATGAACGTCCACATCAAGAAAATTAGCTAAGCGGGTTGCACAAATTCCTCCAAAGAAATCTCCATTATATCTATTATGATGCAACCTACGTGCTACAATGGCTCCCATATGATAAGATTGGTCTCCTAACACAGCACTCCTGAGAATGCTAAGGCCAGGGACACACATGTGACATGCTTCATCCTTAGCATTTATGCACCTACCTATGAAGAGAGCAAAATAATGTATAGCAGGAAAGTGAATGCTCCCTATGGTTGCTTGTGATATGTCTCTAGATTCCCCCACAGTTATGCTAGCAAGAAATTCTCTAAATTCAGATTTACGGGGGTCACTAATACTACCCCATTGTGGAAGTTTGCAAGCAGAAGTAAAATCCTCTAAGCCCATGGTATAAGAATTGTCATAAAGATCAAACATGACTGTTGGAGAATTACGTGAAGATGAAAATTCAAACCTCCTCACAAATGAGCTAGTGAGATCATGGTACTGTGGGCATTTGTCTGCCTCAAAATTCAAAAGATCAGCGTTACGCAAATATGCGTTAAATTCCTCTTTGATTCCCGCTCGATCCATAAAATTTTCCGAAGGCCATTCACAGGTGGTCAAGACCGAGCTGCTCCTTGGGGGCTCCTCATCAGCATCACACATTGCAAGCCTGGGTCCTTGCTTCCTTGAAGAACCACCTTGGAACATCTTCCTAAACATATTGTTTTCTCTGAAAAAATTCTGAAATTTTTAGTAACTTCAAACAAAAGTGAATCAAACTCAATAAAACTGATAGCAGCTACTCCTACAAGTGCCTAGAGGATATATCATGCATTAGAACTACTTGTAACCATATAAATTTGACATGCAAGCTCAAGAACATGGTCACCTATGCAGCACAAATTTGCAATGAATAAAGCACTAGAGCTAAAACTAATTGGACCAATGGAGGAGTCACATACCAAGGAACAATCTCCCCAAGCAGTTTTGCGGGAGGTGCTTTGAGCAAGGAGATCGAAAATCACAGCAAAGAGAGCTAGAACTCGTGCTTGAAAAAGATATTCGTGTTTGTGGGAGGAAGAAGAAGAGGATGGGTGCAGGAATAAGTGGAGGAGGGCCACCATGGGCCCACAAGGTAGGGGGCGCTACTGGGGTAGGGCGCGCCCACCCTCGTGGCTGTGTGGCAGCCCCCCATGTGTTTTCAAGACCATAAATCCTCAAATATTCCTAAAAAATCATATTAAATTGGCATGGCATCTGGAGGACTTTTATTTTCGGGTATTTTTATATTGCATGATAAATCAGAAATGTATGTAAAAATACTATTTTTAGTTTATTTCAACTAAATAATGTAAAGTATAAAGAGGGTACGAAAGGTTTGTGCTTCTAGTTTCATCCATTTCATGCTCATCAAAAGGAATCCACTAACAAGGTTGATCAGGTCTTGTTAACAAACTCATTCCGATTAACATGGAACCGGAGAAATTTCGAATAACACTATGTTACCTCAACGGGGATATGCATAACCCCTATAATAAGAATATCATATTTCTTTTTGAGAGTAGGAACAGGAAATTCAAAACCTCCAAATATAATCGATGGAATTTTTCCAGTAGAATTTATACTATGAACTTGAGGTTGTTTCCTCGAAAGTGTACTGTATGCTCATTACCATTAACATGGAAAGTGACATTGCCTTTGTTGCAATCAATAACAGCCCCTGCAGTATTCAGAAAAGGTCTTGCAAGAATGATAGACATACTATCGTCCTCGGTAATATCAAGAATAACAAAGTCCGTTAAAATAGTAATGTTTGCAACCACAACAGGCACATCCTCACAAATACCGACATGTATAGCAGGTTAGTTATCAGCCATTTGCAAAGATATTTTAGTATGTGTCAACTTATTCAAGTCAAGTCTACGATATAAACAGAGAGGCATAGAACTAACACCGGCTCCAAGATCACATAAAGCAGTTTTAACATAGTTTCTTTTAATGGAGCATGGTATAGTAGGTACTCCTGGATCTCCAAGTTTCTTTGGTACTCCACCCTTAAAAGTGTAATTAGCAAGCATGGTGGAAATTTCAGCTTCCGGTATCCTTCTTTTATTAGTAATAGTATCTTTCACATACTTAGCATAAGGATTAATTTTGAGCATATCAGTCAATCGCATACGCAAAAAGATAGGTCTAATCATTTCACCAAAGCGCGCAAAATCCTCATCATCCTTTTTCTTGGATGGTTTGAGAGGAAAATGCATGGGTTTGTGAACCCATGGTTCTCTTTCTTTACCATGTTTCCTAGCAACAAAGTCTCTCTTATCATAACGATGATTCTTTGATTGTGGGTTATCAAGATCAACAGCAGGTTCAATTTCAACATCATTATCATTACTAGGTTGAGCATCATCATGAACATCATCATTACCATTTTCACTAGGTTCATGTTCATTACCAGATTGTGTTTCAAAGATCGCACATAGAGATATCATTTGGATTCTCGTGGTTCAGCAATAGGTTCACTAGAAGTTTGCAAAGTCCTATCAATTTTCTTTTTCTTCCTTTTAGAAGAACTAGGTACATCAATATTATTTCTCTGAGAATCTTGTTCAATTCTCTTAGGGTGGCCTTCAGGATACAAAGGTTCCTGAGTCATTCTACCAGTTCTAGTAGCTACTCTAACAGCATAATCATTTTTCGTACTCTTCATTTCATTAAGCAACTCATTTTGAGCCTTAAGTACTTGTTCTACTTGAGTGGTAACCATAGAAGCATGCTTGCTAACAAGTTTAAGTTCACCTCTAATATTAGCCATATAGTCACCCAAGTGTTTAATCATATAAGCATTTTGTTTAAATTGTCTACCAAAATAAGCATTGAAATCTTCTTGCTTAAACATAAAGTTATCAAACTCATCCAAGCACTGACTAGATATTTTAGTAGGAGGGACTTCAGCTTTATCATATCTATAGAGAGAATTTACCTTTACTACCTGTGTCGGGCTATCAAGATCAGGAGGTTCTTCAATAAGTAGTGGATCAATATCATAAGTTTCTTCAACAGGCGGTAGATTAAGACCATGTATTTCTTCAATAGGAGGTAAATTCTTAACATCTTCAGCTTTAGTACCTTTTTCTTTCATAGATTTCTTTGCCTCTTGCATATCTTCAGGACTGAGAAATAGAACACATATCTTCTTCGGAGTTGGTTTAGGAATAGGCTCAGTAATTGGAGCAGGAGCTGGCTCAGGAGGTGCCCAATTATTTTCATTTGTCAACATATTATTCAATAGAATTTCAGCTTCATCCGGTGTTCTTTCCCTGAAAAGAGAACCATCAGAACTATCCAGGTAATCTCTGGAAGCATCGGTTAGTCCATTATAAAAGATATCAAGTATTTCATTTTTCTTAAGAGGATGATCAGGCAAAACATTAAGTAACTTGAGAAGCTTCCCCCAAGCTTGTGGGAGACTCTCTTCTTCAATTTGCACAAAGTTGTATATTTCCTTTAAGGCAGCTTGTTTCTTATGAGCAGGGAAATATTTAGTAGAGAAGTAATAAATCATATCCCGGGGACTACGCACACAACCAGGATCAAGAGAATTAAACCATAACTTAGCGTCACCCTTTAATGAGAACGAAAATATTTTAAGGATATAAAAGTAGCGAGATCTCTCATCGTTAGTGAACATGGTGGCTATATCATTTAATTTAGTAAGATGTGCCACAACAGTTTCAGATTCATAGCCATGAAAAGGATCAGATTCAACCAAAGTAATTATATCAGGATTAACAGAGAATTCATAATCCTTATCGGCAACACAAATAGGTGAAGTAGCAAAAGCAGGGTCGGGCCTCATTTTATCATTAAGAGATTGCTTATTCCGTTTAGCTAATAGCCTTCTAAGCTCATCATTATCTTTGCAAGCTAAAATAGCCGCAGAAGCTTCTTTATCAAAAATATAACCTTCAGGAATAGGCATGTTTTCATCATCAATTTCATCAACCTGTTCAGTTTCAATAATTTCTTTCTCTCTAGCCCTAGCAATTTGTTCATCAAGAAATTCACTAAGGGGCACAGTAGTATCAAGCATAGAAGTAGTTTCATCATAAGTATCATGCATAGCGTATGGCATCACCAATAACATGTGACATATCGTAACTAATAGCGTAATCAGGTTTAGGTGTCGCAAGCTTACTCATAACATAAGGTGAATCAAGTGCAGAGCTAGATGGCAGTTCCTTACCTCCCCTCGTAGTTGAGGGATAAATTTTTGTCTTAGCATCTTTCAAGTTCTTCATAGTGTCCAGCAGATATAAATCCCAAGTGACTCAAAGAATAGAGCTATGCTCCCCAAGAACGGCGCCGTAAATTAGTCTTGATAACCCACAAGTGTAGGGGATCGCAACAGCTTTCGAGGGTAGAGTATTCAACCCAAATTTATTGATTCGACACAAGGGGAGCCAAAGAATATTCTCAAGTATTAGCAACTGAGTTGTCAATTCAGCCACACCTGGATAACTTAATATCTTCAACAAGGTATTTAGTAGCAAAGTAATATGATAGTAGTGGTAACGGTACAAAAGAGTAATGAAAGCAAAAGTAATATTTTTTGTATTTTGTAGTGATTGTAACAGTAGCAACAGGAAACTAAATAAGCGTAAACCAGTAGATGGAAAACTGGTAGGCATTGGATCGGTGATGGATAATTATGCCGAATGCGGTTCATCATGTAACAGTCATAACATAGGGTGACACAGAACTAGCTCCAATTCATCAATGTAATGTAGGCATGTATTCCGAATATAGTCATACGTGCTTATGGAAAAGAACTTGCATGACATCTTTTGTCCTACCCTCTGCTACCTCTTGAGCTTGCGTTGGATTTCCCCAAAGAGGAGAGGATAATGCAGCAAAGTAGCGTAAGTATTTCCCTCAGTTTTTGAGAACCAAGGTATCAATCCAGTAGGAGGCCACGCGCAAGTCCCTCGTGCTACGTCTTGAGCTTGCGTTGGTTTTCCCCGAAGAGGAGAGGATGATGCAACAGAGTAGCGTAAGTATTTCCCTCAGTTTTTGAGAACCAAGGTATCAATCCAAAGAGGAGGCCACGCCAAGTCCCTCGTACCTACACAAAGCAGATAACTCCTCGCAACCAACGCGAATAGGGGTTGTCAATCCCTTCACGGTCACTTACGAGAGTGAGGTCTGATAGAGATGATAGATAATATTTTTGGTATTATTGGTATAAAGATGCAAAGTAAAATAAAAGGCAAAGTAAAAAGCAAAGCAATAATAAAGCGTAGGAAGATTAATATGATGAAAATAGACCCGGGGGTCATAGATTTCACTAGTGGCTTCTCTCAAGAGCATATGTATTTTACGGTGGGTGGACGAATTAATGTTGAGCAATTGACAGAATTGAGTATAATTATGAGAGTATCTAGGTATGATCATGTATATAGGCATCACGTCCGAGACAAGTAGACCGACTCCTGCCTGCATCTACTACTATTACTCCACTCATCGACCGCTATCCAAAGATGCATCTAGAGTATTAAGTTAATGAAAACAGAGTAACACCTTAAGCAAGATGACATGATGTAGAGGAATAAATTCATGCAATATGATAAATACCCCATCTTGTTATCCTCGATGGCAACTATACAATACGTGCCTTGTAACCCTTTCTGTCACTGGGTAAGGACACCGCAAGATTGAACCCAAAGCTAAACACTTCTCACATTGCAAGAACTACCAATCTAGTTGGCCGAACCAAACGGATAATTCGAAGAGACTTGCAAAGATAACCAATCATAGATAAAATAATTCAGAGAAGATTCGAATATTGCTCATAGATAATCTTGATCATAAACCCACAGTTCATCGGTCTCAACAAACACACCGCAAAAAGAAGATTACATCGAATAGATCTCCACGAGAGAGGGGTAGAACATTGTATTGAGATCCAAAAAGAGAGAAGAAGCCATCTAGCTACTAACTATGGACCCAAGGTCTGAAGTAAACTACTCACACTTCATCGGAGAGGCTATGATGATGATGTAGAAGCCCTCCATGGTGGATTCCTTCCCATGGAGCTCCTAACTGGCCCCAAGATGGGATCTCGTGGATACAGAAAGTTGCGGCGGTTGAATTAGGTTTTTGGCTCCGTCTCTGATCTGTTGGGGGTACGTAGGTATATATAGGAGGAAGAAGTACGTCGGTGGAGCTCCGAGGGGCACACGAGGTAGGGGGCGCGCCCTCCACCCTCGTGGCTGCCTCGGGGCTTTCTTGACGGCGGGTTCAAGTCTCCTGGGTCTTATCTGATGAGAAAATCACGTTCTCGAAGGTTTCATTCCGTTTGGACTCCGTTTGATATTCCGTTTCTTCGAAACACTGAAATAGGCAGAAAAAACATCAATTCTGGGCTGGGCCTCTGGTTAATAGGTTAGTCCCAAAAATAATATAAAAGTGGAAAATAAAGCCCAATATAGTCCAAAACAATAGATAATATAGCATGGAGCAATCAAAAATTATAGATACGTTGGAGACGTATCAGGCATCCCCAAGCTTAATTCCTGCTCGTCCTCGAGTAGGTAAATGATAAAAAAGAGAATTTTTGATGCGGAGTGCTACTTGGCATAATTTCAATGTAACTCTTCTTAATTGTGGTATGAATATTCAGATCCGAAAGATTCAAGACAAAAGTTCATATTGACATAAAAATAATAATACTTCAAGCATACTAGCTAAGCAATTATGTCTTCTCAAAATGACATGGCCAAAGAAAGTTCATCCCTACAAAATCATATAGTTTAGGCATGCTCCATTTTCGTCACACAAGAATGCTCTCATCATGCACAACCCCGATGACAAGCCAAGCAATTGTTTCATACTTTAATAATCTCAAACCTATAAACTTTCACGCAATATATGAGCGCGAGCCATGGACATAGCACTATGGGTGGAATAGAATATAATGATGGGGATTATGTGGAGAAGACAAAAAAGGAGAAGGTCTTGCATCAATGAGGCTAATCAACGAGCTATGGAGATGCCCATCAATTGATGTTAATGCAAGGAGTAGGGATTGCCATGCAACGGATGCACTAGAGCTATAAATGTATGAAAGCTCAACAAAAGAAACTAAGTGGGTGTGCATCAAACTTGCTTGCTCACGAAGACCTAGGGCATTTGAGGAAGCCCATCATTGGAATATACAAGCCAAGTTCTATAATGAAAAATTCCCACTAGTATATGAAAGTGACAAAACATGAAAGTATCTATATGAAAAACATGGTGCTACTTTGAAGCACAATATATGAGACTCGCTATATGAAGAACATGGTGCTACTTTGAAGCACAAGTGTGGCAAAGGATAGTAGCATTGTCCCTTCTCTCTTTTTCTCTCATATTTTTTTTGGGCCTTCTCTTTTTTATGGCCTTTCTCTCTTTTTTTATTTTTTATTTATTCCTTACTTGGGACAATGCTCTAGAAAATGATGATCATCATACTTCTATTTATTTACAACTCAATGATTACAACTCGATACTAGAACAAAGTATGACTCTATATGAATGCCTCCGGTGGTGTACCGGGATATGCAATGAATCAATGAGTGACATGTATGAACGAATTATGAACGGTGGCTTTGCCACAAATACTGTCAACTACATGATCATGTTAAGCAATATGACAATGATAAATGTGTCATGATGAACGGGATGGTGGAAGGTTGCATGGAAATATATCTCGGAATGGCTATGGAAATGCCATAATAGGTAGGTATGGTGGATGTTTTGAGGAAGATATAAGGAGGTTTATGTGTGAAAGAGCGTATCATATCACGGGGTTTGGATGCACCGCTAAGTCTGCACCAACTCTCAATGTGAGAAAGGGCAATGCACGGCATCAAGAGGCTAGCAATGATGGAAGGGTGAGAGTGCGATAATCCATGGACTCAACATTAGTCATAAAGAACTCACATACTTATTGCAAAAATCTACAAGCCATCAAAACCAAAGCACTACGCGCATGCTCCTAGGGGATAGATTGGTAGAAAAGACCATCGTCATTCCCCGACCGCCACTCATACGGAGGACAATCAAATAACACCTCATGTTTCAAATTTGTTACATAACGTTTACCATACGTGCATGCTACAGGACTTGCAAACTTCAACACAAGCATTTCTCAAATTCACAACTACTCAACTAGCACGACTTTGATATTATCACCTCCATATCTCAAAACAATTATCAAGCATCAAACTTTTCTTAGTATTCAACGCACTCAAAAGAAAGTTTTTACTATATTTTTTTATACCTAGCATATTATTATTTTGAGCAAATTATCATGCTATTTAAGACTCTCAAAATAATCTAAGTGAAGCATGAGAGATCAATAGTTTCTTTAAAATAACTCCACCATCGTGCTCTAAAAGATATAAGTGAAGAACTAGAGCAAAATTATAAAGCTCAAAAGATATAAGTGAAGCACATAGAGTATTCTAACAAATTCCAATTCAAGTATGGCCCCCTCAAAAGGTCTGTACAACAAGGATGATTGTGGTAAACTAACAAGCAAAGACGAAAATAATACAAGACGCTCCAAGCAAAACCCATATCATGTGGTGAATAAAAGTATAGCTCCAAGTAAAGTTACCGATAGAAGTGGACGAAAGAGGGGATGCCTTCTGGGGCATCCCCAAGCTTTGAATTTTTGGTGTCCTTGGATTATCTTGGGGGTGCTATGGGCATCCCAAAGCTTAGTCTCTTGCCACTCCTTGTTCCATAATCCATCAAAAGATTTCACCCAAAACTTGAAAACTTCACAACACAAAACTCAACAAAAATCTCGTGAGCTCCGTTAGAGAAAGAAAACAAAAGACCACTTCAAGGTACTGTAATGAACTCATTCTTTATTTGTATTGGTGTTAAAATTACTGTATTACAACTTCTCTATGGATTATATATTATTTTACTAACCATAGATGCATCAAAATAAGCAAACAACACACGAAAAACAGAATCTGTCAAAAACAGAACAGTCTGTAGTAATCTGTAACTAACGCAAACTTATGGAACTCCAAAAATTCAGAAAAAATAGGAAGACCTAGGCAATTTGTTTATTGATCATAAGAAATTGGAATCACTATTTTATCACGTTCTGGTGATTTGTAACAATTGTTTTCGTGAACCGAAAGTTTCTTGAAATTACAGCAAGATCAAATAACTATTATCCAAGAAGATCCTATATGTTTAACTTGGCACAAACACTAATTAAAACATAAAACCACATCTAAACAGAAGGTAGATGGATTATTTATTCCTAAAAAGAAACAAAAACAAAAAATCTAAAAATAAAATTGGGTTGCCTCCCAACAAGCGCTTTTCTTTAAAGCCTTTTTAGCTAGGCACTGAGATTTCAATGATGCTCACAAGAAAGACAAGAATTGAAGCACAAAAAGAGCATCATAAAACATGTGACAAACACACTTAAGTCTAACATACTTACTATGCATAGGCATATTATAAGCAAACAAATTATCGTAGCAAGCAAAAACTAGCATATGCAAGGAAGCGGAAGGGAACAATAGCAATCTCAACATAACGAGAGGTAATTTAGTAAAGCTCCGAATCCTTAGAACACCTTCTAGGTAAAGGTGACTCATATTCAATCTCATCATTATCAAGATTCATATTGCAAAACAAGGATTTAATGGGATACACATCAATAACTTTTAGATCTTCATCTTGATTTGCATGAAAATTGGAAGAACACGCTTTAAAAAAGGCATCTTTCATAGCACGCATCCTAGCGGTTCTTTCCTTGCACTCATCAATGGAAGTTCTCATGGCTTTGATAGACTCATTGATATCATGCTTAGGAGGAATAGATCTAAGATTTAAAGAGTCAACATCAAGAGAAATTCTATCAAAGTTCCTAGCCAATTCATCAACTTTAAGTAATTTCTCTTCAAGCAAAGCATTAAAATTCTTTTGTGAATTCATAAACTCTTTGACACTATTCTCAAATTCAGAGGGCATCTTATTAAAATTTACATAAGAGTTGTTGTAGGAATTTCCATAATTATTAGAAGGATTACTAGGATAGGGCCTAGGATTAAAATTCCCTCTATATGCATTGTTACCAAAATTATTCCTACCAACAAAATTCACATCCATAGATTCATTATTATTCTCAATCAAAGTAGACAAAGGCATATCATTAGGATCAGAAGAAACACTCTAGTAGCAAATAATTTCATAAGTTCATCCATCTTTCCACTCAAAACATTGATTTCTTCTATCGCATGCACTTTTTTATTAGTAGATCTTTCAAGGTGCCATTGAGAATAATTAACCATAATATTATCTAGGAGTTTAGTAGCATCTCCTAAAGTGATTTCCATAAAAGTGCCTCCCGTGGCCAAATCTAAAAGATTTCTAGAAGCAAAATTCAATCCGGCATAAATTTTTTGTATAATCATCCACAAGTTTAAACCATGAGTAGGGTAATTACGTATCATTAATTTCATTCTCTCCCAAGCTTGTGCAACATGTTCATGATCAAGTTGCTTAAAATTCATAATATCGTTCCTAAGAGAGATGATCTTAGTGGGAGGAAAATACTTAGAGATAAAAGCATCTTTGCACTTGTTCCAATAATCAATACTATTTTTAGGCAAAGACGAAAACCAAGCTTTAGCACGATCTCTAAGCGAAAAAGGAAATAGCTTCAATTTAACAACATCATTTTCAACATCTTTCTTCTTTTGCATATCACACAAATCCACAAAGCTATTTAAATGAGTAGCGGCATCTTCACTAGGAAGGCCGGCGAATTGTTCTTTCATAACGAGATTCAACAAAGCAGTATTGATTTCACAAGATTCAGTATTGGCAAGAGGAGCAATCGGAGTGCTAAGGAAATCATTATTGTTGGTATTGGTAAAGTCACACAACTTGGTATTATCTTGAGCCATAGTGACAAGCAAGCAATCCAACACACGAGCAAAAAGGCAAGCGAAAAGAGAGGAGGAGATTGGGAAAGAGAGGGAGAATAAAACGGCAAGGGTGAAGTGGGGGAGAGGAAAATGAGAGGCAAATGGCAAATAATGTAATGCAAGAGATAAGGGATTGTGATGGGTACTTGGTATGCTGACTTTTGCGTAGACTCCCCGGCAACGGCGCCAGAAATCCTTCTTGCTACGTCTTGAGCTTATGCGTTGGTTTCCCCGAAGAGGAGAGGATGATGCAGTAGAGTAGCGTAAGTATTTCCCTCAGTTTTTGAGAACCAAGGTATCAATCCAGTAGGAGGCCACGCACAACTCCCTCGTACCTACACAAAACAAATAGCTCCTCGCAACCAATGCAAATAGGGGTTGTCAATCCCTTCACGGTCATTTACGAGAGTGAGATCTGATAGAGATGATAGATAATATTTTTGGTATTTTTGGTATAAAGATGCAAAGTAAAAAAAAGGCAAAGTAAAGAGCAAAGCAATAATAAAGCGTAGGAAGATTAATATGATGAAAATAGACCCGGGGCCATAGATTTCACTAGTGGCTTCTCTCAAGAGCATAGGTATTTTACGGTGGGTGAATGAATTATCGTTGAGCAATTGATGTAATTGAGCATAGTTATGAGAATATCTAGGTATGATCATGTATATAGGCATCACGTCTGAGACAAGTACACCGACTCCTACCGCATCTACTACTATTACTCCACTCATCGACCGCTATCCAGGATGCATCTAGAGTATTAAGTTAATGAAAACAGAGTAACGCCTTAAGCAAGATGACATGATGTAGAGGAATAAATTCATGCGATATGATAAATACCCCAGCTTGTTATCCTCGATGGCAACAATACAATACGTGCCTTGCTGCCCCTACTGTCACTGGGAAAGGACACCACAAGATTGAACCCAAAGCTAAGCACTTCTCCCATTGCAAGAACTACCAATCTAGTTAGCCAAACCAAACGGATAATTCGAAGAGACTTGCAAAGATAACTCAATCATACATAAAAGAATTCAGAGAAGATTCAAATATTGCTCATAGATAATCTTGATCATAAACCCACAATTCATCGGTCTCAACAAACACACTGCAAAAAGAAGATTACGTGGAATAGATCTCCACGAGAGAGGGGGAGAACATTGTATTGAGAGCCAAAAAGAGAGAAGAAGCTACCTAGCTACTAACTATGGACCCGAAGGTTTGAGGTAAACTACTCACACTTCATCAGAGAGGCCATGTTGTTGATGTAGAAGCCCTCCGTGGTGGAATCCCTTTCCGGCGGAGCTCCGGAACAGGCCCCAAGATGGGATCTCGTGGATACAGGAAGTTGCGGCGGTGGAATTAGGTTTTTGGCTCCGTATCTGATCTGTTGGGGGTACGTAGGTATATATAGGAGGAAGAGGTACGTCGGTGCATCTCCGAGGGGCCCACAAGGCAGGGGGGCGCGCCCTCCACCCTCGTGACCGCCTCGTGGCTTTCTTTACGGAGGGTCCAAGTCTCCCGGGTCTTATCTGATGAGAAAATCACGTTCCTGAAGATTTCATTCCGTTTGGACTCCGTTTGATATTCCGTTTCTTCGAAACACTGAAATAGGCAAAAAAACAACAATTACAGGCTGGGCCTCCGGTTAATAGGTTAGTCCCAAAAGTAATATAAAAGTGGAAAATAAAGCCCAATATAGTCCAAAACGATAGATAATATAGCATGGAGCAATCAAAAATTATAGATACGTTGGAGACGTATCACCTACATCTACTACTATTACTTCACTCATCGACCACTATCCAGCATGCATCTAGAGTATTAAGTTCAAGAAAACAGAGTAACACCTTAAGCAAGATGACATGATGTAGAGGGATAGATTCATGCAATATGATAAAAACCCCATCTTGTTATCCTCGATGGAAACAATACAATACGTGCCTTGCTGCCTTCTATACATCCTTTGGGAAAGGACACCGCAAGATTGAACCCAAAGCTAAGCACTCCTCCCGTTGCAAGAAAAACCAATCTAGCTGGCCAAACTAAACTGACAATTCGAAGAGACTTGCAAAGATAACCAATCATACATAAAAGAATTCAGAGAAGATTCAAATATTGTTCATAGATAATCTTGACCATAAACCCACAATTCATCGTTCTCAACAAACACACCGCAAAAAGAAGATTACATCGAATAGATCTCCATGAGAGAGGGGGAGAACATTGTATTGGTATCCAAAAAGAGAGAAGAAGCCATCTAGCTACTAACTATGGACCGGAAGGTTTGAAGTAAACTACTCACACTTCATCGGAGGGGCTATGATGTTGATGTAGAAGCCCTCCGTGGGGGATTCCCTTTCCTGCGGAGATCCGGAACATGCCCCAAGATGGGATCTTGTGGATACAGAAAGTTGCGGCGGTGGAATTCGGGTTTTGGCTCCGTATCTGATCGTTTGGGAGTACGTAGGTATATATAGGAGGAAGGAGTACGTCGGTGGAGCAAAGGGGGGCCCACGAGGCAGGGGGCGCGCCGTAGGGGGGCGCGCCCTCCACCCTCGTGGCCACCTCCCTACTTTCTTGACGGAGGGTCCAAGTCTCCTGGATCATATCTGTTGAGAAAATCATGTTCCCGAAGGTTTCATTCCGTTTGGACTCCGTTTGATATTCCGTTTCTTCAAAACACTGAAATAGGCAAAAGCAGCAATTCTGGGCTGGGCCTCCGGTTAATAAGTTAGTCCCAAAAATAATATAAAAGTGGAAAATAAAGCCCAATATGGTCCAAAACAGTAGATACGTTGGAGACGTATCAGGCATCCCCAAGCTTAATTCCTGCTCGTCCTCGAGTAGATAAATGATAAAAAAGAATTTTTGATGCGGAGTGCTACTTGGCATAATTTCAATGTAATTCTTCTTAATTGTGGTATGAATATTCAGATCCGAAAGATTCAAGACAAAAGTTCATATTGACATAAAAATGATAATACTTCAAGCATACTAACTAAGCAATTATGTCCTCTCAAAATAACATGGCCAAAGAAAGTTCGTCCCTACAAAATCATATAGTTTATTCATGCTCCATTTTCTTCACACAAGAATGCTCTCATCATGCACAACCCCGATGACAAGCCAAGCAATTGTTTCACACTTTAGTAATCTCAAACCTATAAACTTTCACGCAATATATGAGCGCTAGCCATGGACATAGCACTATGGGTGGAATAGAATATAATGATGGGGGTTATGTGGAGAAGACAAAAAAGGAGAAGGTCTCACATCAACGAGGCTAATCAACGGGCTAGGGAGATGCCCATCAATTGATGTTAATGCAAGGAGTAGGGATTGCCATGCAACAGATGCACTAGAGCTATAAATTTATGAAAGCTCAACAAAAGAAACTAAGTGGGTGTGCATCCAACTTGCTTGCTCACGAAGACCTAGGGCACTTGAGGAGGCCCATTGTTGGAATATACAAGCCAAGTTCTATAATGAAAAATTCCCACTAGTATATGAAATTGACAAAACAAGAGACTCTCTATATGAAGATCATGGTGCTACTTTGAAGCACAATATATGAGACTCGCTACATGAAGAACATGGTGCTACTTTGAAGCACAATTCTGGAAAAAGGATAGTAGCATTGCCCCTTATCTCTTTTTCTCTCTTTTTTTTGGTGGGCTCTTTGGCCTCTTTTTTTGTGTGGGCTCTTTGGCCTCTTTTTTTATTTGTTTGACCTCACATGGGACAATGCTCTAATAATGATGATCATCACACTTCTATTTATTTATAACTTAATATTACAACTCGATACTAGAACATAGTATGACTCTATATGAATGCCTCGGGCGGTGTACCGGGATATGCAATGAATCAATGAGTGACATGTATGAACGAATTATGAACGGTGGCTTTGCCACAAATACTGTCAACTACATGATCATGTTAAGCAATATGACAATGATAAATGTGTCATGATGAACGGGATGGTGGAAGGTTGCATGGAAATATATCTCGGAATGGCTATGGAAATGCCATAATAGGTAGGTATGGTGGCTGTTTTGAGGAATATATAAGGAGGTTTATGTGTGAAAGAGCGTATCATATCACGGGGTTTGGATGCACCGGCTAAGTTTGCACCAACTCTCAATGTGAGAAAGGGCAATGCACGGCATCAAGAGGCTAGCAATGATGGAAGGGTGAGAGTGCGATAATCCATGGACTCAACATTAGTCATAAAGAACTCACATACTTATTGCAAAAATCTACAAGCCATCAAAAACCAAAGCACTACGCGCATGCTCCTAGGGGGATAGATTGGTAGGAAAAGACTGTCGCTCGTCCCCGACCGCCACTCATAAGGAAGACACTCAAAGAACACCTCATGTTTCAAATTTGTTACATAACATTTACCATACGTGCATGCTACGGGACTTGCAAACTTCAACACAAGCATTCCTCAAATTCACAACTACTCAACTAGCACAACTTTGATATTATCACCTCCATATCTCAAAACAATTATCAAGCATCAAACTTTTCTTAGTATTCAACGCACTCATAAGAAAGTTTTTACTATATTTTTATACCTAGCATATTAGGATTTTAAGAAAATTACCATGCTATTTAAGACTCTCAAAATAATGTAAGTGAAGCATGAGAGATCGAAAGTTTCTTTAAAACAAATCCACCACCGTGCTCTAAAAGATATAAGTGAAGTACTAGAGCAAAACTATAAAGCTCAAAAGATACAAGTGAAGCACAATGAGTATTCTATCAAATTCCAATTCATGTATGGCTCTCTCAAAAGGTGTGTACAGCAAGGATGATTGTGGTAAACTAAAAAGCAAAGACTCAAATCATACAAGATGCTCCAAGCAAAACACATATCATGTGGTGAATAAAAATATAGCCTCAAGTAAAGTTACCGATGGAAGTAGAAGAAAGAGGGGATGCCTTCCGGGGCATCCCCAAGCGTTGACTTTTTGGTGTCCTTGGATATTCTTGGGGGTGCCATGGGCATCCCCAAGCTTAGTCTCTTACCACTCCTTGTTCCATAATCCATCAAAAGATTTCACCCAAAACTTGAAAACTTCACAACACAAAACTCAACAGAAATCTCGTGAGCACCGTTAGCGAAAGAAAACAAAGGACCACTTTTAGGTAATGTAATGAACTCATTATTTATTTATATTGGTGTTTAACCTACTGTATTCCAACTTCTTTATGGTTTATAAACTATTTTACTAGCCATAGATTCATCAAAATAAGCAAACAACAAACGATAAACAGAATCTGTCAAAAACAGAACAGTCTGTAGCAATCTGTAACTAACGCAAACTTCCGCAACTCAAAACATTCGGCCAAAATAGGACGACCTAGGAAATTTGTTTATTGATAAGTAGAAATTGGAATCAGTATTTTATATCGTTCTGATGATTTTTAATAATTGTTTTCGTGAACAGAAATTTTCTGGAAATTACAGCAAGATCAAATAACTATCATCCAAGAAGATCCTATAGGTTTAACTTGGCACAAACACTAATTAAAGAATATAAAAAATCTAAACAGAATGTAGATGGATTATTTATTCCTAAACAGAAACAAAAACTAAAAACTAAAAATAAAATTGGGTTGTCTCCCAACAAGCGCTATCGTTTAACGCCCCTAGCTAGGCATAAAAGCAAGGATAGATCTAGGTATTGCCATCTTTGGTAGGCAATCCATATGTGGCTCTCATGATAGATTCATATGGTAATTTTATTTTCTTCCTAGGGAAGTGTTCCATCCCCTTATTTAATGGAGATTGGAATCTAATATTCCCTTCCTTCATATCAATAATTGCACCAATCGTTCTAAGGAAAGGTCTACCAAGAATAATAGTACATGAAGGATTGCAATCTATATCAAGAACGATAAAATCTACGGGCACATAATTCCTGTTTGCAACAATAAGAACATCATTAATTCTTCCCATAGATTTCTTAATAGTGGAATCCGCAAGGTGCAAGTTTAGAGAGCAATCATCAAAGTCGCGGAAACCTAGCAAATCACACAATGTTTTGGGAATAGTGGAAACACTAGCACCCAAATCACACAAAGCATAAAATTCATGATCCTTAATCTTTATTTTAATATTTGGTTCCCACTCATCGTAAAGTTTTCTAGGGATAGAAATTTACAACTCAAGTTTTTCTTCATAAGATTGCATCAAGGCATCAACGATATGTTTAGTAAAAGCTTTATTTTGACTATAAGCATGAGGAGAATTTAGCATGGATTGCAACAAGGAAATACAATCAATTAAAGAACAACTTTCATAATTAAATTCCTTGAGATCCAAAATAGTGGGTTTAGCAACATCTAAGGTTTCATTCTTTTCAATCCCACTTTTATCAATTTTATCATCAAGATCTAAAAACTCCGAATTCTTAGAACGCCTTCTAGGTAACAGTGGATCATATTCAGTTTCATCAAGATTCATATTACAAAACAAAGATTTGATAGGGGACACATCAATAACTTTTAGATCTTCATCTTGATTTTCATAGGAATTCGGTTTAGCGGCCATCTTATTGACTAAGGTAGCTTGCTTATCCGAAATTTCAGCAGTCAACTTCTCAAGACGAGCAATTTGGGATCTTATGCCATCAAATTCTTTAGACATATCATCGAGCTCTTTATTCATATAATTCATAAAACTTTATTGATCTTTAAGCTCGTTTCTGAAGAAATTATTACGCTCAAATTGTAAAACCATAAAACTCTTGACGTTACTTTCCATCTCTTCTAACTTTTTAAGGTGAAGATCACCAAATCTAGGAAGAGCCATCGCGACAAGCAAGCAATCCAACACACGAGCAACAAAAGGCAAACGAGAAAAAGGCAAACGGAAAAGAGAGGCCAAATAAAACGGCAAGGGTGAAGTGGGGGAGAGGAAAACGAGAGGCAAATGGCAAATAATGTAATGCGGGAGATAAGGAATTGTGATGGGTACTTGGTATGTTGACTTTTGCATAGACTCCCCGGCAACGGCGCCAGAAATTCTTCTTGCTACCTCTTGAGATTGCGTTGGATTTCCCCGAAGAGGAGAGGATAATGCAGCAAAGTAGCGTAAGTATTTCCCTCAGTTTTTGAGAATCAAGGTATCAATCCAGTAGGAGGCCACGCGCAAGTCCCTTGCACCTACACAAAAACAATAGCTCAACGCAACCAACGCGATTAGGGGTTGTCAATCCCTTCACGATCACTTACGAGAGTGAGATCTGATAGATAATATTTTTGGTATTTTTGATATAAAGATGCAAAGTAAAATAAAAAGTAAAGTAAAAAAGCAAAGCAATAATAAAGTGATGGAAGATTGATATGATGAGAATAGACCCGGGGGCCATAGGTTTCACTAGTGGCTTCTCTCAAGAGCATAAGTATTCTACGGTGGGTGAACAAATTATCGTTCAAAGAATTGATGTAATTGAGCATAGTTATGAGAATATCTAGGTATGATCATGTATATAGGCATCACGTCCGAGACAAGTAGACCGACTCACCGCATCTACTACTATTACTCCACTCATCGACCGCTATCCAAAGATGCATCTAGAGTATTAAGTTCAAGAAAACAGAGTAACGCCTTAAGCAAGATGACATGATGTAGAGGGATAGATTCATGCAATATGATAAAAAACCCCATCTTGTTATCCTTGATGGCAACAATACAATACGTGCCTTGCTGCCCCTTCTGTCACTGGGAAAGGACACCGCAAGATTGAACCCAAAGCTAAGCACTTCTCCCATTGCAAGAAAAACCAATCTAGCTGGCCAAACTAAACTGACAATTCGAAGAGACTTGCAAAGATAACAAATCATACATAAAAGAATTCAGAGAAGATTCAAATCATAAACCCACAATTCATCAGTCTCAACAAACACACCGCAAAAACAAGATTACTTCGAATAGATCTCCACGAGAGAGGGGTAGAACATTGTATTGAGATCCAAAAAGAGAGAAGAAGCCATCTAGCTACTAACTATGGACCCGAAGGTCTGAAGTAAACTACTCACACTTCATCGGAGGGGCTATGATGTTGATGTAGAAGCCCTCCGTGGTGGATTCCTCTTCTGGCGGAGCTCCGGAACAGGCCCCAAGATGGTATCTCGTGGATACAGAAAGTTGCAGCGGTGGAATTAGGGTTTTGGCTCCGTATCTGATCGTTTGGGGGTACGTAGGTATATATAGGAGGAAGGAGTACGTCGGTGGAGCAAAGGGGGCCCCACAATGCAGGGGGCGTGCCGTAGGGGGGGCCCTCCACCCTCGTGGCCACCTCCCTCCTTTCTTGACGGAGGGTCCAAGTCTCCTGGATCATATCTGTTGAGAAAATCACGTTCCCGAAGGTTTCATTCCGTTTGGACTCCGTTTGATATTCCATTTCTTCAAAACACTGAAATAGGCAAAAAAAAAACAGCAATTCTGGGCTGGGCCTCTGGTTAATAGGTTAGTCCCAAAATAATATAAAAGTGGAAAGTAAAGCCCAATATGGTCCAAAATAGTAGATAATATAGCATGGAGCAATCAAAAATTATAGATACGTTGGAGACGTATCACCCTCACGTGGCAGCGGGGTCCTAATGGAAACTAAGGGATATTAAGGCCTCCTTTTAATAGAGAACCGGAACAAAGCATTAGCACATAGTGAATACATGAACTCCTCAAACTATGGTCATCACCGGGAGTGGTCCCGATTATTGTCACTTCGTGGTTGCCGGATCATAACACATAGTAGGTGACTATAGACTTGCAAGATAGGATCAAGAACGCACATATATTCATGAAAACATAATAGGTTCAGATCTGAAATCATGACACTCGGGCCCTAGTGACAAGCATTAAGCATAGCAAAGTCATAGCAATATCAATCTCAGAACATAGTGGATACTAGGGATCAAACCCTAACAAAAATAACTCGACTACATGATAGATATCATCCAACCCATCACCGCCCAAAGAAGCCTACGATGGAATTACTCACGCACGGCAGTGAGCATAATGAAATTGGTGATGGAGGATGGTTGATGATGACGACGGCGACGAATCCCCCTCTCCGGAGCCCCGAACGGACTCCAGATCAGCCCTCCCGCAAGGTTTTAGGGCTTGGCGGCGGCTCCGTATCGTAAAACACGATGATTTCTTCTCCTTGATTTTTTTCTCCCCGAAAGCAAATATATAGAGTTGGAGTTGGCATCGGAAGGTCTCCAGGGGGCCGACGAGGTAGGGGGGCGCGCCCTAGGGGGGCAGGCGCGCCCCCACCCTTGTGGACAGGTGGTGGGCCCCCTAGCCTTCATCTTTGGCGAGGATTTTTTATTATTTTTAACTAGACGATTCGTGGAGTTTCAGGTCATTCCGAGAGCTTTTTGTTTTCGGCACATAAAACAACATCATGCAATTTTGCTGAAAACAACGTCAGTCCGGGTTAGTTCCATTCAAATCATGCAAGTTAGAGTCCAAAACAAGGGCAAAAGTGTTTGGAGAAGTAGATACGACGGAGATGTATCAGTACCCTGCTCAACATGCCAGAGAGGACCAAAGATGGGCCGAAAGCAAGGGCAGACTTGAAATCAATGGGCATCAGGGAGGAGCTTCACGTTAATGATGATGATGATGATGCGAAGCAGGACACGGAAAGTCGTCGCAAAGGCAAAAAGGCCAAGACGACCGAAAATGACTACACTCCCGCGTGCTTCACTCTAAGTCAGGAGGAGATCGAGCAGTTTTTCACCTGCCTCGTAGGAGTAAAACTTCCATACGGTTACGCGGGGAGATAAGCAGATACCTAGACTCAGCGAAGCAGAAGTTCAGTGGGATGAAGTCTCACGACAGTCACGTGCTGATGACGCGGATACTTTCAGTTGCAATTCGTGGGATCATGGACGCGCACGTCCGTGAAACGCTATTTGGCCTATGCAACTTTTTCGACGTCATCTCTCGGAAGTCGGTTGGCGCGAGGCAACTCAGAAGGTTACATGAAGAGATCATGGTGATACTATGCGAGCTTGAGATGTACTTCCTGAAGGAAATATGCCCTAGAGGCAATAATAAAGTTATTACATATTTCCTTATTTCATGATAAATGTTTATTATTCATGCTAGAATTGTATTAACCGGAAACATAATACGTGTGTGAATACATAGACAAACATAGTGTCACTAGTATGCCTCTACTTGACTAGCTCATTAATCAAAGATGGTTATGTTTCCTAACCATAGACATGAGTTGCCATTTGATTAACGGGATCACATCATTAGGAGAATGATGTGATTGACATGACCCATTCCGTTAGCATAGCACTTGATCGTTAAGTATGTTGCTATTGCTTTCTTCATGACTTATACATGTTCCTACAACTATGAGATTATGGAACTCCCGTTTATCGGAGGAACACTTTGTGTGCTACCAAACGTCACAACGTAACTGTGTGACTATAAAGGAGCTCTACAAGTGTCTCCAAAGGTACATGTTGAGTTGGCGTATTTCGAGATTAGGTTTTGTCACTCCGATTGTCGGAGAGGTATCTCTGGGCCCTCTCGGTAATGCACATCACTATAAGCCTTGCAAGCAATGTAGCTAATGAGTTAGTTGCGGAATGATGCATTACGTAACGAGTAAAAGAGACTTGCCGGTAACGAGATTGAACTAGGTATTGAGATACCGACGATCGAATCTCGGGCAAGTAACATACCGATGACAAAGGGAACAACGTATGTTGTTATCCGGTTTGACCGACAAAGATCTTCGTAGAACATGTAGGAGCCAATATGAGCATCCAGGTTCCGCTATTGGTTATTGACCCAGAATGGTTCTCGGTCATGTCTACATAGTTCTCGAACCCGTAGGGTCCGCACGCTTAAGGTTTCGATGACAGTTATATTATGAGTTTATGAGTTTTGATGTACCGAAGTTTGTTCGGAGTCCCGAATGTGATTATGGACATGACGAGGACTCTTGAAATGGTCGAGACATGAAGATTGATATATTGGACGACTATATTCGGACACCGGAAGTGTTCCGGAGAAGTTTCGGATAAAACCGGAGTGCCGGAGGGTTATCGGAACCCCCGGGGGAACTAATGGGCCTCGATGGGCCTTAGTGGAGAGAGAGAGGGGCGGCCTAGGGCAGGCCGCGCGCCCCTCCCCTCTTGTCCGAATTGGACTAGGAGAGGGGGCGCCCCTTCCTTCTCCCTCTCCTCTCCTTCCTTCCCCTCTCTCCCTTTAGGTGGAAACCTACTAGGACTTGGAGTCCTAGTAGGATTCCCCTCTTGGGGGCGCGCCATAGAGGGCCGGCCGGCCTCCCCCTTGCTCCTTTATATACGGGGGCAGGGGGGCACCCCAAGGACACACAATTGATCTCTCGATCTCTTAGCCGTGTGCGGTGCCCCCCTCCACCATAGTCCTCGATAATATTGTAGCGGTGCTTAGGTGAAGCCCTGCGACGGTAGAACATCAAGATCATCACCACGCCGTCGTCGATGTAACTCTTCCCCGACATTCTGCTGGATCGGAGTCCGGGATCGCCATCGAGCTGAACGTGTGCTAGAACACGGAGGTGCCGTGGTTTCGTGCTTGATCGGTCGGGCCGTGAAGACGGCGACTACATCAACCGCGTTGTTATAACGCTTCCACTTTCGGTCTCACGAGGGTACGTGGACAACACTCTCCCCTCTCGTTGCTATGCATCACCATGATCTTGCGCAGCGTAGGAATTTTTTGAAATTACTACGTTCCCCAACAAAGTGGCATCCGAGCCAGGTTTTATTCAGAGATGTTATATGCACGAGTAGAACACAAGTGCGTTAGGGCGATACAAGTCATACCGCTTGAAAGCATGTCATACTTTGGTTCAAGGCGGTATTGTTGGATGAAGCGGCCCGACCGACATTAGGCGTGACGCTTACGCCGAGACTGGTTCTACCGACGTGCTTTGCACATGTGTGGTCAAGTGGTGTCTGTTTCTCCAACTTTAGTTGAATCAAGTGTGGCTATGCTTGGTCCTTGCGAAGGTTAAAACAACACTAACTTGACAAACTATCGTTGTGGTTTTGATGCGTAGGTAAGAACGGTTCTTGCTCAGCCCGTAGCAGCCACGTAAAACTTGCAACAACAAAGTAGAGGACGCCTAACTTGTTTTTGCAGGGCATGTTGTGATGTGATATGGTCAAGACGTGATGCTATATTTTATTGTATGAGATGATCATGTTTTGTAACCGAGTTATCGGCAACTGGCAGGAGCCATATGGTTGTCACTTTATTGTATGCAATGCAATCGCCCTGTAATGTTTTAGTTTATCTCTAAGCGGTAGCGATAGTCGTAGAAGCATAAGATTGGCGAAACGACAACGATGCTACGATGAAGATCATGGTGTCGCGCCGGTGACGATGGTGACCACGACGGTGCTTCGGAGATGGAGATCACAAGCACAAGATGATGATGGCCATGTCATATCACTTATATTGATTGCATGTGATGTTTATCCTTTATGCATCTTATCTTGCTTTGGTTGACGGTAGCATTTTAAGATGATCTCTCACTAATTATCAAGAAGTGTTCTCCCTGAGTATGCACCGTTGTGAAAGTTCTTCGTGCCGAGACACCACGTGATGATCGGGTGTGATAGGCTCTACGTTCAAATACAACGGGTGCAAAACAGTTGCACATGCGGAATACTCACGTTAAACTTGACGAGCCTAGCGTATACAGATATGGCCTCGGAGCATGGAGACCGAAAGGTTGAACGTGAATCATATAGTAGATATGATCAACATAGTGATGTTCACCATTGAAACTACTCCATCTCACGTGATGATCGGACATGGTTTAGTTGATTTGGATCACGTGATCAGTTAGATGACTAGAGAGATGTCTGTCTAAGTGGGAGTTCTTAAGTAATATGATTAATTAAACTTAAATTTATCATGAACTTAGTACCTGATAGTATTTTGCTTGTCTATGTTTGTTGTAGATAGATGGCTTGTGCTGTTGTTCCGTTGAATTTTAATGCATTCCTTGAGAAAGCTAAGTTGAAAGATGATGGTAACAATTACATGGACTGGGTCCGTAACTTGAGGATTATCCTCATTGCTGCACAGAAGAATTACGTCCTTAATGCACCGCTAGGTGACAGACCTATTGCAGGAGCAGATGCAAACGTTATGAACATTTGGCTAGCTCAATATGATGACTACTTGATAGTTTAGTGCACCATGCTTAACGGCTTAGAATCGGGACTTCAAAGACGTTTTGAATGTCATGGACCATATGAGATGTTCCAGGAATTGAAATTAATATTTCAAGCAAATACCCGAGTTAAGAGATATGAAGTCTCCAACAAGTTCTATAGCTAAAAGATGGAGGAGAATCGCTCAACTAGTGAGCATGTGCTCAGATTGTCTGGGTACTACAATCGCTGAATCAAGTGGGAGTTAATCTTCCGGATAAGATAGTGATTGACAGAGTTCTCTAGTCACCATCACCAAGTTACTAGAACTTCGTGATGAACTATAGTATGCAAGGGATGACGAAAACGATTCCCGAGCTCTTCGTGATGTTGAAATCGACGAAGGTAGAAATCAAGAAAGAGCATCGAGTGTTGATGATTGACAAGACCACTAGTTTCAAGAGAAGAGCAAAGGGAAAGAAAGGGAACCTCAAGTAGAATGACAAGCAAGTTGTCACTCCAAAGCTGGACCAAAGCCTGAAACTGAGTGCTTACACTGCAAAGGAAATGGTCACTGGAAGCGGAAATGCCCTGAATATTTGGTGGATAAGAAGGATGGCAAATTGAACAAAGGTATATTTGATATACAGGTTATTGATGTGTGCCTTACTAGTGTTTATAGTAGCCCCTGAGTATTTGATACTTGTTCGATTGCTTAGATTAGTAACTCGAAACAGGAAAATAAACAGAGACTAGTTGAAGGGCAAGTGACGATGAGTGTTGGAAGTAGTTCCAAGATTGATATGATCATCATCTCACACTCCCTATATTTTCGAGATTAGTGTTAAACCTAAATAAATGTTATTTGGTGTCTGCGTTGAGAATAAATATGATAAGATCATGTTTATTATGTATACGATTATTCATCTAAGATAGAGAATAAATTGTTATTGTGTTTACATGAATAAAACCTTCTATGGTCATACACCCAATGGTGATGGTTTATTGAATCTTGATCATAGGTGATACACATATTCATAATGTTGATGCCCAAAGATGCAAAGTTAATAATGATAGTGCAACTTATTTGTGGCACTGCCGTTTGGGTCATATCGGTGTAAAGCGCATGAAGAAACTCCATAAAGATGGATTTTCGGAATCACTTGGTTATGAATCATTTGATGCTTGCGAACCGTGCCTTTTTGGCAAGATGACTAAAACTCCGTTCTCCGGAACAATGGAACGAGCTACTAACTTGTTGGAAATAATACATACCGATGTATGCGGTCCAATGAGTGTTGATGCTCGTGGCGGGTATCGTTATTTTCTGACATTCACAGATGATTTGAGCAGATATGCGTATATCTACTTAATGAAGCACAAGTCTGAAACATTTGGAAATTCAAAGAATTTCAGAGTGAAGTGGAGAATCATCGTAACAAGAAAATAAAGTTTCTACAATCTGATTGTAGAGAAGAATATTTGAGTTACGAGTTTGGCCTTCATTTTAAACAATGTGGAATAGTTTCACAGTTCATGCCACATGGAACACCACAACGTAATGGTGTGTCCGAACGTCGTAACCGCACTTTACTGGATATGGTGCGATCTATGATATATCTTACCGATTTACCACTATCGTTTTGGGGTTATGCATTAGAGATAGCTGCATTCACTTTAAATAAGGCACCATCTAAATCCGTTGAGACGACACTGTATGAACTATGGTTTAGCAGTAAACCTAAGCTGTCGTTTCTTAAAGTTTGGAGTTGCGATGCTTATATGAAAAAGGTTTCAACCTGATAAGCTTGAACCCAAATCGGAGAAGTGCGTCTTCATAGAATACCCAAAGGAAACTGTTGGGTACACCTTCTATCACAGATCCGAAGGCAAAATATTCGTTGCTAAGAATGGATCCTTTCTAGAGAAGGAGTTTCTCTCGAAAGAAGTGAGTGGTAGGAAAGTAGAGCTTGATAAGGTAATTTGTACCTTCTCTCGAATTGGAAAGTAGTTCATCACAGAAATCAGTTCTAGTGATTCCTACACCAATTAGTGAGGAAGCTAATGATGATGACCATGAAACTTCAGATTAAGTTACTACAAAACGTCGTAGGTCTTCCAAAGTACAGTCCGCACCAGAGTGGTACGGTAATCCTGTTCTGGAAGTCATGTTACTAGACCATGATGAACCTACGACCTATGAGAAAGCGATGATGAGCCCAGATTCCGCGAAATGGCTTGAGGCCATGAAATCTGAGATGGGATCCATGTATGAGAACAAAGTATGGACTTTGGTGGAGTTGCCCGATGATCGGCAAGCCATATTGTATATGGATCTTCAAGAGGAAGACAGACACTGATAGTAGTGTTACTATCCAGAAAGATCGACTTGTCGCAAAAAGGTTTTCGACAAGTTCAAGGTGTTGACTACAATGAGATTTTCTCAACCATAGCGATGCTTAAGTCTGTCCGAATCATGTTAGCAATTGCCACATTTTATGAAATCTGGCAAATGGATGTCAAAACTGCATTCCTTAATGGTTTTTCTAAAAGAAGAGTTGTATGTGATGCAACCAGAAGGTTTTGTCAATCCTAAAGGTGCTAACAAAATGTGCAAGCTCCAGCGATCCATCTATGGACTGGTGCAAGCATCTCAGAGTTGGAATATACGCTTTGATAAGTTGATCAAAGCATATAGTTTTATAAAGACTTGCGGTGAAGCCTGTATTTACAATAAAGTGAGTGGGAGCACTACCACCTTTCTGATAAATATATGTGAGTAACATATTGATGATCAGAAATGATGTAGAATTTTTCTAGAAAGCATAAAGGAGTATTTGAAAGGAGTTCTTTAAAAAAAAGACCTCAGTAAAGCTACTTACATATTGAGCATCAAGATCTATTGAGATAGATCAAGACGCCTGATAAGTTTTTCAATAAGTACATACCTTATCAAGATTTTGAAGTAGTTCAAAATGGAACAGTCAAAGAAAGAGTTCTTGTGTGTGTTGCAAAGGTGTGAAATTGAGTAAGACTCAAATCCCGACCACGACAGAAAATAGAAAAGAGAATGAAAGTCATTCCCTATGCCTCGATCATAGGTTCTATAAAGTATGCTATGCTATGTACCGCACCTATTGTATACCTTGCTCTGAATTTGGCAAGGGAGTACAATAGTGATCTAGGAGTAGATCACTGGACATTGGTCAAGAATGTCCTTAGTGAGGACTAAGGAAATATTTCTCAATTATGGAGGTGATAAAAGAGCCCATCGTAAAGAGTTACATCGGTGCAAGCTTTTACACCGATCCAGATGACTCTAAGTCTCAATCTGGATACATATTGAAAGTGGGAGCAATTAGCTAGGGTAGCTCCGCGCGAGCATTGTAGACATAGAATATTTGCAAAATACATACGGCTCAATGTGACAGGACCGTTGACTAAGCTTCTCTCACGAGCAAAACATGATCACACCTTAGTACTCTTTGGGTGTTAATCACATAGCGATGTGAACTAGATTATTGACTCTAGTAAACCCTTTGGGTGTTGGTCACATGATGATGTGAACTATGGGTGTTAATCATATCTGAGATATGAATATTGGTGTTAAATCACATGGCGATGTGAACTAGATTATTGACTCTAGTGCAAGTGGGAGACTGAAGGAAATATGCCCTATAGGAAATAATAAAGTTATTATTTATTTCCTTATTTCATGATAAATGTTTATTATTCATGCTAGAATTGTATTAACCGGAAACATAAAACATGTGTGAATACATAGACAAACAAAGTGTCACTAGTATGCCTCTACTTGACTAGCTCATTAATCAAAGATGGTTATGTTTCCTAACCATAGACATGAGTTGTCACTTGATTAACGGGATCACATCATTAGGAGAATGATGTGATTGACATGACCCATTCCGTTAGCTTAGCACTTGATCGTTTAGTATGTTGCTATTGCTTTCTTCATGACTTATACATGTTCCTACAACTATGAGATTATGCAACTCCCGTTTACCGGAGGAACACTTTATGTGCTACCAAATGTCACAACGTAACTGGGTGATTATAAAGGAGCTCTAAATGTGTCTCCAAAGGTGCATGATGAGTTGGCGTATTTCGAGATTAGGTTTTGTCACTCCGATTGTCGGAGAGGTATCTCTGGGCCCTCTCGGTAATGCACATCATTATAAGCCTTGCAAGCAATGTAGCAGTTAGTTGCGGAATGATGCATTACGTAACGAGTAAAAGAGACTTGCCAGTAACGAGATTGAACTAGGTATTGAGATACCGACGATCGAATCTCGGGCAAGTAACATACCGATGACAAAGGGAACAACATATGTTGTTATGCGGTTTGACCAACAAAGATCTTCGTAGAACATGTAGGAGCCAATATGAGCATCCAGGTTCCGCTATTGGTTATTGACCCAGAATGGTTCTCGGTCATGTCTACATAGTTCTCGAACCCGTAGGGTCCGTATGCTTAAGATTTCGATGACAGTTATATTATGAGTTTATGAGTTTTGATGTACCGAAGTTTGTTCGGAGTCCCGAATGTGATTATGGACATGACGAGGAGTCTCGAAATGGTCGAGACATGAAGATTGATATATTGGACGACTATATTCGGACACCGGAAGTGTTCCGGAGAAGTTTCGGATAAAACCGGAGTGCCGGAGGGTTATCGGAACCCCCGGGGGAACTAATGGGCCTCGATGGGACTTAGTGGAGAGAGAGGGGAAGCCTAGGGTAGGCCGCGGGTCCCTCCCCCTCTGGTCCGAATTGGACTAGGAGAGGGGGGCGGCGCCCCCCTTTCCTTCTCCCTCTCCCTCTCCTTCCTTCCCCCTCTCTCCCTTTAGGTGGAAACCTACTAGGACTTGGAGTCCTAGTAGGAATCCCCTCTTGGGGGCGCGCCATAGAGGGCCGGCCGGCCTCCCACTTGCTCCTTTATATACTGGCACCCCAAGAACACAACAATTGATCTCTCGATCTCTTAGCCGTGTGCGGTGCCCCCCTCCACCATAGTCCTCGATAATATTGTAGCGGTGCTTAGGCGAAGCCCTGTGACGGTAGAACATCAAGATCGTCACCACGCCGTCGGGCTAACGGAACTCTTCCCCGGCATTCTGCTGGATCGGAGTCCGGGGATCATCATCGAGCTGAACGTGTGCTAGAACTCGGAGGTGCCGTAGTTTCGGTGCTTGATCGGTCGGGCCGTGAAGACGTACGACTACATCAACCGCGTTGTTATAACGCTTCCGCTTTCGGTCTACGAGGGTACGTGGACAACACTCTCCCCTCTCATTGCTATGCATCACCATGATCTTGCGTGTGCATAGGAAAGTTTTTGAAATTACTACGTTCCCCAACACTTCCCGCCCACATTCTTTGATGTTATGGTGCATCTGCTGGTCCATATCATGGAGGATATCATCCTACTCGGGCCGACGTTCCTGCACAGCATGATGCCGTTCGAAAGGATGAATGGTGTCATCAAAGGATACGTTCGCAACATGTCATGTCCAGAGGGAAGCATAGCCGTGGGCTTTCGGCGAATAGTGCATCTCCTACTGCACGAATTATCTAGGCATCGAGAACCCCGTTGGTCTACCCGTCAACAGGCACCTCGGCAGGCTCGTTGGATGGGGTCACCGCGATGGTCGCCGCAAAATGCATGTCGACTTTGAAAGAGCAAACCTATTCGCGCTACAACACATACACGTGGTCGATCCTTGGGTGGTAGAGCACAAAACCTCTATTGAGAAGACGTACAATGACCGAGGCCAACAGAGGTCGGGCGGAGATATAATCAAAGAGCACAACTCATGTTTCACGCGTTGGTTCAAGGAGAAGCTTCTGTCGTACTCTTTACATGAGGATTCTTCCGCGGAAGAAAAACTCATATTCGCCTTGTCACAGGGCGCCGAGCACAACCTGATGACGTATGAGGCGTACGATATCAACGGCTACACATTCTACACTGAGGGAAAGGACATGAAGAGCGATGGTTATCAGAACTCCGGGGTAACGATGGAATCCTACACCGGTAACGACAAGGATAGATACTACGGAAGGATCGAGGAGATCTAGGAGCTGAGCTACGCTGGAGAGAAGGTCCCGATGTTCCATGTCAGATGGTCCAAGAGCGTCCTAAAAGAAGACCGGTATTCACCACCATGGTTATACCCGAAGCCAAATCCAAGACCGCGGGCACAAACGTCACCGCGAAAAATGAGCCATGGGTACTGGCTTCCCAAGTGGACCAATGCTTCTTCATTACCGACCCGTCAAAGCCCAGTCGCGTTGTCGTGAGGAGAGGCAAAAGGAAGATCATCGGAATGGATGGAGTCGCCAATGAGCAAGACTTCGACAAGTACGGCGACCTGAAGATGGAACATGACGACGACGATGAAGTGCCATACACTACAAGAAGAAGCAGGACCACCCTACCTAAAGGACATCCGTTCAACAGACGAACTCCATTTGCGAAAAAGAAGGGCAAGAAGATTGTGGAAAGATAGCTAGCTAAGATATGATCGATTGTATTTAAATCGTAGTCTTCATTTCTCGATTGTATTTCGACATATTGAAATGTTATTTCTTCTGTTCTAGTGTCCTCATGAATATTTATTTATGTTTATTATGCTATTGAATTTCTAACTCACAAAAAGTATTGAATTTGTTAATATTTTTTGAACTCATGAATATTTTTAAATTTCATGGGCACCTTTTGAATTTCATGAATATTTTTTCAAATATGATGATATTTTTTCATATGCGTAAATGTTTTACCAATTCACAAATGAATGCAACTAAAAATCCAAAAAAAATATTGATGATATTTTAAATAAGAAATTTGATGATATTTTTTCATATTCATAAATATTTTGAAATAACAAATTTGATGATATTTTTTCACATTCATAAATGTTTTCAAATTTGATTTTCATTTTCTAAAAAATTATTATATGAAACTAAAATAATAATAATAAGTTACTAATGGCGCACCATGAGAAGGTGCGCCATTGCTATCAATGTACTTATGGCGCACCCCTAGGAGGTGCGCCATTGGTATACCATTTTTATGATATTTTTCAAATATTTTCAAATAACAAATTTGATGATATTTTTCATATTCATAAATATTTTCAAATAACAAATTTGATGATATTTTTCACATTCATAAATGTTTTCAAATTTGATCGTCATTTTCTAAAAATTATTAGACGCAACTAAAAAGAGTTACTTATGGCGCACCCCTCGGTGGTGCGCCATTATATGGATATACTTATGGCGCACCCACAGGAGGTGCGCCATTGCTAACGCTCCTCTATCCCTTTTCCTTCGCCCCCGCCAGATCCCTCCATCTCGATCGCTATCCCTCGCCAGATCCCCCTCGCTGCCAACGACCCCCCGCCCCCTCCCCCGCTCCACCGCTGCCGATGACCCCCCGCACCCTCCCCTGCTCCACCGCCGTCGACAACCCCCCGCACCCTCCCCTGTCTCCTCGCCGAGCGCACCACCCACCCCCTCCCTCCCCCCGAGCGAGACCTAGGGTTCAAGCCGCCACTGTCGGCCCTCCGTCGTGGCGCGCCCAGCCGACCAAACCCTCCGCGGACCCCGCCTCCCAGCCTTGACCGCCCAGCGTCATCCGCGCCACCGACCGCCCGTGCTCCGTCGTCATGCCTAGGAGCTGCGCCAAGCTCCGCTACACCATCTTGGAGGATCCTTGCTGTCGTGGGTCCTGTCGGATGCTGCAGAGCCCCTGCGACGACCTCGACGCCTGTTGCCGCGACCACGACCACTGCGTCGACAAGAAAGGTACTACATCACTCTGCTTCAGAAACCAAAAAAGAGTTAGCATCTGGATCCATGGCCGCCATGAACAACCATACCATATCACTCTACATTGCTTGGACCCGCGAATTCAAATGGTAGTGTGAATATTGATAAGATGATTGATACGTCTCCAACGTATCTATAATTTTTGATTGCTCCTTATCTACTGTTTTGGGCAATATTGGGCTTTATTATCCACTTTTATATTATTTTTGGGACTAACCTATTAACCGGAGGCCCAGCCCAGATTTGTTGTTTTATGCCTATTTCAGTATTTCGAGGAAAAGGAATATCAAACGGAGTCAAAACGGAACGAAATCAATTGGAGAAGTTATTTTTGGAAGGAAAGCTACCCGATGGACTTGGAGTGCACGTCAGGAAAGAAGGGAGGTGCTCACGAGGGTGGGGGGCGCGCCCCCCCTGCCTCGTGGCCCCTCCTTCGGTCCACCGACGTACCCCCTGCACCCATATATACCTACGTATCGTAAAACTTTCAGCAAAGAAGATAGATCGGGAGTTCCGCCGCCGCAAGCCTCTATAGCCACCAAAAACCTCTCGGGAGCCTGTTCTGGCACCCTGCCGGAGGGGGACCCCATCATCGGTGGCCATCTTTATCATCCCGGCGCTATCCATGACGAGGAGGGAGTAGTTCACCCTCGGGGCTTAGGGTATGTACCAGTAGCTATGTGTTTGATCTCTCTCTCTCGTGTTCTCTCTCGTGTTCCCTCTATGGCACGATCTTGATGTATCCCGAGCTTTTCTATTGTAGTTGGATCTTATGATGTTTCTCCCCCTCTACTCTCTTGTGATGAATTGAGTTTCCCCTTTTGAAGTTATCTTATCGGATTGAGTCTTTTATAAGAACACTTGATGTATGTCTTGCCGTGCTTATCTGTGGTGACAATGGGATATCACGTGGCACTTGATGTATGTTTTGGTGACCAACTTGCGGGTTCCGCCCATGAACCTATGCATAGGGGTTGGCACACGTTCTTGACTCTCCGGTAGAAACTTTGGGGCACTCTTTGAAGTACTTTTATGTTGGTTGGATGAATCTAAGATTGTGTGATGCATATCGTATAATCATGCCCACGGATACTTGAGGTGACAATGGAGTATCTAGGTGACATTATGGTTTTGGTTGATTTGTGTCTTAAGGTGTTATTCTAGTACGAACTCTAGGGCTGTTTGTGACACTTATATGAATAGCCCACCGGATTGATTGGAAAGAATAACTTTGAGGTGGTTTCGTACCCTACCATAATCTCTACGTTTGTCTCCGCTATTAGTGGCTTTGGAGTGACTCTTTGTTGCATGTTGAGGGCTTGTTATATGATCTATCTATGTTATTATTGTTGAGAGAACTTGCACTAGTGAAAGTATGAACCCTAGGCCTTGTTTCCTATCATTGCAATACCGTTTACGCTCACTTTTATCATTAGTTACCTTGCTGTTTTTATTATTTCAGATTACAAAAACCTATATCTACTATCCATATTGCACTTGTATCACCATCTCTTCGCCGAACTAGTGAACCTATACAATTTACCATTGTATTGGGTGTGTTGGGGACACAAGAGACTCTTTGTTATTTGGTTGCAGGGTTGCTGGAGAGAGACCATCTTCATCCTACGCCTCCCATAGATTGATAAACCTTAGGTCATCCACTTGTGGGAAATTTGCTACTGTCCTACAAACCTCTGCACTTGGAGGCCCAACAACGTCTACAAGAAGAAGGTTGTGTAGTAGACATCAAGCTCTTTTCTGGCGCCGTTGCCGGGGAGGTGAGTGCTTGAAGGTATATCTTTAGATCTTGCAATTGAACCTTTTAGTTTCTTGTTTTATCACTAGTTTAGTATACAAAATAAAACTACAAAATAATGGAATTGAGTTAGTCTCATACGCTTCATCTTTTTAATATCTTTCGTGAGAATCATGGAAAGGAAAACTGTGCCAAAGTATTAGAAGAAGAATGTATTAGAAGTTTGGCACAAAATATGTGAATAATGAGCATGATTGCAATGTTGTTAGTATGAATTCCTTGAATACACATGATGCTAATGATATGCAAAGCCACAAGCTTGGGGATGCTATGTTTGATGATGATGATATGTTTAGTCCCCCAAGTTTTGATGAGCAAACTTATTATCATGAAAGCATGCCTCCTATCTATGATGATTATTGTGATGACACGTATGCTTTAAATAATAATGATAACCATGAAACTTGTCATCTTGATCTTAATTTTCAATCACATGATAGTTATTTTGTTGAGTTTGCTCCCACTATTATTCATGAGAAGAAATTTGCTTATGTGTAGAGTAATAAAATTTCTATGCTTTTAGATCATGAAAAGTATACTTTAGGTGCTGGTTATATTGTTGAATTCATTCATGATGCTACTGAAAATTATTATGAGGGAGGAATGTATGCTTGTAGGAATAGCAATAATATCAAGTTTCCTCTCTATGTGCTTAAAGTTTTGAAGTTATGCTTGTTTTGCCTTCCTATGCTAGTTGATTATTGTTCCCATAAGTTGTTTGCTCACAAAATCCCTATGCATAGGAAGTGGGTTAGACTTAAAAGTGCTAGTCATATTTCTTCATGATGCTCTCTTTATGTTTCAATTCTTATCTTTTATGTGAGCATCATTGAAATCATCATGCCTAGCTAGGGGCATTAAACGATAGCGCTTGTTGGGAGGCAACCCAATTTTATTTTAGTTTCTTGCTTTTTGCTTATTTTTAGGAATAAATAATCCTTATAGATTCTGTTTAGATGTGGTTTTGTGTTTTAATTAGTGTTTGTGCCTAGTAGAACCTTTGGGAAGACTTGGGTGAAGTCTTTATGATCATGCTGTAAAAAACAGAAACTTTAGCGCTCACGAGATTTGCTTCAACTTTTTACTGGAGAGTGATATTTAGTTAATTCTTTTTGCAGATGATTACTAGAAAAATTACTCAGGTCCAACAATTTATTTTCGAATTTTTTGAGTTCCAGAAGTTTGCGTTAGTTACAGATTACTACATACTGTTCTGTTTTTGACAGATTCTGTTTTCATTGTGTTGTTTGCTTATTTTGATGACTCTATGGCTAGTAAAATAGTTTATAAACCATAGATAAGTTGGAATACATTAGTTTTAACACCAATATAAATAAATAATTAGTTCATTACAGTACCTTGAAGTGGTGTTTTGTTTTGTTTCGCTAACGGAGCTCATGAGTTTTCTGTTAAGTTTTGTGTTGTGAAGTTTTCAAGTTTTGGGTAAAGATTCGATGGACTATGGAATAAGGAGTGGCAAGAGCCTAAGATTGGGGATTACCAAGGCACCCCAAGTTAATATTCAAGGACAACCAAGATTCTAAGCTTGGGGATGCCCCGGATGGCATCCCCTCTTTCGTCTTCGTTCATCGGTAACTTTACTTGGAGCTATATTTTTATTCACCACATGATATGTGTTTTGCTTGGAGCATCATTTTATTTTATTTAGCTTTGCTTGCTGTTAGTTAGAATAATGTTTTGAATCTTTAGTTTCAATAAAAAAGTCAAGGATAGCCTTTGCCATGCTTATTTTGCTACTATACTTGTTGCTGTTTGAAAAGAGAAAGTTTACCTCTGTTGCAAAAATTCCCTAGAAATGTCAGAGAGTGGTATAATGTTGAATCTTTTTGCATAATGATATCTGATAAATTTAGTACAGTAGGAATTTTAGTTCATAATTTTTGGAGTTAGGGAAGTATTGATACTCTTGCATTCTTCACAGACTGTACTGTTTTGGCAGATTGCTGTTATGTTTGCATTGTTTGCATATGTTTGCTTGTTTAATGGTTCTATTTGAGGATAGGAGTATTAACTATGCAGAGGAATTTAGTATGCAATGTTGAATAATAATTTTAGTGATTTTTTACAGTATAAAATGATAAGGTTTTGCATTGGTTTATACTAACCTATCTCACGAGTTCTTGTTGAGTTTGGTGTGGATGAAGCTTTTTGAGAAAAAGAGAAACCATGATATGAGAGGAATTAAGGAGACACAAAAGTTCAAGCTTGGGGATGCCCAAGGCACCCCAAGAGAATATTTCAAGAAGTCTCAAGCATCTAAGCTTGGGGATGCCCCGGTAGGCATCCCACCTTTCTTCTACAACAATTATCGGTTAGTATCGGTTGAGCCTAAGTTTTGCTTCTTCACATGAGTTGTGCTATCCTTGAAATGTCATTTTATTTTGTTTTGCTTGCTGTGTGAATACAATACCAAGATCTGAAATTCTTAAATGAGAGAGAGTCTTCTCATAGTTACATAATTATTTAGCTACTCATTGATCTTCACTTATATCTTTCGGAGTAGTTTGTCATTTGCTCTAGTACTTCACTTATATCTTTTAGAGCATGGTGGTAGTTTTATTTTTAAGAAATAGATGAACTCTCATGCTTCACTTAGATTATTTTGAGAGTCTTAAATAGCATGGTAATTTGCCTAAATAATCATAATATGCTAAGCATACAAGATTTGTAAGAATTCTTATGAGTGTGTTGAATACTAAGAAAAGTTTGATGCTTGATAATTGTTTTGAGATATGGAGGTAGTGATATTAAAGTCATGCTAGTTGGGTGATTATGAATTTAGAGAATGCTTGTGTTGAAGCTAGCAAGTCCCGTAGCATGCATTATGGTTAAAGTTGTGTAACAAATTTGAAACATGAAGTGTACCGCTTGTGCATCCCTATGAGTGGCGGTCGGGGACGGCGATGGTCTTTTCTACCAATCTACTCCCCTAGGAGCATGCGCGTAGTACTTGATTTTTGATGACTTCTAAATTTTTGCAATAAGTATATGAGTTATTTTGACTAATGTTGATTCCATGGATTATACGCACTTTTACCTTTCCGCCTTTGCTAGCCTCTTCGGCACCGTGAATTGCCCTTTCTCACCTTGAGAGTTGGTGCAAACTTCACGGTGCATCCAAACCCCGTGATACAATACGCTCTATCACACATAAACCTCCCTATATCTTCCTCAAAACAGCCACCATACCTACCTATTATGGCATTTCCATAGCCATTCCGAGATATATTGCCATGCAACTTTCCACGGTTCCATTCATCATCATCATGACATACTTTACTTTTGTCATATTGCCATTGCATGATCATGTAGTTGACATCGTATTTGTGGCAAAGCCACCATGCATTATTTTTCATACATGTCACTCTTGATTCATTGCACCATCCCGATACATCACGGAGGCATTCATATAGAGTCATATTTGTTCTAGTTTCGAGTTGTAATCCTTATGTTGTAATCAATAGAAGTGTGATGATCATCATTATTAGAGCATTGCCAAAAAAATAGAAAGGCCAAAAAAAATAAAGGCCCAAAAAAATAAAAAAAATAAAAAGGGCAATGTTACTATCCTCTTACCACACTTGTGCTTCAAAGTAGCACCTTGTTCTTCATGTAGTGAGTCTCATATATTGTGCTTCAAAGTAGTACCATGTTTTTCATATAGTGAGTCTCATAAGTTGTCTTGTTCATACTAGTGTGAATTTTTCATTATAGAACTTGGCTTGTATATTCCTACGATGGGCTTCCTCAAATGCCCTAGGTCTTCATGAGAAAGCAAGTTGGATGCACACCGACTAGTTTTCTTTTGTTGAGCATTCATAGCTCTAGTGCACCCGTTGCATGGCAATCCCTACTCCTCATTGTTGACATCAATTGATGGGCATCTCCATAGCCCGTTGATTATCCTCGTCAATGTGAGACTTTCTCCTTTTTGTCTTCTCCACACAATCCCCACCATCATATTCTATTCTACCCATAGTGCTATATCCATGGCTCACGCTCATGTTTTGCGTGAAGGTTGAAAAAGTTTGAGATTATTTAAGTATGAAACAATTGCTTGGCTTGTCATCGGGGGTATAGAAGTTGGGAACATCTTTGTGTGTGAAAATGAAGCATAGCCTAACTATATGATTTTGTAGGGATGAACTTTCTTTTGCCATGCTATTTTGAGAAGACATGATTACTTTGATTAGTATGCTTGAAGTATTATTATTTCTATGTCAATATGAACTTTTGTCTTGAATCTTTAGGATCTGAATATTCATATCCCAAGTAAGAAGAATTACATTGAAATTATGCCAACGAGCATTCCACATCAAAAATTATATTTTTTATCATTTACCTACTCGAGGACGAGCAGGAATTAAGCTTGGGGATGCTTGACACGTCTCCAACGTATCTATAATTTTTGATTGCTCCATGCTATATTATCTACTGTTTTGGGCAATATTGGGCTTTATTATCCACTTTTATATTATTTTTGGGACTAATCTATTAATCGGAGGCCCAGCCCAGATTTGCTGTTTTATGCCTATTTCAGTATTTCGAGGAAAAGGAATATCAAACGGAGTCAAAACGGAACGAAATCAACTGGAGAAGTTATTTTTGGAAGGAAAGCCACCCGATGGACTTGGAGTGCATGTCAGGAAAGAAGGAGGTGCTCACGAGGGTGGGCGCGCCCCTCGTGCCCCCCTTCGTCCACCGACGTACCCCTGCACCCATATATACTTACGTGTCGTAAAACTTCGAGAAAAGAAGATAGATCGATTTCCGCCGCGCAAGCCTCTGTAGCCACCAAAACCTCTCGGGAGCCCGTTAGGCACCTGCCGAGGGGGAACCCATCACCGTGGCCATCTTCATCATCCCGGCGCTATCCATGACGAGGAGGGAGTAGTTCACCCTCGGGGTTGAGGGTATGTACCAGTAGCTATGTGTTTGATCTCTCTCTCTCTCTCGTGTTCCCTCTATGGCACGATCTTGATGTATCCCGAGCTTTTCTATTGTAGTTGGATCTTATGATGTTTCTCCCCCTCTACTCTCTTGTGATGAATTGAGTTTCCCCTTTTGAAGTTATCTTATCGGATTGAGTCTTTTATAAGAACACTTGATGTATGTCTTGCCGTGCTTATCTGTGGTGACAATGGGATATCACGTGGCACTTGATGTATGTTTTGGTGACCAACTTGCGGGTTCCGCCCATGAACCTATGCATAGGGGTTGGCACACGTTCTTGACTCTCCGGTAGAAACTTTGGGGCACTCTTTGAAGTACTTTTATGTTGGTTGGATGAATCTGAGATTGTGTGATGCATATACTATAATCATGCCCACAGATACTTGAGGTGACAATGGAGTATCTAGGTGACATTAGGGTTTTGGTTGATTTGTGTCTTAAGGTGTTATTCTAGTACGAACTCTAGGGCTGTTTGTGACACTTATAGGAATAGCCCACCGGATTGATTGGAAAGAATAACTTTGAGGTGGTTTCGTACCCTACCATAATCTCTACGTTTGTTCTCCGCTATTAGTGGTTTTGGAGTGACTCTTTGTTGCATGTTGAGGGCTTTTTATATGATCTATCTATGTTATTATTGTTGAGAGAACTTGCACTAGTGAAAGTATGAACCCTAGGCCTTGTTTCCTATCATTGCAATACCGTTTACGCTCACTTTTATCATTAGTTACCTTGCTGTTTTTATTATTTCAGATTACAAAAACCTGTATCTACTATCCATATTGCACTTGTATCACCATCTCTTCGCCGAACTAGTGCACCTATACAATTTACCATTGTATTGGGTGTGTTGGGGACACAAGAGACTCTTTGTTATTTGGTTGCAGGGTTGCTTGAGAGAGACCATCTTCATCCTACGCCTCCCACGGATTGATAAACCTTAGGTCATCCACTTGAGGGAAATTTACTACTGTCCTACAAACCTCTACACTTGGAGGCCCAACAACGTCTACAAGAAGAAGGTTGTGTAGTAGACATCAATGATCCAGCTCTACTCTGCTCTACTCTCTTGCTAGAGAGTTTCAGAATTCAGATTTTTCAATTGCTGCAAGCTCTACTCTGCTTTGTTCATGAACTGATGTTCTTTTTGCACTTCTGTTGCTCACTCATAAATTCTAGTATACATATCCCCTACCTAGGTTCAGAACCAACGGCGTCCATAATTCTAGATTGGTCAAACCAGGCTGCCATGAACAAATTTGTGTGGTTAGTTTGCTAGATATAAATTGCACAGTTCAGTAGCACGCATGCACACCTTCCTACATCACAAGAATAATGGCGTCTGGATTGGTCAGCCCAGGCTGCCATGAACAACAATACTACATCACAATGCATTGCCCAGAGAATTTCAGAATTCAGACTTCAGTTGCTGCTACCTCTGCTGTTCTCTCTCTCTTTCTCAAATTTTTGTAACCTTGAGTAGTGTAATGTTCATAATTGTGTAATGTCCAGGGTTGTGTAATATTCAGACTTGACTAGTTCTAACCCCATACAGACACCCTAAATCCCCAATCCCTTCTACTCACCACGTATGCTCATTTATTTTTCCTTTTGATGAACAACAGGTTAGTGGATTGGTCAGCGGATCTGAAGGTCTGTGGATTCCGAGCAACTAGATCAAAGGTAACTGAAGAAAACACCATTGCTCTGTTATGCTTGTGATGGCCTGAATGATGGTGTAGAGATGTTCTTTTGATTTTTGTGATGGTCAGATTTGCTATATCAGATCAACTAGACATGATTCGTTACATAGTTGTAGACATGTTCTGTTGATACTTGTGATGGTCTGATAGTTGTAGACATGTTCTTTCGCCATACCCCAAACACCATGAATTGGTAAGCTACTGGTTACTGCCATACCCCAAACCATGAACAAGCTAGTTGTTCCCAAGGATCATGTAAGGTCTAATATGCTTCTCTAAATGAGAACACCATGTTTATGAATACTTTGACATTGACTATATATTTTTCACACAAAACAAGTACTTGGAGTTCTATCTTCCATGCACTAGCCTATCAATGGCGAAAGAGAAAAAACATTGACTAAGAATATCAACATTTGTGTCCATGCTTCGATGCAGAAAAAAACATTTGTGTCTATCTTCCATGCACTAGCCTATCAAAGCTCTTTTTACCAGCTGTAAGGCAGTGTGCAATGCAGACCTGCATTAGTTAGTGGATGAGGCCACAAGACCAGCTTTAGGGTTTAGGGCTTAAGCCAAGAGGAGAAAGAAAGGGATGTCCATATGAAAATATACCATCATTATTGTTTCCATGAATGTGGTGTAATATATGTGGCATGTGTTTGTTCATGTTTTCTGCAGGAGCATCTTTGAGTCCTGACACCTTCTAGTGGTGCTGGTGTCTTCACGAGATATATTGCCGGGTTTTGTCTCCGACCATCGTGTCGTGATGATTTTGCAGGTACCCCGAGAGGTCCTTGAGTTTGCCGGAATGTCGATTAACTTCCGTTCCGGCAAATTCGGGTACTCCATATGTCCTATTTTCAGCAAAGGTCATGCTGAAATTTTCCGTGAATTTTAGCATGACTTTGCTAAAAATAGGACATATGGGGTACTGCGACTAATGCATGGGCGGTATCTTAGTACTTAATTAAGTAGGATCAACTGCCTCTTGTGTTATACATATAGAAGTGTGATATGTTTACAGTCTCTTGGTGTTTGTCCTTAATTAAGTAGGATCAAGAATTAAGTAGGACTAGTTCTGAATAGCTTCTATCAAGGACTGATATTTTTACTGTCTCTTGGTGTTTTTCCTTCGAGAAGTACCTAGTTGAAGTTTCTCATGGTGTTATATTTGCAAATGCAAGTGTTGAGATGTCTATTTTGTGTTATTCTTGCTGCATTAAACACATATGCTGAATTCATGTGTGGACAGACGAAACCATGTGTCGTTTATAGTTCAGGAAAAGAATGTTATCATTATTGTTTGGGGTTTGAAATAATCTGTTTGTTGCACTTTGTGCACTTTCTAGTTGAAAACTGTTAAATGGAGATACTAGATTAGCTTTTTGAGGTATCCCATTAAATATTATTCATTACTGCCCGCTCATAAAAACCTAAATGATGAAAGCTTAGGCTTTAGGGTGCCTTGGCGTCGACAAACCCTAAATGATAAAAGCTTAGCTTTTAGGATGCCTCGGTGTTGACAAACCCTAAATGATGAGACCATGATAATTCCTCACAAACCAACCCTTAAATAACACTGAGCCATTATGCCGTCACCCTTGAAGCCTTGCGGGCATTTGCAGCCCTTAGCTTGTTCATTCTGTAGATTTCCAAAATTCAGTTTTGTACCAAGACAATCGAAGCCCCAAGAAAGAAAACTGCAATCTGAAACAGATGATCAATTTTCAGCCCTTGGATTAGTTTAGTATTTTTTTCACACACTCAGACACCCTTGCTTGCCATGTGTGTGCGAGAGATAGTGAGAGGAGACAAGAAGAATGGGGTTAGGAAGGGACTTGGACCTTAGCAACAACACACTAACAGGTTCCATCCCAAAACACCTAGGCAATATCACAAACATCTCTCAATTGTTCCTTGACAATAACCAACTTTTTGGCGACATTCCTCGAGAATTAGGTTATTTGGTCAACTTAGAGATCTTGTTCCTTGACAATAACCAACTTTTTGACCAAACTTTTTTCCTATTTAGAGTGAAACATGTCCCACAACGATGAGGCCGGTGGTTCGGGCGGCAAGGCATTCTGGGAGCTGTCCCAGGAGATGGAGGAAGAACCTCACCGCTATGAGGACGCCGCGGAAGACACCGATCCTGACTACACAACCCCTAGTGGCGTCGGGGATGACACCACTGATGGTGCCGTCGAGGATGCCACCACTGATGATGGCAGCGCACGCATGAGATGGCAGCCAAACCGAAGAGGCAACGGAAGGACCAGCGCCGAACGTGCTCGGCACCGTCAAGGAGGAATTCTTGAAGTGTCCTCCGAGGGGCATCCAACGGCACCCAAAGAATTAGTCAAAGTGCAGCGGGACAGCTCGGGTGCATTCTCCGAGCACCGTCTCGATCAACACCGAGAACCAAAGGCATCATGACCGAGGGAATTTGCGCAACCTCCTCTTCACGAAGCTGCACGAACGATACAAGTTCCCCGGTGACTTCGCAAACACACGCCTCTCAGGGAATAAAGTGAACAGTGCCGCCCTCATGAAGATGAGCACGGCCCTGGCTACTTGGAGAGGCGCGGTGAAGAGAATGATTGAAAAAGGTGATAGTTATGAGAAGATCAAGGAGAAAAATCCTTCCATCAGCGAAGATGACTACAAGGAGTTCAAGATCAAGTGCGAGAGCAATGCAACCATGGAATCAAGTCAGTGGGGGAAAGATATGCGGGACTTGAACTTAGGGGTCCACCAACTCGGTCCCGGTGGTTACAGAGAGGCGGAACCTATATGGGACAAGGAGGACGCGGATCATGCCGAGCAAGGCCTACCGCCCCGCTTCGAGAAATACCGTGACAAGCAGACCAGGAACTATGTCAGGGCTCAGTACAAGGTGGACCCGGTAACAAAGGAGCTTACCACGGATCCGAAGACCAAGGCGCTTGGGCTTGTTCTGGTAAGGAATACACCCCCGCATAATTAGCTCCATATGGTTGCATTCTAATTAATGAAGCCAAATTTCTAAATGGTTCACATTCCTTCCGCAGGACACTGAAAGCAGTAGCGCGGGGTCGTCTCAGAGCTCCCCTTGGTACAACACTTTAAATAGGGTGTTGAACATAATGAAAAACAAGGATAAGTTCAGTAAGCCGTCGTCAGCTGGTCGTGTGGCCGGCAAAGGCTTGTCCACGAAATGGTCGGAATACTATAATGTTGGTGGGCCAAAGGAGAGAAATACCGGCTCGGAAAGCCAGTCGCGCGAGGTTCAAGAACTCAAGGCACAAGTGGCGTGGATTCCGGAGATGGTCCAAGAGCAAGTGCAACACCAACTGGGAGCGACGATCACCGCCATTGTGCCACCTTGATTGAGGGGCTGCAGGTGTGGATTGCAGGCGGCCAACAGGGGCCGCCCCCGGTTCCCAGCTTCACGGCCAGCAACTCGCACAACGCGCAGGCGGCGCCATTGGTGTCTCCGGCAGAGGCGGTATTGGTGTCTCCGGCGCCGGCGCGGGCATTGGAGCTTAATGCACCCGAGTGTGAGAAGAATACGCCAGCCGGCACCGGCACTCGACAAAGAAGCGGCCCCTCCGTCACTTGCACGCCCACCGTTGGCGGTGCCTCGACATTAGCCGAGCTCGACGCCATCACGGTAACTAAGCCTCTCGGCCGATGACTTCATCTCCTTGCCTTTGACTGGGCATCCCTGACGCCCTACATGTTTTCGCAGGGCACCGCCGACGTTCCATGCACTCTCCTGCACTTCGTGGGCGGCGAGTGGATCGATATCGCCAAGGGCAGAATCGTTCAACCGGGCAACCCCATGTTCCACGGTAATCCCATGCCACCCACCGTGTATAGTGTTCAACTGGTTCGGGTGCTGCCAGGTTGTGATGACTTGTTACCTCTGTTTCGACCCCCTGGGGCCGACGAAGATGATGTGATGACCCTCAGCGCATGCTTAAGCTGGCCCCTGCTTTGGCCGAAGAGCCAGATTCGTTTGGGGGCGGGGGACACCACCCCACAGACAACACCGCCAGTCGTGCCGGCGCCAAGCCATGGCAAGACCGCCGCAACGCTACCGGACATGCCGGACATGCATATGGCACAGGATCCGGACGACGACGATGACGACGATGGTACATTTACCAACATCGATAAGTACTTCAACGAACATGGGTACGGTGATGAATTCTTGGGGCCTCCTTCTCAAGAACCCAACCCTGCAAAAGACGACCGCGATCTAGCTGGTACCGCGGAGAAACCCAATTGCAACAAAGGCCGTCCTGGCGTTCAGTTCTCGTGAGACGCCCACCGCCGCCTTCACCGAGCCTCAGATAGCCGAGGTGTGAAATATTATCAGCCCCAACACACTCAAGAAGGCGGTCTCTGAGCAGAACTCGATCACATTACAAGAGAAGAAGAAGGGACGGAAAAGAAAGAATAACAAGGGTGCGAGCTAGCCGGCACCGAGTACGATCCGTGCTCAGGACGGGCCACCTTCACCTAAGGATATCTCGAGGAGGGTGCATGTGGCGGGTAGGCCGATGCTACCGACTAATCTTCTCAATGCTGCAACCGGTGCTATGCGGAGTCTGCATGACAGTGTTCTTTCTTTGGAGAAGCGGCGTCTCTCCGAGAATGATGTGGCATACCTGGTTTTCGTGGCCAAGGTGCCAGAGGACAAGGGCTTTGTGGATAGCGCCATCGGGGGTATGATCGTCCTGCGGTTTGATGACATCTTTGCTATGTTTAACCTTCATCTGCTGCACTACACCTTCGTTCGGCTATTTTCGCTGAGTACGGAGATGCGGATCATTAGAGACAAGACCCCGGACATCGTGATAGTCGACCCCTTCTACATGCGTGCCAAGATCTTGGGCAGCGCTGGGGACCGGCAAGTCGCGAGTTCATACCTTGAAGGCGTCATTCTGGCAAACCCAGATAAGGATAACTTCCTCGTGCCTTACTTTCCCGAGTAAGTCATCCCCTCACCGCCCCATAACATATGATTTCTTAGATTTTGATCTTTCTTTTTTTTCTAACATTCCGTGTTTTGTGCAAAGGACACATTGCACACTCATCCTCTTAAGCCCGAAATATTCCATGGCCATGTATTTCGACTCGGACCGTCAGTCGAAGAAAGACTACACAAATATCAAGAAAGTTCTGGATGATGTTCTCCCCGGCTACGCCAGATCTGGAGGCACCTTTAGCAGGCCAATTCGTAGGTATGGCAAGCACGTGTTCACCCACAATACGACATTCCCCTACGTCAAGCAGCCGCCTGGCGGTCAGAAGGATGCCTACTACGCCCCCCATCACATGCGGGCGATCCTACGGGACCATAATCACCTTCTGCTACCAAATAATCTCAAAGATTGGGCCGCACGCTTGTCGGCAATCCAGGACGCGCACATCAGACAAGAATTCTTTTGCATCTAGTCGGAGTTTGCGGAAATCATCCATCAAGATGTCCTTCGTACCTCGGGGCAGTTCTACCTCAGATATCAACCGTCCAATAGTGAGATAGAAACAACGCTTCAAATGCAGGCCGACAACGCCCGCGATTTCATGACCATCACGAAAGACGGCGGCTTCATCCATGCTCCGGTCCCTGAGTCGAGTCGAAAGTAGTGATGCTATGTAGTTCTGAAATATCGATTAGCTCATATTGTAATTAAACTTTAATGAATTTTTATGTCTCTTTGGTTTGGACAATCGTTCAACTTATATGTAATCGATGCTATTTATTAGTAGGACCATGAATCGTGCTATTAATGTGTTGCTTTTGTCTTCCGATCCTTTTTTTGCATACTTATATATTGCTTATGTATTGTCCGTGAATTGCTACTAACATTTTGTTTGGCTAGTGCATAGAGATGCCGTCGTATGTCGTGTACAAGGGTAAGGTTCTCGGAGTCTACGACGACTGGGAGGAGTGTCGGAGACAGGTTCACCGTTTCAGCGGTAACAGTTACAAAGGATACACCACTAGGGCGGAGGCGGAAGCTAGATACGCGCGCTATCTTGCGGGGGAGAGGAGGGAGCGTTGGAGGAACCGGATGAAGACAAGTTTCATCGCGATGATGCTCATCGTGATGACCGCAGCTCTCTTCTATGTGATAGTAGTTTAGATGATCGATATCGACTTGTAATGTGAATACAAACTCACTACTCGCGGTCTCGAGACTTGTAATGTTCTAACTTTGTTCGGTATTTTGAATTCAGAGACTAATATGATGAATTGTATTCATAGACTAATCTTCTATTGTATTCGATAAATCTGTTGTTTATATGTTGTGCTGTCTATATTCTATGCAGTAATATATTTTGTAACCTGTGCAAATATCAGAAAAGAAAAAAAAATCCTAATATTCATACTAGGGGCGCATCATACTGCACTTTAGTGGCACACTACAGCAAAAACACTAGTGACGCATTAACTAGATGTGCACCATTAGTAACCCAGAGCACAAGGTAAATATGGCCCCCTGGGAGGCATAGTAATGGCGCACCGTTTGACATACTAATGGCGCACTCCCTGGTGCGCCACTATTGTCTGGTATACTAATGGCGCACCCCGGGTGCGCCACTATTGTCTGGTATACTAATGGCGCACCAGGGGTGCGCCATTAGTATTAGTTACTAGTGGCGTGATGATAGTGGCGCACCTGTAGTCGCCATTAATGACCAAAACAGGTGCGCCACTAATTAGCTTTTTCCTAGTAGTGCTCCTCACGGCGGCGGTGCAGCTCGGCCAGCAGCGGCCCGGCTCGGCGGCATGGTTCCCGCGGACTTAGGTGTTCTTCGGTGCGGTGGCACAGCCGTTGGCTGCGGGGCGGTGTGCTGGTGCGGGCGTGTGGCTGGCGGCGCTCGCTCGGCCCAGATCTTGGCCCCTTGGGCCCCATCTGGGTTGGGAGCGGGCCGACTGTTCCTTTCTCGGTGGCGCAACTCCCTCGAGGTCAAGGTGGGCGGCGGTGATCTATGGGTGGTGGCAAAAGATGAACTGTGTTTTTCCTTATATTTTAGAGCTTTGTTGGATATGTTGTTCATATGCATTTAAAGAATATATAACTGTATCATATTGCAATGCAAATAGGAGATGGATGTAATGTGTATGTGATATATCATGAAGTGTATGTGATGAATGTTTGCTACTTCCTTCGTCCGGATTACTTGATGCTCAAAAGGATGTATTTTAATTCCGGACAGAGAGGATGATTTTACTGTGAGTTTGGTCTAGCTTGCAGGGCTGACGGCAAAATGAAAAATAAATTCCATCCCTGAACTAACAGTACTTTATTATACATTGGGAATAATTCCACGTGGTTAAAAACCGCCTCCAATAATAGTAGTATTAGCGACTCTTGGCTAGAGTTGCGGCTCAAAAGTGCAAAAGGAGTTGTGTCGGTGTCAAAACCGGCGGATCTCGGGTAGGGGGTCCCGAACTCTGCGTCTAGGCGGATGGTAACAGGAGACAAGGGACACGATGTTTTTACCCAGGTTCGGGCCCTCTCGATGGAGGTAATACCCTACTCCCCGCTTGATTAATATTGATGATATGGGTAGTACAAGAGTAGATCCACCACGAGATCAAGGAGGCTAAACCCTAGAAGCTAGCCTATGGTATGATTGTTGTTTGTCCTATGGACTAAAACCCTCCGGTTTATATAGACACCGGATAGGTTAGGGTTACACAGTCGGTTACAATAGTAGGAGATCTACATATCCAGACGCCAAGCTTGCCTTCCACGCCAAGGAAAGTCCCATCCGGACCACGAGACGAAGTCTTCAATCTTGTATCTTCATAGTCTTGGAGTCCCCATGACGATAGTCCGCTATCCGGACACCCCTAGTCCAGACTCGCCAAGAGTCTCCTCGAACCAAGCTTCAATGACGACGAAGTCCGGCGCGCATATTGTCTTCGGCATTGCAAGGCGGGTTCCTCCTTCAATACTTCATAGAAGGTTTTGAACACCAGGATAGTGTCCGCTCGCAAAACAAGTTCCACATACCACCATAGAGAGAATAACTTTTGCACAGATCTGCTGACGTATTCCACGGCGTGACATCACACCACGGCCAGGCCTTTATATGAATCATTTTTTACCGTTCCACCTTAGCGCGTTTAGCGAGGCAGTTTCCCTGGCACGTCTTATAAAAGCATAGATCGTGCCCCCTTATTCCGGGATTCTCATCAATACGGACGTGGGTAACCCATCCGCGCCATTGATTACGGCGCTTGGGGGATAAGCGAGTTTTACCAGGCTGGTGGGGGACGCATAGCTTTGTCCGTCCATATAAGGGGATAAGGATCCACCTTTTCACCTACGCCTTCTTCCTCCTTTGCTCATCCATTTCCGCCCACTCGAGCTCCAGCGCCCAAGTCCGCACATCCCACCTCAACCTTTCTCCAACCATGTCAGGAGCGGGAGGTAGGTGGATGGCCTCCTCCGTCATGGAGGGGCACATCACAAGATCTGGGAGGCGGATACTTGTTCGGCGACATCGCGCCTGAGCTTCCCCGACGAGGCAGCTCATTCCAACCCCAAGGCCCCATGAGAGGGTGGTGTTTCTCCCCCACTTCCTCCGTGGACTAGGTTTTCCACTTCACCCATTTGTCCGGGGGCTCATGTTTTACTACAGCTTGGACTTCCACGACCTGGCCCCGAATTTCGTCCTCAACATCTCGGTGTTTATTGTCGTGTGCGAGGCCTTCCTCTGCATCCAGCCCCACTTCGGCTTATGGCTGAAGATCTTCAACGTCAGGCCGAAGGTTGTGGGAGGCCGCCAAGCGGAGTGCGGAGGCGCCATGGTTGGCAAGATGGCCAAAGTCCCATGGCTCGAGGGCTCTTTTGTGGAGAAAATAAAGGGGTGGCAATCGGGGTGGTTCTACATCACCGAGCCACGCGACCCCAAATGGGTGGCGGCCCCTGAATTCAGATCTGGCTTCCCCACACGGCTCTCGTCAGGGAAAGAGACGGGCCGGACTTGGGGGAATTCGGACGAGACATCCGGACTCCAAACATGCGTCCGAAACCTGGCGGACAAGAATCTTAGGCTTGTCGACGTAATCCAGGTGATGCTCATCCGCCGGATTCTCCCCTGCCAACAACGGGCCTTCAAATTATGGGAGTTCGATCCGGCACAACACTCGACTCTAAAAAGGCTCTTCGACACCACGTACGAAGACGCCTGGAAGGGGTTGTTCAAGGGCGTCGAGGCTCCCTCATCCGCTACTGAAGATCGCCGATACAACTCGCAACGTCAAGCCGGCGAGGTAAGTTATTTTGCTCTTTACGGGACTCTTTTTTCATAGATTGACTCTATGTGGGATCTAAAACTCCCTAATCTTTGACAGATCGGTGAAGACGTCCGGACAGATTAACCGTCCGGCTCCTTTTGCTGGAAGACTCAGCGGACGCCCGATTGACGGGCTGCTGGCTCCGGCACCCCATGTGGTGTCGGAGAAGAAGGCCAAGAAGGAGGCCACGGGAACTCGAAGGAGCTCCCGACGCCAGTGCCGCCGTCGATTCTCAAGCTGAATCTTCTCCCGAGGACGAGGAGGAGGAAAGAAGCTTCTCCCAGCCGGGGAGGAGAGGAAAGGAAGGCCGCCTAACCGGGAGGCCGGAGGGTCCAAGAAAGGAAGAACCCTTCCTCCGGACTTCTCCACCAACGTCAACAATGACGAGGAGGATTGGCCAACAAGGGCCAAGCCCCTGGCGAGACCGTAAGTGTCCGGATGCCCATGGCTTTTTCATTATTGCATAGTGTTCTCTAATGTCGAACAATCATGCAGGCCGCCCAAGAGCGATCTAGCCGCTTCGACGAGCAGGTCCCTGGGTTCGTCGGAAATGGAGAGTACTTCGCTTCCGACCGCCTCCTCTCCTCACGCTGCGGACGACGCCGAGGTGGCGCCCCAAGGGGGGCCTGGTCAAGAGGAGGTGGCGCAAGAGGCGCCACAAGGCGACCTCCCGGACTCCAGGCGCGTGGGGGGCAAGACCCCCAGGGGCTCTAAGCCCGACCCTTGTCCGGACTCCATGCCGGAACCTTCACTGGTTTCGGAGTCCGGCAAGCGGTCCCTTCGTAAGAAGGGTAAGACGCCGGTGTCCTCTGTCCAACCGGAGGCACCGGATAGCATCGAGGCGCTAACAGCGCCTCCATCGAGGAGCACCGCCTGTTATGAGTGCGGTGATCCCGAACAGTTCGATCTGCCAAGAGCGGGCTGACTGAAGCATGTACCAGCCTTCTAACAAGGCTTTGAGGTAAGTTTAAAATATGTAAAAATATTACCAAGATAGACAAGAGTTCTCGATGCTTAGTTCGGTGTTCGGAAAGAAAAGCCGGACTAAGGATCTAAAAAGATATACACAGAGTCTAACATAAGTATGTCAACATGGGAATGCAGGCTGCGCTGGCCGACCTCTGCCAAGACCGATCATGGAGGTCAATGCATTGAAGCAGAGCCTCGAGCGGTCCGAGAACGAGCTCGGCCAAGCCAAGAAGCAGCTCGAGGACAAGGAAGGTAAGTAGTACCTTATTAAAGAAATACCTTATAGAAAGGTTTTGGTTGCAAAAAATAACAGGAATAACATGGGTACTGCAGGGGCCACGAACGAGGTGGCGACCATGAAGGAAGCGGTGTCCGTGGCCAAAAACAAAGCGGCTGCGGAACGCACCGAGCGAGAGAAGGGGGAGGCGCAGCTGGCGGAGGTGCGGCAAGAGCTCCAGATTCTCGTGGAAAAACACGAGGGTTTGGAGCGTGACTCAAATACCCGAGAGTCTGAGCTTGCCTCGGCTCTTGAGAGTGCCAAAGATGCTAAGGCCGAGGCCTAAAAATCCCTCCAAGAAATTGAATCGTTAAAGAAGATAGCGGCGGGTAAGGCATTCTTTATGCAAAGCAAGCATGTGAAAGTGAATTACCTATTACTTACCCGGATTCGAGCTCTCCAGAGCATTCGCAGATTTGCCCCGCAGGTCCGATGTCACCGCATTCTACCGTGCCAAGGAGGGGAGCTCAACGGAGAAGGTGTTCTGGTCTCAATATGCTGAGGCCGGACATCCGGTGCCCCTAAGCGACCAGCTAAAGCAGCTGGTCGAGCTACACAAGATCGCCGAACAGGCCATGAAGGGCCTCATAGTTCGGCTGTGGCCATTGGAGGCCATGCCTGGGAGCTACTTTGGCTTGGTGTGGCGGCTGGTGGACGCCTGTCCACGGATTGAAGTCATCAAGCGCTCCGTCTGCATTGAAGGTGTCCGTCGGGCCCTTGCCCGTGCTAAAGTGCTGCTTGGGGCAAAGGCTGGATCACGGAGAAGCTTGTGACAGACCCACCGAAGGGCAAGGAGCATCGACGCCCGAAATGTACTATGAGGGCCTCCTGAAGGGTGCCCATCGAATAAGCGGATGAGTGCTCCAAAGATGTAATTTTTGAATAGACTCGCATTTGTTATCCTCAGACGCTGAAAACTTGTTCATATGCGCTAAGCAACGCTTGTTAATTTAAAATATTACCTTCTGTGCGGCCGTTTATAAAATTTTAGAGATTGCAAGTCGTTTGCTTCAGCCCCCATGCCACGAGTGCTGGGGTGTTCGGGATAAAATTGAGCAAACATGTTCCCAATATTGGGTACCTCTAGGGAGGCGCTCAACACAACGAACAAGGCAACCAGACTTATAATGCTTGAACACTCTCACTTAGCCATAGAATTCTATAACTTTAAATTTCGGCGAAGCCCCTAGTATTCGGAAGACCGAGTTCGGGGCGCTATCCACGCCTTGGCCGGACAACTCCGGTTCCTCGCACTAAGCGGCATAAGTCTTTAGGGACCCGAAAAAACCTCTCGAACAGCGACCGGCTCTCGCCCTATCATGACGGTCAATTTTAGCTTTCTCCACTGAGGTGCTCGACTCAGCTCAACTGGGGCACAATCGCAGTGGTTCTCCCGGTGCTACCTTAGCTGATATAACGGAACGTAAGGTACCAAAACACGGGAGCCGGGAAAACCCAACTATTGACCCAAGACATGATTCGGAGCCGATTCATATAAGGAAAAAGTCCAAAACAAACCTTGAATTTATAGGCGAAAGCTAAATCAAACCCTAAACTCTCAATCCCTGAAATCAGCACACCAAACTTCCTAATCCCGGTCTATTTTGAACCTTGAGAGCACTTAGCCAGTATTTGCTGAATTAGTCTGGCCCATTAAGCGCTTAGTCGCTGGCGTGCCCTGTTGTGGGTTTTCTTTGTTTTTTCCTTTTCATTTTCTGAAACCCGTGAACATTTTTGAAATATTACATTTTTTTGAACGTACAAAACATTTTTATGAATCACACAAATATTACTATACATTGTATAATCATTTGTTTGAATTGGCCCACACATTTTCTTAAAACTTGTGATATTTTTTAGATGTCACAAAATATTTTTAGGTTTCAAAAAATGTTTATGTTTCAAAAAGTGTACGTACCTTAAAATTTTGTTCAGGTTTTAGAAAAAATTTATGTTTCAAAAAGTATTCATAATTTTTAAAAAGTGCTCGCACTTTATTATTTTTTTGAATATTTTAGAATAGAAATACGTTTTCAATACTAGATATATTTTTTTCCCTAAAAAATGTTTTCAAAGTTTGACTCTTTTGTTTTTTATTAAATAGTTAGGGCCTCTGATTATGACAGTCAAAGTCGTCTGATTAAATAGTTCAGGCTTTAATTAGAAAGCGGAATGAGGTCAACCCTGCCAGGTCCCAAGTTTGACTCCACGGTAGAAGTTTTTGTTTTGGAATTATCACGTCGCATTAAGGAAAAGAAAGAAAGAATTTTACGGTAGCGTGTTAAGAAAAAGAAACTCGCTTCATGTCGGCTGGGCCGGCCCAGTCTAGTCCGCACCCAACAATCTGAAACATTTTTTACGAAATAATTTATGAAATTACAAAATTATTATTTAAAAAATGTGACACAATTTTTAAAATCCGAAACATTTTTCGTAGTATGTGAAAATCTGTTGGAAACATTTTTTTATTTATTTGAAATCACGAACAGTTTTTTAAAATATGAATAGAATTTCAAATTCTAAATATTTTTTTAAAATAAAAAAGGTATTGAATTTTTGCCAAAAATAGAAAACAGGAACATTTTTGAACTTCTGGACAATTCTAGAAACGTGTTAACATTTTTTCCACTTCATGAATTCTTGTTGTTTTATAGTGGGCCGGCCCAAATTCTTGGGCGTGAGAATAGCAGGTAATCCCGGTCGGGATTGTAGCATTCCCAGCATGCCAAACGGGCCTAGGGTCCAAAATAGACCGGAATTACAAGTTCAGAGTGCCAATTTCCAGGATTTAAAATTTAGGGTTTGATTTATCTTTCGTCTACAACTTCAAGGTTTGTTTTGGACTTTTTCCCAAAATGCTATAAGTTCGGGGTGCCGCACTTGTGAAAGTGTTCGGACTTATCACACCATAATTTTGGGGTACTTAAGCCCCTGGTGTATTGGCCGTACCAAAGTGTACGGGTGCAACATGTCGTGAAATGAACATATATATATAGATAAAGAAAGGAGTGCAATAATAGGCAAAAGCTATGTATTGTTTATTCAGAAAGGTACTGCAATGAAAGCAGAACGATACAAATAATGCGATAAGCAAGGGATGGGACTATCTAACATGTCCCCCTCCAGGGGTAAGCTGCGGGATGGTATGTAAAACAGGTATAATGCTCGTGATAGGGACCACACGAACACTCGGCGTAACTACGCTTCCTGGCTGTTGCATCGTGAGTTCGGCGATTCTAGTGCCGGACAGGACTTCTGGAAAATGGAGTCCTGAAAAAAGGAAAGAAAGAAGAAAAAGAATGAAACAATTGGGATCCCCTGGTGCGGTCGAGCCGCATTCTTGGCGTGCCGTGGTCGTGCCCCTCCCCTTAGGCCCATGGTATCTCCAGAGTGTAGTTATGTACGCCAGCGTAATCGCTTGTCGCAACTTCGCGAGGGCTGGGGTTGGGGCCGGATTACTTTCTGGCGTGCTTGAATCATGCCAGGCGGTCTTGTTGTAGGTTACTCGGCGCGCTTGGCGGTGTCCGGAAGTTTAGTGGCGGACTCGAGAATTGCCGTGAGAGGCTACTTTGCACCTCCGCCCGAGGGAAGCCGTGTGCTCCTCCGTTTGGAGAGAGCGTTCGGTGTTTCCATTGACCATGATTACTCCTCGAGGGCCTGGCATCTTGAGCTTGAGGTATGCGTAGTGCGGCACCGCATTGAACTTTGCAAATGCGGTTCATCCAAGCAGTGCGCGATAGCCGCTGCGGAACGGGACTATGTCGAAGATTAACTCTTCGCTTCGGAAGTTATCCGGGGATCCGAAGACCACTTCGAATTTGACTGAGCCCGTACAATTGGCCTCTCCACCCGGTCTGATGCCTTTAAAGGTCGTCTTTGTAGGTTTAATCCTTGAGGGGTCTATGCCTATTTTGCGCACTGTATCTTGATAAAGCAGGTTCAGGCTACTACCGCCGTCCATCAGGACTCTGGTGAGGTGAAATCCGTCGATAATTGGGTCAAGAACCAATGCGGCGAAACCGCCGTGACGGATGCTAGTGGGGTGGTCCCTTCGATCGAAGGTGATCGGGCAGGAAGACCATGGGTTGAACTTTGGGGCGACTGGCTCCATCGCATATACGTCCCGTGGTGCACGCTTCCGCTCCCTTTTGGGTATGTGGGTTGCGTATATCATGTTCACCGTCCGCACTTGTGTGGGAAGACCCTTCATCCTCTATTGCTCGTGACGGCCGGGCTCTTCCTCGTCATCGCTATGCAGCCCCTTGTCATTGAGTTCGGCACTTAACTTGCACGCTTGCTTGAACACCCAACAGTCCCTGTTGGTGTGATTGGCTAGTTTTCGGGGTGCCATGTATCCGCACGAGCGATCGTGTATTCGGTCCAAGTTGGGCCAGGCCTGGGTATTTCATTTGAATGGCTTCTTCCGCTGACCGGGTTTAGAGCCTCTGAATCCGGCATTGGCGGCTGTATCTTCAGATATCGCCGTTAATGCGGCGCTTGTTCTTGTTGCGACGCGACCTGCCATTGCTGTCCTTGGTATCCGAACTATCAGGGTGTTTGGCCAAGTTGTTGCTTCTAGCTAGCCAGCTGTCCTCTCCCGCACAAAAGCGAGTCATGAGGGTTGTGAGGGATGCCATAGATTTCGGCTTTTCCTGCCCTAGGTGCCGGGCAAGCCACTCGTCGCGGATGTTATGTTTGAAGGCTGCAAGGGCCTCTGCATCCGGACAGTCAACGATTTGATTTTTCTTATTGTCTGGCCGATTCTTCTGGCTGCTGAATTATGTGGCTAAGATCATCGGCGTCTGGTGGTCGCACATATGTGCCCTGGAAGTTATCAAGGAATGCGGCTTCCAGGTCCTCCCAACAACCAATTGATTCTGCTGCAAGCTGTTGAGCCAATGCCGAGCTGGTCCTTTAAGCTTGAGGGGGAGGTATTTGATGGCGTGTAGATCATCTCCGTGGGCCATGTGGATCCAGACCGCAGGATCTGTGGTACCATCGTATGATTCGATGTTTACGGTTTTAAAGCCCTCGGGGATTTGATGATCCATTACTTCATCTGTGAAGCATAGTGGGTGTGTGGCGCCTCTGTATTGGGATATATCACGACGCAGCCTCGAATGGCGTTATGCATTGTGTTCGCCCGGCCGGAGTTTTCGTATCCGGCGTGGACGGTTATTGTCACGCGGTCGGGCGCCCACGCGATCCGTAGATCGATCTTGTATGTTTTGCCTTATTCTCCAATATATCTCGCAAGTCCGGCGCGTTTTCTCGTGCCTTGGTACTTTTTGAACGGCGTCGGGGTACGACTTGGACGAAGGGTCTAGAGGCCTCTCTGTCGCGGTCACGAGGTGGCCGGTCTGCCATGTCGTACGCTGGTGACTTGGGTGCTTCCTCCTCTAATCGAGGCAACGGCCTGCGTTTGGGGTAGCTTTTGGAGGGGCGTTCGAGTTCATACTCTTCGGCTGCGAGGACTTGATCCATCCGCCGCCTAGCAGGTCTTGATCAGCTCTAAGCTGTTGCTGCTTTTTCTTGAGGCCGCTTGTCGTGGCTATAAGCCTGCGTTTGAAACGCCTCCTGTTCGGCGGGATCCTCGAGCACGACAAATTAAATGCTGTCGTCGAGGCTTGCCTCATCTTCGGAGGAGGCGCATAATTATCGTCCTCGACCTCTCTTTTTTCGCCGCCTTGTCAGGCGGACTTGCTTCTCCGTCCTCCTGCGCTGAGTCCTGCTGGAGGGGGTTTCTTCGGCACTGTCCGGGGTGTTATTATCTCCCGTGCCGGAATCGCCGTTTTTGATGTGGCGGGATTTAGAGCGGCGCCGCTGACGTCGGCGCTTCGGTTGCTTCTTGGAGGGGTCATCCTCCGTTGTTCCATCGCCGTTCCCATCTTTCGGGATGTCCACCATGTATATGTCGTATGACGAGGTGGCCTTCCAGTGCCCTGTAGGCGCTGGGTCTTGGTCGTCTCCGGCATCGTCGTCCATACCGTCGATGTCTTCGGAGTCGAAGTCGAGCATGTCGGTTAAATCGTCGACAGTGGCTACAAAGTGGGTGGTGGGTGGGCGTTGAATTTCTTCGTCGTTGTATCCCAACCTTCCTGTCCGTAGTCCGGGCAGGGCTCTCCGGATAAAGAGAGAGACTTTAGTGAATTCAGGATGTCGCCAAAGGGCGAGTGCTGAAAGATGTCCTTGACGATGAACTCCATGACCGGCGCCCAATCGGATTCGATTGGCGGGCTGGGGTTTGGAGTCCGGAGAGGAGTCCGGCACCACAGGTCAAGGTCTTCGCAGCGACATGGATAGAGTTCGGCTCAATCGCCGTAGAGATCGTAGCCCCCGAGGCGGTGTCCAACCACTCGTCCTCGATCGGGGAATCCGGCTCCGGATTAAGGGTCGGAGCGGATGTTGGTGCGGCCTCCAGGGCACTGTTCGGCTGCAGAGCTAGATCATGCCCATCGAGACAGTGCGGCACGCTTGGCTGCGGCTCGAATCCGTCGAATATCAAGTCTCCGCGGATATCGGCCGTATAGTTCAAACTTCCAAATCTGACCTGATGGCCAGGGCGTAGCTTTCGATCTGCTCCAGATGGCCAAGCGAATTGGCCCGCAGTGCAAAGCCGCTGAATACGAAGATCTGTCCGGGGAAAAAGGTCTCACCCTGAACTGCGTCGTTGTTGATGATCGAAGGAGCTATCGGGCCTATCGGTGATGACACAGAGGAACTCTCAATGAAAGCATCAATGTCGGTGTCAAAACCAGCGGATCTCGGGTAGGGGGTCCCGAACTGTGCGTCTAGGCGGATGGTAACAGGAGACAAGGGACACGATGTTTTTACCCAGGTTTGGCCCTCTCGATGGAGGTAATACCCTACTCCTGCTTGATTAATATTGATGATATGGGTAGTACAAAAGTAGATCCACCACGAGATCAAGGAGGCTAAACCCTAGAAGCTAGCCTATGGTATGATTGTTGTTTGTCCTATGGACTAAAACACTCCGGTTTATATAGACACCGGATAGGTTAGGGTTACACAGAGTCGGTTACAATAGTAGGAGATCTACATATCCGTATCGCCAAGCTTGCCTTCCACGCCAAGAAAAGTCCCATCCGGACACGGGACGAAGTCTTCAATCTTGTATCTTCATAGTCTTGGAGTCCGGCCGCGACGATAGTCCGGCTATCCGGACACCCCCTAGTCCAGGACTCCCTCAAGTTGCGTATGAGAACCATGTAGAAAGCCATGTTTTGTAGTACTGAACATGATACCCTGACCCAACCTCTTGTTTTCCTGATTCCAAAAGTTTGAAAGTCATTTAATTAGTGCAAAGCCATGTTGCACAAGAATTCCAGAGGAAAAGACCGTAAAACCTCAACAAATGAATAGTTGCTTGTCAGTTAATATTCAAAAAAATGTCAAACCTTCGAGGTTCATAGCTACTACAACATTATACTATAGAATTTTCTAGAGAAACTATAAAAATATATGCTTATTTTGATCCACAGAAGGAACTCTTTACAGTTTACCAGAGGTGAAGACACCTTGCAATCAACAAGACATAACCACTCATAGTTAACCAGTGAAACATATACTCTGTGTGTTCCTAAATATTTGTCTTTCTAAAGATTTTAATAAATAACTACATACGGAGCAAAATGAGTGAATCTACACTCTAAAATATCTCTATATACATACGTATGTAGTCACTTATTGAAATCTCTAGAAATACAAATATTTAGGAACGGAGGGAGTATATGGAGTAACATGAAAATCAAGCAAGACCAACCACTATTCACTCCACGGAAAAAAATTATATAAGACCAGGTCTCATGTAAACCAGGTGAGATCCGTCCTGATGGATGAAATCTTTCCCCCTGATTTCAGATGGGGGTGGGATAGATGCTTTGTGATTTATGGATATGCCACGTGTCATCCATCAGGATAGGTCTTACCTGCTAACCCGTGAGACCTGGTCTCATAGAATTCTTTTCCTCCACTTCAGTAGCCTCATACTACTATCACCAGAAGATGTATTGCCACGATGGATAAATCAGACAGTGAGCACCAGCCAGGAGACGAACACAATGCATGTTTCACAGCACACACTCGATACTACGGTTTTCAGGGGTGAAACGTTTGGACATGTGCTTGATCAGCTGGAGAGGACCCTCACCGCCATTGCCGCGCTTCACCTCCATGCCGGTGAAAACAACGCACTCCCTGCCAAACGTGTCCTCCTCATCCGAATCATAATAACGCGGGTGCTTCGACCTACCATAGGTGCGCAGCATGGTCCCGAAGAAGCTGGCGACACAGAACCTGCCCGAGCCGAGGTTCAGCAGGTGCAGCTGGGGCGGCGTCCAGGGCTCCGCCTCAGGCAGGTCGAGGTAATCCCAGGTGTGCCGCGGCACCGGCGGCCGCGCTGCGTCAATGTCCGAGAGGTCCACGGCGCACAAGCTGGAGGAGGGGCTGCTGCCCGAGAGGCCAACCCAGAGGCCGAGCTCCGGGACGTACTCTGCCCTGCCGAACAAGGGCAGTGCCCAGTCGGCAGCTCGTCTCCATGTGGCGCTCACCGTGTCGAAGGCGTAGGTGCCTATGGGCTCTTCCAGGGACGATATGCATATGGTGATGCCGCCGTCGATCACCGCGTAAGAGTACACGCCGGGGGCTGTTTCTGGATCACGGAAAAATGGCGGCGGCGGCGGCAGTAAACCCCAGCACCACCCCTCCCTGCGGTACGAGAGGACCTCGAAGCAGCTGCTGCTCTTGGCAGTGGAGGACAGGTCCAGAACGTAGAGAGACTGGGCCTTCCTGGGGTCGATGGGATCGGCTTGGATTGCGGGGAGACAGATGGGGTTCCCTCTCTTTTCTGAATTGAGAGAGGGGAAGGCGTCGACGAAGTTGAGGTCGACGTCGTAGAGCACGGCGTGGCCGCGGTTGTCGGCGTAGAGGACGGTGCTCTCTCCTCCCAGTAGAGAGAACAGATAGTACAGGTTCGAGTTCCTCCAACTGGGCGATGGTTGGAAGTTGATCGCCGGCGCTGGCAGTTTCCTCCAGCCGCCCAACGCCGCCATCTCCCCTCGTTTGCTCTTGTTCTCTCGCTGCGCGATCTCCGAGTCTCCGTAGAAGAGGTGCTTGCAGGCATCGATGCGGCACAACGAATAGACGCGACTCCTGAAGTCGTGCACTATCAGATTCAAGTACCGGCGATTCATCCAGGAAGCTGTTGATCGGATCTAGTTTTGCGGCCCTTTGGACGATGGGCTGTGGAAATCCGGCAGATGGATAGGTTTTGAGCGGCGACGGGATTTGCGAAGCGGCCGCCAAGGGGGGCCTTCCTAGCCGCAGCAGCGCGCCTCGGCGGTGGAGCTGACTCCGAAGATGGAGGAGATGGCGGAGACTGTTGAAACCGCCAGTCCCTCGCCTCGCTCCTCCTCGCTCTCTCTGACGCCGTGGCACAAATCGAGGAAGAAGAAGATCAGAGGAAGAAGAAAGACACGGGGACTCGGTGGATTTCCCCGGCGCAACAACGCCACTGCCCACGAGCTCGTACTCGTCACCACACAACCCGCTACAACACACGGGGTGCGAGGGGTTTATATCCGCGTCCATCAGCGCTCTACACCGCGCCCCCGACGCACCCTCCTCGCGCACTCCCCCACGTCCCTGCGCTTCCGGCCCGCGCTCCCGCCGCGCACGCACGTGATCCGCACGACCAAGTCCAGCGCCTCGACGCTGTCCACCCCGCGCCCGTTGCACCAACGGACAACACACACGGCACACTTGCGTGGACACGCCCATGCATCTTCTACATGCACGCACGCACACCTAGGTCGCGGGCCCGACGTGTCCAACGTGCCCGGCGCGCGCCCATACACGCGCCCGGCTCGTTCGACACTTCGCCGCGACTTATTGCCTAACATTCGCGCCCTAAGTCGCGGCTCAGAGCAGACCGGCGTCCTCGACGTTGCCGTCGACCAGCAGCGCATGCTCCGCCGTCGGTGCCTTCTTCCACTGCGGGAACTCGCACTTGAAATGCCCGCGTTCACCACACTTGTAGCAGCGGCCGCGCCGGTTCCCGCCGAAGCCCAACGCCTCGCTCCGCCCCCCGTCGTCGTCGTCCTGAGCTCCGCCGCACAGTCGCTCCCGCGCCCGCCACTGTGCCGCAGTGAACATCAGTTGCTCGCCGCCGTGGTTGCCTCCGTCCTTCCCGCGCCGTCGTAGCCTCTCGTCGAAGGCTTTCAGCCGCCCCAACGCGTCCTCGAACGCCATGGTTTCGACGTCGCAGAATTGCTCAATCCCAGCCCACCGCCGGGTACAGACGGTTCGGCACCGAGTCGAGCAATTTCTTGACCAGTGTCGCGTCCTTCAGGGTCGAGCCCAACGCCGCGTAGCGAGCCGCCATGCCAGCAAGCCTGCCGGCGAAGTCATCCAGGCTCTCGGCGTCCGCCATGCGCAGGAGCTCAAACTCCCCGCGCAGCGTGCCCAGCTGAGCCGCCCTAACGCGATCAGCGCCCACGAAGCACGCCTTGGGGCTAGCCCAGACCTCCGCCGCCGTGTTCTTCGAGGCCACCTGCAGGAGCAGGTTCTCCGCGAGCGCGTCGAGCAGGTATGCCCTCGTCGGCTTGTCTTTCTTGGCAATCACGGCCGCCGCCGCGTCCTCCGGCACGACCACCACCTCCCATAGCCCGGCCGCATCGAGGTTCGCCTCCATCTTGATCGCCCACGCCATGTAGTTGTCGCCGGTGAGCTGCGGCAGTGATCCGCCCGTTCCGCCAGCGTACGGGACGATCGACATCGCCGGCGAGCTCCCTCCTCCACGTGGCTCTGATACCAAATGTTGGAACTGCCAGTCCCTCGCCTCGCTCCTCACTACACCATGACACTGCATTTCCAACGTCCAGGTTGGTCGGGAAAACAACTTCTGCCGACAAACAGTCGGTTGGGAAATAGTATTCCCGACCGACACAGTCTGTTGGAGAAAGTCCAGACGGGAAAACCCTTTCCCGACCGACTTATCTTTGCCGACCGACAGTTTGACGGCTATTGAAAAACTTTCCCGACCGACTGTCTGACAGTATTTTTTGCCGACCGACTTTCTGTTAGCAGCTTTTCCCGACCGACTGTCTGACGGCGTTTGTTTTACCGACGAACTTTCTGTTAGCAGCTTTTCCCGACCGACTGTCTGACGGCCTTTGTTTTACCGACCGACTTTCTGTTGGCCCTCTCATGAGCCTTTGCCGACCAACAATCAGATGGTGTTTTGTTTTGCCGATCAACAGTTCATCAACATTTTCTTTAGCCAACTACAACTTTAGTTAACTTATGGTACTGATTATCAGACATATAATGAAATCACCAAGACACCATACATCACAGATTCACATCAGGTGCACCAAACAGTTTTGTTTCATTAACTAATGGTCACATACATATACGTCAGTCTGTTCTAAAGATATCCACCAAGACACCATGCATCATGTTCACAAAAAGATAGCTAAAAGATACAAGTCTGAGATGTTATTTGTACACAAAGAAAGCTAAAACATGCAGTTGACGCGGATCGCTGGCCTCACGGTTCCTTGTGAGTGCAGTCCTTTTGTTTGCTTCCTACAGAAGTTAGAAATGTCTCAGTTATAATACACTATCAGAAACTGCATTTTCTTTGCTTTTTCTTTAAAATTTGCAAGCATTCCATATGTCAGTGCAATCCCTTTTTTGTTCAGTGAATCACATGATGCTACTAGAAATAATAGAAGCGCTTAGCTAGCTTCATACCATATCTTAAAATATTTACATGTAAATTGTGTTGACTGCTTACACAGTAGTCCAAGCCAAACCCAACGCACCAAAAGCATATTGAGCTGCTATTGCGCAAAAGCATATGTTTCTTCTCTTTAAAAATAAATAAGATAGATTACTCAATTGGCATAGGCATAAAAACTGGAGTGCGTACAGAAGACTAGTCTATCTGAAGTTGGGTCATAAGAATGAACTTAAAATATATACTGCTGAATGTACAGATTTTGATCGCAAGAAATAAATACAGGATAAATACCTTACTCATCTATAGGAGTAGCAGATCATCCGCTGTTTGCATAATGCACCAGTAATCCAATATGTTCACAAGTGCCCCGAGTAGCCGGAACCAGGAATCCTTGTGCACAAGTGCCCTGAACATATAAAGAAAAAGAAAAGGCTAATTGTGATCCTGAAGCTATTTATTCCATAGCAGGGTTAAATAAGCTGAAGTTCTTGTTCTCAGAGCACGGAGATTAAATATAGACTCTTGTATTTGTGAGAATTCTACAATTCTAGTAAGGCGCCAGCTGAGAGGGAAGGCATGAGGCATGAACTGACGGAAGAAATATTCAAAGCCTAATGATGACAGTTCTAGCGCTTCTCCAGAGAAAAAGAGAAGATGCAAAAGATGAGGGGCTCCCCCTTCAACAAGAAGAGTGGCTCGGTTTTGCAGAGAGTTGTGAGCGCTTCAACGGGAACAAAAGATGTCGAGGCACCTTTAAAGGATCTACCACTCACATTAATTCTAATTACTGTAAATAAAGTATATAAAGTAAATGGTAATATTCTTCTTGGCTTTACTGCAGCATGTTCCCCTTTATATAGTAGATATTACTTGACCAACAGGCTGGTCGGTCTATTCACACTACCGGAACAGGGCCATACCCCGACGGCCAAAACAATGCCGACGGCCCCCGTCGGCTTCTTCGGAGATATGCCGACAGCCTGGGCCCGGCCGTCGGCGTAAAAAGGCCGTCGGGATACGCGAAGATAGGCCGACGGCAACCGTCGGCATAGAATGGCCGCCGCCTATCTCGCATATTATTCGCCGGCTGCCGCCGGCTTATAACGGCCGTCGGCATACCCGTGGGGCCCGCCACCGGCTGCTAACGGCGTCGGACCTATGCCGACGGCCGACACGGGGCCGTCGGCATAGGTCCAAAGGCCACGCCATCGATCCCGGCCGCACCATGCAGAGACTATGCCGACGGGCCGTCGGCATATCTGCCACGTCGGCGATCCGACACGCTGGTCGATCTATGCCGACTGGCTAAGCCATTGCATAGATATATTTTTTTTCGTTTATATTTTTTAATGCTTTTTTGTGTATTATTATATCAACTAACATGTAGCATGTTAAAAATAAACATACATATGAATATATATGTAGTTTGTTTTTTTTCATATATTATGAATATATATATAGTTTGTATTTTTTCGAGCACGTTAATAATGTGCGGTCATGTTCTTTTAAATATAGATCCTTATATTTTATTAAAATCAAAAACAGCTATCTTGCCGGAAGTTTTGTGGCAGTTGCAAACGCCCGACACCCGTCTCCAGAGAGTGCCCCCCTCACATCCATGGTGTGCCCCTCATGGACGGCCGCCCGCACTGGAGGGGGGGGAAACGGACGCTGCCGGTCTACACGGGTGGATATAGCCGTGGTTTTGGCCCGGATGTTGCTCCCGGTGTCCTCGTGGCCGACCTAACACAACCGGGTGGAGAGGTCCACTGGTCAAAGCCCGTCCGTGGGAAGTCAAAAGGCTAGATCTCGTGGTCAACCGCTTCAGGGTTAGGCGGGACGAGGGCCCTGGGGGTAGCAATGCCACCGGTGCATCGTACCGGGCCCTCATACATGCGTGGTGGTGTTGTGGCATGTCCGAAGAGGCGGCACGCGTCTCCGGTGCGTGCCCCCCCCCTCACGGACGGGCGCGCCGTCGGCACCGGAGGGGGGGAAACGGACGCTGGTCTACACGGAGTGGATGTAGTTGTGGGCCTGGCCGGATGTTGCTCCCCGGTGTCCTTCCGGGCCGACCCGACACAACCGGGTGGAGAGGTCCATCGCTCAAAGCCCGTCCGTGCAAAGTCAAAGGGCTAGATCCCGTGGTCAAACGCTACAGGTTAGGGCGGGATGGGGGCCCTAGGGGGGGTAGCAATGCCACCGGAGTGTAAATGCCGGGCCCTCATACATGCGGGGTGGTGTTGTGGCATGTCCAAGAGGCGCACGCTGCCTCTCGGTTGTGGCCCCTCACGGACGGCAATGAAAGCGGTAGTAGACGCTTCGCGGTAACGATGCAGCGTGAATATTATTAAATACTTGGAGCGCCGATAAAATCATGAGTTTTTACACAACGTGGGCACATGTGCTATAGGACCGATGGTAATTTTTCATAATTTTTTGTGATGTAGAAGTATCTGAACACTTCCCTCTCGCGGATTGCTCTCCGCATCGCTTCACGACCGTGGCCGGCGGCCTCGGGGTAGTATACCGTCAAATCTTGCGTGGCGGCCTCTCACAAGTCTGGAAGTGTTGAGGCGGTTGCAAACGCCCAAAGACGCGTCTCCGGTGTGCCCCCCCTCACGGACGCGCGCCCGCCCGCATCCGGAGAAACGGACGCCGGGTCTACACGGAGTGGATGTAGGCTGTGGCCTGGCCCGGATGTTGCTCCCCGGTGTCCCTCGGGCCGACCCGACACAACCGGGTGGAGAGGTCCATCGCTCAAAGCCCGTCTGCAAAGTCAAAGGGCTAGATCCCGTGGTCAAACGCTTCTGAGGTTAGGCGGGGCCGGGGGGCCCGGGGTAGCAATGCCACCGGAGGCGTCGTCTGCATCGGGCCCTCATACATGCGGGTGGTGTTGTGGCATGTCCGAAGAGGCGACGCTGCGTCTCAGGTTGTGGCCCCCCTCACGACGGCAATGAAACGGTAGTAGACGTTCTGCGGTAACGATGCGCCGTGAATATTATTAAATACTTGGAGCGCGATAAAATCATGAGTTTTTACACAACGTGGGCACATGTGCTATAGGACCTGATGGTAATTTTTCATATTTTTTGTGATGTAGAAGTATTCGAACACTTCCCTCTACGCTGATTGCTCTTCAGACGTCACGATCGTGGCGGCCTCGGGGTAGCATACCGTCAAATCTTGCGTAGGCGGCCTCTCACAAGTCCGGAAGTGTTGAGGCGGTTGCAACGCCCGGCCGCAGCGTCTCAAGGTGTCCCCCCCTCACGGACGGCGCCGCCGCCGGCACCGGGAGGGGGGAAACGGACGCGTCGGGTCTACACGGAGTGGATGTAGGTGTTGGCCTAGCCCGGATGTTGCTCCCGGTGTCCTTCCGGGCCGACCCGACACAACCGGGTGGAGAGGTCCACTGCTCAAAGCCCGTCCGTGCAAAGTCAAAGGGCTAGATCCCGTGGACAAACGCTTCTGAGGTTAGGCGGACGGGGCCCCGGGGTAGCAATGCCACCGAGGCCGCATCGGGCCCTCATACATGCGGGGTGGTGTTGTGGCATGTCCGAAGAGGCGGCACGCAGCGTCTCCGGGTTGTGGCCCTCACGGACGGCAATGAAAGCGGTAGTAGACGCTCTGCGTAACGATGCAGCGTGAATATTATTAAATACTTGGAGCGCGATAAAATCATGAGTTTTTACACAACATGGGCACATGTGCTATAGGACTGATGGTAATTTTTCATAATTTTTGTGATGTAGAAGTATCTGAACACTTCCCTCTCTGGATTGCTCTTCAGACGTCTCACGATTGTGGCCGCGGCCTCGGGGTAGCATACCGTCCAAATCTTGCGTGGCGGCCTCTCACAAGTCCGGAAGTGTTGAGGCGGTTGCAAACGCCAAAGACGCTGCCTCCGGTGTGCCTCACGGACGGCGCCGCCGCCGGCACCCGGAGGGGGGAAACGGACGCGTCGGGTCTACACGGAGTGGATGTAGCTGTGGGCCTGGCCCGGATGTTGCTCCCCGGTGTCCCTCTGGGCCGACCCGACACAACCGGGTGGAGAGGTCCACTGGTCAAAGCCCGTCCGTGCAAAGTCAAAGGGCTAGATCCCGTGGTCAAACGCTACAGGGTTAGGCGGGGCCAGGGGGCCTGAGGGGGTAGCAATGCCACCGGGAGGCGTCGTCAGACCGCCCTCATACATGCGGGGTGGTGTTGTGGCATGTCAGAAGAGGCGACGCAGCGTCTCGGGTTGTGGCCCCTCACGGACGGCAATGAAAGCGGTAGTAGACGTTACTGCGTAACGATGCAGCGTGAATATTATTAAATACTTGGAGCGCGATAAAATCATGAGTTTTTACACAACGTGGGCACATGTGCTATAGGACTGATGGTAATTTTTCATATTTTTTGTGATGTAGAAGTATCTCGAACACTTCCCCACGCTGGATTGCTCTTCGCGACGCTTCACGACCGTGGCCGCGGCCTCGGGGTAGCATACCGTCAAATCTTGCGTGGCGGCCTCTCACAAGTCCGGAAGTGTTGAGGCGGTTGCAACGCCAAAGACGCTGCCTCCGGTGTCCCCCTCACGGACGGCGCCGCCACGCACCGGAGGGGGGAAACGGACGCGTCAGGTCTACACGAGTGGATGTAGCCGTGGGCTGGCCGGATGTTGCTCCCGGTGTCCCTTCGCCGACCCGACACAACCGGGTGGAGAGGTCCACTGCTCAAAGCCCGTCCGTGCAAAGTCAAAGGGCTAGATCCCGTGGTCAAACGCTACTGAGGTTAGGGCGGGGCCAGGGGCCCTGGGGGTAGCAATGCCACCGAAGGCGTCGTGCAGACCCCTCATACATGCGGGTGGTGTTGTGGCATGTCCGAAGAGGCGCACGCGTCTCGGGTTGTAGCCCCCCCTCACGGACGGCAATGAAACGGTAGTAGACGCTTCTGCGTAACGATGCAGCGTGAATATTATTAAATACTTGGAGCGCGATAAAATCATGAGTTTTTACACAACGTGGGCACATGTGCTATAGGACTGATGGTAATTTTTCATATTTTTTGTGATGTAGAAGTATCTGAACACTTCCCTCTCAGCGGATTGCTCTTCGCACGCCTACGATCATGGCCGCGACCTCCGGGGTAGCATACCGTCAAATCTTGCGAGGCGGCCTCTCACAAGTCCGGAAGTGTTGAGGCGGTTGCAAACGCCCAAAGACGCTGCTCTCCGGTGTCCCCCCTCCTCACACGGACGGCGCCGCCACGCACCGGAGGGGGGGAAACGGACGCTGCCGGGTCTACACGGAGTGGATGTAGCTGTGGGCCTGGCCCGGATGTTGCTCCCCGGTGTCCTTCTGGGCCGACCCGACACAACCGGGTGGAGAGGTCCATCGTTCAAAGCCCGTCTGCAAAGTCAAAGGGCTAGATCCCGTGGTCAAACGCTACAGGTTAGGCGGGGACGGGGCCCCTGGGGGTAGCAATGCCACCGAGGCGTCGTGGGGCCCTCATACATGCGGGGTGGTGTTGTGGCATGTCCGAAGAGGCGCAGCGTCTCGGTTGTGGCCCCCCCCTCACGGACGGCAATGAAAGCGGTAGTAGACGCTCGCGTAACGATGCAGCGTGAATATTATTAAATACTTGGAGCGCGATAAAATCATGAGTTTTTTACACAACGTGGGCACATGTGCTATAGGACTGATGGTAATTTTTCATATTTTTTTGTGATGTAGAAGTATCTGAACACTTCCCTCTACGCGGATTGCTCTTCAGACGCCTCTGACTTTGGCGGCGGCCTCCGGGGTAGCATACCGTCAAATCTTGCGTGGCGGCCTCTCACAAGTCCGGAAGTGTTGAGGCGGTTGCAAACGCCCAAAGACGCTGCCTCCGGTGTCCCCCCTCACGGACGGCGCCGCCACGGCACCGGAGGGGGAAACGGACGCTACGGGTCTACACGGAGTGGATGTAGTCAGGCCTGGCCCGGATGTTGCTCCCCTGTGTCCCTCTGGGCCGACCCGACACAACCGGGAGGAGAGGTCCACTGGTCAAAGCCCGTCCGTGGAAAGTCAAAGGGCTAGATCTCGTGGTCAAACGCTACACGTTTAAGCGGGGCGGGGGCCCTGGGGGTAGCAGTGCCACCGGAGCGTCGTCTGGGGCCCTCATACATGCGGGTGGTGTTGTGGCATGTCCAAGAGGCGGCACGCGTCTCGGGTTGTGGCCCTCACGGACGGCAATGAAACGGTAGTAGGCGTTACTGCGTAACGATGCGCGCGTGTATATTATTAAATACTTGGAGCGCGATAAAATCATGAGTTTTTTACACAACGTGGGCACATGTGCTATAGGACTGATGGTAATTTTTCATATTTTTTTGTGATGTAGAAGTATCTGAACACTTCCCTCTACGCTGATTGCTCTTCAGACGCTTCACGACCGTGGGCCGGGCCTCCGGGGTAGCATACCGTCAAATCTTGGCGTGGCGGCCTCTCTAAGTCCGGAAGTGTTGAGGCGGTTGCAAACGCCCAAAGACGCTGCCTCCGGTGCCCCCCTCACGGATGGCGCCGCCACCGCACCCGGAGGGGGAAAGCAGACGCTGTCGGGTCTACACCGGAGTGGATGTAGCTGTGGGCCTGGCCGGATGTTGCTCCCGGTGTCCTCTGGGCCGACCCGACACAACCGGTGGAGAGGTCCTTGTTCAAAACCGTCAGGTGCAAAAGTCAAGGGCTAGATCCGTGGTCCAAAGCAGCCTTCTGAGGTTAAGGCGGAATGAGGGGCCACAGGGGGGCCAATGATACCACGGAGGCGTCGTCTAGGGCCCTCATACATCTTGAGGGTGGTGTTGTGGCATGTCCGAAGAGGCGCACGCAGCGTCTCCGGTTGTGGCCCCCTCACGGACGGCAATGAAAGCGGTAGTAGGACGCTTCGCGTAACGATGCAGCGTGAATATTATTAAATACTTGGAGCGCGATAAAATCATGAGTTTTTACACAACGTGGGCACATGTGCTATAGGACTGATGGTAATTTTTCATATTTTTTGTGATGTAGAAGTATCTGAACACTTCCCTCTACGCTGATTGCTCTTCGTGACGCTTCACGATCTCTGTTGTGGCGGCCTCCGGTAGCATACCGTCAAATCTTGCGTGGCGGCCTCTCACAAGTCCGGAAGTGTTGAGGCGGTTGCAAACGCCCAGCAGCTGCCTCCGGTGTCCCCCCCTCACGGACGGCGCCACGCCGCACCCGGAGGGGGAAACGGACGCTCGGGTCTACACGGAGTGGATGTAGCCGTGGCTGGCCCGGATGTTGCTCCGGTGTCCTCTGGGCCGACCCGACACAACCGGGTGGAGAGGTCCACTGTTCAAAGCCCGTCCGTGCAAAGTCAAAGGGCTAGATCCCGTGGTCAAACGCTTCTGTGGTTAGGGCGGACGGGGCCCCGGGGTAGCAATGCCACCGAGCGTCGTCTGGGCCCCTCATACATGCGGGGTGGTGTTGTGGCATGTCCGGAAGAGGCGCACGCTGCCTCCGGGTTGTGGCCCCTCACGGACGGCAATGAAACGGTAGTAGACGCTCGCGGTAACGATGCAGCGTGAATATTATTAAATACTTGGAGCGCGATAAAATCATGAGTTTTTTACACAACGTGGGCACATGTGCTATAGGACTGATGGTAATTTTTCATATTTTTTTGTGATGTAGAAGTATCTGAACACTTCCCTCTACGCGGATTGCTCTTCGCACGTCTACGACTGTGGCCGGCGGCCTCCGGGGGGTAGCATACCGTCAAATCTTGCGTAGGCGGCCTCTCACAAGTCTGGAAGTGTTGAGGCGGTTGCAACGCCCAGCACGCTGCCTCCGGTGTCCCCTCACGGACGGGCCACGCCGCCGGCACCGGAGAAACGGACGCGTCGGGTCTACACGGAGTGGATGTAGCTGTGGGCCTGGCCCGGATGTTGCTCCCCGGTGTCCCTCTGGGCCGACCCGACACAACCGGGTGGAGAGGTCCACTGGTCAAAGCCCGTCCGTGCAAAGTCAAAGGGCTAGATCCCGTGGTCAAACGCTGTAGGGTTAGGCGGGACGGGGGCCCTGGGGGGTAGCAATGCCACCGGAGCGTCGTCATCGGGCCCCTCATACATGCGGGGTGGTGTTGTGGCATGTCCGAAGAGGCGGCACGCGTCTCCGGTTGTGGCCCCCTCACGGACGGCAATGAAAGCGGTAGTAGACGTTACTGCGATAACGATGCAGCGTGAATATTATTAAATACTTGGAGCGCCGATAAAATCATGAGTTTTTACACAACGTGGGCACATGTGCTATAGGACCTGATGGTAATTTTTCATATTTTTTGTGATGTAGAAGTATCTCAACACTTCCCTCTACGCGGATTGCTCTTGTAGCGTCTATTGTGGCCGGGCGGCCTCCGGGGTAGCATACCGTCAAATCTTGCGTGGCGGCCTCTCACAAGTCTGGAAGTGTTGAGGCGGTTGCAACGCCCAGCACGCTGTCTCCGGTGTGCCCCTCACAGACGGCGCCGCCACGCCAGCACCGGAGGGGGGAAACGGACGCGTCGGGTCTCCACGGAGTGGATGTAGCTGTGGGCCTGGCCCGGATGTTGCTCCCCGGTGTCCCTCTGGGCCGACCCGACACAACCGGGTGGAGAGGTCCACTGTTCAAAGCCCGTCCTTGCAAAGTCAAAGGGCTAGATCCCGTGGTCAAACGCTACTGAGGTTAGGCGGGGACGGGGCCCGGGGTAGCAATGCCACCGGAGGCGTCGTCGGGCCCCTCATACATGCGGGTGGTGTTGTGGCATGTCCAAGAAGCGGCACGCAGCGTCTCCGGTTGTGGCCCCTCACGGACGGCAATGAAAGCGGTAGTAGACGCTTCGCGGTAACGATGCAGCGTGAATATTATTAAATACTTGGAGCGCGATAAAATCATGAGTTTTTACACAACGTGGGCACATGTGCTATAGGACTGATGGTAATTTTTCATATTTTTTGTGATGTAGAAGTATCTCAACACTTCCCTCTACGCTGATTGCTCTTCGCTGCTTCTACGACTGTGGCCGCGGCCTCGGGGTAGTATACCCTCAAATCTTGCGTGGCGGCCTCTCACAAGTCTGGAAGTGTTGAGGCGGTTGCAAACGCCAAAGACGCAGCGTCTCGGTGTGCCCCCCCTCACGGACGGCGCCCGCCCGCACCGGAGGGGGGAAACGGACGCTCGGGTCTACACGGAGTGGATGTAGCCAGGCCTGGCCGGATGTTGCTCCCCGGTGTCCCTCTGGGCCGACCCGACACAACCGGGTGGAGAGGTCCACCGCTCAAAGCCCGTCCTTGCAAAGTCAAAGGGCTAGATCCCGTGGTCAAACGCTTCTGAGGTTAGGGCGGACGGGGCCTGGGGGGTAGCAATGCCACCGAGCGTCGTCTCGGGCCCTCATACATGCGGGGGTGGTGTTGTGGCATGTCCGGAGGCGGCCTGCACGCGTCTCCGGGTTGTGGCCCCTCACGGACGGCAATGAAAGCGGTAGTAGGCGCTCGCGTAACGATGCAGCGTGAATCTTATTCAATACTTGGAGCGCGATCAAATCATGAGTTTTTTACACAACGTGGGCACATGTGCTATAGGACTGATGGTAATTTTTCATATTTTTTTGTGATGTAGAAGTATCTGAACACTTCCCTCACGCTGATTGCTCTTCGCACGTCTCTGATTGTGGCGGCCTCGGGGTAGCATACCGTCAAATCTTGCGTGGGTGGCCTCTCACAAGTCTGGAATTGTTGAGGCGGTTGCAAACGCCAAAGACGCTGCCTCCGGTGTCCCCCCTCACGGACGGCGCGCCACGCCAGCACCCGGAGGGGGAAACGGACGCTCCGGGTCTACACGAGTGGATGTAGCTGTGGCCTGGCCCGGATGTTGCTCCGTGTCCCTCTGGGCCGACCCGACACAACCGGGTGGAGAGGTCCACCGCTCAAAGCCCGTCCGTGCAAAGTCAAAGGGCTAGATCCCGTGGTCAAACGCGCTTCTGAGGTTAGGCGGGGACGGGGCCCTGGGGGTAGCAATGCCACCGGAGGCGTCGTCTGGGCCCTCATACATGCGGGTGGTGTTGTGGCATGTCCGAAGAGGCGGCACGCGTCTCCGGTTGTGGCCCTCACGGACGGCAATGAAACGGTAGTAGACGTTCTGCGGTAACGATGCAGCGTGAATATTATTAAATACTTGGAGCGCGATAAAATCATGAGTTTTTTACACAACGTGGGCACATGTGCTATAGGACCGATGGTAATTTTTCATATTTTTTTGTGATGTAGAAGTATCTGAACACTTCCCTCTACGCGGATTGCTCTCCGCACGTCTACGACTGTGGCCGGCGGCCTCCGGGGGGTAGCATACCGTCAAATCTTGCGTAGGCGGCCTCTCACAAGTCTGGAAGTGTTGAGGCGGTTGCAAACGCCCAGCACGCGTCTCCGGGGTGTGCCCCCCCCCTCACGGACGGCGCCGCCGCCGGCACCCGGAGGGGGGAAACGGACGCGTCGGGTCTACACGGAGTGGATGTAGCTGTGGGCCTGGCCCGGATGTTGCTCCCCGGTGTCCCTCTGGGCCGACCCGACACAACCGGGTGGAGAGGTCCACTGGTCAAAGCCCGTCTGTGCAAAGTGAAAGGGCTAGATCCCGTGGTCAAACGCTACAGGGTTAGGCGGGACGGGGGCCCTAGCGGGTAGCAATGTCACCCGAGCGTCGTACCGCCCTCATACATGCGGGGTGGTGTTGTGGCATGTCCGAAGAGGCGGCACGCGTCTCCGGTTGTGGCCCCCCTCACGGACGGCAATGAAACGGTAGTAGACGTTCTGCTGTAACGATGCAGCGTGAATATTATTAAATACTTGGAGCGCGATAAAATCATGAGTTTTTTACACAACGTGGGCACATGTGCTATAGGACTGATGGTAATTTTTCATAATTTTTTGTGATGTAGAAGTATCTGAACACTTCCCTCTACGCGGATTGCTCTTCGTGACGCTTCTCGATCGTGGGCCGCGGCCTCCGGGGTAGCATACCGTCAAATCTTTCGTGGCGGCTTCTCACACGTCTGGAAGTGTTGAGGCGGGTGCAAACGCCCAGCACGCGTCTCCGGGGTGTGCCCCCCCCCTCACGACCGGCGCCGCCGCCGGCACCCGGAGGGGGGAAACGGACGCGTCGAGTCTACACGGAGTGGATGTAGGCTGTGGCCTGGCCCGGATGTTGCTCCGGTGTCCCTCTGGGCCGACCCGACACAACCGGGTGGAGAGGTCCACTGTTCAAAGCCCGTCCGTGCAAAGTCAAAGGGCTAGATCCCGTGGTCAAACGCTACAGGGTTAGGCGGGACGGGGGCCCTGGGGGGGTAGCAATGCCACCGGAGCGTCGTACCGGGCCCTCATACATGCGGGGTGGTGTTGTGGCATGTCCGAAGAGGCGGCACGCTGCGTCTCGGTTGTAGCCCCCCCTCACGGACGGCAATGAAAGCGGTAGTAGACGCTCGCGATAACGATGCAGCGTGAATATTATTAAATACTTGGAGCGCGATAAAATCATGAGTTTTTACACAACGTGGGCACATGTGCTATAGGACTGATGGTAATTTTTCATATTTTTTGTGATGTAGAAGTATCTGAACACTTCCCTCTCGCGGATTGCTCTTCGTGACGTCTCTGTTGTGGCCGCGGCCTCCGGGGTAGCATACCGTCAAATCTTGGCGAGGCGGCCTCTCACAAGTCCGGAAGTGTTGAGGCGGTTGCAAAGCGCCCAAAGACGCTGCGTCTCCGGTGTCCCCCCTCACGGACGGCGCGCCGCCTTGCACCGGAGGGGGGGAAACGGACGCTGCCGGTCTACCAGTGGATGTAGCCGGGCTGGCCCGGATGTTGCTCCCCGTGTCCCTCTGGGCCGACCCGACACAACCGGGTGGAGAGGTCCACTGTTCAAAGCCCGTCTGCAAAGTCAAAGGGCTAGATCCCGTGGTCAAACGCTACAGGTTAGGGGGACGGGGCCCTGGGGGTAGCAATGCCACCGGAGCGTCGTCGGGCCCTCATACATGCGGGTGGTGTTGTGGCATGTCCGAAGAAGGCGCACGCAGCGTCCGGGTTGTGGCCCCCCCTCACGGACGGCAATGAAACGGTAGTAGGCGTTCTCTTGATAACGATGCAGCGTGAATATTATTAAATACTTGGAAGCGCGATAAAATCATGAGTTTTTACACAATGTGGGCACATGTGCTATAGGACTGATGGTAATTTTTCATGATTTTTTGTGATGTAGAAGTATCTCAACACTTCCCTCTCGCGGATTGCTCTTCGCACGTCTCTGACGTGGCGGCGGCCTCCGGGGTAGTATACCGTCAAATCTTGCGTAGGCGGCCTCTCACAAGTCTGGAAGTGTTGAGGCGGTTGCAAACGCCCGGCCGCAGCGTCTCCATGGTGTGCCCCCCCTCACGGACGGGCGCGCCGCCACGGCACCCGGAGGGGAAACGACGCGGCCGGGTCTACACGGAGTGGATGTAGGCTGTGGCCTGGCCCGATGTTGCTCCCCGGTGTCCCTCTCCGGGCCGACCCGACACAACCGGGTGGAGAGGTCCACTGTTCAAAGCCCGTCTGCAAAGTCAAAGGGCTAGATCCCGTGGTCAAACGCTCTGAGGTTAGGCGGAGACGGGGGCTGGGGGTAGTAATGCCACCGAGCGTCGTCATCGGGCCCTCATACATGCGGGTGGTGTTGTGGCATGTCCGAAGAGGCGGCACGCGTCTCCGGTTGTGGCCCCCTCACGGACGGCAATGAAAGCGGTAGTAGACGCTTCCGCGGTAACGATGCGGCGTGAATATTATTAAATACTTGGAGCGCGATAAAATCATGAGTTTTTACACAACGTGGGCACATGTGCTATAGGACTGATGGTAATTTTTCATATTTTTTGTGATGTAGAAGTATCTCAACACTTCCCTACGCGGATTGCTCTTCAGACGCGTCTCTGACGTGGCCGCGGCCTCGGGGTAGCATACCGTCAAATCTTGCGTGGCGGCCTCTCACAAGTCCGGAAGTGTTGAGGCGGTTGCAAACGCCAAAGCACGCTGCGTCTCCGGGTGTCCCCTCACGGACGGCGCCGCCGCCGCACCGGAGGGGGGAAACGGACGCGGCCGGGTCTACACGGAGTGGATGTAGCTGTGGGCCTGGCCCGGATGTTGCTCCCGGTGTCCCTCCGGGCCGACCCGACACAACCGGGTGGAGAGGTCCACTGTTCAAAGCCCGTCCGTGCAAAGTCAAAGCGGCTAGATCCCGTGGTCAAATGCTACTGAGGTTAGGCGGGGACGGGGCCCTGGGGGTAGCAATGCCACCGGAGTTGCCGTCATCGGGCCTCATACATGCGGGTGGTGTTGTGGCATGTCAGAAGAGGCGGCGCACGTCTCGGGTTGTGGCCCCCTCACGGACGGCAATGAAAGCGGTAGTAGACGCTTCTGCGGTAACGATGCAGCGTGAATATTATTAAATACTTGGAGCGCGATAAAATCATGAGTTTTTACACAACGTGGGCACATGCGCTATAGGACTGATGGTAATTTTTCATATTTTTTGTGATGTAGAAGTATCTCGAACACTTCCCTCTACGCGGATTGCTCTTCGCTGCGTCACGATGTGGCCGCGACCTCCGGGGTAGCATACCGTCAAATCTTGCGTGGGCGGCCTCTCACAAGTCTGGAAGTGTTGAGGCGGTTGCAAACGCCCAAAGACGCTGGCCTCCGGGTGTGCCCCTCACACGGACGGCGCGCCCAACAAGCACCCGGAGAGGGGGGGAAACGGACGGCCGGGTCTACACGGAGTGGATGTAGCTGTGGGCCTGGCCCGGATGTTGCTCGGTGTCCCTCGGGGCCGACCCGACACAACCGGGTGGAGAGGTCCACTGGTCAAAGCCCGTCCGTGCAAAGTCAAAGGGCTAGATCCCGTGGTCAAACGCTACAGGGTTAGGCGGGACGGGGGCCCTGGGGGGGGGGGGGGTAGCAATGCCACCGGAGCGTCGTACCGGGCCCTCATACATGCGGGGTGGTGTTGTGGCATGTCCGAAGAGGCGGCCCGCAGCGTCTCAGGTTGTGGCCCCTCACGACGGCAATGAAAGCGGTAGTAGACGCTTCCGCGTAACGATGCAGCGTGAATATTATTAAATACTTGGAGCGCGATAAAATCATGAGTTTTTACACAACGTGGGCACATGTGCTATAGGACCGATGGTAATTTTTCATATTTTTTGTGATGTAGAAGTATCTGAACACTTCCTCTCTACGCTGATTGCTCTTCGCTGCTTCACGACCGTGGCCGCGGCCTCGGGGTAACATACCGTCAAATCTTGCGAGGCGGCCTCTCACAAGTCTGGAAGTGTTGAGGCGGTTGCAGCCTTAACCGCAGCGTCTCGGGGTGTGCCCCCCCTCACGGACGGCGCCGCCGCCGCACCTGAGGGGGGGAAACGGACGCTTGTCGGGTCTACACGGAGTGGATGTAGCTGTGGGCTGGCCCGGATGTTGCTCCCGGTGTCCCTCCGGGCCGACCCGACACAACGGGGTGGGGTGGTCCACTGGACAAAGCCCGTCCTTGCAAATTCAACGGGCTAGATCGCGGGGTCAAACGCTTCTGAGGTTAGGGCGGGACGGGGCCCCTGGTGTAGCAATGCCACCGGAGCGTCGTACCGGGCCCTCATACATGCGGGGTGGTGTTGTGGCATGTCCGAAGAGGCGGCACGCGTCTCCGGGTTGTGGCCCCCCTCACGGACGGCAATGAAACGGTAGTAGACGTTCTGTGGTAACGATGCAGCGTGAATATTATTAAATACTTGGAGCGCGATAAAATCATGAGTTTTTACACAACGTGGGCACATGTGCTATAGGACTGATGGTAATTTTTCATATTTTTTGTGATGTAGAAGTATCTGAACACTTCCCTCTACGCTGATTGCTCTTCGTGACGCTTCACGATCGTGGCCGCGGCCTCCGGGGTAGCATACCGTCAAATCTTGCGAGGGTGGCCTCTCACAAGTCCGGAAGTGTTGAGGCGGTTGCAAACGCCAGCACGCGTCTCGGTGTCCTCACGGACGGCGCTGGGCCACGGCACCCGGAGGGGGGAAACGGACGCTGTCGGTCTACACGGAGTGGATGTAGTCAGGCCTGGCCCGGATGTTGCTCCCGGTGTCCCTCCGGGCCGACCCGACACAACCGGGTGGAGAGGTCCACTGTTCAAAGCCCGTCGCGCAAAGTCAAAGGGCTAGATCCCGTGGTCAAACGCTACAGGTTAGGGCGGGGCCAGGGGCCTGGGGGTAGCAATGCCACCGAGGCGTCGTCTGGGGCCCCTCATACATGCGGGGTGGTGTTGTGGCATGTCCAAGAGGCGGCACGCGTCTCGTTGTAGGCCCCTCACGGACGGCAATGAAACGGTAGTAGACGTTCTGCGATAACGATGCAGCGTGAATATTATTAAATACTTGGAGCGCGATAAAATCATGAGTTTTTACACAACGTGGGCACATGTGCTATAGGACCGATGGTAATTTTTCATATTTTTTGTGATGTAGAAGTATCTCAACACTTCCCTCTCACGCGGATTGCTCTTCGTGACGCTTCTCGACCGCGGGCCGGCGGCCTCCGGGGTAGCATACCGTCAAATCTTGCGTGGCGGCCTCTCACAAGTCCGGAAGTGTTGAGGCGGTTGCAAACGCCAAAGACGCTGCCTCCGGTGTCCCCCTCACGGACGGCGCGCCGCCGCCGCACCCGGAGGGGGGAAAGCGGACGCGTCGGGTCTACACGGAGTGGATGTAGCTGTGGGCCTGGCCCGGATGTTGCTCCCGGTGTCCTTCTGGGCCGACCCGACACAACCGGTGGAGAGGTCCACTGCTCAAAGCCCGTCCGTGCAAAGTCAAAGGGCTAGATCCCGTGGTCAAACGCTTCTGAGGTTAGGGCGGACGGGGCCCTAGGGGGTAGCAATGCCACCGAGCGTCGCATCGGGCCCTCATACATGCGGGTGGTGTTGTGGCATGTCCGAAGAGGCGGCACGCGTCTCGGGTTGTGGCCCTCACGGACGGCAATGAAACGGTAGTAGACGCTCTGCGGTAACGATGCGGCGTGAATATTATTAAATACTTGGGCGCGATAAAATCATGAGTTTTTACACAACGGGCACATGTGCTATAGGACCGATGGTAATTTTTCATAATTTTTTGTGATGTAGAAGTATCCGAACACTTCCTCTACGCTGGATTGCTCTTCGCACGCCTACGACCGTGGGCCGCGGCCTCCGGGGTAGCATACCGTCAAATCTTTTCGTGAGGGCGGCCTCTCACAAGTCCGGAAGTGTTGAGGCGGTTGCAAACGCCAAGACGCTGCCTCCGGTGTGCCCCCTCACGGACGGCGCGCCGCCGCCGCACCCGGAGGGGGGAAACGGACGCTGGGTCTACACGGAGTGGATGTAGCTGTGGGCCTGGCCCGGATGTTGCTCCCTGTCCCTCTCGGGCCGACCCGACACAACCGGGTGGAGAGGTCCACTGTTCAAAGCCCGTCCGTGCAAAGTCAAAGGGCTAGATCCCGTGGTCAAACGCTACAGGTTAGGCGGGGCCAGGGGCCCCGGGGTAGCAATGCCACCGGAGGCGTCGTGCATCGGGCCCTCATACATGCGGGGTGGTGTTGTGGCATGTCCGAAGAAGCGGCCGCAGCGTCTCCGGGTGTGGCCCCTCACGGACGGCAATGAAACGGTAGTAGACGCTTCATGTAACGATGCAGCGTGAATATTATTAAATACTTGGAGCGCGATAAAATCATGAGTTTTTACACAACGTGGCACATGTGCTATAGGACTGATGGTAATTTTTCATATTTTTTTGTGATGTAGAAGTATCTCGAACACTTCCCTCTCGCTGATTGCTCTTCGCGACGCCTACGATCAGGCTGGCCTCCGGGGTAGTATACCGTCAAATCTTGCGTAGGGCGGCCTCTCACAAGTCTGGAAGTGTTGAGGCGGTTGCAACGCCCAAAGACGCTGCCTCCGGGTGTCCCTCACGGACGGGCGCCACGCACCCGGAGGGGGGAAACGGACGCGTCGGGTCTACACGGAGCGGATGTAGCTGTGGGCTGGCCCGGATGTTGCTCCCGGTGTCCTCCGGGCCGACCCGACACAACCGGGTGGAGAGGTCCACTGCTCAAAGCCCGTCTGCGTGCAAAGTCAAAGGGCTAGATCCCGTGGTCAAACGCTTCTGAGGGTTAGGGCGGAGACGGGGCCCCGGGGTAGCAATGCCACCGAGCGTCGTCTGGGGCCCTCATACATGCGGGTGGTGTTGTGGCATGTCCGGAAGAGGCGGCACGCGTCTCCGGGTTGTGGCCCCCTCACGGGACGGCAATGAAAGCGGTAGTAGACGCTCGCGTAACGATGCAGCGTGAATATTATTAAATACTTGGAGCGCGATAAAATCATGAGTTTTTTACACAATGTGGGCACATGTGCTATAGGACTGATGGTAATTTTTCATGATTTTTTGTGATGTAGAAGTATCTGAACACTTCCCTCTACGCGGATTGCTCTTCGCACGTCTACGACTGTGGCCGGCGGCCTCCCGGGGCTTGAATACCGTCAAATCTTGCGTAGGCGGCCTCTCACAAGTCTGGAAGTGTTGCGGCGGTTGCAAACGCCCAGCCCGCGTCTCCGGGGTGGGCCCCCCCCCCCCTCACGGACGGCGCCGCCGCCGGCACCCGGAGGGGGGAAACGGACGCGTCGGGTCTACACGGAGTGGATGTAGCTGTGGGCCTGGCCCGGATGTTGCTCCCCGGTGTCCCTCTGGGCCGACCCGACACAACCGGTGGAGAGGTCCACTGCTCAAAGCCCGTCCCTGCAAAGTCAAAGGGCTAGATCCCGTGGTCAAACGCTACAGGGTTAGGCGGGGACGGGGCCCGGGGGTAGTAATGCCACCGGGCGTCGTCTGGGGCCCCTCATACAAGTGTGGTTGTGTTGTGGCTGTTGCTAACTCGCTGCACGCGTCTCCGGGGTGTGGCCCCCCTCACGGACGGCAATGAAACGGTAGTAGACGTTCTGCGGTAACGATGCAGCGTGAATATTATTAAATACTTGGAGCGCGATAAAATCATGAGTTTATTACACAACGTGTGCCCATGTGCTATAGGACTGATGGTAATTTTTCATATTTTTTTGTGATGTAGAAGTATCTGAACACTTCCCTCTACGCTGATTGCTCTTCGCACGCTTCTGATGGCCGGGGCGGCCTCCGGGGTAGTATACCGTCAAATCTTGCGTGGCGGCCTCTCACAAGTCCGGAAGTGTTGAGGCGGTTGCAAACGCCCAGACGCTGCGTCTCGGTGTGCCCCCTCACGGACGCGCGCCGCCCGGCACCGAGGGGGAGAAGCGGACACGCCGGGTCTACACGGAGTGGATGTAGTCAGGCCTGGCCCGGATGTTGCTCCCGGTGTCCCTTCCGGGCCGACCCGACACAACCGGGTGGAGAGGTCCACCGCTCAAAGCCCGTCTGCAAAGTCAAAGGGCTAGATCCCGTGGTCAAACGCTTCTGAGGTTAGGTTAGGGCAGGACGGGGCCCTGGGGGTAGTGATGCCACCGAGCGTCGTCTGGGGCCCTCATACATGCGGGGTGGTGTTGTGGCATGTCGAAGAGGCGACGCAGCGTCTCCGGGTTGTGGCCCCTCACGGACGGCAATGAAACGGTAGTAGACGCTTCTGCGTAACGGCGCAGCGTGAATATTATTAAATACTTGGAGCGCGATAAAATCATGAGTTTTTACACAATGTGGGCACATGTGCTATAGGACCGATGGTAATTTTTCATGATTTTTGTGATGTAGAAGTATCTGAACACTTCCTCTACGCTGATTGCTCTTCGCCGCTCACGACCGTGGCCGCGGCCTCCGGGGTAGTATACCGTCAAATCTTGCGTAGGCGGCCTCTCACAAGTCCGGAAGTGTTGAGGCGGTTGCAAACGCCCAAAGACGCTGCCTCCGGTGTGCCTCACGGACGGCGCCGCCACGCCGGCACCGGAGGGGGAAACGGACGTCGGGTCTACACGGAGTGGATGTAGCTGTGGGCCTGGCCGGATGTTGCTCCCGGTGTCCCTCTGGGCCGACCCGACACAACCGGGTGGAGAGGTCCACCGCTCAAAGCCCGTCCGTGCAAAGTCAAAGGGCTAGATCCCGTGGTCAAACGCTACAGGTTAGGCGGGGCGGGGCCCCGGGGGTAGTAATGCCACCGAGCGTCGTCCGGGCCCCTCATACATGCGGGTGGTGTTGTGGCATGTCCGAAGAGGCGGCACGCGCGTCTCGGGTTGTGGCCCCCCTCACGGACGGCAATGAAACGGTAGTAGACGCTCTGCGTAACGATGCAGCGTGAATATTATTAAATACTTGGAGCGCCGATAAAATCATGAGTTTTTACACAACGTGGGCACATGTGCTATAGGACTGATGGTAATTTTTCATATTTTTTGTGATGTAGAAGTATCTTAACACTTCCCTCTACGGGGTTTGCTCTTCGCATGCGTCTCTGTTGTGGCGGACCTCGGGGGTAGCATACCGTCAAATCTTGCGTGGCGGCCTCTCACAAGTCTGGAAGTGTTGAGGCGGTTGCAACGCCAAAGACGCGTCTCGGTGTGCCCCCCCCCCTCACGGACGGCGCCGCCGCACCGGAGGGGGAAACGACACGCCGGGTCTACACGGAGTGGATGTAGCTGTGGGCCTGCCCGGATGTTGCTCCCGGTGTCCCTCTGGGCCGACCCGACACAACCGGGTGGATAGGTCCACTGCTCAAAGCCCGTCCGTGCAAAGTCAAAGGGCTAGATCCCGTGGTCAAACGCTACAGGCTTAGGAGGGACGGGGCCCGGGGGGTAGCAATGCCACCCGAGCATCGCACGGGGCCCTCATACATGCGGGGTGGTGTGGTGGCATTTCCGAAGAGGCGCACGCTGCCTCCGGTTGTGGCCCCCTCACGGACGGCAATGAAACGGTAGTAGACGTTCTCGATAACGATGCAGCGTGAATATTATTAAATACTTGGAGCGCCGAAAAAATCATGAGTTTTTACACAACGTGAGCACATGTGCTATAGGGTGATGGTAATTTTTCATAATTTTTGTGATGTAGAAGTATCTGAACACTTCCCTCTCTGGATTGCTCTTCGACGCTCTATTGTGGCGGCCTCAGGGGTAGCATACCGTCAAATCTTCGTAGGGCGGCCTCTCACAAGTCTGGAAGTGTTGAGGCGGTTGCAAACGCCAAAGACGCTGCCTCCGGTGTGCCCCCCTCACAGACGGGCGCCCGCCGCACCCGGAGGGGAAAACGGACGTCGGGTCTACACGGAGTGGATGTAGCTGTGGGCCTGGCCGGATGTTGTTCCCGGTGTCCCTCTGGGCCGACCCGACACAACCGGGTGGAGAGGTCCACCGGTCAAAGCCCGTCCGTGCAAAGTCAAAGGGCTAGATCCCGTGGTCAAACGCTACAGGTTAGGCGGGGCGAGGGGCCCCTGGGGGTAGCAATGCCACCGAGCGTCGTCTGGGGCCCTCATACATGCGGGGTGGTGTTGTGGCATGTCCGGAAGAGGCGCACGCTGCGTCTCCGGGTTGTGGCCCCCTCACGGACGGCAATGAAAGCGGTAGTAGACGCTTCTGCGATAACCATGCAGCGTGAATGTTATGAAATACTTGTAGCGCGAAAAAATCATGAGTTTTTTACACAACGTGGGCACATGTGCTATAGGACTGAGGGTAATTTTTCATAATTTTTGTGATGTAGAAGTATCTCGAACACTTCCTCTCGCGGATTGCTCTTCATGCGTCTCTGTTGTGGCCGGCTGACCTCGGGGGTAGTATACCGTCAAATCTTGCGTGGCGGCCTCTCACAAGTCCGGAAGTGTTGAGGCGGTTGCAAACGCCCAGCACGCGTCTCCGGTGTGCCCCCCCTCACGGACGGCCCGCCGGCCGGCACCGGAGGGGGGGAAACCTGACGCTGTCGGGTCTACACGGAGTGGATGTAGTCATGGGCCTGGCCGGATGTTGCTCCCGGTGTCCCTTCGGGCCGACCCGACACAACGGGTGGAGAGGTCCGCTGTTCAAAGCCCGTCCGTGCAAAGTCAAAGGGCTAGATCCCGTGGTCAAACGCTTCTGTGGTTAGGCGGGGCACGGGGCCCTGGGGTAGTAATGCCACCGAGGCGTCGTCTGGGCCCTCATACATGCGGGGTGGTGTTGTGGCATGTCCGGAAGAGGCGCACGCGTCTCCGGGTTGTGGCCCCTCACGGACGGCAATGAAAGCGGTAGTAGACGTTCTGCGATAACGATGCAGCGTGAATATTATTAAATACTTGGAGCGCGATAAAATCATGAGTTTTTACACAACGTGGGCACATGTGCTATAGGGGTGATGGTAATTTTTCATATTTTTGTGATGTAGAAGTATCCTGAACACTTCCCTCTACGCGGATTGCTCTTCGCACGCGTCTCTGTTGTGGCGGCTGACCTCGGTAGCATACCGTCAAATCTTGCGTGGCGGCCTCTCACAAGTCTGGAAGTGTTGAGGCGGTTGCAACGCCCAAGACGCTGTCTCCGGGTGTCCCCTCACGGACGGCGCTACCGCCGCACCGGAGGGGGGAAAGCAGACGCGTCGGGTCTACACGGAGTGGATGTAGCTGTGGGCTGGCCGGATGTTGCTCCCGGTGTCCCTCTGGGCCGACCCGACACAACCGGTTGGATTGGTCCACTGCTGAAAGCCCGTCCGTGCAAAGTCAAAGGGCTAGATCCCGTGGTCAAACGCTATAGCGTTAGGCGGGACGGGGGCCCATGGGGGTAGCAATGCCACCCGAGCGTCGTGCAGGCCCTCATACATCTTGAGGGTGGTGTTGTGGCATGTCCAAGAGGCGCACGCGTCTCGGGTTGTGGCCCCCCTCACGGACGGCAATGAAAGCGGTAGTAGACTTTCTGCGGAAACGATGAAGCGTGAATATTATTAAATACTAAGATCGCGAAAAAATCATGAGTTTTTTACACAACGTGGGCACATGTGCTCTAGTACTGATGGTAATTAATCATAATTTTTGTGATGTAGAAGTATCTGAACACTTCCCTCTCTGTGGATTGCTCTTCGCATGACGTCTCTGATCGTGGCGGCGGCCTCGAGGTAGCATACCGTCAAATCTTGCGTGGCGGCCTCTCACAAGTCTGGAAGTGTTGAGGCGGTTGCAAACGCCCAGACGCTGCGTCTCGGTGTGCCCCCCCTCACGCAGACGGGCGCCGCTGGCCGCACCCGGAGGGGGAAAGCGACGCGTCGGTCTACACGGAGTGGATGTAGCTGTGGGCCTGGCCCGGATGTTGCTCCCCGGTGTCCCTACGGGCTGACCCGACACAACCGGGTGGAGAGGTCCGCTGTTCAAAGCCCGTCTGCAAAGTCAAAGGGCTAGATCCCGTGGTCAAACGCTTCTGAGGTTAGGCGGGGCGGGGGCCACAGGGGGTAGCAATGCCACTTGGGAGGCGTCGTCTGGGGACCCTCATACATCTTGAGGTGGTGTTGTGGCATGTCCAAGAGGCGTACGCAGCGTCTCCGGTTGTGGCCCCCCCTCACGGACGGCAATGAAAGCGGTAGTAGGCGTTCTGCGCGTAACGATGCAACGTGAATATTATTAAATACTTGGAGCGCCTTGAAAAAATCATGAGTTTTTACACAACGTGGGCTCATGTGCTATAGGACTGATGGTAATTTTTCATAATTTTTTGTGATGTAGAAGTATCTGAACACTTCCCTCTCGCGGATTGCTCTTCGCGACGCTTCACGATCGTGGGCCGCGGCCTCAGGGGTAGCATCCCGTCAAATCTTGCGTTGGCGGCCTCTCACAAGTCTGGAAGTGTTGAGGCGGTTGCAAACGCCCAGCACGCGTCTCCGGGGTGTGCCCCCCCCCCCCTCACAGACGGCGCCGCCGCCGGCACCCGGAGGGGGAAAACGGACGCGTCGGGTCTACACGGAGTGGATGTAGCTGTGGGCCTGGCCCGGATGTTGCTCCCCGGTGTCCCTCTGGGCCGACCCGACACAACCGGGTGGAGAGGTCCACTGTTCAAAGCCCGTCCTTGCAAAGTCAAAGGGCTAGATCCCGTGGTCAAACGCTACAGGGTTAGGCGGGGCCGGGCCTGGGGGGTAGCAATGCCACCGAGGCGTCGTGCATCGGGCCCTCATACATGCGGGGTGGTGTTGTGGCATGTCCGAAGAGGCGGCACGCGTCTCGGGTTGTGGCCCCCCCTCACGGACGGCAATGAAAGCGGTAGTAGGCGTTACTGCGGTAACGATGCAGCGTGAATATTATTAAATACTTGGAGCGCGAAAAATCATGAGTTTTTTACACAACGTGGGCACATGTGCTATAGGACTGATGGTAATTTTTCATAATTTTTGTGATGTAGAAGTATCTGAACACTTCCCTCTCGCTGATTGCTCTTCGCACGCGTCTCACGTGGCGGCTGACCTCCGGGGTAGCATACCGTCAAATCTTGCGTAGGCGGCCTCTCACAAGTCTGGAAGTGTTGAGGCGGTTGCAAACTGAAGGAAATATGCCCTAGAGGCAATAATAAAGTTATTATTTATTTCCTTATATCATGATAAATGTTTATTATTCATGCTAGAATTGTATTAACAGGAAACATAATACATGTGTGAATACATAAACCTACTGAGTGTCACTAGTATGCCTCTACTTGACTAGCTCGTTAATCAAAGATGGTTGTGTTTCCTAACCATGAACAAGGAGTTGTTATTTGATTAACGGGATCACATCATTGGTTGAATGATCTGATTGACATGACCCATTCCATTAGCATAGCACCTGATCGTATAGTTTGTTGCTAGTGCTTTTCTTCATGACTTATACATGTTCCTATGACTATGAGATTATGCAACTCCCGTTTGCACGAGGAACACTTTGGGTGCTACCAAACGTCACAACGAATCGGGTGATTATATATGTACATTACAGTTGTCTCAGAAGGTACATGTTGGGTTGGCATATTTCGAGATTAGGATTTGTCACTCCGATTGTCGGAGAGGTATCTCTGGGCCCTCTCGGTAATGCACATCACATAAGCCTTGCAAGCATTGCAACTAATGAGTTAGTTGTGAGATGATGTATTACGGAACGAGTAAAGAGACTTTGCGTAACGAGATTGAACTAGGTATTGGATACCGACGATCGAATCTCGGGCAAGTAACATACCGATGACAAAGGGAACAACGTATGTTGTTATGCGGTTCGACCGATAAAGATCTTCGTAGAATATGTAGGAGCCAATATGGGCATCCAGGTCCCGCTATTGGTTATTGACCAGAGGTGTCTCGGTCATGTCTACATAGTTCTCGAACCCGTAGGGTCCGCACGCTTAACGTTTCGATGGCCAGTTACTATGAGTTGTTATGATGTTTCTGTACCGAAGGTTGTTGAGTCCCGGATGAGATCACGGACGTGACGAGGAGTCTCGAAATGGTCGAGACATAAAGATTCATATATTGGAAGTCTATGTTTGGACATCGGAAGTGTTCCGGGTGAAATTAGGAATTTTACCAAGAAATGCACCGGAGGTTACCGAACCCCGGAATACTAATGGGCCAACATGGGCCTTAGTGGAAAGGAGAGAAGGGGGCCCAAGTGTTGGTCACACCTTCCCCCTTCCCTAGTCCTATTAGGACTAGGAGAAGAGGCGCCCCCTCTCTCTCCCTTCCCACTTGGGGAAACCTAGTTGGACTAGGATTGGGGGAATCCTACTCCTAGTAGGAGTAGGACACCCTGGCGCACCTCCCTTGGCCGGCCAGCCCCTCCTCCTTCCCTCCTTTATATCTCGGGGCAGAGGGCACCCCATGACACACAAGTTGATCCTTGAGATCTTTCCTTAGCCGTGCGGTGCCCCTTCCACCATATTACACCTCGAGAATACCGTAGCGAGCTTAGGCGAAGCCTGCGCCGGTGGAACATCATCATCGTCACCACGCCGTCGTCGACGTGAAACTCTCCCTCAACACTCGGCTGGATCGGAGTTCGAGGGACGTCATCGAGCTGAGCGTGTGCAGAACTCGGAGGTGCCGACGCTCGGTACTTGGATCGGTTGGATCGTGAAGAAATACGACTACTTCCTCTACGTTGCGTCAACGCTTCACTGTGGGTCTCACGAGGGTACGTAGACAACACTCTCATCTCGTTGCTATGCATCACCATGATCTTGCGTGATCGTGAGGAAAATTTTTGAAATTACTACGTTACCCAACAAAGTGGCATCCGAGCCAGGTTTTATGCGTAGATGTCATATGCACGAGTAGAACACAAGTGAGTTGTGGACGATACAAGTCATACCGCCTACCAGCATGTCATACTTTGGTTCAGCGGTATTGTTGGAAAGACGATCCAGACCAACCTTACGCTGCATCTTCCACGCGAGACCGGTTCCCTCGGCGTGCTTTGCACATAGATGGCTTGTGGAAGACTGTCTCTCCAACTTTAGTTGAACTGAAAAGTGTGGCTACGCCCGGTCCTTGAGAAGGTTAAAACGGAGTCTATTTGGACAAGTATCGTTGTGGTTTTGATGCGTAGGTAAGAACGGTTCTTGCTCAGCCCGTAGCAGCCACGTAAAACTTGCAACAACAAAGTAGAGGACGTCTAACTTGTTTTTGCAGGCATGTTGTGATGTGATATGGTCAAGACGTGATGCTATATTTTATTGTATGAGATGATCATGTTTTGTAACCGAGTTATCGGCAATGGCAGGAGCCATATGGTTGTCGCTTTATTGTATGCAATGCAATCGCTCAGTAATGCTTTTACTTTATCACTAAGCGGTAGCGATAGTCGTAGAAGCATAAGTTTGGCGAGACGCACAACGATGCTACGATGGAGATCAAGGTGTCGCTACCGGTGACGATGGTGATCATGACGGTGCTTCGGAGATGGAGATCACAAGCACAAGATGATGATGGCCATATCATATCACTTATATTGATTGCATGTGATGTTAATCCTTTATGCATCTTATCTTGCTTTGATTGACGGTAGCATTATAAGATGATCCCTTACTAAATTATCAAGGAGTGTTCTCCCTGAGTATGCACCGTTGCGAAAGTTCTTCGTGCTGAGACACCACGTGATGATCGGGTGTGATAGGCTCTACGTTCAAATACAACGGGTGCAAAACAGTTGCACACGCAGAATACTCGTGTTATACTTGGACGAGCTATGCATATAAGATATGACCTCGGAACACGAGACCGAAGGTCGAGCGTGAATCATATAGTAGATATGATCAACATATTGATGTTCACCATTGAAACTACTCCATCACACGTGATGATCGGTCATGGTGTAGTTGATATGGATCACGCAATCACTTAGAGAATTGGAGGATATTTTTCTAAGTGGGAGTTCTTAAAGTAATATGATTAATTGAACTTAAATTTATCATGAACTTAGTACCGATAGTATCTTGCTTGTCTATGATGTGTAGATAGATGGCTCGTCTTTGTTGTTCCGTTGAATTTTAATGCGTTCCTTGAGAAAGCAAAGTTGAAAGATGATGGCAGCAATTACACGGACTGGGTCCGTAATTTGAGGATTATCCTTATTGCTGCACGGAAGAATTACGTCTGGAAGCACCGTTAGGTGCCGGGCCTGGTGCAAGGGCTGCGCCGAGATGTTGTGAACGTCTGGCAAAGCAAAGTCGATGACTACTCTATAGTTCAGTGTGCCATGCTTTACGGCTTAGAACCGGGACTTCAACGTCGTTTTGAACACCATGGAGCATATGAGATGTTCCAGAGTTGAAGTTAATATTCCAAGCGAATGCCCGGATTGAGAGATATGAAGTCTCCAATAAGTTCTATAGTGTAAGATGGAGGAGAACGGTTCACAATTGAGCATATACTCGTAATGTCCGGATATAACAATCACTTGATTCAACTGGGAGTTAATCTTCCTGATGATTGCGTCATTGACAGAATTCTCCAATCATCGCCACCAAGCTACAAGAGCTTCGTGATGAACTATAATATGCAAGGGATGACCAAAACAATGCCCGAGCTCTTCGCGATGCTTTGAAAGCCATGGAGGTAGAAATCAAAAGGAGCATCAAGTGTTGATGGTTAACAAAACCACTAGTTTCAAGAAAAAGGGCAAAGGAAAGAAAAGGAAACTTCAAAAGAACGGCAAGCAAGTTCTTTGATCAAGAGAAGAAACCCAAGTCTGGTCCTAAGCTCAAACCGAAGTGCTTCTATTGCAAGCGGGCTGGTCCTTTGAAGCGGAACTGCCCCAAGTATTTGGCGGATAAGAAGGATGGCAAGGTTAACAAAGGTATATGTGATATACAAGTTATTGATGTGTACCTTACTAATACTCGCATGAGCACTGGTATTTGATAATCGGTTACATTGCTAATATTTGCAACTCGAAGCAGGGCTACGGATTAAGCGAAGATTGGCTAAGGACGAGGTGACGATCTTGGCGTGGGAAATGGTTCCAAAGTCGATGTGATCGCTCGGCACGCTTACCTCTACATCTACCTTCGGATTAGTATTAGACCTAAATAATTGTTATTTAGTACCAGCGTTGAGCATGAACATTATATCTGGATCTTGTTTAATGCGTAGACGGTTATTCATTTAAATCGAGAATAATGGTTGTTCTATTTATATGAATAATATCTTTTATGGTCATGCACCATTGAAGAATGGTTTGTTTTTACTTAATCTCGATAGTAGTGATACACATATTCATAACGTTGAAGCCAAAAGATGTAGAGTTGATAATGATAGTGCAACTTATTTGTGGCACTGCCGTTTAGGTCATATCGGTGTAAAGCGCATGAAGAAACTCCATACTAATGGACTTTTGGAGTCACTTGATTATGAATCACTTGGCACTTAAGTAACCGTGCCTTATGGGCAAGATGACTAAAACACCGGTCTCCGGAACTATGGAGAGAGCAACAGATTTATTGGAAAACATACCTCCCGATGTATGTGGTCCAATGAATGTTGAGGCTCGTGGCGGATATCGTTATTTTCTCACCTTCACAGATGATTTGAGCAGATATGGGTATATCTACTTAATGAAACACAAATCTGAAACATTTGAAAAGTTCAAAGAATTTCAGAGTGAAGTGGAAAATCATCGTAACAAGAAAATAAAGTTTCTACGATCTGATCGTGGAGGAGAATATTTGAGTTACGAGTTTGGCCTACATTTGAAACAATGCGGAATAGTTTCGCAACTTACGCCCACCTGGAACACCACAACGTAATGGTGTGTCCGAACGTCAGAATCGTCGTACTTTATTAGATATGGTGCGATCTATGATGTCTCTTCTTGATTTACCGCTATCGCTTTTGGGGTTATGCTTTAGAGACGGCTACATTCACTTTAAATAGGGCACCATCTAAATCCGTTGAGACGACGCCTTATGAACTGTGGTTTGGCAAGAAACCAAAGTTGTCGCTTCAAAGTTTGGGGCTGCGATGCTTATGTGAAAAAGCTTCAACCTGATAAGCTCGAACCCAAATCGGAGAAATGTGTCTTCATAGGATACCCAAAGGAGATCTGTTGGGTACACCTTCTATCACAGATCCGAAGGCAAGATTTTTGTTGCTAAATTCGAAACTTTTGGAGAAGGAGTTTCTCTCGAAAGAAGTGAGTGGGAGGAAAGTAGAACTTGATGAGATAATCTGTATCTACTCCCTTATTGAGAAGTAGTACATCACAAAACAGTTTCGTGACACCTACACCAAATAGGGAAGAAGCTAATGATGATGATCATGAAACTTCAGATCAAGTTTCTACAGAACTTCGTAGATCAACCAAAGCAAGATCCGCACTGAGTGGTACGGTAATCCTATTCTCGAAGTCATGTTCTTTGGAACATGATGAACCTCACGAACTATGAAGAAGCGATGGTGAGCCCAGATTCCACAAAATGGCTGGAGGCCATGAAATCTGAGATGGGATCCATGTATGAGAACAAAGTGTGGACTTTGGTTGACTTGCCCGATGATCGGCAAGCAATTGAGAATAAATGGATCTTCAAGAAGAAGACTGACGCTGATGGTAATGTTATTTGTCTATAAAGCTCGACTTGTTGCAAAAGGTTTTCGACAAGTTCAAGGGATTGACTACGATGAGACCTTCTCACCCGTAGCGATGCTTAAGTCCGTCCGAATCATGTTAGCTATTGCCGCATTTTATGATTATGAAATTTGGCAAATGGATGTTAAAGCGCATTCCTGAATGGATTTCTGGAAGAAGAGTTGTATATGATGCAACCGGAAGGTTTTTTCGATCCAAAAGGAGCTAACAAAGTGTGCAAGCTCCAGCGATCCATTTATGGACTGGTGCAAGCCTCTCGGAGTTGGAATAAACGTTTTGATAGTGTGATCAAAGCATTTGGTTTTATATGCACTTTTGGAGAAGCTTTGTATTTACAAGAAAGTGAGTGGGAGCTCAGTAGCATTTCGATATTATATGTGGATGACATATTACTGATCGGAAATGATATAGAATTTCTGGATAGCATAAAGGGATACTTGAATAAGAGTTTTTCGATGAAAGACCTCGGTGAAGCTGCTTACATATTGGGCATTAAGATCTATAGAGATAGATCAAGACGCTTAATAGGACTTTCACAAAGCACATACCTTGACAAAGTTTTGAAAAAGTTCAAAATGGATCAGGCAAAGAAAGGGTTCTTGCCGGTGCTACAAGGTGTGAAGTTGAGTAAGACTCAATGCCCGACCACCGCAGAAGATAGAGAGAAAATGAAAGATGTTCCCTATGCTTCAGCCATAGGCTCTATCATGTATGCAATGCTGTGTACCGGACCTGATGTGTGCCTTCTTTGTAAGTTTGGCGGCAGGTACCAAAGTAATCCAGAGTGGATCATCGACAATGATCAAGAACATCCTTAAGTACTTAAGAAGGACTAAGGATATGTTTCTCATTTATGGCGGTGACAAAGAACTCGTCAGAACGGTTACGTCGGCATAAGCTTTGACAACGATCCGGACGATTCTAAATCGCAAACCGGATACGTATTTACATTAAACGGAGGAGCCGCCGGTTGGTGCGCCCAAACAAAGCGTCGTGGCGGGATCTACATGTGAAGTTGAGTACATAGCTGCTTCGAAGCAGCTAATGAAGGAGTCTGGATGAAGGAGTTCATAACCGATCTAGGTGTTGTACCTAGTGTATCGGGTCCAATGAAAATCTTTTGTGACAATCTTTGGTGCAATTACCTTAGCAAAGGAATCCAGATTTCACAAGAGAACCAAGCACATCAAAAGACGCCTTCAACTCCATCCGGATTTGGTCCGTGGGAGACATAGAGATATGCAAGATACATACGGATCTGAATGTTGCAGACCCGTTGACTAAGCCTCTTCCACGAGCAAAACATGATCAGCACCAAGACTCCATGGGTGTTAGAATCATTACCGTAATCTAGATTATTGACTCTAGTGCAAGTGGGAGATCAAGGAAATATGCCCTAGAGGCAATAATAAAGTTATTATTTATTTCCTTATATCATGATAAATGTTTATTATTCATGCTAGAATTGTATTAACAGGAAACATAATACATGTGTGAATACATAAACCTACAGAGTGTCACTAGTATGCCTCTACTTGACTAGCTCGTTAATCAAAGATGGTTGTGTTTCCTAACCATGAACAAGGAGTTGTTATTTGATTAACGGGATCACATCATTGGTTGAATGATCCGATTGACATGACCCATTCCATTAGCATAGCACCGATCGTATAGTTTGTTGCTAGTGCTTTTCTTCATGACTTATACATGTTCCTATGACTATGAGATTATGCAACTCCGTTTGCTCGAGGAACACTTTGGGTGCTACCAAACGTCACAACGTGAATCGGGTGATTATAAAGGTACATTACAGGTGTCTCCGAAGGTACATGTTGGGTTGGCATATTTCGAGATTAGGATTTGTCACTCCGATTGTCTGGAGAGGTATCTCTGGGCCCTCTCGGTAATGCACATCACATAAGCCTTGCAAGCATTGCAACTAATGAGTTAGTTGTGAGATGATGTATTACGAACGAGTAAAGAGACTTGCTTGAACGAGATTGAACTAGGTATTGGATACCACGATCGAATCTCGGGCAAGTAACATACCGATGACAAAGGGAACAACGATGTTGTTATGCGGTCCGGACCGATAAAGATCTTCGTAGAATATGTAGGAGCCAATATGGGCATCCAGGTCCCGCTAGGGGTTATTGACCAGAGAGGTGTCTCGGTCATGTCTACATAGTTCTCGAACCCGTAGGGTCCGCACGCTTAACGCTTCGGCGATGCTACTATGAGTTGTTATGATGTTTCTGTACCGAAGGTTGTTCGAGTCCCGGATGAGATCACGGACGTGACGAGGAGTCTCGAAATGGTCGAGACATAAAGATTCATATATTGGAAGTCTATGTTTGGACATCGGAAGTGTTCCGGGTGAAATTAGGAATTTTACCAATGCAGGGAGGTTACCGAACCCCGAATACTAATGGGCCAACATGGGCCTTAGTGGAAAGGAGAGAAGGGGCCCAAGTGCTGGCCGCACCTTCCCCTTCCCTAGTCCTATTAGGGACTAGGAGAAGGGGCCTCTCTCTCCCTTCCCACTTGGGGAAACCTAGTTGGACTAGGATTGGGGGGAATCCTACTCCAGTAGGAGTAGGACACCCTGGCGCACCTCCCTTGGCCGGCCAGCCCCTCCTCCTTCCCTCCTTTATATCTGAGGGCAGAGGGCACCCCATGACACACAAGTTGATCCTTGAGATCTTTCCTTAGCCGTCGCGGTGCCCCTTCCACCATATTACACCTCGAGAATACCGTAGCAGGCTTAGGCGAAGCCTGCGCGGTGGAACATCATCATCGTCCTGCCACGCCGTCGTCTTGTGAAACTCTCCCTCAACACTCGGCTGGATCGGAGTTCGAGGGACGCCATCGAGCTGAGCGTGTGCAGAACTCGGAGGTGCCGTCGTTCGGTACTTGGATCGGTTGGATCGTGAAGAAATGCGACTACTTCCTCTACGTTGCGTCAACGCTTCACCTGTGGGTCTACGAGGGTACGTAGACAACACTCTCATCTCGTTGCTATGCATCACCATGATCTTGCGTGATCGTAGGAAAATTTTTGAAATTACTACGTTACCCAACACAAACGCCCAGCACGCGTCTCCGGGGTGTGCCCCCCCCTCACGGACGGCGCCGCCGCCGGCACCCGGAGGGGGGAAACGGACGCGTCGGGTCTACACGGAGTGGATGTAGCTGTGGGCCTGGCCCGGATGTTGAGCCCCGGTGTCTCTCTGGGCTGACCTAACACAACCGGGTGGATAGGTCCACTGCTCAAAGCCCGTCCGTGCAAAAGTCAAACGGCTAGATCCCGTGGTCAAACGCTACAGGGTTAGGCGGGACGGGGCCCTGGGGGGTAGCAATGCCACCCGAGCATCGCACGGGGCCCTCATACATGCGGGGTGGTGTGGTGGCATGTCCGAAGAGGCGGCACGCGTCTTCGGGTTGTGGCGCCCCCCTCACGGACGGCAATGAAAGCGGTAGTAGACGTTCGCGATAACGATGCAGCGTGAATATTATTAAATACTTGGAGCGCGATAAAATCATGAGTTTTTACACAACGGGCACATGTGCTATAGGACTGATGGTAATTTTTCATATTTTTTGTGATGTAGAAGTATCTGAACACTTCCTCTACGCGGATTGCTCTTCGCGACGCCTCACGACCGGCCGGCCTCCGGGGTAACATACCGTCAAATCTTGCGTGGCGGCCTCTCACAAGTCTGGAAGTGTTGAGGCGGTTGCAAACGCCAAAGACGCTGCCTCCGGGTGTCCCCCTCACGGACGGCGCCGCCCGCACCGGAGGGGGGAAACGGACGCGTCGGGTCTACACGGAGTGGATGTAGCTGTGGGCCTGGCCGGATGTTGCTCCCGGTGTCCCTTCCGGGCCGACCCGACACAACCGGTGGAGAGGTCCACTGTTCAAAGCCCGTCCGTGCAAAGTCAAAGGGCTAGATCCCGTGGTCAAACGATCTGAGGTTAGGCGGGACGGGGCCACAGGGGGTAGCAATGCCACCGGAGGCGTCGTCGGGCCCTCATACATGCGGGTGGTGTTGTGGCATGTCCGAAGAGGCGCACGCAGCGTCTCCGGTTGTGGCCCCCTCACGAACGGCAATGAAAGCGGTAGTAGACGCTCTGCTGATAACGATGCAAGCGTGAATATTATTAAATACTTGGAGCGCCTTGAAAAAATCATGAGTTTTTTACACAACGTGGGCACATGTGCTATAGGACTGATGGTAATTTTTCATAATTTTTTGTGATGTAGAAGTATCTGAACACTTCCCTCTACGCGGATTGCTCTTCGCACGTCTACGACTGTGGCCGGCGGCCTCCGGGGGGTAGCATACCGTCAAATCTTGCGTAGGCGGCCTCTCACAAGTCTGGAAGTGTTGAGGCGGTTGCAAACGCCCGGACGCTGCGTCTCCGGTGTGCCCCCCCTCACGGACGGCGCCGCCACCGCACCGAGGGGGAAAGCAGACGTCGGGTCTACACGGAGTGGATGTAGCTGTGGGCCTGGCCCGGATGTTGCTCCCCGGTGTCCCTCTGGGCCGACCCGACACAACCGGGTGGAGAGGTCCGCTGTTCAAAGCCCGTCCGTGCAAAGTCAAAGGGCTAGATCCCGTGGTCAAACGCTACAGGGTTAGGCGGGGCCAGGGGCCCCGGGGTAGCAATGCCACCGGAGCGCGTCGTCGGGACCTCATACATGCGGGGTGGTGTTGTGGCATGTCCAAGAAGGCGCACGCGTCTCCGGGTTGTGGCCCCCCCTCACGGACGGCAATGAAAGCGGTAGTAGACGTTACTGCGATAACGATGCAGCGTGAATATTATTAAATACTTGGAGCGCCGATAAAATCATGAGTTTTTACTGGCGTGGGCACATGTGCTATAGGGTGATGGTAATTTTTCATATTTTTGTGATGTAGAAGTATCTGAACACTTCCCTCTACGCGGATTGCTCTTCACACGTCTACGACTGTGGCCGGCGGTCTCCGGGGGGTAGCATACCGTCAAATCTTGCGTAGGCGGCCTCTCACAAGTCTGGAAGTGTTGAGGCGGTTGCAACGCCCAAAGCGTCTCGGGGTGTCCCCCCCCTCACGGACGGCGCCGCCCGCCAGCACCCGGAGGGGGAAACGGACGCCGGGTCTACACGGAGTGGATGTAGCTGTGGGCCTGGCCGGATGTTGCTCCCGGTGTCCCTCTGGGCCGACCCGACACAACCGGGTGGAGAGGTCCACTGTTCAAAGCCCGTCCGTGCAAAGTCAAAGGGCTAGATCCCGTGGTCAAACGCTACTGAGGGTTAGGCGGGGACGGGGGCCCCGGGGTAGCAATGCCACGGAGGCGTCGTCTGGGGCCCTCATACATGCGGGGTGGTGTTGTGGCATGTCGAAGAGGCGGCACGCGTCTCGGGTTGTGGCCCCCCCTCACGGACGGCAATGAAAGCGGTAGTAGGCGTTACTGCGATAACGATGCAGCGTGAATATTATTAAATACTTGGAGCGCGATAAAATCATGAGTTTTTTACACAACGTGGGCACATGTGCTATAGGACTGATGGTAATTTTTCATAATTTTTTGTGATGTAGAAGTATCTGAACACTTCCCTCTACGCGGATTGCTCTTCGCACGTCTACGACTGTGGCCGGCGGCCTCCGGGGGGTAGCATACCGTCAAATCTTGCGTAGGCGGCCTCTCACAAGTCTGGAAGTGTTGAGGCGGTTGCAAACGCCCAGCACGCGTCTCCGGGGTGTGCCCCCCCCTCACGGACGGCGCCGCCACGGCACCGTAGGGGAAGCAGACGCGTCGGGTCTACACGGAGTGGATGTAGCTGTGGGCTGGCCGGATGTTGCTCCCGGTGTCCCTACGGGCCGACCCGACACAACCGGGTGGAGAGGTCCACTGTTCAAAGCCCGTCCGTGCAAAGTCAAAGGGCTAGATCCCGTGGTCAAACGCCTTCTGAGGGTTAGGCGGGGCCAGGGGCCACAGGGGTAGCAATGCCACGGAGGCGTCGTCTGGGGCCCTCATACATGCGCGGGTGGTGTTGTGGCATGTCCGAAGAGGCGGCACGCGTCTCCGGGTTGTGGCCCCCCCTCACGGACGGCAATGAAAGCGGTAGTAGGCGTTACTGCGATAACGATGCAGCGTGAATATTATTAAATACTTGGAGCGCGATAAAATCATGAGTTTTTACACAACGTGGGCACATGTGCTATAGGACTGATGGTAATTTTTCATAATTTTTGTGATGTAGAAGTATCTGAACACTTCCCTCTCAGCGGATTGCTCTTCGTGACGTCTACGACCGTGGCCGGCGGCTCCCGAGGGTAGTAACATACCGTCAAATCTTGCGTGGCGGCCTCTCACAAGTCTGGAAGTGTTGAGGCGGTTGCAAACGCCAAAGACGCTGCCTCCGGTGTGCCCCCTCACGGACGGCGCCGCCGCCAGCACCCGGAGGGGGGAAGCAGACGCGTCGGGTCTACACGGAGTGGATGTAGCTGTGGGCCTGCACGGATGTTGCTCCCGGTGTCCCTCTGGGCCGACCCGACACAACCGGGTGGAGAGGTCCATTGTTCAAAAGCCCGTCATGCAAAGTCAAAGGCTAGATCCCGTGGTCAAACGCTACGAGGGTTAGGCGGGGCCAGGGGCCACAGGGGGTAGCAATGCCACCGAGGCGTCGTCTCCGGGCCCTCATACATGCGGGTGGTGTTGTGGCATGTCCGAAGAGGCGCAGCGTCTCGGGTTGTGGCCCCCTCACGGACGACAATGAAAGCGGTAGTAGGCGTTACTGCGATAACGATGCAGCGTGAATATTATTAAATACTTGGGTAGCGATAAAATCATGAGTTTTTACACAACGTGGGCACATGTGCTATAGGACTGATGGTAATTTTTCATAATTTTTGTGATGTAGAAGTATCTGAACACTTCCCTCTACGCGGATTGCTCTTCGCGTCTCCATCGTGGCCGCGGCCTCGGGGTAACATACCGTCAAATCTTGCGTGGCGGCCTCTCACAAGTCCGGAAGTGTTGAGGCGGTTGCAAACGCCCAGACGCTGGCGTCTCCGGTGTGCCCCCCCCTCACGGACGGGCGCCGCCCGCACCCGGAGGGGGAAACAGACGCGTCGGGTCTACACGGAGTGGATGTAGCTGTGGGCCTGGCCCGGATGTTGCTCCCCGGTGTCCCTCTGGGCCGACCCGACACAACCGGGTGGAGAGGTCCACTGTTCAAAGCCCGTCCGTGCAAAGTCAAAGGGCTAGATCCCGTGGTCAAACGCTCTGAGGTTAGGCGGGGACGGGGCCTGGGGGGTAGCAATGCCACCAGGCGTCGTCTGCAGGGCCCTCATACATGCGAGGGTGGTGTTGTGGCATGTCCGAAGAGGCGGCACGCAGCGTCTCCGGGTTGTGGCCCCTCACGGACGGCAATGAAAGCGGTAGTAGACGTTCTTGATAACGATGCAGCGTGAATATTATTAAATACTTGGGCCGAAAAAATCATGAGTTTTTACACAACGTGGGCACATGTGCTATAGGACTGATGGTAATTTTTCATAATTTTTGTGATGTAGAAGTATCGAACACTTCCCTCTCTGGATTGCTCTTCGCACGTCTCACGACGTGGCCGCGGCCTCCGGGGTAACATACCGTCAAATCTTGCGTGGCGGCCTCTCACAAGTCTGGAAGTGTTGAGGCGGTTACAAGCGCCCAAGACGTCTCCGGTGTGCCCCCCCCCCTCACGGACGGCGCCAGCCGTGGCACCCGGAGGGGGGAAAGCGGACGTCAGGTCTACACGGAGTGGATGTAGGCTGTGGGCCTGGCCCGGATGTTGCTCCCGGTGTCCCTCTGGGCCGACCCGACACAACCGGGTGGAGAGGTCCACTGTTCAAAGCCCGTCCGTGCAAAGTCAAAGGCTAGATCCCGTGGTCAAACGCTTCTGAGGTTAGGCGGGGCCAGGGGCCCCGGGGTAGCAATGCCACCGGAGCGTCGTACCGGCCCCTCATACATGTGGGGTGGTGTTGTGGCATGTCCGAAGAGGCGACACGCGTCTCCGGGGTGTGGCCCCCCCTCACGGACGGCAATGACACGATAGTAGACGCTCTGCGATAACGATGCAGCGTGAATATTATTAAATACTTGGAGCGCTTGAAAAAATCATGAGTTTTTACACAACGTGGGCACATGTGCTATAGGGTGATGGTAATTTTTCATAATTTTTGTGATGTAGAAGTATCTGAACACTTCCCTCTCTGCCGGATTGCTCTTCGCATGCGTCTCACGTTGTGGCCGGCGGCCTCCGGGGGCTAGCATACCGTCAAATCTTGCGTAGGCGGCCTCTCACAAGTCTGGAAGTGTTGAGGCGGTTGCAAACGCCCAGCACGCGTCTCCGGGGTGTGCCCCCCCCTCACGGACGGCGCCGCCGCCGGCACCTGGAGGGGGGAAACAGACGCGTCGGGTCTACACGGAGTGGATGTAGCTGTGGGCCTGGCCCGGATGTCGCTCCCGGTGTCCCTCTGGGCCGACCCGACACAACCGGGTGGAGAGGTCCGCTGTTCAAAGCCCGTCCGTGCAAAGTCAAAGGGCTAGATCCCGTGGTCAAACGCTTCTGAGGTTAGGCGGGGCCAGGGGGCCCCTGGGGTAGCAATGCCACCGAGGCGTCGTGCAGGCCCTCATACATGCGGGTGGTGTTGTGGCATGTCCGAAGAGGCGGCACGCTGCGTCTCGGGTTGTGGCCCCCTCACGGACGGCAATGAAAGCGGTAGTAGGCGTTACTGATAACGATGCAGCGTGAATATTATTAAATACTTGGAGCGATAAAATCATGAGTTTTTTACACAACGTGGGCACATGTGCTATAGGACTGATGGTAATTTTTCATAATTTTTGTGATGTAGAAGTATCTGAACACTTCCCTCTACGCGGATTGCTCTTCGTGACGCTCACGATCGTGGCCGCGGCCTCGGGGTAGCATACCGTCAAATCTTGCGAGGCGGCCTCTCACAAGTCCGGAAGTGTTGAGGCGGTTGCAACGCCCAAAGACGCTGCGTCTCGGTGTGCCCCCCCCTCACGGACGGCGCCGCCACGCCGCACCGGAGAAGCGAAACGGACGTCGGGTCTACGGAGTGGATGTAGCTGTGGGCCTGGCCGGATGTTGCTCCCGGTGTCCCTCTGGGCCGACCCGACACAACCGGGTGGAGAGGTCCACTGTTCAAAGCCCGTCCGTGCAAAGTCAAAGGCTAGATCCCGTGGTCAAACGCCTTCTGAGGGTTAGGCGGGGCCAGGGGCCCCTGGGGGTAGCAATGCCACCGGGCGTCGTCGGGCCCCTCATACATGCGGGTGGTGTTGTGGCATGTCCGAAGAGGCGCACGCGTCTCCGGGTTGTGGCCCTCACGGACGGCAATGAAACGGTAGTAGGCGCTTCTGCGTAACGATGCAGCGTGAATATTATTAAATACTTGGGCGCGATAAAATCATGAGTTTTTTACACAACGTGGGCACATGTGCTATAGGACTGATGGTAATTTTTCATAATTTTTGTGATGTAGAAATGTCGAACACTTCCCTCTACGGATTGCTCTTCGTGACGTCTCTGTTGTGGCCGGCGGCCTCCGGGGGGTAGCATACCGTCAAATCTTGCGTAGGCGGCCTCTCACAAGTCTGGAAGTGTTGAGGCGGTTGCAAACGCCCAGCACGCGTCTCCGGGGTGTGCCCCCCCCTCACGGACGGCGCCGCCGCCGGCACCTGGAGGGGGGAAACGGACGCGTCGGGTCTACACGGAGTGGATGTAGCTGTGGGTTTGGCCCGGATGTTGCTCCCGGTGTCCCTATGGGCCGAACTGACACAACCGGGTGGAGAGGTCCATTGTTCAAAGCCCGTCCGTGCAAAGTCAAAGGGCTAGATCCCGTGGTCAAACGCTACGAGGTTAGGCGGGGACGGGGCCCTGGGGTAGCAATGCCACCGGAGGCGTCGTGCGGCCCTCATACATCCGGGGTGGTGTTGTGGCATGTCCGAAGAGGCGGCACGCGTCTCCGGGTTGTGGCCCCCTCACGGACAGCAATGAAACGGTAGTAGACGTTCTGCAGTAACGATGCAGCGTGAATATTATTAAATACTTGGAGCGCGATAAAATCATGAGTCTTTTACACAACGTGGGCACATGTGCTATAGGACTGATGGTAATTTTTCATAATTTTTTGTGATGTAGAAGTATCTGAACACTTCCCTCTACGCGGATTGCTCTTCGCGACGTCTGTTGTGGCCGCGACCTCCGGGGTAGCATACCGTCAAATCTTGCGTGGCGGCCTCTCACAAGTCCGGAAGTGTTGAGGCGGTGTAAACGCCCAAAGAGCGTCTCGGGGTGTGCCCCCCCCTCACGGACGGCGCCGCCCTTGACACCGGAGGGGAAAGCAGACGCGTCGGGTCTACACGGAGTGGATGTAGCTGTGGGCTGGCCGGATGTTGCTCCCGGTGTCCCTTGGGCCGACCCGACACAACCGGGTGGAGAGGTCCACTGTTCAAAGCCCGTCCGTGCAAAGTCAAAGGGCTAGATCCCGTGGTCAAACGCTTCTGAGGTTAGGCGGGACGGGGCCCTGGGGGTAGCAATGCCACCGGGCGTCGTCTGGGCCCTCATACATGCGAGGTGGTGTTGTGGCATGTCCGAAGAGGCGGCACGCGTCTCCGGGTTGTGGCCCCTCACGGACGGCAATGAAAGCGGTAGTAGGCGTTACTGATAACGATGCAGCGTGAATATTATTAAATACTTGGGTAGCGATAAAATCATGAGTTTTTTACACAACGTGGGCACATGTGCTATAGGACTGATGGTAATTTTTCATAATTTTTGTGATGTAGAAGTATCTCGAACACTTCCCTCTACGCGGATTGCTCTTCATGCGTCTCTGTTGTGGCGGCGGCCTCGAGAGTAGCATACCGTCAAATCTTGCGTGGCGGCCTCTCACAAGTCTGGAAGTGTTGAGGCGGTTACAAACGCCCACGCAGCGTCTCGGGGTGTGCCCCCCCTCACGGACGGCGCCGCCCGATAGCACCCGGAGGGGGAAGCAGACGTCGGGTCTACACGGAGTGGATGTAGGCTGTGGGCCTGGCCGGATGTTGCTCCCGGTGTCCCTCGGGCCGACCCGACACAACGGGTGGAGAGGTCCACTTTGTTCAAAGCCCGTCTGTGCAAAGTCAATTGGCTAGATCCCGTGGTCAAACGCTACAGGTTAGGCGGGGCCAGGGGCCCGGGGTAGCAATGCCACCGGGCGTCGTGCGGGCCCTCATACATGCGGGGTGGTGTTGTGGCATGTCCGAAGAGGCGTACGCAGCGTCTCCGGGTTGTGGCCCCCCCCTCACGGACGGCAATGAAAGCGGTAGTAGACGCGTTCCGCGGTAACGATGCAGCGTGAATATTATTAAATACTTGGAAGCGCGATAAAATCATGAGTTTTTTACACATTGTGGGCACATGTTATATAGGACTGAAGGTAATTTTTCATATTTTTTGTGATGTAGAAGTATCTGAACACTTCCCTCTCGCGGATTGCTCTTCGCCGTCTCGGTGTGGCGGCGGCCTCGGGGTAACATACCGTCAAATCTTGCGTGGCGGCCTCTCACAAGTCTGGAAGTGTTGAGGCGGTTGCAAACGCCCCGACGCTGCGTCTCCGGTGTGCCCCCCCCTCACGGACGGCGCCGCCGCCGCACCGGAGGGGGGGAAACGGACGTCGGGTCTACACGGAGTGGATGTAGGCAGGGCTGGCCGGATGTTGCTCCCGGTGTCCCTCTGGGCCGACCCGACACAACGGGTGGAGAGGTCCTTTGTTCAAAGCCCGTCCGTGCAAAGTCAAAGGGCTAGATCCCGTGGTCAAACGCTTCTGAGGTTAGGCGGGACGGGGCCCTGGGGTAGCAATGCCACCGGGCGTCGTGCGGGCCCTCATACATGCGGGTGGTGTTGTGGCATGTCCGAAGAGGCGCACGCGTCTCCGGGTTGTGGCCCCCCCCTCACGAACGGCAATGAAAGCGGTAGTAGACGTTCTGCGATAACGATGCAGCGTGAATATTATTAAATACTTGGAGCGCGATAAAATCATGAGTTTTTACACAACGTGGGCACATGTGCTATAGGACTGATGGTAATTTTTCATAATTTTTGTGATGTAGAAGTATCTGAACACTTCCCTCTCTGGATTGCTCTTCGTGACGTCTCTGACTGTGGCGGCTGACCTCCGGGGTAGCATACCGTCAAATCTTGCGTGGCGGCCTCTCACAAGTCTGGAAGTGTTGAGGCGGTTACAACGCCCGACGCGTCTCCGGGTGTGCCCCCCCTCACCAGACGGCGCCGCGGTAGCACCGGAGGAAAGCAGACGCGTCGGGTCTACACGGAGTGGATGTAGCTGTGGGCTGGCCGGATGTTGCTCCCGGTGTCCCTCTGGGCCGACCCGACACAACCGGGTGGAGAGGTCCACTGTTCAAAGCCCGTCCGTGCAAAGTCAAAGGGCTAGATCCCGTGGTCAAACGCTTCTGAGGTTAGGCGGGGACGGGGCCCTGGGGGTAGCAATGCCACCGGAGGCGTCGTCTGGGCCCTCATACATGCGGGGTGGTGTTGTGGCATGTCCAAGAGGCGACGCAGCGTCTCCGGGTTGTGGCCCCCCCTCACGGACGGCAATGAAAGCGGTAGTAGGCGTTACTGCGTAACGATGCAGCGTGAATATTATTAAATACTTGGGCGCGATAAAATCATGAGTTTTTACACAACGTGGGCACATGTGCTATAGGACTGATGGTAATTTTTCATATTTTTTGTGATGTAGAAGTATCTGAACACTTCCCTCTCTGTGGATTGCTCTTCATGCGTCTACGACTGTGGCCGGCGGCCTCCGGGGGCTAGCATACCGTCAAATCTTGCGTAGGCGGCCTCTCACAAGTCTGGAAGTGTTGAGGCGGTTGCAAACGCCCAGCACGCGTCTCCGGGGTGTGCCCCACCCCCTCACGGACGGCGCCGCCGCCGGCACCTGGAGGGGGGAAACGGACGCGTCGGGTCTACACGGAGTGGATGTAGCTGTGGGCCTGGCCCGGATGTTGCTCCCGGTGTCCCTCTGGGCCGACCCGGACACAACCGGGTGGAGAGGTCCACTGTTCAAAGCCCGTCCGTGCAAAGTCAAAGGGCTAGATCGCGTGGTCAAACGCTTCTGTGGTTAGGCGGGGACGGGGCCTGGGGTAGCAATGCCACCGAGCGTCGTGCAAGGCCCTCATACATGCGGGGTGGTGTTGTGGCATGTCCGGAAGAAGCGGCGCAGCGTCTCCGGGTTGTGGCCCCCTCACGGACGGCAATGAAAGCGGTAGTAGACGTTCTGCGGTAACGATGCAGCGTGAATATTATTAAATACTTGGGCGCGATAAAATCATGCGAGTTTTTTACACAACGTGGGCACATGTGCTATAGGACCGATGGTAATTTTTCATAATTTTTGTGATGTAGAAGTATCTGAACACTTCCCTCTCTGGATTGCTCTTCGCGACGCTCCACGACCGTGGCGGCTGACCTCCGGGGTAGCATACCGTCAAATCTTGCGTGGCGGCCTCTCACAAGTCCGGAAGTGTTGAGGCCGTTGCAAACGCCCAAAGCACGCTGCCTCCGGTGTGCCCCCTCACGGACGGCGCGCCGCCGCCGCACCGGAGGGGGGAAACGGACGCGTCAGTCTACACGGAGTGGATGTAGCTGTGGGCCTGGCCGGATGTTGCTCCCCGGTGTCCCTCCGGGCCGACCCGACACAACCGGGTGGAGAGGTCCACTGCTCAAAGCCCGTCCGTGCAAAGTCAAAGGGCTAGATCCCGTGGTCAAACGCTTCTACAGGGTTAGGCGGGGACGGGCCCTGGGGTAGCAATGCCACCGGAGGCGTCGTGCAGGGCCCTCATACATGCGGGTGGTGTTGTGGCATGTCCGAAGAGGCGGCACGCTGTCTCCGGGTTGTGGCCCCCTCATGGACGGCAATGAAATGGTAGTAGACGTTACTGCGCAACGATGCAGCGTGAATATTATTAAATACTTGGAGCGCCGATAAAATCATGAGTTTTTTACACAACGGGCACATGTGCTATAGGACTGATGGTAATTTTTCATAATTTTTGTGATGTAGAAGTATCTGAACACTTCCCTCTCACGCGGATTGCTCTTCGCACGTCTGTTGTGGCGGCGGCCTCCGGGGTAGTATACCGTCAAATCTTGCGTGGCGGCCTCTCACAAGTCTGGAAGTGTTGAGGCGGTTGCAAACGCCCAGACGCTGGCCCCGGTGTGCCCCCCCCTCACCGGACGGCGCCGCCGCACCCGGGGGAAACGGACGCGTCGGGTCTACAGTGGATGTAGGCGTGGGGCTGGCCCGGATGTTGCTCCCGGTGTCCTCTCGGGCCAACCCGACACAACCGGGTGGAGAGGTCCACTGTTCAAAGCCCGTCCGTGCAAAGTCAAAGGGCTAGATCCCGTGGTCAAACGCTTCTGAGGTTAGGCGGGGACGGGGCCACAGGGGTAGCAATGCCACCGAGGCGTCGTGCGGGCCCTCATACATGCGGGTGGTGTTGTGGCATGTCCAAGAGGCGGCACGCAGCGTCTCGGGTTGTGGCCCTCACGGACGGCAATGAAACGGTAGTAGGCGTTCATGATAACGATGCGGCGTGAATATTATTAAATACTTGGAGCGAAAAAATCATGAGTTTTTACACAACGTGGGCACATGTGCTATAGGACTGATGGTAATTTTTCATAATTTTTGTGATGTACAAGTATCGAACACTTCCCTACGCGGATTGCTCTTCGTGACGTCTCACGACTGTGGCGGGCCTCCGGGGTAGTATATCGTCAAATCTTGCGTGGCGGCCTCTCACAAGTCTGGAAGTGTTGAGGCGGTTGCAAACGCCCAGCACGTCCCGGTGTGCCCCCCCTCACGGACGGCGCGCCGCCGCACCCGGAGGGGGGAAACGGACGCTGGGTCTGCACGGAGTGGATGTAGGCTGTGGGGCTGGCCGGATGTTGCTCCCGGTGTCCCTCGGGCCAACCCGACACAACCGGGTGGAGAGGTCCACTGTTCAAAGCCCGTCCGTGCAAAGTCAAAGGGCTAGATCCCGTGGTCAAACGCTTCTGAGGTTAGGCGGGGACGGGGCCCTGGGGGGTAGCAATGCCACCGGAGGCGTCGTCTGGGGCCCTCATACATGCGGGTGGTGTTGTGGCATGTCCCAAGAGGCGGCAGCGTCTCCGGGTTGTGGCCCCTCACGGACGGCAATGAAAGCGGTAGTAGACGTTCTGCGGTAACGATGCAGCGTGAATATTATTAAATACTTGGGCCGAAAAAATCATGAGTTTTTACACAACGTGGGCACATGTGCTATAGGACCGATGGTAATTTTTCATAATTTTTGTGATGTACAAGTATCTGAACACTTCCCTCTGTGGATTGCTCTTCATGCGTCTCTGTTGTGGCGGCGGCCTCCGGGGGCTAGCATACCCTCAAATCTTGCGTAGGCGGCCTCTCACAAGTCTGGAAGTGTTGAGGCGGTTGCAAACGCCCAGCACGCGTCTCCGGGGTGTGCCCCCCCCTCACGGACGGCGCCGCCGCCGTCACCCGGAGGGGGGAAACGGACGCGTCGGGTCTACACGGAGTGGATGTAGCTGTGGGCCTGGCCCGGATGTTGCTCCCCGGTGTCCCTCTGGGCCGATCCGACACAACCGGGTGGAGAGGTCCACTGTTCAAAGCCCGTCCGTGCAAAGTCAAAGGGCTAGATCCCGTGGTCAAACGCTTCTGAGGTTAGGCGGGGACGGGGCCTGGGGGTAGCAATGCCACCGGAGGCGTCGTGGGGGCCCTCATACATGCGAAGTCTTTGTTGTGGCATGTCCGAAGTGACGCAGCGTCTTCGGGTTGTGGCCCCCCTCACGGACGGCAATGACAAGGTAGTAGACTTTCTGCGGTAACGATGCAGCGTGAATATTATTAAATACTTGGAGCGCGATAAAATCATGAGTTTTTTACACAACGTGGGCACATGTGCTATAGGACTGATGGTAATTTTTCATAATTTTTTGTGATGTAGAAGTATCTGAACACTTCCCTCTACGCGGATTGCTCTTCATGCGTCTGTTGTGGCCGCGGCCTCGGGGTAGTATACCGTCAAATCTTGCGTGGCGGCCTCTCACAAGTCTGGAAGTGTTGAGGCGGTTGCAAACGCCCAACGCTGCGTCTCCGGGTGTGCCTCGCCTCACGGACGGCGCCGCCGCCCGGCACCGGAGGGAAACGGACGCGTCCGGGTCTACACGGAGTGGATGTAGCTGTGGGCCTGGCCCGGATGTTGCTCCCGGTGTCCTCTGGGCCGACCCGACACAACCGGGTGGAGAGGTCCATCGCTCAAAGCCCGTCCGTGCAAAGTCAAAGGGCTAGATCCCGTGGTCAAACGCTACTGAGGTTAGGCGGGGACGGGGCCCTGAGGGGTAGCAATGCCACCGAGGCGTCGTCACCGGGCCCTCATACATGCGGGTGGTGTTGTGGCATGTCCGAAGAGGCGGCACGCGTCTCGGTTGTGGCCCCCCTCACGGACGGCAATGAAAGCGGTAGTAGACGTTAGCGGTAACGATGCAGCGTGAATATTATTAAATACTTGGAGCGATAAAATCATGAGTTTTTACACAACGTGGGCACATGTGCTATAGGACTGATGGTAATTTTTCATAATTTTTGTGATGTAGAAGTATCTGAACACTTCCCTCTACGCTGATTGCTCTTCGCCGTCTCTGTTGTGGCGGCGGCCTCGGAGGGTAGCATACCCTCAAATCTTGCGTGGCGGCCTCTCACAAGTCTGGAAGTGTTGAGGCGGTTGCAAACGCCCAAAGACGCTGCGTCTCCGGGTGTGCCCCCTCACGGACGGCCGCCCGCCGTCACCCGGAGGGGGGGAAACGGACGCTCGGGTCTACACGGAGTGGATGTAGCTGTGGGCCTGGCCCGGATGTTGCTCCCCGGTGTCCCTCTGGGCCGATCCGACAAAACCGGGTGGAGAGGTCCACTTGTCAAAGCCCGTCCGTGCGAAGTCAAAGGGCTAGATCACGTGGTCAATCGCTACACGGTTAGGCGGGACGGGGGCCCCGGGGTAGCAATGCCACCGGAGGCGTCGTCGGGCCCTCATACATGCGGGGTGGTGTTGTGGCATGTCCAAGAGGCGGCACGCGCGTCTCGGGTTGTGGCCCCCTCACGGACGGCAATGAAAGCGGTAGTAGACGCTCGCGGTAACGATGCAGCGTGAATATTATTAAATACTTGGAGCGCGATAAAATCATGAGTTTTTACACAACGTGGGCACATGTGCTATAGGACTGATGGTAATTTTTCATAATTTTTGTGATGTAGAAGTATCTGAACACTTCCCTCTACGCTGATTGCTCTTCGCAGACGTCTACGATCAGGCCGGCGGCCTCCGGGGTAGCATACCGTCAAATCTTGCGTGGCGGCCTCTCACAAGTCTGGAGGTGTTGAGGCGGTTGCAACGCCCAAGACGCAGCGTCTCCGGTGTGCCCCCTCACGGACGGCGCCGCCGCCGGCACCGGAGGGGAAATGGACGCGTCGGGTCTACACGGAGTGGATGTAGGCTGTGGGCCTGGCCGGATGTTGCTCCCGGTGTCCCTCTGGGCCGACCCGACACAACCGGGTGGAGAGGTCCACTGCTCAAAGCCCGTCTGCAAAGTCAAAGGGCTAGATCCCGTGGTCAAACGCTACAGGCACCGCCAGTGAGGCGGGTCACACCGTGTCTGAGAACCAAAAATAATGTATGTATGCTTATTAACACGTACTATATGTAAGTTAGTCAAATAATAATATTTAAGAAAACATAAAATATAGCTATGAAAAAAAAAGAAAAAACTAACGAGTGGAGGGGTTGACGGGAAGTGGATAAGGAACTATGATACAAAGATCGATGACGTGGTAAAAAAAGGAAAAAAAAGAAAAAATAACTATGAAAAAATATAGCTAAGAAAAAAAGAAAAAAAAGAAAAAAAAAGAAAAAAAAATATATACCTACGGCTAAGCCGTCGGCATAGGTGCCACGTGGCGACCTCGATATCTTATGCCGACGGCTTAGCTCAGATAGGTGCCAGGTGGCGACCTCCGCTATGCCGACGGCTTAGCCGTCGGCATAGGAACCCCTTATCCACTCGACCAGCACGTCCACCACTCGTTTCTACCTCACCCCGACCAGCGCGCCGCCCCCCCTCCGCCCCACCGACCCGGCCGCCGCCGCCCTCCTCCCCCTGCCGCCCGCCCCCCCGCCCCCACCAGCCGCGCCGCCCGCCGCCCTCCCTGCAACCCCCCCACCCCGCCCCCCACCCGACCTGCCGCCGCCGACGGCCTTCCTTCCCTGTCAGCCGCCCCGACCATGCCTCTCCCCGACCGGCCTCTCCCCGATCAGCGTCTGTCCGGCCTCCCGACCCAGCAGGCTGCAGCTGGTCAGTCGGCTCCGGGCCCCATCCCTCCGTCCCCGACCGCCCTGCCTCACCACCCCTCCACCGCGGCCCTGCCACGCCCTCTTGGTGAGCAACTTTTTTTCATTTTTTCATTTTTTGCTAATGGATGTTGGATGGATGTTAGATAATGGATGTTAGATGTTAGATGGATGTTAGATGTTAGATGGATGTTAGATGTTGATGTTAGATGGATGTTAGATGTTAGATAATGGATGTTGGATGTTGGATGTTAGATGAATGTTAGATGTTGGATGTGGGATGTTAGATTTTTATCATGATGATCTTGTCATTTGAGTTGTGCTCCAAAATTGGTATAAGATGAGTGGTTATTTTTATGATGATGATCTTGTCGAAAAAATTGAACCGGACAAACTTGGACACTTGACAGAAATTGAACCGGACAAAATTGGACACTTGACAAAATTGAACCGGACAAAATTATGATATGATGAGTGGTTATTTAATCATGATGATCTTGCTAAAAAAATTGAAGGACAAAATTTAACACTTGACGAAACATGATTTTTTTTCATAGTTAAAAGTATCAATGCTTAATGTGATGTGATGACCTAATTTTTTTCACTCGGTGTAATTAACAGGATTTGTGGTGTTCCATCTTCGTGGAGTGATCGTCGACGTTGGAGGTGTTGGTCCAGGATCGTCCCTCTCCTTTGATCGACTACATCGGAGGGTGAGCAACAATTCCATGACCTCGTCCACTTTTTTCCATGTAACTAGATTGAATTTTCACATCAAGTCGCGTAACCTAGGTCTCCCGTCCGAAAGGTTGCATCGATAAATATGCATTCAATTGCATATTTATCACCGCAGCTCTTTCGGATTGTCCAACGCTTTCCACAGACAGCCCGAGGATGTGTAGATTGGGTACGTTGTTCATGCTCTAGCCCGTTCCGAGACAGGATTTCGGCAGCGCCTCCCTGTTGTTCTCCGGATGCACATTCTCTCGGCATTTTGCCGAGACGTGTATTTGGAGAACAGCGGGGAGGTGCCGCCAAATTTTGTCTCGGAATGGGGTAGAGCATGGACCGTACTCAATCTACACATTCTCGAATGGGATTAGGACCCATCTTTACCTATTAGAGATGTAGGTGGATTACTCGTCAACCTTGTAAAAAATAAAATATTGATGTTGGTAATTTAAATGAATCCTTAATTTTGTTGTGTGGCTTCCAATAAAGCGTAGATGGCGGATAATCGGTGGATGTATAGTGGGTTTATCCGTCGGAATCAAGTAACAACAGAGTGGGTCGAGAAAACTGATGTGTTTTTGAAAGAGATATTCCGTAGTCCAATGAGGATGGTGCCGTAATGCCCGTGTGCGATGTGAGAGACGTATCCGCGAGAGATAAGAGTGAGATGACTAAGCACCTTCGCACACATGGATTTATGCCCAACTTTAATATGCCGATAAACTTTGCCCAGTAAGGACCGTGGTAGAGAGGATGTGGATACGACAACGCGTCGCTGGTTATGAGGACGATGGGGTTAGAGACATGCTAGATGATGTCTTTGCTGCCAGACCGACACCTCCGTCACATTCAGCGAATGAACCGGAGGAGCCGGAGGAAACCGCAAAGGCCTTCACGGAAATCTTGGCCTCGTCAAAGAAACCTCTCTATGAGGGTGCCAAGTCTGTCAGGCCGGATGCCATCTTGCAATCGATGGCGATGAAAGGCTGAAAGTACGGGTATGCCGAGGTTGCTTCAAGCATTTACGGGAGTATGGGCTAACAGCCTGCCCGAGGGCCATGAACTGCCGAAAACCATGTACGGTACGAAGAAAATCATGAAGGCGCTCTCCATGGGAGAGGCAACCGTGCCAAAAAACTTCGGGCCGTGTCCGAAATAGGAGGGTCTTCTTCGATGCCCTCCTATGCTGATGCAGCTTCTGAGTCTGAGGAGGAGGAGTATATTCCTGATGCCGAGGGAGGAGGAGGCCGAGGAGGAGGAGGCCGAGGAGGAGGAGGCCGAGGAGGAGGAGGCCGAGGAGGAGGAGGCCGAGGAGGGCGAGGAGGGTGGAGGGAGGTTGACCCGAAGTTGTGGGGTGACTTGCCACCGGGTGCTCCGCAGGGTGGCTACGTGGTAATGCCGAGTACCTACACCACCTTCTATCGAGGCGCAAAAGTGGCTCATTGAACTGTGAGGGACAGAGTAAGTGCATCTCAATCATACTTCCAACACATGACAACATTTTTTATTGTACACATGGCAACCCTTTGATTCTTTTGCGATGGCTTTGGATCCTTCACGGAAAGGGCCGTAAACCGAACGGCCTTCTCACTGTCCTGTTGAAGCAGTTTTGGCCTGGCCTATTCTGCCCGCGGCCAGACAGGGACCCACAGCTGCGTGTTTTGGCCACAAGCTGGGCCCACTACGAGGCTTGCTGTATCGCGGAGTACGGGACGGCCGCTAAGGCCGTGATCACCAAATTTTGGGTAAGTTCCATTTTGAATCATTTGTCTTTAGTTTCGTTCATAGTTTATCATTGAATCACTGCACTCATGCCTTGTTTGCTTCTGGTTTATGCATGATTGCAGCAACTCTATAGAGTTCTTGACGAGCACAAGGCCGTGAGCCGACGTGGTCTTACTTGCATCTGCAAAGAAGAAAGCTCGTCGATTCTGCAGACGAGGTGCGTTGGGTTGCCGTCTCACAAGACTACCACATCTACCGCAACAAAAGATGACCAAAACTCAAGCACGAGAGGGACAAAATTACCATGAGTAGGGAGCGATTCATGATGGTAACTATTATTGACTTTTCATTGTTTCAAGGAGTCAACTATATGTTTCGTGCTCACATGTCACCTTCCAAAATTTGCATAGGTTGTTCCTCGTTGGTGCTATGGAAGGCATGACGGATGGGCGTGTTTGGTGGATAGGTGGGTTGGTGACGATCCAGAGTTTGTTGCCAAGAGCATCAAGGCCCGGGCTAACCGTGGAAAAGATGGGACACACGGCCAAGGAAACAGGAACCACTGGGGCTTCAAGGCCATGAAGGTATATCTATATGAAAGATGCATTTTGGTTCTTCTTTACCGTCATGTTCTTATGTATGGCTAACTTCTGTTTGACGTTGCAGGAGGACAAGTTGCAGAGGCCGCTCTCAGACATGGAGTCGTGGAAGGCGGCCCTTGAGCGGAGTGATCGCAAGGAGGGCGAGAGCCGATACTACGGCAACACCGAGAAACACACAGAGTCTTACACTCGGAACTATCGGAAGTTGCATCCGGATGTTCCCGTTCACGAGGTCGCCCGATCTCGGATCGACGACACGGCGGTGGTGGCCATCCAGGTAAGTCCCATGGCGGTATCCATGTTTCGATGGCTTGATCACTCCGTCGATCTCGTACACGGCTTCGAGCTACCAACCCGAGCCCGTTAGAGAGTGCAGGCGTTCGCAGCCTCCCTTAGACCGCCAACGTCTTTGTAAGTACTTCCCTTATCTTCTTTGTCTCTATCTTTCTTAGTTTATTTTCATCACTGCCCACTTAGAAACAACCTCAATTTTGTAGGCATATCGTGCCTTTCTCGAGCATAGGCATATTGAGGTGAGGGAGTACTTGCAACGAGTGAAGGCAAGCGATGATTACAGCCGTCAGCGATGGCGGTTAGTTTTGCCCTCTTAAACCAAGCTCAAATTTGCACTTTCATTCCTTCCGACTTTGTTGATCACGGCTTGTTTCTAAGTGGACTTGTTTAACTAACATCCGTGCTATCTTGGCGTCTTGGACTAACCGCACGGAGCCACCACAAGTTGGACCCCCACCACCACTGCTGGAGACGCCCCACACCTTCCCACGTTCGAGGAATGGCTGGCACTAGCGGTGACACTCCGGTTAGTAAATTTGCCTAACTAATGACAAACTAGTTCTCGTTCATTCAACACTATCATGTCATATTTACTGTTAGAAACTTCTTTCAAACATGTAGGGGACCGGTGGCTCGACTCCTGATCCGTCGAGCCCAGTCACTCCGATCTGGCAGGGTGATGGTGGTCGCGGTGGCGGTTTTGGCGGAGGAGGACTTGGCGGTGGCGGTTTTGGCGGAGGTGGACTTGGTGGTGGTTTTGGCGGAGGTGGACTCGGTGGTGGTGGTGGTTTTGGCGGAGGTGGACTCGGTGGTGCTTGATGTCGATGGTGTATGCGGCCGTTGTGGCATGTCTTTCATGTTTCAACTTTTATGATGTTTCATGTCTTGCACTATTCTTATGTTCGTGGACTTTCGCCGGTGATGATCTTGACTATGTTTAAATGATGTTGATGAACTGTCATATTTCATATTATTCTGTTTTGAAATGTTGTCAAATGAATTGGAAAAGAGAAAACAGGAAAAATAAAAAAAAATAAAAAAAAAACTATGCCTACGGCAAAGCCGTCGGCATAGATACGCCCAGGACCACCAGGAGGAGACACGTGGCAGGCTATGCCTACGGCATAGATATAAATCTATGCCGACGGCTTGGCCGTAGGCATAGATATAAATCTATGCCGACGGCTTGGCCGTAGGCATAGCCCTGCCGACAGGTTAAACCAGGGGCGACACGTGGCGCAGATATGCCTCACGGCAAAGCCGTCGGCATAGATTTATATCTATGCCGACGGCTTTGCCGTAGGCATAGCCTCTGCCGCCAAAGTTAAACCGAGGATCGACGCGTGGCGAGGATATGCCTACGGCAAAGCCGTCGGCATAGATTCATATCTATGCCGACGGCTTTGCCGTAGGCATATCTTCGCCACGCACGCCCCAACCGCCAGCTTTTGACGGCGCCGTCCGCTGCGTCGGGCCGACGGAAAACTACGCCGACGGCTATTCTATGCCGGCAGGTTGTGCCAAAACGTCGGCATAAGCCGCCTATGCCGACGGCATTTTTATGCCGACGGTCCGACAGAGTACCGACGTGATCTACATCGACGGGATATGTTTACGGCGACCGTCGGCATAGATCTATGCCGACGGCTATTGGGCCTATGCCGACGGCCCATGGCCGTAGGCATAGACCGCGAGTCCGGTAGTGTCAGGTTCTAGAAAAATTGATCTGCTAAACAACACAGAATTATTATTTCATTCACAAAAGAGATGTTGTTTCTGATTTCATGAACCAAACCACAGTATTAGTAACGTAACAAAAAGAAAGCTAAAAAGTAATATTGTGATGATAATAGAAGTTCTCTGTCTCTCGTAGCTTGCAATTGGAAACCTCCTTGAAGGTCAATCGATCGGTTGCAACATTTGAATATATCTTCTTTGTATTTCTGAGTCTCCTAGTTCATAGTACATATGCCGAAGATAATGAATGCAAACTTTGGATGTTACTTCTAATGAAACCTCATATTAACTTGCGTCGATTTTGGATATCATGGCATAGCATACAAGAACTCCTATGTCTTCTCCCCAGTGAAGTCAATGTGATTTCTCTAGAATCTAGAGCCGACATGGCATGATGAGTCCCTTCTCTCAAATTTATAAGAGATGACAAGTTTATCGCGAAAATTCATTTGGGCTGACTTAATATTTGTCCTATTTTCTCGGCCAGTTTGACCAGAGTTTTAGAGCTGCACCGCCCAGCTCCAGTGACATCGTTGGTGTGTAGTAGAAATGACACATTTTTGTTCACCATATTTTTCTAAGAGGAAGGATCGAACGAAATTACACGTATTTCACAGAGAAGTGAAATGGAATGCTATTGGGAACCTTTGTAATACGGTTGTCTCTAGATGAACAAACACCGATGTCCCGACACATGAAGATCATGAAGGCCTGCATTCTCGGATGCCTCCCTGTGCCTAGTCCTACTAAAGGCTCTCAAAATTAACCTTATTGGTGAAATTAACTTTCGTGTCGCTTAGCTTCTCTAGAGTATAGAGCTAGGCAAGCATTCCTTCTCCCCTCTTTATAGAAAGAGCAATGGAAATGTACTCTACTTTATCTGATTCCACAACACAGCAGCCATACATGGTTCGATAAGACCACACATTTAGTTGACTCGGTTGGATTCAAGTCTGCATTGTTGTTTGGTGAAACTCGATGGGGTTGATATGGAGAATCTGCATGCTGCAGATTTCTCTGCACAAATAAAGCTCACCATGTCGACCTGAAAACTGATGGTGAAAAGCCTTAGAGCAAAATGGTATTGTGTTACCTAATTAATAAGTTAGATAAATGATTGTCTTGTTTTCGTGTTACTTTAATTGTTCAAAAGCACTTGTTTGACATAATTGAACAATACGTGATATTTTGAGCACCTGCTGACGGGTAATTGTTCGCAAGCTAATCAAGCACCTCTTGAGCAAAGATCGCAAGAGACAAAGAAGAGCTTTTGCCGCCTATCATATTGACCATTTTTTTTCGGGTATCATGTTGACCTTCTACCTCTGAACTAATTGGAACAAAGATATGGGCATCAGTAGATATGAGCACAATTAGTTCAGTCACAAATGTGAAGCAGGTCAATACGGAGATGAACACATATAGTGCCCGATGTCCAAAAAATGTGTTACATTGTTGCACAAAAAGCAAGGCCGAAGCCACAATATTTTACTTCTAATAAGCTACTGCAGTATTTATTCACGATATTTTTTCATCTGAGAGATTCAGGGAAATTTCTGCGGGTGTAGTGGCATCACTACCAGAAAAACTGGGGTTGCCGACGGCGAAATCTATGCCGACGGCCCCCGTCGGCATCTATGGACCTATGCCGACGCCACGGAAAGGCCGTGGCGTGAAAAGCCGTCGGCACACATCCACCTATGCCGACGGGGCGTCGGCATAGACAAGGCCGTCGGGACCGTCGAGGTACGCCCTCTGGGGCCCGTCGGCATAGGGTAGGCCGTCGGCATATCCTTGGCCCACCTGCCCGGTCGGTGACCATTTGATCGGCGTTGACCCACGCCGACGGGCAAGAACGGCAGTCGCCGCATATCGATGGTGTAGGTATGCCTACGGCCGTTGTCGGCATAGGCCCCTCCGCCACGTCGGCGATCCGTGTGCCACGCCAAGTTGACGATCCGTGGGACAACCTCCGTGTGTGAGATATGCCGACGGCCCCGCCGCCGCATACGTGTATTTTACTTTATTTTTTTATTTTTACTCGGTTTTGTTATTTTTACTTTATTTTAGTTTTTGTTTTTGTATATGATAATTATGCCTTATCTAGAAAAACATACCCAATGGTATATCGATTGCCCCCTGACGAACATCGCTATCGCCGTGTCACGGAGAAACGGTCGACACGGAAGGAATTCTGGTTGGTGGGGGGATTCGGGGTGTAGCTATGTCACTGAAACATCGCACGGGTCCCGATGCATATGTGAAAGTGTTCATGCATGCGTACGCCCGTCTTGGGGCTCCGGGGGGTGCCCCCCCTCACGGACGGCGCCGCCGCCGACACCTGGAGGGGGGAAACGGACGCGTCCTGGGCGGCATTGGTGGATCTTTGGTGTGATGGGGCTGGAGCCTGGGCGGCTATGAGAATAAAAAATAAGGCTAACCGAGGGAATGAGGGAGTACATGCTCAGGGAAACCGAAACCACTATCTCCACAAGGCGCTTAATGTATGACTAATCCCATTAAACATTCTTCTTCTTCTATTTACCATCACTTTCTTATGTATGACTAACATCTGTTTGGTGGTGCAGAGGAGAAACTGCGGCCGCTCTCGGACATGCAGGCGTGGGAGATCGCCCATACGCGGAAGGACCCCAAGCTGGCGAGCCCAAGTACTACGGCAAGAAGACCGCGTGGAGGAAGGAGGCCTACTCCATGACCCTATCTGAAGTTACATCCTGACACACCGACCCCATTCTGGCGGATCACGGGCTGAGGCGGTGGTGAGCATGGGGCCCAAGGAGCACGGTCGGGAGGCGGTTCTCGATCTGTGGTCACTCCGACTATCTCCTACACACGGCTTCGTCGGATCGACCCGAGCCTGATCCAAGCGCATGAGCCAGCCAAGGTCTAGTTCACAGTCCCTCTTTCAGAGCAACAGATTTGTAAGTATTCTCCCTCTTATCTTCATTGCTCACTTTATTTTCTGCATCTAGTAGTTTTATGAGTTCCATCATGTCATACCGTAGGCCTACTGAGTACACACGCCAGAGACCATGGCGTGGCATCGGAGGATTCATGAACACCAAGTGCGAGAGGGATCGCCACTGGAGCAGGCTTTTCAGGAAATGGCGGCGGCGGTGTCCTCGATTCAACCAGACCATGCCCTCCAAAGACAACCAGTCACGACCTTTGAGGAGTTTGTGGCACGTAGCACTGGCCCCTCGCCGGTTAGTTCATCCCCAATCTATTCACCCCAAGCATGTCATGCCTTTCAACACGATCCATATATCCCATTAATATGTCTTTTCAACATCCAGGAGCAGATGGATCTACCGTTGGCGGTGGTCTTCGCAGCACTCTGGAGACACGGAGCCCGACCACTCCGATCCACGGAGGCGGAGGTGGAGGCGGTCTTGGCGGTAGCGCTGCCGCTAGCAGTGACGACCTGGGCTTCGGCGGTCTTGGCGGTGACGACCTCCGCGGTGCTCGACGTCCTGGCGCTTAAGCCTAGTGTGTGGTGATGATGCTTGAGATGTATTGTGTATGGTGATGATCATTTAGAGACTTGTGTGTGGTGCTTTTCTATATGCTTATGCTTATGTTGGTTGTGATGATGATCATTTAGAGACTTGTGTGTGTGTGATGCTTATGCTTACGTTCTTTGATATGTCTTCTTGATATGTGTTTGTTATACATGTGCTTTTATTTGAATTGAACTGATTTGAAAACAAACAGAAAAAAGAAAAAAATCGACAGAAACTATGCCGACGGCTCAGCCAGTCGGCATAGGCTGGCGTGAGCGCCCGATTCTTAATCGCGTGGCATGTCTATGCCGACGGCGGCAACCTAGCCGTCGGCATAGGCTCGGGCGTGAGCGCCCGATTCGCGTGGCATGTCTATGCCGACGGCTGGCCGTCGGCTTAGCTCTGCCCAGAGTGCCCGATTCTTGACACGTGGCATGTCTATGCCGACGGCCTGGCCGTCGGCTTAGTTCTGCCCCAGGAGTGCCCAGTTGCCGACACGTGGCACGTCTATGCCGACGGCTGTGCCGTCGGCATAGGCAAGCACCAGGAGCAACGGCTTCTCGCCACGTGGCATGTCTATGCCGACGGCCTCGCCGTCGGCATAGTTCTAAGCAACGGCGGCCGTGCCGTCGGCATAGACACGCCACGTGGCGAGCCGCCGTTGTTCGGCGATTGGCGGCAACCGCCGTTAAGCGATAAGCGTTGCCGGCCGATCTGCGTCGGCATAGATGTACGGCCACCGTCGGGATAGGGTCTATGCCGACGGCCTCTCTATGCCGACGGTCATCCGGGCTACGCCGACGGATACGTTGCCGACGGCCCTATGCCGACGGCCGCCGTCGGCATAGGCCTCGGCAACAAGTCGAGGATATCTTAACGGCCCTGGCCGTCGGCATGAAATCTTGCGATTCGATGGTGCATACAATCAATATCCAACAAAATAACAAGTTCTTAAACACTAACCTTTTTGGATGAGTAACAGCGACCTATTTAACATGACAAATATTTCGTCTTTACATCAGTGTTTGTTATCATATTCCAACAAACATGAAAAAGAATCACTTGACAGCAAATCACTCAGCTCGAAGGCTAGATGTGCCAGAGCAGATAGAGGAGGAAGGAGAGACCAGGCACTCACCCACGTAGTGGTAGCTGGTGATGGAGTCGTGGGAGCCGACGTCGACGTCATGGGGCAAAAACCCCGCCATCTCATTGGCGCCATAAGCAAGGCGGTGCACCACCACTGCCAGGTCACCTTGCGCCATAGGGGGACTTCCCGGTGGTGATATTGAGCACCTACGTGGCCATCCTAACAGAGCCCATCACCAACAACTGCATGTCCTTGTTGGGGAACGCAGTAATTTCAAAAAATTTCCTACGCACACACAGGACCATGGTGATGGCATAGCAACGAGAGGGGAGAGTGTCTGTCCACGTACCCTCGTAGACCGAAAGCGGAAGCGTTATAACAACGCGGTTGATGTAGTCGTGCGTCTTCACGATCCGACCGATCCAAGTACCGAACGTCACGGCACCTCCGTGTTCGACACGTTCAGCTCGATGGCGATCCCGGGCTCCGATCCAGCAAAGCGTCGGGGATGAGTTCCGTCAACCTGACGGCGTGGTGGCGATGATGATGTTCCACCGACGGGGCTTCGCCTAAGCTCGCGACGATATGACTTCTCCGGCGCAGGCTTCGCCTAAACTCCGCGACGATATGACCGAGGTGGAATATGGTGGAGGGGGCACCGCTGCGGCTAAGGAACGATCCGTAGATCAATTTGTGTATTCATGGGGTGCCCCTGCCCCGTATATAAAGGAGGGAGGGAGGAGGAGGCCGGCCCTAGGAGGAGGGCGCGCCAAGGGAGTCCTACTCCCACCGGGAGTAGGACTCCTTCTTCCTAGTCCAACTAGGAGAAGGGGGAAAGGGGAAGTGGAGAAGGAAGGGAGAGGGGCTGCGCCCAAACCCCTTGTCCAATTCGGACTGGGCTTGGGAGGGCAGCGCCACCTCTGGCTCCTTACCACTAAAGCCCATTAAGGCCCAATACTCTTCCCCGTATTCCCGTAACTCCCGGTACTCGAAAAATACCGAATCATTCGAACCTTTCCGAACTCGAATATAGTCGTCCAATATATCGATCTTTACGTCTCGACCATTTCGAGACTCCTCGTCATGTCCCCAATCTCATCCGGGACTCGAACTCCTTCGGTACATCAAAACTCATAAACTCATAATATAAGCATCGCCGAAACCTTAAGCGTGCGGACCCTACGGTTCGAGAACTATGTAGACATGACTTAGATCTATTCTTGGTCAATAACCTATAGCGGTACCTGGATGCCCATATTGGCTCCTACATATTCTACGAAGATCTTTATCGGTCAAACCGCATAACAACATTCGTTGTTCCCTTTGTCATCGGTATGTTACTTGCCCGAGATTCGATCGTCGGTATCCAATACCTAGTTCAATCTCGTTACCGGCAAGTCTCTTTACTCGTTACGTAATGCATCATTCCGTAACTAACTCATTAGCTACATTGCTTGCAAGGCTTATAGTGATGTGCATTACCGAGAGGGCCCAGAGATACCTCTCCGACAATCGGAGTGACAAAACCTAATCTCAAAATCGCCAACCCAACATGTACCTTTGGAGACACCTGTAGTACTCCTTTATAATCACCCGATTACGTTGTGACGTTTGGTAGCACCAAAGTGTTCCTCCGATAAACGGGAGTTGCATAATCTCATAGTTACGGGAACATGTATAAGTCATGAAGAAAGCAATAGCAACATACTAAGCGATCAAGTGCTAGGCTAACGGAATGGGTCATGTCAATCAGATCATTCTCCTAATGATGTGATCCCGTTAATCAAATGACAACTCATGTCTATGGTTAGGAAACATAACCATCTTTGATTAACGAGCTAGTCAAGTAGAGGCATACTAGTGACACTCTGTTTGTCTATGTATTCACACATGTATTATGTTTCCGGTTAATACAATTCTAGCATGAATAATAAACATTTATCATGATATAAGGAAATAAATAATAATTTTATTATTGCCTCTAGGGCATATTTCCTTGAGTCTCCCACTTGCACTAGAGTCAATAATCTAGTTCACATCGCCATGTGATTTAACATCAATAGTTCACATCTATATGTGGTTAACACCCATAGTTCACATCGACATGTGACCAACACCCAAAGGGTTTACTAGAGTCAGTAATCTAGCTCACATCGCTATGTGATTAACACCCAAAGAGTACTAAGGTGTGATCATGTTTTGTTTGTGAGAGAAGTTTAGTCAGCGGGTCTGCCACATTCAGATCCGTATGTATTTTGCAAATTTCTATGTCTACAATGCTCTTGCGGAGCTACTCTAGCTAATTGCTCCCACTTTCAATATGTATCCAGATTGAGACTCGAGTCATCTAGATTAGTGTTTAAAACTTGCATCGACGTAACCCTTTACGACGAACCTTTTTCACTTCCATAATCGAGAAACACATCCTTATTCTACTAAGGATAATTTTGACCGCTGTCCATTGATCTACTCCTAGATCACTATTGCACTCCCTTGCCAAGCTTAGTGGTAGGGTATGCAATAGATCTGGTACCTGATATGACATACTTTATAGAACCTATGGCTGATGCATAGGGAATGACTTTCATTCTCTTTCTATCTTCTGCGTGGTCGGGTTTTGAGTCTTACTCAATCTCACACCTTGTAACACGTAAGAACTCTTTCTTTGGTATTTCCATTTTGAACTACTTCAAAATCTTGTCAAGGTATGTATTCATTGAAAAAAACTTATCAAGCCGTCTTGATCTATCTCTATAGATCTTGATGCTCAATATGTAAGCAGCTTCACCGAGGTCTTTCTTTGGAAAAAACTCCTTTCAAACACTCCTTTATGCTTTGCGAGAATAATTCTACATTATTTCCGATCAACAATATGTCATTCACATATACTTTATCGTAAAAGGCTGTAGTGCTCCCACTCACTTTCTTGTAAATACAGGCCTTTCCAAAAGTCTCATATAAAATCATATGCTTTGATCAACACATCAAAGCGTATATTCCAACTCCGAGATGCTTGCACCGGTCCATTGATGGATCATTGGAGCTTGCACATTTTGTTAGCTCCTTTAGGATTGACAAAACCTTCTGGTTGCATCATATACAACTCTTCTTTAATAAATCCATTAAAGAGTGTAGTTTTGACATCCATTTGCCAGATTTCATAAAATGTGGCAATTGCTAACATGATTCGGACAGACTTAAGCATCGCTACAGCTTGAGAAAATCTCATTGTAGTCAACACCTTGAACTTGTCGAAAACCTTTTTGTGACAAGTCGAGCTTTGTAGATAGTAACACTACTATCAGTGTCCGTCTTCCTCTTGAAGATCCATTTTTTTAACATGGCTTGCTGATCATCGAGCAAGTCAATCAAAAGTCCATACTTTTGTTTTCATACATGGATCATATCTCAGATTTTATGGCCTCAAGCCATTTCGCGGAATCTGGGCTCATCATCGCTTCCTCATAGTTCGTAGGTTCATCATGGTCTAGTAACATGACTTCCGAACATGATTACCGTACTACTCAAAGTGCGGATCTTACTCTGGAAGACCTACGAGGTTTGGTAGCAACTTGATCTGAAGTTTCATGATCATCATCATTAACTTCCTCACTAATTGGTGTAGGAATCACTGGAACTGATTTACGTGATGAACTACTTTCCAATAAGGGAGAAGGTATAATTACCTCATCAAGTTCTACTTTCCTCCCACTCACTTCTTTCGAGAGAAACTTCTTCTCTTAGAAAGGATCCATCTTAGCAACGAAAAACTTGCCTTCGGATCTGTGATAGAAGGTGTACCCAATAGTTACCTTTGGGTATTCTATGAAGACGCACTTCTACGATTTGGGTTTGAGCTTATCGGTGAAAACTTTTTCACATAAGCATCACAACTCCAAACTTTTAAGAAAGCAACGACTTAGGTTTCTTTGTTAAACCATAGTTCATATGGTGTCGTCTCAACGGATTTAGATGGTGCCCTATTAAACGTGAATGCAGCTGTCTCTAATGCATAACCCCAAAATGATAGTGGTAAACCGATAAGAGACATCATAGATCGCACCATATCAAATAAAGTGCGGTTACGACGTTCGGACACACCATAACATTGTGGTGTTCCAGGTGGCGTGAGCTGTGAAACTATTCCACATTATTTTAATTGAAGACCAAACTCGTAACTCAAATATTTATCTCCATGATCAGATCGCAGAAACTTTATTTTCTTGTTACGATGATTTTCCACTTCACTCTGAAATGCTTTGAATTTTTCAATTATTTCAGACTTATGTTTCATCAAGTAGATATACCCATATCTGCTCAAATCATCTTGTGAAGGTCAGAAAATAACGATACTTGCCACGAGCATCAACACTCATTGGATCGCATACATCGGTATGTATTATTTCCAATAAGTCAAGAGCTTGTTCCATTGTTCCGGAGAACGGAGTTTTAGTCATCTTACCCAAACGGCACGGTTCGCAAGCATCAAATGATTCATAATCAAGTGATTCCAAAAGTCCATCGACATGGAGTTTTCTTCATGCGCTTTACACCAATATGACCTAAACGGCGATTGCCACAAATAAGTTGCACTATCATTATTAACTTTGCATCTTTTGGTTTCAATATTATGAATATGTGTATCACTATGATCGAGATCCAATGAATCATTTTCATTGGGTGTGTAACCATATAAGGTTTTATTCATGTAAACAGAACAACAATTTATTCTCTTACTTAAATGAATATGCGTATTGCAATAAACATGATCAAATCATACTTATGCTCAACACCAAATAACACTTATTTAGGTTCCACACTAATCCCGAAAGTATAGGGGAGTGCGATGATGATCATATCAATCTTGGAACTACTTCCAACACTCATCGTCACTTCCCTTCAACTAGTTTCTGCTCATTCTGCAACTCCCGTTTCAAGTTACTACTCTTAGCAACTGAACTAGTATCAAATACCGAGGGGTTGTCTGCGAACACTAGTAAAATACACATCAATAATCTGTATATCAAATATACCTTTGTTCACTTTGCCATCCTTCTTATCCGCCAAATACTTGGGGTAGTTCCGCTTCTAGTGACCAGTTCCATTGCGGCAAAAAGCACTTAGTCTCGTGCTTAGGTCCAGACTTGGGCTTCTTCACTCGGCGTAAACTTGCTTGCCGTTCTTCTTGAAGTTCCCCTTCTTTTCCCTTTGCCCTTTTCCTGAGACTAGTGGTCTTTTCAATCATCAACACTTGACGCTCTTTTCTTGATTTCTACCTTCGTCGATTTCAGCATCACGAAGAGCTTGGGATTTACTTTTGTTATCCCTTGCATATTATAGTTCATCACGAAGTTCTACTAACTTGGTGATGGTGACTAGAGAATTCTGTCAATCACTATCTTATCTGGAAGATTAACTCCCACTTGATTTCAAGCGATTGAAGTACCGGACAATCTGAGAACATGCTCACTAGTTGAGCGATTCTCTTCCATCTTTTAGCTATAGAACTTGTTGGAGATTTCATATCTCTCAACTCGGGTATTTGCTTGAAATATTAACTTCAACTCCTGGAACATCTCATATGGTCCATGACGTTCAAAACGTCTATGAAGTCCCAATTCTAAGCCGTTTAAGCATGGTGCACTAAACTATCAAGTAGTCATCCTTTTGAGCTAGCCAAACGTTCATAACATCTGCATCTGCTCCTGCAATAGGTCTGTCACCTAGCGGTGCATTAAGGACATAATTCTTACAGGCAGCAATGAGGATAAACCTCAGATCACGGATCCAATCCGCATCATTGCTACTAACATTTTTCAATACAATTTTCTCTAGGAACACATATAAAAAACATAGGGAAGCAACAACGCGAGCTATTGATCTACAACATAATTTGCAAAATACTACCGGGACTAAGTTCATGATAAATTAAAGTTCAATTAATCATATTATTTAAGAACTCCCACTTAGACAGACATCTCTCTAGTCATCTAAGTGATCACGTGATCCAAATCAACTAAACCATAACCGATCATCACGTGAGATGGAGTAGTTTTCAATGGTGAACATCACTATGTTGATCATATCTACTATATGATTCACGCTCGACCTTTCGGTCTCCGTGTTCCGGAGGCCATATCTGTTATATGCTAGGCTCGTCAAGTTTAACTTTGAGTATTCCGCGTGTGCAACTGTTTTGCACCCGTTGTAGATGGACGAGAACTTATCACACCCGATCATCACGTGGTGTATGCAGGTACTACGAACTTTGGCAACGGTGCATACTCGAGAGAACACTTCTTGATAATTTTAGTGAGAGATCATCTTATAATGCTACCGTCAATCAAAGCAAGATAAGATGCATAAAGGATAAACATCACATGCAATCAATATAAGTGATATGATATGGCCATCATCATCTTGTGCTTGTGATCTCCATCTCAAGCACCGTCGTGATCACCATCGCCACCGGTAGCGACACCTTGATCTCCATCGTAGCATCGTTGTCGTCTCGCCAACTGTTGCTTCTACGACTATCGCTACCGCTTAGTGATAAAGTAAAGCAATTACATGGCGTTTGCATTTCATACAATAAGCGACAACCATATGGCTCCTGCCGATTGCCGATAACTCGGTTACAAAACATGATCATCTCATACAATAAAATATAGCATCACGTCTTGACCATATCACATCACAACATGCCCTGCAAAAACAAGTTAGACGTCCTCTACTTTGTTGTTGCAAGTTTTACGTGGCTGCTACGGGCTGAGCAAGAACCGTACTTACCTACGCATCAAAACCACAACGATACTTCGTCAAATAGACTCCGTTTTAACCTTCTCAAGGACCGGGCATAGCCACACTCGGTTCAACTAAAGTGAGAGAGACAGACACCCGCCCGGTCACCTTTAAGCACGAGTGCTCGTAGCAGTGAAACCAGTCTCGCGTAAGCGTCTGGCGTAATGTCGGTCCGGGCGCTTCATCTCACAATACCGCTGAACCAAAGTATGACATGCTGGTAGGCGGTATGACTTGTATCGCCGCAACTCACTTGTGTTCTACTCGTGCATATGACATCAACGCATAAAACCAGGCTCGGATGCCACTGTTGGGGAACGCAGTAATTTCAAAAAATTTCCTACGCACACACAGGACCATGGTGATGGCATAGCAACGAGAGGGGAGAGTGTCTGTCCACGTACCCTCGTAGACCGAAAGCGGAAGCGTTATAACAACGCTGTTGATGTAGTCGTGCGTCTTCACGATCCGACCGATCCAAGTACCGAACGTCACGGCACCTCCGTGTTCAGCACACGCTCAGCTCGATGGCGATCCCGGGCTCCGATCCAGCAAAGCGTCGGGGATGAGTTCCGTCAAGACGACGGCGTGGTGGCGATGATGATGTTCCACCGACGCGGGGCTTCGCCTAAGCTCATGACGATATGACTTCTCCGGCGCAGGCTTCGCCTAAACTCCATGACGATATGACCGAGGTGGAATATGGTGGAGGGGGCACCGCACACGGCTAAGGAACGATCCGTAGATCAATTTGTGTATTCATGGGGTGCCCCTGCCCCGTATATAAAGGAGGGAGGGAGGAGGAGGCCGGCCCTAGGAGGAGGGCGCGCCAGGGGAGTCCTACTCCCACCGGGAGTAGGACTCCTTCTTCCTAGTCCAACTAGGAGAAGGGGAAAGGGGAAGTGGAGAAGGAAGGGAGAGGGGCTGCGCCCCAAACCCCTTGTCCAATTCGGACTGGGCTTGGGAGGCGCGCGCCACCTCCCGGCTCCTTCCCACTAAAGCCCATTAAGGCCCAATACTCTTCCCCGTATTCCCGTAACTCCCGGTACTCGAAAAATACCGAATCATTCGAACCTTTCCGAACTCCGAATATAGTCGTCCAATATATCGATCTTTACGTCTCGACCATTTCGAGACTCCTCGTCATGTCCCCAATCTCATCCGGGACTCCGAACTCCTTCGGTACATCAAAACTCATAAACTCATAATATAAGCTGCCATCGAAACCTTGCGTGCGGACCCTACGGGTTCGAGAACTATGTAGACATGACCTAGAACTATTCTTGGTCAATAACCAATAGCGGAACCTGGATGCCCATATTGGCTCCTACATATTCTCTGAAGATCTTTATCGGTCAAACCGCATAACAACATACGTTGTTCCCTTTGTCATCGGTATGTTACTTGCGAGATTCGATCGTCGGTATCCAATACCTAGTTCAATCTCGTTACGGCAAGTCTCTTTACTCGTTACGTAATGCATCATTCCGTAACTAACTCATTAGCTACATTGCTTGCAAGGCTTATAGTGATGTGCATTACCGAGAGGGCCCAGAGATACCTCTCCGACAATCGGAGTGACAAAACCTAATCTCGAAATCGCCAACCCAACATGTACCTTTGGAGACACCTGTAGTACTCCTTTATAATCACCCGATTCGTTGTGACGTTTGGTAGCACCAAAGTGTTCCTCCGATGGCAGGAGTTGCATAATCTCATAGTTACGGGAACATGTATAAGTCATGAAGAAAGCAATAGCAACATACTAAGCGATCAAGTGCTAGGCTAACGGAATGGGTCATGTCAATCAGATCATTCTCCTAATGATGTGATCCCGTTAATCAAATGACAACTCATGTCTATGGTTAGGAAACATAACCATCTTTGATTAACGAGCTAGTCAAGTAGAGGCATACTAGTGACACTCTGTTTGTCTATGTATTCACACATGTATTATGTTTCCGGTTAATACAATTCTAGCATGAATAATAAACATTTATCATGATATAAGGAAATAAATAATAATTTTATTATTGCCTCTAGGGCATATTTCCTTCAGTCCTTGGCTACCTTCACAACGGTTACTCGTTGTTAATGGTCATCTCAACCTCTCAATGGTGATCTGCTTGAGAACGTCCAAGGAGCTGACAAGGTCGATCACCCTCTTGTGCACCCGCATCTCAAAGCTGTCCCAGCTGTTGGTACCTGATTAGCAAGCAAGACAACATTGTTAGACCAAGATTTTAAAAAATATATGATAACAAACTTCAGCAGAAGCACGGGAACAAACAACTAATTTCTGAGTGGTTGAACTTTACCACACAAAAACTCAACAAATGATAAAAAAATTTCAGCTTGAGAATCATAATATTTCATCTCAAAGATGTGACCCAGGAAGGTTAAGAGACGTCTAAGGCAACCTTTAATTCAATCATTGTGAAGACACTTGTTCAAAGTAGTTACAGCAGAAAATGAGCATGCTATATGTCTACCAACTAATAGTTTGCTGGCCATGGAACAAAAATCCATGGTTCATATATTTTTCCTACCAGGTGAAATTATGGTCCTTATCTTAACTCATGCTGAAAATTCCTTATCATTTCTTCGTGGTTACAAGTGATAAAGCAACTAGCCAAGGAAATAGTTGACTAGTTTACCCGGAGAAGAAGAGAACATAAAAAGGAAGCAACCTGACAAAACCATCAATTACACGAATAACCGCATAACTAGCCAGAGAGCACCTCATGAGTTTATCTACACGAATATAAGTGTTTTGCAATTTGGACCTGCAACAGAAGTAGATATAATCATCATTTCACTATTTACTAACCAATAGAAGGACATCCTAATCCTTTCACTCTGAGACCATGGGGACATACAAACTTCCCTTACCTCACTAGCTTTGAAGTTTATGAATTAGCTTGGATTTCCAGATGCATATGTATGTGAGCGTACATAATAAGACGGACCTATATATGTGAGATGTGGTATAACTCCAAATTTAACAACTTTGTGCTATGCTTACTGCTTGTTTCCCCTTCCCTTGTTGATGAGTATAACTCCAAATTCAGCAACGATGTGCTATGTTCCTTCATCCTGTAGTAAATAGGGAGCAGTCCATTGAATAATATCCATGCATCAAAAGCCCAAAAGGTTAAATCCATGGGGCTACATGTTGGAAATATGCCCTAGAGGCAATAATAAATTAGTTATTATTATTATATTTCCTTGTTCATGATAATCGTTTATTATCCATGCTATAATTGTATTGATAGGAAACTCAGATACATGTGTGGGTACATAGACAACACCATGTCCCTAGTAAGCCTCTAGTTGACTAGCTCGTTGATCAATAGATGGCTACGGTTTCCTGACCATGGACATTGGATGTCGTTGATAACGGGATCACATCATTAGGGGAATGATGTGGTGGACAAGACCCAATCCTAAGCATAGCACAAAGATCGTGTAGTTCGAATGCTAAAGCTTTTCTAATGTCAAGTATCATTTCCTTAGACCATGAGATTGTGCAACTCCCGGATACCGTAGGAATGCTTTGGGTGTACCAAAGCGTCACAACGTAATCGGGTGGCTATAAAGGTGCACTACGAGTATCTCCGAAAGTGTCATTGGGTTGGCACGAATCGAGGCTGGATTCGTCACTCTGTGTGACGGAGAGGTATCTCTGGGCCCACTCGGTAGGACATCATCATAATGTGCACAATGTGACCAAGGGGTTGATCACGGGATGATGTTTTACGGAATGAGTAAAGAGACTTGCCGGTAACCAGATTGAACAAGGTATCGGGATACCGACGATCGAATCTCGGGCAAGTACATTACCGCTAGACAAAGGGAATTGAATACGGGATTGATCGAATCCTCGACATCGTGGTTCATCCGATGAGATCATCGTGGAACATGTGGGAGCCAACATGGGTATCCATATCCCGCAGTTGGTTATTGACCGGAGAACGTCTCGGTCATGTCTACATGGTTCCCGAACCCGTAGGGTCTACACACTTAAGGTTCGATGACGCTAGGGTTATAGGGAATAGATATACGTGGTTACCGAATGTTGTTGAGTCCGGATGATATCCCGGACGTCACGAGGAGTTAGGAATGGTCCGGAGGTAAAGATTTATATATGGGAAGTCTGTTTTGGTCACCGGAAAAGTTTACGGTGTTATCGGTAATGTCTGGGACCACCGGGAGGTCGAGGTCCACCAAGTGGGGCCACCGGCCCAGAAGGGCTGCATGGGCCAAGTGTGGGAGGGAACCAGCCCGGGTGGGCTGGTGCGCCTTCACCAGGGCCCAAGGCGCGTAGGGTTTGGGGAGGGGCGCCTCCACCTTACTTGGGGGGCAAGTTTCCCCTCTCCCCCCTTTGGCCGCACCCTAGATGGGATCTAGGGGCTGCCGCACCCCTTGGGGTGGGAACCCTAGAGGGGGCGCAGCCCCCTCCCTCTCCCCTATATATAGTTGAGGTCTTTGGGGCTGCCAACACATGAGTTTTGTACTCTCCCTGGCGCAGCCCTACCTCTCTTTCTCCTCATCTCTCGCGGTGCTTGGCGAAGCCCTGCTGGATTACCACGCTCCTCCATCACCACCACGCCGTTGTGCTGCTGCTGGATGGAGTCTTCCCCAACCTCTCCCTCTCTCCTTGCTGGATCAAGGCATGGGAGACGGCACCGGGCTGCACGTGTGTTGAGCAGCGGAGGTGCCGTCCGTTCGGCACTAGGATCTCCGGTGATTTGGATCACGACGAGTACGACTCCTTCAACCCCGTTCTCTTGAACGCTTCCGCTTAGTGATCTACAAGGGTATGTAGATGCACTCTCCTCTCTCTCGCTGCTAGTTTCTCCATAGATAGATCTTGGTGACTCGTAGGAAAATTTTGAATTTCTGCTACGTTCCCCAACAGTGGCATCATGAGCTAGGTCTATTCGTAGATTCTATGCACGAGTAGAACACAAGTTGTTGTGGGCGTTGATTTTGTTCAACATGCTTACCGTTACTAGTCAAATCTTGTTTCGACGGTATTGTGGGATGAAGCGGCCCGGACCGACCTTACACGTACACTTACGTGAGACAGGTTCCCCCGACTGACATGCATTTGTTGCATAAGGTGGCTAGCGGGTGCCGATCTCCCACTTTAGTCGGATCGGATTCGATGAAAAGGGTCCTTATGAAGGGTAAATAGCAAGTGACATATCACGTTGTGGTTTTTGCGTAGGTAACATATCACGTTCTTGCTAGAAACCCATAGCAGCCACGTAAAACATGCAAACAACAATTAGAGGACGTCTAACTTGTTTTTGCAGGGTATGCTATGTGATGTGATATGGCCAAAAGAATGTGATGAATGATATGTGATGTATGAGATTGATCATGTTCTTGTAATAGGAATCACGACTTGCATGTCGATGAGTGTGACAACCGGCAGGAGCCATAGGAGTTGTCTTAATTTATTGTATGACCTGCGTGTCACTGAACAACGCCATGTAATTACTTTACTTTATTGCTAAACCGTTAGCCATAGTAGTAGAAGTAATAGTTGGGGAGACAACTTCATGGAGACACGATGATGGAGATCATGATGATGGAGATCATGGTGTCATGCTGGTGACGATGATGATCATGGAGCCCCGAAGATGGAGATCAAAAGGAGCAAAATGATATTAGCCATATCATGTCACTTTTTGATTGCATGTGATGTTTATCATGTTTATGCATCTTATTTGCTTAGAACGACGGTAGTAAATAAGATGATCCCTCATTAAAATTTCAAGAAAGTGTTCCCCCTAACTGTGCACCGTTGCGAAAGTTAGTTGTTTCGAAGCATCACGTGATGATCGGGTGTGATAGATTCTAATGTTCGAATACAACGGGTGTAAGCCAGATTTACACACGCAATACACTTAGGTTGACTTGACGAGCCTAGCATGTACAGACATGGCCTCGGAACACGGAAGAACGAAAGGTCGAACATGAGTCGTATAGAAGATACGATCAACATGATGATGTTCACCGATGATGACTAGTCCGTCTCACGTGATGATCGGACACGGCCTAGTTGACTCAGATCATGTAATCACTTAGATGACTAGAGGGATGTCTATCTGAGTGGGAGTTCATAAGATGAACTTAATTATCCTGAACATAGTCAAAAGCCCTTTGCAAATTATGTCATAGCTCCCGCTTTAGTTCTACTATTTTAGATATGTTCCTAGAGAAAATATAGTTGAAAGTTGACAGTAGCAATTATGCGGACAGTAGAAGGCTTATGTCCTTAATGCACCGCTCGGTGTCTTTGGACCTCGAGCGTGGTGCTGTGGATGTTCTTAACATCGACATACACGCTTTGATGACTACATGATAGTTCGGTAATATTAAATGGTTTAGAATTGGGGCACCAAAGACATTTTTGAAATGTCGCAGAACATATGAGATGTTCCAAGAGCTGAAATTGGGATTTCAGGCTCGTGCCCACGTCAAGAGGTATGAGACCTGCGACGAGTTTTCTAGCCTACAAACTAAGGGAGAAGATCTCAATCGTTGAGCTTATACTCAGATTGTTTGGGTACAACAATCACTTGATAGTGATGTTTCTCCAAAGACATTGCCACCAAGCTACTAGAGCTTCGTGATAAACTATAACATAACAGGGATATATATGATTATCCTTGAGCTATTCGCAATGTTCGACACTGCGAATGTAGAAATCAAGAAGGAGCATCAATTGTTGATGGTTAATGAAACCACTAGTTTCAAGAAGGGAAAGGGCAAGAAGGGGTACTTCATGAAACGGAAAATCGATTCTTTGCTCCGGTGAAGAAACCCGAGTTGAACCCAAACCCGAGACTAAGTGCTTCAGTAATGAGGAACGGACCTTTGAAGCAGAACTACCCTAGATACTTGGTAGATGAGAAGGCTGGCAAGGTCGATAGAAGTATATTGGATATACATTATGTTAATGTGTACTTTACTAGTACTCCTAGTAGCACCAGGGTATTAGATACCGGTTCGATTGCTAAGTGTTAGTAACTCGAAATAAAAGCTACGGAATAAACGGAGACTAGCTAAAGGTGAGCTGTCGATATGTGTTGGAAGTGTTTCCAAGGTTGATGTGATCAAGCATCGCACGCTCCCTCTACCATCGAAATTGGTGTTAAACCCAAATAATTGTTATTTGGTGTTTGCGTTGAGCATAGACATGATTGGATTATGTCTATCACAATACGGTTATTCATTTAAGGAGAATAATGGTTACTCTGTGTATTTGAATAATACCTTCAATGGTCTTGCACCTAAAAGGAATGGTTTATTGAATCTCGATCGTACTGATACACATTTTAATGCCAAAAGATATAAGATAGTAATGATAGTACCACTTACTTGTGGCACTGCCATGTAAGTCATATTGGTGTAAAACGCATGAAGAAGCTCCATGTTGATGGATCTTTGGACTCACTCGTTTTTGAAAAGTTTGAGACATGCGAACCATGTCTATTGGTGTATACGCATGAAGAAGCTCCATGCAGATGGATCATTTGGACTCACTTGATTTTGAATCACTTGAGATATGCAAATCATACCACATGGGCAAGATGACTGAAAAGCCTCGTTTTCAGTAAGATGGAACAAGATAGCAACTTGTTGGAAGTAACACATTCTGATGTGTGCAGTCCAATGAGTCTTGAGGCATCAAGTGAATATCGTTATGTTCTTACTTCACAGATGATTTGAGTAGATGTTGTGTATATTTACTTAATGAAACACAAGTCTGAATTATTGAAAGGTTCAAGTAATTTCAGAGTGAAGTTGAAGATCTTCGTGACAAGAGGATAAAATGTCTGTGATGTGATCATAGAGATGGATGTCTGAGTTGCAAGTTTGGTACACAATTGAGACATTGTGGAAATTGTTTCACAACTAACACCGCCTGGAACACCATAGTGTGATGGTGTGTGCGAACATCATAGATGCACCCTATTGGATATGGGGCATACCATGATGTCTCTTATCGAATTACCACTATCGTTTATGGGTTAGGCATTTGAGACAACCACATTCACTTTAATAGGGCACCACATAGTTTCGTTGAGATGACACCGTATGAACTAAGGTTTAGAGAAACCTAAGCTGTCGTTTCTTGACAGTTTGGGGCTGCGACGCTTATATGAAAAAGTTTCATCCTAATGAGCTCGAACCCAAAGCGGATAAATACATCTTCATAGGACACCCAAAACAGTTGGGTATACCTCCTATTTCAGATCCGGAAGCAAAAGTGATTGTTTCTAGAAACGGGTCCTTTCTCGAGGAAAGGTTTCTCTCGAAAGAATTGAGTGGGAGGATGGTGGAGACTTGATGAGGTTACTGAACCATCACTTCAACCAGTGTGTAGCAGGGCACAGGAAGTTGTTCCTGTAGCACCTACATCAATTGAAGTGGAAGTTGATGATGGTGATTATGAAACTTCGGATCAAGTCACTACCGAACCTCGTAGGGTGGCAAGGATGCGTACTACTTCAGAGTGGTACTGTAATCATGTCTTGAAGGCCATGTTGCTAGACAACAATGAACCTACGAGCTATGGAGAAGCGATGGTGGGCCCGGATTCCGACGAATGGCTCGAGGCCATAAAAATCCGAGAGAGGATCCATGTATGAAAACAAAGTGTAGACTTTGGAAGAACTACTCAATGGTCGTAAGGCTGTTGAGTACAGATGGATTTTAAAAGGAAGACAGACAATGATGGTAAGTGTCACCATTAAGATAGCTTGACTTGTCGCTAAGTTGTTTTCCGATAAGTTCAAGGAGTTGACTGCGATGAGACTTTCTCACTCGTAGCGATGCTAAGAGTCTGTTGGAATTATATTAGCGATTCTTGCATTATTTATGAAATCTTGCAGATAGGATGTCAAAAAACATTGTTTCCTCGACGGTTTTCTTGAGGAAAGTTTGTATGTGATACAACCAGAAGTTTTTGTCAATCCTAAAAGATGCAAACAAGTATGCAAAGCTCCAGCAATCCTTCTAAGGACTGGAGTAAGCATCTCGGAGTTGGAATATACGCTTTGATGAGATGATCAAAGAATTTGGGTTTATACAAAGTTTAAGAGAAACTTGTATTTCCAAAGAAGTGAGTGGGAGCACTATATCATTTCTGATGAGTACATGTTGTTGACATATTGTTGATCGGAAATGATGTAGAATTTCTGGAAAGCATATAGGGTTATTTGAAAAGTGTTTTTCAATGGAAAACCTGGATTAACCTACTTGAATATTGAGCATCAAGATCTATGAGGATAGATCAAAATCGCCCGATAGTACTTTCAAATGAGCACATACCTTGACATGATCTTCAAGGTGTTCAAGATGGATCAGTCAAAGAAGGAGTTCTTTCCTGAGTTGTAAGGTATGAAGTTAAGAGTTAAAGCTCGACCACGACAGAAGAGAGAGAAAGGACGAAGGTCGTCCCCTATGCTTCAGACGTAGGCTCAATAGTATGCTATGCTGTGTACCGCACCGGAAGTGTGCCTTGCCATGAGTCAATCAAAGTACAAGAATGATCCAGAATGGATCATTGGACAATGATCAAAATTGTCCTTGGAGTAAATAAGGACATGTTTCTCGATTATGGAGGTCATAAAGAGTTCGGCATAAAGGGTTATGTCGATGCAAGCTTTAACACCTATCCGAGTGACTCTGAGTAGCAAACCGGATACGTATAGTGGAGCAACCATTTGGAATAGCTTCAAGTGGAGCGTGGAAGCAGAATTTACAATATGACCTAGAGATTTGCGAAGTACATACGGATCTGAATGTTGCAGACCCGTTGACTAAAACCTCTCTCACAAGCAAAACATGATCAAACCCCGTAACTCATTGAGTCTTAATCACATGATGATGTGAACTAGTTTAGTGACACTAGTAAACTCTTTGGATGTTGGTCACATGGCGATATGACTGTGAGTGTTAATCACATGGCGATGTGAACTAGATTATTGACTCTAGTGCAAGTGGGAGACTGTTGGAAATATGCCCTAGAGGCAATAATAAATTAGTTATTATTATTATATTTCCTTGTTCATGATAATCGTTTATTATCCATGCTATAATTGTATTGATAGGAAACTCAGATACATGTGTGGGTACATAGACAACACCATGTCCCTAGTAAGCGTCTAGTTGACTAGCTCGTTGATCAATAGATGGTTACGGTTTCCTGACCAAGGACATTGGATGTCATTGATAACGGGATCACATCATTAGGAGAATGATGCGGTGGACAAGACCCAATCCTAAGCCTAGCACAAAGATCGTGTAATTCGCATGCTAAAGCTTTTCTAATGTCAAGTATCATTTCCTTAGACCATGAGATTGTGCAACTCCCGGATACCGTAGGAATGCTTTGGGTGTATCAAACGTCACAACGTAGCTGGGTGGCTATAAAGGTGCACTACGGGTATCTCCGAAAGTGTCTGTTGGGTTGGCACGAATCGAGACTGGGATTTGTCACTCCGTGTGACGGAGAGGTATCTCTGGGCCCACTCGGTAGGACATCATCATAATGTGCACAATGTGACCAAGGGGTTGATCACGGGATGATGTGTTACGAAACGAGTAAAGAGACTTGCCGTAACGAGATTGAACATGGTATCGGGATACCGACGATCGAATCTCGGGCAAGTACAATACCGCTAGACAAAGGGAATTGAATACGGGATTGATCGAATCCTCGACATCGTGGTTCATCCGATGAGATCATCGTGGAACATGTGGGAGCCAACATGGGTATCGAGATCCCGCTGTTGGTTATTGACCGGAGAACGTCTCGGTCATGTCTACATGGTTCCCGAACCCGTAGGGTCTACACACTTAAGGTTCGATGACGCCACGAGGTTACCGAATGTTTTTCGGTGTCTCGGATGAGATTTCGGACGTCACGAGGAGTTCCGGAATGGTCCGGAGGTAAAGATTTATATATGGGAAGTCATGTTTTGGTCACCGGAAAAGTTTCTGGTGTTATCCGTAATGTACCTAGACCACCGGGAGGGTCCCGGGGTCCACCAAGTGGGGCCACCGGCCCCAGATGGCTGCATGGGCCAAGTGTGGGAGGGAACCAGCCCTAGGTGGGCTGGTGCGCCCCCCCACCAGGGCCCAAGGCGCCTAGGGTTTGGGGAGGGGGCTCCTCCACCTTGCTTGGGGGGCAAGTTTCCCCCTCTCCCCCCCTTGGCCGCCACCCTAGATGGGATCTAGGGGCTGCCGCACCCCTTGGGGTGGGAACCCTAGAGGGGGCGCAGCCCCCTCCCTCTCCCCTATATATAGTTGAGGTCTTTGGGGCTGCCAACACATGAGTTTTGACCTCTCCCTGGCGCAGCCCTACCTCTCTTTCTCCTCATCTCTCGCGGTGCTTGGCGAAGCCCTGCTGGATTACCACGCTCCTCCATCACCACCACGCCATTGTGCTGCTGCTGGATGGAGTCTTCCCCAACCTCTCCCTCTCTCCTTGCTGGATCAAGGCATGGGAGACGTCACCGGGCTGCACGTGTGTTGAACGCGGAGGTGCCGTCTGTTCGGCACTAGGATCTCCGGTGATTTGGATCACGACGAGTATGACTCCTTCAACCCCGTTCTCTTGAACGCTTCCGCTTAGCGATCTACAAGGGTATGTAGATGCACTCTCCTCTCTCTCGTTGCTAGTTTCTCCATAGATAGATCTTGGTGACTCGTAGGAAAATTTTAAATTTCTGCTACGTTCCCCAACACTACACACTTTAGAGAGAGAGAGGGGAGGAGCGAGACCATACGAGGGAGAGAGATCTTACCCAAAGCCTGAACCTATAAGCTGCATGTGGATTACAAAGTGGTTGGTGCTCGAACTGATGATGCCGCTCACCAGGAACCCAACCCTGAAAGCTTCTAGGCGAGGTAGGTGGAAACGGAGATGGGGTTGTACATCACGAGCAGCAGCACCTTCAGGAGTGCCGCCACAGCCAGCATGGTCTTCGATTACAAGGCATCGCTCCTCTGCAGCGAGTTGAGCCCGTCTTCCCGAGATCTGCCCGGCACCCTCCGTGGCAGCGAGGGTTCGAGCAGAGAGAGCAGCTGGTCGAGAGGAAGGTTCGGGAGGCGTGGGGAAGGCGGCGTGGGGCAGCAGGCCAGCAGTGCGAGGCGGCAGGGAGGTGCGGGGCACGACAGAGAGGCCCGGCGACGGGAGCCCAGGCGGCTGGTGTGGGGAATGAGGAAGGGGAAACTAGGGATTTGGCTCAAGGCGTGTGGTGACTTCACTGCAGAGGGGAAAACTTCGCGGGCTTGGGCCAAATGTTGGCGCTTAACTTTAATTCCTGCTGCCAAGACAGCCCAATTGTAACAGACGGTTGGTCGGCATTATTTCCCGACCGACGAAGCGATGGGCACAAGAGCTTTCCCGACCGATCGTTCGACAGTGAATATTTTCATATTCCCAACTGATTGTCTATCACTGTTTGCATGTTTCCCCTACCGACTGTCTGCCACAACTTTTTCTGACCAACAGTCGGTCGGCGATACTGACTTTTTCCAACACATGTCTGTAGGGAATGCAGTGTCGTGGTGTAGTGCCTCCTCGGTCTTTCTGACGCCGTGGCACAAACCGAGGAAGAAGAAGACCAGAGGAAGAAGAAAGACACGGGGACACGGTGGATTTTCCCGGCGCAACAACGCAACTGCCCACGAGCTCGTACTCGTCATCACACAACACGGGATGCGAGGGGTTTATATCCGCGTCCATCGACGCTCTGCACCGCGCCCCTGACGCGCTCTCCTCGCGCACTCCCCACGTTCCTGCGCTCCCGGCCCGCTCTCCCGCCACGCACGCACGCGATCCACGCAACCAGGTCCAACGCGGCGGTGATCCAGAGGCCACTGGAGCTGACTGACCTGCCGCCTCCGTGCATGGAGGTGGAGCGGGAGCCCGTCCGCCTCGCGGCGACCCAGGACATCGCGGCCGCACGGGATGCCGGCGAAGGAGCAACACGCCGCGCCTTGGCGCGGATATCTTTGGACTCACGGTGAAGGCCGTGGAAGCGGTCAGCGCCGGGGATGGCGGGAGATGATCCCACGTGTGTGGCGATCAAGGAGGAGCTCTGCGACCTTAAGCGCCCGCGTGGGCGACCGGCTGGAAGTACCGGCAGACGGGCCGCGGCCCTTCTGGCGGCATGAGCTCGCACGCAGCAGCAGCGAGCCTCGGCGGTGGAGCTGCAGTCGGCGAGCAAGGCGGCCGGGCGCATTCGACCCCCAAGATGGAGGAGATGGTGGAGACATCGCGTGAGCAGAGCAGGAAGCGTGGCAACAGCGGCGGCGGCGGATCCAGCCAGCTTAATAAACACATCAAGCAAGACCTGACCGACGACTAAGTTCTCTGCCTGGTGAAACAAACAAGACGCATGTTAATTATATGATGGCTTTTTATTATCAGAATGACTAATTCACATCTAGATGTTTTTTTAGTGATCTCACATCTAAATGTCCAGCCGTCCGATCTGTTTGCTTTGTTTTGATCGAGTGTTTGCCCGCATCGCTATCGATCCTCGTATCGTCTTCTCGGGCCGGGAGGCCTACAGCGGAGAGGAATTTTTTTTTTGTTTTTTTGTTGGGCCGGCGTCTCCTTTGTTTGATATGGGCTTTTTTTGGAATATACGAAGTCTAGCCCAAGAGTACATTAGATCGATACGTTGGCCACCACCGAGTCGTCACTCTCCTTTCGCCTGTTCCGCTCCTCCTGTTCTCCCGTTCCCTCCATTGTTCTTCCATTTTTCTGTTTGTATTTGTTTCGAAATCTGAAGAAGAAGACGACCTGACCTCTCTGTGTGCTTTGGATATTTTTGTTATGTCTCGGTGTTCTTTTTTTCTTTTCTTTTTCTATACTATAAATTTTTTGTGAGTGTTTCGTCACTAGTTTTTCCACCATCGTTTCACCACTAGTTTTTTGTAAGTGTTTCGCCACTATTTGTTTCGAAATCTGAAGAAGACGACCTGACTTGTCTGTGTGCTTTGGATATTTTTGTTATGTCACTATGTTCTTTTATTCTTTTTTTCTATACTATAATTTTTTTGTAAGTGTTTCATCACTAGTTTTTCCGCCATCATTTCGCCACTAGTTTTTTTGCAGTTGGGTATTTTGGTGCAACTATCTAGGTGTCAATTATCGACGCGCGACTATTTAGGTGTCAATTGTAGAGGGTCCCCAATTGCATGCCGACAATCGACTCGCAGTTGATAACCAGTTGCAACCCGCTCATCGACTCGCAGTTTATAACCAGTTGCAACCCGCTCATCGACTCGCAACTAAGGATGTGTGTGTGTGTGTGTGTGTGTGTGTGTAGAGGGTGACTAGTTGCATGTCGATAACCGATTCACAACTAGGGGTGTGTGTGTGTCTTTTTGTCAAGGGTCCCAGTTGCATGTTGACCATCAACTCGCAACTAGGAGGTGTGTGTTTGTTTGAGAACCCCAGTTGCATGTTGACCTTCAACTCGCAACTAGGAGGTGTGTGTTTGTTTGAGAACCCCCAGTTGCAAGTTGACCATCAACTCGCAACTAGGGGCTGTGTGTGCGTCTTTTTGTCAAGGGGTCCCCAGTTGCAAGTTGACCATCAAATCGCAACTAGGGTGTGCCTGTGTATGTCTTTTTTTGTCAAGGGGCCCCCAATTACATGTCAAGCATCGACTCACAACTAGGGGGTGTGTGTTTTGTTGAGGACACCCAGTTGCAAGTTGCCCATCGACTCGCAACTAGGGGGGTGTGTGTGTGCGTGTGTTTATTCGTGGCCCCCAGTTGCAAGTTGACCATCAACTCGCAACTAGGGGATGTGTGTGTGTGTGTGTGTGTGTTTATCCGTGGTCCACAATTGCAAGTTTACCATCAACTCGCAACTAGGGGGTGTGTGTGTGTGTCTCAAGGGTCCGCAACTACATGTCGATAACCAACTCGCAACTAGGGTGTGTGTGTGTGTGTGTCTTTTTGTCAAGGGGACCTCAGTTGCAAGTTGACCATCAACTCGCAACTAGGGTGTGTGTGTGTGTGCGTCTTTTTGTCACGGGATCTTCAATTGCATGTCAAGCATCGACTCGCAACTAGGGGTTGTGTGTTTGTTGAGGACCCCTAGTTGCAAGTTGACCATCGACTCGCAACTAGGGTGTGTGTGTGTGTGCCGAGGGTCCCCAATTTGCATGTCGATAACCGACTTGCAACTAGAGGTGTGTGCATGTGTGTGTCTTTTTATCAAGGGGTCCCCAGTTGCATGTCAAGCATCGGCTCGCAACTAGAGGGGTGTGTGTTTGTTGAGGACCCACAGTTGCAAGTTGCTCATCAACACGCAACTAAGGATGTGTGTGTATGTAGAGGGTCACTAGTTGCATGTCGATAACCGACTCACAACTAGGGGTGTGTGTGTGTGTCTTTTTGTCAAGGGTCCCCGGTTGCATGTCGACCATCAAATCACAACTAGGAGGTGTGTGTTTGTTTGAGAACCCTCAGTTGCAAGTTGACCATAAACTCGCAACTAGGGGTGTGTGTGTGTGTCTTTTTGTAAAGGGGTCCCCTGTTGCAAGTTAATGATCAACTCACAACTATGGTGTGTGTGTCTCTCTCTTTGTGTCAAGGGGTCCCCAGTTGCATGTCAAGCATCGACTCGCAACTAGGGGGTGTGTTTTGTTGAGCACATCCAGTTGCAAGTTGCCCATCGACTCCCGACTAGGGATGTGTGTGTGCGCGTGTGTGTGTGTGTGTGTGTGTGTGTGTGCGTGTGTGTTTATTCGTGGCCCCCAGTTGCAAGTTGACCATCCACTCGCAACTAGGGGATGTGTGTGTGTGTGTGTGTTTTTATTCGTGGCCCACAATTAAAGGTTTACCATCAACTCACAACTAGGGTGTGTGTGTGTGTGTCTCAAAGGTCCGCAACTGCATGTCGATAACCAACTCGCAAATAGGGGGTGCGTGTGTGTGTGTTTTGTTGTGGCCCCCCAGTTGCAACCCGCTCGATAACCTTTTTGTCAAGGGTCCCCAGTTGCATGTCGACCATCAACTCGCAATTAGGATGTGTATGTTTGTTGATAAACCCCAGTTGCAAGTTGACCATCAACTCGCAACTAGGGTGTGTGTGTCTCTTTTTGTCAAGGGGTCCCCAGTTGCAAGTTGACCATCAACTCGCAACTAGGGTGTGTATGTGTCTCTTTTTGTCAAGGGGTCCCCAGCCATCGACTCGCAAATAGGGTGTGTGTGTGTGTCTCTTTTGTCAAGGGGTCCCCAGTTGCATGTCAAGCATCGACTGGCAACTAGGGTGTGTGTGTTTTGTTGAGGACACCCAGTTGTTGCCCATCGACTCGCAACTAGGTGTGAGTGAGTGTGTGTGTGTGTGTGTGTGTGTGTGTGTGTGTGTGTGTGTGTGTGTGTGTGTTTGTTTGTTTGTTCGTGGCCGCCAGTTGCAAGTTGACCATCAACTCGCAACTAGGGGATGTGTGTGTGTGTGTGTGTGTTTCTTCATGGCCCACAATTGTAAGTTTACCACCAACTCACAACTAGGGTGTGTGTGTGTCTCCAGGGTCCGCAACTACATGCCGATAACTAACTCGTAACTAGGGGTGTGTATGTGTGTCTTTTTGTCAAGGGGTCCCTAGTTGCAAGTTGACCATCAACTCGCAACTAGGGTGTGTGTATGTGTGTGTGTCTTTTTGTCACGGGGTCTCTAGTTGCATGTCAAGCATCGACTCGCGACTAGGGGGTGTGTGTTTGTTGAGGACCCCTAGTTGCAAGTTGACCATCGACTCGCAACTAGGGTGTGTGTGTGTATGTGTGTGCTGAGGGTCCCCAATTTGCATGTCGATAACCGACTTGCAACTAGAGGTGTGTGCGTGTATGTGTATATTTGTCAAGGGGTCCCCAGTTGCATGTCAAGCATCGACTCGCAACTATTGGGGTGTGTGTTTTGTTGAGGACACCTAGTTGCAAGTTACGCATCGACTCACAACTAGGGGTGTGTGTGTGTTTATTCGTGGCCCCCAGTTGCAAGTTGACCATCCACTCGCAACTAGGGGATGTGTGTGTGTGTTTTTATTCGTGGCCCACAATTGCAAGTTTACCATCAACTCGCAACTAGGGTGTGTGTGTGTGTCTCAAGGGTCCGCAACTGCATGTCGATAACCAACTCGCAACTAGGGGGTGCGTGTGTGTGTGTGTTTTGTTGTGGCCCCAGTTGCAACCCGCTTGATAACCTTTTTGTCAAGGGTCCCCAGTTGCATGTCGACCATCAACTCACAACTAGGATATGTGTGTTTGTTGAGAAACCCCAGTTGCAAGTTGACCATCAACTCGCAACTAGTGTGTGTGTGTCTCTCTTTGTCAAGGGGTCCCCAGTTGCAAGTTGACCATCAACTCACAACTAGGGTGTGTGTGTGTGTGTGTGTGTGTCTTTTTGTCACATTGTCTCCAGTTACATGTCAAGCATCGACTCGCAACTAGGGGGTGTGTGTTTGTTGAGGATCCCTAGTTGCAAGTTGACCATGGACTCGCAACTAGGGTGTGTGTGTGTGTGCCGAGGGTCCCCAATTTGCATGTCGATAACCGACTTGCAACTAGAGGTGTGTGCGTGTGTGTTTCTTTTTGTCAAGGGGTCCTCAGTTTCATGTCAAGCATCGACTCGCAACTAGAGGGGTGTGTGTTTGTTGAGGACCCCCAGTTGCAAGTTGCTCATCGACTCGCAATTGAGGATGTGTGTGTGTGTGTGTGTGTGTGTGTGTGTGTGTGTGTGTGTGTGTGTGTGTTTGTCAAGGGTCCCAATTGCATGTCAACCTTCGACTCACAACTAGGGGTGAGTGTGTGTATGTCTTTTGTCGAGGTTTCCTAGTTTCATGTCAACCATCAACTCGGAACTACCGGACTGCTTGTTTCTCGAGGTTCCCCAGTCGCATGTCGATCATTGACTCACAACTAGGGGGTGTGTGTTTGCCGAGGGTCACAGTTGCATGTCGCCTATCGACTCGCAACTAGGGGGTGTGTGTTTTGTCGTGGCGCCTTGAAGGAAATATGCCCTAGAGGCAATAATAAAGTTATTATTTATTTCCTTATATCATGATAAATGATTATTATTCATGCTAGAATTGTATTAACCGGAAACATAATACATGTGTGAATACATAGACAAACATATAGTCACTAGTATGCCTCTACTTGACTAGCTCATTAATCAAAGATGGTTATGTTTCCTAACCATAGACATGTGTTGTCATTTGATTAATGGGATCACATCATTAGGAGAATGGTGTGATTGACATGACCCATTCCGTTAGCCTAGCACTTGATCGTTTAGTATATTGCTATTGCTTTCTTCATGACTTATACATGTTCCTGTAACTATGAGATTATGCAACTCCCGTTTACTGAAGGAACACTTTGGGTGCTACCAAACGTCACAACGTAACTGGGTGATTATAAAGGAGTACTACAGGTGTCTCCAAAGGTACATGTTGGGTTGGCGTATTTCGAGATTAGGTTTTGTCACTCCGATTGTCGGAGAGGTATCTCTAGGCCTTCTCGGTAATACACATCACATAAGCCTTGCAAGCATTGCAACTAATAAGTTAGTTGTGAGATGATGTATTACGGAACGAGTAAAGAGACTTAACGGTAACGAGATTGAACTAGGTATTGGATACCGACGATCGAATCTCGGGTAAGTAACATACCGATGACAAAGGGAACAACGTATGTTGTTATGCGGTTTGACCGATAAAGATCTTCGAAGAATATGTAGGAACCAATATGGGCATCCAGGTTCCGCTATTGGTTATTGACCGAGAATAGTTCTAGGTCATGTCTACATAGTTCTCGAACCCGTAGGGTCCGCACGCTTAACGTTACGATGACAGTTTATTATGAGTTCATAAGTTTTGATGTACCGAAGTTTGTTCGAGTCCCGGATGTGATCACGGACATGACGAGGAGTCACGAAATGGTCGAGACATAAAGATTAATATATTGGAAGCCTATATTTGGATATCGGAATGGTTCCGGATGAAATCGGAATTTTCCGAACACCGGGGTTACTCAACCCTCCGGGGATGTTGGGCCTTGATGGGCCATAAGGGAGAAGAGGAGGGCGGCCGGGGCAGGCCGCGCCTCCCCTAGTCCGAATAGGACAAGGAGAGGCGGCGCCCCTCTTCCTCTTTCCCTCTTTCCCTCTCCTTTCCTTCTCCAACAAGGCAAGAGGGGAGTCCTACTCCGGTGGGAGTAGGACTCCTCGGCGCACCCTAGGAGGGCCGGCCGCACCTCCCTCCCTCCTTTATATACGGGGCAAGGGGCACCCCATGACACACAAGTTGATCTACGGATCGTTCCTTAGCCGTGTGCGGTGCCCCTTCCACCATATTCCACCTCGGTCATATCGTCGCGGAGTTTAGGCGAAGCCTGCGCCGGTGAAGCATCATCATCGTCCTGCCACGCCGTCGTCTTGTGGAACTCATCCCGACACTTTGCCGGATCGAGTCCGGGGATCGTCATCGAGCTGAGCGTGTGCTGAACTCTGGAGGTGCCGTGTGTTCGGTACTAGGATCGGTCGGATCGTGAAGACGTCTGACTACATCAACCGCGTTGTTATAACGCTTCCGCTTCTACGATCTCACGAGTGCGTGGACATACACTCTCCTCTCTCGTTGCTATGCCATCACCATGATCTTGCGTGCGTAGGAATTTTTTAAATTGCTACGTTCCCCAACAATGGCATCCGAGCCTGGTTTTATGCGTTGATGTCATATGCACGAGTAGAACACAAGTGAGTTGTGGGCGATATAAGTCATACCGCTTACCAACATGTCATACTTTGGTTCGGCGGTATTGTGAGATGAAGCGGCCCGGACCGACATTACGCGTCACGCTTCTGCGAGACTGGTTTCACCGCTTGAGCACTCGTTGCTTAAAGGTGACCGCGGGTGTCTGTCTCTCTCACTTTAGTTGAACTGAGTGTGGCTACGCCCGGTCCTTGCGAAGGTTAAAACAGCACCAACTTGACAAACTATCGTTGTGGTTTTGATGCGTAGGTAAAGAACGGTTCTTGCTCAGCCCGTAGCAGCCACGTAAAATTTGCAACAACAAAGTAGAGGACGTCTAACTTGTTTTTGCAGGGCATGTTGTGATGTGATATGGTCAAGACGTGATGCTATATTTTGTTGTATGAGATGATTATGTTTTGTAACCAAGTTATCGGCAACTGGCAGGAGCCATATGGTTGTCGATTTATTGTATGAAATGCAAGCGCCCTGTAATTGCTTTACTTTATCACTAAGCGGTAGCGATAGTCGTAGAAGCAATAGGTGGTGAGACGACAATGATGCTATGATGGAGATCAAGGTGTCGCGCCGGTGACGATGGTGATCACGGCGATTAACCCGGAGATGGAGATCACAAGCACAAGATGATGATGGCCATATCATATCACTTATATTGATTGCATGTGATGTTTATCCTTTATGCATCTTATTTTGCTTTGATTGACGGTAGCATTATAAGATGATCTCTCACTAAATATCAAGAAGTGTTCTCCCTGAGTATGCACCGTTGTGAAAGTTCTTCGTGCTGAGACACCACGTGATGATCGGGTGTGATAGGCTCTACGTTCAAATACAACGGTGCAAAACAGTTGCACACGCTGAATACTCAGGTCAAACTTGACGAGCCTAGCATATACGGATATGGCCTCGAGCACGGAGACCGAAAGGTCGAACGTGAATCATATAGTAGATATGATCAACATAGTGATGTTCACCATTGAAACTACTCCATCTCACGTGATGATCGGACATGGTTTGGTTGATTTGGATCACGTAATCACTTATATAACTAGAGAGATGTCTATCTAAGTGGGAGTTCTTTAGTAATATGATTAAATGAACTTAAATTTATCATGAACTTAGTACCGATAGTATTTTGCTTGTCTATGTTTCTTTGTAGATAGATGGCTCGTGTTGTTGTTCCGTTGAATTTTAATGCGTTCCTTGAGAAAGCAAAGTTGAAAGATGATGGTAGCAGTTACACGGACTGGGTCCGTAACACGAGGATTATCCTCATTGCTGCACGGAAGAATTACGCCCCGGAAGCACCGCTGGGTGCCAGCTGCTGCCGATGCGTAACCGACGACGTTAAGAACGTCTGGCGAGCAAAGCTGATGACTACTCGATAGTTCGATGTGCCATGCTTTACGGCTTAGAACCGGGCCTTCAACGGCGTTTTGAGCGTCATGGAGTATATGAGATGTTCCAGAGTTGAAGTTAATATTTCAAGAAAATGCCGGATTGAGAGATATGAAGTCTCCAATAAGTTCTATAGCTGCAAGATGGAGGAAAATAGTTACATCGGTGAACACATACTCAAAATGTCAGGTATAATAATCACTTGATTCAACCGGGAGTTAATCTTCACGATGATAGTGTCATTGATGAAATTCTTCAATCATCGCCACCAAGCTACAAGAGCTTTGTGATGAACTATAATATGCAAGGGATGGACAAGTCTATTCCCGAGCTCTTTGCAATGCTAAAAGCATGGAGGTAGAAATCAAAAAGGAGCATCAAGTGTTGATGGTTAACAAGACCACCAGTTTCAAGAAAAAGGGCAAAGGGAAGAAGAAGGGAACTTCAAGAAGAACAGCAAACAAGTTGCTGCTCAAGAGAAGAAACCCAAGTCTGGACCTAAGCCTGAAATCGAGTGCTTCTCTGCAAGCGACCGACACCTTTGGAAGCGGAACTGCCCCAAGGATTTGGCGGATAAGAAGGATGGCAAGGTGAACAAAGGTATATGTGATATACATGTTATTGATGTGTACCTTACTAATACTCGCAGTAGTACATGGGTATTTGATACTGGTTCTGTTGCTAATATTTGCAACTCGAAACAGGAACTACGGATTAAGCGAAGATTGCCTAAGGACGAGGTGACGATGCGCGTGGGAAATGGTTCCAAAGTCGATGTGATCGCGGTCGGCACGCTACCTCTACATCTACCATCGGGATTAGTTTTAGACCTAAATAATTGTTATTTGGTGCCAGCGTTAAGCATGAACATTATATCTGGATCTTGTTTGATGCGAGACGGTTATTCATTTAAGTCGAGAGAATAATGGTTGTTCTATTTATATGAATAATATCTTTTATGGTCATGCACCCTTGAAGAGTGGTCTATTTTTATTGAATCTCGATAGTAGTAATACACATATTCATAGTGTTGAAACCAAAAGATACAGAGTTGATAATGATAATGCAAATTATTTGTGGCACTGCCGTTTGGGTCATATCTGTGTAAAACACATGAAGAAACTCCATACTGATGGACTTTTGGAATCACTTGATTATGAATCACTTGGTACTTGCGAACCGTGCCTCATGGGCAAGATGACTAAAACGCCGTTCTCCGAAACTATGGAGCGAGCAAAGGATTTGTTGGAAATCATACATACTGATGTTTGTGGTCCAATGAATGTTGAGGCACGCGGCGGGTATCGTTATTTTCTCACCTTCACAGATGATTTGAGCAGATATGGGTATATCTACTTGATGAAACATAAGTCTGAAACATTTGAAAAGTTCAAAGAATTTCAGAGTGAAGTGGAAAATCATCGTAACAAGAAAATAAAATTTCTACGATCTGATCGTGGAGGAGAATATTTGAGTTACGAAGTTTGGTCTGCATTTGAAACAATGCGGAATAGTTTCGCAGCTCACGCCATACCGGAACACCACAACGAAATGGTGTGTCCGAACGTCAGAATCGTACTTTACTAGATATGGTGCGATCTATGATGTCTCTTCTTGATTTACCGCTATCGTTTTGGGGTTATGCTTTAGAGACGGCGCATTCACGTTAAATAGGGCACCATCAAAATCCGTTGAAACGACGCCTTATGAACTATGGTTTAGCAAGAAACCAAAGTTGTCGTATCTTAAAGTTTGGGGCTGCGATGCTTATGTGAAGAAACTTCAACCAGATAAGCTCGAACCTAAATCGGAGAAATGTGTCTTCATAGGATACCCAAAAGAGACTATTGGGTACACCTTCTATCACAGATCGAGGGCAAGATTTTCGTTGCTAAATTCGGATCCTTTCTAGAAAAAGAGTTTCTCTCGAAAGAAGTGAGTGAGAGGAAAGTAGAACTTGATGAGATAACTGTATCTGTTCCCTTACTGGAAAATAGTTCATCACAAGAACCGGTTCATGTGACAACTACACCAATAAGTGAGGAAGCTAATGATATTGATCATGAAGCTTGGATCAAGTTTCTCTTGAACTACGTGGAGGTCAACTAGAGTAAGATCCGCACCGAGTGGTACGGTAATCCTATTCTAGAAGTCATGTTACTTGACCATGGCGAACCTACAAACTATGAAGAAGCGATGGTGAGCCCAGATTCCGCGAAATGGCTGGAAGCCATGAAATCTGAGATGGGATCCATGTATGAGAACAAAGTATGGACTTTGGTTGACTTGCCCGATGATCGGCAAGCTATTGAGAATAAATGGATCTTTAAGAAGAAGACCGACGCCGATGGTAATGTAATCGTCTATAAAGCTCGACTTGTTGCGAAAGGTTTTCCACAAGTTCAAGGGGTTGACTACGATGAGACTTTCTCACCCGTGGCGATGCTTAAGTCTGTCCGAATCATGTTAGCAATTGCTGCGCTTTTATGATTATGAAATTTGGCAAATGGATGTAAAACTGCATTCTTGAATGGATTTCTAGAAGAAGAGTTGTATATGATGCAACCAGAAGGTTTTGTTGATCCAAAGGGTGCTAACAAAGTGTGCAAGCTCCAAATGATCAATTTATGGTCCGTGCAAGCCTCTCGGAGTTGGAATAAACGCTTTGATAGTGTGATCAAAGCATATGGTTTTATACAGACTTTTGGAGAAGCTCAGTATTTACAAGAAAGTGAGTGGGAGCTCAGAGCATTTCTGATATTATATGTGGACGACATATTATTGATTGGAAATGATATGGAATTTCTGGATAGCATAAAAGGATACTTGAATAAAAGTTTTTCAATGAAAGACCTCGGTGAAGCTGCTTACATATTGGGCATCAAGATCTATAGAGATAGATCAAGACGCTTAATTGGACTTTCACAAAGCACATACCTTGATAAAGTTTTGAAAAGGTTCAAAATGGATCGAGCAAAGAAAGGTTTTTACCTGTATTACAAGGTGTGAAATTGAGTCGGACTCAATGCCCGACCACAATGCAGAAGATAGAGAGAAAATGAAAGATGTTCCCTATGCTTCAGCCATAGGCTCTATCATGTATGCAATGCTGTGTACCAGACTGACGTATGCTTAGCAATAAGCTTGGCAGAAGGTATCAAAAGTAATCCAGAGTGGATCATCGACAGCGGTCAAGAACATCCTGAAATACGAAAAGGACTAAGGATATGTTTCTCGTATATGGAGGTGACAAAGAGCTAGTCGTAAATGGTTACGTCGATGCAAGCTTTGACACCGATCCGGACGATTCTAAATCGCAAACCGGATACGTGTTTTTATTAAACGGTGGAGCTGTCAGTTGGTGCAGTTCTAAACAAAGCGTCGTGGCGGGATCTACATGTGAAGCGGAGTACATAGCTGCTTCTGAAGCAGCGAATGAAGGAGTCTGGATGAAAGAGTTCATTTCCGATCTAGGTGTCATACCTAGTGCATCGGGACCAGTGAAGATCTTCTGTGACAATCTTGGTGCAATTGCCTTGGCAAAAGAATCCAGATTTCACAAGAGGACCAAGCATATCAAAAGACGCTTCAATTCCATTCGAGACCAAGTCCAAGTGGGAGACATAGAGATTTGCAAGATACATACGGATCTGAATGTTGCAGACCCGTTGACTAAGCCTCTTCCACGAGCAAAACATGATCAGCACCAAGACTCCATGGGTGTTAGAATCATTCTTTGTGTAATCTAGATTATTGACTCTAGTGCAAGTGGGAGACTCAAGGAAATATGCCCTAGAGGCAATAATAAAGTTATTATTTATTTCCTTATATCATGATAAATGTTTATTATTCATGCTAGAATTGTATTAACGGAAACATAATACATGTGTGAATACATAGACAAACATATAGTCACTAGTATGCCTCTACTTGACTAGCTCATTAATCAAAGATGGTTATGTTTCCTAACCATAGACATGTGTTGTCATTTGATTAATGGGATCACATCATTAGGAGAATGGTGTGATTGACATGACCCATTCCGTTAGCCTAGCACTTGATCGCTTAGTATATTGCTATTGCTTTCTTCATGACTTATACATGTTCCTGTAACTATGAGATTATGCAACTCCGTTTACCGGAGGAACACTTTGGGTGCTACCAAACGTCACAACGTAATCGGGTGATTATAAAGGAGTACTACAGTGTCTCCAAAGGTACATGTTGGGTTGGCGTATTTCGAGATTAGGTTTTGTCACTCCGATTGTCGGAGAGGTATCTCTAGGCCTTCTCGGTAATACACATCACATAAGCCTTGCAAGCATTGCAACTAATAAGTTAGTTGTGAGATGATGTATTACGGAACGAGTAAAGAGACTTACGGTAGCGAGATTGAGCTAGGTATTGGATACCGACGATCGAATCTCGGGTAAGTAACATACCGATGACAAAGGGAACAACGTATGTTGTTATGCGGTTTGACCGATAAAGATCTTCGAAGAATATTAGGAACCAATATGGGCATCCAGGTTCCGCTATTGGTTATTGACCGAGAATAGTTCTAGGTCATGTCTACATAGTTCTCGAACCCGTAGGGTCCGCACGCTTAACGTTACGATGACAGTTTATTATGAGTTCATAAGTTTTGATGTACCGAAGTTTGTTCGGAGTCCCGGATGTGATCACGAACATGACGAGGAGTCACGAAATGGTCGAGACATAAAGATTAATATATTGGAAGCCTATATTTGGATATCGGAATGGTTCCGGATGAAATCGGGAATTTTCCGGAACACCGGGGGGTTACCGGAACCCTCCCGGGGGATGTTGGGCCTTGATGGGCCATAAGGGAGAAGAGGAGGGCCGGCCAGGGCAGGCCGCGCGCCCCCTCCCCCCCTAGTCCGAATAGGACAAGGAGAGGGGGGGGGGGGCGGCGCCCCCCTTCCTCTTTCCCCTCTTTCCCCTCTCCCCTTTCCTTCTCCAACAAGGCAAGAGGGGAGGAGTCCTACTCCCGGTGGGAGTAGGACACCGCCAGGCCCACCCAAGGAGGGCCGGCCGCACCTTCCCTCCCTCCTTTATATACGGGGCAAGGGGCACCCCATGACACACAAGTTGATCTACGGATCGTTCCTTAGCCGTGTCGCGGTGCCCCTTCCACCATATTCCACCTCGGTCATATCGTCAGCGGAGTTTAGGCGAAGCCTCGCTACCGGTGAAGCATCATCATCGTCACCACGCCCGTCGTCTTGTGGAACTCATCCCCGACACTTTGCTGGATCGGAGTCCGGGGATCGTCATCGAGCTGAACGTGTGCTGAACTCGGAGGTGCCGTGTGTTCGGTACTAGGATCGGTCGGATCGTGAAGACGTACGACTACATCAACCGCGTTGTTATAACGCTTCCGCTTACGATCTACGAGGGTACGTGGACATACACTCTCCTCTCTCGTTGCTATGCCATCACCATGATCTTGCGTGTGCGTAGGAAATTTTTTTAAATTGCTACGTTCCCCAACACGCCTAGTTGCAAGCCGACCATCACTCACAACTAAGGGTGTTTGTGTTTGTCGAGGGTCCCTAGTTGCATCTCAATGATTGACTTGCAAGTAGGGGAGTGTGTGTTTGTCAAGGGTCCCAGTTGCATGTCGACCATTGACTCACAACTAAGCTTGTGCGTGTGCGTGTGCGGGCCCCCAGTTGCAAGTCGATCATCGAGTCGCAATTAAGAGTGTGCTTGTGTTTGTTGGGGTCCTCAGTTGCTTGTCAATCATAGACTCACAACTAGGGGAATGTGTGTTTGTCGAGGGTCCCCAATTGCATGTCGACCATCGACTCGCAACCAAGGGCGTGTATGTTTTGTTGGGGACACTAGTTGCAATCCAACCATCGATTTGCAACACAAGGGTGTGTGTGTTTGTTAGGGCCCCTAGTTTGCAATCTGACCCATCGACTCGCAACTAAGGGTGTGTATTTGTCAGGGGCCCAGTTGCAAGCCGACCATCGACTCGCAACTAGGGTGTGTGTGTTTGTCACGGCCAGATGCGAATCTACCACCGTGTCACAACTGAGGGGGGGCGGCGTTGTTTGTACGAGCCCCAGTTGCTAGTCGAGCATCGACTCGCAACTAGAGGGGAGGGGGAGGGGAAACTTATTTTTGTATGGCCCCCAATTGCAAGTCAACCATCGACTCGCGGCGATGCGTGTGTGTGTTTGTTGAGGACACCCCCCTACATTCAACCAACTGCAAGTCAACTATCAATGTGTAACTCGGGAGGGGGAGCATGTTTTCCGTCTGTGTGTGTTTGTCGCGGGGGGGGGGGGGGGGCAAAAATTCCATTTTTGATAGATCTTTTGTTCTTTTTTGATGGAATAAAAATTTGCAAGGTACTTTCCATAAGAGAAAAAAAGGATTTCTACTTTGTTTTTAATATAACTGCAATTTTTTTAGCCCCTAGTTTTTACTGTGATCAATATTGTATAGTCATTATTTTTTACACAAACAACCTAACTCTATTTTTGTAGGAGCATACATGCCACTTTGGTTCAGCTCAGTTCAACTCAGCGTCGGGATTTGAACTGTAGAACTCGTCGGCTTGCTGGTGAATTTTGTGTAGGTAAGGTTGGGAACTAGGGGGGTTGGGCAGTAGGGGGATGAGGATTTTGATTCATTGAGCCAGGAATTTTTTGATAGAGACTGAATCAGTTAGAGAATTTGTTCAGTAAGACTGAATTTGTTAGATTCATACCATCTGAACATCATGTTTGTGATACTAAATAATGGGAGGAATATATATGAATAATTGAAGTTTTTCTCCCTCTGTTTGTTCTCACTTACTGCATACTGTATCTAACTGTACACACACTGTATGTAAAAGATTCAGAAAACTGAATTATTGGTTCAGTCAATTTATCTAGATCTCTCAATCTCTGCTACAGCTACCACTTCTGACATCTAGCTAAAAAATCTGCCACACACTGGATCTAGATATGAGTTTTTTTGTCTCTCTTTATTTTTGCTACAACACAACTGATTCAGGCTCTGATCTAGATGTTGTTCACTATCAATTTTTTGTCACAGATCAACCACCAATTTTTTTGTTCCGTCAAGAAAGAAACAAGCAAAAGCATGCTGATTTTCGGACGGGGTTCAGAAGAAGCATATCACACAGAAGGATCTTGAAAGGAAGATTAAGAAAACCCACCCTGGTAAGAGGCACCACTGCCCCGCATTTTTCTCTCCTGCAAGTTTCTCTGTTCCTTTGTCCCAGATCTTCAATTTCTTGTGTGTGTGTTCTTTGTGGTGGTGACAGGGGCAAGATCATCATCACCTGACAAAAAGAACGCCCCACTTTTTTGCCATCTTTTCTATCAAGCTTGTTTACAAGAAAAGTGCCCAGAATTATTTTTTTGAGACAAGAAATGCACAGACCTGGAGTCGCACAAGGCCTGGTCCCAAGAATTATTTTTTTAGAACAAACAAACAAGCCCACAAACAAAAGGCCTGGGCTAGGAAACTTGCTGGGAGTGTGGGTGGGTGGAGGAGGAGGACGACGGCCCATCCTTGGAAGCGTCAAACTAAAAAGGACGAGCAACAACGGGGGAAGGCCTGGGTGACAAACACTTGAACAACGGAACGAACAGGTGGGATCGAGAGGGCTACAAATAGGGTGGGGTCAATTATGTCACATCTAGATGTGTCCTAGACAGACCCTTTTATTATTCCGAAATCTGAACAACCTCTATAAGTAATTGTTTGTCCTCGTCATCTATGCGTGTGTGCGAAAATATTAAAAGTCAAGTTTCCCTTTTCTTGCACTTCCTATGATGCTAATTTTTTGAGTGGATTTTATCATGCTACTCCTGGTGTTATTCATTATCTCTACTTCTCTATCTCTACTACTTAAAAAGAACGTAAGTTTCCGTTTCACCTTTCTTTCCACCACCCCTTCGTCCAACCTTTCCCGTATAATAAGCAATCATCTTAATTTACTTACCTTCTGAACTAATTTCATTTTAATTTACTTACCAAAGTTGTGATCAAAATATAAGGTAAATCATGACATAATTGAATGAATATTTATTTACACAATCATATACTATGGGCAGGTAAATCATTAAATCACGGACAAAATTTGATGAACATTTATTTACATAAATCGCATATTATGCTCAGATAAATCACAAGCTAACATACTAACGTCTACAATATTTATATCCCGTCGCAATGCACGGGTACTATTCTAGTGAGAACAAATATAAAGAACAATTTGCAGTACCAAAAACAGTGCTCTAAAAAGTTTCAACATCATTTTTATAGCATTGATATTTTTTACCTAGATACTGCTTATATCATTCGTCAAGAAACCCTATTTTTCTCTAGAAAAATATTTTTTTCTATTTTTGAGTTTAATTGAGCCAAAACGCCCTGCAATATCATGATGTGTATGTGATGGATGTTTGCTACTTTCTCTACTAGATACGTTCGTTTGAGCGTCAAGTAATTCCGGTGGAGAGAGAATGATTTTTTTGTGAGTTTGGTTTAGCTTGCATTACAAACTGCAAAACAAAAAATAAATTCCACCGCCAAACTAACAATACTTTTTAATTAGGGATCAAACTAACAATACTTAAGTACTACACGGGGAATTATTCTAGGTGGTTCAAAACCGCCTCCAATAATAGAAGTATTAGCGACTCCATCCTCAAAAAAAAAGTATTAGCGACTCTTGGCTAGAGCTGCGGCTCTAAACCGCAAAAGGAGTTGGTACGAGAACCGTGTAGAAAGCCATGTTTTGTGGTAGTGAACATGATATCCCGACCCAACCTTTTGTTTTCCTGATTCCAAATTTTGAAAGTCATTTAATTAGTGCAAAGTCATGTTGCACAAGAATTCCAGAGGGAAAAGCTGTAAAACCTCAACAAAGGAATAATTGCTTGACAGTTGATGTTCAAAAAGATGTTAATAATTAATCCCTTGAGGTTCATAGCTACTGTATATACTATAGAATTTTCTAAAAAAGATATGAATATATGCTTATTTTGATCCACGGAAGGAACTCCTTGCAGTTTACCAGAGGTGAAGACAGCTTGCAATCAACAAGACATAACCACTCCTATTTAACCAGAGACAGTGGCGGAGACAAGCCTAGGGCAACTAGGGCTATAGCCCTAGGCTTAATACCAAGATGCCTTGTAATTTCTTTCTACATACTCAAAATTTCAAGAATTTGTAGTTCAAGCTTGCTCAGCCCTAGGCGTGACTGGCTGCTAGTTTCGCCACTGACCAGAGATACATATATATGGAATAACAGGAAGAATCAAGCAAGACCAACCATCATTCGCTCCAGTAGTCTCCTACTCCTATCACCGGAAGGAGCCCTGCTCCGGTGCTCCCCCCTAACCTAATTTCGGAGGGGTATTTTTGTCCCCACGAATTTGTTTTTTTCCTGGCCCGCCGCAGCCCAGATCCAAGCCCTGTCTAGCCCTCAGATAACCCGGACTACGACACGGTGGTCCAAAAACATCACACGACCCCACGCCCACGTAAGACCTGCGAATCCAATCATTCACGCGAGCAGCTCCATCAATCTCGCGAGCATTGGCGCAGCTCCATAAGTCACGTAGTAGATCTCCACCGTCGGCTATCTTCGCCGCCGGGCGATCTCGTCGGACAGCCGGGCGCGACAACGCCGTCGTGAATCTCCAACGATCGCGCGACAGTACCGCATCCCGCGTCCCCTATAGTCTCGCTTCGCGGCAACATCGAACGAACTGCCGCCCGCGCGGTGGCGATGGTTAACCTAGCGGAGCAGGTAACCTAGCTACCCGGCGGCGCATGCGATCGTGGATCTTGTTCCGGTAGTGCTGCTCCTCGTGATCTGGGTTCACGTAGCGTCGGTTGCCGTCGGCTGTGTGCACCATGGGGATCGTTATTTGATGTGGCGGCTAACCTAGGTATCCGGCGGCAGAGGTAATCACAGATGTAGCTAGGTTTTGAGATCGTGCAGTTCCTCGCGATTGAAAGTGATCTCGACGGGTGCCGTGTCCATCTTACTAAATTTGGCAGATCTGAACGGCCTCGGTTGTCGTTGTTTACATAACTTCCGTGATCATGTGCTATGTGTTTTATATTTCATCATTGATAATGTTTGCACATGTGATGATACATATTATTGGTTGTAGGAAATGGCGGACGAGGAGTTAACTGATATCATGGTAGACATGGAGTTTGGAGAACTGATGAAAGACTGGATAGAAGATTGGTCAGACGATGAAAATTCAGATCGTGAAGATCGGTCAGAGAATGGGAACGAATGGGACGATCTTAATGTGAGTGCATTGTCATGTTGTAATTTTTTGGTGGCATCCGACAACATTAAATCTTTGTGTTGATAATTTATAGATGGATGAGCTTGATGATGATCAGGAAAACAACTCGAAGCTCTCGAATGAAGATTACATTAGTCAGGTACGTAAGTGAAACGTTTTGTTGGCATGCAAATTGAATTTCTTCTGGAATATTATATGATAAGTAATTATGTATTTGTGTTGTATTTTTCAGTTCATTTCCGAATGTCATAATGCGTATGAATATTACGGTGAATCCGACATGGAGACAGGCCTTAACGACGAATCATTAGATGCACCGTGTTCTGGGGAGTCCGAGTCGTCGGTCATCATGAGTGAGGTATGTGTGTAATCAATGTTCTATGGAAATAAGTAATGTTAAACCATAGAAAACTGTTTTCATGGCTGTGGTTTGATTATGTAGGTGACACAAGATGATGGGGCAAAGAATGTCCAAGATACTGCCAGTGCAGATGATAAGAGGGATATGTTCATGCAGATAATGGAAATGACATTTACGTCTCACGATGCTGCGTATGATTTCTACAACAGCTATGCTAGAGATAATGGTTTCAGCATTAGAAAGAATAAGGTCAAGTATAGCAAAACAGAGTCACGTCATATGCGTTATAGGCGGTTTGTTTGTTCAAGACAAGGGAAACGTGACAACAAGTTGCTAACCGAGGAAGGACACAGCCGTAGGCTCAGAGTTGAGAGACGCTGCTTTTGCGAAGCGCACCTGACCGTCAAGCTTGACCAAAAGCGTGGGGTTTGGTATGTTGAAAGTTTTGAGGACAAGCATAGCCATATGTTGGCAGGACCGGACGAGGTACCTTTTATTTGGTCCCACAGAAAATCAAAGAGTACCAAAAGCATGAGATAATGTCCATGGGAGCTGCAGGATTAGAATTCATGACATGATGGATTGCTTCATCAGCAAGCATGTATGGTAATGACGGTGTTGGTTTTACCAGCGTGAAATATACAACCTTTGCGCCAAGGAGAAGAGGAAGCTGCTTTCAAAAGGTGATGCTGCCACAGCCATAGGCATCATGGCGATGAGGGAAACAGAGGGATCCTAGCTTCTTTTTCGAGTACAGGCTAGATAAGGAAGGACATTTGAATAGGATGTTCTGGTGCGACTCCCAGTCTCGTCATGACTATGAGGACTTCGGCGACGTGCTTGTATTTGACAGCACGTACAAGATGAACCGCTATGGTATGCCATTCATACCTTTTGTTGGTCTTAACAATCACCGAAAGACCACTGTTTTTGGTTGTGCCATAGTTTTGGACGAGACCGAGGAGACATACGTGTGGCTTCTGCAGACTTTTTTGAGGTCCATGTGTCAAAAGATGCCTAAGAGTGTTATCACAGACGCCGACGCTGCGATGATCAAGGCAATTCGCGAAGTCTTGCCAGACGTGTGGCACCGTATATGTACGTGGCACATACAGAAAAATATGAAGATTCACCTCGGTCACAAGTCCTTGAAGGAGTTCCGAACTCTTCTGTACTACAGCACGTCCACGGCAACGTTTGAGGAGAGATGGCACGCATTTTCCAAAAAATGGCAGACGGAAAAAACTGTAACATGGTTGAGGCGGATGTATAAGAAGAGGAGACTGTGGGCCATGCATATCTAATGAGGGTTTTGGCTTGGCATGAAAAGCAACCAGCGGAGTGAAAGCCTCGAACTCATGCCTTCACCTCCACCTAGACGGTGAAATGACCCTGGTGGTTATGATTTTGCACTATGAGAACGCCACAGCGTATCCGTGAAAACGAGGCGCAAGATGACCGCACGGCCTCACAGAGTTTACCGTGCCGATTACTAGCTCGAGGGAACTTGAGATAGCTGCTTCTCACGTCTTCACTCCAGCAAACTTCTATATGTTGCAGGATGATCTTAGAAAAATTGACAGCATGGAGGTTGTAGAAATTAAGCTGGGAGACGGATCACAGCAGTACATCATGGCCTGGAAGAATAACCGGAAGCGCCGTTTTTGGGTGGAGTATACACCAGTAAATTCCGCAGAAACTATAAGGTGCAGCTGCAGAAGAACGATTCAAAAGGGTCTACCTTGCAAGCACATATTCCATGTACTGAAGCACTTGAACATATCTGAAATACCAAAGTGTTTAGTTCTTATTCGGTTCACGAAAGAAGCAAGGTTGGGACTGCCCGCGAGGCGCACAAGCGATCTGTTGGGATTTGGTTGGAGTGGGGCCGGGGAAAGAATGAAATATAGTCAGGTCAGTGTGTTAGCGTCTGAAGCTATGCATGCGGCATGCAAACACCCTACTTTGTGGGGTCAGTTACACGAGAGTTTGAAGGCTGTGATAGCTAAGAGTCATGAGTATGATCTGCTACAGGAAAATTTGTTGAAGCAAACAAATGACATCAGTAAGTGTGCAGTTGAATATGTGGACGATGGTGAAGGCAACATGATTGAAGTTAAAGATCCTATGAAAGTGTCAAGCAAAGGTGCAACAAAGGCGTATGAGAGCCGCCCTGTCTCGAAAAATGGTAGACCACTCTCTTTTGATGAGTTGAAAACCCGGTGCGGCGCTTGCAAATTGGTAGGACACACTAAATGTAGCAAGAAATGCAAACTAAATCAGAAGTAAGTGTTTGTATGCATTGTGGATTATTAAAGTTTGTATCATTCATTAACTTAACTTGTCTTCTATCAGGTGCAGAAAAGTGGAGAAGGAACAAGAGTAGAACACTTGCTTCAATTATTTACTGTGTTAATCGGCCGGCTCATACTTTGGCTAAGGTAGCTGTAGGCGCTTGTGTTTCTTTGGTTTGGAGGGTTTGGCCCCCTGATTGTATCCTTAGTGTATTAGCAGACGAGATCCCAGTCTTTGTTTAATTAAAGTAAGATGTTTCCCTGTAGAAAAAAAATCAAAAAATCCTTAGTGTATTTTGGGTTTGATGTTGGTTAGGTATGCTTTTATATGTAAGCATATAAGTAATGCAATCGGTATGGTTTGATCGGGTTCTTTGTGGATGAAGAACTGAATAAAGTAAGATGTTTAAATAAAGTAAGATGTTTCCTTGTAAAAACAATCAAAAAAATTCTTTACTGTCTAATGACCGGGGCGGGAGGTAGAAAGAATATTATTGTACATTTCCCCTGCCCACGTCCTAAATGCCATTAAATAAGTAACTGTACCACTCTCCTCCCCACCACACACTCACCCACCTCCCACGGGCGCCGGTTCGAAGTCCCCTCTTATCCCCACCTGCAGTAGATCGAGAATACCCTCGCCGGCGACCGCTGTAGCCGCCTCCATGGAGAGAAGCCTCGACTGGCAGAGAGCGATGATGGACCTCGCCGGCGATGACGAGGGGTGGCGCACGCAGTTGACTGAGGTGTGCGGCTGGTTCCCCAGCACGAATATGTTGGTTAACCACGCGCGTGGCCTCGTCAAAGTCCTCACCGACGCCGAGAGGAAGCGCGCCTTCCCCTACGGCCGCGGCGTCCCATCGGCTGTCCTACTCGTGTGGGCAATGCGAGAGGCCACGCTGAGCGACTCCCCTGTTCAGCGCGCAAGGTGGTGGATGTACCGCTCCACCACCATGATGCTGCAGCCAGATTCAGCACGCGTCGCGTCGAGGGCGGACAGCGTCGACGCCGAGCTCATCGTCCCTCGCGCCCGTCAGCCCGGACTACCAGGTCCGCCATGTGTCGAAGCCAGTGCTGCCATTGGGCTCTGACGTCGTGGAGGACGACGTGGAGGAGGTACTGGTCATCCCTGATGACCATGAGGAGGGCGAGGAGGACGCTGTGCAGATGGTAGCGCCGGTCGCCGTCGAGGGTGGCAAGACAATGCCCATCGACGTCGAGCTCCTTCCCCTCCTCCCTGACATAGTGAAGGTGGAAGAAGAGGAGGTGGCTCAGGATCAGGTGGCGCAGCTGTCCAACACAACGGTGGTCAAGAAGAAGGCTTCTCCGTGTGGTGCGCCGCCACGCCTCAAATTTCTGAAGAAGTGAAGATGGGCACGATTCTTTGAAGGAGGAGGAAGTCACTGGTTATCTTAAGTTAGGTATGCTGTTATATGTTTCAGCATATAAGTTAACATTATTTTGGGTTTGATGTTGGTTAGGTATGCTTTTATATGTAAGCATATAAGTAATGCAATCGCACGGTTTGATCGGGTTCTTTGTGGCTGAAGAACTGAATATCTACTGCTCACCCTAAGTGCCAAGTTCAGTTAAATTTCTGAATATTGAATATGTATTGTTGCTTTGCTTGATTGTTGCATGGAAGCTGCTAGATGTTGCTCCTATGTTGCAACAAGACAATGTACTAGTCTGCTACATAAATCAGTAGTGTTGCTAGGTGATGTGCCCATGTGCATCACATACCAAATATAGATCATGCCAAAAGTGCATTGTCTATCAAATACAGGACATGCCAAAAGTGCATTGTCTGCCAAATATAGAACATGCCAAAAGTGCACAGTCTACCAATCATTATGGCCCCATGTTATTTATGCTGCAATCTCTGTTACACTTTGCCCATAAACTGAATAGCAAATAATTCAGCATCATTTCATCATGTCAATTACAATGATGTCAATAACTTTATGAACAATCTACTTGCTAACTATGACAGCAATCATAATGGCAAGCAGGCCAAGATACAGAAGTCCTCCAAATCCTAAAATCCTATCCCTATAGAGCAATATCTCCTTGTGCATCTTAACCATTGCCCTCTTTTCTTTCTCATTCCTTTTAATTTCAGCTTCATATTCTGTAATCTTAGTCTCCGGTTCTTGTTCTTCATGGCAAGATACTTAATGACTAACTTTGCTTTGCTATCCCACTCCCCATCAACCCATTCAACATACTCAGAAGTGATATCATCCTAAATAAATCATGAGCAATTCAAGTCATTTTATAACTAAACTTGTCACTGCAAGCGTTAAACACTGAACTTTTTTGCAGCTTGACCGCAATAGCAATACTAGTTTGAAGATCATGCTTAGTAGACTAACCTCAAACACACATCCCCGAAAAGGCCGCCAAATTGTTCTGCATCTATGCGCATACCACGGGCACTAGGAGTTTCGATGACCACATAGATGGAGCTTGTCATGGCCACATGTGATGAATTATGGGCGATAATGCGGGATGTAAAGAACAACGGTAAAGAACTTACCTTTTGCCACCAAAGTGTAGCATCAAGAAACCCTAGCCGTGGGTTCTCCTGCCCGCCGCCAATCTAAACCCCCGCCCCCTGTTCCACTAGATTCGCCGCTGCCTCCTGTACATCGAATCCGCCCACCTGCTTGCAGGACCTGTGGTTCGACCTAACTTGCGGTCGCCACCGCTCTTCTCGCCGCCGCCGGGACGCCCAGCTGTCATGCTTTCACCGTCGAGATTTGGAGGCGCAAATAGAGAGGGAGGGCTAGGGATTTGGAAAGAGAAACGAGAAAAGGGGAAAGATCGATGTGAACCTAGCAAAATGGGCTGGTGTAGCGCTGCTGGGAAGATAGCCCGCCTGTGGGGCCCCTCACGTGGTTAGATGGGCCGTGCCTGGCATTATGGTGAGTACAGAAAAAGTTAATTATACATATAATAAAAAAACGACGGGTTTGTAAAACAAACTAGATAAACATGATGCCCTTATAACATGCGATAGAGCCAACGAGCTGACATGACTAATTTTGATGAGTGTAATATTTCATTTTGGCTTGATATATTTAATTATCTACCATGACTACTTTTCATAATAATGTGATGAGGGGGAATTACTAGGAGATTATGCGAGATGATGACATGCAGATAGCTAAGGCAGAATGCTAAGCTTGGTAGAGTTTAAAAAAAGTTAAGATTGTGAAATTTTTAATATGAAACTTACGAGAGTAGTTGAGAAAAATAGACTATTATAAAAAATAGGAGAAGGAGAAAAATATTAAGCAAGAACACTTGATAAGTGAAGCCGTGAAAAATACAATTATAAAAAATTGGAGAAGGAGAAAAATATTAAGCAAGAACAATTGATAAGTGAAGCCAAAACTTTATTGGTACGACCAAATTGTCTTCTCCGAGTGAATTTTATGACTGAATTGTCTTGTACGAGCGAATTGTCTGACAGACACATACACATGCATGTGCCCTGTTTATTACATAAAATGATAGAACCCCTAAGATAATCATGCCGTTGAGACCTTCGACCGGACTAAATCCAAACCAGTAAAACTTCAATCTTGCATGCCGCATGGGTTCTTCAGGCGCGCCTTTTGCTTGCGATTTGGCGAATTTTGTCCTTCACACACTCCATCGAGTTTGAAGGTGAAATAATCAACTCTGTGACGAAACGTCTTCTCCTTGCGTCAATGGTGGCCTGCAAAAAATGACATAAAGGTTACATGAACCGAAGTTGCTACACCACCATAGTAGCTAGTCTAGAAACGAAAATAACAGCATACATGTGTAAATTTGCGGGTGATTTTGTCCCCGTCCCAATGTTCTAGACATTCCGTGATAAAAAGGCCACAAGAGTTCCTGGTACATATGCAAACATTAGCGGTGGGCAATACAAACATGTGTGTTGTTGTTTGATTGTGCATGATGTCCTATTAACTCACCCATCCTCTTGCTGGGGTATGTCATACTCCTTGATAGGCCACTTACTTACGTCCGGATATTTCCCTGGTGTAATAAGATTAGCCTGACGCATATCTTGTGCTATAGCCATTCGCTATAAAGAGGATAGTGTTAAAGAACAATCATAAACAATATGTAAGAGCAATGGTACAAATGTTGGTTACATTACCAGTGCTTTAACAGTCCTCTCAGTCAAGTCCAGAGGATAGAGCGAATCGAGAGCTTGTAATTCTTTCTTGATCATGTGCATGACCACGGTCATCCAGTGGCTATTGTCGATATTCAACGCGATATACGTCTACAGTGCAAAAAACCATTACGGATCAAAAGAAATACTTTATGAACTATCCTGTAGTGATGAATCACAAACATTACGTACCTTATCACGCACAGTATACTCTTTCATGACTCTATTAACTGCCCCAGCTTTGGTCAGAGCACTATCCATGTTGCAGCTCGATGGCAATGGATCGTCATTTGCGATAGCACGATCTACAAGGAATTTGGACCTCCACGCTGGACAGAGGTAACGATCATGACCAACACGCAGCTCCAAATGTCCCATATAAGCATCAATAACCTGCATAGAATATCAGCGCATTACATATTGAGAGTTGAGACATAGATTTTTGAGCATTTTAAAAATAGGACATGCAAGTAGTACTTACATCGTCCGACAGCCATCTATGAGCTAGTACCGGTAGAATCCTTTCGGAAGTCAGAGTTATGCCACGGCCTTCACTGTAGTAATTTTTTTTTGTTCTTGTTCTTCTCAGTGCTAGCAGCTAACTCGACAAATGAAACAACAGCATCAATTATTTCCGGCGTCAACTCATCTGCCACAACCTCCGGCACATTATTGTTCGAAAATAGAGCTGCATGAAATAATATGAACGTCAACAATGGTGATCATATGCATTGGTAGTAAATAAAAAAATTAAGAATGTTAGTTACGATACCTCTAGTAGCAGTACTAGTACCAGAGGCTCTCTGACCACGGCTGGTACGCCTGCCGGGGTTGTCAAGTGCGTAGGGGGATTCAAATTTCTTGGGAACGGTCCGCTTCCGCTTACCGGACATAACCTCGTCATCCTTATCGATTGTTGCATCCTTTTTTCCATTCGCCTTAGCCATGAACTTGCTGACAGAAGATGGACAAATGTCTATGTCCGATGAAGGTGCTACAGTAGAAGTACCAACCACCCAAGGGTTTTCCGGTGTAGCCCCACATACATCATTACGCTTAAAAGGTGAAGCTTCCTTGTGTCCATTCAGCTTCGGTGGGGTTTTCTGTTTCGAAAACTAAATCGTGTGAACATTTCTGGACGAAAAAAACTAAACGAGAAAAATATAGACAGAAAGATAAATACATAGTACCTCAGGTACGGTTTTATGGTCGGGAAGCACTATATCAGGCTGCCTCATGTCAATGATCGGCTGTCCATTATTGTCCATGTCTTCCTTGTACACGAATTCCTTCTTTTCATATGGACCATTCTCGAACGAATCCACTTCATTAGAAGCTCCATTCTCCACGGATGGCACGGCAGCAGCCGGCTTGTACATGACACCTGCTTTGTTCCACTTCTCCAACAACCTCTACAATAGAAATATAAACTTAGTAATGGTAGCATGGTTTAAAACAGCAAACATACTCTAAACTATAAAGTTTGGGTGTGATACCTCAACAACTATATCAGGGATTTGCCTCATCTCGGTGTGTATGAAGTCCATGCACCGCTTCATTAGAAGCTCCATCAAATCTTCCGACAATGCGGCTGTCGTCGACTTCTTTGCGTTTCCAGTTGCAGGCTTGGTTTTTGGCTTCATGGTAGGCGCATTATTTGGGATGTCGGGCTCCTGAGCCCTATACTCCTGGGTGATATTATTTTCGATCTGCATGCGATATTGAAGTACATGTGATGAATAAAAAAATAAATAGTATCAAGTTACAAAACATTTAAGAAAGACGAAACACAATGACTTACCCTTACGTTACCACGGCCGCGCCCATTATCAAAGTCGAACCTATCTCTCCTAGTGGCTGCACCTTCTGTCCAGTTCCTCATAAGAGGTTGTATGGACAAGTTGGGATTATAGGCGCATTCGCCTTCGACCGGTTGCACCTTCTCCCAGTACAAGTACTACAAAAAAATATAAGGATTTAGAGTTAGTAAAATACATCACATAAAATTGCAATGATATGATAATTAACATTATGCAACAGGTCTGATATGTGTACCTGCAAGAGAGCCAAATTTCCTTTCGGCCATTGGCGCAGGTGTTTGCCTTTCTTCACTATGCGAAGGCAATCAAGGAGAACACGCATGGTGAAGGCATTCCAGTTAATCTTTGAAATACGTTTCACATCAGAGACCAAAGCGTAGTACTGTTTGGCACAATCTTGCTCGACATGGGAGCAATAATTGTTCCTAACAGGACCAGCACTACTTCTTGAAGGAAATCGTAAATCGGTGGCTTTACTTTTAATTATGTCCTCAATGAGATTATCTATCACTATGTTTTCTCGATGTCTTCTTGAGAAATTGTGGCGGCACCCGCTCCTTCATGTCCTCGCCTTCTTCAGTCGAGAATGTCAAGCGGACAGTCCTTGGTTCTCGAGGTTAAAGATGCACCGGCGTCGACCGCTCGAGAGTCACCTCCCAACCTGCTCTTGTATAATGAATCTGCCCATGCTGGCCTGAAAATTCTCAATCATATACCTAATCAGCAGGGTACGCATCTTAGTAGATGGTATCTGCAGCATGCTGCGCAATGATGTATCAGCCACTCTAGCGCGTTGACCGCTCGATAGATCTGCAACAAGCTTGCACCATTTCTCAACTGCGCATACTAGTTCTCCATTCAGCTCGTCCATCCTGTTGAAAGAAAATATATAACTTGGTGACATTAGCTAGCACTAAAGCAAAAATAACAATAGGCATGCAAAAATATAAAACTTTCTGGCAGTAGCTAACACTAATGCAAAAATAACACTAATGGAAATACAAAACTATCACCATGTATACTGCAACATGCAGCCAAGTGTGTGCTGACATGAGGCAATAAAAAATAACTACAATTGGTAATTGAATTTACTTGCATCTGATCAAGTTCTTTGAGTATCATATAAATTATATAATCAATAAAATTAATATGGTAAACTGTTACTTATTCGTCTGGTTGTCTTACTAATAGGGTGACAAATTGTTCAGCTGTAAATAAACTACAGTCTATAGCAATGGTACCTATTTGAGGTTCATCAACATCTAATGTTAATAACTCTAATGTTCTATGTGCACAACAATATAATTGGATCGTGTGACAAAAATATAATTTGATCTTGTGACAAAAATGTATTGCGTCATGGCTTCTCGAGAAACAACATCTTATTCTACCATGCTATGAAAGAACCAAAGAATGATTTCATCTACGCCATCTGGTCAGAACGCATCTAGTCCAGTTCATACTAGTTGAAATTATGTGGTAAACCTAAGTCCATCAAAGCAACGAGACGGAGGAAGTAGCTTGCTATGAAGGCGCCGAGGAAGGAGGACAATTTACTTGATCGGTCAACGAAGATGAAAGAAGTCGGCGATGCGTTCTCGGCGTGGTTCGTCGAGGTCGGCCTGCACGCAGACGACCTTGATCTTCTCGGGGTTTTTGTGGCGTGTGGGATGCGGCAGACGGAGCTGTCGATGCCTCGCCGGCAGGAGTCGATCTAGTCGACGACATGTGCGAGGAGGAGGAGATTATATATGAGGTCGACGCCTAGATCGTCGTAACTTCCCTGTGGCCAATCTCGCGATCTATATTTTCCTCCGTTGAAGCGAGGCTGAACCTGCTCCTTAATCGTAGGGATTAGGAACATATGGATTAGCACGATCCCAGAATTGTGTAACAGAACGGCAACTACTCCCGTGATCGACGTGCGTGTGATCGACGTGCATGGAAAGCGCAGCATTGTGGGCTCCATAATATGGATCCGACACTTATTTGCGGTGCAGGCCGCCCACCTACCTGCATTGTTTCTTCCCTCAAAATAAATATCGTTGGTTCATCCCTAAAAAAACTCTTTGTGACACGTATTAGTTATTGTATACTAACATAGGTTCAACAATATTTATAGTATCTCTATCATTTCTACAATATTATACATGCATCGAGTCTCGGAAATGAACGATACTTGTCATGCATGCATGCCATGGTCATCGTAGGTTACGGATTATGTTTGGGATCATTTCGTGAGATCGTAGGTTACGCATAAACCACTTTCAGACCTGCCCTCCGGTAGACACGAATGGTCCTGCTTGTACATGGTGCATGTGGAAGCACGCATGAGATGACCCCAACTTCTGGGAGAATGTGGGCTTGGCCAATGTGGTCCCCCAGGCAAGGTGTGCACGAATTCGGACACAAAACAAACGTTGCGTCACGTGGGGCCAGTGTTGTAGGGTTTTGTCGCCAGAAAACCCTAGAAATTGCATCGAGTGTCGCAAATGAACGATACTTGTCACGCATGCAAGCCATGGTCATCGTAGGGTATGCATGAAGTTTGAGATCATTTTGTGGGACCGTCAATGAAAACCAATTTCAGACCTGACCTCCGGCAGACCCGAATGGTCCTGCTTGTACATGGTGCATGTGGAAGCATGCATGAGATGACCCCAACTTTTGGGAGCATGTGGGCTTGGCCAATGTGGTCCCCCAGGCAAGGTGCGCACGAATTCGGACACAAAACGCATGTTGCGTCACGTGGGGGTAGTGTTGTAGGGTTTTGTAGTCGGAAAATGAACGATACTAGTCACGCATGCATGCCATGGTCATCGTAGGGTATGCATGAAGTTTGGGACCATTTGGTGGGACCGTCAAGGAAAACCAATTTCAGACCTGATCTCCGGCAGACCCGAATGGTCCTGCTTGTACATAGTGCATGTGGGGGCATGCATGAGATGACCCCAACTTTTGGGAGCATGTGAGCATGGCCAATTTGCCCCCCCCCCCAGGCAAGGTGTGCACGAGTTCAGAACAAAACACACATTGCGTCACGTGGGGGCAGTGTTGTAGGGTTTTGTCGCCGAAAAAACCCTAGAAAATGCATCGAGTTTTGGAAATGAACGATACTCGTGACTTGCGATGGTCATCCTAGGGTGTGCATACAGTTTGGTCTGAATTGGTGAGACCGAGAAGATAAACCTGCTCCTAGTACATGGTGCATGTGGAGGTATGTATGCGACTGTCCCAACTACATTTGATTTAATAATATTTCAAGTATCAAACAGAAAATAAAATTTATAATTTGGAATGAAGAATTGAAATAATGAAGAAGTGCAATAGAACATAACATATTATCTTACATTTTGGAAAATTTTCAAATATAAAGAAGAGAACAAATATTAGAATGTAGAAGTGAAATAAAACAGAACATTTTATCTTACAAACTAAAAATATTTCAAAAATAATAAAGATAAGAAATATTAGAATTAACAATTAAAATAGAACACACCATTTTAGTTTATATTTCAGTAAATATTATCAATATACAAAAGAGAACGAACAAATGAAATAAAACACAACAGAATTTGGCTTATTTTTTAAATTTTAGTAAACACTTTTAGAAATAATATAGAAAAAAGATATTTGATTTTAAATATTATAAATATAAATAAGAAAATAAACAAAGAAAATATAAAACATATCAGCGCGCGGGTAAGGCTGCCCTGGCCAGCCCGCCCAATTGGGCCCAAGCGGAGCTGCCAGAGGGCACATCAGCCAAGATAGCCGTTGGGTGGTGGGAGTTTAGTCCCACCTGCCAAGCGAGAGAGCCGCACCGGTTTATATACCCGCGACTCCCCTCACAAGCTCCTATCAATTGCAGGCAGTACATTGCCTAACTCTCGTACCTTCTGCCCCGTGGGGCCTACTAGTAGCAGAGATATTCTGCACCACGGGCCTGCATCCTGGCCCATGCACAGCAGGGTTCCTAGTCGTATGCAGGCCGTGGAGCATGAATTATTCTACTCTGGTAGGTGGGCAATTTTTTTGGCATATTGCCATTATGTATTGATTTGATCTTGAAATCACACACTAAATTATACACATGCTCACTTGCGTTCAATACACATATTTTTTTGCATATATGACAAGTTAATGTTTTGACCTTCAAGTCATTTAATATTTTTTTTGAAATTGTTTGAATTTTTTTATTAATTTATAAGGCCTTCTAGACTGACTGGTCAAAACATCGGCCTATACCTAAGGGAGGCATTGTAAAATATTCTTTTTCCAAATTTTCTTTCATAGACATGATTGGCATATGTGGGTCACCATGTTCAAGAAAGTTTATGTGATTTGTAGGTGGTGGGAAAAATCACATTTTTTCAAATACTGGCTTAAGTTAGACCAAATGGCCCCTCCGGAATGCGGTCATTTTTTCAACCACCTCCAAATGACCTCAACTTTGGCACACATGATCTATTGCACAAACAAAGGTGGGTTTCCAAGGTTTTCTATTTTTTTGAATTTTTTATTAATTTGTAATGCCCTCTAGACTGATTGGTCAAAACATCGGTCTATACCTTAGGGGGGGCATTGTAAAATATTCTTTTTCCAAATTTTCTTTCATAGCCATCTTTTTGAATATTTATATTTTCTTTCATAGCCAACTTTGGCACACACATCATTTTGAAAATTTATATTTTCTTTTCATATAAATAAGTGACATTTTCAAAATTCTAATAAGTAGGGTAATATAACTTTATTACAAAATAAAGTAGATCTTATTTAAAATTCCTTTTTTTGCACACATTATTTTTAACTAGTATACTCTTCTAAATTTACATTTAATTCCTTCACACTTTGATGATGGAATATTTGCTCTCTAATTGCAACATAGGTTCAAATGATGGAACATTTGATCTTTTTGCTTATTCAAATTATGCGTTGATGGAATGTGTGAGGATGAACAATTATCATTAACTTTACTAAACCCATGTACTATAATTCATGACAGCCATTTTGGAACATTGCCACATTCAATATTTGGTATAATTGGCACATGGGCACAACATGTTGCACTTGCCCACAGCATAGACAAGTGTTGTAGCATGTCTCAAGCAACACTAAAGCGCCATTTGTGATCATTGCACCATCGAAACAACAACTAAACATGAAGGAAGCATTCACCACCAATAAAGATAAGGCCACACATATATAGATAGCATTCTAATAGGTAGCAGGCAGTTCACAACACATCCAGTTCAAACACACAATACATTACATTACATTGCATTAAAATAGCAAGTTTTCTAGCAGTTCAGACCCAGATCCAGCTTCCGATGATCAGCATGATGTACGACTAATGATCAGGGTTTCTCGGGACCTTCAGGAGGGCGTAATGTGACCAATGATCTTGTACTCATGGTCGACATCGATGTAGCCCGGCAATGTTCCATCAGATGCTCCAATAACCCAGACCTGGCTTGGGCTTGCTGCAATAGGGCACCGGTACTTTCTATTCATCCAGTTGTAGTAATTAGCAGGTCCTTGGGCCCTGATCTTCAACTCCTCCTTCTCTTCAAAGGACTCGACGTTCCCCTCGACCACATCATCTCCAGATTCATACTGCACACATTAATGACTGACATTAATACATTATGCATTCAAATACTGTAAACATCTAACACTAACTCAATGCACAAATAACATTTCAACTAGGTCTTACCTCGTACGGCTCATCCTCATCCATCGTCATAAGGGTAGTACCCAGATGAGTCCCACTTCCTCTTGTTGCCAACAAGATCCTCCTTCTGCTATATTGTCAACCAAGCAAGTCATTTACAAGGAATTGAATTGCAGCTCAAATAATGTCATTACAAACAAGTTGATTTTGCATAATGATGGAAAGCTCCTAACTATATTGAAAAGGTGCACAGGTTACACATGGTATGTACATTTCAACAACTAATTCATAGACTATATATGAAGCTATATAGATACTAAACAATAGGATTATGAACATACAAGTTCATTCATATGGACATACAAATTCAGATTTTGCTTTTCAACATGCATATGAAGGTATAAATGAATATCATTCCTCTCTTATTAACCAATGAGATAGCAGTTTTTGACAGACAATGCAAATATGACCTTTATATATAACTTCACAAACATGTCAGGTTTTCATTTCATTTGTAAATATTAATAAATAATTAGTTCAGAGCAGTTCTTAATGAGCACTCATATGTCAGAATAAGTGAAATGGTGAAGCCTAACTCCTACATCTAATTAAAATACCCTAACTCCAGCATCTAATTAAAAAACACTAACTCCTAGATCCACTGGAACATTGAATCACAAAATTTACTTACATATATCATTGGATATAAATGAATCCACAACAAATAACACTAACTCATACATCTAATTAAAATATCATAACTCTTACTTCTACTGCATCATTCAGTCACACCATTTAATTACATTTATCTCTGCCTATAAATGAATCCAATACAAAAGAAACCTAACTAAACATCTAATTAAGAAACACTAACTAGTACATCTACTACATCATTCAATCACAGAATCTATATAACTCTCTATAAATGTATAATACAAATAAACCTTAACTAATCAACTAATTAAAAACCATAACTACTACATCTACTGGATGATTCAATCATAGATCATACATATAACTGGCTATAAATGAATCCAATACAAGAAAACCCTAACTAAACATCTAATTAAAAAACCCTAACTACTACATCTGCTGGATGATTCATATGGCATTCATGCATGGAGTTATGCAACAACAATTTAATATGAGTTGGTCATCTGGCATAGTTGCATGTCTAGCAAACCTACTTATGGTTCACTTTATAAGTACAGGAATCCTACAGATCAAAAATAAACCTACCCACAATTTGAGTTTATGGATAATGAAGTGAAGCTCCTAACTATTTTGAAATTGTGCACTAGTTAAACGTACTGTGTTCATTTCAACAATTAATTGATACACTTCTCTCACAGAAAGTAGGATTTAAACCTCATTTCTACAATATTAACTTTAATAGATACACTGGGTAGCTCCTCAGCCCCTGTCGTGGCCCACTGAGTGAATATGCACAACAAATCTAACAAAATATACAGCATGAACAGAATCTGGGCACATGCGGCAATCCAGATTCTAATATAAATAACCTAACTCTCATTATGATGTCTCTAGCATTCAATCATGAATCAACTTGAAAGAACCCTAACTCTGAAATGGGTTTCACCATTCAATCAAAAAACCCTAACAAGCAGAAGGGGGTGCGCAATCAATCACAAATCTACTATAAAAAAAACCCATCTACTAAATCTTCTGCTTATCTGCTACAAGTATGAAAAGAGGGGAACGAGAAGCATTACCACATCCACCACCTGCTTGCCGCCGCCTCCGCACCTACATCCAGGTCGCCGCCAGACGCCCGTCACCACTGTGTCTGCCACGACGGAGTCCGAGCCCATCACCCCCTGCGCCACCAGATCCGCCGCCACAGGGACCGATCCAGCGACTGCGGATGCAGCATCTCCCGCACCGCCGACGGCGGCAACTTCTTGGACGGCATCTGCGGCGGTCTCCGCGCTCTCGACCACATCTCCGTCTGCAGCGACGGCAAGGCCACGACCTTGCTCCATCGGCACGAGAGAACCCGGGAGAGAGGGAAGCGGTGGGGTTGAGCGAGTACGTGCGGTGGCGGGGCGATGGAGACGAGGGGGAGACGATGCGGCAAGGAGAGAGGGACTGAGCCGATTTGGGGGTAAATGGTGGGGGCGATGCGGCCGGTGGTGGTTCCCCTCCCTCTTTATAGGATGGGACGTTTTTGGAAGTTTTCGTGTGCCGCGTGGCCGCGTGGCTAGCCCACGCTACCGCCGCCCACGCCCACGACCGCAGCACGTGACAAGGGAAAATGAATCGCCCACGTACAATACATGTATACCCTCAGTGTACAAAAGTAATCGGACCGGTGCGGGCTTATGCAGGCTGTCACAGCGCGCGGTCTTGCGGGCTTCTGAGGCTGTCTGTACGCGCTCTCCTCGGGCATAAAAAGACGACCGTGCCCCTCTTCACGAAGCGTTTTTGACAGATGTCAGCCGTCCTTGTGTTTCTCCCCCTCGCGTTCAACCCGGGGGGGAGCACCGGAGCAGAAACGCACCGGAAGATGTAATGCTTGCCACAGTTGCCACGATAGATAAATCAGACAGGGAGCACCAGCCAGGAGACGAAAACAATGTTTCACAGCACACACTCGATATTACGGCTTCCGGGGGTGAAACGTTGACATGTGCTTGATCAGCTGGAGAGGACCCTCACCGCCATTGCCGCGCTTCACCTCCATGCCGGTTAAAACAACGCACTCCCTGCCAAACGTGTCCTCCTGCTCATCCGAATCATTGCTAGCGCATTGCTGCCAAGTTGGAGCTCAGCGTCACGTAGACGTAGGTGTCCTCCATCTCCATGGATGGAAGGTGGAGCTTTTGCATTGCCGGCAACGGCGAGCATGAAAGATGGAAACCTTATGTGTATTTTACACTATGTTTTTACATTTGTAATTTTACGTAACATAAAATATTTTTTACGACGATTATATATTTTCTTACGGTCTCTTTTTACGTCAGAAATAACACAAAACTTACGAAACGTAAAATTACGATGCATTGATGGTAAAATAGAGGGGGGTGAAGAATAACTATTCCTCACCCAGGGTGACAAATAGTCAATCCTAGTGTTACTATTCATCACCCAGGGTGCAGAATAAATTATTCTTCACCCGAGGTAATCTTATGATTATTTCATAATTAAATTATGTTTGGAATTCAAATAGTTACATTCTTATTGATTCACTACGTAAAATTTGGCATAAAAAATAAAAATATAGGGCATACGACAAGAAAATTTGCAGTTTATGTGTATTTTACACTATGTTTTTACGTTTGTAATTTTATGTAACATAAAATATTTTTTACGATGATTATATATTTTCTTACGGTCTCTTTTTACGTCAGAAATAAGACAAAACTTACGAAACATAAAATTACGATGCATTGATGGTAAAATAGAGGGGGGTGAAGAATAACTATTCCTCATCCAGGGTGACAAATAGTCAATCCTAGTGTTACTATTCATCACCCAGGGTGCAGAATAAATTATTCTTCACCCGAAGTAATCTTATGATTATTTCATAATTAAATTATGTTTGGAATTCAAATAGTTACATTCTTATTGATTCACTACGTAAAATTTGGCATAAAAATAAAAATATAGGGCATAAGACAAGAAAATTTGCAGTTTATGTGTATTTTACACTATGTTTTTACGTTTGTAATTTTACGTAACATAAAATATTTTTTACGACGATTATATATTTTCTTACGGTCTCTTTTTACGTCAGAAATAAGACAAAACTTACGAAACGTAAAATTACGATGCATTGATGGTAAAATAAAGGGGGGTGAAGCATATATGCATGCAGAGAGTGTGGCCTCGTTCTGGACGATGCATGATGGCGTGTGTCGTCTAGGCATGCAGAGGCAGCTGGCATTCGATCGATCGTCTATTCAATCTTCATTCTCACTCTCAAAAAGATGGAAACTTTTTGCTCTAAGTAGGTAGTACTATATGCATGTGTGCCGCGCATTCCGTTTCCGTAGGTGGAAAAGAGAAAAAACTGGTCGTGGCAACATGTGTCGGTCGGTCGTGCCGCGACGACGGCGGCTGGCTCCTCCTCCATCGGGCTCAGCTTGGCGGAGTCGCGACTCTTTCGCCGTTGCTGCTGGAAGTGAGTGCAGCAGCAACCTACTGTAAGTCGTGGACAAGGACGCGACGGGCTGGTGTTGTGGCTGAGCGCGTCACGTGGGTGTCCATGGATGGATGGAAGGTGGAGCTCGATCGGTACCGGGTGGGCGTGGAGCTTTTTGCATGAATGATGCCGGCCGGCGACCTTGCCCCGAGTGACTGATTTGGCCAAGCTAGCTAGGGCGTGGTGATGGTTGGGGCGAACGACCTCGATCGATCGGTGAGTATTCAAAATTTGTTTTATTTTGTCTCTCTGGTCGATCGTAGGTAGTTGGCGGAGGTGGAATTCGATGGTTTGCCGTTGCATGTCGGTGGAATATAATTGAGCGCAGCGAGTCGCGGACATGTCCCCAAATACGATTCGGGCCGGCACCAAAAATAATACTGACAGGTTAGTACAAGTAAAAAAATTTGGTGTTTCTTATTCAACTGACCATTCCGAGTAATAATTAACTAGAAGTTATGTGAAATTGTGTACTTACAACCTGCTGACCTGATGACAGACCAAAACAGAGCAATGGAAGTAGCAATAAGAAAAATTATCCTGAAACCGTCCACCGTTGGTGCAAATGGCAATGAAGAATGCAAAGGAGAACCTAGAACCATTGTACACAAAGAAATGCGAGTTCCAAGCTGAGTTCTACAAGGTAGTGAGTTCAAGACAGCATGTGGTATGCTGCTGGATAAGTACAACCTGCGGAAGAACCCCTATATGACCAAGATATATGAAATTAGATCAAAGTGGGCTAAGCCGTACTTCAGAAGATGAGTTGATGTGTGAGTTCAGTCAGTACGAGCACACAGGGATTCCGTGCTGCCATGTCTTAAGGGTAACAAATCCATGCTACATAACATGTGTTGCTCCTGGTTTGTTGTTTTGGTATGATCTGGAGTGACAACAGTTTTGATAATGTAGGTAATGGACATGCTGCATCTTGAGGAGATCCCTGCAAGCAAAACACATTATGAAAAGATGGACAAAGGATGCAAGAGACATTTTGCGTGGTCACTTGGTGCAGTACTAGAAAGACCAGGCGGTTAACAAATCATTCACTTACAGGGATTCGAGTAGAGTGAATTTTTGGAACATGGGCGCATTGGAGGAATTTATTTTAAATAATTTAAAATCACATTTAAAATTACAAAAAATCCTGAAAAGAATTCTACATGATCATATGGATAGATATTACACATTTACACATGTGTAAAGTTTGGTGATTAAATAGGTAAACATGTGAGCTATGCAAAATGACAAAATGTACATATCTAAATAGTGAACAATACATGCACTGTTCATCTTTCCAAAATCATGATTTTGTCATTGTGTGCAACTTACATGGTTACTTATTTCATCACCAGAATTTGTACATGTGTAACACACATCCATATGAACATGTGAAATTGTTTTTGGATTTTTTTAAACCTCAAAATATCATTTTGGCACTATTAGAAAAATAGGGCTCCAATGCACCCGTCCACCAAAGTGACATTTTGAAATTCGAGTCTCTATATGCAAGCAATGGAAGTTATCCGCATGGGTGACACTGTACGGATGCGTTCGAGCACATGTCTACAGGATGAAACGCATTGCTCGTTAGCGGCGCCGGCCCCATTTGCAGAGAAGAGGGATGGTTTGGGGTTGAAGAACCCTCAGGGGAGCATGCTTGCAGGAGGACTGCCTGGTAAAGTGGTAATGGTGAGATTACAGTAGGGGAAAATATCTGATGCTCCCGTGCGATCTCAGCCGTTGGATCTCAAATCCAACAGCTCCTGTAAAATGGTGAACATTTTTATAAAAAAGCCCTCATAGAATCTGAATAATGCGCACAAGTACAGCAACTACAACAGCTTCTCGTACGCCGTTAGATCTGAGATCCGATGGCTCAAAAGCCCGTATCATGGGAGCACCTAAGCTCCCGTATCACGGGATACTCTCCCATTACAGTAGCTGCCATGCCAATGGTGACGTAGAGAAAGAGGTCAGCACAGGCCCGTCCGTCAGTGTTAATGCCCTTGTAGGTCTTGCTCCTCCAGAGAGCAGAGAGGTGTTGGGAGGCCGAAGAACAGCAGGGACAAAGTACTATACGAAGGTTAAAGAGAACGTAGCATTTGGTATGTAGGAGAGACTAATTTGTGTAACCGAGAGGAGGAGGGTATGTGTTGTAGACTGTCCGTTGAATGCATTCTTGAGTCCCGTTGCTATGTGTGTTAATCGTATTTACAAAGAATCTCTGTTGTTGTTGCCAACCAATGAGTGTCTTGCATCCTGATGGATTTATATGTGGCTGTGTGTGTGAAACCAGCGTCCTACGTGTGTGCTGTTAGGGTGTGCAGCTATCCCGTGTAGACGGCTCAGCCTAGACCAGGTTATTAACTGAGCCGCGCGGTGCGCGTCTGATCCGTCCTTCACCAACTGGTTGCCGTTGGAGTTAATGCACACGCATGCATTCACTATTTTACTCAAATACAACACATATACCCGGCAGTATAGTAGCTAATGGCACGCATCCACATGCTATTGTGCGGTTCTGATTTCGGGTGCAGCTGAGCCCGAGCTCAGAATCCAATATCCGGGAAAGCGGAGACTATTCTGTTCTGTTCACACCAAGAAACAAGGAAGGCCACCGAGTCTCCGTAGAAGAGGTGCTTGCAGGCATCGATGCGGCACAACGAATAGATGCGACTGCGGAAGTCGTGCACTATTAGATTCAGGTACCGGCGATTCATCCAGGAAGCTACTGATCTACTCCCTCCATTCGGAATTACTTGTCACAAAAAAGATGTATCTAAACGTATTTTAGTTTTAGATACATCCATTTCCGAGACAAGTAATTCCAACCGGAGGGAGTACGTAACAGCCGAGGATCTAGTTTTGGGGCCCTTTGGACGACGATACCAGATGGGCTGTGGAAATCCGGAAGAATTGGCAGATGGTAGGGGAGCAGCGAAGAGCAGCGAAGGGACCGGCCAGATGGATAAGTTTCCTTTTTTTTAGCGGCGACGGGGCGGCAGTAGCGCGCCTCGGCTGTGGAGCTGCAGTCGGGGAGCAAGGCGGCCCGGGCGTACCTGACTCGCAAGATGGAGGAGATGGTGGAGATGTCGCGTGAGCAGAGCAGGAAGCGTGGCAACAGCAGCGGCGGCGGATCCAACCAGCTTAATAAACACATCAAGCAAGACCTGGCCGACGACTAATTTCTTTCTGAGCCAGCGAAACCTAGTGAAACAAGAGGCTAAAAATCTCAACAACTTATTTGAGTAGTAATTTTTGGTCCTCCTCATCTATATATGCTTGTGTGGAAAAACATTTTAAAGAATCAAGTTTCCATTTTCTTGCGATTTCTGTGATGCTAGTTTGCATTTGCAGTATCCAAAAACAAGCTCTAATTAACATGTTTGCGGTAGGCGATCTTGGTCATCTTTTACTGATTCTTTCTTAATTATTATTGTTGCCATCAGAGTTTGCACATGGGTTTAATTTTTTTCGTGCTCAGTCGTGTGCTTGGTTTTGATTAATCATCCAATATCTGCCGTTATCTTTTTTATTTGTTTACATGTATCATTTGTTTTTGTGTGTGGTACACAAGTGATGGGATTTATGTAGAGCTTTAATTTTCTTCTGATGGCATTTCAAAGTTTTGTTTTTTGCTTTGCAAACACCCAGCTTAAACTTTGTTTTAGCAAAGGTGGTGTCAGATAATTGATAATACTACCTTACCATGGATATCATAATTATTTGGCAAATAATTGTGAAAACTAGATGATACCCCGCGCATTGCTGCGGGATATAAGTATGTAATACTGTAAAGATTCATGAGGTCAATTCTTCGAGGGAAGATAATGGATAAAAAATTAATTTTGTGTAACACAAACCACAGTTGCAAAATGTAAAAAATGACTATCATACTAAAAATATGCTCTAACTAGTGTGATCATGCCAACCATGTAATCTGACTAACCTCATTTTATTAATGAAAAGGATCACACTAGGGAATTTTCCCTACTATAGTTGGTAAAAAAAGACTATTATACTAAAAATATTATTTTATACTTTTCAATCCTGCAAATTAGAGGAAGCTTGTCAGACCAAGGAAACAATTGTAGTACGGCAATAATTCTGCAATGCAAAGTCCCATTACAATGTTTCAACAATAAACAAATGTCAACAGTAAGCACACGTACAATACGACTTGTGGAAAATTCTGGCTAACTTTAAAAATACAAATATGAATAATGTAATCATTTTAAGCAAGATTGGTGTATCATGTAGATATATATGCAGAATCATAAGAAGAAAATTTACTTCTCTTGAATAGATCCGAAGTTTATTGTACTACAGAGTAACCAAATTTCATACATAAAAATCATTTTACTATGCTAAATTGTAGCAGAGAGACATCGCTCTATATCTTGGAATATAGTTATTTGTTTAGATGTACCACAAACAACTGGAACCACAAAAATAATTTTACTGGCCAAAAAGACCACTCGAACTTACCCAAAAAAATTTCACCATGTTTGGAAAATCTGTATGCACCGTTCAATCTTTGTTTGCAACGGTTGTGTGCCATTAGACATTCAGTACTGGAAAAAAAAACTTTTGAAATCTGCAAAGAGGACATGTGAATCATTAATGGAAGTACATATCAAAGTTTCTTCCAATAAAATCAATAATTGCACAGATAACGAATGGTGGCAGTGTTAATAGAATGGTCATTACTAACTTATTGACCATCACTGCCGCGAACTGGTGGACTTGTTATTGCTGACTACAACGAAGTTTTAATAGAATGGTCAGATGATTAAATCAATAGATATAATACCGTAGAACTGAAGATTTGAGGAGACTCCATGAACCTTACTAAGTTACTAACTTTTGTTGAGTTGCATATCCTGAGGTGGTTCTCAGCAGCAGCAAAGATGGTTGGTCGACGGATTATAATATTTGGTGATGATCAATTTTTCTCAATCTTACAAATAGAAGGGTTCAGCAAGGTAACCTAATGATGTAACTCTGGACAAAAGAAGACAAATTAAGCTAGTATATATGGTAAATCCATGGAACATGTTCAATTGGTTCCTTGCCATTGGCCCTCTTTGTATTATTGGCTTGCTCTTCCTTTGTCTTCCCCGGAAGTTGCTCACTAGCATCTTTGTCCATCCATGATCTCCCCAAGGATGACCCAAGAAGATCTGTTGTCAAAAAAACAAATCTGTCACCTTCAATCTCCTCCTGCTACATGGAGAAGTAAGGCGACCGATATATCGGACACGGTAGTAGGCAAAACCGGTCACCTGGAATCCTTCTTCTAACGTACTCCTGTTAGGCACCTTCTTGAACCGTCAAGCTGCTGACACTAAATAGGGGAGCAGCTACATCCATTACTCCTGCAATGCCAGGTAGTAGAGGAGTGAGATTTGGGGGAGAAAGTAAAGAGGGAGAGGCCGGGAGGGCTTCAATATGTGGAACTGTGGAAGATTAATTGCTGCGGAGAAGATGGGGAGTTGACATGGAGAAGATTGGGACCGAGTAATGGATGTGGCGTCAATTGGGACCGAGTGTGCCGCCCCACCTCCCTCGGCGGCATGGGAATCCGCAACCTGCAGCGCGCTGGTATAGCCCTGCGCGTCAGATGGCTACGGCTCCAGCGCACCGATGCTTCGCGTCCCTGGAGTCAGCTTCACCTCCCTCACGACCCGGCAGCCGCGCAGATTTTCAGAGCCTCCACCATCTGGGAGGTGCGAGATGGTCGTGCATGCAAGTTTTGGACGGATCCCTCGATCGAGGGCAAGGCCATCTCTGAGCTAGCGCCCCTGGTTTTCTCTATGGTCTCTCGGCACCATTGCCGCGACCGGACGGTGGCTGAGGGCCTTCCCGGGCGTGCGTGGGTGCGAGACATCGCTGGTGCGCTCGGCCCCGCCGTCCTTGTTTAGTACATCGACCTCTGGCATGCTTTGCAGACCACAACCCTCGTGGCTGGGCATGATGTGCTGCACTGGAGATGGACGGAGTCCGGCGTCTACTCGGCCAAGTCCTGCTATCTTGCGCTCTTCCACAGCTCTATCACTAATGCATCCTAGAAGCTTACCTGGAAGACATGGCCCCCCCTTCGCATCAAAGCCTTCATCTGGCTGGGCCTGCAGGATCGGTGTTGGACGGCTAATCGCCTCGCCTGCCGTGGTTTACCTCACAACGACCGGTGCGTGTTTTGTGACCAGGCCACCGAGGACATGCACCATCTGTTCGTTGCTTGCCCTTTCTCCCGCCAAATTTGGCACGAGGTTCTCTCTTGGTGCAGATCGACTGCCACGATCCCAGGCCCAGACATGCCTTTTGCGGAATGGTGGATCAACGCATGCTCCACATCGCCCGCTGCTCTACGGAAGAGGCTAAACTCCATCATTGCCCTCAGCGCCTGGGCAATCTGGAAACACCGGAATGGGTGTGTCTTCGACCAGCTGCACCCCTCCACCGCTAGTCTGCTTCGGTCTATTCAGGAAGACGCTCGCCTATGGGCTAGCGCCGGCGCCAACGGCTTGGCGATCATGATCTCTGAGAGATAGGCTCTAGCTTGATGTATCGGGGACGAGCAGCCCCTACCCTAACTGCTCCAGCTACTTGAGCCCGCGACAACTTGTGTACGCGTGGCCGCTGTAGCCATCACCTTTTGTATTTTCCACCCCTTCTATCAATGCAATGATACGCAATCTTTACATATTCACGAGAAAAAGACATGGAGAAGATGTCCAATCTTCTCCATATCAACTCCCCATCTTCTCCGCAGCCGTTGCAAACAAAGATTTCACTGAAAATTAATCTTCTCCTCACAATAAAACGCTGAAAATTTAAATCTTCAGCCAGAGCAGACCTCACGACATGCAATGACTTCCAGAGTCATGGGATCATCAACTCCACGAATAGCCAACACAGAATTACCCAAGTACTAATGGCCTTCTCTATCTCGGCAGACTGGCGCAGCTGAACCTCCCCACTTTCATTACACCAGCGTCAACGTGGACTTTAACATAGCCCGTTGGTGGAGCCTTGGGGCAACCAGGTGCAACTCGCGGTGCTCACGGCCGTGTACTGGCCTTCTCCAGCTTTCACTAGTTTCAGCTCATCAATGAACCTGTTGACAAAAGAGTTGATCACTTTTTTTTTTGATAAAGAGCATTTCATTGAATTGAAATATCGAGGTGATACAATCGTTTCATAGAAAGCCCGGCCTCTGCATAACTAGATGTACACAACCAACACGTCCAGTCCTACTTAAAAGCAAACATAATAGGCTGACACAGCCAGCACATTGAAAAAGAAAGCAAAGCCAGCCTACGATGTGGCTGATCCTAACCGAAGGTCACACCGCCATCTATGGGGTAGAAAACCTCCCTGGCCGAACGCTCCAGCCGAGTAGACGCCATCATAAAAAAGTCTCTGTCCTCCGGCCTCTGCAGGATAGACCACGTACGGAACCATCGCGAACATATATGAATAACCTACATAGGAGATGGAATGCATTTATGGTTAAAAACTATATCATTTCTAGTGAGCCACAACGCCCAATATAAGGCGGCTGCCCCCACAAGGATGTGAGCAGAAAATTGTTTATCTATTCCCCACAACCAATTGCCAAACATATTCCATGCACTACGTGGGGGGTAAAGATTTGACGCTATCTGAACAATGGCCCAAACCGACCGTGCAAACTTGCACTCGAAAAGTAAGTGTTTAATGGACTCATCATGATGGCAGAAAACACATTTTTTGCAACCTTGCCAGTTGCGTATTGCCAAGTTATCCCTAGTTAAGATTACCCCTTTGTTAAGAAATCATAGGAATATCTTCACTTTTAGAGGGATTTTTAGCTTCCATAATTTCCTATTATCAATCGGAACCTCGTTATGGACCAATGCATCATACATGGATTTTACTGAAAACTTGCCATTATGATGCAATTTGCATCTAAAAACGTCCGGCTCATCCGACAGCTGTACGGCCTCCAAACGGATGAGCAGTTCATTACAGGCTGTCAGACGAGGTCCAAGAAGGTCCCTACGAAAAGAAATGTCGGGATTTGCCTGACCCAAAACTTATTTAATCGTGACAAACTTATGTCTAACAATCCTATACAAGCTTGGGTATTGAACGCTAAGCGGATTAGTCCCCAGCCAGGTATCTTTCCAAAACTGTACTTGGGAACCATCCCGGACCAAGAACGAACCAAATTGGAAAAAGAAATCTTTAGCTTTCATCACCCCACTCCAAAAATGAGAATCACCTGGTTTCAGTATACCTGAGATATTGCTTTGGATCCCACATATTTCTTACGAATGATTTCCTGCCAAACACCCTCCTCAGTTAGTAGTTTGTACACCCATTTGCTGAGAAGAGCGACGTTTTTAATCTCTAGGTCCACTAGTAGAAAAGGGGCCATTAGTCCCCGGTTTATAAGGGCCTTTAGTCCCGGTTCTCCCCCCCCCCCCCCTTTAGTCCCGGTTCTTATACGAACCGGGACTAAAGGCCCTCCACGTGGCCGCTGGCTAGAGCTCCTTGGCTTTTCGGTCGACATAATACATTCCACCTAGCCAGACGGTATTTCTTGGTTTCATTATCGCTCTGCCAAACGAACCTTGATCTAAAATAATCTAGGCGTTGCAGCACTCCTTTTGGAAGATGAAAGAATGATAACATGTATAGAACCATATTAGTGAGTACCGAATTAATAAAAATTAGTCGACCCCCGTAGGACAGGAGCTTGGCCTTCCAACTTGCCAAGCGTTTCTCCAGTCTCTCTTCTACATGCTTCCATTCAGCTATAGTCAGGCGGCGATAATGAATGGGAATACCTAGGCAATGGATCGGAAATTGCCCAATGACAGCCAAAGATCTCAGCATAAGCAGCTGCTGCTTCTGCGGCTTCACCAAAACAGAAGAGTTCGCTCTTATGAAAGTTGATCTTGAGACCAGAGAGTTCCTCAAAAGCACATAATAGTAATTTGAGGTTTCTGGATTTTTCTAAATCATGATCCAAGAACAGAATTGTATCATCTGTATATTATAGAATAGATAAGCCTCCTTCTACCAAATGAGGTATGACACCAGTGACTTGTCCCGCCAGCTTAGCCCTCTCAACAAGGGTAGCTAACATATCTGCCACGATATTAAACAAAATTGGGGAAGCGGGGTCACCTTGGCGAAGCCCCTTCCTAGTCTGAAAGTAAGTGCCCACATCGTCATTTACCTTGATGGCCACACTACCTCCAGACATAAAACTCTCTATCCATCGACACCATGTACTAGAAAACCCTTTCATGCGTAATGTTTGCAATAGAAAAGGCCATTTCACTTTATCATAAGCTTTTTCGAAGTCGATTTTAAAAATTACTCCGTATAGCTTTTTGTGGTGAAGCTCATGTACCGTTTCATGCAGAGCAGCAACACCACCCAATATATTACGTCCTTGCATAAACGCTATTTGGGTAGGTTTGACCACATGGTCAGCCACCCCATTCAGCCGGTTAGTGGCTACCTTTGTAAAGATTTTGAAGCTTACATTAAGAAGGCAAATCGGTCTATATTGTTGAATCTGACTGGCATCTTTAGTCTTAGGTAGAAGAATGATTTCCCCAAAGTTTAAGCGGGAGATGTCAAGTTGGTGCGCATGCAGTTCATTAAACAACCGAACCAAGTCCAACTTAATCAGTTCCCAAAAGCATTGATAGAACTCCGCCGGAAAACCGTCCAGCCCCGGCAATTTATCGTGTTCCATCTGAAACACCGCCGCACGAATATCCTCCTCCTAGAATGGAGAGGTCAGGAATTCGTTTTTCGCAGCAGAAACTTGATGGATATCTTGAGTAAAAGACTCATCCATCAGAAGAGTTGTATGAGCTGAAGGTCCAAAAAGATCTTTATAATAATTCGTAATTAAGTTTTTAAGTTGTGCATCCCCCTCGATCCGACCCTCCTCCTGTTCTAGAGCGAAGATACATTTCTTCCTATGTCTGCCATTGGCCAACATTTGAAAGTACTTCGTATTATCATCCCCTAGGACAAGAGAGTCCGTCTTGCAACGCTGGTACCATTTGATTTCCTCTTCGCACAAAAGACAGGCAATCTGCTCATTAAGATGAATTTTTTGGTCAATCTCCGTGGGAGTCAGAGGCCTCACCTCCATGATTTTATCTAGAGTATCAATTAATGTAGAAAGTCGCAACTTTTGTTTCTTATAGATTCCAGCAGTGTGTTTAGCCCAACCACGAAGGAATCGGCGCAGAGCGCGAATGCGATTGTTCCATCGTTCAATTGGTGTATTACCACGAGATTGACGTTGCCACACTTTTTTAACCAGCTCATGAAAACCCTCTCTAGTTAGCCATCCCAGTTCAAATTTGAATTGGTGAACATTCCCACTAGGAGCAGCCAAACCAAAATCAGCAAGCAAAGGCGCATGATCCGATAAGGCGTCAATTCGTTCTAGTGCCCGTACCAAAGCAAGAGGATATTTGAATTCCCAGTTGGTGGTAACCAGAACTCGATCTAGTTTTTCAAAGGTTGGGTTTGCTCTGTTATTGGCCTAGATATATTGGCAACCAGACATACAGAGCTCCAGCAAATCGAGGTTGTCGATAACATCGTTGAAAAGAAAAGGCCAACGAGAATCAAATCTGTCATTGTTCTTTTCTAGCTGATTCCGAAGGATATTGAAATCCCCCCAATTAACATGGGATGGGGATTCTCTCGGCAGGTATTGACCAACTCTTTGAGGAATGCCGATTTGAATTCCTCTTGAGCGGTGCCATAGACAGCCACCAAGCTCCAAATGAAATTGTCAGCTTTATTTCGAAGGTGGAATTTGATATGATATTCCCCCTTCGAAGTAGATAACAATTCCAAGTATGTGGAGTGGATTCCAAGTAGAATACCCCCAGATCTCCCAGAAGGTGGTAGGATATGCCATTCGTAATCATAACTACATGAAAAATGGTCAAGATCGCGTGTTGGAAAATCACGTTTGCTACACTCACTCAGACATGGCCACAAAGTCCAAAGCATGATCTCTAACACAATCAGAAATATGATTATGCTTAGCCAAGTCACCAAGACCTCTTCTATTCCAAAACATCCCTCTCATGATGAACCTTTTTTATGTTTAGAGATTTTTGCCTTCTTAGTTGGACGACCCTTTTTATTTCCTGAATTAGACTTATTCTTTTGTACCGACGCGACGAGCTCACATAGCATAGTGTCACGTGCAGTATCTTCCAAGCCTACTTCGGTAGTATCTCTAACCAGATGAGAAAGGAGTTTGCCTTCATTATTGACATCAGACTCCTCTTCCTCCTCATCTGACAAAATAAAGCTGACTTTGGAGCAACTGTAAGCTGGTCGAACTCCACTTGCTTAAGGGCCTTAATAGAGATATCTACCGCTTTATCATTTTGGCCTAAAGAAATACCAAGACTAGTGATATTTGAAGAAACTTTAGCATCATCAAAAGACAAAAAAGATTTCCGGGCAGAAGTACCTTCAAAGTCGAGGTTGCGAGAAGCCGTCCTGCGCATGGCCTTCGATAAGGAGTCCTCATCAGTGGCAGATGCGCCGTCAGCACCGACAAGGTGGCGGCCATTGCGTCTGAGAGGCGTAGGTGTGGCCTCCACCTCAACCTGCGTCCCTGAGGCCAAGAAAGGCGGCATCATTGGGTCCGACGATGGCGTCGAAGACCGTGAGTGCTGAATCACGCCCTCGCCCTCCGAGGTCGGGTCAGCCGCTGACGCACCTGCAGGTGAAGAAGGCACCGAGGAAAGCGCCCTCAGCTCCACCCTTGCGACCTCGCGATCAGCCTGTATTGCCGGCGAGAAGATCACCCCCTGATGAAGAGGGGACAGCTGCCCCAACGAACGAAGTGGCGGCGCCTCCACCGCAGCCCCTTCCGAAGCAACGCTCCCATCCAGCGAAGTAAGCGTCTTCTCACCGCGGATCTGAACCGAAGGTAGTGCTGGAGACGTAGGTACCAAAGACGTCACAGCCAACATCGCAGCCTGAGGAGTCGGCTGAGATCCAGGCGTGGGAGAAGCACGTCGATACGGGTTAGGTGGTGTAACCGCGATAAGTTTCCCCGGCGCCGAAGGTAGAGAAGGGGCAGAAGTGGCTGTGGCTCTCTGCATAGGCACCGCCCTCCTTCCTCCTCCCCTGTTCGCCGGAGCCGTCGAAGTGGTACCCGATGATGATGATTTGGACCTCTTGCTTGTATCATTAGCCCTGAAAGAGTCCTCTCCGTCCTGTCCCCTGTCACACTCAGGATCATCCTCGTGCTCCCAGACGCGAGGGACAAAGTCAGCATCAACCCGGAAATCAGATTCTTCCAAGCTATATCGAAACTCATAACCTTCCTCTAAACAACCACATCCGACGAGAGATAATTAATAGTACTCTTCTGAAAAGCATCGAGGTTGAGCACACCCACCTGTATGCGCACAATACCTTTCCGGTGCAGACAAAGTAGATCCACATCCATCGTGGCGCCGATGACCGAGAAGACCGCCCAGAGACCCAAGAAGTGACGCAGTGCGTGGGGCACGCCATGAACGTGCACCCAAACAGGGATGAGCTTGAAGCGGTGTGGTATATCCTCAGACTTCCATGCCTTGAACTCCAAAGTAACATTGTGCGATTTGCTAAAGACTGTAAATCTAGTTACTCTTAGGAGCACCTCGTCACTAGGGAAGGACATAAGAAATGCATTCTGGCCATGTGGAATTGCCTCGCATGTCCACTGATGCTGATATTGTGCAATCTTGGCCACCTCGGCCTCCACCACGCTTGAAGTGATAGACCCACCTGAGATCGTGACTAGAGCCGTAGGAGAAATCTGTGGAGCCAGGTCCTCCCTGCAGACGTTATCTAGCATCTGAAAGAAAGCCATGTTGTTTGTACCATATCCACAAAGCATCGCCGCCGGTTTCGGCATCTTAAGTGCGGGGCACCGGTGCAAGGTCATCGGATGGTTAGACTTATTACATATGAAACAATATTGTTGCGTCTCGCACACGTCAGTCGTATGTCCTGTGGACTGACATTTGGAACACCACTTTTTGTCACCAAGACATCACCAGCAGGGCCGGTAGTCTAAGCCGGCATGGAAGGCGGATGTTGCATCATTACGAGAGGCCCTTGAGCTGCCGGCACGGAGGAGGCAGGAAGAAGCGCCGGTGCCCCCTGCAGCCCTTGCGCAGGCATGGCTGTAGCAGCAAGGGCGGCTGTTGGCGGCGCGACCCCCTGATGGGTTATGGGGCGTCATCCCTTCCCGTTCTTCGGCTTGCGAGGGCGAGCGGCAGCGGGCGGACCGCCAGCTGATTTGTACGCCGGTCCGGAGTTGAAAGCGATCGGCTGCATACCCACGTTAGGACCCGGCTTCTGCTGCATGGGCGTTGCATGAGGTTGGTATGAAAACACGGGAGACTGCTGTTGTTGCAAGTTGCAACACATATCCCGCCGGCGCTTGATAGTATGGCTGTTGCGGATAGGTAACGGCGAACTGCTGCTGAGGCATGTGCATCTGGTAAAGCTGCTGCTGCTGCACCGGTGCCGGATATTGCTGATGACCCACTGCCGCCATGTTCATCGCTGGCCCGAGCGGCTGGGTCGGCATGACCGGCGGAAAAACGCCCGGGGCGAAGCCCGGAGCTCCACCGGACGAAGAAGCATCCACCGGCTGAGAGGAGACGGGGATCGATCGGCCGGACTTGGCGTTGGGGCCGGTCGGAGTGGCCATCTCCCCTCGCGTCATGGACGGGGAGCGGACGACGGCCGCGAAAGAGCGATCAAAGTTACGGTTTCCTCTTTGCAAATTCCTGTTCCATATATGCCAAAGCGACCGGTTTAGATTAACCATACGCAATGGACGGACCGGATTATACTTACCAGAGCGGGCCCGCCGTGAGAACCGGATCGGGCGTCGGAGTCTGAGTCATCGAAGAACCATCCCCGGCCGCCAGTCGCAACGTGGCCGCAAACCCACCAGTCGACGATGTGGCGGCCTCCCACGATGAAAGGCCAACGGCATGGCATCTCCAATCGAACGAAGAGGAGATACACGAGGAGGAGGAATGGGGCCGATCCATGGCTTTACCAAAACCCTAGACGTCGCCGGCGCTCGGACGGCACCACCTCCAATGATTACCGATGCCGTGGATGCTTTCACTGGGCCGAGTGGACTGCGCTGCTCCCCATCCATCTCCGCGGAAGGAGAACAAAGAGACTTGGACCTGCTCGCCGAAACGGCAGACCGTCGAGGAGAGGGTCGCTCCCACACCCTGGATGCCGGAGTCGGAAAGCCAATGTCCGCCCAGAACTCTTCAGCGAGCTCCTCATCGGTGTTACGCCGGCGCGACACCGACGATGACTCGTCTGTCACGGGCGCAACATCATCCTCAGAGGCCTGCAGGCAAGAAAAAGGAGAACCAGATCCGATCGCCGGAGCTCCCGCCCAACCCGGCGCCAGGGGGAGGCGTCATCTAGATGCGAGCCGCATCCGACGAACTAGATCGTCGCCAGGTCGCCGCTAGATCGCCGTCGCCAGGTCGCCAGGTCGCCGCTAGATCGCCGTCCCCGCTAGAATCCTAGTTGTAACCAGATTCGATTAGGAGTCCGAGTTGATCACTTGAGGGGCTTGAAAGATGCCTTCATGAATCGCCTTACGCCGTGAGGTCCAAATCGCCCATAGAGTGACCGAGAAGCGAACAAATTTATCATGCGATAAGGAGTCCCGGAGTGAAAAGAGACACAGCTTGGCATTGGTTCCATGTTAGCCACAACTACACAAGTCGTCGTCTGCCCGTCTATATTCTCATGTAATTTTCAGTACTTCCTGTTGTTGAAGGAGGTAGTAGGTCCGAAATACTTGATTCTCATGTATGTTTTCATATATATGTATAGTTATCTATGCTCTCAAATTTCTGATCTATTTGGTTTCCATTTTTTGATTATCAGAATATGTTCCATAAAAGCAGATCACGCTTTCTTTCTGTTCATTCTTCCATGGTGCACTTTATATAAGCGGGAACAACTTTACTGTTTATTCTACGAATACATAATGATGTATAGTGGCTGGCTCCAAAACGTTCTGTTTGTACTAGAGATTTACGCTGACGTCTATAAGCAGGATACAATTTGGATACAGCATTCCAGCTTAAATATTTTGGTTCAGCTCGGCTAGATACTGTCGCCAACTCAGCTAATCATGTATTTCGCTACCATCTCTGGCAGTTGTACATTTTGCCTGTATACATCCTATGCAATTGTTTTGAATACAACTTTTCAGCTTGGTTTCCATCCTGTCCATTTTGCCTGTACATTTTGCCTGTATACACTACGACTCATAATTTTCCAGGTGTCTTCCATCCATCAAACAGACGCTCCGCCGCATCACATCAAAAGGCTCTCCTCTCCCACATCCTTGATCATATCTTGTCTCTCACGTCTGGGACAGCAGTCCAGACAAGTTTCACCTCCACAAGTGCGGAGCCTAATTTATAATGCATCAATTCAGTTGATCGTCCTAAAGGTGCGATGATGTTTTTATCAAAAATATCACCAACGCTACGACCGGTGACAAGGAGCACCAACTTTCTACCAAGTGGGACAGCTACAACGCGACGACTCAAGGGAACGGTCCCTCCTGCCTCAATCTCGGCTGCTGCTTCACCACCGTTGTAAAGATCCATACTATACTCATAATTCATAGCGGCAACTCTTGAGACACTACACGGTCCCTTCAAGATATTGACTTCAATGGTAGCTTCAATGGGATATGCAACATACGCACATCTCACTTCCATCCTACTCAGATAGCTATTTAGACTCACACCCATGGTCTGCTTATCGTTAGGGAGGCAGGCCCTGTTGAAAACGATCACACCTTTGCTGAAATCTTCAACCTCACCTCCATCATGGACTATCTTTAAATTCAGCTCAAAATATATTCTGTCCACCGGAACAAGCCCTCGGCATGGATCCATCAAAGTTAACTTGCCATCCTGCAAAAAGAAAATTCAACCAAAATAATCTTGCCATGTGTTTTGGAGCCATACATAAGCATAGGAAAAGATTGGAGGCACAAATACATACCGCCGAGGTGATGAGTTGGGGATCATCCCTTTCACGCCTGAAGAGATAAACACATCTATAGTCTACCTGGTCTCTTGCTACAACGGTACCAAAAACTTTTATCAGGAAGCCAACTTCCGATTCCTTTACCTTCACGGTAATGACATTTACACATGATCCTACGATCGAGTCACGTATTGGTGAAGGTATCATGTTAAGCCGTGGACCACGACAAAAATCAGCTGTGGATACAAGCCACAATCAGAAATCAAAACCAACATGTATGCACATCAAATGGGCACCTAAACAAGATTAACGAATGAAACAATAATAAAAAATACTCACACTCTTTGTCAAAGTCAAAGAAGGCTAGGTTGAATATGTCGAATCGGGTATGGGTGTAAGCATTGACCTTAGGGTCGTATCCCGTAAACTCTTGGCATCGAACTATGTTAAGAGCCTGCAAAGCCTTTTCCTCCAATTCGAGCTCCTGCTCGTCCACAACATGAGGGTAAGATTTTGTTGTCAATCCGCCGGAGCAACAATGGAATAAGTGTAGAAGATGACCATAGGATTTTGTTATTGATGTCACAATGAAACAAGTCGTAATATAAACGACTCTACAGTGGTAAAATTGCACTGCGTCAAAAGAGTGGATCGATCGAGGAACATACCTTGTCGCTCAAACATGTTGTGGAATCTTGCAATCGCTTTGCTATCGTTTCTCCATCTAATTGCGAAGCAAAGACACTCTTGATGTTAAAGATATTACAAATTTCACGCGGAGATTTCCCCTTTATCTTACTAGCAATAGTATGGCAGGCTAGGTCAATCAGTCCTCTTATTTGAAGATATTCCGAAGCCTGCAAGTAGTAATGCAAAGCTTAAATAAATGAAAGGGATATTGCATTTTTTAGCTAAGGAGTTGATTGAGCTCTAATATAATTTTCACTCGAATGAGCAAAACCATTTGTTGCTATATGGGTGTGACTCATATCATACCAGTGGTGGAGCCAGGAACCTACGAAGCCTTGGACCAAAATGTTACATATCCTTGGTTTCATACCGGGGAGGGTGTAGCAAATCGATTTATAATCTTTAACACCAGATTGAAATCCAACACTTAAATTCTTTTGTTTGTGGTACCATAAGTTCCTCTCCACTATTCTTGAATTAAAAGTTTAGAATTCTCACGACTAAGCTCGATGTGAATTAGGTGTATGTAAATCCAACTTTACAAAAATCTCGTAAAGCAAAAAAAATATTCAATTGATATAATATCAACTAATAATAGAAAATTGAGGCATACCTAAGTTACTGAATTTGTTTGTTTCATATATAATGTGTACACTCTGTGTATGTATGTTCTATCCTATAGGAATTTCGCTATAGGAAATTTGATAGGAATTGATTTGTTATTATGGTTAAATAACACGGTTCATTATTAAACCATGGATTGACAATTATACCCAAGCTGATTCTATCAATTGATTGAGGTATAACTTTTCTTAGATATATATATATATATATATATATATATATATATATATATATATATATATTTTTGGGAAAGTATGTATGTATGTACTCACCAGGATGAGGTCGAAGAGGGCCTCGTGGTTGAAAGCAGCGATGAACTCTGCATCCCAGTCGCTCAAGTAGTGGGATCCGGAGGCGTGCATCTTGGAGTAGTCCATCACCTTGGAGAGTGTGTCGCTTCGGACGGAGAGGCGGATGAGGCAGTACTTGATTTCGCCGCCGCCGCCGTCGTCGGAAGGGATGATGTGGTTCTCGAAGTCGTGCTTTATCATTATTTTGATGGACACGTTTGGCTGGCGGCCGTTGGCTCGCTAGCGGTAGCGAGCGGCCAGTCAGAAAAGGAAAATTCCTGTCCCCCCGTTCTGAGAAAGGAAGACTTCCTTCCGACCCGCAAAATTCTCTTCCTCCTTCCGACCCGCAAAATTCATTGGCTCGGTAGTGTTTGCGAGCGGCCGTCAGCCAGACAAGTCCACCAAACATAAAACAAGGCCCTGTCGCAATCACGTGACTCCACTACTCTCTAGAAAAAGCCTCCCACGCCCCTCACGTCCACACTTCCTCCTCCACAGGTTTCCTTCTTCTCCACTTTCCCTTCACCTTGCCTGTAGATCTGCCACCGATCTTCTCCATAGTTGGAGGGAGTAGCAAAACAGGAAGCCAAAAAAAAGAAGAAAATCTAATCTCTGTGTAATTAAACACCACTCTGTGCAACTATACCCTGTAGTAAAACCAACTTTTGCCTGAATGTGTGCAAATAGACACAACGAAGTAACAAAAAAAAGAGAAAATTTGATCTCTTTTTAATTAAACATCACTTTGTGCAACTAGACCCTATAGTAAAACCAAATTTTGCCTGGATGTGTGCAAATAGACACAAGGGAGTAGTTTTGCAGATAGCCCAAACTAAAAACATGACTGGATGTTCCTGTTTGTGCAACTAATCACAGTTCCAACAATGCCAACCTTTTGTGCAATGTGTGCAACCAAACAGCCAAAATACTAGAAAATATGGGCTTGATGTATTGTTTGTGCAGAAAGAAGCACATATTTGCGCAACTAAAAAAGCATGGGTTCCAAAAGAAACCTTTTTATGCCATGTGTGCACATTGAAGCCTGTATTTTTGCCAACTAAAACATGATCCAAAACCAACTTTTCCTGCTATGTGTGCAACCAAACAATCAAGACTAGAAAAGAGATGTGCAAACTAATCATGGATCCATAAGCCAATTTTTGCTGTAAATGTGTGCAACCAACACACGTAGACATGGATGTGTGCTTCCGACCAGCAAAAACAGCGAAACAGAAACAGAAACCCAAGGCCCGGTCGCTATCACATGATGACCCCACTACCCTCCAGAAGCCTCCCACGCCTCCCTCACCTACACTTCCTCCTCCAAGGCGTCTCCTTCTCCATAAAATAAAGGGGATCCCATCCTGGATCCAAAAACCTACAGAGCTGCCATGGCAAACCAAACAAGGTGATTATTTTGACAAGAACTAAAGTGGTAACAGGAGGGAGGAGAAGAAGCATACCAGGTAGCATCAATCAAGGTAAGTTCACTTCTGGCTCCAAATCCTCCCTTTTGTACTTTCCCTTCCCCTTTGCCTTTGGATCTTCCACCGGTCTTCTCCATAATTGGAGGGAGTAGCAATAGTAATCTGATGTTTGTGTAATTAAACACCACTCTGTGCAACTAGACCCAGTAGCAAAACCAACTTCTGCATGGATGTGTGCAAATAGATATAAGGGATTAGTTTTACAAAAAATGTGCAACAAAACAGCCCAGACTAGAAACATGGAGTGGATGTAGTGTCTGTGCAAATAGAAGCACATATTTGTGCAACTAAATCATGGATCCAAGCCAAGTTTACCTGCAATGTGTGCAACCAACAACCAAAACTATAAAAGAGTAAATATATGTGCACACTAAGCATTAATCCAAGGACAACTTTCCTGCAAAATGTATGCAACAAACTGCCCGGACTAGAAAGATGGACTGGTGTACTGTTTGTGCAAAAAGAAGCACATATTTGTGCAACTAAAAAGATGGACTGGGTGTAGTGTTTCTGCAAAAAGAACATATTTGTGCAACTAAGCATGGGTCCAAGCCAACCTTTTTATGCAAATGTGTGCAACAATACAACCCAGACTAGAGTCCATATGTTCTAGTCTTTTGGCTGTTGGTTGCACATATTGCAAGAAAATATGGTTTTGGATCCATGTTTAGTTGGCACAAATACGGGCTTCTATTTGCATAGACACTACATTCAGACTAGATGAAACTAAAAAAGACTGGATTTGCTGTCTGTGCAAATATAAACATGTGATTATGCAACTAAACTTGTATCCAAAGCCAACTTTTGCCGTAAATGTGTGCAACAAAGAAACTAGAATAGAAAAGGCACAAGAAAAGTATTAAAAACGAGCGTACAAATAGTCTTGTCTCACACAAATTGCAATAGGGGGAAAATGTTCTATATACTAAAAAGGTGCCAAGGTGATCACATTCCGATGTGATCACCTGAGGTTTTGCAAAACATAAGGTGCCAAAGGTGATTAGTTAACACTACATACAAAAAAATTGTTGTTCTTCAGGACAACTGGATAAAAAAGGTTGACGATGCCAACTTGATATTATGTTAGACGTGCAACTAGAAAATGCAGAGGATGCCAACTAAAATAGTTACTCTTGTGCAACTAGCTAGAAAGGCTGAGGATGTCAACTAGTTAGATGCTATTGTGTAACTAGAAAATGCTCAGGATGCCAACTAATAGAATACTCATGTGGAACTAGAAAGACTGAGGGTGCCAAGTCATTGGGTACTCTTGGGCAACCCTAAATTTTTTGAAGATGGGACTAAAATATAGTTACTCTTGTGCAAATAGAAAGGCTGAGGATGTCAATTAGTTGGATACTGTTTGTGCAAGTAGAAAAGCTAAGGATGCCAACTAATTGAATACTCTTGTGCAACTAAAAATCTTGAGGATGCCAATTAATTAGATACTCTTGGAAAATGAAATATTCAGCACTTGCATGATCAATCAGAATTGCACATTCAGGTTTCAGGCTTCTAGAAGAAAATGCCGAGGGTGTCAACGCAACTACAAAAAGACTGAGGATGTCAACTAGTTGGATTGAATTGTGCAACTAGAAATGCTGAGAATGCCAACTAATCAGGTACTCTTGTGTAACTAGAAAATCCCGAGGATGCCAACTCATTTAGATACTCTCTAGGACACGTCATCATCCTCTCCATCCCCGTCATTATCAGCGCCACATGGTTGCCGCTTAGCAGCCCGTTTTGAGTTCCATCAAGAGGTCCTATTGGGAGAACCCTAAAATGAACAAAAAAGATTGAACTGTTGAGAGGATAAAAGAAAAGAGCATAATAAATGGTCATAGGATAAAAGAAAAAGAAAATATGAACCTCTGTTTCACTGCCAGGCACATCTCCTTCACCAACCATTTTGTCTCTGCAAAACAGAAGAGAACAAACATATTAGTCAAAATTAACAAAATTGCACTGGGGGCGACAAAATGAGGGTGGGTAGGTTACATTTACATATGAAGTTGGAAACTTAAATTAACAAGTTGCACACGGACAGAAAAAATGAAAAAAATGGGTACTCTTCATATGAAGTTGGCAAATCAAGGTAACAAGTTGCACAAGAATTAAAAAGAAAGTTGCACATGAATTTCTTGAGCGAAAAAACTGCCACCCAGAAATAATTATACTACTTGGTTGGTAAGTCAATCAAAACAAACTGGATAAGGGGACCTGCCTAGTTGCAAAAAAGATGAGTGATGAGGCCTACTTGTAGGACGACATGCTTCTAGTTTACATTAGTGTTGTACAAGTTTTCAATGGTCATATCCAACTGAGAACTACTATATGTGCAACTACAATACTGCAGATGCCAACAGAAAAGTGTGACTAGCAAAAGTAGACCGACTTAAGCAACTCCTTCCAGTAGGATGTGCAACTTTGACAACAGCCCCGACCAACTGCATGGTAGTCAATGTGCAACTCTGAAAATATGGTTGTGCAACTATTTCTATGCTCTTCAAAAAATTCAAGATTGATAATTTACCGAACATACAAGCGTCACAGTGCTAGCCAACTAAAGAAAACACTTATTTCACCACCCAATCATTGAACGTTAGCTGACTAAAAAAAACTTATTTCACCACCCAATCATCTGCTGATTGATAAGTTTTTGCAAGGAAGATGAAACATATATAGAATTGGATTAGTTCGCTTCAGCAACTATCATCATGTACTCTAGCAGACTAGCACTAAATTAGAAGAGGAAATTAAACGTTAATTAAAGATGTAAAGACAAACTAGACTCGTGTGCCAGGTTTATTAGCAAAATACTACTATACTGTACTAGATTGTATTGACATGCAGGCACCCAGAAATACACCGGTGCCTCTGAACATTTTGCTTCCGCAGTAGATATTGCTAGGATATGACGGTCCAAGCAAAGAATTTCCGACGAGAAGCTCTCGCAGTCGAGCGAATGCAACGCTCTCCCATGGGACCCCTCTGCCCGAATCAGCCCAGAAATGTTGTCGGCGTCTGGAGCTGACATTGCTGCACCTAGGCCCAACAGATCATGATGCCAGAAAGACCACATCAGACACCACTACCACCGGAGGTTGCTCCATCTCTGCCATCGCGTGACGCCCACATCACACGCCACCGCGACCAGAGGATCCTTCACCCCTGCCATCTGGGACGCAGTGGGCTCAATCGGAGCCAGAGGGGAAGGATCTCAGCCGGCCTTGGGCAGAGGAAGTAGACAACGGCCGCATCCCGTCGACGACGGCAGTGAACAAAGGTGATGGGGCTGGATCTGGTTGGGTGGGCAGCAGCCGAACGGGCGACCTTACCTGCGCCGGCGACGAGAAGCGGGTCCCCGCCGCGCTGCAGCCCTTCCCCTTCCCTGCAACCCGTCTTCGGCTGCGTCGCGGCAGCGGTTGTCTCTCGCCGTCGGATTTGGGGAATGAACAGGGCAAGAAGAGAAGGAAATGGATCGGGGAAGTAGACAGAGGCCCGTGCCAAGGGTGCTTCCTACGCGACCCGAACCGTCTGGAGCAGGAGAGCGGCGCTTGCGGGCGGGCCCAGCCACGTACACGTTTGGTCGCCTCCCGACCAGGTACGACCTGATGCCGAGGACCGCACGATCTGGGCTGATCGAGCGGCTCGTGTTCGGCCGCTCGTTTCGCCGAGATAATGCGCGTGCATTCTGAAGTATTTGGGTATTTTGATTTTCCTGCCGCAATGGGTCTCCGCCTCTGCCTCTGACAACACGAAGTCCACGCCGTCCTCGCTCCGCAACATCACCATCTTCTTCTTTTCCTCCCCCTCCGCCGCCATGGCTCCTCTGCTCGCTCTCGCTCTTGCTCGATTTGATGTTGCTTGGGCTAACCCTAGAGGATCGACTTTTTTGCGCGGCAGGCGATCCAGATTCGGAGCCGTCGATTTGTTGTCTGGAAGTGCACAGTGCATATAGAGCAGTCTGTATGGGCTACGTTTAGGTTTGAGACAACACAAAAAAAGGTCCGAGTCAAAGCTGGGCTTACCGCAATATTGGTTGGGCCTACCCACGACCTCCGGCCCCAGCCCAGCTCGCGTCCTGCCGTGCTTTTGTATTGGGCGACGTAGTACGATGATTGTGGGAAAATCCTATTCACCGCTCGTTGCATCGAACTATCGACACAATGCACAGGGGGCAACTAGTTGAGGAGTGTTCGTTCGCAGCCTCTCCAAGGGTCACTTACTCATTTGAAGTTGGCTAAGAGCACGTCACTTGACACGCTCTCAGTCGCCACCACGTCTCGCGCTCTGTGCGTTTCCTTCGGAGTTTATTTCTTTCGAAGGCGTTTTCTACTTTTTAGATGATAGTTTCTTTTTTTTTTGTTTTTTGGCTTTTCACCGGCATTTCGTAGTGGTGTTTCGACCAAAAAGAAAATTAAAAAAAAATACACGAAAAAACATATTATTTTTTGTTTTCGCGAGAGGCACGGTTTTTATTTCATGAGAGGCATGATTTTGCTTCCGCGAGAGTTACGGTCGTGTCTCTCGGAAACAGGAAAAAAAATGTGTTTTTTCATATTTTTTTATTTTTACTTCCACAAGATACACGGTTTTGCTTCCATGAGTGCCTCTCAGAAACAAAAAATAAAATAAGTTTTTTCCTTCCGAGAGAGGCACGGTTTTGCTTCCGCGAGGGGCACAGCCGTTCCTCTCAAAAACGGACAAAAAACACATTTTTTTTTCTTCCACGAGAGGCATGATTTTTTGCTTGGTTTTTTTTGAGAAAAAAAGTTCATAAAAACCTATCAACATGGGACCTAATTTTGAATCTCGACGCAAGAAACCCAATGGTTAAAACGGATCAAGTTTTAGACGAACGATTTAAGAGATAACACATTTTAAATAAACGAACATACGAAAAAAAGATAAAACTCTGAGATGTAGTGCGCCACTTATTTTAAGCTGAGAGAACGGAGTGACCATTTGGAAGGAGTAATACTTAATTGGCAAAATCACTAGTTGAGGAGTACTCGTTGCAAAGATCACTCCAACCTTTCCAGGTTGCGACAAGTGGCACGCTGCATGTGCGCCACTTGTGTAGTTTTCCCTTTTTTGTAGAATCGTTTATTCAAATCGTTTTATCTCTTAAACCATGCATCCAAATCTCGAACCGCTTTCACTGTTGATAGATTTTGACGAACTTTTTTTTCCATGAAAAAACGGATGAATAAACTGAACTAGGAGCACGGGTTTTTTCTCTTTCTGAAAGAGGCACGCCCGTGCCTCTCACGAAATCACAACAGTGTCTCTCGTGGAAGCAAACCGTGACTCTCGCGGAAGTAATAATGAAGAAAAACGTGTTTTTTTGTTTTCGAGGAGGCACGTCCATGCTTCTCGTGGAAGCACAACCATGCCTCTCACGGAAGCAAAACCGTGACTCTTGTGAAAGGAAAAAAATGCGTTTTTCCCGTTTTTGAGAGGCACGGCCGTGACTATCGCGAAAGCACAAATGTACCTCTCGCGAAAACAAAAGCGTGACTCTCTCGAAAGAAAAAAAATAGAAAATGCATTTTTTTGTTTCCGAGAGGCACGGCCGTGACCTTCGCGGAAGCACAACCATGCCTCTCGCGGATGCAAAACCGTGACTCTCGCGAAAAAAAACAGAAAACACATTTTTTTTCGTTTCTGAGAGGCATGGCCGAGACTCTCACGAAAGCAAAACCGTGAATCTCGCAAAAACGTGCTTTTTCGCACAAATAGTTTTTTTTCAAATTTTCTTTTATCCAAAAGCTAAGGAAGACCGATGGAAAACCGAAACGTAAAAAACAAGAAAAAAACGTTTAAAAGCCGAAAATGCGTGCAAAAAAATTCGAAGGGAACGCCCAGAGTGCGACATGTGGCGAATGACTGAGAGCGCGTCAAGTGACGTTGGTCGTTGTGAGGCTCCTGAAGGAGCGCTTGTCAACTAGTTGCTCCCCTCAATTAGTGATTTCGAACGCAACAGGCGAAACCCCCGCAGCGTTAGAAATGGGCCGGCCCATTTTACCACAGCTAGCCACCCGGTTATGGGTTTCCTTGTGTATTTTTTTTCTTTTTCTATTTTTTCTTCTTTCTTTTTTCTTTATTTTTGATTTTCTCTTTCTTTTCTTTTTCAAGTTTATTTTTATTTTAAAGAAGTTCATGTTTTCAAATATTATTTGGAAATTTTAAAAATTGTTTGTGCATTTAAAACATTGCAAATTTAAAACGTTTTGGGTTTTAAAAAATTGTTCATAAAATAAAAATGTTCACATTTTATGAATAATGTTTGGAAATTTCAAAAAATGTGTTTATTTTTCAAAAATTGTTTGGGATGTTTTTGTTCATAATTTTAGAGTTTCAAAATATGTTCCAGATTTCAAAAAATAATTGCGTTTCCTGAAATTATTCACAAATTTTAAAAAATGTTCACCAGTTTGATTTTTCATTTTTTTGAGAGTTTCAAAATATGTTCGTTTCAAAAATTGTTCACAAATTTCAAAATTTGTGTGAGTTTCAAGATAAGTTCATGTTTCCAAATTTTGGTTTGGAATTTTAGAAAATATTCCCAATTCAAAAAAATGTTCATGATGTTCAAAAAATGTCCATTTATCAAAAATGTTTTGTTCTTTATAAAAATTTCAAAAATTTGGAAAGTCTTTCGTTTCCTAGAACACTCAGTTTTTTTTTCAAAAACAATTTACTTTTTGAAATATAAAAAATAATTCGATTCTGCCATGTTGCTTGGTTCTTGAGGTTTGGCGTTGCAATATGTCCATTTGCAACTGCTAGCTCAACCATAGTACCATGTTGTGAATAGCCCGAGATCCTGTGTTCGAATCCCCAGACAGCCGTTATTTTTTAGCTATAGTACGCGTACCTTCATGGGCCGGCCCAGTCAGAGGCTTGCCTATGCGAAATGCCGACTCTTTGCTGCAGAGAGCGTCATATAGGAGGTCCCATGTTTGTGAGTTAAAGTTTGTCTATAACACCCTAAAGTATCAAGATTCAGCCTCTTTACTCCCTAAACTATTTTCTGAAAATCTAAGGGAATCTCCAACAGTGATCCTCAAACCCCACGCAATCGTCCAGATCGGGCGCTCCGGACATGTTTTGCCATCCAACGTGGTCCTGTATCATTTCGCTCGGCGGTCTGTACGCACTATTTTCCGCAAACCGGAGACAAAGTGGGGGGCTTTTCGGACGTCCGGATTGCTACCATGTTTGCGTTTGACCGCACTGGCCTACCAAAAACCCTCATCCCTTGCCCACGCGCGTCCCCGTTCGGTGCCAGCTGCCAGCATCCTTGACGCTGTAGAGCAGCCGCTCTGCGGAACGATGCGGCCTATCACTTGCGCTGGAATTGAAGTGGCTGCCGACCGAGAGTGACACCCATGCTGTGTCCCTGGTGTGTGCGCCTATTCAATGCCGGAGAGACATTTAGTGTACAGGATGGGACGGATATCTACCATGCTCGTTCAATACCTGATGACCCACAAGTATAGGGGGTCAATCGTAGTCCTTTCGATAAGTAAGAGTGTCGATCCCCACAAGGAGTAGAAGGAAATGACAAGTGGTTTTCACCAAGGTAAGTTCTGCAAGCACTGAAATTGTCGGTAACAAGTAGTTTGATAGCAAGATAATTTGTAACAAGCAAGTAATGGTAACGGTAAATAAAGTGCAGCAAGGTAGCCCAATCTTTTTGTGGCGAAGGACAGGCCAAAACAGTCTCTTATAATAAGCAAAGTGTTCTTGAGGGCACACGAAAATTTCATCTAGTCACTTTCATCATGTTGGTTTGATTTGTGTTCACTACTTTGATAATTTGATATGTGGGTGGACCGGTGCTTGGGTGTTGTTCTTACTTGAACAAACCCGTGACTTATGATTAACCCCCTCGCAAGCATCTGCAACTACAAGAAAGGTATTAAGATAAAATCTAACCATATCATTAAACATATGGATCCAAATCAGTCCCTTACGAAGTAGCGCATAAACTAGGGTTTAAGCTTCTGTCACTCTAGCAACCATCATCTAATAACTACTCCACAATGCATTCCCTTAGGCCTAAAGATGGTGAAGTGTCATGTAGTCGACGTTCACATGACACCACTAAGGGAAATTAACGCCTAGTTTTAACAAAACACGTTTTAGTAGGATCTTTTGGAAAACTAGTTTTAATAATAATTCAGTTAGGAATAAGCATGCACAAAACCTTGTTTCGATGGTAAAACATGTTTAAGTACAGGGGACTGGCGAACTGCACCGTCGCCGCAGCGTCCTCGCATCGGCATAAGAGATGATCGTGTCATGGATGCCGTGGTACTGTGGTAGGCCGTCTCAATGCTCACCAACGTGAATCTTAGCAGAATAAATAACACTCGTGCGACAGACATGTGAATGACCAATCATTGAAGAACAAGAATTAGCATACAAGGAATCTGCTGCGGCTGCACAACTCAAGATCAAATTATTGAGACAAGCATTTAGGACTCGGAACCAAGCCCTGAAGACGTTGGTGATGTAGCATCGACCTGCTCGGGAAGGACCAGTGGTTGACTGTGATGCGACGGCCGCCACAGGATGAGTGCTCGCCGGGGAATGATCCGTGGTCAACAGTGATGACGACGGCTCGGTGATGGCAACGGCCATGAGAGCCGCAAGATGTTGTCGCTGGGAAGGAGAAGACCAGTTGTTATTGGGGAAGGAGTAGACCACTGGTTGACGCCGCGGCCGGCGGCGGCGCGGGAGTACTGGTTACGGCGATGGCCATGGGCGATGCAAGATGAGTTGTGCTGGGAAGGAGAAACTGAAGGAAATATGCCCTAGAGGCAATAGTAAAGTTGCTATTTATATTTCATTATATCATGATAAATGTTTGTTATTCACGCTAGAATTGTGTTAACCGTAAACTTAGTACATGTGTGAATACATAGACAAATAGAGTGTCCCTAGTATGCCTCTACTTGACTAGCTCGTTAATCAAAGATGGTTAAGTTTCCTGACCATAGACATGTGTTGTCATTTGATGAACATGATCACATCATTAGAGAATGATGTGATGGACAAGACCCATCCGTTAGCTTAGCAGTATGATCGTTTAGTTTTATTGCTATTGCTTTCTTCATGACTTATACATATTCCTCTGACTATGAGATTATGCAACTCCCAAATATCGGAGGAACACCTTGTGTGCTATCAAACGTCACAACATAACTGGGTGATTATAAAGATGCTCTACAGGTGTCTCCGAAGGTGTTTGTTGGGTTGGCATATATCAAGATTAGGATTTGTCACTCTGAGTATTGGAGATGTATCTCTGGGCCCTCTCGGTAATGCGCATCACTATAAGCCTTGCAAGCAATGTGACTAATGAGTTAGTTACGGGATGATGCACTATGGAACGAGTAAAGAGACTTGCCAGTAACAAGATTGAACGAGGTATGATGATACCGACGATTGAATCTCGGGCAAGTAACATACCGATGACAAACGGAATAACATATGTTGTTATGCGGTTTGACCGCTAAAGATCTTCATAGAATATGTAGGAACCAATATGAGCATGCAGGTTCTGCTATTGGTTATTGACCGGAGATGTGTCTCAGTCATGTCTACATAGTTCTCGAACCCGTAGGGTCCGCACGCTTAACGTTCGATGACGATTTGTATTATGAGATGTCTTTTGGTGACCGAAGTTTTTTCGGAGTCCTGGATGAGATAACGGACATGAAGAGGAGTCTCGAAATGGTTGAGAGGTAAAGATTCATATATTGTAAGGTTATATACGGACACCGGAATGGTTCCGAAGAGGTTCGGGGATTTTTTTCAGGAGTACTGGGAGGCTACCGGAACCCCCCGGGAAAGTTAATGGGCCTAATGGGCCATAGTGGAGAGAGGGAGGCTGCCACAGGAGGTGCCCCCCCCCCCAAGCCCAATCCGAATTGGACAAGGGGTGGGGACACGGCCCCCCTTTCCTTTTCCCTCTCCCCCTTTCCCCTTTCCCCTCTTTGCTGGAAGGAAGGGGGCGAATCCTACTAGGAGTGGAGTCCTAGTAGGACTCCCCCCCATGGCGCGCCCCCCTTGGGCCGGCCACCTCCTCCTCCCCTCCTTTATATACGGGGACAGGGGCACCCCAAAGGCACAACAGTTGTTTCTTAGCCGTGTGCGGTGCCCCCCTCCACAGTTTACTCCTCCGGTCATATTGTCGTAGTGCTTAGGCGAAGCCCTGCGCGGATCACATCACCATCACCGTCACCACGTCGTCGTGCTGTCGGAACTTGTCGGGGATATACCCCGCGGTGTAAACCGGCTGGAAGTATAACCCGGCCGGACTTGACGGTTTATTTGAAGACCCCGCAGACACTTGGCGATTTACTGGCGACCCACCCTGACCTGGCGGTTTACAAGCAACCCGCCTGGTCATTATGACTCACTGGTGACCCGGCGGGTTGATCAGACGGATGACAAGGCCCAAGGCCCAGAAGGCCGGTTCATACTATGGTGGGTCGGTTTAAGAGGAAAGGCGTGAGGAATATTTCCCTTACAAGGAGTCAAGACCCGAACTTGTATCCGATTTATATTAGAAGGTAGACTAGTCCTAATCCTAATAGGACTCCACATGTAACCCGCCCCTCTAACTTATATAAGGAGGGGCTGGACTCCCCAAAGAAGGATAAGAAAGAATAAATAATCTCTAGGGCTAGACAAAAGAGCCGGTTTACGGCGACTCCCTCGTGATGATAATGAGACCTAGCCACAAACAACATGTAGGGCTATTACCGGATGATGTTTCCCGGGGCCCGAAGCTGTCTAAATCCTTGTCTTGTGTGTTGATCCGCCCTGCATCTCTCGTAACACTCAATCCCTCTCAAGCTACCACATAGATGCGTTGGCCTCGCGACTAAGTCCTGATACTAAGGACATCTGCCGTGACAAAACCACAACAGTTGGCGCCCACCGTGGGGCTCGGGCACGGTGGTGTTGAGTTCTTGGAGGGCGCTATTCCAGGGATCGAGAAGTTCCGCCCAGCTGATGGAAAAGTTCCGACCAACACGTCGGAGAGTTCCTGCTGGCTCGCCGAAAAGTTCCGTCAGGCTCATCAAAAGGTTTCGCTGGCTCGTCGAAAAAAGTTCTGACCGGATCATTCAAAGGTTCTGACTGCCTCGACGAAAGGTTCTGTCTGAATCACCAAAGAGTTCCGTTCGCCTCGACGAAAAGTTCGGTCCGAATCACCGAAGGGTTCCAGCTGAATCGCCGAAAGGTTCCGTCCGAGTCGCCAAAGAGTTCTGGCCTAGGCTAAAAAAAGGTTCCGGATTATCAAAAAGTTCCTGCCAGATTACCCTGAGGTTCCCGCTCAAAAAAGTTCCGGAGTATCAAAAAGTTCCGGCCGGGTTATCCAGAGGTTCCGTCTCAAAATGTTCCGGATTATCAAAAAGTTCAGGCCGGATTACCCTGAGGTTCCGGCTCAAATACTTCCGGATTATCAAAAAGTTCCGGCCGGGTTATTCAGAGATTCCGGCATAAATTAATTTCTGGACCATGCAAAGATCATCTGGCGTTCAGATGCATCAGGTGATATTTGTCCAACCTTATTTTAGTAACATATATTATTTTTTCTCAAAGAACAGTTTATCTTTGCCTTGGTCTGCAATACTGTTTATCCAGGACAATTGTTCATTGCAAGAGCGATGGTCGTATCAGGGAGGTATGGCTCGTGCCACCATTATCATGCGCTGGCATATGACTATGCCCTGTGCAACCCGCCGTTTTTTACGGCCCAATTTATATCAATATGACGTGGTTGATTCACCCGTCCGCGCGGCTTACCGCGCCTGAGATTGTCTCATTCATCTGCGCCCGCTTACAATGCCACGACCGACTTATCTGTCTGTGCCGCCTTTGATGTTGCGGTCGTCTTTGCCGTCCGTCTCTCGTGGCCTGGTCTACATCAACATACCGGGCCGCACCTGTCTGCATGAGCCGTTTATTGGGTATGAGCAAGTCACAACTTGGGTAGCCCGATTTTCTTTCAAAATTGGAGGCAAATTATCATCAACCGCCGTTTGCATTGGATGGTTCAATGGGCAGGCGCACAAATCGCCGCCACTACAGTTTTAGTTAACTTCAAATCGCCAGTTGGAAGGAACCATTGGCCGAGTTGCTGACACGGCTCGTACGGGATCATTTATAACCGCCGCGCGATCACCTCAACTTTTTGTGGATTCACATCGCGTTATCAACATCAATGATATACACCTTCTGCTATGGTCAAACATAGAGAATCTCAAGCCAACTCCTCGAGTCACCTTGAGACTCGGGGGCTACAATGATATGATGCAGCTATATGCCGGTTTTCAGTGAAGTCAAGAACCCCAGGACGTTGGAGGGAAAGATAACCCAGTCCCGGAGGCTACTACCATATTGATGACAATTTGAAGGCCGTCAGAAAATTTCCGGTTCAAAATAAAGAATGCCGATTTAAAATCCGGTTCAAGAGAAATCTGTTCTCCCACAAAGCTCGAAAGCTCTCAAATCCGGTTTAAGAATTTCCGGTTCAAGAGGAATTAATCTCTCGCAAGTTCGAGCTGAAAGGCCGTCAGAAAATTTCTGGCTGAAAATGAAGGTTCCGGTTTAAAATCCGGTTCAAGGGAAAGATGTCTCCCATAAAACATTGAAGCTCTCAATATCCGGTTCAAAATCCCGGTTCAAGAAGAATTTATCTCTTACAAAAAGTTAAAGGTAGCCGAAGAGGACCTGTTGCCATGATGTGCGGTTCAAACATGGGTATCCTGCCTTATTGGCCTGTCATATTATTGATCACATGGGGGCTTCTGCTTATAAAGCAGCATCCGGTTTACCCCTTGATTCAGCTTATCAAAGCTTTCTACAATATCACTTGGGGGCTTGGTCGTATCCGAACCATAGCTACACCTCTTGATCGGCGCAATGCCACAGCATCACTTGGGGCTTGGTCATATCCGAACCATAGCTACACCTCTTGATCGGCGCAATGCCACAAAGATCACTTGGGGCTTGGTCGATCCGAACCATAGCTACACCTCTTGATCGGCGCAATGCCACAACATCACTTGGGGGCTTGGTCGATCCGAACCATAGCTACACCTCTTGATCGGGCGCAATGCCACAAAGATCACTTGGGGGCTTGGTCGTATCCGAACCATTGCTACACCTCTTGATCGGCGTAATGCCACAACGTCACTTGGGGGCTTGGTCGTATCCGAACCATAGTCACACCTCTTGATCGGCTCAAAGCCTCGACTACAACGGTTTTTATTTGCCTTTTGCTAAGTTTATCTTTCTTTTGATAAGATTTGTGATGTTTTTAAACCGGAGTTCATCAACCCGGCTTGACATTCAGCTACAAGTTGTCAGTATATGATCAGTCATAATCCGGAGATTATCAACCCGGTCTGGTTTTGACTACAAGTCGCCAGTATTATATATGGTTAATCCGATGTTTATCACAACCCGGCACGGTTTTATCATAAACCGGCACAATATGGAAGGAGTTATCAGTACTCAAGATTGGGGTTATCACCTTTACTACAGTAAAGTTGGTAAACCAATGATGTGATTTAATGTCACATGTATGATATATTTCATATTTGATTATTCTTAAGTGCAGCCTTGGTTATCAACCCAGGTTATATGTTGGGCATTATGACCCGTCCGGCCGTAAACCGCCAGGACACTTTAAACTTGTTGTATGCAGAAACAGGTTGAATAAAGCATGATTATAAATCAGCGGTGTTTATTAACCCGGATTGGCTTTTGACTATAAGTTGCGAGTATGATGATAAATTACCCGGTGTTTATTAAACCGGCCTGGCTTTAAGACGATAAGTCGCCAGTATATGATGAGAAATTATCCGGTGTTTATTAAACCATCCTGGCTTTAAGACGATAAGTCGCCAGTATATGATGAGAAATTATCCAGTGTTTGTTAACCCGGCCTGGCTTTGGACTATAAGTCGCCAGTATATATTTGGATTGCGCCATTGGAATCATGCACTTATAAACATTGGGTTATATTATTCAAATAGCCAAACTTGGCTGAATTTTCATTATGATATTGAATGAATAAGGTTTTCATACCCGATTATATTATCTTGAATAGCCAACATGGCTGGATTTTATTATGGTTATTAATAACCGGTATTATTGAGGTTTTCAAAGTCGCTGTAGCGCAATGGCTATTATTTTATCAAAGGATATGATTTATTCTACAATGGAAGGAATAGTCCCGAGTCGCTGCAGGCTTATGACCCGGCACTTGGGGACTACATTATTTAAATTGAGATTATATCAAATATGCAAGTCTCATGTCGCTGCAGGCATGCACCATGACACTTGGGGGCTAATGCAAAGTCATTTTTTTTGCTCATATTATTGAATACCCGACTCATCATATCATAATAGGCTGGCCCTTGGGGGCTACCAATTGCTCCTGTCAAAATTCAAGGCCTACGATGGAGGCTACATTATAAGATGTTAGTTTCATATAAGTATATATCAAGGCCCAGTTCAGTATTACCTTAATGAGCCGGCCCTTGGGGGCTACACATCACTGCTCAAATCTACATGATTATATTTACAAAGTCCCTGCTCATTATTGCATAATGAACTGGCCCTTGGGGGCTACACTGGTTGAAGTTTTTATCAGCATAAGGCAATTTCAAGTCCCATGTTGCTGCAAGCAAGACAACCCGGCACATGGGGGCTACATAATATGGAGTATTCAATTTTTACTAAGTGACTTGGATAAACAACATGGATTTCTTCAAAAGTGGCAGTATTTATATCGAAGCAAGTCTTAAACCATCACTTTGTTCTGCTCAAGACTTTGGGGCTACAGTCAATATGGATATAAGCGAGAAATATCTTTCAATTTTCAGTTTTGAGCAAACCAGATTGACCCGGTGTCTACAACAATCATGACCCGCCGTTATCAACAATCATGACTCGGCGTCACCAATAACTATGACCCGGCGTCGGCAACAATTATGACCCGGTGCCATCAATATTTATAAACCGGCAATTTTGGCAATGATAAACCGGCAAGTTCTACATTTTCAAACCGACTGATATCAGTTGAATATTTGAAGACCAATATTTTTTCAAATCAGAGCATTGAAGGCCGATTCAAATGGATTCTTTATTTATGAAATATCTTCTACAAGCAAATCGATTATGTAGCTGGTCTATTGACTCGGATTTTTCAGAAGGAGGAAATGACAAGGAATTAAGGATGATCAGATGCCGGTTTACAAGAATTCTTAACCCGGAGCATAATCTGTCAAATTTGTTCTTGTATTTGTTTTACATGATCAGTTTAACATGGATAAATCCAAATTAAACTGGGGGCTAATGTCGGGGATATACCCTGCGGCGTAAACCGGCCGGAAGTATAACCCGGCCGGACTTGGCGGTTTATTTGAAGACCCCGCTGACACTTGGCGATTTACTGGCGACCCGCCCTGACCTGGCGGTTTACAAGCAACCCGCCTGGTCATTATGACTCACTGGTGACCCGGCGGGCGAGTCAGACGGATGACAAGGCCCAAGGCCCAGAAGGCCGGTTCATACTATGGTGGGCCGTTTTAAGAGGAAAGGCGTGAGGAATATTTCCCTTACAAGGAGTCAAGACCCGGACTTGTATCCGGTTTATATTAGAAGGTAGACTAGTCCTAATCCTAATAGGACTCCACATGTAACCCACCCCTCTAACTTATATAAGGAGGGGCTGGGCTCCCCAAAGAGGGACAAGAAAGAAGAAACAATCTCTAGGGCTAGACACAAAGAGCCGGTTTACGGCGACTCCCTCATGATGATAATGAGACCTAGCCACAAACAACATGTAGGGCTATTACCGGATGATGTTTCCCGGGGCCCGAAGCTGTCTAAATCCTTGTCTTGTGTGTTGATCCACCCTGCGTCTCTCGTCCCACTCAACCCCTCTCAAGCTACCACATAGATGCGTTGGCCTCACGACTAAGTCCTGACACTAAGGACATCTGCCGTGACAAAACCACGACAGAACTCTCCCTCGACCTTCTACTGGATCAAGAGTTCGAGGGGCGTCATCGAGCTGAACGTGTGCTGAACACGGAGGTGCCGTACGTTTGGTACTTGGATCGGTTGGATCGTGAAGACGTTCGACTACATCAACCACGTTAACCTAATGCTTCCACTTTCAGTCTACGAGGGTACATGGACACACTCTCCCCCTCTCGTTGCTATGCATATCCTAGATAGATCTTGCATGATCGTAGGATTTTTTTTTGAAATTGCATGCTACGTTCCTCAACAGTGGCATCCGAGCCAGGTCTATGCGTAGATGATATGCATGAGTAGAACACAAAGAGTTGTGGGCGATAATAGTCATACTGCTTACCACCAACGTCTTACTTTGATTCGGCAGTATTGTTGGATGAAGCGGCCCGGACCAACATTACATGACCACGTTCATGAGACCGGTTCTACCGACGTGCTTTGCACACAGGTGGCTGGCGGGTGTCAGTTTCTCCAACTTTAGTTGAATCGAGTTTGACTATGGCCGGTCCTTGTTGAAGGTTAATACAACACACTTGACAAAAAATCGTTGTGGCTTTATGCGTAGGTAAGAAGGGTTCTTGCTAGAAGCCCGTAGCAGCCACGTAAAACTTGCAACAACAAAGTAGAGGATGTCTAACTTGTTTTTGCAGGGCATGTTGTGATTTGATATGGTCAAGATGTGTTGATATATAAATTGTTGTATGAGATGATCATGTTTTGTAGAAGTTATCGGCAACTGGTAGGAGCCTTATGGTTGTCGCTTTATTGTATGAAATGCAATCGCCATGTAATTGCTTTACTTTATCACTAAGCGGTAGCGATAGTCGTAGAAGCAATAGTTGGCGAGATGGCAACGACGCTACGATGAAGATCAAGGTGTCAAGCCGGTGACTATGGAGATCATGAAGATGCTTTAGAGATGGAGATCAAAGGCACAAGACGATGATGGCCATATCACGTCACATATTTTGATTGCATGTGATGCTTATCCTTTTTGCATCTTATTTTGCTTAGTACGATGGTAGCATTATAAGATGATCCCTCACTAAATTTCAAGGTACAAGTGTTCTCCCTGAGTATGCACCGTTGCTACAGTTAAATGCGTGTCGAGACACCTCGTGATGATCAGGTGTGATAAGCTCTACATTCACATACAACGGGTGCAAGCCAGTTTTGCACGTGCAGAATACTTGGGTTAAAGTTGACGAGCCTAGCATATGCAGATATGGCCTCGGAACACTTAGACCGAAAGTTCAAACGTGAATCATATAGTAGATATGAACAACATAGTGATGTTCACCATTGAAACTACTCCATCTCACGTGATGATCGGACATGGTTTAGTTTATATGGATCGCGTGATAATTTAGATGACTAGAGGGATGTCTATCTAAGTGGGAGTTTTTAAGTAATATGATTAATTGAACTTTAATTTATCATGAACTTAGTCTTGATAGTTTTTGCATATCTATGTTGTTGTAGATCAATGGCCCGTGCTACCGTTCCCTTGAATTTTAATGTGTTCCTAGAGAAAGCTAAGTTGAAAGATGATGGTAGCAACTACACGGACTGGGTCCGTAGCTTGAGGATTATCCTCATTGCTGCACAGAAGAATTACGTCCTGGAAGCACTGTTAGGTGCAAGACCCGCTGCAGGAGTAACTCCAGACGTTATGAACATTTGTCAGAGAAAATCTGATGACTACTCGATAGTTCGGTGTGCCATGCTTTACGGCTTAGAATCGGGACTTCAAAGACGTTTTGAGCGTTATGGAGCATATGAGATGTTCTAGGAGTTGAAGCTAATATTTCAAGCAAATGCCCGAGTTGAGAGATATGAAGTCTCCAACAAGTTCTATAGCTGCAAGATGGAGGAGAATAGTTCTGTCAGTGAACACATACTCAGAATGTATGGGTACCATAACTACTTGACTCAGGAGGGAGTTAATCTTCCTGATGATAGTGTCATTGACAAAGTTCTTCAATCACTGCCACCAAGCTATAAAGGCTTCGTGATGAACTATAATATGGAAGGGATGGAAAAGACAATTCCCGAGCTCTTCGCAATGCTAAAGGCTGCGGAGGTAGAAATCAAGAAGGAGCATCAAGTGTTGATGGTTAACAAGACCACTAGTTTCAAGAAAAAGGGCAAAGGGAAGAAGTGGAACTTCAAGAAGAATAGCAAGCAAGTAACTGCTAAAGGGAAGAAGCTCAAGTCTGGACCTAAGCCTGAAACTGAGTGCTTCTACTGCAAAGGGACTGGTCACTGGAAGCGGAACTCCCCAAGTATTTGGCGGATAAGAAGGATGGCAAAGTGAAAGGTATATTTGATATACATGTTATTGATGTGTACCTTACTAATGCTTGTAGTAGCGCCCGGGTATTTGATACTGGTTATGTTGCTCATATTTGCAACTTGAAACATGGGCTATGGATTAAATGAAGATTGGCTAATGACGAGGTGACGATGCGCGTCGGAAATGGTTCCAAGGTTGATGCGATCGCCGTCGGCACACTACCTCTACATCTACCGTCGGGATTAGTTTTAGACCTGAATAATTGTTATTTGGTGCCAGCTTTGAGCATGGACATTATATCTGGATCTTGTTTGATGCGAGACAGTTATTCATTTAAATCAGAGAATAATGGTTGTTCTATTTATATGAGTAATATCTTTCATGGTCATGCACCCTTGATGAGTGGTCTATTTTTGTTGAATCTCGATTGTAGTGATACACATTATCATAATATTGAAGCCAAAAGATGCAAAGTTAACAATGATAGTGCAACTATTTGTGGCACTGCCGTTTAGGTCATATTGGTGTAAAGCGCATGAAGAAACTCCATGCTGATGGACTTTTGGAATCACTTGATGCTTGCGAACCATGCCTCATGGGCAAGATGACTAAGACTCTGTTCTCCAGAACAATGGAGCGAGCCACTGACTCATTGGAAATAATACATACTGATGTATGCGGTCCGATGAGTGTTGAGGCTCGCGGAGGGTATCGTTATTTTCTGACCTTCACAAATGATTTGAGTAGATATGGGTATATCTACTTAATGAAACATAAGTCTAAAACATTTGAAAAGTTCAAAGAATTTCAAAGCGAAGTGGAAAATCATCGTAGCAAGAAAATAAAGTTTCTACGATCTGATCGTGGAGGTGAATATTTGAGTTATGAGTTTGGTCTTCATTTGAAACAATGTGGAATACTTTCGCAACTCACACCACCTGGAACACCACAGCGTAATGGTGTGTCCGAATGTCGTAACTGTAGTTAATTAGATATGGTGCGATCTATGATGTCTCTTACTGATTTACTGCTATCTTTTTGGGTTTATGCTTTAGAGACGGTTGCATTCATGTTAAACAGGGCAACATCTAAATCCGTTGAGATGACACCATATGAATTGTGGTTTAGCAAGAAACCTAAGTTGTCATTTCTTAAAGTTTGGGGTTGTGATGCTTATGTGAAAAAGCTTCAACCTGATAAGCTCGAACCCAAATTGGAGAAATGTGTCTTCATAGGATACCCAAAGGAAACTGTTGGGTACACCTTCTATCACAGATCCGAAGGCAAGATATTTGTTGCTAAGAATGGATCCTTTCTAGAGAAGGAGTTTCTCTTGAAATAAGTGAGTGGGAGGAAAGTAGAACTTGATGAGGTAATATTACCTTTTCCGAATTAGAAAGTAGTTCATCACAGAAATCACTTCCAGTGATTCTGATACGTCTCCAACGTATCTACAATTTTTTATTGCTCCATGCTATATTATCTTCTGTTTTGGACATTATTGGGCTTTATTATTCACTTTTATATTATTTTTGGGACTAACCTATTAACCGGAGGCCTAGCCCAGAACTCCTTTTTTTTGCCTATTTCAGAGTTTCGCAGAAAAAGAATATCAAACGGAGTCCAAACGGAATGAAACCTTCGGGAACATGATTTTCGGAACGAACATGATCCAGGAGACTTGGACCCTACGTCAAGGAAGCTTCCAGGAAGCCACGAGGTAGGGGCGCGCCTACCCCCTCCCAGGCGCGCCCTCCACCCTCATGGGCCCCATGTTGCTCCAGCAGCGTACTCCTTCCTCCTATATATACCTCATTACCCCCAAGCGATCGACACGGAGCCAAAAACCTAATTCCACTGCCGCAACCTTCTGTACCCACGAGATCCCATCTTGGGGCCTGTTCTGGAGCTCCGCCGGAAGGGGCATCAATCACGGAGGCCTTCTACATCAACACCATAGCCTCTCCGATGAAGTGTGAGTAGTTTAACCCAGACCTTCGGGTCCATAGTTATTAGCTAGATGGCTTCTTCTCTCTTTTTGGATCTCAATACAATGTTCTCCCCCTCTCTTGTGGAGATCTATTCGATGTAATCTTCTTTTTGCGGTGTGTTTGTTGAGACCGATGAATTGTGGGTTTATGATCAAGTTCATCTATGAACAATATTTGAATCTTCTGAATTCTTTTATGTATGATTGGTTATCTTTGCAAGTCTCTTGAATTATCAGTTTGGTTTGGCCTACTAGATTGACCTTTCTTGCAATGGGAGAAGTGCTTAGCTTTGGGTTCAATCTTACGGTGTCCTTTCCCAAGTGTGATGAGGGGCAGCAAGGCACGTATTGTATTGTTGCCATCGAGGATAACAAGATGGGTTTTTATCATATTGCATGAATTTATCCCTCTACATCATGTCATCTTGCTTAAGGCGTTACTCTGTTCTTATGAACTTAATACTCTAGATGCATGTTGGATAGCGGTCGATGTGTGAGTAATAGTAGTAGATGCAGGCAGGAGTCGGTCTACTTGTCTCGGATGTGATGCCTATATACATGATCATACCTAGATATTCTCATAACTATGCTCAATTCTGTCAATTGCTCAACAGTAATTTGTTCACCCACCGTAAAATACTTATGCTCTTGAGAGAAGCCACTAGTGAAACCTATGGCCCCCGGGTCTATCTTCGTCATACTAATCTTCCAACACTTAGTTATTTCCATTGCTTTATTACTTTGCTTTTATTTTAATTTGCATCTTTATCATAAAAATATCAAAAATAGTATCTTATCATATCTATTAGATCTCACTCTCGTAAGTGACCGTGTAGGGATTGACAACCCCTTATCGCGTTGGTTGCGAGTATTTATTTGTTTGTGTAGGTGAGAGGGACTCACGCGTAGCCTCCTACTGGATTGATACCTTGGTTCTCAAAAACTGAGGGAAATACTTATGCTACTGTGCTGCATCACCCTTTCCTCTTCAAGGGAAAACCAACGCAGTGCTCAAGAGGTAGCAAGAAGGATTTCAGGCGCCGTTGTCGGGGAGGTCTACGCAAAAGTCAACATACCAAGTACCCATCACAAACCCTTATCTCTTGCATTACACTATTTGCCATTTTCCTCTCGTTTTCCTCTCCCCCACTTCACCCTTGCCGTTTTATCCACCCTCTCTTTTTCGCTCGCCTCTTTTTCGCTTGTTTCTTGTTTGTTCGTATGTTGGATTGCTTGTTTGTCACGATGGATCAAGATAATACCAAATTGTGTGACTTTACCAATACCAACAATAATGATTTCCTTAGCACTCCGATTGCTCCTCTTACCGATACTGAATCTTGTGAAATCAATGCTGCTTTATTGAATCTTGTCATGAAAGATCAATTCGCCGGCCTTCCTAGTGAAGATGCCGCTACTCATCTAAATAGCTTTGTTGATTTGTGTGATATGCAAAAGAAGAAAGATGTTGATAATGATATTGTTAAATTGAAGCTATTTCCTTTTTTGCTTAGAGATCGTGCTAAAGCTTGGTTTCGGTCTTTGCCTAAAAATAGTATTGATTCTTGGAATAAGTGCAAAGATGCTTTTATCTCTAAGTATTTTCCTCCCGCTAAGATCATCTCTCTTGCAAATGATATCATGAATTTTAAGCAACTTGATCATGAACATGTTGCACAAGCTTTGGAGAGGATGAAATTAATGATACGTAATTGCCCTACTCATGGTTTGAACTTGTGGATGATTATACAAAAATTATGCGGATTGAATTTTGCTTCTAGAAATCTTTTTAGGTTCGGCATGAGGAGGCACTTTTATGGAAATCACTTTAGGAGAAGCTACTAAACTCCTAGAGAATATTACGGTTAATTATTCTCAATGGCACACTAAAAGATCTACTAATAAAAAAGTGCATGCAATAGAAGAAAATTAATGTTTTGAGTGGAAAGATGGATGAACTTATGAAATTATTTGCTACTAAGAGTGTTTCTTCTGATCCTAATGATATGCCTTTGTCTACCTTGATTGAGAATAATAATGAATCTATGGATGTGAATTTTGTTGGTAGGAATAATTTTGGTAACAACGCGAATAGAGGAAACTTTAATCCTAGGCCTTATCCTAGCAATTCCTCTAATAATTATGGTAATTCCTACAACAATTCTTATGGAAATTTTAATAATATGCCCTCTGAATTTGAGACTAGTGTTTAAGAGTTTATGAATTTGCAAAAGAATTTCAATGCTTTGCTTGAAGAGAAATTGCTTAAAGTTGATGAATTGGCTAGGAACGTTGATAGAATTTCTCTTGATGTTGATTCTTTAAAACTAAGATCTATTCCTCCTAAGCATGATATCAATGAGTCTCTCAAATCCATGAGAATTTCCATTGATGAGTGCAAAGAAAGAACCGCTAGGATGCGTGCTAAGAAAGATTGCTTTATGAAAGCATGTTCTTCAAATTTCTATGAAAATAGAGATGAAGATCTAAAAGTTATTGATGTGTCCCCTATTAAATCCTTGTTTTGCAATATGAATCTTGATAATTATGGGACTGAATATTATCCACCTTTACCTAGAAGGAGTTCCAAAAATTCAGAGTTTTTAGATCTTGATGCTAAAATTGATAAAAGTGGGGTTGAAGAGAACAAAACCTAGATATTAATAAACCCACTATTTTGGATTTCAAGGAATTTAATTATGATAATTTCTCTTTGATAGATTGTATTTCCTTGTTGCAATCCGTGCTAAATTCTCCTCATGCTTATAGTCAAAATAAAGCTTTTACCAAACATATCGTTGATGCCTTGATGCAATCTTATGAAGAAAAACTTGAGTTGGAAGTTTCTATCCCTAGAAAACTTTATGATGAGTGGGAACCTACTATGAAAATTAAGATTAAATATCATGAATGCTATGCTTTGTGTGATTTGGGTGCTAGTGTTTCCACTATTCCCAAAACTTTGTGCGATTTAGATTTCCGTGATTTTGATGATTGCTCTCTAAACTTGCACCTTTAGGATTCCACTATTAAGAAACCTATGGGAAGAATTAATTATTTTCTTATTGTTGCAAATAGGAACTATGTTCCCATAGATTTTATTGTTCTTGATATAGATTGCAATCCTTCATGTCCTATTATTCTTGGTAGACCTTTCCTTAGAACGATTGGTGCAATTATTGATATGAAGGAAGGGAATATTAAATTACAATTTCCATTAAAGAAAGGAATGGAACACTTCCCTAGGAAGAAAATAAAACTACCATATGAATCTATCATGAGAGCCACTTATGGATTGCCTACCAAAGATGGCAATACCTAGATCTATCCTTGCTTTTATGCCGAGCTAGGGGCGTTATACGATAGCGCTTGTTGGGAGGCAACCCAATTTTATTTTTAGTTTTTTGCTTATTGCTTCTGTTTAGTAATAAATATTTGTTTAGACTCTGGTTATATGTGTTTTTATGTTTTAATTAGTGTTTGTGCCAAGTTAAACCTATAGGATCTTCTTGGATGATAGTTATTCGATCTTGCAGAAAATTCCAGAAACTTTCTGTCCACGAAAATAATTGTTAAAAATCACCAGAACGTGATAAAAGATTGATTCCGATTGCTGCTGACCAATAAAAACAATTTATAGGTCTTCCTATTTCGGCTTATTTTTTTGAGTTCCAGAAGTTTGCGTTAGTTACAGATTACTACAGACTGTTCTGTTTTTGACAGATTCTGTTTTTCGTGTGTTGTTTGCTTATTTTGATGAATCTATGGCTAGTAAAAGAGTTTATAAACCATAGAGAAGTTGGAATACAGTAGGTTTAACACCAATATAAATAAATAATGAGTTAATTACAGTACCTTGAAATGGTCTTTTGTTTTCTTTCGCTAACGGAGCTCACGAGATTTTCTGCTGAGTTTTGTGTTGTGAAGTTTTCAAGTTTTGGGTGAAAGATTTGATGGATTATGGAACAAGGAGTGGCAAGAGCCTAAGCTTGGGCATTCCCATGGAAGCCCCAAGATAATATAAGGACACCAATAAGCCAAAGCTTGGGGATGCCCCGGAAGGCATCCCCTCTTTCGTCTACTTCCATCGGTAACTTTACTTGGAGCTATATTTTTATTCACCACATGATATGTGTTTTGCTTGGAGCGTCTTGTAAGATTTGAGTATTTGTTTTTATTTTACCACAATCATACTTGCAGCACACACCTTTTGAGAGAGACACACATGATTCAGAAATTATTAGAATACTCTATGTGCTTCACTTATATCTTTTGAGTTATATAGTTTTGCCCTAGTACTTCACTTATATCTTTTAGAGCATGGTGGTGGATTTGTTTTATAGAAACTATTGATCTCTCATGCTTCACTTAGATTATTTAGAGAGTCTTAAATAGCATGGTAATTTGCTTAAATAATCCTAATATGCTAGGTATTCAAGATTAGTAAAAACTTTCTTATGAGTGTTTTGAATACTAAGAGAAGTTTGATGCTTGATGATTGTTTTGAGACATGGAGGTAGTGATATTAAAGTCGTGCTAGTTGAGTAGTTGTGAATTTGAGAAATACTTGTGTTGAAGTTCGCAAGTCCCATAGCATGCACGTATGATAAACGTTATGTAACAAATTTGAAACATGAGGTGTTCTTTGATTGTCCTCCTTATGAGTGGCGGTCGGGGACGAGCGATGGTCTTTTCCTACCAATCTATCCCCCTAGGAGCATGCGCGTAGTGCTTGGTTTTTGATGACTTGTAGATTTTTGCAATAAGTATGTGAGTTCTTTATGACTAATGTTGAGTCCATGGATTATATGCACTCTCACCTTTCCATCATTGCTAGCCTCTTGATTGCAGTGCATTGCCCTTTCTCACATTGAGAGTTGGTGCAAACTTCACCGTGCATCCAAACCCCGTGATATGATACGCTCTTTCACACATAAACCTCCTTATATCTTCCTCAAAACAGTCACCATACCTACCTATTATGGCATTTCCATAGCCATTCCGAGATATATTGCCATGCAACTTTCCACCATTCCATTTATCATGACACATTCATCATTGTCATATTGCTTAGCATGATCATGTAGTTGACATAGTATTTGTGGCAAAGCCACCATTCATAATTCTTTCATACATGTCACTCTTGGTTCATTGCATATCCCTACACCCGCTGGAGGCATTCATATAGAGTCATACTTTATTCTAGTATCGAGTTGTAATCATTGAGTTGTAAATAAATAGAAGTGTGATGATCATCATTCTCTAGAGCATTGTTCCAAGTGAGGAATAGAAAAAAGAGAGAAAGGCCATAAAAAAAGAAGGCCCAAAAAAATGAGAGAAAAAGAGATAAGGGACAATGTTACTATCCTTTACCACACTTGTGCTTCAAAGTAGCACCATAATCTTTATGATAGAGAGTCTCTTGTTTTGTCACTTTCATATACTAGTGGAAATTTTTCATTATAGAACTTGGTTTGTGTATTCCAACAATGGGCCTCCTCAAGTGCCCTAGGTCTTCGTGAGCAAGCAAGTTGGATGCACACCCACTTAGTTTCTTTTGTTGAGCTTTCATATATTTATAGCTCTAGTGCATCCGTTGCATGGCAATCCCTACTCCTTGCATTAACATCAACCGATGGGCATCTCCATAGCTCATTGATTAGCCTCGTTGATGTGAGACTTTGTTCTTTTTTTGTTTTCTCCACATAACCCCCATCATCATATTCTATTCCACATAGTGCTATATCCATGGCTCACGCTCATGTATTGCGTGAAGGTTGAAAAAGTTTGAGATTACTAAAGTATGAAACAATTGCTTGGCTTGTCATCGGGGTTGTGCATGATGAGAGCATTCTTGTGTGACGAAAATGGAGCATGAGTAAACTATATGATTTTGTAGGGATGAACTTTCTTTGGCCATGTTATTTTGAGAGGACATAATTGCTTAGTTAGTATGCTTGAAGTATTATTATTTTTATGTCAATATTGAACTTTTATCTTGAATCATTCGGATCTGAATATTCATACCACAATTAAGAAGAATTACACTGAAATTATGCCAAGTAGCATTCCTCATCAAAAATTCTGTTTTTATCATTTACCTACTCAAGGACGAGCAGGAATTAAGCTTGGGGATGCTTGATACGTCTCCAACGTATATATAATTTTTGATTGCTCCATGCTATATTATCTTCTGTTTTGGACATTATTGGGCTTTATTATTCACTTTTATATTATTTTTGGGACTAACCTATTAACCGGAGGCCCAGCCCAGAATTGCTGTTTTTGCCTATTTTAGAGTTTCGCAGAAAAAGAATATCAAACGGAGTCCAAACGGAATGAAACCTTCGGGAACGTGATTTTCAGAATCGACATGATCCAGAGACTTGGACCCTACGTCAAGGAAGCTTCCTGGAAGCCATGAGGTTGGGGGCGCGCCTACCCCCCCCCCCCCCACGCGCACCCTCCACCCTCGTGGGCCCCATGTTGCTCCACCGACGTACTCCTTCCTCCTATATATACCTATGTACCCCCAAACGATTAGATACGGAGCCAAAAACCTAATTCCACCGCCAAGAACCTTCTGCACTCCACGAGATCCCATCTTGGGGCCTGTTCGAGTTCACTTAAGGGGCATCAATCACGGAGGCCTTCTACATCAACACCATAGCCTCTCGATGAAGTGTGAGTAGTTTACCCTGCACCTTCGGGTCCATAGTTATTAGCTAGATGGCTTCTTCTCTCTTTTGGATCTCAATACAATGTTCTCCCCCTCTCTTGTGGAGATCTATTCGATGTAATCTTCTTTTTTTGCGGTGTGTTTGTTGAGACCGATGAATTGCGGGTTTATGATCAAGTTTATCTTTGAAAATATTTGAATCTTCTGAATTCTTTTATGTATGATTGGTTATCTTTGCAAGTCTCTTCAATTATCAGTTTGGTTTGGCCTACTAGATTGATCTTTCTTGCAATGGGAGAAGTGCTTAGCTTTGGGTTCAATCTTACGGTGTCCTTTCCCAAAGTGATGAGGGGCAGCAAGGCACGATTGTATTGTTGCCATCAAGGATAACAAGATGGTTTTTATCATATTGCATGAATTTATCCCTCTACATCATGTCATCTTGCTTAAGGCGTTACTCATTCTATGAACTTAATACTCTAGATGCATGCCGGATAGTGATCGATGTGGAGTAATAGTAGTAGATGCAGCAGAGTCGGTCTACTTGTCTCGGACATGATGCCTATATACATGATCATACCTAGATATTCTCATAACTATGCTGAATTCTGTCAATTGCTCAACAGTAATTTGTTCACCCACCGTAAAATACTTATGCTCTTGAGAAAAGCCACTAGTGAAACCTATGGCCCCCGGGTGTATCTTCATCATATTAATCTTCCAACACTTAGTTATTTCCGTTGCTTTTTTACTTTGCTTTTATTTTAGTTTGCATCTTTATCATAAAAATACCAAAAATATTATCTTATCATATATATCAGATCTCACTCTCGTAAGTTCCCGTGTAGGGATTGACAACCCCTTATCGCGTTGGTTGCGAGGATTTATTTGTTTGTGTAGGTGCGAGGGACTCGCGTGTAGCCTCCTACTGGATTGATACCTTGGTTCTCAAAAACTGAGGGAAATACTTACGCTACTGTGCTGCATCACCCTTTCCTCTTCAAGGGAAAACCAACACAGTGCTCAAGAGGTAGCGGATTCCTACACCAATTAGTCAGGAAGCTAATGATGATGATCATTAAACTTCAGATCAGGTTACTATCGAACCTCGTAGGTCAACAAGAGTATGATCCACACCAGAGTGGTACGGTAATCCTATTCTGGAGGACATGTTACTTGACCATGATGAACCTACAAACTATGAGGAAGCGATGATGAGCCCAGATTCCGCAAAATGGCTTGAGACCATGAAATCTGAGATGGGATCCATATATGAGAACAAAGTATAGACTTTGGTTGACTTTCCCGATGATCGGCAAGACATAGAGAAGAAATGGATCTTCAAGAAGAAGACTGATGCTAACGGTAATGCTACTATCTAAAAAGCTCGACTTGTTGCCAAAGGTTTTCGACAAGTTCAAGGAGTTGACTACGATGAGACCTTCTCACCCGTAGTGATGCTTGGGTCTGTCCGAATCATGTTAGCAATTGCCGCATTTCATGATTATGAAATTTGGCAAATGGATGTCAAAATTGCATTCCTTAATGGATTTTTTAAAGAAGAGTTGTATATGATGCAACCAGAAGGTTTTGTCGATCCTAGAGGTGCTAACAAAGTATGCAAGCTCCAGCGATCATTTATGGACTGGTGCAAGCTCTCGGAGTTGGAATATACGCTTTGATAGTGTGATCAAAGCATATGGTTTTATACAGACTTTTGGAGAAGCTTGTATTTACAAGAAGGTGAGTGGGAGCTCTGTAGCATTTCTAATATTATATGTGGATGACATATTGTTGAGAGGAAATAATACATAATTTCTGGATGGCATAAAAGGATACTTGAATAAGAATTTTTCTATGAAAGACCTCGGTGAAGCTGCTTATATATTGGGCATCAGGATCTGTAGAGATAGATCAAGACGCTTAATTGGACTTTCACAAAGCACATACCTTGATAAAGTGTTGAAGAAGTTCAAAATGGATCAGTCAAAGAAAGGGTTCTTACCTGTGTTACAAGGTGTGAAGTTAAGTCAGATTCAATGCCCGACCACTTCATAAGATAGAGAGAAAATGAAAGTCATTCCATATGCCTCAGCAATAGGTTCTATCATGTATGCAATGCTGTGTACCAGGCCTAATGTGTGCCTTGCTATAAGTTTAGTAGGGAGGTACCAAAGTAATCTAGGAGTGGATCACTGGACAGTGGTCAAGAACTTCCTGAAATACCTGAAAAGGACTAAGGATATGTTTCTCGATTATGGAGGTGACAAAGAGCTTGTCGTAAATGGTTACATCAATCCAAGCTTTGACACTGATCCGGATGACTCTAAGTCACAAACGGATACATATTTGTATTAAATGGTGGAGCTGTAAGTTGGTGCAGTTCCAAGCAGAGCGTCATGGCGGGATCTACGTGTGAAGTGGAGTATAGCTGCTTCGGAAGCAGCAAATGAAGGAGTCTGGATGAGGAGTTCATATCTGATCTAGGTGTAATACCTAGTGCATCGGGTCCAATGAAAATCTTTTGTGACAATACTGGAGCAATTGCCTTGGCGAAGGAATCCAGATTTCACAAGAGAACCAAACACATCAAGAGACGCTTCAATTCCATCTGCGATCAAGTCAAGGAGGGAGACATAGAGATTTGCAAGATACATACGGATCTGAATGTTGCAGACCCGTTGACTAAGCCTCTTTCACGAGTAAAACATGATCAGCACCAAGACTCCATGGGTGTTAGAATCATTACTATGTAATCTAGATTATTGACTCTAGTGCAAGTGGGAGACTAAAGGAAATATGCCCTAGATGCAATAATAAAGTTGTTATTTATATTTCCTTTTATCATGATAAATGTTTATTATTCATGCTAGAATTGTATTAACCAGAAACTTAGTACATGTGTGAATACATAGACAAACAGAGTGTCCCTAGTATGCCTCTACTTGACTAGCTCGTTAATCAAAGATGGTTAAGTTTCCAGACCATAGACATGTGCACTACTAGGAAAAGGGCTATAGATGGAATGGACACTAATGGCGCACCTGTCATGTGGTGCGCCACTACTATATAGCAGTGGCGCATCATGTGCTGGTGCGCCATTAGTGTGGAAGACACTAATGGCGCACTAGGCACATGGTGCGCCACTAGTAACAAATTTTTTTCCAAACATACTAATGGCACATCATGAGCGCGGTGCGCCATTACTAGTGCTAACTAGTAATGGCGCAGCGGCCACACAGTGCGCCACTACTGTTGTTTTTTTATTCTTTTTTTTACAAAACTACTAATGGCGCACCGTAGCATAGTGCGCCATTACTAGTAACTAGTAATGGCGCACTATGCCACTGATCTATCATTAGAATATATATATATATATATATATATATATATATATATATATATATATATATATATATATATATATATATTGCAAAACTTCTAATGGCGCACCAGCAGTGCGCCATTAGTAACTGAGGTTACTAATGGCGCATTTGCAGGTGGTGCGCCATTAGTAACATGCGCCATTAGTAACCTGGGACCAACAAGATATTTTGGACAGCCCACCTACCCACTCACTTTCCCCACTTCATTCTCCACCTCCTCCTCCAAACTTGTCTCGGCTGCCTCCTCCTCACCTCATTTGCACCATAGATTCATCCAAATTAAGTGGTTAAATTACCTTTTTTTGATAGGTAAGCAGGGGGAAGCTATCTTTATGTTGTTCTCCCTCCAACAACGTGCACATGCACCTTTTATGGCCTAGCTAGATCTATGTATGTTCGTGGTGTTGCATATGTTTGTGGTGTTGCATATATGTTTGTGTTTGCAGTGCGGTATTTGAAATGCGATAGTTGCCAATATTTTGCCGGAATATTGATTCATTTCCGTTTCGGCGAGAATTTTGGCACTATGCATTCTTTTGGTCCTATTTTTAGGGAAAGTCATGCCAATTTTTTTCTTGTTTCTAAAATATCGTTTTGCTCTACCCCGCAGCGACCATGGTCCGCCACGATGACCGAAGGCATTGTGAATAGGTTTTTGAGCTCCTTGAAGGCCGAGATGCTTAAAAAGAACGAGAAGGAGATAAGATGTCCGTGTCGAAGATGCAAGCTGAAGAGCCTTATTGCGGACCCGGATTCCGGACAGGTGCGGGACCACCTGCTCTTGCGTGGTTTCATGGATGGCTATCGGTGGCAAGGTGATGAAGATGACTATGAAGTCGTCCATGGGGGCCGGGCAAGAAATGAGGAAGGGCAGCAAGACAACCACCGCGGCTCAGGCGGGCGAGAAGACGAAGAATCTCCAGGACATGATCACGACGGTGATGCTGTACACAGTCATCATGTAGAAGATGCAGGACATGATGATGAAGATGCCGGAGCAGACGAAGGGTATGATCATGAAGATGAAGATGCCGGCGGAGCAGACGACGATGGACCATCGATGGGCTGGGTGTAGGACCCTCATATTCAAGAGTTGCTTCTCAAGCAGACGGATAACGCAAGAGCTGCCGCCCGAGAGAAAGCCAAGCTGGATCAACTGGAGATAGACGCGGCTACTCCATTGTATGAAGGATGCAGGCCCGAGGATACCCGCCGAAAGTAACGCTCATGGCTCGAGATGAAGGTAAAACACAAAATGACCGACGCATGCTTCGACGAGAACATGTCATTACGCACGAACGTCTTCCCAAGGGGAACAAGTGCCCGACCAGTTTCGAGGAGGCGAAGAAAATCGTGTGTCCTCTGGATTTACCGCGACGTGAAATACCATGTGTGCATGAACAATTGCATCATTTATCGAGACGAGCACGCGGAGTCTACCATATGTCCGGTGTGCGGCATCACTCGATACAAGAAGAGGAAGAAAGCTCCTCGAAAAGTGGTGTGGTACTTTCCGATCATTCCTCGTCTGCAGTGGTATTACGCGGACCCTAAGGTAGCAAAGCTCCTACATTGGCACGCGGATAGGGAGGAGAAGAAGCGAGAAGAACGCAAATGATCCGGAGATAACTAAAAAAGACAAGATGCTGAGTCACCCAAAGGATGCAAGCCAGTGGCAAGCGTTGAACTTCGAACACCCAGAATTTGGGAAGGATCCAAGGAACATCGTCTTGGGCGCGAAAGCACCGATGGAGTCAATCCGTTTGGCAGCGGAAGAACCACACATAGCACCTGGCATGTGTTTGTGTGGATGTACAACCTTCCCCCCTGGTTGTGCATGAAGAGGAAGTACATTCACATGAGTATGCTAATTGAAGGGCCAAAACAACCAGGGAACGACATCAATCTGTATCTAGGGCTGCTGAAAGAGGCGCTAGACACGCTGTGGAAAACGCTAGTCAATACGTGGGACGCCGCAGAGAAAGAATATTTCCCTATGAGAGCCGCACTGCTCACGACGGTGCATGACTATCTCGGTTACGGATGTCTCGCGGGGCAGGTGGTCCACGGATTTTATGGATACGTCAGGTGCAATCTGTGGGATCATGTGCAATCCGTCGCAAAGGCAAAAAGACCAAGAAGACCGGTAATGACTACCCTCCCGCATGCTTCACTCTGAGTCAGGAGGAGATCGAGCAGTTTTTCACCTGCCTCGTAGGAGTAAAACTTCCTTACGGTTACGCGGGGAAGATAAGCAGATACCTAGACCCAGCGAAGCAGAAGTTCAGCGGGATGAAGTCTCACGACCGTCACGTCTTGATGACGCCGATACTTCCGATTTGCAATCCATTGGGATCATGGACGCGCACGTCCGTGAAATGCTATTTGGCCTATGCAACTTTTTTCGACGTCATCTCGGAAGTCGGTTGGCGTGAGGCAACTCGAAGGCTACAGGAAGAGATCGTGGTGATACTATGCGACCTTGAGATGTACTTCCGCCCGCATTCTTCGATGTTATGGTGCATCTGCTGGTCCATATCATGGAGGATATCATCCAACTCGGGCCGACGCTCCTGCACATGATGCCGTTCGAAAGGATGAATGGTGTCATCAAAGGATATGTTCGCAACATGTCACGCCCGTAGGGAAGCATAGCCAGGGCTTTCTTGCGAAGAGTGCATCTCCCATCGCATTTAATTATCTAGGCATCGAGGACCCCATTGGTCTGTCCGTCAACAGGCACCTCGGCAGGCTCGCTGGATGGGGTCACCGTGAGGGTCGCCGCGAAATGCATGTCGACTTCGAGGGTCGACTCACCGACTTTGAAAGATCAAACCTAGTCGCGCTACAACACATAGACGTGGTCACAAAACCTTTATTGAGAAGACGTACAATGACCGAGGCCAACAGAGGACGGACGGAGATATAATCAAAGAGAACAACTCATGTTTCACACATTGGTTCAAGCAGAAGCTTCTGTCGTACCCTTTACATGAGGATTATTCCGCGGAAGAACAACTCATATTCGCCTTGTCACAGGGCGCCGAGCACAACCTGATGACCTATGAGGTGTACGATATCAACGGCTACACATTCTACACCGAGGACAAGGACATGAAGAGTGATGGTTATCAGAACTCCGGGGTAACGATGGAATCCTACACCGGTAACAACAAGGACAGATACTACGGAAGGATCAAGGAGATCTGGGAGCTGAGCTACGCTGGAGAGAAGGTCCCGATGTTACATGTCGATGGGCCAGAGCGTCATAAAAGAAGACCGGTATTTCACCACCATGGTTATACCCGAAGCCAAATCCAAGACCGCATGGCATAAGCGTCACCGCTAAAATGGGCCATGGGTACTGGCTTCCCAAGTGGACCAATGCTTCTTCATTACCGACCCACCAAAGCCCGATCGTGTTGTCGTGAGGAGAGGCAAAAGGAAGATCATCGGAATGGATGGAGTAGCCAATGAGAAAGACTTCGACAAATACTGGCGACCGAAGATGGAACATGACGACGACGATGAAGTACCAAAGATACACCACAAGAAGAAGTAGGACCACCCTACCTAAAGGACGCCCTGCTCAAGAGAAGAACTCCATTTATGAAAATTAAGGGCAAGAAGATTGTGAACAGATAGCTAGCTAAGATCGATTGTATTTAAATTGTAGCCTTCGTTTCTTGATTGTATTTCATGAGCACTTTTTGAACTCATGAATGTTTTTAAATTTCATGGATACTCGATCTCGATCCCCCTCCATCTCGATCGCTATCCCACCTCGCCAGATTCGGTCCCCCTCACCACCGAGCACCCCCCGCACCATCTCCCCCGCTCCACCGCCCGCCGACCCTCCCTCCCAGCCCGCACCTCCCCCACTCCACCGTCAGCCGACGACCCACCGCACCTCCCAGCTCCACCGGCCGCCTCACGACACCCGGCCCGCACCTCCCCACTCCACCGTCGCCGACGACCCACCACACCTCCCTCGCTCCACCGGCCGCCGCTTGCCGACCCCGCCCGCACCTCCCCCACTCCACCGCCGCGATGACCCCCCAGACCCTCCCGACCCGCTCCACCGTCACAAATGAATGCAACTAAAATTGCAAAAAAAACAAATTTGATTATATTTTCAAATAACAAATTTGATGATATTTTCAAATAATAAATTTGATGATATTTTTTCAAATTCATAAATATTTTCAAATAACTAATTTGATGATATTTTTAAAAAAATTATTACTATTTTTATTTATAAAAATATTACTGTTATGATTTAAACAAGTTTGAACATATTTAAACACAAATAAATATCAAACATCATTTTAAATGCAGAAAAAAAAATTGGGGAGCTTGTGTATCGAACCCAGGACCTCCTAGTGTGTGAGATGCGTGCTGACCAGTCGGGCTAGTGGGCGTGTTTTGATGGAGATAGGGTTAGGTGGAATATAACCTGACCAGTCGGGCTAGTAATTAAAACAAAATTCTAATGCGCACCAGGGGGAGGTGCGCCATTAGAATCATCGTACTTATGGCGCACTAGGGGGAGGTGCGCCATTAGAACCCTCCCCCACTCCACCTATTCCCTCAGACCGTGGCCTCCCTCCTCCCTCGCCAGATCCCCCACTCGACCCCAACCGCGCCGCCCCTTGCTCCGCCCCTCCGTCTGGCTGCCAGCGCTGTCAGGTGGCCGCTGCCCTGTGGTCTTGCGCTGCCCGACCACGCCGCCCGACCCCCGGGACTCCACCCCACCGCCCCGAACAGGATCGGCCGGCCAGCCGCCCGCCTCCTCTCCTCTCCTCCTCCCTCCGACGAGCGAGGGCCTCCTCCGGCCCCTGCGGCGGCCGTGGCCAGGCCCAGCGCCCACCCCGCCTGCCCCTGCCGTCCTCCGCCACCGGCCCCTGCTCTCCTTCGACCGCGGCGAGCGAGGACCCGGACGAGCTCGGACCCCGACCCCTTCGCCGACCCCGACCCCGACCCCTCCGGCGACCAGGTACCTCTCCTCCTTCCTCCTTCCTCCCTCTCTCCACCATTCCCCATTCCCTCCCTCCCTCCCCTCGACCGTGGCAGTGTAGGTCATCTGACCGTTGGCAATTTGTTCCATGTATAACCATTGATTATGCCTTTGAGGCAGTTAGTTAACCTCTCACCTATGTTCATGCAGGATATTATTCTTGGAAAAGCCACTTTGTTGGTGACGGAATAGAAAGATAAGCAGGTACCTATCTTGGTCCCAATCTAACAGGGTAGTGCATGGATTCAAACTAGCTAAAGGAGATTCAAACTGCCGAACCTTTAGGTTAACAACTCAACACAAACCAATCCTTGAAAGCAAAAACTCAACACAAACCAAGTGCGTTATTTTTGTGACTGTTTTCATGTTTGCAGAACCAATTTTTTGTGCCAACAATCAGTTTACTCCCTCATGCCAACAACCACTCATTTTTCAGTTAAGTCCTTACAGTTCAGATCATATTTTGATTGTCAACAATAGTGGACTTTTAAGGCTTTTTTAGAGGCAATACTAGTGGATATTAGGCCTTTTACAGGCAATAATAGTGGAATTTTAGGCTTTTTTGGAGGAGTGTGTTTCATGCTGGCCTCAAAGTGATGAATTAGTCGAATTGTGTATGATTGTGCCTAAAGTAGATAATCTAAAGATACGGACAAAATAATTAGGGAGCTTGTGTGAATCTAAAGTATATTGTCAACTTCCAACATTTGCTCTGTTGTCCATGTGGTTGAAGCAATGAAGTTGAGTGTGTCATTCTTGCTATGGTCATGTAAGAGAAATGCTCTACCTTGCTAATTTTACCATGGATTTGGGGTAATCAGCTAGTTCTGGTCAAAGCAAGTGGTTTTCCTGAGCTATGCCTTGGTTAGAAAATGATGCATGATGGTTTGTTCAGAAGAGGAATAATCCGAGGATAGCACGTATCACGGGGTCAAACCTGGGACCCCTATTGTAATTTGATTTTGATTATTAATTTTTCTGTGAGCAGATGAATTACAGTGTTGTAATGAAACTTGAGCTGAAATAGAACTTGATAGCCTGTACAGTGAATATATGTAGTGAACAGAAATTGACAGGTTTTCTTGGCTGAATTCAGTCCTGTACAATGAATATATGCAGTCAATATACAGTCATTGTAATTTTTGGGAGTAATTTTTGTTGTCAAATCACTCAAGCAGTAACTGAATTTTCAAACTGAACTTGACACAATACTATTCAGTTAATTTGCTTGGACAGTAGTATGTATGCTCATCACTTTATGTATGGTGTTATGCCCTATTATCTCTGTTCAGTTGACTAATGAAGCACTAGGCTCATCCATGGTACAGGTTCACCTGTGAACACTTGAAATTAGTCAGGACATCCCGTACTGATAGATGTAAATTGTGTCCAGTAGGCTTTGAAGCACCGGTTTTTCCTGTTTCTAACTCTGAATCTGATATAAACCATACTGTTGGCATAAGTGGTCTTTTGTATATGTGTTGATGCTTTGTTATATAAAGCTATAGATGATGTTGTACTTGTGATGATGCTACTTGTGATCTTCTGAAATGGCCCATTGGCGACTTCATTACGCGGGGATAATGATATTGCAGGTACCCCGATAGGCCCTTGACTTTGCCGGAATGTCGATTAACTTCCGTTCCGGCAAATTCGGGTACTCCATATGTCCTATTTTCTGCAAAGGTCATGCTAAATTTTCCGTGAATTTTAGCATGACTTTGCTAAAAATAGGACATATGGGGTACTACAACTAATGCATGGGCCGGTATCTTAGTACTTAGTTAAGTAGGATCAATCGCCCGCCATCCTTGTCGTGCATATGTGGCAATAGAGCCAAGTGATTAGTGCCAAGTGATTAGGCCCAACCTAGGGTGCCTCGGCATCGATAAACCCTAAATGATGAAAACTTAACTTAGCATTTAGGGTGCCTCGGCATCGACAAACCCTAAATGATGAAACCTTGGCTTCTATAGGGTGCCTCGGTGTCGATGAGAACCTAAATGATGTACGCTTAGGCTTTTCGGATGCATCGGCGTCGACAAACCCTAAATGATAAAAGCTTAGCTTTTAGGATGCCTCGGTGTCGACAAACCCTAAATGATGAGACCATGATCTTGTTCCTTGACAATAACCAACTTTTTGACCAAACTTTTTTCCTATTTAGAGCGAAACATGGCCCACAATGATGAGGCCGGCAGTTCAAGGCGGCAAGCAATTCAGGAGCTGTCCCAGAGATGGAGGAACAACCTCACCGCTATGAGGACGCCGCGGAAGACACCGATCTTGACTACACAACCCCTAGTGGCATCGGGGATGACACCACTGATGGTGCCGCCGAGGATGCCACCACTGATGGTGCCGTCGAGGATGCCACCACTGATGATGGCGGTGCACACACAGATGGCAGCCAACCGAAGAAGCAACGGAAGGACCGGCGCCCGAGCGCGCTCCGCACTGTCAAGGAGGAATTTACTCAAGTGGACTCCGACGGGCATCCAACGGAGCCCAAACATATAGTCAAGGGGTACTCGGTTCAGCTCGGGTGCATTCTCCGGAGCACCGTCTCGATCAACACCGAGAACCTTAGGCATAAGGACCGAGGAATTTGCGCAACCTCCTCTTCATGAAGCTGCACGAGCGATACAAGTTCCCGCTGAATTTGAAAACACACGCCTCTCGTGGAATAAAGTGAGCAGTGCACGCCCTCACGAGGATGAGCACGGCCTGTCTACTTGGAGAAGCGCGGTGAAGAGAATGATTGAGAAAGGTGATAGTTATGAGAAGATCAAGGCGAAAAATCCTTCGATCAGCGAAGAGGACTACAAGGAGTTCAAGATCAAGTCTTGAGAAGCGGTCAACCTCCGAATCAAGTCGGCGGGGAAAGAAATGCGGGAGTTGAACTTAGGGAACACAAACTTCGGTGCCGGCCGGTTACTGAGTGGCGGAGCCTATATGGGACAAGGAGGACGCGGAGGCGTGCCGAGCAAGGCCTACCGCCCGCTTCGAGAAATACAAGAAGGTGACAAGCAGACCAGGAACTATGTCAGGGCCCGGTACAAGGAGGACCCGATAACAAAGGAGCTTACCACGGATCCGAAGACCAGGGCGCTTGAGCTTGTTCTGGCGAAGGAGACTGAAAGCAATAGTGCGGGGTCGTCTCAGAGCACCCCTGCTTGGGACAACACTCTAAATAGGGCGTTGAACGTAATGAAAAACAAGGATAAGCTCAGTAAGCCATCGTCAGCTGGTCGTGTGGCCGGCAAATGCTTGTCCACAAAATGGTCGTCATACTATACCGCTGGTGGGCGAAAGTAGAAAAAGACCAGCTCGGAAAGCCAGTCGCGCGAGGTTCAAGAACTCAAGGCACAAGTGGCACGAATTCCGGAGATTGTCCAAGAGCAAGTGCAACAACAACTGGGATCGACGCTCACCGGCATTATGCCTACCTTGATTCACGTGGATTGCGGGTGGCCAACAGGGGCCGCCCCGATTCCCAGCTTCACGGCCAGCAACTCGCACAACGCGCAGGCGGCGCCATTGGTGTCTCCGGCGGCGGCGGTATTGGTGTCTCCGACGCCGGCACGGCCGACATTGGAGCTTAATGCACCCGGGTGTACGCCGGCCGGCACCTCGCCAGCAAGCGGCCCCTCCGTCAGTTGCACGCCCGCCGTTGGCGGTGCCTCGACATTAGCCGAGCTCGACGCCATCATCACGGTAACTAATTAAGCCTCTCGGCCGAGGACTTCATCTCCTTGCCTTTGACTGGGCATCCCTGACGCCCTACATGTTTTCGCAGGGTGCTGCCGACGTTCCGTGCACTCTCCTGCACTTCGTGAACGACGAGTTGGTCGATATCGCCAAGGGCAAAATCGTTCAACCGAGCAACCCCGTGTTCCATGGTAAGCCGATGCCACCCACCGTGTATAGGGTTCAACTGGTTCGGGTGCTGCCAGGCTGCGACGAGTTGTTACCTCCGATTCGACCCGCCGGGGCCGATGAAGATGATGTGATGACCCTCAGCGCCTGCCTAAGCTGGCCCCTGCTTTGGCCGAAGAGCCAGCTTCGTTTGGGGCGGGGGACACCACCCCAAAGACAAGACCGCCAGTCGTGCCGGCGTCAAGCCATGGCAAGACCGCCGCAACGCTACCGGACATCCCTATGGCACAGGATTCGAACATGCATATGGCACAGGATCTGGACGATGACGACAACAACGACGGCCGTACATTTAGCAACGTCGATAAGTACTTTGCCGAACATGGGTACGATGACGAATTCTGCGGGCCTCTTTCACAAGAACCCAACCAAGACGACCGCGGTCTAGCTGGTACGACGGAGAAACCCAGTTGCAACAGGCGTCGTCTGGCGTTCAGTTATCAGGAGACGCCTCCAGCTGCCGACTTCACCGAGCCTCAAATAGCTGAGGTGCCAAATATTATCAGCCCCAACACACTCAAGAAGGCGGTCTGTGAGCAGAACTCGGTCCCATTACAACAAAAGAAGAAGGGACGGAAAAGAAAGAGTAACAAGGGTGCGAGCCAGCCGACACTGAGTACAATCCGTGCTCAGGACGGGCCACCTTCACCTAAGGATATCTCGAGGAGGGTGCATGTGGCGGGTAGGGCGATGCTACTGACAAATATCCTCAATGCTGCAACCGGTGCTATGCGGAGTCTACATGACAGTGTTCTTTCTTTGGAGAAGCGGCATCTCAGAGAGAATGATGTGGCATACATGGTTTTCGTGGCCAAGGTGCCAGAGGGCAAGGGCTTTGTGGATGGCGCCATCAGGGGTACGATCGTCCTGCGGTTTGATGACATCTTTGCTATGTTTAACCTTCATCCGCTGCACTACACCTTCGTTCGGCTGTTTTCGCTGAGTATGGAGATGCGGATCATTAGAGACAAGACCCCGGACATCGTGATAGTCGACCCCTTCTACATGCGTGCCAAGATCTTGGGCAGCGCTGGGGACCGGCAAGTCGCGAGTTCTTACCTCGAAGGCGTCATTCTGGCAAACCCAGATAAGGATAACTTCCTCGTGCCTTACTTTCTCGAGTAAGTCATCCCCTCACCGCCCCATAACATATGATTTCTTAGATTTCGATCGTTCTTTTTTTTCTAACATTAGTGTTACGTGCGGTGACACACATTGCACACTCATCCTCTTAAGCCAGAAATATTCCATGGCCACGTATTTTGACCCGGACCGTGACTCCAAGATAGACTACACAAATATCAAGAAAGTTCTTGATGATGTTTTCCCCGGCTACGCCAAATCTGGAGGCACCTTCGCCAAGCCAGTTCGTAGGCGGTTCGGCGCGCACGTGTTTTCCCACAATACAAAGTTCTCCTGCATCAAGCAGCCGCCTGGCGGTCAGAAGGATGCCTACTAAGCCCTCCATCACATGCGGGCGATCGTATGGGACCATCATCACCTTCTGCTACAAGATAATCTCAAAGGTTGGGCCGCGAGCTTGTCGGCAATCCAGGACGCGGACATCAGACAAGAATTCTTTCGCATCCAAATGTAGTTTGCGGAAATTATCCATCAAGATGTCCTTCGTACCTCGGGAAGTTCTACCTCGGACATCAACCGCCTAACAGTGAGATAGACACAACGCTACAAATGCAGGCTGATAACGCCCATGCGATTTCATGACCATCACGACAGACGGCGGCTTCATCCACGTTAGGTCCCATGAGTCGAGTCGGCATGTAGTGATGCTATGTGTAGTTCCGAAACATTGATTGGCTCATGTTGTAATTAAACTTTAATTAACTTGTATGTCTCTTTGGTTTGGACAGTCGTTCAACTTAGATGTAATCGATGCTATTTATTAGTAGGACCATGAATCGTGCTATTAATGTCTTGCTTTTCTCTTCCGATCCTTTTGTTGCATACTTATATATTGCTTATGTATTGTCTGTTGTTTGGCTTGTGAATAGAGATGTCGTCGTATGTCCTGTACAAGGGTAAGGTTCCCGGAGTCTACGACGACCGGGAGGAGTGTCGGAGACAGGTTCGCCGTTTCAGTGGTAACAGTTAAAAAGGGTACACCACTAGGGTGGAGGCGGAATCTAGATATGCCCGCTATCTAGCGGGAGAGAGGAGGGAGCGTTGGAGAAACCGTATAAAGACCAGTTTCATCGCGATGATGCTCATCGTGATGACCGAAGCTCTCTTCTATGTGATGGTAGTTTAGATGATCGATATCGACTTGTAATGTGAAGACAAACTCGCTACTCGCGGTCTCGAGACTTGTAATGTTCAATCTTTGTTCGGTCTTTTGAATTCGAAGACTAATATGATGAATTGTATTCGGAGACTAATCTTCTATTGCATTCGATGAATCTGCTGTTGCTGTATGCTGTTGTCTAAATTCTGTCCAATAATATATTTTGTAACCTGTGAAAATATCAGAAAAGAAAAAAAAACTAATATTCATACTAGTGGCGCACCACACAAGACACTAATGGCGCACTGTGATAATCACACTAATGGCGCATCACCCACTGGTGCGCCATTAGTATGCCAAAGCACATGGGTACATATGGCCCCCTGGGAGGCATTCTAATGGCGCACTGTGGGCTATACTAATGGCGCACTACCTGGTGCGCCATTAGAACACCAGATACTAATGGCGCACCAGTGGTGCGCCATTAGAATTTAATTCTAATGGCGTGATGCTAGTGACGCACCGGCAGTGCGCCATTAGTAGGCAAAACTGGTGCGCCACTAGCATGCCTTTTCCTAGTAGTGGTGCTGTCACTTGATGAACGGGATCACATCATTAGAGAATGATGTGACGGACAAGACCCATCCGTTAGCTTAGCATTATGATCGTTTAGTTTTATTGCTATTGCTTTCTTCATGACTTATACATATTCCTCTAACTATGAGATTATGCAACTCCCGAATACCGGAGGAACACCTTGTGTGCTATCAAACGTTACAACGTAACTCGGTGATTATAAAGATGCTCTACAGGTGTTCACTGGGTTGGCATAGATCAAGATTAGGATTTGTCACTTCGAGTATCGGAGAGGTATCTCTGGGCCCTCTCGGTAATGCACATCACTATAAGCCTTGGAAGCAATGTGACTAATGAGTTAGTTACGGGATGATGCACTATGGAATGAGTAAAGAGACTTGCCGGTAATGATATTGAACTAGGTACGATGATACCGACGATCGAATCTCGGGCAAGTAACATACTGATGACAAAGGGAATAATGTATGTTGTTATGCGGTTTGACCGATAAAGATCTTCACAGAATATGTAGGAACCAATATAAGCATCCAGGTTCCGCTATTGGTTATTGACCTTAGATGTGTCTCGGTCATGTCTACATAGTTCTCGAATCCGTAGGGTCCGCACGCTTAACATTCGATGACGATTTGTATTATGAGTTATGTGTTTTGGTGGCCGAAGTTTGTTCGAAGTCCCAGATGAGATCACGGACATGACGAGGATTCTCGAAATGGTGTGGAGGTAAAGATTCATATATTGGAAGGTTATATAAGGACACCAGAATTGTTCCGAAGAGGTTCGGGGATTCGTCAGGAGTACCGGGAGGCTACCGAAACCCCCCAGGAAAGTTAATGGGCCTAATGGGCCATAGTGGAGAAGGGGGGCTGCCACAGGAGGTGGCGCCCACCCCCCCCCCAAGCCCAATCCGAATTGGAGAAGGGGTGGGGGCATGACCCCCTTTCCCCTTTCCCCTTTCCATTGGAAGGAAGGGGCGAATCCTACTAGGAGTGGAGTCCTAGTAGGACTCCCCCCCATGGCGCGCCCCCTTGGGCCGGCCACCTCCTCCTCCCCTCCTTTATATACGTGGGCAGGGGCACCCCAAAGGCACAACAGTTGTTTCTTAGCCGTGTATGGGGCCCCCCTCCATAGTTACTCCTCCGGTCATATTGTCGTAGTGCTTAGGCGAAGCCCTGCGCGAATCACATCACCATCACCGTCACCATGCCGTCGTGCTGTCGGAACTCTCCCTCGACCCTCTACTGGATCAAGAGTTCGAGGACATCATCGAGTTGAACGTGTGATGATCACACGGAGGTGTCGTACATTCGGTACTTGGATCGGTTGGATCGTGAAGACGTTCGACTACATCAACTGCGTTAACCTAACGCTTCCGCTTTCGGTCTATGAAGGTACGTGGACACACTCTCCCCCTCTCGTTGCTATGCATCTCCTAGATAGATCTTGCGTGATCGTAGGATTTTTTTTGAAATTGTGTGCTACGTTCCCCAACAGAAGCATGCATGCCAGCTGCGCCATAAGCCGATCGGGTAGCAGATGAAGAACTGGTTTATAGAAAAATGTCAAATAGTCATTTTTCTATAAACTCAGTTTTTATGTTTTACTAAATTTAAGATCTCCTTATCCAGGGATTTGTTACGTTAACCAAACAGAGTTTTAGATTGTTATAACCGAAAATGTGTGTAGGCCAAATTGATTTAGTAAAATCCCAGTATCCAAACAACCCCTAAGGGAATCACAACATACATATCATCAAAATATCAAACACACACTGGTATGCGTCGGTGCTATACAAACAGTTTTTAACCCCTTTTTGCGACGACATTTGGAACCGTCGCCAAGTGAGTGTGGGAGATAGGGGGGTCCTTCCCACATGACCCAGAAATCGTCGGGGATAGGCCCTCCTGGGACAGCAAATGAGCCCATGTGCGATTCGGTGAGGCATCGAAACCCAATCATTTCCGTAGGTATGTACATCCCACATGGTGAATCCCAGAAAAACATTTCCTTAGGTATGTATATCAGACACAGTCAATCCAAGGAATACGTTTCCGTTCTTATGTACATCCCACACAGTCAATCCAGGGAAAACGTTTTCGTTCGTATGTACATCCCATATAGTTTTATGTGTAGGCTCATGTGTGAAAGGTGTAACTATCATACACGCTCTGCCTTGGTTAACTGTTTGCTTTTATCAACTACATCACACACGATTTGATGAAGAAAACTGTGTGGCATTGGGCTATCCATCACAAGCGCTTTTACTGCTAGAACCGTTTGCAAAGTTCCATGACACATTTAGCAGGTTTATTAGTTCACAATTAATAATTCTAGTATTACGCAAATTCACATTTCATATCGAATAGTTGTTTACCAATTTCATATCAAGCACATAAATATATTATAACATCACAGAATGATAGCTACATGAAAACAACATAGTACAATATATAGCTCGTCTAAATATACAACTTGTACACAGTAAAATATACAACTTCATAAGAACAATATTAGAACAATATATTCATTTCCCTAATCGAGATCATCCAGGCTCGTCTTATCCACCTCTGCTTTCAGTTTAATAAGAACCTGTTTTGCACTGGCCAACTAGGAAAGTGCCTCCTCCTTCGCCAACACCATCTTAGCAAAGTCTGATTTAAAAAATCTGAGCTCATTCTCCACCTTCCTCTTTTTATCCCGCATCTTCAAATATTCTTCAGCGTTGACAACACTTTCTCTGTTCTCTTCCTCATACATGCTCCAGAGCTTCGCTAGGCACATCTTCAAAGACTGTGGCCACTCTTGATCAACCCACTCCAAGTAAGAACACTTCCGTTCATCCTATCATATTTAAAACTAGATCAGTAACAATTGTAGGGGAAATTGGTTTATAGCAACATAAAAAATCACCAATGCTTATTTTGAAAAACTAAAAACATGTTAATTATGACATAGCTTCTCAAAAAGATCAATGTGCAAATGAATTAATTGCTACTGAGACAACAACCAAATTCTGGAACATCATAAGCTATAATTAACTACAACAACGCTACAAGTTCTTACTCATGTACAATAAATAACAAATTGAACATTTTATGAGGAAGGTAAATATAACCGCAATAGCATAGCGACAGTGTTTGGATGACAGCAAATTGATACTAACATGTGTGTACATGCACAAATTTAGTAACATAGAACTAATAGCACTAAGGTCGTGCACTATGTATGCCAAAACTGGTGTAAAGACAACTGTTGCTACATCTCGCACTGGTGCCCTGCACTGGCGAGCCGATGCAGCAAAAAAAATCAGGGACCCGGACTCCGGAGCACGTAGTTGCTCCGATGCCCAGTTCCTTCGTGCCATAAAGATTTAGTATTTTACTGCTTGGCTGCTCGGATGTGTGGACCAAAGTGGCTGCACAAACTGCTAAAGCGGTGCCAAATAATTTTCTAATGGCACCACTGATGAGATGGCAACAATTTAAGATACTAAGGACAAATTGTGACACTGTCTTAGGATGCATTTGGTTGAAGGTGTGGTATGAATGGGTTGGGATCGTGACAGTGTCTGAATCACATCTAACAAATGATTTGTAACAACGAAAGAGGGTCTAACCTTCTCTGCACATGCCAGAAACTTCCTCCCATTGTCCACAGATTCAAACACAACTAGCTTCATGCTTGGAGATTGATGGTGACAACGAGCAGATAGATCTTCAGCCACCCCGCTCCATTCGTTGCCACTAATGGTCCTAGGGAGCTACAAGAGGAAGAAATAACTCAAATCAATCGCCGGGTAAAAATCCTTCATTCCAAGTCATAGCCCAAGAGAGAGAGAGATAAGAGAGGCATACCCAGGTGGTGAAGGAGTCATCGTCGTAGGAGGAACTGCTGGAGAGGTCTTTGAAGAAGACCATGGCGACCCCAGCAGTAGGATGGGAGATGACGAGAGCGAGGAAGCGGCTATAGCTTAGGAAGGAAGGAATGAAGGAAGGAGGAAACATGTGAAATGTGACTTGTGGTCGGGGAGAAAAGGGGTGGGGAAGGGGGGAGGGGGGCGGGGTAGATATTTTGGTGGTAGGCCAAAATTTTGGAAATGTGGAAGGAAACTTTGCGCGTGGTGCTACCGGACCATTCACTTTGAATGATTGTGTGCATCGCAAACGATTCTTCTGCTTTACGCGCATGGGATGAGTTTGATCATTCAAATTTTGGTGGAAATTTCCCTGGGTACGTCATTGCATAATTTAACATCGCTTGTTAATTTGGGCACACAAAAGAGCGTACAGCTGACAGACCACACTTACTGAATCGGGCAATTTTAGTAATTAAACAGAGCCAGTTGACCTAAACATTGCTCTAACAAAAGACCAACATTAAAAACAAAGCCTAAGCATGCATAATTTTAAGAAATCCACCGCTGCGCCAGCCTATGCATCACCGGTGTGAGATGAGACCGCGTCCTCGTCCTCGGCGTCCTCGTCCTCGGCGTCCTCGTCCTCGTCCTCGGCGTTGCGCTCAAGGTTGTAGTACTCGTAGTAGTGGCTGCGTCAGAGCTCGCATTGGTACTCCACCGCCGATTCCTCGACGGACAGACTCTTCTTTACCTCGACCTCGGCCACATGCAACTCCTCCTCTCGGCGCTCCTCGCTCTCCATCGCCCCTTGCATCTCTAGCTCCCGCTCAGAGACCTCATGAAGAAGCATGTGCTCCATGGCCACCGCCACCTTTTCGGACGTGGGTTGCATGCTGGAGTCCGAGGTGGCTTGGAATATCTTGGCGTCACTACAAAAAAAAGACACTTCCGTGATGATACGTGTTTGTCACAGTAGGTCACGTTTTCTGTCATGCATGTACATCCATGACAAATTTATGACAGAATCAAGATAGTCATACACGTGCTGTCATAGAAGTGTTCCATGACATTACCAAAATTATCATCACGGAAGTGTCCACTTCCATGACGATAAATCGCGCATCATGGAAGTGCTTTCGTCAAGGGTGACCGACACGTGGCATCCACCATAACGGAACGCCATTAAGCTACCGGGTCCGGTTTTGGATCCAATAACCCGCTAATAGCCCGGACCAATGAGGATTTTCCATGTGTAAAATTCTTATTGACCGAAGGAAACACGTGTTGGCTCACCGTTAGGACAAATGTCATCCATTCATTGAACATGAGGTGCCTATGATACGCCGACACGTGGCATGGCCCAACAGAGGCCCATTCCGGTGAAAAGGCCGGCCCGTTTGACTTGGTCAAAAGGTAACGGGCCGCCCCGTGGAAAGCCTGTTAACGGCCTGTTTGTATATAGCCCATTTACGGTCTGCTAACTCACGACCCGTTACGACCTATCCGAATTAAGCCCAGTAGCTTCATCTGGGCCTTCCAATATGATTCCAGCCCGTTGTAACTTCTGGCCCATGTATGGCCCATGATGTATTTTGGCCCATACGAGACCATTTGTAACTCTTGGCCCATTAACGGCTCGTGGTGAATCTGGCCCGCAATGAACAGTGTACCCCTTTATACCCATTAACGGCCCATTATTCCATTAGGCTGTTTCCAACCCATTTTATCTTTCGGCCTTCTCAGGGCCCATTTATTCTTGGGCTCATTTCCACCATTCGGTTACTTACGGCCCGTCATTGGCCTTTTCTGCTTGTGGGCCAAATTCAGCCCGCGGTTACAATTGGCCCGTTTGCGGCCCGTTACTCCATTGGGTCGTTTTCGTAACGTCATCAAATACGGCCGATTAACAACGGCCTATTATTGTCGGCCCATGAATGGACAATTCCAAATCTAGCCCGTTTATGGCCCATAATGCGGTCTGTTATTGGCCCATGTTTGGCCTATCGATCTAACGGCCCGTAGAAGGCCCATTGATGCTACGGCCCGTAGAAGTCCCATTGATGCTACGGCCTGTAGAAGGCCCATTCTTTCTACAACCCATAGAAGGCCCGTTGTTTCTACGGCCCGTAGGAGGCCCATGGTAACTACGGTAAATATGTAGCCCATGGATATTGTGGCCTAGTTTTTAAAAATAGGTTATTGCGGCCACTAGCAAACCATGTAAAAAGAACAGCACTGACTACAAGCAAACAAATAAACAAGACAACAAGGAAATAAATAAGCAAGCAACTTACGCTAGGCTATCACGGCTATTACACATATTACATCCACTGAGCATCAAAGTTCGCCACCAGTGCAAATATAGGGAACAAAGCAGCATATCATGTACACTGGTTGTCAAAGTTGGCGACCAGTGCAAATAAACACCGCGACAAAACAAGTCCGAACTGAAACCACTTCAAGATCTCAAGAAACAATATCCACAGGTACCCATAATGTCGGCAAGATACTTAGCAAGCTTATTAACTTTCTCTTGTTTGGTGCTTAAATACTCCGGTAACTTTGTCATTGCACCGTAAAGTATGCATCTGAATTCTGCAGGGACTTCCTCGGTCCTTCACTTCCTCGTCAGAAAGCACATCTGATTGATGTCTTTCAACTTGATGTTGAGACTCAAGAAGACGAACTGATTCAGGCAGCGAGTTCGAAGAGCTTGTGCCCACAGTAGTGGCCAGTAACTCGAACACTACACCAAGACATGACTTTTGGTTCTCTCACTGTCGTCAAGGTAGTTTTTATCAGCTTTCTTGGAGACCAACAGGGATGTCTCACTATCTTGAACCTTATCTGCATTACTTCCTTTACCATTGCATAACGGGGTACTGTTCTCCAATATTTTGTCTGCATTCTAAAAGAGAAACAAGCAGACACATCACAGGTTTACCATGTTGTATATGAAACTCATTTTGGTAAATCAGTTCAATAGTAAAGTGCAGGATAACAAAGTATGAAACAAACATATATCTATGTACCATGGTCACTTTATGGTCTATATCATTCTAGTTTTTGTTGCCAAATCAAGATAGAGACACAGTTCAAATAATATTTGTTCAAGACAAAGCAGAATAGACAGAATATAAGTGTGGGAAACTATGGAGCAATAACAGCACTTGTAATGTGCATGACATGAGAACATAACTGTTTATTCAATTGAAACTGAAATAAACATAGAGAAAGTTACAACAGCAAACCAGTTAAAGAAACAGGTTTAAAACATACCTGTTGTGCCATTGGAGTTTCAATTCCATCCTTCAAATTTGAAAATAGTTGGTCTGAGTAAATACAGTGATGCAAGAGCAAAGGAGTATGAACCATAGCTACAGAACCTGACCTGAGAAAAATTCTTCTTCTCCTTTAAGCATTGAGTTGGGATTCGGAGTGGTGGTCCTCGTGCTTTGGGCACTGCATTTCCCTCTTGTTGCTACGTGTTTGGGTGCTCTGTGGTGGAGACGGTGATGTGTCAACTGGAACTGGGTTACTATCTGCTGGGGTTGGGGTTAGAAGGGGTGTAGCTGGTTCTCTGTCCAACTGGGTAGGGGTACAGTCTGTGAGAGTCTAGGTTATATGTGGTGGGGATGGTTCTTGGGCAAGTAGAACCGTGGTTCTATCTGCATCAACTGGTAGCACTATCTTTTCTGAAGACCGTGTTGTTACTCGCTTAGATACTACCATCACCCTCTCCAATTCAAATGGTTTATAAACAAGAAAAGTAATTGAATGTACAGACATTGTATGATAGACAGGTGCATGGATAGTGGGGAATAAAAGAGGGCGTGAAATAATTCGCATTTATGTTGTCTAACCAAACAGGATAACATGACACAATTTCACATATATGATGGCTAACTAAATAGGATAGCATGACACGATTTCACATTATGATGGCTAACTAAAAAAGATGGAAAGACATAGTTCAAAATATGATGACTATGTAAACAGGATGACATGATATAACTATATAATGTGTTTATTAAATAGGTTGGCATGCCATAATTCACATACATGTCGCCTATGGAAACATGATGGCATTATATAATTCCCAGATAGAATGACATAATTCAAAATATGATGACTGTAAACACTAAACAGGATGAGATGATATGACTATATGATGTCTTTATTAAATGGGTTGCCATGCCATAATTCAGATAGATGTTGTGTATGTAAAAATGATGGCATGATATAATTCAAATATGATTTATATAGTAAGCAAGTAAGCAGATGGCAATCCATATATGATGTAAAAACTAAGCAATGCAAGACAACATGCATGACATGGGTAATATAACCCTGCCAAGTTTGAGCATAGACCTCAAGGGGGAAATAGGACTGGTCATCAGTCTCTGAATCCTCCTCTGAGGAGCTCTCTCAGATCCAAAGCAAGATGTCTCGCTTCATCGGTAGCATTCTTGCTCGATACCTTGTTTTCACTCCGAGATACTTCCATCACCGCTTCAAATGGCTGATGCACGGGAAGAGTAGTTGAATATACAAACGTTGTCGACAAATGGAACACGTAATACAAAAAATGATAGCATGATATAATTCACATACATGATGATTGGCTCAACAGCATGGCATTGCATAATTCACATATATAATGCCTTTTCAACGAGATAGCATTGCATAATTCACATATAAAATGTCTTGGAACAAGATGGCAATGCATAATTCACATATATGGTAATTAGACACTAAACAGGTGGCATTGACACAAAGCATGTCTAAACTAATCAAATGACATAGCAATGCAAGACACCATACGCACAATATGAGCAACATAACCCTGCCAAGTTAGAGCATACACCTCGGGGGGGGGGGAGGAATAGGACTGGTCATCTGTCTCGGAATCCTCCTCTGAGGAGCTACCCATAACCAGCGAGATATGCGCTTCGTCAGATAGCATAGTCTGCTCTGAAGACCTTGTTTTCACTCCAGAATTTTCCATCACCGTGTCAAATGGCTGATGCACACGAAGAGTAGTTGAATGTACTAACATTGTTGACAAATGTAATACATAATGAAAAAAAGGATGGCCTGATATAATTCACATATAAGGTTACTGGCTAAGCAGGATGGCATTGCAAAATTCACATATAATGTCTGGCTAAACAAGATGGTGTTGCATAATTCACATAAACGATGAATAAACTAAACAAATGGCATTCACACAAAGCATGTCTAAACTAAGCAGTTGACATATTTGATGTATAAAGTAAGCAATGCAAGGCACCATATGCATGATATAACCAACATCAGCATGCCAAGTTAGAGCGAAGACCTCAAGGGGTAAATAGGAGTGGTCTTCTCCTTCTGAATCCTCCTTAGAACATATATCTTCCTCTCGATTATAATCCGAAATGGGTGGAAGGGGCTGCCTTTGCGCCTACCATGGAGCGATGTCTGCATGAAATTTTATTGCCACGCAAGGCTCGTCTCTTTTGCTCTACATGTCCAGTTCCATTGTGTACAGTAACTGACATGCATAGGAATAAAACATAGTAAGATTATGTAAGGAGTGCATGCAGAAATCCAGAGTGATGGTAGCAACATGTGGATAGAACCAAAACCAATGATACACTAGTAGAAAAAGGGTCATACGTGAAGCACATTAGTGCCGGTTTGAATTTGAGCCGGTACTAATGTATACATTAGTGCCGGTTCGTGGGGCCGATCAATAGCACCGGTTCGTGGCGAACCTTTAGTACCGGTTCATGCCCCAAACCGGTCCTAAAGAGGTCGTGTCACTGCTGGGTCAGCTATGGCCCCACCATCACCATTTAGTGCCGGTTCGCACCACGAACCGGTACTAATGACGTTAATGGCGTGATGTTTTAATTAGTCCCACCTCGCTCCCCTAACAAGCCTTTTACCACCTTAAATATGTTATTTCTCAAACTATCATAAGCACTTGGTCTTCATTGAACTCTATGTGTAGAATTTGTGGCCTCAATATGAGTCTTCATCGGTTTATAAATCGTTGATGACTCATATTGACAATTCAGATTGTACACACAAAGATCATTGATGATCAAAGTATTTTTGATGTTATATGATCATATTGACAATTTAGATCAGAAAGAAATATAAGATCATTATGTAAATGCTCTTATATTTTTATGCTCAAGATGCACCATTCAAAGCGACGCCATCAACTTTCAACCATTTCTGCCTTCATTGGCTATTTCTCATGCATTCAATGATTTGTTTTGAGAACTAAATGACCTGGAAATTGAAAAGCACTACAAATGAACTCTGAAAAAGTTGAAACTTGGCATGGTATCATCATTTCACCCACATAGATTGTTCAAAAAGTTAGAGAGGGTTACGGCAAAAACTAGATGCACTTCGTTCACAAACTGGACAATCTCTTTCGAAGTATTAAGGTTTCGGACGAAATTAAACTCATATGTTACAAAGGCATTTCATTTTTTTAACTTATTACAACTCCAGAATTTTTGTGCATTCAGTATGCACCATTCAAAGCGACGCCATCAACTTTCAACCATTTCTGCCTTCATTTGCCATAACTGTTTTAAGCGCACCACCTTTAGTACCGGTTGGTGGCTCCAACCGTACTAAAGGGTGACCAAGACAACAGCTTGCTTAGGAAACTGTTTTTTAGTCCCACCTCGCCAAGAGAGAGGGACTAGGAGCGGTTTATAAGCCCCGAAAGTGAGACGATGAAGAAGAGGCTCAATGCTCATGTTGTAGCTTCAAGCCTTCGTGAATATGGTAGATTGCACGGAGCTATGCGCAGTGCAGTTTACACTATTCAAAGGCTTGAAGCAAATTAACGAGCATTGCACCTCTTTTTATTTTTAATAACTTATTACAACTCCGGACTTCTTACATTATGGCAAAAACTAATTGCACGCCGCATTTCTTTTTTTAACTTTGGTTATAACTCCAGACTTTGACCATCAAGTTTTGCGTAAATGAAAAAATAGCAGAAAATAAAAAAACTATTGCTGAAAAGAAAAACTATATAAAAACTACTCAGAAATAAATAGAACAAAATAAATATAGCGAGAAAAGAAAAACTGCTCAGCAATAAATAGAAGAAAAATAAAGCAGAAAAGGAAAAATTATATTTGCTATTTTTCAATCGTTTACAAAATGACCGTGAAATTGAAAATCACTACAAAATGAACTCTGAAAATGTTGAATTTTGGCAAACTAGATGAAAAACTACTCACAAATAAATAGAAGAAAATAAATATAACAGAAAAGAAAAACTATACAAAAACTACACAGAAAGAAATAGAAGAAAAAATAGCAGAAAAGAAAAAACTAAAAAAATTTGGGGGCTGTCACAGCCTGCTGCTAGGCCACGGGAGTGCAATTACAGAACCTTAAAGGCCCAGGCAGACTCACAGGGCAGCGCAGAATTTAGGCCCACAAGTTCTGCTATATAGAGGAGTTCAAGAGGTAGCCGCTTTGGGTTTATAAACCAGTCTGGCTGCCCTTCGCCAGCGAGGTGGGACTAAACTTTGGGGTGGCAGCGAGGCCTTTAGTACCGGTTGCTGGCTCCAACGGTACTAAAGATCACCCTTTAGTACCGTTGGAGCCACCAACCGTACTAAAGGCCTGCTCTTCCCGCCTCTTGGCTCGGCCAAAGTTGGACTTTAGTACCGGTTGGTGGCTCCAACCGTACTAAAGGCTCACCCTATATATACAGCACTTACGAAATTTCAGTTACATCTCCCCACTTCTTTTCGTCAACCTCTCTCGCTGCTCCCGTAATGCCGCTTGCCGCTTCGTCGTCGTCGTTGCCCCCCCGCCGCCCCGCCGCGCCGTCGTCGTCGTCTGCCGCCGTCAGACGTATCTCGCTCTCTCTCTCAGCCGCCGCCGTCCCCGAACACACTGCCGCCGTCCGTCCCCACCGCCCAACGCTGGCGCCCGTCAGACGCCGCGCGCCCCAGACAGACGGGCGGCGTGACGTCTGGCCGCACACACACACATATACCACACACACGCATACACACACACATACACACATACGTACTAGATTATTTTTAGTTCAATAATTAATATAACTATTTTATTTTTAGTAAGAAAATTTAGGTATATGAGATTTGAACTAGTTCAATAATTAATATAACTAGGTTAATGAGTTTTTTGTTTATTTAATTTTTTATATATTTTGAGTTTATATAAATGTTAGATTAATGTCGAATGTTAGATGAATTAGATAGAAAAGTTAAATATATAGTAATGTCTATTTATAGTAAGTGCTTAGTAGTTGAACTAGTTGATTTAATAAAACTGGTTCATTTTACTATAGAAGTAGTTTATTTTTAGCAAGAAAATTAATAGAACTAGTTTATTTTTGGTGAGGAGCCAGCCCGTCGTTGACCCGATCCTTGTTTGGTGGCGGTCGCGTGGGCGATGTGGTGCCGAGGCATATGCATATGATTAGTTGAATAATAATGATCTAATTTAGTCTTTGAATTATGAACGTATAGGAAATGTCATCATCGGAGGACGAAAGACTCCCGGGAGTGCGACCGTGCCACGACGATCGAGGTGAGTGCGACAGGCCTCACCGGGCGATGGTCGGCGCTTCAAAGATTAAGCTCGAGGAGACCTTCGAAGTTGAAGCAGATGCATAGCGGACGACAAGTGTTTTTTTCATAATTAAGCATGACTTCAACTATTTCAACGTGTAATTTTCATCTTTTACAATTCGAGTATAGTTAATCCCATGCCATGCAAGACGCTATGTCTTGGAGAGGATGGATTTTGAAGACCATGAAAATTTTGAAACGAAGAAAATTCACCTAAGGACCCATCATGATGTGGATTTTGAAGTAAAGTTGTATAATGCTGAGAGCGTAACCCATTTTGGTTGCAAAAATTGGGAAGCATTTTGCAAATTGTATGGTTTTGATGAGGGTATGCTTGTCACCATGGATCTTGGTGATCCTGAAATCGAGCAAGACAATATGGACATTTGGGTCCTTGTTGATACTCCTCCAGTTCTACCGCTATGTGAGTTTCTCAAACATAGTTAATTATTAATAGAACTTATATTGTTCATTTCAAAATAGTTGACAGCTTATTTGCATTGACAGCTTATTTTGAAGTATCAAATAATGTGCGTAAGATGGTAGATAGAACTTACTATACCGATGGCTCGAAGTTAACTTACAAGGAGAAAACTCATCCGTTGGATTTTGTAATGATATTGAGAATTACAATATCTACAATCGAACTCCTCAACATTATGGTCAATACGTGCCACTAGTGCACGTGTTGAACTCTGATAACTACCATGGAGATACCTGGTAAGTTTTATTACTATTACGACATCCGTGCATCTTTTGCATACTTCTAAAACTAGTACATCATTGCTAACTACGAAGTTATTACTATGTTTTTCAACAGAGAATCCCAGAGGATTGTGTGCCTCATTTGATGTATCGTAATGGCGGCAGCCTTCGTGTTTTGAACATATATCCAGGTCATCCTACTGAATCTCAACTGTCCATACCGGATTTCTAAAACAAGTGGAGACATGACAATCAAAGGATGGAAAAAATGTATGGACAGTCGTAAGGAGCTTCTTGGAAGCAAAAGGAGGCGCAAGAATTGGAGACAGGATGATCTCCATTCTTCATAATGGAGAGTCAGGGTCTATATTGTTTTATGCTATTTTACCTTAAGTGTGTTTAGGTCCGATCCTACCGATCTTGATGATCATGTGCTAAGAACAATTATGTAGGGTTGGGTTCGATGACTATGAGGATGATGATCGTATGACTTATTATTAATAACGAGTAGAAGTTGTATGATGATGCTTGATTAATTAGCTAGTAGGACTTGTTATTATATATGATGATGTATGATGCGAGCATGCATGAGTTACTATATATATATCTACGGGTGAAAGCGAAAAGAATTAAAATGGAAAACACAAAATTAAATGAAAAGAAATCATAAAACCAAAAAACCCCCCAAACATTATAGTACCGGTTGGTGTTACCAACCGGTACTAAAGGGCTCCCGGCCCCCGGAGCTGGCTCGTGCCACGTGGTTGCCCTTTAGCACCGGTTCGTGTTGAACCGGTACTAAAGGGGGGGGGGGGGCTTTAGTGACCACACTTTAGTGCCGGTTATGTAACTGGCACTAAAGGGCCTTACGAACCGGTGCTATTGCCCTGTTCTGCACTAGTGATAGCAGGCAGATAATGGCTTTAGTTAAAAAATACAGATAATGGCTTCTTTACTGTTTGTTTCCCACCCAACATGAAACTCATAGTAGACACTAGAGATTAACCTGATAGTAGATAGATACAATTGATTGCGGCCCTGATATGTACCCCGCAACCATTTAAAAACTTATGTTTGACCATTAGTTTGGAGCTGAGTCTAATCGATGAACAGACAATAAAGTAGCATGTAATATTAAGCGATGCATAACGTAAGCAGACACGAAAGAGTGCGACCTCTCTTGCGGACACGTGTAGTCCTCGAGGTCATCTGCTAGGTTGATGATGGTAATGCAGTTGTCATGGCTGCCGACGGCGGGGAAGAAGATCTGAGGCGGCAAAAGACAGTCTGGAGGCCGTATCCCTGCTGTGCTAGATCCTTCTATCGTTGGAGCAGCTGAGCTTGGGTGGACGACGGCGTAGCAGGAGCGGGACAAACCACACAAGGTTTTCTTTAACAACTATCTGTAAGAGAAGTAATTCTGTAAGGGCTCGTTTGAATTGGAGGATTCTAACAACGCAGGGATAGGAAATACACAGTAATAGGATAGGAACGCACATGCAAAACAGAGAATACAAAACACAGGATTTTTGCCAATCTGGGTGTTTGGTTCACAAGAATTGGAAGATCACAGGATGCAAATAAGCATGGTGAGATTAAGTCAAACCACAAGAAAATGTACGGTTATAATGCTATTACGCTACTATCTCTTAGTCTTGTGCTTCATGAATAGGAATTTGAAAAGGAGGACAAGTGGAAATTAAAATCCGTACGGTTTTTCTTTCAAGGAGACACTAAAGGAACAAATCCTACAGTTTTCCGTTGCTCCATTCCTTTGAACCAAATGCATGAATAGTAGTACCATAGGAAACTTTCCAATTCCTATGTTTTTCCTTCACTTTTCCTTTCAAGCACTGGCAATTCTAGTAGGCAGGCTTGAGCAAGGAAAAGCTACACTCAAAAAATGTTTTTTTGCTACTTGCCTACTTCTACTACTTTGGACCCAGGACACTGCCCTACTAGCTCAACTCCCAGGCCCATCAACAAATGCATAGCTCAAACACGCAAAGATAAATAATGATGGCGTTCAAGAGAGTCCATAATGGATAGCTAAGTTGCCTGGTACCTAACTGCTTGTCATATAGTAGGAGAAACTAATCGTATTTCACGTTACTGTGTGTGCTCAGTGGACAATATATATAACATGTAGAGTAAAAAAGAGATGCAACAAGTGTACAACCTCTTTGGCGAAGCCATGTAGATCTCAGCGTGATTGGGTTGGTTGGTGAGGATGATCCGGCTGACTTGGCTGTCAGAGAAGGGGAAGAAGATCTTAGGCGTCTGGAGATGGAGCCAGCGGTACTGCTTCGCTGTGATGGAGGGTTTCGTTGTTGGAGCAGCTCCGGTGAGTTGTACGACGCCGAGGCTGAAGAAGGACAAGAGAGACAACGTTAACCTGAGTGGAATTCTAATAGCATCTCCAATAGATGACGTAAAATACAAAACCACAAAGTGCTAGATGTAAAATACATCAGCCGCTCATCTCTGAACTTAACTGTCGAAACTGAATTTAACTGTCGAAACTGAACTTAACTGTTAAAACTGAATTTTGCTGTCAAAACTGAATTTTACTGTCGAAAATGAATTTTACTGTCGAAATTGAACACAGTAGCTAGTAGCGTAAAAGCGATGGCAAGCGTCTGACCGGTCGATTGAATTTTTCATCTCTGGTCGGTCGATTTTCCACCGTTGAATCTGAAATCAAGGGCCTGCAGTTCAACTTCAATCTCCACCCCCTTGAGCGGCCAGCCACCACCGACCAAACCGCCGCCCTCCGCCACCATGACGGCGGTGCGCCCGCCCGCCCGAAACCACTCCCCACCGCCGGTCATGGCCGCCACAGCCATCCTCTAGCCCCCGTGCCGAAGCTTTTCTCCGGCGACCACCGCCCCCACCACCACCGGCGACCACCGCCCCCACCCTGAACCCTAAGATAGATAGTGGGGTACCTCTCTGGCGAGCCCCCTGTCGGTGTCAAAACTGGCGGATCTCGGGTAGGGGATCCCGAACTATGCGTCTAAAGCGGATGGTAACAGGAGGCGGGGGACACAATGTTTACCCAGGTTCGGGCCCTCTCGATGAAGGCAATACCCTACTTCCTGCTTGATTGATCTTGATGATATGAGTATTACAAGAGTTGATCTACCACGAGATCGTAGAGGCTAAACCCTAGAAGCTAGCCTATGATTATGATTTTTGTTGTTCTATGGACTAAACCCTCCGGTTTACATAGACACCGGAGGGGGCTAGGGTTACACAGAGTCGATTACAAGGGAGGAGATCTACATATCCGAATTGCCAAGCTTGCCTTCCACGCAAAGGAGAGTCCCACCCGGACACGGGACGAAGTCTTCAATCTTGTATCTTCATAGTCCAACAGTCCGGCCAAAGTATATAGTCCGGCTGTCCGAGGACCCCCTAATCCAGGACTCCCTCAGTAGCCCCTGAACCAGGCTTCAATGACGACGAGTCCGGCGTGCAGATTGTCTTCGGCATTGCAAGGCGGGTTCCTCCTCCGAATACTCCATAGAAAATTTTGAACACAAGGATCGTGTCTGGCTCTGCAAAACAAACTCCACATACCACCGTAGAGAGCATATTATTCCACAAATCTAATCTGCTAACAACTTTTCATAACGTGACGTCCTGCCGTGGCCTGGTCATTATGAACCATTTTTCCCTGCATATCACTGCACGTGTTGCGAGGCGGTTTTATTGACACGTCTTGTCGAAGCAGAGATCGTGTTCCCCTTATCACGGGATTCTCATCAATACGGATATGGGTAACCCAACCGCGCCATCAATCGCGGCGCCTGGGGAATAAGCGATTTTATGGGGCAAGTAGGGAGGCACACAGTTTCTACTGCCCTTATAAAGGGACAAGGACTCCTCTTTTTCACCCACACCTTCTTCTTCCCTACCCATCCATTCTCACGCACTCAAGCTCCAGCGCCCAAGTTCTCATTTTCTCAAAAAACTATTCCAAACATGTCCAGAGCGAGAGGCAAGTGGATGGTCTCCTCCGTCACGGAGGAGAACATTACGAAGCTCCGAGAAGCCGGATACCTGGCTGTAGACATCGCGCACCGGCTCCCAAACGCGGTGCAGATCGTCCCTACTCCAGAACCTCACGAGAGGGTTGTATTCCTTACCCACTCACTCTGCGGGCTGGGACTTCCCCTCCACCCATTTGTCCGCGGGCTCATGTTCTACTACCGGCTAGACTTCCATGATCTGGCCCCTAATTTCATCCTCAACATCTCGGCGTTTATCGTCGTGTTTGAGGCCTTCCTCCGCATCAATCCCCACTTCGTCCTATGGCTGAAGACCTTCAACGTGAAACCAAAGGTGGTGGTCGGCCAGCAAGCGGAGTGTGGAGGCGCCATGGTGGGCAAAATGCCCAACGTCACCTGGCTCGAAGGCTCCTATGTGGAGACCATGAAGGGGTGGCAATCGGGGTGGTTATACATCACCGAGCCACGCGACACAAACTGGGTGGCGGCCCCCGAATTTCGATCCGGCATCCCCATGCGGCTCACCTCCTGGAAAGAAAAGGGCCTATCCTGAGGTTCATTGGTGGAGCTGAACGGACTCCAAAAATGTGTTAAAAACATGATAAGCAAGAAAATCAAGGTTGTCGACGTGGTCCAGGTCATGCTCTTCCGCCGGATCCTTCCGTGTCAAATACGGGCATTCAATATGTGGGAGTTTGACCCGGCCAAGCACCATAAGCTGCAAGAGCTTTTTGACACGACGCACCAAGACATCTGGAAGGTGTTGTTCAAGGCCGCCGAGGTACCTCCTCCCCTTATCGAGGATCGTGGACTCAGCGCAAAGCGCCCTGCCAATCCATTAAGCTCTTTATATCTCATAAGATGTTCCTCTCCCTAGTATAATCATGTGAGGGATCTGAGCCTCCACGCCATTTTAACAGGACTGTGTAGCGACAGCGGAGCTGATCGATTGTCCGGCCCCACTGCCCGAAGATCCAGCAGAGGCTCTCTTAACGGAGATGCTGGTTCCGGCGCCCTATGAGGAGAAGGCCGAGAAGAAGGCCGCGGGGACCAGGAAAGGTCTCCGGCGCAAGGTTGTATCAGACTCATCGTCCGATAACACCAAGGCGCCCTCCTCCCACGAAAACGAGGAGGAAGAGGAAAGTTCTCCCCCCCCCCCCAGCCGGGGGAGACAAGAAAAGGAAGGTCGCCCCCTCTGGGGAGGCCGACGGATCCAAGAAGGGAAGGACCCTCCTTCCGGACTACTCCTAACAGCCGCTTACGTGACGAGTGGTTGCCCAGGGACAAGCCCCTGGCGAAGTAGTAAGTATCCGGATACCATAATAGTTCTGGTATGTTTTGTTTTATTGCTTCTTATCATGCCAAACATGATCATGCAGTCCATCCAAAGCCCATATCGACCTATCCTCTTCGGATGAGTCTTTGGGCCAGTCGGCGATGAATAGTGATTCACTCCCTACTGCCACCTCCCCCCGCCCTACGAACGACGTCGAGGTGTTGTCTCAAAGGGCACTAAACCAAGGGGAGATAGTTCTGGAGGCGCCCCAAGGCGACATCCCAGACGCTGGGCGCATGGGGGGCAAGACTCCCATGGGCTCTAATGACGGGGGCAGCAAGTTTGGCCCCCAGCCGAATACTGCGCCGGAACCTTGCTAAGGGGGGCGAGCCGTCTGTGCCGATGGCCTTTGTCCATCCAGAGGCATCGGACAATTTGCTGGAAGCGCTTCGCGGCGCTTCCATTGACGAAGAGCACCGCACTATCATGAGTGCGGTGGTCGAGAAGGTTCGGTCCGCCAAAAGCGGACTGACTGAAGCCTGTGCCAGCCTCCTAACAGGCTTTGAGGTAAGTAATTAAATTATGAGAAAATGTTACAGCATAGAGAGTAGCCCCTGATGCTCTGTTTGGTGTTCGCAAAGAAAGGCCGAACAGAGGATCAAATAATAATCACAGGAGTCTAATCAGAATATGTCTATGTGAATAAGCAGGCTTATTGCTGGCAGCTGCCGCTTCGTCTGGCGGAGGTCTCCACTTAAAAGCAGGACCTTGAGCGGTCCGAGGAAGAGCTCGGCCTTACCAAGAGGCAGCTCGAAGAGAACAAAGGTAAGTTATACCCCGTCTGTATATTAATAAAGAAAAAAGGAGGTGGTTATTAGATCATAGGATCATCAAGAATTTTGCTAGGGGCCACGACCGAAGTGGCGGCCCTGAAGAAGGCGTTGTCCGAGGCTGAAGACAAAGCGGCCAAGGAGCGTACTGAGCGCGAGAAGAAAGAGGCCCGAGCCGGCGAGGTTCAGCAAGAGCTCCAGGATTTTTTCAAGAAATACGAGTCCTTGGAGCGTGACTCTAAGATGCAGGGGTCCGAGCTTGCGAAGGCCCTCGAGAACGCACAAAATGCCAAGGCCGAAGCCCAAAAGGCCATCCAGGAGATTCAGGCGGTCAAGAAGATAGCAGCGGGTAAGGCATTCATTATGCAAAGCAAGCATGTGAAGGAAACATTCCTTTTACTTACCCGAATTCGGAGCTCTCCAGGAGCGTTCGCAGATCTACCCAGCAGTGTATCGGATGCCGCGGAGTTCTACCGGGCCGAGGAAGGGAGCTCAACGGAGAAGTTGTTACGGTCTCGATATCTTTGGGACCGAACATCCGATGCCCTTGAGCGACCAGTTGAAGCAACTGGTTGAGCTTCACAAGGCGGCCGAACTGGCCATGAAGGGTCTCATAGTCCGGATGTTTCCTGGCGAGCCCCTGCCTAGTAGCTACTTCGGCCTGGTAAAGCGGCTTGTGAATGCCTGCCCACGGTTTGAAGTCATAAAGCGGTTCGTCTGCATTGAAGGTGCGCGCAGGGCCTTTGCCCGTGTGAAAGGCACTGGGCGAAGATGGACGTCGAAAATCTGGTGAAGGAGGGGCCGCCGGAGGGCAAGGAGCATCGCCACCCCGAAAAGTATTATGACAGTGTCCTGAAGGGTGCTCGCCTTGTGGCCGAGGAATGTGCTAAGGATGTAATATTTGAATGAATGTACTCATGTGATACTGTAATATAAAAACGAGTTCATGTGCGCTATATAACGCTTGTTGATTTAAAATATTACCTTCTGTGCGGCCGTTTATAAAATATGAGAGTTGGCTAGTCGTCGGCTTCTGCCCCCATGTAACTAGTACTGAGGTGTTCGGGATAGATCTTAAACACTCTTTATCCAAAAAATTTGGTCCTTTAAGGAGGTGTTTAGCGCAGCGAACAAGGCAATCGGACTATAAAGCTTTATCACTCTCACTTAGCCATAGAAGTCTACAATTTTAAATTTTGGTGAAGCCCCAAGTATTCGGAAGGCCGAACTTGGGGCGCTATGTACGCCTAAATCGGACAAGGCCGACTCCTCGCCTGAAGTGGAAAAAATCTTTAAGGATTTGAGACCTCTCGAACAGGGACCAGCTCTCGCCGCATCATGATAGTCAGTTTTCGGCTTTCTCTACTGAGGTGCTCGTCCGGAAGAACCGGGACACAATCGCAGTAGTTCTCCCAGTGCTACCTTAGCCAATATAGCGGAACGTAAGGTACCAAAACATGGGGCAGGCAAACCCAACTATTGACCCAAGACATGATTCGGAGCTGATGCATATAATGCTATAAGTTCGGGGTGCCGCACTATCGAAAGTGTTCGGACTTTTCTTGCCGTGTTATGGGTTACACTGAAGCCCCTGGCGCAATGGACGTATCATAATGTATGGGTGCAATTTGTCGTAAATAAGCAGACAAGGAAAAAAGATGAAGAAATGCAATAATAAGCTAATGCAGTACATTGTTATTTAAATGATACATAAAAACGTATGTATACAACTAGTGCAATAAGTAAAAATAGGACTATTTGACATGTCCTATCCAAGGGCAAGCTGCGTGTGGGTATGTAAAGCAGGTATAGCGATTGTTATCAGAGACCACCTGGGGATTCCCTTGTACGTCAAAGCTTCTTGCTTCCTTGGTGTGTCTTTCCCGTGACGGGTCCGATAGTCAGGCGATCGGAGAGGGCCTTCAGAGAATAGGGGCCTGAAAGGAAGAAAATGTTAAAGATATACGGGCCCTGAGGCAGTTGAGCCGCATTGTGGGCCGTGCCATAGACGTGCCTCTGCCTATGCCCATGGTATCTTGAGTGTGTAATTATGTACGCGTGGCGTAAATTTTGCCGCTTGATTGGGACTAGGACGGAGGCCGAATTGCTAGGCGAGCTCTGAACGTGCCGGGCGATCCTGTTGCAGGGTACTCCGGACTCGCTTGAAGGTGTCCGGGGGCTTTTTCGCCGAATTGGCGGTTTGTCTCAGAAGGCTGCTTTGCACTTCTGCCGCGAGGGCCGCAGTGTGCTCCTCCGTATGGAGTGAGCGTTATGTGTTTCCATTAACTGTTATAACCCCGTGAGGTCCTGTCATTTTGAGCTTGAGGTATGCATAATGCGGTACCGCATTGAATCTGGCGAATGCGGTTCGTCCGAGTAGTGCGTGATAGCCACTACGGAAGGGGACGATATCGAAGATTAACTCCTCGCTTCGGAAGTTGTCCGGAGATCTGAAGACCACTTCCAGTGTGATTGAGCCCGTGCAACAGGCCTCTACACCTGGTATGACACCCTTAAAGGTGGTTTTTGTGGGTTTGATCCTCGAGGGGTCTATACCCATTTTGCATATTGTATCCTGATAGAGCAGGTTCAGGCTGCTGCCACCGTCCATAAGGACTCGAGTGAGGTGAAATCCGTCAATGATGGGGTCAAGGACCAATGCGGTAGAACCGCCATGACGGATACTGGTGGGGTGGTACATGCGATCGAAAGTGATCGGACAAGAAGACCATGGGTTGAACTTTGGGGCGACTGGCTCCATCGCATACACGTCCCTTAGTGCGCGCTTCCATTCCCGCTTGGGAATATGGGTTGCGTATATCATGTTCACCATTTTCACTTGGGGAGGAAATTTCTTCTGTCCTCCTGTGTTCAGCGGCTGGGGCTCCTCCTCGTCATCGCTATGCAGCCCCTTTCCCTTGTTTTCGGCATTCAACTTGCTGGCCTGTTTGAACACCCAGCATTCTCTGTTGGTGTGGTTGGCTGGTTTATCGGGGGTGCCGTGAATTTGACACGAGCGATCGAGTATGCGGTCCAAGCTGGACGGGCACGGATTGCTTCTTTTGAACGGCTTTTTCCGCTGACCAGATTTAGAGCCACTGAATCCGGCATTAACTGTCGTGTCTTCGGCGTTGCCGCCGTTGTTGCAGCGTTTGTGTCTGTTGCGACGTGGCTTGCCGTTGCTATCTCTAGCATTTGAATTGCCGGGATTTCTTAATGTGTTGTTGCTGCGAGCCAGGCAGCTGTCCTCGCCCACACAAAAGCGGGTCATGAGTGTCGTGAGGGCTGCCATGGACTTTGGCTTCTCTTGGCCGAGGTGTCGGGCAAGCCACTCGTCACGGATGTTATGCGTAAATGCCGCTAAGGCCTCGGCATCTGGACAGTCGACAATTTGGTTCTTTTTACTTAGGGACCGAGTCCAGAATTTCCTGGCTGACTCCCCGGGCTGTTGGGTTATGTGACTAAGGTCATCAGCATCCGGTGGTCGCATATAAGTGCCCTGGAAGTTGTCAAGGAATGCGTCTTCCAAGTTCTCCCAACTGCCAATGGAGTTTGCCGGCAGGCTATTCAGCCAATGCTGAGCCGGTCCTTTGAGTTTTAGTGGGAGGTACTTGATGGCATGTAGATCGTCACCGCGAGCCATGTGGATGTGGAGGAGGAAATCTTCAATCCATACCGCGGGGTCTGTTGTGCCATCATATCATTCAATGTTTACGGGTTTGAACCCTTCTAGGAAATCGTGATCCATTACTTCGTCAGTGAAGCATAGGGGGTGTGCGGCGCCTCTGTACCGGGCTATGTCATGACGCAGTTCATACGAGTCTTGTCTGCTGTATTCGGCCCGGCCGGATTTGCTTTTAGTATATCCGGCATGACGGTCGTCATCACGCGTTGGGGCGCGCCCCCGTGATCTGTAGAGCGATCTTGTATGTCCTATTTTGTTTTCCAATATGTCTCGCAGGTCCTGCATGTTGCCCCGGGCCTTGGTGTTTTTGTTTGACTGGCGACGGGGTGCGGGCTGGACTTCGAGATGACATGCCGCTTTGTGTCGGACACGAGGTGGCCGGTCAGCCGCATCATACTCTCGTAGTGTAGGCTTTAATGCTTCCTCCTCGAGTTGGGGTAGCAACCTGCGCTTTGTGTAACTTTTGGTTGGGTGCTCGAGTTCGTATCCCTCGGCTGCCAGGACCTCAGTCCATCTATCCGCTAGCAGATCTTGGTCAGCTTGAAGCTGTTGTTGCTTTTTCTTCAGGCTTTTTGCTGTGGCTATAAGCCGGCGCTTGAAGCGCTCCTGCTCGACGTGATCCTCAGGCACGATAAATTCTTCGCCGCCGAGGCTCATCTCGTCTTCGGAGAGGGGCATGTAATTGTCATCCTCTGATTCTCCGTCTGTTGCCTGTTCCTTAGAGCTAGCTTGCCCATCCTCCCGCCAAGCTTTGGCTGGAGGGGATTGTCTTCGTCTTCGGCACTATCCGCAGTGTTATTGTCTCTTGTGCCGGTATCGCTGCTTTTGCTATGGCGGGGCTTAGAGCAGCGCCGATGACGCCAGTGCTTAGATTGCTTCTCGAGGGGATTATCCTCCGTTGCCTTATTTCCATCGCTTTCTTTGGCGGTGTCCACCATGTATATATCATATGATGAGGTGGCTATCCAGCGCCCTGTGGGCGGTGGTTCCTGTTCTTCTCCTGCATCGTCGTCCATACCGTCGATGTCTTCGGAGTCGAAATCAAGCATGTCGGTCAAGTCGTCGACAGTGGCTATTAAGTGGGTAGTGGGTGGGGAATGAATTTCTTCATCGTCCGCTTCCCACTCAAGCCGGACATAGTTCGGCCAAGGGTCTCCTGACAAGGAGTGAGACCTCAATGAATTTAGCACGTCGCCCATGGGTGAGTGCTGAAAGATATCCGCGGAGGAAAACTCCATGATCGGTGCCCGATCAGATTCGATAGGCACGGACGCAAGTGGTTCGGAGCCCGTGGTCGGGGACGAATCCAAGGGTCCGGCAACATAGGTCTCATAGGAGGTGAAGTTGGTATTCGGCTCTATCGCCGCTGAGTGTGCGGCCTCTGTGGCGGGCTCTATCCGCCCATCCTCAGACGGCACGATCTGCTCCGGATTGAGGGCCGGAGTAGCTACAGGTGTGATATCCCGAACACCGTCCGACGGTAGAGCTAAGTCGTGCTCGTCGTGACTGTGCGGCGCACCTGACATGGGCCCGAATCCGTCGAAGATCAAGTCTCCGCGGATGTCGGCAGTATAGTTTAAGCTTCCAAACCTGGCCTGACGGCCAGGGTCGTAGCTCTCGATCTGCTCCAGATGACCAAGCGAGTTGGCCCGCAGTACGAAGCCGTCGAATACAAAGATCTGTCCGGGGAGAAAAACCTCACCCTGGATCGCATCGTTACCGATGATCGGAGGAGCCATCAAGCCTTACTGTGACGGCACAGTGGAACTCTCAATGAAAGCACCAATGTCGGTGTCAAAACCGGCGGATCTCGGGTAGGGGGTCCCGAACTGTGCGTCTAAGGAGGATGGTAACAGGAGGCGGGGGACACAATGTTTGCCCAGGTTCGGGCCCTCTTGATGGAGGTAATACCCTACTTCCTGCTTGATTGATCTTGTTGATATGAGTATTACAAGAGTTGATCTACCACGAGATCGTAGAGGCTAAACCCTAGAAGCTAGCCTATGATTATGATTGTTGTTGTTCTACGGACTAGGCCTCCGGTTTATATAGACACCGGAGGGGGCTAGGGTTACACAGAGTCGGTTACAAGCGAGGAGATCTACATATCCGAATTGCCAAGCTTGCCTTCCATGCAAAGGAGAGTCCCACCCGGACACGAGACGAAGTCTTCAATCTTGTATCTTCATAGTCCAACAGTCCGGCCAAAGTATATAGTCCGGCTGTCCGAGGACCCCCTAATCCAGGACTCCCTCACCCCCCCCCCTCCCCGCTGCGGCTGGTTCTTCCTTAACTCCGGCGAGCCCCCCCCCCACCCCCTGAAAATCGACTGACCCAAAAGTCGATTCAGTCGACTGAAGTGTAGCTAAATTGGAGCAGCATCGCAAGCAAGAGCAAGAGCAGCAGCGCGAGCAAGAGCAAGAGCAATAGCAAGAGCAGACCAAGCAGGGGACCAAGAGCAAGAGCAGAGCAGCAGCGCGAGCGAGAGCTAAAGCAGCAGCAGCTCCTACTGATGTGGACGTCACCGTTGAGGGAGCGACGCCGTGGAGGAAGTGGCCGGGGACGCCGCCGTGGATGGAGCCGCGCGTGTCGACTCGGGACCGAGCGCCGGCAGCACCATGAGATCGAATCAAGAAGAAAATGCGGCGATTAGTGTACAACCTCTTTGGTGGTGCCGATTAGGCCTCAGCTTCATCCGAGGAAACGGTGATGATGATGCTCTTCCGGTGGTGCAGGTGAAGATGGTGGTGTGGGAATGGAGGTGGCGCGAAAGACGAGGGGAACGTCGGGGCAGCTCCTTGGAGGTGGAGGACGGGGTGGCTGAACCGGCGGGACGATGAGATCATCGATGGATCCTCATCTGGTACGGTGGATGAGGGACGTCGAGGTGTTGCTGTGGACGACATTGTTCGGGAAGAGGCTCCGGCTGGGTGGCAGACGGAGGAGTGTGTGGGGCTTCGCCGGTTTTCACGGCCTCGGTGTACGAATGGGTGGGCGGATGGGATGGGAGTGGAGAACCACGGCTTAGGGACGCGCTTTTCCGAAATGTGGGGTAAGTTACGGAATTACCCCCACCGATTTGAGCTAGGTGATTCTTTCGGTTCATGGGTATCATGGGCATTTCGCGTGTCGGGATTTCACAGGAGGTGGGAGTTTTCACGCGCGTTGTAATTTTGGAATAGCAAGGCGCGGGTTGAGATGGAGGGAGTTGTCGGAACACAACGAGACAAAGATATATCTTAAATATTTCAGGGTAACAAGGCGCGGGTTGAAATTTCCGGACAAGCCCAACGTGTACTGTACCAAATCAATTCGCACTTCCATCGACGAAAAAACAAAAAGAAATCAATTCGCAGCACACAAGAGAGTCTAGTCCCGTGTACTGTACCAAATCAATTTGCACTACAAATGTCATTCAAAACTTTGAATTCATGTTATGTTCAATTAAAATATTTCACTACGGGTATAATGCATGCAACCTGCTACTCAAATGAACATTTTAGTGCATTCCAAACGTATATACTACCGCTTCAATATGAACTAAATTTGAATTTGTTTCTCTATTTGAATAAGATCTACAATGATGATTGTTGTGAAGTCAAACCATTTGAATTCATTTCTCTATTTTAATAAGATCTACAATCATCATTATTGTCAAGTTAAACCATCATTTGTGTATTATCTTCACAGCACACCACATGATTACTGTCGAGTTAGATATGAACTATGTGTACTATATGAACTCGAACTCGATTTTTTGAATCCACTTTATATTGATTTCAAATCACAGTACATTTCAAGCTCTAGATAGATCTTCATAATCTAAACCATGTCTCATATGTATAATGTGTTTATCACATAATATATGGTGCCCCTCCTCCTACGCCTACAAGTATTTAGATGTGAGTTGCAAACACCACACATTATCACAAATTCAAATAAAATGTGAGATTGTTCGATATATAGTATTGTTTAGATTGTTCGATATTTAGTTGTAAGCTGCAAACGCCACACATTATCACAAATTCAAATAAAATGTGAGATTGTTCGATATATAGTATGTTTAGATTGTTCGACATTTAGCTGTGAGTTGCAAATGCCATGCATTATCACATTATGGTATAACATGTGCAAAACCACAAAGACGCGTATCACCACTATATTCATGCATGCATATGTTTATAACACTATGATCTCCTATTCGAATATATGAATCCACTTTCATATCAAATTATGATCTTTGTTAGTCTCTTACACCCACACAATCCTCTAACCTTTGTAGCTAGCACTAACTTTCTCTCGTGCATGCACACGCCCTCCTCGCCCTCCCCCTCCCTCAGCATTCTATCCATCGTGCACATTCATTTTTTTAGGTCATTCTCCCACAGTCTCCACAACTCCTTTCCGACACACACCGATCGATAAATCTCTCCAACGTCTGCCTACAGCATACGTACACAGCACCTTCCATCTCCTCCTTTTTGGGTCCATGCCTCGTGTCTCTCATATGGTCCCACACACGTGTAAACTCTCGCCCCTCTTTTCATCGATCTCACAACCGCACACTCCTCCCCCTATCTAGCTAGTAGCTCGGCCTCTCGCACCACCTCCTAGCTCCATTCTCTCTGCCTATCCATCTCACTGGGCCTTATTTGCCCTTAAAAAATGGATGTACACCGACCGAGCTCCCGCTATACATATAGCTAGCTAGGTCCTTATAACTCGTTTTTTTCCCACGCGTCGATCGATCTACCACATTAGTTATGTCTCTCCCTTCCTCCGACAAACAACGATTGATCTACCGATCTAGTTAGGTTTGCTTAGAAAACACATGGTTCCCCTTCATCATCCATGCATGCATCCCGACAGATCTATCACGCACAGGCACACACAGAAACACATCCCCACTCTTATTGATAATATTGCAGTTCTACCCTCATTTTGTCCAGTAGGCCTCTCCCACCATCTTCGAGAAGCAACTCCATCACCCATCCAGCACTCTACCCCTCTTCCTCCCTCTCTCTCCTCTCTCTCTCTCTCTCTCTCTCTGTCCCAACCTATTTCCCGTCCTTCAGTTATGTATGAATGTCGACCCATCTCCCTCAAGACATAGTTGGGTCTCTCCTTCTCAACACATATACGAGTCATTCTACCTCTTTAGTTAGGCCTCTCCCTTCCCCCTCCCCCCACCCCCACCCCACACACACACCGATACATCAAGCGCTCTAGTCATGTCTCCCTGCCACACACAAACTTGTCATGTGCCCTCTGACGTTCTGGTAGGTCAGTCGCCCTATATCTTTGACTTGCACACACACAATTTCGTTGGCTCTCTTCATCCATCTCACACCCACCCACTTGATCCTCTCTTCGACTCTATCGATATCTATGACCCCTCCCTCTCTTCCCGTGGATCGCCCCCTCTAGCCCTCTCTATATGATATGGATATGCCTCTATTTCACACACATTGCATGCAAAAATTTGTTTGAGATGACATCGACACATATTCCCACAAATAATTCACGAAATCACCCCCCCCCCAAACAAAAAACACTCATGAACGCACATGCCATCTGTCTAGGTTTGTATCTCTCTTACACACACCCACGTAGGTGGGGGACGTGCACGAAGAGAAGAGGTGCACACGGCGCACGTACTCCCGTCTCTTTCCCAACCACACCCATGAGGGTACACGATGGAGCTCATTTCTATATGAAAAGGAAGCCCACGTGGTAATTTGACACGTGTACTAGTTGTCTACTTGATGGAGGATCGTCTACAATGGGTGAACAAACAAATTGCGACTTGACGCGTTATGTTAAAAAAGAGGCAAACCATGTGGGGCCTACCTTAGAGGCAAGCCTCTATACACTGGAGTACTTTTGATGTGTCCCATCAACTCGCAGAACAAGGAGAAACTTGCTTAGTACGCCGTCTCCCCCGCACGGGCGCGGTGGCTCGCAGGATGATGTGAAGCTTGCTTACTAGTACGCCTTACGCCCGCTCCCTCGCCCACGCGCGCGGTGGCTCGCAGGACGAGGAGAAAATTTTACTACTCCCTCCATTTACTCCTTGTCCCTACCTTGGTTAGAGAGATTATCATATTGTTTGGAATATATGTCCTTTAGTAGATTTCAATATGAACTACTAGTACATACTCCAAACACTGATGTATATAGAAGTATTTTAGAGTGTAGATTCGCTCATTTTGCTCTGTATGTAGTCCATATTTAAACGGACGTAATAGTACGCACTCTCCCTCACCCCTTGACCCTCGCCCATGTGGTGGACGTGCAGCAATTCATTCGGTCTCACATAGCCAGAACGATATATACTGCAGTACCATTATTGCTTGACTTCCCGAAGAGGCGAAGAGCCAATCGCAAGGTTAATATTTTGGAGATGTCAAGCGCAAGGTTTATAGGAGAACGAGTAGTAGGCGCCGCGTCATTTATAAATAAAGTTTTTTTTCTTCAGTGGCACGTACGCAATATAAATAGGTTCATATGGATAGAAAAGGAAACCGCTCCACTATATACATAGGCAGGACGAGCCTACACGATTGCTTGCTAGGGTGACTCTCTTCAGTCTTCACACTCTCTCGCACAAAACGACTATGGCCACATCTATAACATCCCGATGGATCACGTCCGCTGGGGGAAGGGGTGGATGCTTAGTGAAGATGCGGTCGCCGTAGCCGGCGGTGAAAACCCACTGCCGGCATGTCCCGATCAGGGGTCCCCGCCGTTCTCTCTCACAAAGCCGGTGAGGTTGCCTTCGTCCATTGCTCACTAACACGACATGGGAAGTTGCCTCCTCCCGCCGCCCTCCTCTAGGTTGAGCTACGTCCCGACATCCCTCAGGTACAACTCCCTTTACAGCCGGCTTGCACCACTGCTCCAGCTACCCACATCACTCCATGTGGATATTTCTCTACTTCTTTGCCCCGCACATACCTCTACTGGCTTCTATGTACTGTATTTGTGATGAGTTTATGTCTCATCAACTAGTCCCAGTAATCTTATTCTAATCACGCTTCTTCAATTTCTTTGCCACGGGAATGCTCATCTCGATTTTTGTGAAACTGCACAAAATGATCCGATGGTCAAAGGGTTGCAAACTTCATTTCTTCAGAAGCTCCAATGTTGCCAGCAAATTAAAGCCTGGTTAGGGTTTACGGTTCAAGGGCTAGGGACTACATGGATCTTTTTTTCTTTAGTTGTCTCTGTTCCAAAATAAGTGTCAACTTTATTAGTAGTACATCTTTGTACTAAAGTTTGCATGAAGTTGAGACACTTATTTTGAATGGAGGGAGTACATATTGGCTATGATCTGTCAATCATTGAGATGCAATAGCATGCATCTTAGTCTCCTTTGTATTTGATGAAATGTTGCAACGGGCAACCTTGGACGCAAGATACATGAAACAGAAGCCGAAGCTTCATAGCATTGTACAAATTTATCTCGCTGATAAATTACAGTACGTACTATACTAGTACTATGTAAAGAGTTAGGTGTCGCACGGTGTCCAGAAAATATGGTGATAGTGTGAGGTGGGCCATGTAATCACTGAGCCTGCAGGTTTTCACTGCTCTCGCACTCCTCCGGTGAGAATGGAGAAAATTGTAATCTAGTAGTACCTCCTTTCGCCGAAAGCGTGGGACATCCAGCAGTCCTACCACCTCAATAATAATGACCAATGAGCCGTCAAATCACATAGACCCAGCAGTAAGTTGGACGGACGAAGCAACCATCACTCTTGAATCCGCTTCTCCCTTCAACGCAGGCGCCAGTGAGAGGTCACGTCCGCTCTGCCCGGGCATGAATGCGGCACCGATTCTTTGGAGCAACGCTGACCGTTTTGGGTGGGAAGTGCGCGTGGGTGATGGAGGGGCTTTGGGTGGGCCAGGCTGGTCAGGAGCGGGCGTGGCAGCTGTCCCGACCGGACGCCCGGAAACGAGTTGATGCACCAACTCTCGCGGCTAAATCATACACTACACACCATCTCTCTGTAGGAGTAGGTCGATGTGTCGCTCTCTCTAACACACACATGCTGTTAAACACACACACACACACACATGCCGAGGTAAAATGAGTCTATATCTCAATTAATGAAGACTTGCATGTTACCATCCATATGTTACTACCTACTATGAAAGTAGTAACATAGACTAGTAACATATGCATGTTACTAGTCCAAGTTACTCACCACTATGACCAGCCTAGCAATGTAACCAAACGCTCCTTACTCTGCCTTGTTCTCTCCCCCGGAAACCCAATGCATGGAGTGAAACTATGCGTTGATGCATGCGAGTTAATATGTGGCCCTGCATGGTAGCTAAAACGGCATCTCTTAGTTGTTGTGATTAATTGTTGCGTTTAGAGATAGAAATCAGGGCTTTGATTGGAGGAAGAACCGGTCAAGTTTCTCCTTCTCCTCCAATCTTCTTGCACCTTGTTTCGAAAAAAATCTGCTTGCACCTTGGTCCCGCTGCACCTTCTAACGAGACTTATTACACCTAGACGGAGGGAGTAGTATGAGATACGGTGGCACACTGACTTAGGTCGAATACAAGTGCCCAAAATTGTGTGCATGTTATAATACAGATTCACTTAAAATAGTACGTGAGCGAATAGAGGGATCAATTGGACACTATTCACGAGCAGTAGCGAGATGTGTGAGGTAAGATACACTGCTGGTGCATTTAATTTTTCTTATTAATTTGTTTGTTTCACCCTCTGACTTGTGGGACCCAACGTACTACATGGAGAAAAGTAAGGTGACTAAGGCTGCATTATTTCTGTACTACCAACACTGCTTTAAATCCCAAAAGATCTTACCACCAAAGCCACATGACACGATTATGATTTAAATCCCAATGACTCCCACGCAAAAAAAACACGACATGCTTGTCACACGAATGCAGGAATGTATTAAAGGATATTTTCCTCTCATTAAACATAACGTGGGGGTGGTGTAGCTGGTTAGCATGTTCGCTCATCAAACTTGAGGTCTCGGGTTCGATAGCTACACTTGAGCATAATTTTGTTTTTGTTCGACTTCTTTCTTCCACCCAATGACAGGTAGGCCCCGCATGACAAAGAGAGAAAGTGATCTGGGGCGGTGCCACGTGGATCCTTTGACTGGTCAAAATGGATGGATATGGAGCTGTACAATTTTGTAGTGACCGTATACTCACCTCATCATGTATACGTTGCACCCTGGCGCTTGTTTTCTAGGGTTTGCACTCTTCACACTCTCTCTCCAGTATATATATACGATGGAGCCTCAGCGCTTGTAGTTGCTCTGTTCACACTCTCTCACCCTCTCCAGATCTAAACAAGACTTTGTTGGCCTCTCTCTCTCCCCTCACTGTTGGTCAAAGAGCCGGCAGGATCCGTCCGCCGGGAAGGGAAGGAGGCTTAACGCTGTCGCCGTCGACGAGGAAGGGAATCCACTACCGGCGCAGCTGTTCTCTTTCACCCAGCGACGGCACGGGAGGGCCTCCGACCCCTTCTTCCTCACCGCCGTACATAGTGTGGGCTGAATGGCCTCCGGTCGCCCACCGAACCCCACCCCAAGAACCTTAAGGTATAATTTACTTATTCCACATGCATTGCTCTAGCTGCATGTGGGTTTTTTCCACTTCTGCACTCGAATCTAGGTGTTGGATCAAACAGGAAAATAGTGGGGAAAGTTGTATAGCATGAATCTAGGACGTGGTTCAAAGAGGAAAGGAAGGGGGAAAGTACTAGTACAAACTAGCTATCCAGCACCTACCTTGGTCGAAAAGGGGAAACAATGATAAACGCAGTACGCACATCTGTAACGAACTGATCTTTTGTTTTGGGGGACAAGGTTGTAGAGTTTGAGCGGGACTAGATTTGTTGTGCTCACATAGGGAAAGGTGTATAAAGATAACAGAACTGGGACCAACACAAATATGCTCCTTGGTTGTTTTTGTTCTTTGTTGCAACAGACTGTGCATCACCCCTTTATACATCGGTAGATGCACATGGTGCTGGTGCGTCCACTGTATCGTGCAACTCTGTAGCTGCTGTTAATCTGAGGCCCTGTTTGGTTAAAAACTCCCTAGTCCCTACCTGCTTGGTTCCAGGGACTAAACATGGACTAGAGGTTATTAAATGACATGCTAAAAGACCATGTTACCCCTAGTAATGAACTAATAATAGAGACAAGTTGCGATGCAGGGTAGGGGCAACTGTTGGAAAAAGTCCCAAAAGGACTCTCCCTCGGAGTCTTCTTTCTTTAGTCCCTAAAAGTCCCTCATGTTTGGTTTAGATGGGACTGACACGGACTTTTTTTAGTCCCTACACCAAAATGTCCCTATAAACAAACACCCTCTAATAATGCCGCTGGAAAAATGATGCAATGCCACAGTTAAAAGCAAATTACATGTTTAACAAATTGTATTGTTAATATAATCTCTCTGTTAATATTAATCAATGCCACCGTTTTTCCCATTTAGATAAGTTAGATGCTTCTTTTTGTTGGCTTCTGTGTCATCCACCATTATTGACCACTAGTTGTTTCCTTTGCACCTCTGTGTAAACAAGGTTATCTACTTCACCTCGTTGCTATTGTGACCTGTTGTTGCACTGCACAAAACACTTTTGTTTTAAGAGTGTTTTGTGCAGTTCAACCAAAATGTTACACCGACAACGTTGCTTGATTGCTTGATCTTAGTGGAACTGCACAAGAGGAGATCTTACTTCCTATCCGTGTTGGCAAATTTGGTTCAAATCTTCTTCTTGTCAGTTGTTTGAATTCCGCATCATGAGATGTCAGTACTAGCCTTCTTTCACATGATTGTGCAGTGTGCTTTCATATGTTGTGCTACTTGTACGCTAATGTTGCTTGATTTTAGGGAACTGCACAAATGGTTACAAGACTTCCAATCTGTATGTGCACCGTAATGTCCCATTGAGGTAAGATAAGGATATTTCACAACTGTTGGCCTATATTTTAGCACTTTCATCTGAAAATTAACTCCGTTGTTTAGTGCTATACTTGTGCTCCCTAATTGACATGCCAAATCTTACATTGAAGATGAAGCTTGTCTGTTATTGAACCAAGTGATGAAGGGGAAGAACAAGCGTAAGAAAAACAAAAATCAACTCCCGGTGTTGTATTGAAGCACTGGAACTATGATGACACAAGTAATGATACAGTTTTGCATCTTAATTTATTTCTATGGCTAGAACGAGCAATTGTTTTGCCACTGATTTGATGCCACTCTTAATGTAATATGTAATTATCTCTACTTGTGCAAACAGGGATCTTCTTTGAAGATACCATATATTTAAGTGGAACTGCACAAGAAGATGTTGGAAACATTAAACTAATTGAGGAGTATATAGTAAGCATGGAAACAATAGATAACAACAGATGGTTCCGGAGAAGTGCTTGATCTGTATGCTCTACACAATAAGCCTCGACAAAGGTTGGTACTCACCACGGATTTCATCCATATGATTGAGCTTTCTCATCTCTATTGGTGTTGTGCTACTGTTAAGATACTGTCATGAGAAAGTGGTATTGTCCTTGAGAAGTGCTTCATCTGTGTTGTTTTAAATATTTCCTTCCTTTTTTTTCGAGCAAACAGGGATGCTAGCATTTAGTTGTCCTCTTGTCTTTGCACAACAGGATCATCCTCCTCAAGAAGAATATGGAGTACGTGAAGTGCCTAGTTCTGATTATGCCAGGATAAATAAGCCAAGCCTCTCTTCTTAAGAAGGGAGCAAATGAAGGATGGTTACATTATTGCCCACAAGAACAAACTAACTTCAGCTCAGAAGGACTCACGGATCTCCGTCTTTGTTGCTGTGATGGCCAGTACAATGTTGTTTTACGATTCCTTCCGGTGAGTTACATTTTTTTAAATGTGTGCTCTGCATGGATCGTGTAGGTTGAATGTTTAAACTGTCAATTCATAGTACAGTTTGCTTTATACTAATCACTTTTTTGTATTTATGCAAACAGGGGTGCTCAGCTTGATTTTAATGGGAACTGCACAAAATGTTCACGAATACATCGAATATTCTCGAATCATTCATTTCCACCACAAGAAAGGGGGTGCCGATATGTTCAAGGCTTTGCAACATATAAAGGCGAAATCATACAAGCTACGCACAAATTTGGTTGATTTTGGTGGAACTGCACAAAAAGAACAGCTAGTTTATTTAGCATGAGGTGCCATGTCAATGTCCGAACTGATGGCAAACCCTGCCCATTCCACAATCGTAGGCATTTGATATTTTGGAATGGGAAAACCTTGTCAAATTTTGCTCATTGATGTACGCAAAACAACATGCATTTGACATTTTGGAATGGGACAACCTTGTCGAATTTTGCTCATTGATATTAGCAAGAAGACATGCTTTTGATATTTTCGAATGGGACGCCCTTTGTTGTTAGCAGCATCTATCGATTTTTATTTATTCTTTAGTTGTGAAGTAAATATTGGCTCTCACATGTGAATCGCTGATATGCATAATCATCGATTGTTTTGAATGTTCTCTATGAATTGCCAGGCTTGTGCGTTGATTGCAATGAACAGGAACGCTAAATTTTGTACTCCCTCTGTACCTTTTTACTTCGCATATTAGATTTCTTTCAAGTCAGTTGATTTTACATTGTGAATGTTGATACTTTTTCTATAAGATTGGTCAAAGTAGAGATACTTTGACTTCAGACAAAATTTATATCTAGACTAAAAAGGACCGGAGGGAGTACATGTGAAACTGCTGCAAACGAGGTGATCACCCTGGGAATAATGCTAGTACGTATTGTTTTGCATGTTCATCCAATGCCAGTGATACAAGAATTCAAACAAATCGAACTAAATTCATTCATACACTGCCGGATTTCATATAAACATGCCGGATTTCATTACATTTCATACATTCTTCAACTAAAAAGGGGTACGCTAGAGGTATAATTAATTAAACGTAGCACCCGTGTCCGGCTGAGTCGAATAGAAGCTTCTTCTCCAGCGAACAGAGCTTCAGTGACATGCAGGTGCAGTTGCATCACTTACATGTGGGCTAGATGCCTCTTGGGCCCACATGCCAGTGACCCAACTGCACCTGCAGTTAAGTAACTGAAGCAGCGTCCTTCTCCAACATAGCTCTCCGACTCCACGTCGCCGCCAAGAAGCTAATCGGCCGTCAATGGTCAACCCGCCTAGCTTGGCTTCAACCGGAGGGTAGCAGCGGTGGCCTTACTTGGACCCGAGCGGCCGCGACCTACCGTGTTCTACTCTTCCTTGTTTTTTGTGTGGCGCAGCCTCGTTGGCAGCGGGGCGGGGCCTCGCCGGAGCCGGCGATGTCCTTTGTCTCGTTGCCAGTGAGGCGGCGCCTCGGCGGAGCGGGGGAAATCCTCCCCCTCATTGCCGGCAGGGTGGGGCCTCGGTTGAGCCGGCGATGTCCTCTGCCTCGTTGTTGTCGGCGCAGGGCCTCGACGAAGCCGGCGGTGTCCTCTACCTTGTTGTTGGCGCCGCGGGGCCTCGGCGGAGCCGGCGGTGTCCTCTGCCTCGTTGTTGGCGCCGCGGGGCCTCAGCAGAGCAGGGCCTCATCGACGCCAGCGGAGCGGGGACTCGTCGGAGCCGGCATTGTCCTCTGCCTTGTCCTCGGTCTAGCCAAACAGCACCTCGCCCGCTTCATCGCCCTCCTTGTAGGCGGCCGCAGCCTCCGCCACCCGCATGCGGTACCGCCAGCGCTCGAGGCGGCCCTCGCGGGCGGAGCGGTACGACTCGAGCAGCGCCTCCTGCTCCGCCCGCTCCGCGTTGATCTGTTCCTCCACCTGCAGGTGCTCCTGGAGGAGATGGTGGTTGTAGGCAGCATCGGCCTGTGCCTCCCGGAACTGCTCCTGACGCTTCTGCCTCACCGTGTCCATGTATCGGGCACGGGCCTCGCCGATGGTCATGGTGCAATGCGCCGGCGAGGATGGCGCGCAGGAGGGGGTTGGCGCCGGATCGTCGACTACCATGTTCTCCATTGGGACGTTGTCGTCCTCCGGCTGCCTGCCGGCTAGCCAGTCGGCAACAATGGCTATCATCTCCTTGTGGTCCGTCGTCTGCCCGTCCCGAAGAGCGCTCGACCGCGAGGAAGTCATGGTGGGAGTAGTGGTGTGGACATGAGAAAGGGAACGGAGGCGGATGACTGCGGCTATGGCCGGCGCAGCAGTTTATATAGCAATGGTGGGCGGCGGAGGGACGGACATGTGGCGCCGGAGTAGCCGCCTCAGCAACCGTGTATCATTAATGTGGGCGGCAAACGGATGGACGGACGGCACTTGTGTCGTTTGAAGGCGGAGCAATCGCCTGACCGTTTCGGGCGGAAAGCGCGTGCGGGCGAGGGAGGCGGTTTGGGTGGGCTGTAAGCCAGACTTCGTGCTTGGCAGCGGTCGGTCCAAAGAGTCGAGACATGCCGACTTCGCTAGCGAGCTTCGAAATGAGCGACAATTAGACGATGGATGTAGCTTCCAACCAGGAGCCGGCACCACTGTCCAAGCCGGTTCATGCCGTGTTTACCATAGAGCAGGTGCGGCCCACTTTGACGCCCTAATGGCAGAAGAGCTACCAGCGCAGGAGGACCTGTGCTGCAACCTCCGTCTCCTCAACGAGCATCGGTGAACAAGCGAACGACAATGTCGTCACGGACATGTGCCCCTATGATCCTGGCTTCCCGAATAAGCAGCGGACGCTGTATCAGACCATCCGTAGGGCCCGTGAGGCCCTCTCCGTCGTCCTTCGAGTTGCTGTGCTCGCCGTGGCGCCGCCGTCTCGCGTTGTCAACATGGTCAACGGCATGAGGAATGAGGTGATGACTTTACTTGGAGAGGATGACAGTGGGGACCCACCAGGGCCATAGCCAACTGTAATATTTTTTGCTTCCTCCTGGTTTCCTGACATCACGGTCCCACACCATTGTCAACCTATGTAGTCAATAAACGAGAGAATTGCACAAGGATCGGCCGACAGCTAGGACCAAGCAGCTCGAGCAGTATTTGTCTTTTTGAGGTGTCAGCACTGCAGAGTTTTTCTTGAGCGATGTTTTCGTTGTTGTTCAGAGGAGAGCAGGGTATTAACTGGGCGGGCTGTGGCCCGTCTAGCCTAGGCCAGATATCCAACCCAGATATTAATTTTTTTTCAAGCTAAAAATGGCTAGCCCAGCTATGCTTATTTTTGAGGAATACCCAGGCAAGGTCGACTTGTTATTCTTCGCCCCGTTGGGCTGCAAATCTTTCCTAGGAGGGATGCATTAGGCTTAACAAGAAAATGGGCTTCAAGAAATAATAAATGGGATGTAATTACAAAAACTGGGCAGTAACTATAAAAAATGCACCAAACACGTAATTACTTTATAAAATAATATTTCTGGATTCTGGAATTTTTAATTTCATTAATTGTTGCACGCACAATGTTTCGTTGGATTTTTACGTAATACAAATTTATATTGAAATTGTATTTAATCTGACTAGAAATTTCGGGATAAAAATATTTTGGATCCCATCAAAGTGTGGGAAATATTATTGAATTCTGTTTTGAATGGTTGGTTGAAATTATTAATCGTTGTCCTAGCTAGAAAATGGGTTGTACTTTTAACAAACTGTAAATGGGTTGTAGTAAATTCCATTAGAATTCAAAAATGGGTTGTACATTCTTACATATTGCAAATGGGCTATAAGTTCTCTGCCACACACTTGTGGGCCTACTAAGTTGACGCGTATGCAAGGCTTGCCAACTTATAGTCAACACGTGGTTCTAGCAGCAGTGTCCGTTGGATGTCCATCCAACGGATGTCGTGCTTCTTCTTCAATCTCGGATATTCTAGATTCAGCCGCCCACAAAATGATACCTCCCCTTGACATCTGGGGCGCACCATTTCGGAGGCTGACCTGTGGGCCTACTAAGTTGACGCGTACCAAGGGCTTTGTCAACTTAGTCAATATAAATGATTCTAGCCGCAGTGACCGTACGATGTCCATCCAACGGCTGTTGTGATTCTTCAACCTCTGGTCTTCTTGCTCCAAATTACCAAAGCAAATACCGATCGTGCCGCGCTTCCTGCCTCCAGCTTGCTGTCTTTGCCGCGGAGGCCTCACCTCCCCCTACCACTTCCACCGCTGGCCAGGCCCTGCGGCGACGGCATCCTCACACCACAACCGAACCAGTGAACCCTCGTACTCCTCTCCACATGGGCATCCACTGCCGCATCTTCCCCGACTCTGCGTCGTCCCCTTCCTATGCCTCGCTGTCGTCCACCATCTTGGTGCTCTCGGTGCGGCGTGGTCAATGTGGTCAACAACCGACTTCCATCGGAAGAGTACAGTATGTGGAGAGGCTGACAGCTGGGTCCACGGCCGCAACAAGGAAGTGCCTCCTTATTACGCGGAAAATAATTATTTCTCCACCTGACAGCAGGGACCACCGGACGGGCCACCCTATTTCACGAAAAAAATGTTTCCCCCCTGACTGTTGGGACCCACCAGCTACATCTTCGCATGCAAGCAAGTGCGTCCATATTACGGGCAAAAAAAATGATTCGCCCCCCTGACTGCTGGGACCCACCAGCTACATCTTCGCATGCAAGGAAGTGTCTGATAGTCGGGACCCACCCGGTCGAAGCGTACATAGCGTTGTCATTCTGGTAGCGAACGTGTACGTACATACTGGTCGATCGGTCTGTCTGCAGGCTACAGCAATGAACCGTGGCCGTGTAAGGAAGGGCACGTGTGTACGTACATCAAAAATTCTGTTTTTATCATTTACCTACTCGAGGACGAGCAGGAATTAAGCTTGGGGATGCATCTATAATTTTTTATTGTTCCATGCTATTATATTATCTATTTTGGATGTTTAATGAGCTTTATTATGCACTTTTATATTATTTTTGGGACTAACCTACTAACCAAAGGCCCAGTGCAAATTGTTGTTTTTGTCTATTTCAGTGTTTTGCAGAAAAGGAATATCAAACGGAATGAAACCTTCGGCAGAGTTATTTTTGGAACAAGCGCAATCCAGGAGACTTGGAGTGGACGTAAAGGAAGCAACGAGGCGGCCACGAGGTAGGGAGGTGCGCCCCCCACCCTCGTGGGCTCCTCGTGGCTCCACCGACCTACTTCTTTCGCCTATATATACTCATATACCCCGAAAACATCGGAGAGCACCACGAAACCCTATTTCCACCGACGCAACCTTCTATACCCGTGAGATCCCATCTTCAGGCCTTTTCCGGCGCTCCGCCGGAGGGGGAATCGATCACGGAGGGCTTCTACATCGACACCATAGCCTCTCCGATGATGTGTGAGTAGTTTACCACAGACCTTCGAGTCCATAGTTATTAGCTAGATGGCTTCTTCTCTCTCTTTGCATCTCAATACAAAGTTCTCCTCGATTCTCTTGATCTATTCGATGTAATTCTTTTTGTGGTGTGTTTGTCAAGATCCGATGAATTGTGGGTTTATGATCAAGATTATCTATGGACAATATTTGTTTCTTCTCTAAATTCTTATATGTATGATTTGATATCTTTGCAAGTCTCTTCGAATTATCAGTTTGGTTTGGCCTACTAGATTGATCTTTCTTGCAATGGGAGAAGTGCTTAGCTTTGGGTTCAATCTTGCGGTGTCCTTTCCCAAAGGATGACAGTAGGCAGCAAGGCACGTATTGTATTGTTGCCATCAAGGATAAAAATATGGGGTTTATATCATATTGCTTGAGTTTATCCCTCTAGATCATGTCATCTTGCCTAATGCATTACTCTGTTCTTATGTTGGGGAACGTAGTAATTTCAAAAAAATTCCTACGCACACGCAAGATCATGGTGATGGCATAGCAACTAGAGGGGAGAGTATTGTCCACGTACCCTCATAGACCGTAAGAGGAAGCGTTATGACAACGCGGTTGATGTAGTCTGTGACGCCCCAAGACCGGAGCTTCAGTTGCCTTCCAGGGTTTCCGAGTTTTGTCGTGCGATTTGTTTTGTTTGTGCATTCATCATGTCATCTCTTGCATTGCATCATCTCATCATGCCATCATATCATTAATTTTCAAAACACAACTAAATAAATTGTATGGATTTTTCTCGATCCATTTAAACCGAGGGATTCACATGGTGACTTCTCTTTATAACATATCGTCCCAATATTATTAGGGAGCTATAATAATTATTCCATTTATTTGGAATTGATCTTAACACACTTGCAAAATAATTTCGTGCCCTTTCTACTTCAAGTTTGGTCTCCACACTTTGCCCTAAATTTCTTTTATCATATTCCGGAGCTCCACCAAAAATCCGAACATTTTTGGACCTTCCCAAACCCTCACTTCCATTCCAATCATTCGAATTTAAATTCAAATGAATTTGAATTCAATTCTTTCAATCATGCCTCTTTTATTTTCCTGGATCGAGCTCATTTTTGCGAGCTCGGGAAATAATCCCCAGGCCCAAACTCTTTCTCTAATCTTTTATTTTCTTCCCTTTCCTTTCTTTTCTCTGTTTAAGAGTTTAAAGAGAGAGAGAGAGAGAGGAGCTAGGCCCAGCTGCCCCTGGCCTTTCTCCTCCACCAGGCCGGCCTAGCCTCCAGACCGGCCCAAGGCCCAGCCAGCGCACCCCCTCTAACCCTAGGCCGACCCCTCCCTGTCGATCTCTCCCTCCGCCTCCGCCTCCTGCTGCGTTCTCCCGATCCCCTTCTCTCTCGATCCCTTCCCTCCAACACACAGGAGGAGCCCCTCAGACCACCGCCCGACCTCCTCGCTGCTGCTTCCACCATGGCGCCATACCGCTTCCTCCTCCTAGCGCCCGCCAGGCATCTCGCCCGACCCTCTCGCCGACGCCGAACCCGATCCCCGTCGCCCTCCGTCAACGACCAGGCCGGACCCCCCCGGTGGCCTCCTCGTCGCCGACGAGCTCCACCAGGAGCGCCGCGCCCGATCCCCTCAAGCTCTGCCTCCTCGTCTACCCGGCGCCATCGCCTCGTCAGCTCCGTCGCCAGGGGAGCCTCGACCCGTCCATCTCGGCCCCGACTCCGGCATCGACGCCGCTCCGTGCACCCCTCACCGACCGCCGCCCGGTTGCTCGCGGCCTCGCCCCAGCCTGTCCCTGCGGCCTCCCGGTCCTCTGCTCCGCCTCCCTGCTTCACGTCAAGGCCGAAGACACCAGGGACGCCAAGGCCATCTTCAGGTTTTCGCCAAGTACCAGGAGGTTGTTGACCCGTCGAGTTCACCTACATACGTGCACGACCACCGAACCCGGAAACGCCAAGTACCCCTTCGGATTGCCGAGTACCACTACCTTCGACCCGGAGACATCGGATGCGCCAAGTCCCTCTTCAAACATCTACGAAAACGTGTACAACTACCGTCGCCACGCGTGAACAACGACTTCCACTCGCCGTGTCGACTACTTCCCTCCACGATCATCGCGAGAACGTCTACTTCCCTCTAAACGCATTCCGCCCCGAACGCACGCTTCAAAGGTATAACCACCGAGATGACCGACTGTGATCGAATCATCCTTGTGATGCCCCTCTTTTGCCATGCCACCGTTCCGTGGGAACCCGGTATCCGGGAGCACCCCACCATCCTCGCATGACTCGCTTCCGCCCACTTCCTTTTGCACCGGTATCTCCGTGAGCTACCGGAACCGATATGTTGCCGTGGCATCATTTTCGGATTTGTTGCCGTGGCACCATTTTCGTTTTCGCCGCCGTGGCACCCTTTTCGTTCCGCCACGGTGACTTAATGCTTCATAATGCTCTTGTCAACATTTTCATAAAAATTGCATAAACTTGCACATGTCATCCGCATTATGATAACAATATTTAAACGTTTATAATTGTTGTTTGCATTAATTTGCTTAAATGCCATGCTAAAATGATTTATTTCATAACTTAATAACCGTAACTCGGATTTAAATAAATTATATATGTAAATGGGGTAGAAAAATGCATAGATTAACATGGTAGCATTACTTTGCATGTTTAACAACTCTAAAATATGCTGTAGGTCAGATCAGTACCGAATCCATAATTTGCATATGAGGATTTTCCGGAATTGTTGTTCGTTGTTTCCGGCCTCATTTAACCTTGCCTAAATAGATAGTTTACTTATGCTTCACCTCTTGCCATGTTTAATAACATTTAATATTGTTGTGTCCCTAACCGAGAGAGAACTAAATAAGTGATGTGGTGTTGGTCAATATGCAACTCGTTGCATATTGAGCTCCACTTAACTTGTAGTGTTGTTTGTGCATATTGCCATGCCATGCTATTTAAACCGGACATGCATCATACTTGATTGTGCATCATGCCATGTTTATGATTGTGTGTTTACTATGTTGTTTGCTTCTTTCGGTTTGCTTCTCTCGTTAGCTTCGGTTTCGCTTCGGAGTTGTGAGGATTCGTTCGACTACGTCCGTTTGTCTTCTTCATGGATTCGTTCTTCTTCCTTGCGTGACTCAGGCAAGATGACCATACCCTCGAAATCACTTCTATCTTTGCTTGCTAGATGCTCGCTCTTTTGCTATGCCTATGCTACGATGCCTATCACTTGCTTATCATGCCTCCCATATTGCCATGTCAAGCCCCTAACCATCCTTTCCTAGCAAACCGTTGTTTGGCTATGTTACCGCTTTGCTCAGCCCTCTTATAGCGTTGTTAGTTGCAGGTGAAGATGAAGTTTGTTCCTTGTTGGAACATGGAGATGTTGTTCCTTGTTGGAACATGTTTACTTGTTGGGATATCACAATATATCTTATATTATTAATGCATCTATATACTTGGTAAAGGGTGGAAGGCTCGGCTTTATGCCTGGTGTTTTGTTCCACTCTTGCCGCCCTAGTTTCCGTCATACCGGTGTTATGTTCCCGGATTTTGCGTCCCTTACGCGGTCGGGGATTTATGGGACCCCCTTGACAGTTCGCTTTGAATAAGACTCCTCCAAAGAAGGCCCAACATTGGTTTTACCATTTGCCTCACCAGTCCTTTTTCCCTTGGGTTTCCGGAGCCCAAGGGTCATCTTTATTTAGCCCCCCGGACCAGTGCTTCTCTAAGTGCTGGCCCGAACCGAGCCGCCTGCGGGGCCACCTTGGGGCAACTTGAGGATTGGTTTTACTCATAGCCTGTCTCATCCGGTGTTGCCCTGAGAACGAGATATGTGCAGCTCCTATCGGGATTGTCGGCGCATCGGGCGGTCTTGCTGGTTTTGTTTTATTGCGTCGAAATGTCTTGTAGCCGGATTCCGAGACTGATCGGGTCTTCCCGGGAGAAGGAATATCCTTCGTTGATCGCGAGAGCTTATCATGGGCTAAGTTGGGACACCCTAGGGTTTGAACTTTCAAAGCCGTGCCCGCGGTTATGTGGCGTATGGGAATTTGTTAATGTCGGTTGTAGAAAACCGAAGTTGATCTTAATTAAAATACACCAATCAAGTGTGTAACCGTGATGGTCTCTTCTCGTGAGTCCGGAAGTGAACACGGTGTTGGAGTTATGCTTGACGTCGGTTGTTCTAGGATCACTTCTTGATCATAGTTGTTCGACCGTGCTTTTGCCTTCTCTTCTCGCTCTCATTTGCGTATGTAGCCACCATATATGCTAGTCGCTTGCTGCAGCTCCACCTCACTACCCTGTCCTACCTTTAAGCTTAAATAGTCTTGATCTCACGGGTGTGAGATTGCTGAGTCCCCGTGACTCACAGATACTTCCAAAACCAGTTTGCAGGTGCCGATGAAACCGTGCAGGTGATGGACCCGAGCTCAAGGAAGAGCTCGATGAAGACTTTGTGCATTGTGTTGTTTCGTTTCAGCTGATCGGTAGTGGAGCCCAGTTGGGACGATCGGGGATCTGTGTAGCATTTGGGGTAGTCTTCTTTTATTTTGGTTCCGTAGTCGGACCTTGATTGTATCTGTATGATGTAATGTTTTACTCATGTATTGTGTGAAGTGGCGATTGTAAGCCAACTATGTATCTCTTTCCCTTATGTATTACATGGGTTGTGTAAAGATTACCTCACTTGCGACATTGCTTTCAATGCGGTTATGCCTCTAAGTCGTGCTTCGACACGTGAGAGATATAGCCGCATCGAGGGCGTGACAAGTTGGTAATCAGAGCCTTCCCCGACTTAGGAGCCCCTACTTGATTGTTTCTTTGGCGTTGTTGAGTCTAGAACGGAAAAATGTTTTGAGTCTTAGGATTATATATATCGGAGAGTAGGATTCTTTTTACTCCTCGGTCCCTTCGTCGCTTCTGGTGAGGTATCCTGACGTAGAGTTTTGACTTTTCTCTCCTCAAATTTCACTAAAAAATTTAGGATCACGGGTATCTTGGAATCGTTCCGATGGTTTTGTGGACGAGAACATTGTTCTTGGTGCCTCCTGTCATTTAGGGGTTGTGGCAGTGTCCCAGGGAGTTGAGCTCCGAGGTGTTGTCGTCACAATTTTATCGTTGCAGTTCTGGAATACCTGACTTTTACCGACATCGAAATCTCTTTTGTGCAGTTGTTGGTGAGATAACCCCGATAGCCCAGTACTGAGGCGAGTGCGGGAGTATTGCCATGACTTGTATAACAGATGTTTTTCGAAGGTCGAGGTACACGATTTCCGAGGATTTCTTGGTTATGTGTTGACGGATGGATACAGCTGGATCTAGGTATTGTTAGTTTGGGTGATATATTTTGTGTCCCCTGTATCCCCAACACCAGATTGCATAACCAGAAAGTTTCGGGAGTTTATAGGTGGAATTCTAGTAGCTTACAGGATATCTTTCCGACGGATGTATGATTTGAGATTGGGGTCCAACGTCTAGTGGTCCGCCCATTCACGGTCGATTCTGATGGTCGCGAGACGTCTTAAAGAATCCTTGGCTATGCTGATTCGGGGACGTCTTGTTTGTCATTCGTGACGGCCGCTATACGTCGTGCCCGTGTGGGCCCCACCACGAACACTTTGGGCGAAATCTCTGTCATGTGTTTGTTCCGGCTCATTCTAGAAGCCAATCTTTTGTTTTCAGTTGTGGTATTCGAGTTGCTTCGAAGCCAAGTGTTGATTCCACACCTTATTCTAAACGGTGTTCTCATATTTCTATGGGAATACTAATCCTTCTTGATCACTGAGCTTGTCATGTCAATTCTTTTCTCAACCGTGTGCTTCTCTCCAAGTGGATCCGATCATTCCAACATTTGCAAGATCAATTCTAAGCTTTTTCTCAACGGTGTTCGATTCATCCGACCCAAGTTGTTTTGATTTCCGCCTCCCACCCTTTTTCTTCAAGGACTCAGATTTCTTAATCAAGTATCCATTTTATTGAGTGAAGTTTCTTCATTCTTTTCCTTTAATGTTTTATCCGGTGATTTCTCATGAAGACGCTAAGGAAGCTTTAACCTTATCATTGTTCCATTCTAATTTTCTTCTCCGGTGGATTTAAGTCAAGTTTTCAGTGTTGATCGTATTCTTTTCATCATTTCAAATGCTTTCTCATGTCGGTGCACCAATTAATCATCCATTTCTCGCTATTCAATTGTTCCGGAGTGTTGAAGATATCTCAGAAGATTCTAGTTTCCATTCTCAATTCACTCAAGTTCTTTTGAGGATGCTATCTCATTCAAGCCATTTAATTCTACCGTGCAATATCTATTTCAAACAATTGTTCAACGGTGGTTCTTTTGAGTGGGCCCTAACCCACGTGTCTTTTTCGTGATCTTACCTGACTCTTTTATTTTCCCGGAGCTATTCCCAAATTCTTTTCGAAGCCTGACGTAAGAATGAATTGTCATCAGTCATATGTCTTTCTCCAAGATCTTTCACATTCTTTTCATTGTTGGTTCAACCTTTCTAATTGTCATTCCGGAGTGCCTCAACAATTCATGGTGATGTTTCTCGTCGTCGTTCTCGAATTTTGAAGACCGAAGATGAGTTTCTCTTTAATCTTGCTCCATTCTCTTCAAGATTCATGGTTCTAGTTTGATGCCATCCTCTCATAATTATTTTCGATTGTGAGAATCCTTTTAACCCACCCGGAGCATTTCAGGAGTCTTTTTAGTTTGATTCTTCTGAGCCCATCATCTCGTAATTATTCATTCTCAACATCTCACTCTCCAAATCTTACCGATGCATCATTCAAATATTATCTAATCAGCTCGAGATCTCTACGAGAATAAGTAGTATGCCAAATCCGTTGCTTGTCATCAATTTAAATTGGTGAAGGATATGCATAATGTAATTCTTATTCTTGTTTCATCGGGTTAAATTCAATTCCTTATTCCGGAGGTTCATCAAAATTCTTGATTTCATTTGTTCATCTTTCTTTCCGGAGTTCCAAGTTTTCTCGGTTATATCATTTCAAAGCTTCATCAGAATAATCGCAAGGCTTCACCTTGTGTTTTCAACTTCTCTTTCTTTTATCATCCTTTTCTTACCGGAGTTCTTCATGGAGGCTCTACATGATGGTTCGTCAATGATTCTTTTAATTATTAATTGTTCTTCAAGATTTCTCTCGGAGTTAAGATCCGTCAAGCTATACTCTAAAATAAGCATGGTGTTCAACACATGTTTTGTTTTGAGGAGTTCAAGTATTCTTCTTCTTGCATTCCAAAGTGCAATTCTCTCTATCTTATCTTTTGAGATGGTGTTATGTCATTCTTGACAATTTTCCTTCATGCTTCATGATTCACATGTTGTCAAGAATGAGGTATTTTAAATCCATCAATCTCTTCATTGGAGTTATCTTGGGCTATATTTCACCTAAAGCTTTCCCTAAGGATTGTTGCTATTTATGGTGCTTATAAAGGACCCAAGTTCTTCATTTGTCCTCTCGGTGAAATAAGTTTCTCGTCTCCTTGTTGATATCAATCCAATCATGTGTTTCCGTTGGTGGCAGAAACTCACCTCATAATTTTGAGATGTTTACCATAAGCCCACAACAAGCTTGTGCTTTTCGTTGTTGGTTTTCCAACAACTCCGCTCTAACCTTCTTGGCAAGGATGCTTCCCAAATTCAATTGTGGTAGAAGTTACTATTATCTTCTCCGTTCTTTTCTTTCCAACCATCTAGTTTTTCATTGCATTCTTTCATTTCTACCGGAGGCATTGTGATGTTGCTCTCTTCGACCCATCGTCTCGTTTTGTCAAGATCATGTTCTTTTCTTGCATTATCCATTTAACCGGAGTGTCATGTTTTCATTCGAGTTCTCTCATCTTATCAAGTTTTCCTTCTTCTTTTAGCCGGAGTGCTGCCCAAATTATATCATTCTTATTCCTTCTCGATCTAGTTTTAACCGGAGTGGTTTCAATATCTATCTTATCACTTAACCTCTTGGTTTTCGTCGTATCCCTTGTTCCTCTTTTCTAACAGAGTGTTTTCAACTTTCTTCATCTTCATTGTTTTTCTTTCTTTCATTTTGTTCAACCTCTCAAGGTTCTTTGGTTTCACTCGTTTGTCGGAAAAGCAACTTTGTTTTACCTCTTCCTCTTCCGCTTTTCTCCGGTGCCATCCTAGATCTCGGGACGAGATCCTCTCGTAGTGGTGGAGTGTTGTGACGCCCCAAGACCGGAGCTTCAGTTGCCTTCCAGGGTTTCCGAGTTTTGTCGTGCGATTTGTTTTGTTTGTGCATTCATCATGTCATCTCTTGCATTGCATCATCTCATCATGCCATCATATCATTAATTTTCAAAACACAACTAAATAAATTGTATGGATTTTTCTCGATCCATTTAAACCGAGGATTCACATGGTGACTTCTCTTTATAACATATCGTCCCAATATTATTAGGGAGCTATAATAATTATTCCATTTATTTGGAATTGATCTTAACACACTTGCAAAATAATTTCGTGCCCTTTCTACTTCAAGTTTGGTCTCCACACTTTGCCCTAAATTTCTTTTATCATATTCCGAGCTCCACCAAAAATCCGAACATTTTTGGACCTTCCCAAACCCTCACTTCCATTCCAATCATTCAATTTAAATTCAAATGAATTTGAATTCAATTCTTTCAATCATGCCTCTTTTATTTTCCTGGATCGAGCTCATTTTTGCGAGCTCGGGAAAATAATCCCCAGGCCCAAACTCTTTCTCTAATCTTTTTCTTTTCTTCCCTTTCCTTTCTTTTCTCTGTTTTAAGAGTTTAAAGAGAGAGAGAGGAGCTAGGCCCAGCCCCTGGCCTTTCTCCTCCACCAGGCCGGCTAGCCTCCAGATCGGCCCAAGGCCCACCGGCGCACCCCTCTAACCCTAGGCCGACCCCTCCTGTCGATCTCTCCCTCTGCCTCCGCCTCCTGCTGCTCTCCCGATCCCCTTCTCTCTCGATCCCTTCCCTCCAAGCGCCCGTCACAGGAGGAGCCCCTCGTACCACCGCCCGACCTCCTCGCTGCTGCTTCCACCATGGCGCCACCGCTTCCTCCTCCTAGCGCCGCCGCCCAGGCATCTCGCCCGACCCTCGCCGACGCCTTGAACCCGATCCCCGTCGCCCTCGTCAACGACCAGGCCGGACCCGGTGGCCTCCTCGTCGCCGACGAAGCTCCACCAGAGGCGCCGCGCCCGATCCCCTCAAGCTCTGCCTCCTCGTCTACCGGCGCCATCGCCTCGTCGGCTCCGTCGCCCGAGGAGCCTCGACCCGTCCATCTCGGCCCCGACTCCGGCGACCGACGCCGCTCCGTGCACCCTCACCGATCGCTTCACGGTTGCTGCGGGCCTCGCCCCAGCTGTCCCTGCGGCCTCCGGTCCTCTGCTCCGCCTCCCTCGCTTCACGCCAAGGCCGAAGACACCGGGGACGCCAAGGCCATCTTCAGGTTTTCGCCAAGTACCAGGAGGTTGTTGACCCGTCGAGTTCACCTACATACGTGCACCCACCACCGAACCCGGAACGCCAAGTACCCCTTCGGATTGCCGAGTACCACTACCTTCGACCCGGAGACATCGGATGCGTCAAGTCCTCTTCAAACATCTACGAAAACGTGTACAACTACCGTCGCCACGTGAACAACGACTTCCACTACGCCGTGTCGACTACTTCCCTCCACGATCATCGCGAGAACGTCTACTTCCCTCTCTAAACGCATTCCGCCCCGAACGCACGCTTCAAAGGTATAACCACCGAGATGACCGACTGTGATCGAATCATCCTTGCGATGCCCCTCTTTTGCCATGCCACCGTTCCGTGGGAACCCGGTATCCGGGAGCACCCCACCATCCTCGCTTGACTCGCTTCCGCCCACTTCCTTTTGCACCGGTATCTCCGTGAGCTACCGGAACCGATATGTTGCCGTGGCATCATTTTCGGATTTGTTGCCGTGGCACCATTTTCGTTTCGCCGCCGTGGCACCCTTTTCGCTCCGCCACGGTGACTTAATGCTTCATAATGCTCTTGTCAACATTTTCATAAAAATTGCATAAACTTGCACATGTCATCCGCATTATGATAACAATATTTAAACGCGTTTATAATTGTTGTTTGCATTAATTTGCTTAAATGCCATGCTAAAATGATTTATTTCATAACTTAATAACCGTAACTTCGGATTTAAATAAATTATATATGTAAATGGGGTAGAAAATGCATAGATTAACATGGTAGCATTACTTTGCATGTTTAACAACTCTAAAATATGCTGTAGGTCATATCAGTACCGAATCCATAATTTGCATATGAGGATTTTCCGGAATTGTTGTTCGTTGTTTCCGGCCTCATTTAACCTTGCCTAAATAGATAGTTTACTTATGCTTCACCTCTTGCCATGTTTAATAACATTTAATATTGTTGTGTCCCTAACCGAGAGAGAACTAAATAAGTGATGTGGTGTTCGGTCAATATGCAACTCGTTGCATATTGAGCTCCACTTAACTTGTAGTGTTGTTTGTGCATATTGCCATGCCATGCTATTTAAACCGGACATGCATCATACTTGATTGTGCATCATGCCATGTTTATGATTGTGTGTTTACTATGTTGTTTGCTTCTTTCCGGTTTGCTTCTCTCGTTAGCTTCGGTTTCGTTCCGGAGTTGTGAGGATTCGTTCGACTACGTCCGTTTGTCTTCTTCATGGATTCGTTCTTCTTCCTTGCGTGACTCAGGCAAGATGACCATACCCTCGAAATCACTTCTATCTTTGCTTGCTAGATGCTCGCTCTTTTGCTATGCCTATGCTACGATGCCTATCACTTGCTTATCATGCCTCCCATATTGCCATGTCAAGCCCCTAACCATCCTTTCCTAGCAAACCGTTGTTTGGCTATGTTACCGCTTTGCTCAGCCCCTCTTATAGCGTTGTTAGTTGCAGGTGAAGATGAAGTTTGTTCCTTGTTGGAACATGGAGATGTTGTTCCTTGTTGGAACATGTTTACTTGTTGGGATATCACAATATATCTTATATTATTAATGCATCTATATACTTGGTAAAGGGTGGAAGGCTCGGCTTTATGCCTGGTGTTTTGTTCCACTCTTGCCGCCCTAGTTTCCGTCATACCGGTGTTATGTTCCCGGATTTTGCGTCCCTAACGCGGTCGGGTGATTTATGGGACCCCTTGACAGTTCGCTTTGAATAAGACTCCTCCAAAGAAGGCCCAACATTGGTTTTACCATTTGCCTCACCAGTCCTTTTTCCCTTGGGTTTCCGGAGCCCAAGGGTCATCTTTATTTAGCCCCCGGACCAGTGCTTCTCTAAGTGCTGGCCGAACCGAGCCAAATCAAGGGGCCACCTTGGGGCAACTTGAGGATTGGTTTTACTCGTAGCCTGTCTCATCCGGTGTTGCCCTGAGAACGAGATATGTGCAGCTCCTATCGGGATTGTCGGCGCATCGGGCGGTCTTGCTGGTTTTGTTTTATTGCTGTCGAAATGTCTTGTAGCCGGGATTCCGAGACTGATCGGGTCTTCCCGGGGAGAAGGAATATCCTTCGTTGATCGCGAGAGCTTATCATGGGCTAAGTTGGGACACCCCTGCAGGTTTGAACTTTCGAAAGCCGTGCCAGCGGTTATGTGGCAGATGGGAATTTGTTAATGTCCGGTTGTAGAAAACCCGAAGTTGATCTTAATTAAAATACACCAATCAAGTGTGTAACCGTGATGGTCTCTTCTCGGCGGAGTCCGGAAGTGAACACTGTTGGAGTTATGCTTGACGTGGGTTGTTCTAGGATCACTTCTTGATCATAGTTGTTCGACCGTGCTTTTGCCTTCTCTTCTCGCTCTCATTTGCGTATGTAGCCACCATATATGCTAGTCGCTTGCTGCAGCTCCACCTCACTACCCTGTCCTACCTTTAAGCTTAAATAGTCTTGATCTCACGGGTGTGAGATTGCAGAGTCCCGTGACTCACGAGATACTTCCAAAACCAGTTTGCGGTGTGCCGATGAAACCGTGCAGGTGATGGACCCGAGCTCAAGGAAGAGCTCGATGAAGACTTTGTGCATTGTGTTGTTTCGTTTCAGCTGATCGGTAGTGGAGCCAGTTGGGACGATCGGGATCTGTGTAGCATTTGGGGTAGTCTTCTTTTATTTTGGTTCCGTAGTCGGACCTTGATTGTATCTCTGTATGATGTAATGTATTACTCATGTATTGTGTGAAGTGGCGATTGTAAGCCAACTATGTATCTCTTTCCCTTATGTATTACATGGGTTGTGTGAAGATTACCTCACTTGCGACATTGCTTTCAATGCGGTTATGCCTCTAAGTCGTGCTTCGACACGTGAGAGATATAGCCGCATCGAGGGCGTGACATAGTCGTACGTCTTCATGATCCGACCGATCCAAGTACCAAACGTACGGCACCTCCGAGTTCAGCACACGTTCAGCTCGATGACGATCCCCGGACTCCGATCCAGCAAAGTGTAGGGGATGAGTTCCGTCAGCACGACGGCGTGATGATGATGATGATGCTCTACCGGCGCAGGGCTTCGCCTAAACTCCGCGACGATATGACCGAGGTGGAATATGGTGGAGGGGGGCACCGCACACGGCTAAGGAACGATCCGTAGATCAACTTGTGTCTTCTAGGGTGCCCCCCTGCCCCCGTATATAAAGGAGCAAGGGGGGTGCGGCCGGCCCTAGGAGGAGGCGCGCCGGAGGAGTCCTACTCCCACCGGGAATAGGACTCCCCCCTTTTCCTAGTTGGATTAGGACTTGGGGGGAGGGAAAGAGGAAAGGGGGGCGCAGCCCCCCCCCTTCCTTGTCCTATTCGGACTAGGGGGGGAGGGGGCGTGCGGCCTGCCATGGCCGGCCCTCCTCTTCTTCCTCATGGCCCACTAAGGCCCATTAACCCCCGGGAGAGTTCCGGTAACCCCCTGGTGTTCCGGTAAAATCCCGATTTCACCCGGAACTATTCCGAAGTCCAAACATAGGCTTCCAATATATCAATCTTTATGTCTTGACCATTTCGAGACTCCTCGTCATGTCCGTTATCACATCCGGGACTCCGAACAATCTTCGGTACATCAAAACTTATAAACTCATAATGAAACTGTCATCGTAACGTTAAGCGTGCGGACCCTACGGGTTCGAGAACTATGTAGACATGACCTAGAACTATTCTCGGTCAATAACCAATAGCGGAACCTGGATGCCCATATTGGTTCCTACATATTCTACGAAGATCTTTATCGGTCAAACCGCATAACGACATACGTTGTTCCCTTTGTCATCGGTATGTTACTTGTCCGAGATTCGATCGTCGGTATCCAATACCTAGTTCAATCTCGTTACCGGCAAGTCTCTTTACTCGTTCCGTAATACATCATCTCACAACTAACTTATTAGTTGCAATGCTTGCAAGGCTTATGTGATGTGCATTACCGAGAGGGCCCAGAGATACCTCACCGACAATCGGAGTGACAAAACCTAATCTCGAAATACGCCAACCCAACATGTACCTTTGGAGACACCTGTAGTACTCCTTTATAATCACCCAATTACGTTGTGACGTTTGGTAGCACCAAAGTGTTCCTCCGTAAACGGAGTTGCATAATCTCATAGTTACAGGAACATGTATAGGTCATGAAGAAAGCAATAGCAATATACTAAACGATCAAGTGCTAGGCTAACGGAATGGGTCATGTCAATCACATCATTCTCCTAATGATGTGATCCCATTAATCAAATAACAACACATGTCTATGGTTAGGAAACATAACCATCTTTGATTAATGAGCTAGTCAAGTAGAGGCATACTAGTAACTATATGTTTGTCTATGTATTCACACATGTATCATGTTTCCGGTTAATACAATTCTAGCATGAATAATAAACATTTATCATGATATGAGGAAATAAATAATAACTTTATTATTGCCTCTAGGGCATATTTCCTTCAGTCTCCCACTTGCACTAGAGTCAATAATCTAGATTACACATAAATGATTCTAACACCCATGGAGTCTTGGTGCTGATCATGTTTTGCTAGTGGAAAAGGATTAGTCAAATGGTCTGCAACATTCAGATCCTTATGTATCTAGCAAATCTCTATGTCTCCCACATGGAATTGGTCCCGTATGGAATTGAAGCGTCTCTTGATGTGCTTGGTCCTCTTGTGAAATCTGGATTCCTTTGCCAAGGCAATTGCACCAGTATTGTCACAGAAAATCTTCATCGGTCCCGATGCACTAGGTATGACACCTAGATCGGAAATGAACTCTTTCATCCAGACTCCTTCATTTGCTGCTTCCGAAGCAGCTATGTACTCTGCTTCACATGTAGATCCCGCCACGACGCTTTGTTTAGAACTGCACCAACTAACAGCTCCACCGTTTAATAAAAACACGTATCCGGTTTGCGATTTAGAATCATCCGGATCAGTGTCAAAGCTTGCATCGACGTAACCATTTACGACTAGCTCTTTGTCACCTCCATATACGAGAAACATATCCTTAGTCCTTTTCGTGTATTTCAGATGTTCTTGACCGCTGTCGATGATCCATTCCTGGATTACTTTTGGTACCTTCCTGCCAAGCTTATTGCTAAGCATACGTCGTGTCACGGTACACAGCATTGCATACATGATAGAGCCTATGGCTGAAGCATAGGGAACATCTTTCATTTTCTCTCTATCTTCATCGTGGTCGGGCATTGAGTCTGACTCAATTTCACACCTTGTAATACAGGTAAAAATCCTTTCTTTGCTTGATCCATTTTGAACTTTTTCAAAACTTTATCAAGGTATGTGCCTTGTGAAAGTCCAATCAAGCGTCTTGATCTATCTCTATAGATCTTGATGCCCAATATGTAAGCAGCTTCACCGAGGTCTTTCATTGAAAAACTTTTATTCAAATATCCTTTTATGCTATCCAAAATTCTATATCATTTCCAATCAATAATATGTCGTCCACATATAATATCGTAAATGCTACAGAGCTCCCACTCACTTTCTTGTAAATACAAAGGCTTCTCCAAAAGTCTATATAAAACCATATGCTTTGATCACACTATCAAAGCGTTTATTCCAACTCCGAGAGGCTTGCACTGCACCATAAATTGATCGCCGAGCTTGCACACTTTGTTAGCCTTTTGGATCAACAAAACCTTCTGGTTGCATCATATACAACTCTTCTTCCAGAAATCCATTCAAGAATGCAGTTTTGACATCCATTTGCCAAATTTCATAATCATAAAATGCAGCAATTGCTAACATGATTCGGATAGACTTAAGCATCGCTACGGGTGAGAAAGTCTCATCGTAGTCAACCCCTTGAACTTGTCGAAAACCTTTTGCAACAAGTCGTGCTTTATAGACAGTTATATTACCATCAGCGTCAATCTTCTTCTTAAAAATCCATTTATTCTCAATGGCTTGCCGATCATCGGGCAAGTCAACCAAAGTCCATACTTTGTTTTCATACATGGATCCCATCTCAGATTTCATGGCTTCTAGCCATTTTGTGGAATCTGGGCTCATCATCGCTTCCTCATAGTTCGTAGGTTCGCCATGGTCAAGTAACATGACTTCCAGAATAGGATTACCGTACCACTCTGGTGCGGATCTTACTCTGGTTGACCTACGAAGTTCAGTAGAGACTTGATCTGAAGTTTTATGATCAATAGCATTAGCTTCCTCACTAATTGGTGTTGTTTCCACAGGAACCGGTTCTTGTGATGAACTACTTTCCAATAAGGGAGCAGATACAGTTATCTCATCAAGTTCTACTTTCCTCCCACTCACTTCTTTCGAGAGAAACTCTTTTTCTAGAAAGGATCCGAATTTATCAACGAAAATCTTGCCTTCGGATCTGTGATAGAAGGTGTACCCAACAGTCTCCTTTGGGTATCCTATGAAGACAAATTTCTCCGATTTGGGTTCGAGCTTATCTGGTTGAAGTTTCTTCACATAAGCATCGCAGCCCCAAACTTTAAGAAACGACAACTTTGGTTTCTTGCCAAACCACAGTTCATGAGGCGTTGTCTTAACGGATTTTGATGGTGCCCTATTTAACGTGAATGCAGCTGTCTCTAAAGCGTAACCCCAAAACGATAGCGGTAAATCAGTAAGAGACATCATAGATCGCACCATATCTAGTAAAGTACGATTACGACGTTCGGACACACCATTTCGCTGTGGTGTTCCGGGTGGCGTGAGTTGCGAAACTATTCTGCATTGTTTCAAATGTAAACCAAACTCGTAACTCAAATATTCTCCTCCACGATCAGATCGTAGAAATTTTATTTTCTTGTCACGATGATTTTCTACTTCACTCTGAAATTCTTTGAACTTTTCAAACGTTTCAGATTTGTGTTTCATTAAGTAGATATACCCATATCTGCTCAAATCATCTGTGAAGGTGAGAAAATAACGATACCCGCCGCGAGCCTCAACATTCATTGGACCACAAACATCAGTATGTATGATTTCCAACAAATCAGTTGCTCGCTCCATAGTACCGGAGAACGGCATTTTTGTCATCTTGCCCATGAGACACGGTTCACAAGTACCAAGTGATTCCAAAAGTTCATCAATATGGAGTTTCTTCATGCGCTTTATACCGATATGACCTAAACGGCAGTGCCACAAATAAGTTGCACTATCATTATCAACTCTGCATCTTTTGGTTTCAACACTATGAATATGTGTATTACTACTATCGAGATTCAATAAAATAGACCACTCTTCAAGGGTGCATGACCATAAAAGATATTATTCATATAAATAGAACAACCATTATTCTCTGACTTAAATGAATAACCGTCTCGCATCAAACAAGATCCAGATATAATGTTCATGCTTAACACTAGCACCAAATAACAATTATTTAGGTCTAAAACTAATCCCGAAGGTAGATGTAGAGGTAGCGTGCCGACCGCGATCACATCGACTTTGGAACCGTTTCCCACGCCAAGATAGTCACCTCGTCCTTGGCCAAGGCTCGCTTATTCCGTAGTCCCTGCTTCGAGTTGCAAATATTAGCAATGTAACCAGTATCAAATACCCAGTGCTCATGCGAGCTCTAGTAAGGTACACATCAATAACATGTATATCACATATACCTTTGTTCACCTTGCCATCCTTCTTATCCGCCAAATACTTGGGGCATTTCCGCTTCCAAAGGTCCAAATTGTTTGAAGTAGAAGCACTCAGTCTCAGGCTTAGGTCCAGACTTGGGTTTATTCTCTTGAGCAGCAACTTGTTTGCTGTTCTTCTTGAAGTTCCCTTTCTTCTTCCCTTTGCCCTTTTTCTTGAAACTAGTGGTCTTGTTAACCATCAACACTTGATGCTCCTTTTTGATTTCTACCTCCGCGACTTTTAGCATTGCAAAGAGCTCGGGAATAGACTTGTCCATCCCTTGCATATTATAGTTCATCACGAAGCTCTTGTAGCTTGGTGGCAGTGATTGAAGAATTCTGTCAATGACACTATCATCAGGAAGATTAACTCCCAGTTGAATCAAGTGATTATTATACCCAAACATTTTGAGTATGTGTTCACTGACATAACTATTCTCCTCCATCTTGCAGCTATAGAACTTATTGGAGACTTCATATCTCTCAATCCGGGCATTTGCTTGAAATATTAACTTCAACTCCTGGAACATCTCATATGCTCCATGACGTTCAAAACGTCGTTGAAGGCCTGGTTCTAAGCCATAAAGCATGGCACACTGAACTATCAAGTAGTCATCAGTTTTGCTCTGCCAGACGTTCTTAACATCGTCAGTTGCATCGCCGGCAGTTCGCACCCAGCGGTGCTTCCAGGACGTAATTCTTCTCGTGCAGCAATGAGGATAATCCTCGTGTTACGGACCCAGTCCGTGTAATTGCTACCATCATCTTTCAACTTTGCTTTCTCAAGGAACGCATTAAAATTCAATGGAACAACAGCACGAGCCATCTATCTACAGTAAACATAGACAAGCAAAATACTATCAGGTACTAAGTCCATGATAAATTTAAGTTCAATTAATCATATTACTTAAGAACACCCACTTAGATAGACATCCCTCTATTCCTCTAAGTGATTACGTGATCCATATTAACTACACCATGTCCGATCGTCACGTGAGATGGAGTAGTTTCAACGGTGAACATCACTATGTTGATCATATCTACTATATGATTCACGCTCGACCTTTCGGTCTCCGTGTTCCGAGGCCATATCTGTTATATGCTAGGCTCGTCAAGTTTAACCTGAGTATTCCGCGTGCGCAACTATTTTGCACCCGTTGTATATGAACGTAGAGCTTATCACACCCGATCATCACATGGTGTCTGGGCACGACGAACTTTGGCAACGGTGCATACTCAGGGAGAACACTTCTTGATAATTTTAGTGAGAGATTATCTTAAAATGCTACCGTCAATCAAAGCAAGATAAGATGCATAAAGGATAAACATCACATGCAATCAATATAAGTGATATGATATGGCCATCATCATCTTGTGCTTGTGATCTCCATCTCCGAAGCAATCATGATCACCATCGTCACCGCGCGACACCTTGATCTCCATCGTAGCACCGTTGTCGCCTCGCCAACTATTGCTTCCACGACTATCGCTACCGCTTAGTGATAAAGTAAAGCAATTACATGGCGTTGCATTTCATACAATAAAGCGACAACCATATGGCTCTCGCCAGCTTGCCGATAACTCGGTTACAAAACATGGTCATCTCATACAATAAAATATAGCATCACGTCTTGACCATATCACATCACAACATGCCCTGCAAAAACAAGTTAGACGTGCTCTACTTTGTTGTTGCAAATTTTACGTGGCTGCTACGGGCTGAGCAAGAACCGTTCTTACCTACGCATCAAAACCACAACGATAGTTTGTCAAGTTGGTGCTGTTTTAACCTTCGCAAGGACCGGGCGTAGCCACACTCGGTTCAACTAAAGTGAGAGAGACAGACACCCGCCAGACACCTTTAAGCAACGAGTGCTCGCAGCGGTGAAACCAGTCTCGCGTAAGCGTACGCGTAATGTCGGTCCGGGCCGCTTCATCTCACAATACCGCTGAACCAAAGTGTGACATGCTGGTAAGCAGTATGACTTGTATCGCCCACAACTCACTTGTGTTCTATTCGTGCATATGACATCTACGCATAAAACCAGGCTCTGATACCACTGTTGGGGAACGTAGTAATTTCAAAAAAATTCCTACGCACACGCAAGATCATGGTGATGGCATAGCAACGAGAGGGAGAGTATTGTCCACGCATTCTCATAGATCGCATGGCGGAAGCGTTATGACAACGCGGTTGATGTAGTCGTCGCCTTCACGATCCGACCGATCCAAGTACCAAACGACGGCACCTCCGAGTTCAGCACACGCTCAGCTCGATGACGATCCCGGACTCCGATCCAAAGAAAGTGTCGGGATGAGTTCTCACAAGACGACGTGGATTTACGATGATGATGCTCATCGGCGCAGGCTTCGCCTAAACTCCGCGACGATATGACCGAGGTGGAATATGGTGGAGGGGGCACCGACACGGCTAAGGAACGATCCGTAGATCAACTTGTGTCTTCTAGGGTGCCCCCTGCCCCGTGATATAAAGGAGCAAGGGGGTGCGGCCGGCCCTAGGAGGAGGCGCCGAGGAGTCCTACTCCCACCGGAATAGGACTCCCCCTTTCCTAGTTGGATTAGGACTTGGGGGAGGAAAGAGGAAGGGGGCGCAGCCCCCTTCCTTGTCCTATTCGGACTAGGGGGGAGGCGTCTTGACCTGCCCTGGCCGGCCCTCCTCTTCTCCCTCATGGCCCACTAAGGCCCATTAACCCCCGGGAGGGTTCCGGTAACCCCCCAGTGTTCCGGTAAAATCCCGATTTCACCCGGAACTATTCCGAAGTCCAAACATAGGCTTCCAATATATCAATCTTTATGTCTCGACCATTTCGAGACTCCTCGTCATGTCCGTGATCACATCCGGGACTCGAACAATCTTCGTACATCAAAACTTATAAACTCATAATGAAACTGTCATCGTAACGTTAAGCGTGCGGACCCTACGGGTTCGAGAACTATGTAGACATGACCTAGAACTATTCTCGGTCAATAACCAATAGCGGAACCTGGATGCCCATATTGGTTCCTACATATTCTACGAAGATCTTTATCGGTCAAACCGCATAACGACATACGTTGTTCCCTTTGTCATCGGTATGTTACTTGTCCGAGATTCGATCGTCGGTATCCAATACCTAGTTCAATCTCGTTACCGGCAAGTCTCTTTACTCGTTCCATAATACATCATCTCACAACTAACTTATTAGTTGCAATGCTTGCAAGGCTTATGTGATGTGCATTACCGAGAGGGCCCAGAGATACCTCACCGACAATCGGAGTGACAAAACCTAATCTCGAAATACGCCAACCCAACATGTACCTTTGGAGACACCTGTAGTACTCCTTTATAAACACCCAGTTACGTTGTGACGTTTGGTAGCACCCAAAGTGTTCCTCCGTAAACGGAGTTGCATAATCTCATAGTTACAGGAACATGTATAGGTCATGAAGAAAGCAATAGCAATATACTAAACGATCAAGTGCTAGGCTAACGGAATGGGTCATGTCAATCACATCATTCTCCTAATGATGTGATCCCATTAATCAAATAACAACACATGTCTATGGTTAGGAAACATAACCATCTTTGATTAATGAGCTAGTCAAGTAGAGGCATACTAGTGACTATATGTTTGTCTATGTATTCACACATGTATCATGTTTCCGGTTAATACAATTCTAGCATGAATAATAAACATTTATCATGATATGAGGAAATAAATAATAACTTTATTATTGCCTCTAGGGCATATTTCCTTCACTTAATACTCTAGATGCATGTTGGATAGCGGTCGATGTGTGGAGTAATAGTAGTAGATGCAGAATCGTTTCAATCTACTTGTCACAGACGTGATGCCTATATACATGATCATGCCTAGATATTCTCATAATTATGCGCTTTTCTATATTTTGCTCGACAGTAATTTGTTCACCCATCGTAGAATTTGCTATCTTGAGAGAAGCCACTAGTGAAACCTATGGCCCCGGGTCTATCTTCCATCATATTAATCTCCCTTTAATTAGCTATTTCTATCGCTGTTTATTTTGCAATCTTTACTTTTCCATCTATACAACAAAAATACCGGAAATATTTATCTTATTATCTTTATCAGATCTCACTTTTGCAAGTGGCCATGAAGGGATTAACAACCCCTTTATCGCGTTGGTTGCAAGGTTCTTGATTGTTTGTACAGGTACTAGGGACTTGCGTGTAGTCTCCTATTGGATTGATACCTTGGTTCTCAAAAACTGAGGGAAATACTTACGCTACTTTGCTACATCACCCTTTCCTCTTCAAGGGAAAACCAAGGGATGCTCAAGAGGTAGCACAAAGGATTTCTAGCGCCGTTGCCGGGGAGATCTACGCTCAAGTCAAGACATACCAAGTACCCATCATAAACTCTTCTCCCTCGCATTACATTATTTGCGATTCGCCTCTCGTTTTCCTCTCCCCCACTTCTAAAACGATTTTCAAAAACCCTTTGCCCTTTTCTTTTGCCCTTCTTCCGTTCGATCTTGTGTTACCATGTACCTTCTTTTTGCTTGCATCTTCGCTTGCTAAAATTTTATGGATCCTCATCCACTTGCTAATCTCTTTAAGAGATCCAATTATGATGAACCTATTGCTAGTGAGTTGAGTGCACTAGATTATCCTTATGAGGTTTTGCTTGAAATTTGTGAATCTAAAAATTGTGATGAATTACTTTATGAAGCGATTCATGATAGATCTTTGAATAAAAAGCATGATTTTATTATAAATTCTGTTGATGCAAATTGTTCTAATAATATGCAAAACCCTAAGCTTGGGGATGCTAGTTTGTCTATGTCCTCTACTTGTTGCAATGATCAAGATTGGGGTGTGCTTCTTATGATCTTGAAAATTTATTTAAGCCCCATGATGAATATGAGATTGTTAATAATATTTGCAATAATATTAAAAGTGGGTTTGGAGAGGTCATGACTTTAATTTATGATGATCCCACTATTTCGGAAGAGTGTCAACTTTGCATACATGTGGATCATATAGAGAATATGTTATGTGATAGCTATATTGTTGAATTTGGTTATGATCCTACATGTAATTATTATGAGAGAGGAAAATATGGTTGTAGAAATTTTCATGTCATTAAATTTCCTCTCGTTATGTTGGGATTGTTATTGTTTCTTTCTTCTTCCTTGCATATGCTAGATCTTGCTTGTCTTGCTAATATTTTTTACTGTAAAATGCCTATGCATAGGAAGTATGTTAGAATTAGATGTGATTTTCACATGTTTTATTATGCTCTCTTTGTGTTTCAGTTACTATCTTTCATGTGAGCATCATTAAAATTATCAATGCCTAGCTAGGGGCGTTAAACGATAGCGCTTGTTGGGAGACAACCCAAATTTATTTGTGTTCCTTGCTTTTTGTTCCTGTTAGTAATAAATAATTCATCTAGCCTCTGGTTAGATGTGGTTTTATGTTTTAATTAGTGTTTGTGCCAAGTAGAAACTTTGCGCTCACAAAAATAATTGTTAAAATTCACCAGAACGTGATACATTGCCAATTATTTTTGCAGTATATCAATATACAAATTGTCCAGGTTTTCCTAGTTTTTCAGAATTTTTGGAGTTCTAGAAGTATTCAAAAAAATCAGATTGCTACAGACTGATCTTTTTTTGATAGATTCTGGTTTTTGTGTGTTGTTTGCTTATTTTAATGAATCTATGGCTAGTATCAGGGGGTATGAACCATAGAGAAGTTGGAATACAGTAGGTTTAACACCAATATAAATAAAGAATGAGTTCATTACAGTACCTTATTGTGGTGGTTTGTTTTATTTCGCTAATGGAGCTCATGAGATTTTTTGTTGAGTTTTGTGTTGTGAAGTTTTAAAGTTTTTGGGTAAAGATTTGATGGATTATGGAATAAGGAGTGGCAAGAGCCTAAGCTTGGGGATGCCCAAGGCACCCCAAGGTAAAATTCGAGGACAACCAAAAGCCTAAGCTTGGGGATGCCCCGGAAAGCATCCCCTCTTTCGTCTTCGTCCATCGGTAACTTTACTTGAGGCTATATTTTTATTCACCACATGATATGTGTTTTGCTTGGAGCATCTTGCATGATTTGAGTCTTTGCTTTTTAGTTTACCACAATCATCCTTGTTGTACACACCTTTTGGAGAGACACACATGAATCGAAATTTATTAGAATACTCTTTGTGCTTTACTTATATCTTTTGAGCTAGATAATTTTGCTCTAGTGCTTCGCTTATATCTTTTTAGAGCACGGTGGTGGTATTATTTTATAGAAATTATTGATCTCTCATGCTTCACTTATATTATTTTGAGAGTCTTTTAGAACAGCATGGTAATTTGCTTTGGCTATAAAATTAGTTCTAATATGATGAAGATCCAAGATGGGTATAATAAAAAACTATCATATAAAGTGCATCGTATACTATGAGAAGTTTGATTCTTTATGACTGTTTTGAGATATGAAGATGGTGATATTAGTGTCATGCTAGTTGAGTAGTTGTGAATTTGAGAAATACTTGTTCTAAAGTTTGTGATTCCCGTAGCATGCACGTATGGTGAACCGTTATGTGATGAAGTCAGAGCATGATTTATTTATTGATTGTCTTCCTTATGAGTGGCGGTCGGGGACGAGCGATGGTCTATTCCTACAAATCTATCCCCCTAGGAGCATGTGCGTAGTACTTTGTTTCGATAACTAATAGATTTTTGCAATAAGTATGTGAGTTCTTTATGACTAATGTTGAGTCCATGGATTATACGCACTCTCAGCCTTCCACCATTGCTAGCCTCTCTAATACCGCGCACCTTTCACCGGTATCTTACACCCACCATATAACTTCCTCAAAACAGCCAACATACCTACCTATTATGGCATTCCATAGCCATTCCGAGATATATTGCCATGCAACTTACCACCATTCCGTTTGTTATGACACGTTTCATCATTGTCATATTGCTTTGCGTGATCATGTAGTTGATATCGTATTTGTGGCAAAGCCACCTTTATAATTCTTTCATGCATGTCACTCTTGATTCATTGCATATCCCAAAGACATCACGGAGGCATTCCCATAGAGTCATATTTTGTTCTAAGTATTGAGTTGTAATTTTTGAGTTGTAAGTAAATAAAAGTGTGATGATCATCATTATTAGAGTATTGTCCCAAGTGAGGAAAGGATGATGGAGACTATGGTTCCCCCACAAGTCGGGATGAGACTCCGGACGAAAAGAAAAAAAGAAAAAAAAAGGCCATAAAAAAGAGAAAAGGGCCCAAATAAAAAAAGATGAGAGAAAAAGAGAGAAGGGACAATGTTACTATCCTTTTACCACACTTGTGCTTCAAAGTAGCACCATGATCTTCACGATAGAGAGTCTCCTATGTTGTCACTTTCATATACTAGTGGGAATTTTACATTATAGAACTTGGCTTGTATATTCCAATGATGGGCTTCCTCAAATGCCCTAGGTCTTCGTGGAGCAAGCGAGTTGGATGCACACCCACTTAGTTTCTTTTGTTGAGCTTTCATACACTTATAGCTCTAGTGCATCCATTGCATGGCAATCCCTACTCACTCACATTGATATCTATTGATGGGCATCTCCATAGCCCGTTGATACGCCTACTTGATGTGAGACTATCTTGTCCTTTTTGTCCTCTCCACAACCACCATTCTATTTCACATATAGTACAATGTCCATGGCTCACGCTCATGTATTGTGTGAGGATTGAAAAAGTTTGAGAACATCAAAAGTATGAAACAATTTCTTGGCTTGTCATCGGGGTTGTGCATGATTTAAATATTTTGTGTGATGAAGGTAGAGCATAGCCAGACTATACGATTTTGTAGGGATAACTTTCTTTGGCCATGTTATTTTGAGAAGACATGATTGCTTTGTTAGTATGCTTGAAGTATTATAATTTTTATGTCAAAATTAAACCTTTTATCTTGAATCTTTCGGATCTGAACATTCATGCCACAATAAAGAAAATTACATTGAGAATTATGCTAGGTAGCATTCCACATCCAAAATTCTATTTTTATCATTTACCTACTCGAGGACGAGCAGGAATTAAGCTTGGGGATGCTTGATACATCTCCAACATATCTATAATTTTTTATTGTTCCATGCTATTATATTATCTCTTTTGGATGTTTAATGGGCTTTATTATGCACTTTTATATTATTTTTGGGACTAACCTACTAACCAAAGGCCGAGTGCAAATTGCTGTTTTTTTTTTGCCTATTTCAGTGTTTCACAGAAAAGGAATATCAAACGGAATCCAAACGGAATGAAAACTTCGGGAGAGTTATTTTTGGAACAAACGCAATCCGGGAGACTTGGAGTGGATGTCAAGGAAGCAACGAGGTGGCCAAGAGGTAGGGAGGCGCGCCCAGTGGGGTAGGCGCGCCCCCCACCCTCTTGGGCCCCTCGTGGCTCCACCGACCTACTTCTTTCGCCTATATATACTCATATACCCCGAAAACATCGGAGAGCACCACGAAACCCTATTTCCACCGCCAAGAACCTTCTGCATACCGTGAGATCCCATCTTGGGGCCTTTTCCGGCGCTCTGTCAGAGGGGGAATCGATCACGGAGGGCTTCTACATCAACACCATAGCCTCTCTGATGATGTGTGAGTAGTTTACCACAGACCTTAGGGTCCATAGTTATTAGCTAGATGGCTTCTTCTCTCTCTTTGGATCTCAATACAAAGTTCTCCTCGATTCTCTTGGAGATCTATTCGATGTAATTCTTTTGGGGTGTGTTTGTTGAGATCCGATGAATTGTGTGTTTATGATCAAGCTTATCTATGAACAATATTTGGTTCTTCTCTAAATTCTTATATGTATGATTTGATATCTTTGCGAGTCTCTTCGAATTATCAGTTTGGTTTGGCCAACTAGATTGATCTTTCTTGCAATGGGAGAAGTGCTTAGCTTTGGGTTCAGTCTTGCGGTGTCCTTTCCCAGTGACAGTAGGGGCAGCAAGGCACGTATTGTATTGTTGCCATCTAGGATAAAAAGATAGGGTTTACATCATATTGTTTGAGTTTATCCCTCTACATCATGTCATCTTGCCTAATGCGTTACTCTGTTCTTATGAACTTAATACTCTAGATGCATGCTGGATAGCGGTCGATGTGTGGACTAATAGTAGTAGATGCAGAATCATTTCGATCTACTTGTCACGGACGTGATGCCTATATACATGATCATGCCTAGATATTCTCATAACTATTCGCTTTTATCAATTGCTCGACAGTAATTTGTTAACCCACCGTAGAATTTGCTATCTTGAGAGAAGCCACTAGTGAAACCTATGGCCCCCGGGTCTATCTTCCATCATATTAATCTCCCTTTAATTAGCTATTTCTGTCGCTGTTTATTTTGCAATCTTTAGTTTTCCATCTATACAACAAAAATACCAAAAATACTTATCTTATTATCTTTATTAGATCTCACTTTTGCAAGTGGCCGTGAAGGGATTGACAACCCCTTTATCGCGTTGGTTGCAAGGTTCTTGATTATTTGTGCAGGTACTAGGGACTTGCGTGTAGTCTCCTACTTGATTGATACCTTGGTTCTCAAAAACTGAGGGAAATACTTACGCTACTTTGCTGCATCACCCTTTCCTCTTCAAGGGAAAACCAACGCATGCTCAAGAGGTAGCAGAGCCCAATGCCTCGCACACATGCGCGTAGGTACGAGAGAAACGCGCATCGCTCGGCCCATGACCACGCACCGTAACCGGGAAATCACCGATATTTTCCTCGCCCTCGCTTCTATCACGGTTTTTCCGTCTTGGATGGCCCAAACAATGTCATGCAGTTGCGTCTCTGGCCCGCCCATGACGAAAGCCCATTTTCCGTCATCAGTTTTTTGTCATAGAAGTAGGACCCCACCACATCTATGATGATACCGGGTTTTTTCACAATTATCGTGATAGAAGTGTCATAAGTATGATAGAGAAAATTTTCGTTTGGCCCAAAATGTCACGGATGTGTCTTTTTTGAAGTGCGTGTGCATCCTCGATCTTGGCATGGATGGCCTCGACCCGGGCCAGGGCGACATCGGCGGCACGGACGGCAGCTCGAGCGCTCTCGGCGTTTGCAGCCGTCTCGGCTCTTCAGCTACCCTGTCGGCTGCCGCATACGCCCTCTCGGCCGAAACAGATGCGGCGGCACTCTTGGCATAGGCGGCCGCGCTCTCGGTGTAGGTGGTCGTGCTCAGGGGGGACGCGGCCATCGTACGAGCCTTCACAAAGCGTTTCCACGGCGTCATCTTTGCAAGAAGGGGGTGCGGGAATGGGGATCGGGATTCGTGGATTCGGGGGTTCCCGACAATCGAGCAGCATTTAGACGGTGAAGCTTAAGGAGGGAGACTTAAATAGACCCAGATATTTTCATCGCAAACGGTTCCTAGAAAACAACTGTGTGTGATGTTGTAGATAATTTTTATTAGCTGTGAAAGACGAATTTGGAGTAAAGTGGCAACGGATGGTGTTTTAAATGTATGGGAAATTTTGTAGTACTAATACAACTGTCATGTCAAATTTTGGAAAATTCCAAGGGTCATTTGACCTTTTAAAGACATTTAAGTGATTTTCTAGCCATTTAATGACCGTATTTGAAATTTGAACTACCTGTACATGCAACAGCTAACCATAACGGTTTGAAAAGTCATGTTTTGTGTACTTGTGTGCAATTTAATTCCATGTGCAGTAAATTGGAAGGAATTTTCAAACATATTTGTCTAACGGATATGACACAATTAAGCATGGAGTGCCATGGCATTTAAATCCAAAAAACTAAAAAAATCAGAAACACATGAAACCTTGGTTGATGTAATGTCATGCCACCAAGATGATGTGGTAAAAAATTTGGCATGTGTGACGAAAGTTTGCACACACACCCCTCACAAACCGGAGCAACTCAGTAGAAGGATCATGGTTCTGAGAGGAAACAATGCATGTTTGATGACGAATGGGAGATAGCTTCCTCTTACAGCCTTCAAAAAAAGTCTACGTGTAACGTACACTAATACAACTGTCATGTGAAAATTTGGAAAATTTCAGGGGTCATTTGACCTTTTGAAGACATTTAAGTGATTTTCTAGCCATTTAATCACAGTAATTCAAATTTGAACTACATGTACATGCAACGGCTAACCATAATGGTTTGAAAAATCATATGTGTACTTGTGTGTGAGTTAATTCCATGTGCAGTAAATTAGCAGAATTTTCAAACATATTTGTCTCACGACATGGACACATAGATATGTATGCATGAACTGTCATGGCATTTTAACTCCAAAAAATTAAAAAAATCAGAAACACAAAAAACCTTGGTTGATGTAATGTCATGCCATCAAGATGATGTGGTAAAAAAATTGGCATGTTTGACGAAAGTTTGGACACACACCCCTCACAAATCGGAGCAACTCACTAGAAGGCTCATGGTTCCGACAGGGAACAATGCATGTTTGATGACGAACGGGAGATAGCTTCATTTTACGGCCTTCAAATTTTTTCTAAGTTTAATGTGCACTACTACAACTGTAATGTGAAAATTTGGAAAATTATAGGGGTCATTTGTCCTTTTAAAGACATTTAAGTGATTTTCTAGCCATTTAATGACCGTAATTAAAATTTAAACTACATCTACATGCAATGCCTAACCATAACGGTTTGAAAAGTCATATTTGTGTACTTGTGTGCGAGTTAATTCCATGTGCAGTAAATTAGAAGGAATTTTCAAACATATTGGTCTCACGACATGGACACATGCATATGTATGCATGGAGTGACAAGGCATTTTAATTCCAAATAATTAAAAAAAATCAGAAACACATGAAACCTTGCTTGATGTAATGTCATGCCACCAAGATGATGTGATAAAAAAATTGGCATGTTTGACGAAAGTTTGGACACAAACCGGAGCAACGCACTAGAAGGCTCATGGTTCCGAGAGGGAACAATACATGTTTGATGACGAACGGGAGATAGCTTCCTCTTACGGCCTTCAAATTTTTTCTATGTTTAACGTGCACTACTACAACTGTAATGTGAAAATTAGGAAAATTCTAGCGGTCATTTGACCTTTTAAAGACATTTAAGTTATTTCCTAGCCATTTAATGACTGCAATTCAAATTTGAACTACATCTACATGCAACGGCTAACCATAACAGTTTGAAAAATCATATTTGTGTAGTTGTGTGCGAGTTAATTCCATGTGCAGTAAATTAGAATGATTTTTCAAACATATTGGTCTCACGACATGGACACATGCATATGTATGCATGGAGTGATTTTAATTTCAAAAAATCAAAAAATGATCAGAAAACATGAAACCTTGCTTGATGTAATGTCATGTCACCAAGATGATGTGGTAAAAAAATGGCATGTGTGACAAAAGTTTGGACACACACCCCTCACAAACCGGAGCAACTCACTAGAAGGCTCGTGGTTCCGAGTGGGAACAATGCATGTTTGATGACGAACAGGAGATAGCTTCCTCTTACGGCCTTCAATTTTTTCTATGTTTAACGTGCACTACTACAACTGTACTGTGAAAATTTGAAAAATTCTAGCGGTCATTTGACCTTTTAAAGATATTTAAGTGATTTTCTAGCCATTTAATGACAGTAATTCAAATTTGAACTACATCTACATGCAACGGCTAACCATAATGGTTTGAAAAATCATATTTGTGTACTTGTGTGCGAGTTAATTCCATATGCAGTAAAATAGAAGGAATTTTCAAACATATTGGTCACACGGCATGGGCACATGCATGGAGTGCCATGTCATTTTAATTCCAAAAAATAAAAAATGATCAAAAAAATATGAAACCTTGCTTGATGTAATGCCATGCCACCAAGATGGTGTGGTAAAAAATAGGCATGTTTGATGAAAGTTTGGACACACATACCCCTCACAAACCGGAGCAACTCACTAGAAGGTTCGTGGTGCCAATAGGGAACAATGCATGTTTGATGACGAACGGGAGATAGCTTCCTCTTACGGCCTTCAAAAAAAATTCTGCGTTTAACGTGCACTAATACAACTGTCATGTGAAAAATTGGAAAATTTCAGGGGTCATTTGACCTTTTAAAGACATTTAAGTGATTTTATATCCATTTAATGATTGCAATTCAAAATTGGACAACATCTACATGCAACGGCTAACGATAATGGTTTGAAAAATTATATTTTTGTGTACTTGTGTGCGAGTTAAAAAATCATCAGACGATGTAAATATCTATTGATCAAAAAACAAAATGTAAAGATCTGGCAAGACAACCGCCCCCCGCACGATTGGCACTCTCTCTCGCGGCTCGAGGTTTGGTAGGTGAGTGGAGGGGATCATTAATCAGACACGGTTATGTATTGGAAACCGTCAGCTATTATGTTCACACACGGATTTTGCTGCGGGAATTGTGTGTAATTCAAATTATAGTACTCGTAAATTCCGGCGACCGGCATGTGTACTGTTCCAGTTGATCTAGATTCCGGCCGCAAATAAATACTACCTTGCTCATGTCGTCCCACCTACATTCTCATCTACATCCTCCCCTTGCTTGCCCTTTCTCTCTCTCTCTCTCTCTCTCTCTCAAATCTCTGTCATGCCGCCGCCGGTCTGCCCAGTGCCGGCGAGGAGTCGCCGCCCCCCGAGGATGCTCACTCGAATAGCAGCGACGAGGACCCCTACGCGCCGCCGGACGAGGTTGCGCCAGACCCCCCAACTTTGGATTGGATTTGGGGCCAATACAATCTTTGTCTGTGGAAGTTGCTGCCGCCGGCTGAGAAAGCCAGGCAAGTGGCGTTCAAGAAGGAGATGGCGGAGGAGGAAGCCATACCAGGCGACCTGTGAAACCCGTGATGCCGCCTGGAAAAAGGAGGCGGCAGAGCATTGGGGGCGGGGGCGTCGTCATGCGGAGGAGGTGTACGAAGACGGGTACTTCGCGAGGAAGGTCATAGGCGCTGGGCGCCTCGTCGCTGCGTGAAGGTGGGCCGATAAGCTCCAGCGTGCCACCGACGAGGAGCTCCGGTGGGTGCCCAACGAAATGGCAAGATCGTTCGCGCGTGTCCTCTAGGAAGAGGCAGATCGGTACGTCAAGCGCTGCGAGGTGGAGGAGGCGGAGTACTGCCTCCGCACGGGAAGACACCGCGCACCAGGGAGCTGCTAGCGAGGGGCTGCCGGAATACTGGCCCCAGGAGGGATTATTAGTTTTAGTATTGTTAATTTTCAATTTTATGCATTGTACCTAGTAGTTAAGTATCATCACGTATATGTGATGATATTATATACTATATATTATGTGATGAACTAATGAACAATTAATATATATATATATATTATGAATTTCATTTTCTATCTATTTTTGTATACTAATTTGAATCTAGCTGTTATCATCCACATATACAGAATGGAAAGCGTATATACACACATTGAAACAGAACATATAAGAACGGAAAACAGAGTACAGACATTGAAACAGAGGAATAAACAGAGCAATACTATGATTGTTGTGAATACATAGCTATCCACATCGAAACAACTCAACAAAATAAAACGTGTCCATGAGACCATGACAAGCAGCCCTTGCCTACGGTAGCTCTTGGCTCTGCCTGAACTCGTGCAGGCGTTCGTCCAAGCAGTCGACACACTCGCAGTACATCTGGAGCGCGATCTCGAGCTCCAAGTTGGCTATTTCATCGGAGATCACCAGCTCGAGGATGCGACAGCCATGTTCCTCTACTGCGCCTAGGTGGACACCTGGGCCAAGGAGGCGGTCGAGCCTACGGACCAGTGTGTTGGCATCCAGCGGTCCGCGGACAAGGCGAACGACGCGACCCATACGAACGGTGCGGCGGGCGTCCGGTGCAAGTACGGCGCAGCCGGCCTCTGGTGCAAGTATGGCGCTGAGGGCCTCTGCCCACTCCTGGCGAGGAATGGGGGTACTGATGGGATGTGTACCCAGCTGCGACGCCGTGTCGACAGCAGCCAAGCACCGATGGATCCGCTCTTGCTGTGCGGCAAGCCACGTCTCTCGCTCTGCGGCACTCCAACGGACACGCCTAGCTTGCTCTGCGGCGCGCCATTGATCATGTTGTGCGGCGAGCTACAGCCTATCGGCGCTGACATGCCTATCTTGATCTGCGGCGCTCAAGCGCTATGTGCCAAAGGTCTGCTCAACCCTGGCGATGACGCGCATCACGGCGTCGTCCATCCCGTTGCCGGGGAGCGCCTCGGCCTCGACGGGCCGTGGCGCTTGCTCGTTTTCCTCGTCGATGAGGTTGATGGCAGAGGCGACGCTTTGGTGGGTTGGCATGCTTGGAAAAGGTGGATGTGCTACATGTTGCACTAGTCGCCTTCGTGCATCGCATGCCACCTAGGTTTATGCGCAATATCATTGGGTGGCGGGAAACTGTGGCGTGTTCATAAAACGCCATCAATTAGTGGAAACTTAGCATAGAAGGAACATTGAGCTAGCACAAGAAGTAGGTGATGATCAGATGAACACGGACCACACTAGGGAACCCGTCGGTGATGAATTCATCAACCGCAAACGGTTGAATACTAGCAAGCGTTTGCCCACAACACACACGGCTTATTCCATCACAAACAGGTCGGATGGATCAACTGTATGCCACGAATCGCACATTGTCAAAAAGTAATGTGGTACACCTTCTTTAACATGTGTTAAAAAATAAAAAAGTAAAAAACAAGGACCTCGAGGCCAATGGCCAATAGATGTTGTGTAGACAGAGCATATCACATACGTCTTATTAGAAGCAATCGTCTGTGCTATTATCGGTCTTCACACACATTTCTGATTACAGACATGTTTGCCGCGTATCACACACACCTTGATATATTGAACCGTTTTTGTTCACTTGTCTCAAGCAAACAGTTCATCCGAGTGAACCGCATGCCGTATATCGCACACACCTTGATCTGGCTGACCGTTTCTTTTGTGTTGCCTAATCACAAACATTTCATCCGAGTGAACCGTATGATGTATATCGCATACACCTTCATCTGGCTGCCCGTGTCTTTTGTTCCTCCTCATCGCAAATAGTTAATTGAACTGAACCGTATGCCCTGCATCGCACACGCAACTAAACTTTGAACTGTGTTTGATGCATCCTCCATCGCAAATGTTTGCACCTTTTTGACGGGTTTTTTACACCACCATTTGTGATTATTGCATCGCACACTGTTTCGTCGAAGGGTCTCTGATCGTAGTGTCGCGTTAGCAGCATCCTGCAGTTGTGACATATCAAATTCACATGATTACTTGCAACATGACTTCTCCCGTGTCCTCAAGAACAAAAGTAACTACTCACAAATGATATTCATGCTCAAGATCAAAGGGGTATTAAATAGCATATTGGATCTGAACATATAATCTTCCACCAAATAAACCATATAGTAATCAACTACAAGATGTAATCAACACTACTAGTCACCCACAGGTACCAATCTGAGGTTCCGATATGAAGATTAAACGCAAGAGACGGGCTAGGGTTTGAGATGAGATGGTGTTGTTGAATATGTTGATGGAGATTGGCCTCCCAAAGATGAGAGGGTTGTTGGTGATGACGATAGCTTCGATTTCCCCTTCGATAGGGAAGTTCCCCCGGCGGAATCGCTCCCCCGAAGGGCAAAAGTGCTCCTGCCCAAGTTCCGCCTCGAGACGGTAGCGCTTCATCCTGAAATTCCTCTCCTTATTTTTTCTAGGTCAAAAGACCATATGTACCAGAAGCTGGGCATTGAATGTGGGCTGGGGTGGCCACAACCCACCAGGGCACGCCCTGGTGTCTTGTGGTCACCAGGTGGCCCCCTCCGGTAGTTCTTTTCTCCAATAATTATTAAATATTCCAAAATAATTCTCCGTAGAATTTCAGCTCATTTGGAGATGTGTATAATAGGTATCTCTGACATATCTTTTTCAGGTCCAGTATTCCAACTCTCGGTATTCTCCATCTTTGTGTACACCTTGCATATTATGAGAGAAAAGGCATTAGAAATACTCCATAAAGTATTATTATGCATAAAAACATTATAAATAATAGTAGGAAAACATGATGCAAAATGGACGTATTAGTACCTCTCTGTCTGTATGCCGCCATTAAACAGGCTCGCCGGTCGAGGAACCAACTCCGGTGCCATGCATTGACACACCCGGACGCTTGATCTCACCGGAATCCTCTATTTAAAGGCGGCCACATGATACGTCTCCAACGTATCTATAATTTTTTATTGTTCCATGCTATTATATTATCTGTTTTTGATGTTTTATATGCATTAATATGCTATTTTATATGATTTTGGGACTAACCTATTAACCTAGAGCCCAGTGCCAGTTTCTATTTTTTTTCCTTGTTTTAGAGTTTCGCAGAAAAGGAATACCAAACGGAGTCCAAACATAATAAAACTTTCGCGATGATTTTTCTTGGACCAGAAGACACCCAGGAGACTTGGAGTGCAAGTCAGAAGAGCCACGAGACGGCCACAAGGGTGGAGGGCACGCCCAGAGGGGTAGGGCGCGCTCCCAACCTTGTGGGCCCCTCGATGACCCCCTGACCTAGATCTTCCTCCTATAGATACTCATATACCCCGAAAACTTCCAGGGGAGCCACGAAACCACTTTTCCACCGCCACAACCTTCTGTACCCGTGAGATCCCATCTAGGGAACTTTTCCGGCATCCTACCGGAGGGGGTTCGATCACAGAGGGCTTCTACATCAACACCATTGCCTCTCCGATGAAGTGTGAGTAGTTTACCACAGACCTACGGGTCCATAGCTAGTAGCTAGATGGCTTCTTCTCTCTCTTTGATTCTCAATACCATGTTCTCCTCGATGTTCTTGGAGATCTATTTGATGTAATACTCTTTTGTGGTGTGTTTGCCGAGATCCGATGAATTGTGGATTTATGATAAGCTTATCTATGAATATTATTTGAATCTCCTTTGAATTATTATATGCATGATTTTATATCTTTGCAAGTCTCCTCGAACTATCGATTTGGTTTGGCCAACTAGCTTGGTTTTTCTTGCAATGGGAGAAGTGCTTAGCTCTGGGTTCAATCTTGCGGTGCTCGATCCTAGTGACAGAAGGGGAACCGACACGTATTGTATTGTTGCCATCGAGGATAACAAGATGGGGTTTTCATCATATTGCTTGAGTTAATTCCCCTACATCTTGTCATCTTACTTCATGCATTACTTTTTTCTTATAAACTTAATACTCTAGATTCAGGTAGGAGTCGGTCGATGTGTGGATTATAGTAGTAGATGCAGAATCGTTTCGGTCTACTTGACACGGACGTGATGCCTATATTCATGATCATTGCCTTAGATATCGTCATAATTTGCGCTTTTCTATCAATTGCTCGGCAGTAATTTCTTCACCCACCGTAATAATTTCTATCTTGAGAGAAGCCTCTAGCGAAACCTATGGCCCCTGGGCCTATTTTTCATCATATAATCTTCTATTTTCCATCATATAAGTTTCGGATTTACTGTTTTTGCAATCTTTTACTTTCCGTTCCTTAAACCAAAAATATCACTTTACCGCTTTATCCATCTATATCATATCTCACTTTGCAAATAACCGTGAAGGGATTTACAACCCCTTTAGCACGTTGGGTGCAAGTTGGTGTTTGTTTGTGCAGGTATTCGGTGGCTTGTCGTGTTGTCTCCTACTAGATTGATACCTTGGTTCTCAAAACTGAGGGAAATACTTACGCTACTTTGCTGCATCACCCTTTCCTCTTTAAGGGAAAAGCCAACGCAAGCTCAAGAGGTAGCAGGAAGGATTTCTCGCGCCGTTGCTGGGGAGATCTACGCCAAGCCGAGACATCCCAAGTACCCATCATAAACTGTCATCCCTTGCATTACATTATTCGCCATTTGCTCTCGTTTTCCCCTCCCCCACTTCTAAAACAATTTTTGAAAAGATTCACCTTTTCTTCGTCCTTCTTCCATTCGTCTTCTCCATTTGCTAGTTTGCCACCATCATGTCTGAAACTGGGGAGGTTATCGCTGAAAAGGATAGTAGTAAGGATTGAAGAAAATTTGATACTTTTGTTAATTCTGATCCTCATGAAGAAACTACTATCTTGCATGCTAAGAAATTCCGCATAGGTAGTGGAAATATTATTGGAAAAGGGGTTATTCAAGATTTCCTTACTTGTGCCGGTGCACTCCCCACTATGGGTGGATCTATCCTCCATAAAACTAGTAGCCTTGCGGATGCTATATCTTTGCTTGTTGTTGAACTTGAAAGACAATTTGTTCACATGCATCCATCCATACAAAGGATTTTTCTAGAGTTTTCTAATATTGAGCATTCTTCTGTTAAGCGCGCCGCTACGTACTATATTCCTAGCTCATGAGTTTAGATTTATTATGAAAGAAGCTAGTGAAATTTTCGCTCATTATAAAGTAGATGGTGGTCGCCCTCCCATAGAAGGAATTCTCTTTAATCAACAGGATATAATGCGTTTACAATCTTTAGATCATGTTGCTTATAATAAAAATTTAAGAAAGAGGATTCCTACCGATGTTTTAGTCAATAAGATTTCTGGGCTTAATGATGATTTTGCTATTCAAAGCAACGGATTGGGTTTCTCTCTTGGGCACAAGCTCATGACTTTTTGCGAAAAGAATGCTTATAATGATGAGTTGTTCATACAATATGAAGGGCCGAAGGAGGAAACAATTCCTCCCGAGATCGGTCTTGGGGACTCTTATCCCATTAAATTTAGCCCTTTTGATTACTTTTGTTTGCCTCAAAGAAAACTTGTTGCTGAATGAAGGGAGTATGAGATGAGTTTTCGAGATTTGTCTTATCATTGTTATGATTATACTTAGATCTATTCATGTTTCCTAGGGGCGTTAAGCAATAGCGCTTGTTGGGAGGCAACCCAATTTTATTTTTGTTTTTACTTTTTAGGTTCTCTTTTGACATAAATAATTTATCTAGCCTCTGTTTAGATGTGGTTTTATGTTTTAATTAATGTTTGTGCCAAGTAAAACCTTTGGGATAGCTTACGGTGATAGTTGATTTGATCCTGCTGAAAAACAGAAACTTTTGAATCCAGGAGATTAGTTTTCATTTTTAACAGAAGTGCGATAAAATATTGATTCTTTTAGAATAGGATTAATAAACAAACTTTCTAGGACTTCCTAATTTCTCAGGATTTGTGAACTTACAAAAGTATTCGAAGTATTCATATTGCTACAGATTGTTCTATTTTTGACAGATTCTGTTTTTCGCGTGTTGTTTGCTTATTTTGATGCATCTATGGCTAGTATCGGGGGGTATGAACCATGGAAAAGTTGGAATAAAGTAGATATTACACCAATATAAATAAAGAATGAGTTCACAACAGTACGAAAAGTGGTGATTTATTTTCTTATACTAACAGAGCTTACGAGATTTTCTGTTGAACTTTTGTGTTGTGAAGTTTTCAAGTTTGGGGTAAGGATTTGATGGACTATGGAATAAGGAGTGGAAAGAGCCTAAGCTTGGGTATGCCCAAGGCACCCCAAGCTAATATTCAAGGAGGGTAAAGGGCCTAAGCTTGGGGGTGCCCTGGGAAGGCATCCCCTTTTTCGTCTTCGTCTATCGGTAACTTTACTTGAGGTCATATTTTTATTCACCACATGATATGTGTTTTGCTTGGAGCATCTTGTATGATTTGAGTCTTTGCTTTTTAGTTTGCCACAATCATCCTTGCTGTACACACCTTTTGGGAGAGACACGCAATCGTGATTTATTAGAATACTCTATGTGCTTCACTTATATCTTTTGAGCTAGGCAAAATTGCTCTAGTGCTTCACTTATATCTTTTTAGAGCACGGCGGTGGTTTTATTTTTTAGAAATTGATGAACTCTCGTACTTCACTTATATTATTTTGAGAGTCTTTAGAACAGCATGGTAATTTGCTTTGGTTATAAAATTAGACCTAATATGATAGGCATCCAAAAGGGATATAATAAAAAATTCATATAGAGTGCATTAAATACTATGAGAAGTTTGATTCCTTATGATTGTTTTGAGATATGATATTAGAGTCATGATAGTGAGTAGTTGTGAATTTGAGGAATACTTGTGTTAAATTTTGTGAGTCTCGTAGCATGCACGTATGGTGAACCGTTATGTGATGATGTCGGAGCATGATTTATTTATTGATTGTCTTCCTTATGAGTGGCGGTTGGGGACGAGCGATGGTCTTTTCCTACCAATTTTTTTATGGAAAAAGGAATAAACTTTATTTTCTTTTTGGGAACCGCCTATGATATATCTAGCATGGAAAGTGTTGGGAACTCTAAGTCGTTTTCATTGGTGGGATGGATACACCTCCCAAAATGTTTGTATCTCTAAGTTTTTTGCTTTAAGCTCTGGCACCTCTACAAATCCCTACTTCCCTCTAAGAAGGGCCTTTCTTTTACTTTATGCAATTTTTTATTTTGATTTTGAGTATCCATCTTCTCTTATAAAAGCACCAACTAGGAGGCAATATGATCGTACTTGAGTATTGGGTGTATCTAATATGTGATTGTGTTTCATGAATGGATCAATGGTTGAGCATGATGGGCTAGGGATAACTTATTTTAGCTTTGATATTTTGAAATACATGGTAGCTTGTTGATATGCTTGAGTATTTAAATCATCATGTCAAAACTAGACTATTGCTTTGAATCACATAGAAGTCCAAATGTCCATGCTATAAAGAAAGAATATGATATGACATATTAGGCAGCATTCCACATCAAAAATTTTGTTTGTATCACTTCCCTTCTCGAGGACGAGTAGGAGTTAAGCTTGGGGATGCTGATACGTCTCCAACGTATCTATAATTTTTTATTGTTCCATGCTGTTATATTATCAATCTTGGATGTTTTACAATCACTTTTATAGTCATTTTATATCATTTTTTGGTACTAACCTATTGACATGGTGCCAAGTGCCGATTGTTGTTTTCTGCATGTTTTTTACATCGCAGGAAATCAATATCAAACGGAGTCCAAACGGAACGAAACTTTACGAAGATTTCTTTTTTGGACCAGAAGGAACATAATGGGCCCTGGCTGCGCCTGGGGGTGCTCCGAGGAGAGCACAACCCACTGGGCGCTGGCCAGAGGCTCAGCGCCCTCGTGGGTCAGGCCCACCTCGGGTGCCCCCCGGACCGCCTCTTTACTCTATAAATACCCCCAATATTCCCAAAACCCTAGGGAAGTCGATGAAATATTGATCTAGCCGCCGCAGAGTGTAGAACCAACAGATCCAATCTAGACACCATCTCGGATGGGGTTCACCACCTCCATTGGTGCCTCTCCGATGATGCATGAGTAGTTCTTTGTAGACCTTCGGGTCCGTAGTTAGTAGCTAGATGGCTTCCTCTCTATCTCTCACTTGATTCTCAATACAATGGTCTCTAGGAGATCCATATGGTGTAACTCTTTTGCGGTGTGTTTGTTCGGATCGATGAACTTTGAGTTTATGATCAGATCTATCTTTTTATATCCATGAAAGTATTTGAGTTTCTTTGATCGCTTTTATGCATGATTGCTTATAGCCTCGTATTTCTTCTCTGATATTTGGGTTTTGTTTGGCCAACTTGATCTATTTATCTTGCAATGGGAAGAGGTGCTTTGTAGTGGGTTCGATCTTACGGTGCTTGATCCCAAAGGATGTATGGGGAACCGACATTATGTATCGTTGCTACTAAGGATAAACGATGGGGTCTATCTCTACATAGATAGATCTTTTCTACATCATGTCATCGTTCTTATTGCATTACTCCGTTTCTCCATGAACTTAATACACTAGATGCATGTTGGATACCATTCGATGTGTGGAGTAATGGTAGTAGATGCAGGCAGGAGTCAGTCTACTAATCTTGGACCTGATGCCTATATAATGATCATTGCCTGGATATCATCATGAGTATTTGAAGTTCTACCAATTGCCCAACAGTAATTTGTTCACCCGCCGTTTGCTATTTTTCTCGAGAGAAGCCACTAGTGAAATCTACAGCCCCCGGGTCTCTTTCTCATATATTTGCCTTTGCGATCTATTTTCCTTTGCATTTATTTTCAGATCTATTAAACCAAAAATACAAAAATACCTTGTTGCAATTTATTCTTATTTATTTTATTTGGCGTTCGATCTATCAGTCTACTACAATTTTATCTCACGTCCGTTTGCCTATCTTGAGGCGCCGTACCCGGAAAGGATTGACAACCCCTTTAACACGTCAGGTTGCGAGGATTTATTATCTGTGTGCAAGGGTTATTTACGTTGTGTTGCTTGGTTCTCCTACTGGTTTGATAACCTTGGTTTCATATCTGAGGGAAATACCTACCGCCGCTGTGCTGCATCATCCCTTCCTCTTTGGGGAAATAATGACGTAGCTTCAAGCGACATCAATGGGCATCTCCATATCCCGTTGATACGCCTAATTGATGTGAGACTATCTCCTTCTTTTTGTCTTCTCCACAACCATCGTCTATTCCACCTATAGTGCTATGTCCATGGCTCACATTCATGTATTGCGTGAAAGTTGAAAAGGTTTGAGAACATCAAAAGTATGAAACAATTGCTTGGCTTGTCATCGGGGTTGTGCATGATTTAAATATTTTGTGTGATGAAGATGGAGCATAGCCAGACTATATGATTTTGTAGGGATAAGCTTTCTTTCGCCATGTTATTTCAAGAAGACATAATTATTTTGTTAGTATGCTTGAAGTATTATTTTTTTATATCAATAAATATTAAACTTTCGTTTTGAATCATACGGATCTGAACATTCATGCCATAATAAAGAGAATTACATTGATAAATATGTTAGGTAGCATTCCACATCAAAAATTCTGTTTTTATCATTTACCTACTCGAGGACGAGCAGGAATTAAGCTTGGGGATGCTTGATACGTCTCCAACGTATCTATAATTTTTTATTGTTCCATGCTATTATATTATCTGTTTTGGATGTTTTATATGCACTAATATGATATTTAATATAATTTTTGGGTCTAACCTATTAACCTAGATCCCAGTGCCATTTTTTGTTTTTTTCTTGTTTTAGAGTTTCGCAGAAAAGGGATACCAAACGGAATAAAACTTTCACGGTGATTTTTCTTGGACCAGAAGACACCCATGAGACTTGGAGTGCAAGTCAGAAGAGCCGCGAAGCAGCCACAAGGGTGGAGGGCGCGCCTAGGGGGGTAGGGCGCGCCCCCAACCTTGTGGGCCCCTCGGTGACCCCATGACCTAGATCTTCCTCCTATATATACTCATATACCCTGAAAACTTCCAGGGGAGCCACGAAACCACATTTCCACCGCCGCAACCTTCTGTGCCTGTGAGATCCCATCTAGGGACCTTTTCCGGCATCCCACCTGAGAGGGATTCGATCATGGAGGGCTCCTACATCAACACCATTTCCTCTCTGATGAAGCGTGAGTAGTTTACCACAGACCTACGGGTCCATAGCTAGTAGCTAGATGGCTTCTTCTCTCTCTTTGATTCTCAATACCATGTTCTCCTCGAGTTCTTGGAGATCTATTCGATGTAATACTACTTTGCGGTGTGTTTGCCGAGATCCGATGAATTGTGGGTTTATGATCAGCTTATCTATGAATATTATTTGAATCTCCTCTGAATTCTAATATGCATGATTTGATATCTTTGCAAGTCTCTTCAAACTATCAATTTGGTTTGGCCAACTAGATTGGTTTTTCTTGCAATGGGAGAAGTGCTTAGCTTTGGGTTCAATCTTGCGGTGCTCGATCCTAGTGACAGAAGGGGAACCGACACGTATTGTATTGTTACCATCAAGGATAACAAGATGGGGTTTTCATCATATTGCTTGAGTTAATTCCGCTACATCATGTCATCTTACTTCATGCGTTACTCTGTTCTTATGAACTTAATACTCTAGATGCAGGCAGGAATCGATCGATGTGTGGAGTAATAGTAGTAGATGCAGAATCGTTTCGGTCTACTTGACACGGACGTGATGCCTATATTCATGATCATTGCCTTAGATATCGTCATAATTTGCGCTTTTCTATCAATTGCTCGGCAGTAATTTTTTCACCCACCGTAATAATTTCTATCTTGAGAGAAGCCTCTAGTGAAACCTATGGCCCCCGGGTCTATTTTCCATCATATAATCTTCTATTTTCCATCACATAAGTTTCCGATCTACAATTTTAGTTTCCTATTTACTTTCTTTGCAATCTTTTACTTTCCGTTCCATAAACCAAAAATATCACTTTACCGTTTATCCATCTATATCAGATCTCACTTTGCAAATAACCGTGAAGGGATTGACAACTCCTTTATCATGTTGGGTGCAAGTTGGTGTTTGTTTGTGTAGGTATTCTGTGGCTTGTCGCGTTGTCTCCTACTGGATTGATACCTTCGTTCTCAAAACTGAGGGAAATACTTACTCTACTTTGCTGCATCACCCTTTCCTCTTCAAGGGAAAAACCAATGCAAGCTCAAGAGGTAGCACCACACCTGGCTAAACTCCACAGCAGAACACATGCGCTCCACATCCTCCTTCCTTGAACCACTTCCACCATGAAATCAAGCTTTAAAGCTATGTGGGAGAGCCTGTCGTCGGAGCAGAAACATGATCTTGCCACCCATGCAGCCGCCGCGCCTGGCGGATCGAGCAGGGCATGCTGGCTAGCTCACTCGAGGTCTCTGACGACGACATCACGCTGGACCCCACGCATGTGCATGCCGGCTTGACCATGGAGCAGGTGCACTACGACGCCGCCATGGCGAATGAGGAGCATCCTGCACCAGCTAGTATGTCAGTGTTTCGGTAGGTGCAGGAGGAGCAGATGTACAACCTGCTCCTCCTTGAGAAGCACTGGCTGGCAGATGGCCAAATCTACAGTGAGCGGGCAAGCGAGGAGGCCATGGCCGCGGTGAATCCGAACTTTTTTGCAGAGTAGTGGACACTCTACAAGGTCGCGCATGCTCAACCCGCTACTCACAACATAGAGCCAGCATAGCCGGACGCGGATGCGGTCGCACACGCGCTGGACATACAAGTGGTCGAGGAGCTGTGTGTCTTACGTGTCGGCGTCCAACTTTTGGAGCATGTGTGACAGGTGGACAGTGACGGGTCGTCCAAGTCCATCATCAACCTCACATCCACCGACACCGGTGACAGATAGGTCACGGACTCCTCCAAGGATGAGTAGGGCATGGGAGGCGGCAGGGCACTTTGTCCCAAGTGGGTCGGTCCGTCTCCCATGTTCTACTCTTCCACGCAGGAGACCCTCCCCCCCCCCCCCCCCGCCCGCCAGCTCATGGAGACAGCAGATGGACGACGTGGTCACAGATGCAGAATACAAAAGAAGTGGACGATGGGTACCACTGTAGGATATGTTTAGGGATCAAGGCTCCTGATGGTGCCGGATGTCATGCTTTGGAGCAACTCCGCTTCTTCAGTTAGCACATACTAGGCGGCCCATGGAGTCAAGAATTCCTGAAGTCGTCCTCTGGTGATTGTGAATCGGGCGGACTGCCGTTCTGGGGAGACTGGGGTGAGAGTTCTACGTGCATGGCCGTTGCTACAGTTGTTGTTGTCGAGAGTGCATGTTGTCGCTTGCCTCGGCCTCCATTTCTATTACCATCACTTTATGTCGCGAGATCGGTTGCGGTACACACTCCTCAACCTCGTCCGTGGTCTCCCGCGAGGTGTTCGGTTCGGAGGTGGCCTTCGGCGTCACCTTTGGTTGGTGAGACCGCGGCTTTCTCGACATCGTTGTTCTCTTGGGAGGTCGGCTCACTGTCAACACCCTCATGATCAGAGAGCGAGAGTAGATCGGTCTTGTCGATGTTGTAGTCCAAAATTGTGTCGTCAAGGAAACAATCTTCTGGTGTGTGGTCGATGTGACAGTTGTCGCAGATTATGGCAACAAACTGTATGTTCTGGGGGGGGGGGGTTGATGGAGCTCCTACTGGTATGCAGCTCCCGCGTTCCATAGTCCGAACGGGAAGAGGCGACCTAGGCAAGATGGCAAGGTCGTCGAGATCGGAAAGTTGTCCTGAGCCTCGGGATTGATCCGTGGTAAGCATAACCGCAGATCGCCGCGAGCATTGGTGGTGAAGGCGAAGCTGCCGATGTAGATGGTGCGTGTGCGGTAGGCCAGTGGGTTGATGTTGACCCGGCCTGCCCCATCAGCGATGAACGTAAAGGAGCCAAAGGTTAGGCTCTCTCCTAGCGAAAAAAATATTCGATCCAAGATTAGTCCCCAGCCGACACCGCCAGTGACTAGCACCAACTAACGGTGCAAAATCCTATCAGATCCATCGGTAGGGTCCGAGTGCAGCTGGAAGTCTTGGATCGGAGATCGCACACATGGTTTATCCAGGTTTGGGCCTCCGGAGAGTAATATCCTACATCATGCTTGTTTTCATTAGTCATGGTGGATGGATACCTGATGCGATGAGTTACAATGGTGTATGAGATTGCTAACTGAGAGTTTTCTATCTGATGACATATGACCTAGGAGGGGCCCTGACCTCTGTTTATATAGGCAAGGAGGTCTAGGGTTCACATAGTAGTAAATGTGATCTGGGGGTCGTCGTTCGTTGCCTTGGAGGGCACGAAGATCTTTGGTGCTCCCCTAGGGCTTCCTTCATACTGTGGGCCAAGTGGGCCCCCAGGCGGGCACCGAGGCCGGGCTCCCCTAGAGAGCCACCCTCAGTGCAGGACCCTGTCAGACGTCCTCGGACGGGTGGTTCAAAATAAGGTGCTTAGCGCATAAGGATTTCCAGGTTGGACGCCTGTTGTGTAGCGCATGAGGATTTCTAGGCTGGATGGATGTTATGTGGCGCATGAGGATTTCCAGACTGGATGCATACTGTGGACAGCCTGCTGGTTGAGTGGCGCACCACCCACGCACCCACCAAGTGCCAGGCGAAAGGACTTCAATACAGTGTCACGTGGGAGCTCTCGCAACATAGGAATGGCTTTGTCTTTTAATGGCGCATCAACCTCCAGCTCATGTCCTCGAGAAAGTGCTTGAGGAAGGTAGGTTGTGGGCGATGGCGTGACTGCTACGTAATTTCGCTTGCACCGTTCTTTAGGTGGACGGTTGGTGAGTAGTAGTTCCTTCGACGGTGGATGCGCGACCACCGCATTTGTAGCATAGTGATGTAGCATGGACGGGCTCTTTACCCACTTCCCCTTTAATACACGACACGCACGTGCGCACGTATTCTAGAAGAAAAAGATTATGCCGTGGCACACTTATCTAAAAAGAACTGCCCATCGGCATCCGCGCGCGCGTGCGCATGGGATGTGTTTGTAAACGACGACGAGATGATTTCGGCAGTATGCCCTTGCACGGTGTGCGCCAGCTGTATCTCCACCTTTCCTTGTTGCCCTCGCCTTCTCTCGTTTTCAAGCGTTCACGGGTACCATGACACATAGATCTTAGCGCGCGGAAAACCATAGACATATAGAAGGCCCACCGCCCCCCAGAGGAAGAGCAATTTGCAATAATCTCCCCGTGGCCGCCGAGCCGAGGACGCGTGTGCATATTTCACAGAAAGCCAGGGTCCGGTGTGCAAAAGGCGCAGGCATGTAAAAACTGCCCGCAGGGCCGATTCCCAGCCCAGGATTCTGGGGGCAGGGGCAGAGAGAGAGGAAGGGAAGCGCCGTGCCCAACAACTGCAAGAGGGTGAGCGAGACGAGAGGGGGCCAGCCATTCCTCTCTTCTCTACCACCTACTCCCCTCTCTCTCCTCCCCTTCTCTCTAGGATCGCCAGCCAGCCAGCCAGCGCCAGCCAATCGCGCACCCACAGCCCGCGCGCCTCCCAACTGAGCCCCGAGAAAGAAGAAGAAGAAGCAGAGGAACAGAGAGGGAGGGAGCAATAACTCGTCGAAAAGTGAAGGAGTGTTCTTGGCCTCCGGTCCTCTCCGCCCGCCATGTCCATTGGTAACCCATCTTCTTCCTCCTCCTCCGGCCGCCTCGAAACTGTTTTCCTCCCCGCGGCGGCACTCTGCTTTTCCGGTCCCCTTCCATTTCGTCGCTGTATCTTTGCCTCCATTTCCCTGTTAATCTCCTTGATGTCTAGGGTTCTGGTTCTGTTTCTGCCCTGTTTGTTCCTGATTCTTGGAATACATTTTTTTAGAAAAAACATTCTTGGAATATATTCAGCTGTTCCATCCTCGGCCCTCCATGGCCCTCGATCGCCGCTGCACAGATTCGAAATAAAATCGTAGTGTTAATTAACTCTGATTTGCTGGTTCCTCTCCTGTTGTGTCCCCCTTCGATTTCCACACGTTTCTTGCCGCGTCGCCAACGCGCGCCGAGGCCGTACCGTGATTAATTAATGGTTCCATGTGACAGATGAAGGCTATGGCCCTACCTGGGACAGCGACGACGAGTACGACAACTTCATACGCAAGATGAACCCGCCAAGGTGAGGCGCATCCACATTCACATGCTGCTGTCTCTGCTTCTGCTTCTGCTTCTGCACCCCCAGAAAGATTACCCTCCAGTTTTTTACCATCAGGTCTTGTTTCTTAATCCCGGTCTGTGTGTCTCATTAACTGCAGTATCATCATCGACAACGATTCGTTGGCGGACGCGACGATTGTCAAGGTATGTTTAAGTTCCTACTAGTTCATGGTTTTCTGTGACAGAGATTGCAGTCAAGTGTGCTGGTTTGATTTTTGCATTGGTGGTTGCAATTACAGGTTGGTAGTGCAAACGAGTATGGGATTCTGCTGGAAGTGATCCAGGTCCTCATGGATCTCAATCTTGTGATAAGCAAGGCATACATAACCTCGGATGGGGGCTGGTTCATGGATGGTAAGATGTTACACCTAATAAAATCTAATAAATGGTGCCCTCGATCTCTTTTGTTGATATGGTAAAAATTCGTGCTGTTTCAGTTTTCAATGTGACTGATAAGGAAGGGATGAAATTGAAAGACAAGGCTGCTATTGCGGAGATTGAGGGCTACATCCGGAAGGTATGTAATCCTGAGAGCAATCTTGTCATTTTCAGTTCACCAGTCATGTATGATCATCCAACATTCCAGCTCACTGACAACTGAAACATTCTTCGAATGTGTAGTCCTTGGGCGCAGATTCAAGATACATGCCTGCTAAACGGAGGTCGGTGGGTGTCGCCGCTTCAACCGACCACAATGTCATTGAGCTGACAGGGAGCGACCGTCCAGGCCTGCTCTCTGAAGTCAGCGCGGTGCTTGCGAGCCTCAAATGCAATGTGGTCAGTGCTGAGATTTGGACCCATAACACCAGAGTTGCAGCCGTGATGCGAGTCACTGATGAGGACACCATGTTAGCCGTCACCGACACCGGGAGGCTTGAAATGATCAAGGAGCGACTATCCTACCTTCTCCGAGGAAACAATCTCGCGAGGAGCTGCCATGGCAGAAGCATCGGGGACTTCTGCCACAAATACCGAGAGAAGGCTGCACCAGATGATGCTTAGTGACGGGGACACTGAAGAGTTTCATGGGCATGTCCCAGCTCAACCTCAGAGGCCTAATGTCACTGTTCGGAATTGGAAAGACAAGGACTACTCGGTGGTGACCATCCGGTGCAAGGACAGGCCGAAGCTTCTGTTCGATACTGTTTGCACCTTGACAGACCTGCGCTATGTTGTCTACCATGCAAACATTGACGCCAACAATAATCAAGCGTACCAGGTGAATACACACAACCCAACATATCCGGTTCGAGCAGTCGCTGCTACCATGTAGGCTCACCTCATAAGATTTCATACAAGGAAATGTGTGACCTTGATACACTCTTTTGCAGGAATTCTATGTAAGACATGTGAATGGATCTCCAATGAACACTGAAGCTGAAAGATTGAGAGTCATCCAGTGCCTTGAAAGTGCAATTGAGCGCAGGGTATCTGAGGTAAGACCCATGAACTTATCAAAGGTAACTTTACCAGAATTATTTTCTTATGGAGCCCAAATTTTGGCTTTCCAGGGTGTGAAACTTGAGCTGTGTTCAAATGACAAGGTGGGCCTCCTGTCGGAGGTCACCCGCATCTTCCGGGAGAACAGCCTGACTGTCACAAGAGCAGAGGTGAGCACCAAGGGCAGGACAGCAGTCAACACATTCTACGTCCGCAGTTCTGCAGGAGAGGTAGTTGACCAGAAGACCATTGATTCCATCAGGGAAGCCATAGGACATAATATTCAGGTGAAAGGCCATCCTGAGGCACCAGCACCCCAGAAGAAAGAGTCCCCGACATGGTTCCTCTTTGCAAACTTATTCCGGCCAAGGTCTCTCCCTAGTCTTGGAATGTTCGTGCGGTAATGCTCTCATCGAACTCCGGGAACTTCTCTGTCAATCAAGCCTTAACTGCTGAAGCGGTCCGTGAGAATTGGAGCCTACATTTGGCTCCACTAGTGCAGAGTTAGTTTACATACATTATATTGTGTTGCTCATAGACCATCATCACCTGTAAATATGCATTGTACATAGTGTAAATACAAGTGTAGGAAGTATTACCAATAAAGAATCCGGAACCGTTATCGCCTCAGAGAACATGTCCTCTTTTCCGAGAAAAGAATCAGGTGAAGAGAAAGGTCATGGAATTTCGCCGTCTTCTATCTTCCATGGCGATGATGCCGAAAACGAAAGGCCAAGTCGGCCTGCTTGGTTCTGGAATTATTGTGGCTATCCTATCCAGCCACGGGAATCTGCACGACAGCAACGGGCATCCGGTTCTGTGGAGGGCGAGCAGATGCAGGTCAGTAGCCAAAAAGCATCATCCCCTATCATCAATCTTCTTCGCCGAAGCTTTGGTGATAAGGACATGTTGCATTAGCCTTTGTCTGTATCCTAATAAGACCGAGTAATAAACACCATGAAAAAGCAAAATTCAGCTCCTGTGTTGCGTCTGATGACATGCTGCCCTGTCACCCCACACTAGCTCCGATATGCGATCTCCGGTCGATGCCGCGGTGGCGACGCCTGCTGATGGGTGGAGAGAAAGCCAGAAGAGAAGACCAAGCCAGGCCGGAACCAAGAAATAGGCATCGTAGTGGTAGCACGCAATGAGAGTTAGTAGTTTGGGATGTTTATTTACCTTTTAGGTCCTCATGTGTAGTGCTGCTTTTGGGCCGTCTTGCGATGGCTGATTGGCTGCCACATGTGTGTTCCATGATTGGTGACGTCTGACCTAAAAAGGCATATGGGAAAAAGAAAGGCATGGAAGCAAGACTGATACATAAATAATGCACGCTGTGGTGAGGTCAGAAGAGCTCAAGGCATTGCTGAGCAGTGAAAGCCGCTTTGTGGCTCGCATGATTTGCAGACGAGTTTGGTGTGTGCACCATCAGGCGCACGCACGCACAGGCTTAGTGGCCACTTGAAGCAGTCAGATGGTGACATCCTGAAGCTGCTCCAGCCAGATGCACCAAACTTCTGGTACGGGAGACGACCAAATGCGATAGGAGATGTAATTTGCATGGTGGCAAACAGAGCTTCCCTCTGAAATGTGAGCAGGCTGCAAGGTTTGGAGAGACGAAAACCATGCCAAAAAGGGCACCCGTCACTCAAAAGTGACATTGAACAGTAGTATGTCACCAATGATTAAATTCCAGTGTAGGATGTCTTCCCATTAATGTGGGAAAAGCGACGAGATGAACAGGACTGTGTTGGTTCGGATACATCTGAAGAGTAACACTGCGCATACAAGAAATCAGGACAAAAAAAGCGAACAAAAATCGCTTCCTGCGCTACATCAGATTACTACTATTACACGAGTAAAGCACTATGGAGCAACTCATTCTCGAGTGCAGAAAACATAACGCCTCCATCCACATCAGCGTTTGCGATACGGCTACTCGTTTCGGTGTGTCTTCGACATGGAAGTGGCAAAGGCAGTTAAAACGGGGCATGCCAGGGTCACCAGATGCATGCCTAATTTTCCATCTCCACTACCCAGCGCAAACTGGACTGTGATAGCAACATGATCAGCATATCATCACCTCCTCCTTTTTTTGCCTTTTCCCATCTGCCCGCATTTAAAAGCGCTTTCCTGTTCTTGAAGAAAAGCCATTGCTTTGCCATACTTTTCAGACCTCTCTTGCTCGTGTCTTGCCCTCTCCTTCTGTTTCACAGCAGCCATGAAATAACTATCTTTGCGAAGCTCGGACATCGCACCTCTCTTCTCGCTCTTCACTTGTTTCTTCAGCTTCTTCAGGCGTGCCCTTTCTCGGTCAGGATCGTAATCAAGACCCTTTACGTAACTGCACCAAAGAGAAGAAGGATGTGTGAAATGCATAATTAGACCTTCTCAACAACAGAACAGGACAGGCCAAAAACATAGCACAACAGAGACAAGAAACTGGCAACAAGGAATGACAAGTATACATACTTCTCCTCAAATTTGGGATTCAGCTGCCTGATTGGTTCAGGCTTCTGCTTTCGCATTTGGAGTGGCTCTCTTGAAGCATGGTGTTCGTCACTTTTCTTCTTAATCAAGTCGATGACGTCTTGGAAAATTTCTTGTAACAGAGCAGGCAACTCGGATTTTTCCATAATTTGTTGCAGCAGAGAAGAAACTGGCATGAAGATTTCTGGAAAAGAGCAGAGCCCTTCATGTATAATTACAAAGCCCCTCAAACATTCAGCCACAGACAGAAGTACACCAGCCCTGTCAGAAAATGTATGTTTATAAGATAAATATATAACATGTAAAACGACAACTTCCAGTATCCAATTGTGAGTCCACTAAAACCAGGTGCTCACTTGAAATTATCTGATGCGAAGAATGGGGAATCAGGATCCATGCTCATTAGGTCGAGGATATTCATACGATTCACCTCATGCACTTGCTCACTGATATGAAGCCATGGTTTCAATGTCTTGAGCTCCATAAACTGGTCATTGATCTATACCAAAGGAGATTCAACTTAATATGAAGCAGCAAGCTGAAATGTATGCTCAACAACTGGATTCATACTTACCTGATTGCTAACTTCTCCTTTAAGTGATGTTACCAAAAGAGTTTGCAGAAAACTGATAGCTTCAGGGCAGAACTTTTTCGATTCTTTAGTAGCCTACAGATTGAAATTTGCAGACATGATGAATATTTCCTGCTGTAAAAGTGGGGGGAAGGAATTCCATGTGTACTTGGGAATGAAGGAACAGAAGAAATTCAGCTAATTGGCGTTTGCCATTCAAATTATTCATGCTAATTAGGTCTCTGGAGCATACAATATGTACTCATCGGGGAGAAAGATAAACTAATACACAAGATAATATAAGGCTGGAGAGCATACCGCAAGCACCATGGAGCACAAGAAAGAACCAACAGCTGCATCTCGGCCAGACTGTATAGGGCATCGCATCAGATATTCGCACATAAGCAGAAGCATTGGAGTTGCGACAGCATGCCGGAAGTCGGAGCAGGGGAATATAAGAGACCATAACCTCAGGAGAAGTAATGTCTTCAAACTAGGCAAGCTGCTTTTTCCTGTAAGTTTAAAGAGACCACATAATAAGGATGGCAGATTAATGACAACAAAACCAATTTCCAGTTTAAAAAGAATGGCTTCAGAAACCTGGAACTTTGATGTCTTCACATAGACGAGCACGTGTATGAATAAGTCGTTCCCTAGCACATATTGCAGCAAAATATGGTGTCTCTCCACTCATCTCAACTAAGGGTTTAACAAGGGTCTCAATTATTTTAAACTTCACTGGACTCTGAGTGGCTAAAACTGCAAAATACTGCAGGAGAACACCATAGAAAACCTGCAAAATATTTGAGGATACATTGATGGATGCAATAGGAATGATAATGAATAATTAAGTAAATATATGTGGTAATAACCAGATGAATTTAGTTTACCACATACTTGCATTTTCTTTCTGTTTTCAGGTGTAAGCCTTATTGAATTGAAAGTGCGTATCAGTCTTATAATCTCAGCTATTTCAGTTTCTGAGCGACCATCAACCAAGGAGCATAGATCTTGTAAGTTGTTTGGTGCTTCTATAACGAAAGGAAGATCTTCATCCTTGCCATGTGGTTTTTGCTTCGCATTAGATACTCTCTTCAAATTTTGTGCATTTGTTTTCATAACTTTTTCCCCAATAACTTGTTCTTTATCTTTGACATCATCCTTTTCATCTTCTTCTACAGCAACCTCATCGTCGTCACTTTGCTCCCAGTCCCTTGCCGGCATATTACGGAAGTCATTATCACTTGAATCCTCTTCATCACCAGCATCTTCTTCTTCATCCTCATCCTCATCTTCACCACTGTCATCACTTCCTTCATCGCCAGATGCTACACCTTCACCTATCTTTCTACCCTCATTCTCATAAATTTCGTCAACCCAACCTTTTTTCCTTTTTGTTGGCTCGTCAAAAGAGAAGGAATCACCAAGATCATCGCCAGATATAGGTTTTGAGTTATCCGCCCTCATATGATGATCACCATCCTCGCTATCATCATCTTCTTCATCAGAGGACTCAGCAGTTCCAAGCATCCGCTTGTGACGTTCCTTCTACAATGTCATTAAGCATCAGCAAGCGATTTAACATCAGTACTTCCATCAGCAAAAACACCACTGATGTGGTAGAATTATAAGCTAAACCTAAAATCACACTAGAGTTCACAAAAACAACTGTAGGATGGACAGAAAAAGGCGAATTTTAAATATGCAAGCAGCAGTTGCATCCAATGCAACTAGATCGGACGAACCTCCAACTTCTCAAGACGTTCTTTTTCTTCCTGAGCAAGTTCTTCTGGGGTTTTTGTCCTGTCTGACGGCGCAAGACGTTGATCCATCACCATTTCTTTCACCAGTTTGTCGTATGCGTCTGGCTTTTCCTGGAATGCAACAAACAATATGCAACTTCAGTACCAGGAACTGACAAAGATAACATGTTTACAGGCCCATGCACAACAATCAAAATTTACGAAATTAGAAGTGGACATGCTGCTGTACACACTTCATCCCAAGGTACCAAATGAGAGGGGCGACTCCACCAAGGACGTGCATATCTTTAGAATAGACGTACATCCCAAGGTACCAAATTTAAAGCAAATCAACTAATGGGCTACCATGTCCAGTCTACTATTTTCTCTTTTCAAGCTTACATGTGTGTGCAGTGTTCGGTGTGTGCACCGACTTCTAACAACATAAAAGAGGTTCCACCCATGCTGCCAGCTTAATTGTCGACTGAAAGCTATGTAATATAATGAATAATCTTGGTCTTGTTGATGATCTAAATAGGAAGACAAGCATTAAATGCTACCTTATTGAAAATCTCCTTTCCGGTCAGACCAGATGAACCTTTATGGATTGTACTTGAATTGTTTTTATGTGTGTTCACTCTAGCTGACTCGGTCAGGGATAGAAGTGCTGGCGTCTGGGCCAGCAATGCAAAATCACTATCTAACTTGTCAACAAGATGTTCATCCTCTTCCTTTTCCTTGGCTTTTTGGGCCTGCAACAAGACAAAATTGTGTTAACGTATCCAGTTCATGCTACAAATATGGAAATAGAAGAATGCATAATAATAAGTACAGTGTGTGCAAAACTGCAAATCATGTACACAACCCAACAGACCTGCAATACCTCTAGTGAGGTCATGCATAAAGCAACATGGAACAATAATGGAAATAGGAGGTGGCTCGATTGGAATGAGTCCAATACTATAGTATTAGGAAGTTAAGGAGTCTAATATGTCCGAGTTCAAGCTGTGCATCCAGCATATAAGAATGATATCCTCTGTTTATCTAATCCCTCACATCCACATATATCTTGGCCACACTGATAAACACTTGGTCATTTTTGTCATGGAAGGCACTAAGGTAGACATACAAAGCTATATCAAGGTTTCTTTTGATTACCTTTGAAAACAATTTGGAAAAAAGCAAAGACCAAGAGTTGAAAACAGTGAAATAAGCATCATGTATCGAACCAAATAATATTTTGTAGGGAAAATTCGAAACAGTTTATTTAAGTTTCAGAATGATAGGAAATGTTCTAGGTGATAGCCCAAGACAGAAACAAAAGGCAGCAACAGAAGGAATAATGTTTTTTATACACAGGATACTCTACCTTGTAAAATTTACTCTTCAAAATGATCTCTGACATAACTTCCTTTTTGCTCTTGTGACCCTGCAAACAGGAGTAACTAGATTAAGCACACAGCATATCGATTACAGATGAGATCTAAATGTAATTAGTAATTCCTAGGAAACATTACATGTGTTTCTCCAGGCAGGTCAGTTTCTGAAGGGTCACTACTTTGGAGAGATAAGCGCTTCTTTGAGAGCATGTTACCTGAAAATACAAAAGGTTAAGCACATTAAGCAAAATAGAAACATTAACATCAGTTCCTGTAGATGGGGATTCTAATCCTCATAAAGCCTTAATATGTTAACATAAATAATTTCTCCAATAACACCATCGTACATTCCCAACACTGAGCCTAGCAAACTAAGTGCCAAAATTGAAACTAGGTCATGGGTGATATAGGGGAAAATCAGTGGTTACCAAAGGTGGAGACTACAAGGGATTTTAGATACTGAACAATAACAAACATTGATAGCTAAATCAAATATCTACGGAAGAAAGTTATGTTATGCTATCTCATCAGTTTTACTAGGGACAACCCTGTCCCAGATTATTTTGAGTCAGACGTGTCAAATTCCAACCCATGTTTTGGATTCCAATTGTCATTTGCCAACGTCAAGAAATTCTTGCCAAGTCAGAGACCTAAATTCGAGACAATTCCAACACCTGTATGAGCCCGTAACACTTGCATCCCTCAGAATAAATAGAATGAACAAATTTCAGAATCTCTCAGAGCAAACCTAAAACTAGGTGTCAGACTACAGTAATCTACAGAATCTCTCAGACGAACAAACAGAACTCCAAAAGGTTTGTTTTGCAGGCCATCGACAAAAAAATAATTTATTTTGGATGGACAACATATATCTTTTAGTCTTTTAAATGCTCTAATCCCAGTTTATGTGTCCAGCCTTTGGCCCCAGGAATCTACACGGCAAGCAGAACTTGAAAAGGATTGTTTTGCAGGCCATCGACAAAATTTTCATTTATTTTGGATGGACAAAATATATCTTTTTGTCTTTTAAATGCTCTGTTTCAGATAATAAACTAAAAGCTAACTTAAATACCACAGTAGTTTGTAAAATACAAATGTGAGATACATACGTACATAACACAGGAGACTCAAAAGTACCCCACGAAGCAAAAATATATGGGCTTAAAACACACCTTCTTCATCACTGTCGTCACCAATAGGCACCTCTTCATTGAAATCATCATTTCCCAAAAGCGTGTGCGAATCCTCGTCATCCTCCTCATCGGACAGATTGAATTTGCTTGCTCGTTTCAACTTCGCCTAGAAATCATGAGAAAGGGGGGAAACTTAACAAACTCTTGGACACGCACCGCCGCCGTCACTAAAATGAGAAGGAGCACTTCAACCGCAGACTTGCAATGCATGGCACATACTGGTAGACGGAAATGAAGGGGACAAAACATGCATACACTTGTTCCTATAACACAACAAGAACACTGGTTTCCCTATTTGCATCTCTAATCCATGCAGTTTATGTGTCCAACCTTGGACCCAGGAATATCGTTGTTGACTGGAGAATGCTGCGCTAACAGAGTGACTCTGGATATAACGAGGTAGGCGGCACATACCATGTGCTCTCGCTGCTGACGGAGGATGGCCTTGTCGTACTCGGGCAGAGTCTCGTCCCTCTCGCCGATGCGCCGGTCGTGGAAGACCGACGACTTGGCGCTCTGCTCGAACTCCTTGAGCAGGGTGTTCTCCCTCTGCAACCAAGCCATGCTGCGGCATCAGGCCAAAGAATCGAGCTTCGCCCGAAAATTGCATTGCTCAGTCTATTAGCGCGCATTACCTTGTGGATAGCGTCGGAGCGGGAGCGGGAGGTGCGCCTCTCCTCGCCCTTGCGCTTCTTGCCGAGCACGTCGAACTTGCGGCGCGACCAGATGGCCTCGAAGGGGTTGCTCCGCTCCGCCGCGGCGGCCGCGGCCCCGCGCGCCTTCATGGCCACGGCCACCGGGCCGCTCCTCCCCTTGATGTTGCCCTTGCCTTTCTTCTTGTTCTGCTTCTTATCCGCCGCGGCCGCACCGGCTGCCATCGGCTTCGTCTTCGCCATGGCCGAGACGGAGCGCGACGTCGCGGGGCGGCGGCGAGGTGGTGGCTCCGCGACGAGCGGGCGGCGGCGGCGGCGTGGTGGTGGTGGCTCCGCGCGAGGAGAGGTGTGTTTTGTGCAACGCCCCCGCTATATGGGCTGTCACCGTATGTTTCGTAACCTAGGGCTGGGCTACAAGATGGGCCTCTTATTGCGCCCCACACGACAGTCACGGGGGTGGGTGGGCCAACCTGGAAAGTTTAGCTGGCTGATGGACTCTCTCCTTCTTGCTTTTTTTCCTTTTTTCAGTTAAACAGAAAATTGAAGAAAAAGAAGATTTAGACCAAGATGGTTATTTCTCTGGGATCAGATAAATATGGGGAACTTAAATTAAGTGGTTTGGGGATTTTTACAAACTTAAAAATTAAAAAAAAAACGTGTTTGAATTTAAAACCTAACAAAAGCAAACCCAAATGGACTCAAAACGTACGAAGTGGATTTAGGCAGTGAAATTGAATTGTGGGCACATTTGGAAACCGGAAGAAGACCTCCACAATCTGCCCGGCGATTCAAAATGCATTCCCTAGGAGTGTAACATAAGTGTGGGGTATAATACATACTCTCCCTCATTCCAGTTTGCTGAGCCTATCTCGTTATCTTTTTTGTTTGTATAAGTTCTATTTTTATTTCTTTCCCACATCTGTTCAGATTATGAGATGCATTAAATTCCTGCACTTGAGGATTAACAGAAAACTGGCCATGCAACATTCCTACCCATTCGGTGGTCATGACATGACCCACCGTAGTTAATGTCGATTAAAGCTTGTATTAATATAAATTCAATGTTTAGACACTAAAGGCTCATTAGTGATAGCGGCTAAGAAAAAAATAGATGTCTTTTACAAGCTCATGTTTTTAGATATCATTCCAAGATAGAACATTTAGTGACGCCATGTATGCGTGGCTTTACTGAAGAATCATGAAGAACATAAATCAGAAAGATGTTGATAAATGAAGCAAATAATCAGTATCACAACAACATGCAACATGTACCAACAAACTTGTCTAAATGTTTTGTTACTAATTCTATAAAAAAAAAAGGCGCAACATTTAGTAGAGGGCTAACACTCACAGTGAGACCGTACCATGTTCTTCTTCTCTTTTTTTTGTGATGGAACCGTAACATGTTCTTCAAGTCTTGAATCACTTACTATGAATGTTAAGCAAGGACAAAAGTACAAAGCAGAAAAAAAAAAGACTTGCCAAAACGTGGCACATCCTACAAAAATGAAAGATTTATAAATCGAAAAAAAAACATTGCCAAACAAACAAGCAAGTAAGAAAAAAAATATTATTAGTAAGTTTCATGGATACTATATCAAAGCATGTTTCTATACCACTAAATTCGTTCCATGCTTCCAAACAAATCCAACAGAGCAGCAAGACAACTCACTCTTCTCTATAGGGAATGGATTTTGACTACCATATTTACTTGTGCTGGATATGCATATGGATTGACTTCTACATGACGGGGCGGTAACCAGTACAAGAGCACCTTTTCAGCACAATGGCACAGGTGTAGCAAGAACTAACGTGAATTAGTCTACATATAAACATTGAGCAAACCGAGAGTCCAAGCAAAGCAATGTAGTACATATCACCTATAGATGGGAAAACGGAATTAGAGGAAAACAGACCAAGTAGCGCCTCTATATATATTTTCCAAATCTAAATACATGTGTATGTAAGATTTTTATTGCATAGACCTTAAATTGGTCACCAAATGCATAATGAATGATTTTCATAGAAAATTTCTCCAAGAATTTACAAAAAAACAGAGTCTAGATGTGAAGCTCAATTTTTTTTTTTGCGAGAAAGATGTGAAGCTCAAGTTAAAATCAAGAAAATGAAAGGAACGAGAAAAAAGGTGGAGGGTGATCTCCAGACATGCCCTCCCCTTTCACCTTGCATGTCAAGTAGATAAGTAGACTAACAAATGCACAAGAGCGTAAAAGAGTGTCACTGAAAATTACTCAAAGAATCAATCACGAAGAAATATGGCAAGGGCGTCGTCAACCTTATTCAAGTATATGATTTCTTTTCCTCAAACATGCTTCAAGGAATTCCTATGGTGCTAATCTGAAAAAAAAAGGCAAAAATATCAGCTGCAGTGAGCAAATACTATACTTCAGCAGACGCATAATGCATACTGCATACCAAGAAATCATGATTTGGTTAATCAATTGCCAAAGTTAACTTGCACAAAAATGAAATGGTGTACGAAAAGCGTTTGCAAGTACCTCAAGTCCAGCAGAACCTATCAATTCAAAGTTTTAGATCTCGAAACTTCACCGTTTGATCGGTCGAGCCTGGATAATAATAGTAAACTAATTAAGAATACACTTTAGCTTCCTAACACTTGTTGCTAAGTCCAACAAGAACACAATTTGTCTAGTCAAAAAAGTAGTTTCTAGTTATTAAACGGTTATAACGGGATCCTCGGGCACTCAAATTTGTTACGAGATAATATTAATAAATACGTTATTTTCGAACTAGCCTATGTATCCAACCTTCCTATGTACAGATCTCAACGTGTCTAGAATCAATGGTCACAAAGTTCACTGAACCAAAAGAAGGCGCGGGTCAAATAGCAAAAGCGTTATTTCCAAATAATAAAGTCATATTGCATGTCCACCCAAAATCAACCGAACGAGTTGTATCATTTGTGAAAAGTAAAGCTAACCAATAACAATATGCGTGAATCAGCGGGGCGCATTGGGTCCTTTCATTAAAAAAGGGCAATGAAAGAAAAACTGTATTATGTCAATGAAAAAATTCCCCAAGAATGTATGAAAGAAAAATATGTAGTACAAAAAAAATGCTAACCACAGCGTGTCGTGTGGTCTTCAAATGTCCTGAATATCACATCAAACCGGATATATCTCAAGATAATTTAAGTGTGCTGACCGGGCCTGCCGCTCGGTGCTATCCTCTTTGGCAGACTAATCTATAAACACGTTTGACCAAGCTTCAGCTAGCGATGTGGTATTAGAAAATCATAACCGAAATTCGAAAGAGCCTTGCGGTGTGCACGCGTAGTATTGTCGGCTGTCATATCTCGGCCCAACGTGCTGCAGAAGTATTAACCGGCTACTTGGAGGCCCACTCATCATGGAGTCGAGGGTCAAGGCCTGGCGCGGGAAGAGATGCTGGTCTCCATCATGCTGCCCTTCTGCCCCTAAAAAAACACACACACATGCTGCCCTTCATAATTAACGCTGGCATCGGAGAAAATAGTACTCCGGACGACGCCGAAAACAATGAAGACCATGTTGGAGCAGCATCCGAATAGGAGGAACAAGACAATGGGCAGGTTAACCCTGATAAACAGGCCACGCCCAATGACCCGGATGACGATAGTTATCGTCCACTCTCCGAGGATGAGGAAAGCCTCGGCAACGAGGATTTCATCGTGCACGAGGCACCCCTCAAGCAGGAGCGCTTCAAGCGCCAGCTAACAGCTACTGCAAAAAGCCTGAAGAAGAAGCAGCAGCAGCTTCAAGCTGATCAAGACCTACTCATTGATAGATGAACTGATGTCCTGGTAGCCGAAGAATACGGCCTCAAGCGTCCAGCCAAGAGTTACCCGAAGCGCAGATTGCTACCTCAGTTCGATGAGGAGGCGCCGGAGCCCATACCTCCCTCGCGCAATGCGGAACAACCACCATGTGGTCGGGACAGTATGGCGGAGCGACCACCTCGCGGTCGGGATAAAACGGCAACTCATGCCGAACACCAGCCCGCCCCACCGCCTCGCAAAAACAGAGGCAAAACAGCTCGGAACTATAGATACGACCTTCGGCAGGACCTGGACAGCAGAGCAGGACACACCAGATCAATCTACGGATCACGAGGACGTTTTCCGACTCGCAATGACGGCTACCTATTCGGACGTGACAAACCTAGTCACTCCCGGGCCGATAACCGCAGAAGGACTTCATCGGAGGTGTGCCACAACGCGGCCCGATATAGAGGCACCGCACACCCTCTCTGCTTCACACATGAAGTACTGGATCACGAATTCCCCGAGGGGTTCAAGCCCGTCAATATTGAATCATACGACGGAACAACCGACCCCGCAGTATGGATTGAGGATTTTATTCTCCACATCCATATGGCCCGTGGAGACGACCTCCATGTCATCAAATACCTCCCACTAAAGCTCAAAGGGCCAGCTCGACCTTTGGTTAAACAGCACACTGAAAATTCCATCGGCGGTGGGAGGACTTGGAAGAAGCTTTCTTGACAATTTCAAAGGTACTTATGTCCGGCCACCAGACGCCCGATGACCTAAGTCACATAGTCCAACAGCCGGGAGAATCAGCCAGAAAATTCTGGAGTAGGTTCCTAACCAAGAAGAACCAAATAGTTGACTGTCTGGATGCCGAAGCCCTAGCGGCCTTTAAACATAGCATCCGTGACGAATGGCTCGCCCGCCACCTCGGCCAAGAAAAATCGAAGTCTATGGCAGCCCTCACGGCACTCATGACCCGCTTTTGCGCGAGTGAGGACAGCTGGCTGGCTTGCAGCAAAAACACAGCCAGCGAGGCAGGCCCCTCCGAGGCCAAGAACAACACCGGCAAGCTCCAGCCCTATAGACACAAACGCCGAAGCAATGGCGATAATACCGATGATACTACAGTTAACGCCGGATTCAGCGGCTCCAAGTCCGGCCAGCGGAAGAAGCCCTACAAAAGGAACAGTGAGGGACCATCCAGCTTGGACCGCATACCCGATCGTCCGTGCCAGATACATGGTACCCCAGACAAACAAGCCAATCATACCGACAGAGATTGTTGGGTGTTCAAACAGGCCGACAAACTAAACGCCGAGAACAAGGAAAAGGGATCACAAAGTGAGGACGATGACAAAGAGCCCCGGCAGCCGAACACTACGGGGCAGAAGAAATTCCCCCCTCAAGTCAAAACGGTGAACATGATATATGCTACACACATCCCCAAAAGGGAGCGCAAGTGCGCACTCAGGGACGTCTATGCGGTAGAGCCAGTCGCCCCAAAATTCAATCCGTGGTCGTCATTCCCGATCACCTTCGATCGTCGAGATCATCCAACTAGTATCCGCCATGGCGGTTCGGCCGCACTGGTGCTCGACCCAATAATCGACGGATTTCACCTAACACGAGTCCTAATGGACGGTGGTAGCAGCCTCAACCTGCTCTATCAGAATACAGTGCGCAAGATGGGTATTAATCCACGAATCAAACCCACAAAGACTACCTTTAAAGGAGTCATACCAGGCGTAGAAGCCCGTTGCCTGCGGGCTCAATCCTGCTGAAGTGGTCTTCGATTCCCGGACAACTTCGAAGCGAAGAGCTAATCTTCGATATCGTCCCCTTCGCGATTGCTACCACGCCTTTGCTCGGACGAACCGCGTTTGCTAGATTCAGCAGCGGTACCGCACTCACGCTTATCTCAAGCTCAAGATGCCCGGTCCACGCGGTGTCATAACAGTCAATGGAAACACCGAACAATCTCTCCGTACAGAGGAGCACACAGCCGCCCTAGCAGCAAAGGTACAGAGCGGCCTTCTCAAGCAGAACTATAATCCGGCTGCCGAGCCCCTGGACACCACCAAGAGGGTCTGGACCACATTGCAACAGGACAGCTCGCCTCGTCAAGAGTTCGATTAGCAATACGGCCTCCGTCCCATTCCCGATGAGGTAGCGGCATTACGCTGCGTGTACATAATTACGCACTCAAAATCTCATGGGCATAGACGGAGGCATAGCTAGCTGGTAGTCCACAGTTCGGCTACACCGACCCCGGACTCACTTTTATCTTTACTATTTCCTTTTCTTAGGCCTCTTTTATACAGGCCTCCTTCGATGGCCTGATTATTGATCCTGTCAAAGGACAAATACACCAGATTGGCATAGAGCACATGCATACAGGGGAAGCCCTATAGGACAATCCAACGATCACTCTACCTGTTTTTCAGTACCCAAATGCAGCTCTCTTTTGGTTATGGCATGTTAAATAGCCTGTTGCTCTTGCACCATTTGTATAAATGCGCTTTGACGCATTAACCCAACTATAATGGAAACAGTTCACGGCCCAAGTCAAGGGGCCCCAGACACTACCTCTGCTCACTTTCTGTCTTCCTTTACCATTAATTACTTATATTCTCGCACCCGCGCACTTTGGTACGTTTCATATTCGCCAGGGGCTCCCCATCGCCCCATAATACGGCAACAAAGTCTGAACATTTCTTATAGATAAGTTCGGCACCCCGAATTTAGCATTATATGCATTGGCTCCGAATCATGTCTTTGGTCAATAGTTGGGTTGCCGGATCACATGCTTGCTACCCTACGTTCCGCTACATCGGCTAGGGTAGTAAAGGGAGAACTACTGCGATTTTGCCCTGGTCTAAACCGGATGAGCACCTCAGTAGAGAAAGCCGAAACTGACTGTCATGATGCAGCGAGAGTCGGTCAGCTGTTCGGAGGTCACAAATCGTTGGAGATTTTTTCCGCATTCCGCGAAGGATCGGTACTTCCCGATCAAACGCTGGCAGCACTCTGGTTCGAACACCAGGGGCTGCGCCCATGTTTTATTATAAAACTCCTATGGCTAAGTGAGGGCGTTTAAGCCGCATAGCCTGATTGCCTGGTTCGTTGCGCTAAACAACTCCTTCAAGGACAATATAATTGGATAAAGATTGTTTAGATTCCATCCCGAACATCTCCGTACTACCTACGTGAGGGCAGAAGCTGACGACTGGCCAACCCTTAGATTCCATACAATACGGCCGCACAGGAGGAAACAATTAAAACATAACAAACTTTATATTACAAACCGGCTTTGTTTCTATCATACAAGGCAAGGACATAACACGAGTGTATTCATTCGAAAACAATGTCCTGCCTGCACTGCGCTGCTGCAAGTCGAGACCCTTCTAGGACGTCCGCAAAATATCGCTCGGGTGTGCGGTGCTCCTTGCCCTATGGCGGCCCCATGGCCACCTCGACGGCGTCCATCTTCGCCCACCACATTTTGCAACGGGAAAAGGCCATGCGGGCACCTTCGATGCAGACTGATCGCTTGACGATGTCTAGCCGCGAACAGGCTTCCACCACCCGCTTCACGAGGCCAAAGTAGCTGCTAGGTATAGCTTCGGCTGGCCACAGCCGGATTATTAAATACTTCATGGCCAGTTCGGCCACCCTGTGCAGCTCGACCAACTGTTTCAGTTGATCGGCAAAGGGCACCGGATGTTCTATCACAACATACTGCGACCAGAACAACTTCTCCGTGGAATCCCCTTCTCGGGCTCGGAAGAACTCCGTAGTGTCGGACACACTGCGTGGTAGACCCGCAAAAGCCCCTGGGCAACTCTGAATCCGGGTTAGTAAAAGGTACTTCCTCTCCGCATACTTGCTTTGCATGTTAAAAGCTTTACCCGCTGCAACCTTCTTGGCCTCCTGCATCTCCTGGAGAGTATCCCGGGCCTCATTCTGTGCAATCTCTGCGCTTTGACGAGCCTTGGTAAGTTAGGTCTCTCGAACCGACGCCTCGCGCTCCAAGGCTTTGCACTTCTTCACCGCGTCTTAGAGCTCCTGCTGGACCTCGCCGACCCGGGCCTTGAGCTTCTTACGGGCGGCTTGCTGCTGGACAGCCTTCCCCTCGGCTTCGGCCAAGGCATTTTTCAGGGCCTCGACCTCGGTCACCACCCCTACACATATTACGACACTCCGGTCAATACTTACCGCTTATTCTTTATGAATACACAGCAAGTCGTCACTCACCTTGCTTTTTCTGGAGCCGAACCTTCACCTCCCGAGCTCGTTCTCGGCCCGCTCCAACCTCTGCTTCATTTCAGAGACTTCGACAGCAGGCAAAGTCACGGCCAACAGCGACGTCTGCTCATTCATACATATCAAGTTAGTCTCCTACAAAAAGGGTTGATCCCCTGTCCGGCCTTTCTTTCCGAACACGGACACATCTCGAAGACTCTGTCGGCCGGGGTGTTCTCTTTCTACGTGACTTACCTCAAAACCTGTCAACAGAGTGTTGCAGGCCTTCTTTAATCCGCTCTTGACGGACTAAACCTTATCGATCACCGTACCCATAAGGACACGGTGCTCGTCTACAATGGGCGCCTCGTGGCGCCTCCATCAGGTTATCCAATGCCCTTGGTTGGAAAGGGGCCACCGGTGGAATTGGCGCAACCCCCTCCTTCGAAGGAAGGCGCGCACCGGATTCCGGGGCCGTATCGGTCCCCGGGATCGTATTCCGCGGAGGGACGAACTGAATACGTCCCTCCTAGCCAGTTTCCATGGGGATCTGCTACCCCATGTGTCCGACAGCGGAGCTCTCACCTTGCGGCGCCTCCTGGATAGCATCTTGGGCCCCTCCCCGGCTCGGAGCGGTCCTCCGGGACGACACTTCAGTGTCGTCCTTGGCCTTGGGGGAATAAGCAGGCGACGGCGACTTGCTGACCATTTCCGTCGGATCCAACGAACTGTTGGGGAACGTAGTAATTTCAAAAAAATCCTACGCACACGCAAGAACATGGTGATGCATAGCAACGAGAGGGGAGAGTGTTGTCCACGTACCCTCGTAGACCCAAAGCAGAAGCGTTAGCACAACGCGGTTGATGTAGTCGTACGTCTTCACGATCCGACCGATCGAGTACCGAATGCACGACACCTCCGAGTTCAGCACACGTTCAGCCCGATGACGTCCCTCGAACTCCGATCCAGCCAAGTGTTGAGGGAGAGTTTAAAGACGACGGCGTGGTGGCGATGATCATGTTCTACCGACGCAGGCTTAGCCTAAGCACCGCTTCTGATGTGCAGGGGTGGACTATAGTGGAGGGGGGCACCGCACACGGCTAAAAGATCAAGCGATCAATTATTGTGTCTCTAGGGTGCCCCTTGCCCCCGTATATAAAGGAGCAAGGGGGAGGTGCGGCCGGCCTAGAGGGGGTGCGCCAGGAGGAGTCCTACTCCCACCGGGAGTAGGACCCCCCTTTCCTAGTTGGATTAGGACTTGGGGGGGGGGGGGGGGGAAGAGGAGGGAGAGAGGAAGGAAGGGGAGCATCGCCCCCCTCTCCTTGTCCTATTAGGACTAGGGGGAGGGGCGCGTGGCCCAGTCCTCGCCGCCTCTCCACTTCTCCGCAAAGGCCCACTAAGGCCCATTAACCCCCGGGGGGTTCCGGTAACCCCTTCGGTACTCCGGTAAAATCACTATTTCACCCGGAACACTTCCAATATCCAAACATAGGCTTCCAATATATCAATCTTCATGTCTCGACCATTTCGAGACTCCTCCTCATGTCTGTGATCACATCCGGGACTCCGAACAACCTTCGGTACATCAAAACATATAAACTCATAATATAACTATCATCGAAACGTTAAGCGTGCGGACCCTACGGGTTTGAGAACTATGTAGACATGACCGAGACACGTCTCCGGTCAATAACCAATAGCGGAACCTGGATGCTCATATTGGCTCCTACATATTCTACGAAGATCTTTATCGGTCAGACCGCATAACAACATACGTTGTTCCATTTGTCATCGGTATGTTACTTGCCCGAGATTCGATCGTCGGTATCTCAATACCTAGTTCAATCTCGTTACCGCAAGTCTCTTTACTCGTTCCGTAATACATCATCCCGCAACTAACTCATTAGTTGCAATGCTTGCAAGGCTTAAGTGATGTGCATTACCGAGAGGGCCCAGAGATACCTCTCCATCAATCGGAGTGACAAATCCTAATCTCGAAATATGCCAACCCAACAAGTACCTTCGGAGACACCTATAGAGCACCTTTATAATCACCCAGTTACGTTGTGACGTTTGGTAGCACACAAAGTGTTCCTCCGGTAGACGGGAGTTGCATAATCTCATAGTCATAGGAACATGTATAAGTCATGAACAATGTGGGAAAGTCTTCTGCTTGTATCTTCACGGCCCATCAGTTCGGCCCATATTAAATGGTCCGGACACCCGAGGACCCCCTAATCCAGGACTCCATCAGTCGCTGCATCTCAAGCTCCAATCAACATATGCATCTCGCTCTCTTCGTCATTCCACTTCCCCGGCCCTCACCCAACTCATTATCGACCTCCCAAAGATGAGTTGCATCTCTTCCCGCCTCTCCAGCTCTGTTTCCTGTTGTCCCACTTGAATTTGTACATGGCTGCCATAGCTGGAGCTTCGAAGCTCAGTAGACCAGCGCGTCACTCGCTCCTATATGAGCCCCACGCACACACTACGACAGCCTTGCGCCCCACAGCACGCGCAAAAAGCTCATGCAACCCCTTGTTGCACACGCCAGCGATGATGTCATTCCAACCGGCCGCCGTGGCCAAGCCAGGCTTGGCCTCCCACACCCTTGGTTGCACCCTCACACTCGCTACAACAACGCCCACGTGTTCTCCACACCACGCACACGACCCTCGTCGTAGATGCACTCACGCTCCACATGCATGTCGGCGAGCTGTTGTGGAGCTTCCATGCGTGCGTGCACGGAGCTTGGAGCAGCTCAAGGGCAACGGGCAAGTGGCGGACCGTGGTGGGGTGCAGCGGCGACAGTCCGAGGCTGTGTCGCGATGACATGAATGAAACGGGAGGCGCTGAGGCGTCTTCGGAGCAAAATTTGTTACTCCAACCAACTACAGGGGAGTATATTTAGGTATAAAGGTGGTTGGAGTAAAAACTATCCTCCTCTAGAGATTTCGAGGGATTGGTTAGGTGTCAATTAGAGGAGTAAAATCGAATTTATGGGGTGAGATGCTCTTAGGGCATTTCTAACTGCTCCCCTATCTAGCTATAAGGGAGGATAGTTTCATCCTTCCTCCTTTATGTTGCACCTAGCCAGTCCCTTAGGGCCTGTTTGGATCAGCGTTTTCGTTTCAAATACCTCCGTAAAAAATACATGCCTCGCTCGGTCGTTTCGTTTCCGGCCGGAAATTGCTCACTGGCCGGTAAATTACACGTGTAAAGAAAACACCTCTGTATTATTTTACACCTAATCCAAGCGCGGCCTTAATATGGTTAATGGAGTAAAAAAATTACCCCAACCGCTATCCCACAAGTATATTGACTCCGGCTGCAGGCGGCCGAGTAAAATCTTCTGTCTCTCCTCACTCTCTTCCGAACCTGAATTCACTCTGGGCCCGTCATCTACCCCGACCAGATCGCTCACCAGCCTCCTCCCTCCGGGTCGCCGTCTTCTCCCCTAGAGCGCCGTCGACCCCTTTCCCCTCGCTTCCACACGCGGCCATGACTCCCGTCACCATGAGAGATAGCGACAACGAAGGGGCCAACGACGGACCCCCCCCCCCCCCGCGCTCGCATCCCGGTGACGGGCAGACAGAGCAGCTCGTCGGGGACGGGCAGCGCCAGCCCCGGGCATAGGAAGACCAGCTCGTCGGGGACGGGCGGCAGAGCAACTCTTCAGCCCTATGCATTGCATTCTTCTCGTCGCCACCGTGGCTGTCGCCTCCCCCAAGCTCCCCTTCAAGAACTCCTTGGGCGGCAGCATCCACCGCAACTACGATCTGTTCCTCCAGCACTGGCTCCCCATCCACCACTGCCTGCTCGCCCTTCCGATGGTCCGCCAGGAGCTGCTGGCCCGGGTCATCTTGCACCCGCAGGCGCTGGCGCAGTGTGAGCACACACTGACACGCATGGGCCTCAACATCACGCACGAGGCCTTCGAAGACACAACCGACGCCGCGGAGCACATTGCCGCGCACAGACTTCGCGACACGGACGCCATCGCATTCGTGCGCGCCACGGAGCTCTACATGTCCATGGCCGACGTGCGCGCCCAGATCCTCGCCGACGCCATGCAAGACGATACTGGGAAGCACTTCGAGTACATATCCATGGCCAGCGTGGCTAGTGGTCCCGTCCTTGACGTTGCACGGCCTTGGGCAGCGGCGTAGGGAGGTCCTTGACGCTGATGGTGCCCTCCCGTCGAACACCTCAACCCACAGGATAACGGCGAGCACGATGACCGGCGACGTCTGGCGTGCTCACTAGCCGTGTCGGCTTGGTCACCATCGTCGTGGGGGCGCATAGCAGGTGTCAAAAGTAAGTTTTACTTTGTTATATACAGAGGATCGGATAAGTCTGACCAAATCTTAATGGAAATGTTAACGCCCACACGTGTAGGCGTTAACCATCTCGACCACACGCAGCGATCACCGTTGGGTACTTTGTGCATGAATCTTGGCACAATCCGGTCATTTTTCTGCGCCACGTAGGACGAGGCGCGTGTGCGGTGTGCGAGACAGTTCGCCCGCACGTTGGTTGCCCTCCCGCGGTCAGCGGTTGCCACTCGGGGGCGTGTGGTGGAACTGCTATGCGCCCGCACGCCACGCGGCGACCACGGTTGACGTCAAACACGTCGCGCACCTCCCCCTCCCTTTCCCTCACGGTTCCATTTACTCAACCCCGCAGTTACTGGCACAACGCACTTCGCATTTTAAACCATTGGAGGGGAAGACGAGGGGAGAAGGCGACGGCGGAGGCGGAAGAATCGACGGTGTTCGCGACCGTCGGTGGTGCTCACGGAGCAGGCGGCTTCGCCCGGGCGCTGCGGATTGAAGGTAATGCTCGCTCCAACTCTCACAATCCCTTCCTGCATTTCTCCCCCCTTCCCTCCCTGTTCGATTCCTCGGTCGAGATTCGTAGAGATTCAGGCGATTTGGCGATGCGTCAGCGTTCCCGCCGGTGGCGGAGTCCTGTACTAGCCGTTTTCGGTGGCACTGGGCAGTTTCGTTGCCGCCGCCGCGGCGGCCTCGTCGGTGTGGTTATGCCTGTCCAGAGGCACGCACTAGTTGTGCCTTGGGATTGGGCAGGTGTCTCCCGGTTTGTTAGTTGCGCATTGGTTCGAATTGGTGTTTGCAATCAGTTCGGGGGAGAACTTTGAGGTTGAATTTGAAGTCAGTGTAGTTGCCATTGAAACCTAGATCTAGTTAGTTGTTTTTGAAACTGCAGTATGAGGCAAACGTGGTAGTTTGATTAACTATCATGACTGTATGGCAACTAACTTCCTGAATGAATGTGATAGTTGCCACAAACTTTCGCATGCGGCAACTAACTTACTGAAATGACTGTGATAGTTGCCACAAACAAGCTTTCCCATGCGGCAACTAATTTGTTGAATGACTATGATAGTTGCCACACACATGCTTTTCCATGTGGCAACTAATTTGCTGAATTACTGTGATAGTAGCCATAAACATGCTTTTTCATTGTGGCAACTAATTTTCTTGAATGATTTGTGATAGTTGCCACACTGTATGAATGGTAAAGTGTAGTAAATCGGTAGTCAATGCAATTTCAGCAACCAACTGCACTGGACGGCAACTAATGTGCACATCAACTGTTCCTGTTGCCACATGGATAGTATTTTCTTGTGGCAAATAGAATGTGTACACACTGTGTCTGTTGCCATACTGCAGACAGGACAATGTGGCAAATTGGCTGCATAACATGGCAACCTACTTTGCATATCAATTGTGTCAAATGCCATACATATGCTTTCCATGTGGCAAGTTTTTGTCTGACCACATTATGTCGGTTGCCATGTTACAGTCAGTACAATGTGGCAAATTCATTGTACTGCAGATGCATTTTTGTGTTTTGCCACAATGACTTGTGATATCTGAACACACTGTGGCAATTTTCAGGTTCTTGATTAGATGTTTTTCATCGCCTATTTGTATTATGTGTTGCATTTTAACATGGCAATTTCAACCTAGCACGTTTTTGCCGCTGAACACATGGCATTTCATTGGTGTATTTAGGACAGGGTGTGAGCTGCCACATCTTAGTTTTTGTGATGTGGAGGATTTTGTGACTTTCTATCGTACTATCTTGGGCTAACATGGCAACTTCAATATTTTGTTTTCAAGTGCATTTACGATCTGTACACTTTTTTTTGAAAATGTAACCAATGTGCTTACTTGCCGCATTTATGTTTTTGACAATCACAGGAGGGGTGCGTGCGTGTTCATGTGATATTTTGCACTCACTAGTTGACATTTTCTGTTAGGTGTCAACTACTTACATCTTGCATTTTCATTTCCACCGTGACAATTTGGTATGTTCCTATCTCAGCAGAATGGCTCGTGGTGATCATCAAAATGATGATGATGATTTCATGGATCCACCACAGCATAATCAGCAATCGGACGGAGAAAAGAGGGTGATGAGGTAACTGTCCACACACCCCCTCATCCTGCTTATATTCTTTGGTTGCCACCTCGAAGCTTGTAATCGTCATCATGAACTAAAATTTCATGACATTGCAAAACATGGCAACAACTGATCACTTTTTGTCTATTTTTTTGCAGAAGAAGAAACATATTCGCAACAGAGCCTCCCAAGAACGACTGACTACGTTGACTGACAAATTTACCGACGATCAGAAGGGAGCTGCTGCTGAGATTGGTATGCAGGCTCTGATGAATGTCCGATGCACAAACCTTGTCAACCCTGTTTGCGACTGGCTTGGTAAGATTTACGACCCCGCCTCCAGGGAATTTGTGATTCCGGGACGTGGAAGACTACCGTTGAACGAGGAATCCGTGTTCTGCACTTTGGGTGTGCCTCGTGGACATATCAAAGTCCCGTACAAGGTCAATAACGAGATCGAGGAAGCAATGTTCCCCCGTTTGTTTCCTGGGTTGGAATCCATGCCGAACACGTCTGCACTGGCAGATTCGCTGCAGGCCATGACGACGCATGGAGATGTTTTTAAGATGAAGCTACTCATGTACCTCATCTCAACTGTTTTTGCACCGACCACTTCTCTTCGCCCAAGCAACAAATGATTCCCCATCCTGGTGAATGATCCATCTTTACTACTTTATTTTCCTTCAATCTTTTGGCTCCGATGTCATGTGTAAAGCTAGTCACTGCTAGTGTTTTTGATTTTTTTTCCATTTGATTTCTGATGCGGCAACCTTTTTGTCCTAAAATTTTGTGCGGTGCAGGCGGATCTGAAAAATGTGAAGAACATGAATTGGTGTAAGTTCATTGCCGACTTCCTGCACGATGCATTCTCAAGCAAGATGTACCAAAAGGGTTGTCGACCGCATTTAATGGTATTTTTTTGCCAGTCCTTTCTGTGAACACTCTTTGTTAACACACTTTTATTCATGCATGGCAACCTGATCATAATAAGATGGCAACTGCCATAATGACAATATGGCAACTGGCATAATGACAATATGGCAACTGCCATCATATTATTATGGCAATCACATCATACTATGATGGCAACTGCCATCATAGCAATATGGCAACTGCCATCACACTATGATGGCAATTAGCACATATAGATGGCAAATTCTTCTTTTCTTCTCTTCTTCATGCACCTCAACTTGATTATCATGGGAACATATATTATCCTGTTTTTTTTCCACAAAGTACCCATGATGGCAACTGATATTTCTTTCTTTTTAAAATTGTTTTACATCAGCTCATGTACGTCGACTGTCTTGATCTGTCCACCGTGGATTTCACTGGGACAGGAGGCTCGCCGCCTACGCACAAGTTTGTTGTTTCTGCGTGGACTATCAACGCTGTCAAGGCTGTGCTTGCTGCAGACAAGGTTACTGACACCAAATATGGAAAACTGCAGGTTAGTTCTGGTTTCTTTGTCCACGCGGCATGCTTACAAATTTGACATGAGGCAACCATCTATGGTTCATAAGGGATGACTACCTTTGTTATCCATGGCTGTCTGCGTATTGTATCCATGTCTCACTCCACATGGCAACTCTTTTCATTCGTGCTGAAACTTACATTCTCTCTCTTACGTCCTAGCTATTTTTTGTTTTTTTCCGGTGATGGCCAAGCATGCTATAGACTACGCCGTGTTTGGGGGCCTCAAAACTTTGGAAAGTGGATGGACGTGCACTCAGCTCCGTCTTGCCCTACCGAGGTAATCAAAGATCTACATCTATGGTTTGCCATGGATTATTTTTTTATGGCGCTGCATAACGCAATACGGTGGTTATTGATGCTTCTTTGTTTCGTGCCTGAGGGCACCTGTTGAGCATCTAATAGGGCAGTTTGCATCCGGAATGACCGGCTTGCTCGGGAAGTTGGTTGAGGGTGGACGTCCCTCGCTGGCTCGACAATGACGCGGTTGCGAGGCAGTTCACTTCATTTGTCCCAGAACATACACATCGGCCAACCGGTTGCCGTGGCCGGTATGACTACAACAGTTCCCAAGAGCCTGCTGACACACAAGATGAACTAGATGGAGACGCTGGTCTTAGCAAGCATGACGACGATGACATGGAGAATGTGCAACAGGACACCGATGATGATGAACATGCTCGCAGGTGGTAACAGGGGCAAGGATGCAACAGATGTCCCCCAACCGGAGAAAGTCAAAGAACATACGGCTCCAGAGGGTGTTGGGCAGGGTTCTCCTGGCAAGAGGTCTAGGACCGATCCCGTAGCTTCCAGGAGGAGGTTTGACTTTAGTTTTAGTTTTTTTCTTTGTCTATTTTCTTGGAACAGACTCATCCTTTTTTTGCACTTGTTCTTGTCAAGCGCGGCAACGAAGTTCTTTGTCGACAATTGCCACCTTTTTCCCTCCATCTCATACGTGCAGCGAGCCGACAATGGTGGACGAGCAATTCTGAAGAAACAGCGCCAACGCCAACCCGCTTTTTCTCGCTTTCGGTTGAACAAAGGCGGCCCCATTGCGGTGACACCCTTCCACCAGTCATCTCGTCAGCATTTACGACGATTTACCAACACCGGGATCCTATCGTGTTGCTGCACACGAGGAAGCGATCAAGAAGTAGGTTTTCCATGCGCTTTCATTGACATAGTGCTATATTTTCTTGATTTTCCAATGCATCCGTTCAGCTTGTCACATTGGCTTCGGTCACCGCCCCCCCCCCCCACGTGGCAACTGCTGTTTTTCAAATGATTTTTCCCTTCCTTTTTAAGTGTATGGCAACTCCTATTGGTTTTTACATGGCAATCGCATCTAGGCCAAATGGCAACTTTTATCGTACCTAATGGCAATCGCCATCTTTACCGTTGGCTTGTGAGCTCATCCCATACCTAGGTTTGAAATTGCATTCATGGCAGATTAGACATTTTATCATTCTTCAAGTTGGCTAACATGGCAACTCTTTGCTGGATTTTGTATGGCAACTGCTAACTATGACACATGGCAACTCATGTTCCCCTTACATGGCAACTACCAGCTTTTCCACTTGTTTTTCATTTTTTAAGATTTCTACCATGGCAAGCATATTTTTGTTCATTTTTTAATACCTTTTTCATGTGCTTTATTTTTTTGCAGGGTGAAGAAGACTACTACGTGCGGGGCCAAGCATATCAGTAAGGACCCACTCGAACGCCTACATTCAAAGTTGTCAACAGGGGGCAACTCAGATGTACATGAGGCGCTAGGCGACAATACTGCTGCTGCACCGTCAACTGCAGACCAACCTAAGCAAGGAAGATTCCCGCTCATCTGACACTGATTCCAAGCGCGTGCGTGGTGGCACTCCTGTGTCCACGACAGAAGCGGCTGAGGCGGCAGTTCACAATGATATGCCATCTACAGGTAAAAGTCCTGGCACAACAGCTCCAGCTCATGTCGGTGCAAATCTTTGCTAAAGCGCTTTAGCGTCTTTGGTCTTCCACCTATCGTCAGAGCCCCGCAAGCAATCAACAGACATACCCAACGCACCGTCAGAAGCTAGGAGCAGGAGAGACGAGTCTGGTTATGTTCCTGCGTCCACATTGTTCCCGCCACCTGCCAAAAGCAATGTGATGGAGAAACCGGAAAACCGGAGCACAACTGATGCAGGTGTCAAGCCGGGCACGAGTGACGCAGGTGAACGCCCGGAGCAAACTGCGCCTTTACCCGCAGTGGAAATCCCCAGCTTAAATCTGCGCACTTCCAGGCTCCAGTCAATGTGGGTGTCCCCTACAGCCCAAACAAGAAGATTGTCACGAAAGCTGCGGCTGATACCGCTGACAACACGCCCCGCCCTACAAATAAGCCCGATCATTCTGTAGCGGCCGATTCAGATATGTTTGTCGATCTTTCACCCTTGGATTCTGCCCCGCAAGTCGTTCGTGGTCCGGCCAGTAGGCATGAGAGGCACCCAATGGCCTTCACCCCACCGAGCTTCAGCCTTGGCATCAGTCAAGATCAACCAGTGGTGCCAGATCCTATGCCAGTTGCCTTTGCTTTCCCGGGAGGCATGCCTGCAATGATGGCACAACCAATGGTTGAGGGCAGGAAGGCTGTCAAGTTCGCAGAGCCGATAGTGCAAGGTACATTTATCATGTCCTTATGATTTTCTTGTATACATCTTTGTAGTTTGACTTTTGTCCCAATCATATTTTTTGGGGATTCTCACTTGTGATGGCAACTGACATGTGATGACATGGCAACTGGATTTGATGCACCATGTCACCTACATTTTTTTTGCTGCCATGCTGCATTTTACATTGGGCAACCACATGGCAACTGAAGTTTATTCAACATGGCAACTATAGTTGTTGTCACTGAAGGAAATATGCCCTAGAGGCAATAATAAAGTTATTATTTATTTCCTTATATCATGATAAATGTTTATTATTCATGCTAGAATTGTATTAACCGGAAACATAATACATGTGTGAATACGTAGACAAACAGAGTGTCACTAGTATGCCTCTACTTTACTAGCTCGTTAAATCAAAGATGGTTATGTTTCCTAACCATAGACATGAGTTGTCATTTGATTAACGGGATCACATCATTAGGAGAATGATGTGATTGACTTGACCCATTCCGTTAGCTTAGCACTTGATCGCTTAGTATTTTACTTATGCTTTCTTCATGACTTATACAAAGTTCCTGCAACTATGATATTATGCAACTCCCGTTTACCGGAGGAACACTTTGTGTGCTACCAAACGTCACAACGTAACTGGGTGATTATAAAGGTACTCTACAGGTGTCTCCAAAAGTATATGTTGAGTTGGCGAATCGAGATTAGGTTTTGTCACTCCGATTGTCGGAGAGGTATCTCTGGGCCTTCTCGGTAATACACACCACATAAGCCTTGCAAGCATTGCAACTAATGAGTTAGTTGTGAGATGATGTATTACGGAACGAGTAAAGAGACTTACCGTAACGAGATTGAACTAGGTATTGGATACCGACGATCGAATCTCGTAAGTAACATACCGATGACAAAGGGAACAACGTATGTCGTTATGCGGTTTGACCGATAAAGATCTTCGTAGAATATGTAGGAACCAATATGGGCATCCAGGTTCCGCTATTGGTTATTGACCGAGAATGGTTCTAGGTCATGTCTACATAGTTCTCGAACCCGTAGGGTCCGCACGCTAACACCGAAGGTTGTTCGAGTCCCGGATGTGATCGCGGACATGACGAGGAGTCTCGAAATGGTCGAGACATAAAGATTGATATATTGGAAGCCTATGTTTGGACTTGGAAGGTTCCGGATGAAAAGCGAAGTTATCGGAACACCGGGGTTACGGAACCCCGGGGTCAATGGGCCTTGATGGGCCATAGGGAGAAGAGGAGAGGGCCGGCCAGGGCAGGCGCCCCCCTCCCCCTCTAGTCCGAATAGGACAAGGAGAGGGGGGGCGGCGCCCCCCTTCCCTCTTCCCCCTCCCCCAATCCTATTCCAACTAGGAAAAGGGGGGGGGGGGTGAAAGGATCGAGATGGACCTAGAGGGGGGGGGGGGTGAATAGGTACAATTACAAATTTTAATTATTACTTAGCAATTTTAGGCAATAGTGCGGAATATGAAAGTGAGCCTAACAATTGCTAATAGGTCTGAGTACTAGGTAAGTAGCACAAGCATATAAGTGAGCAAGCACAATATGATGTAAGTAAGTGCAAACCAAAACAAGTAACCACAAGTATAGAGTTAGGGTTAGGAATAACCGCAACTCAGGAGACAAGGATGTATGCCGATGTTCACTTCCTTGGAGGGAAGCTAGTCACCGTTAGAGAGGTGGATGTTACCACGAAGGCACACCAACGCCACGAAGGCTCACCCTATTCTCCCTTTGAGACAACACCACGAAGATGTTTCTCAACCACTAGTGGTAGACCTTGGGGTGGTCTCCAAACCCTCACAAACTTATCCGGGTAATCACAAAAGTCGATTCCTCTCCGAAGACTCCTACCGCCTAGGAGTCTCCAACCTCCAAGAGTAATAAGATCAATGGGGATTTGCTCAAGACTTGCTCAAATCATGAATTCCTTGGGTGCAAAGAAGGAGGAGAAGAGGATCTATCACTTGATCGGACAACTTCTTTTCAAAGCTCTCAAACCCCTTGGGGATCTAAGATTTGGTGTGGAGAGTTGAGAGAGAGTGAGTGAAGTGTTCTAGGATTTGTTCAAAGTGAATGGTCAACCCCAACCCGAGCAAGGGAAGGAGTATATATATGTGGTGGGAAAAAGGTGACCGCTTTAGGGTGCAGGATGGCGGACGTCCGGAGAACGTCGGTCGTCCGGAGGCCCAAATGGGTCCGGACGTCCGGCCGTCATCGGACGACCGACCGCTGTGAAAAGTGTGACCCACAAACCAATGTATAGGATACGGTCGTCCGAACAGGCCCGGACATCCGTAAGAGTGCTTCGATGTGAAAGTGTCGGACGTTCGGAGAGTTCCGGACGTCCGCAAAAGTGTTTCGGCAAAAGTGTGACTCACAAATCGATTATACGAGGATACGGTCGTCCGAAGCGGCCGGACATCCGTAAGAAAGTTTCTGATGCGATGGGGTCGGACGTCCGGAGGGTTCCGGACATCCGTAAAAATGTTTCTGTTGTGAAGGTGTCGGACGTCCGGAAGCGTCCGGACGTCCGGGCAATCAGGAAGGACCGGACGTCCGTAGAGAGCCGGACGACCGTAGGTAAGGTATATAGATACCAGCTTTGAGCAAGTTTTTCACAGATCCATCGATCCCCTCTTAATAGTGCGGGATCCCTATACTCAAGAACAACCATAAATGAAGTTAACACCTTGTATCTCCATTCTTGAGTTATATGCTTTTTGTCCCTAGTCATGATCCATGCATACGGTCTTTGGAACACAATCCTGAGATATACTTGATAAACATGATTAGTCCCGAGCATATGTGTTGTCATCAACATCAAAATATGATTCAAGGGCATGATTGCACTTTCAATCTCCCCTTTTGGTAGTTGATGACAACTCATATGCATACTCATAATAGTAATCGGAAGTATTTGTTGTGGAGCTCAATAACCATAATAACCATAATAAGAATAGGTAGCGAGTAGCGAGAGGGCTCCCCCTCAAACTGATGCCACAATAGTTGGATCACTTCATATAGATCAATTCATATAGATTCACCAAACTCATAACCAACAAACTGATCAATTCATATATCATATAGATTCATAACTAACAAACTCAATAACATAGCTCAACAATCCCATAACATAGTTCAACACACTACTCCTAACATAGGTTTCGATTACATAATGAGCTAGAGTAATGCATATGGAGCCTACTCCCCCTTTGGCATCAAGTATCCAAAAAAAAGGCAAAGAGGGGAATGATATGATAGTATTAAAGCCCATCCTCATCATCATCATCATGACCACCACTGCCACCAGTCTCGTCAAAGAAATCAGCCCACTCAGGACCGGAGGGAAAACCAAAATCAGAAGGGGGTTCTGCAGGAAGACGCTCATCGTCACTCACATCATATACGCTGAGTCTCGCAGACGAGCCTTGAGCGTTCTTGGAAGTGACCATGCGAGTGACCACATCGTGGTGTTGGGAGCAATGGAAGGTGAACATCTTCATCATGGCTGAATGGGCCTTCCCAAGAAAAGCGAGCAATGCACCCAAAGGAGGCATCACCGAATGAGGATGGTGAGCGTGCGAGGGAAAACTAGCGGCAGTGTGAGTAGCGATGGCGGGAGAAGGAGGAACATGGTCACCGCCATGTGAGGTGGGATGACCCATCTCTCATGTATATGAGTGCGTGCAATGGGAAAGGGAGCTACACTCTCGATAAATGCACGAAGAAAAGGTGCATGAGGAAAAGCCCGCTTGTCTTTGGAAGCTAGCAAGGCGAATCTCATGCCATAGAAAGTGTGGAACATTTATCTTCCCTTTAGGAGATGTGTAAAGGCGATGCATGAGATCAATGCAAGAGCTGCTACAGAACCCTTGTCACCCATCTTGGGATAAATGGTGCGGATGACACACCGATAAATGATGTTGAATGGAAAACGCCAAATAGAGACTTGGTTTAGACCCTTTTGTTTTTCAGATTAGACAAAGATGATATGGGTCTAAGGAGATCCGCCTGCATCGCAATGCCTTTGGGCTTATGGTTGGGGTCATCTTTGTGGATTTTGAACCCAGTGTCGGGAAATCCAAGTGCGGTGACAAACTCGGCATAAGATGCTTTGTGAGAGCGATGTCGGAGGTCATCCATGTGACGGTGTTATCGAGAGCAAAGTAACAAGTGGCATAAAACTGATGGATGGCAGCCTGGTTAAAATCGTGTTGAAAGGCGAATGGGGCAGCTAGGTTTGACGACTCAATGAGCTCAATGGCTCCGGATATTTCTCCGGATGAGTGCGAATGTGCTCAAGATCGATGCAAACATGAAGTGACAAGCCTTTAGGAATGACAATCGTGGTGAAGATGTCGGCTTGGACATTCGATGCGAAAATGACTATCCCGAGAATCCCTAGCAACAAGAATTGATCTACATCACGACGCAATTTGAGATATGAAGATTTGGGGACTTCATTGAAACGCTTAACATGACGGCCTAGTGATGGTGGAGGCTCAAGGGAGATGTGACGGGCATCACCGTGGGGTTGCACCGAGGAGGAGGAGGTTGAAATGTTGGACGACGAGTGCCGGGCTTGGGGCAGCGACACGAACGCCAATCATCGGGACGGCTCCACCTCTTCAAGCTCATCCTCAAAATCTGACCCTCCGAAGAGGAATCACTCGGACGAGCTGTGAGGACGAGCGGCACGCTTTCGAGGGCGGTCTTCCTCCTCGGAGTCGTTGGAACCACCACGACGAGATTCGGACGCTACCGGCCCTCCGCGACTTGCTTGCGTCTGGATTGCTTGGACCGAGGCATCGGGACCTAGGGGAAAAGGAAAGCGCATGTCAACACCCTCCATAGACCAGGGTGACAAGTGAAGAGAAAGGGGGTTTGCCCTACTAGGCGAGGAAGAGCACGGAGGAGCCAAACGACGACCGGATCGAAGGACGGACGGGAGAGAAGCCCCAGCGTAAAGGCAGGACGGGCCGGACGGCGAAGTCGATCCAGCGGAGACACCCGGCGAGGGTACGGCAGCGGGCGGTCGCGAGGAGGGGCCGCCACGTAAAACGGCGGCGCGGCGGCGATCGAGAGCGTCTGGCGGCGGGCGGCGGATCGAGAGCGTGCGGGCGGTTGGCTAAGAAAACCTAGGGCGCGGTATATATAGACCCGCGTAGAAACGTACGGACGTCCGGGGCCTCCGGACGGCCGGGGCCTCCGGACGGCCGGCGTTATATATCTGACCGGACGTCCGAAGCAGACGGACGGCCGAGTCGACCATCGGCGAAGGATAACAGGTCACTTTTACGGACGTCCGATGGCGTCAGACGACCGGGCATATTATAACGAAGCAGTTTTCACGGACGTCCGAGTCTTCCGGACGTCCGAGGCTTCATTTGCTAGGCCAAACTTGAGTGAACCAGAATGGTTTTACGGACGTCCGATGGCGTCGGACGACCGGGCATATTGTAACAGAACGGTTCTTACGGACGTCCGGAGTCTTCCGGACGTCCGAGGCTTCATTTGCTAAGCCAAACTTGAGTGAATCCAGAATGGTTTTTACGGACGTCCGGCGAGGCCGGACGACCGGTCGAAAATAACCAGAGTAGAAGATACGGACGTCCGGAGTTGTGCGGACGTCCGGAAGTGAAATACCACACGGACGTCGGGACCCTCCGGACGTCCGAGCTAGAAGTTTGGACAGGAGGGCTGATAATGATGATGAGGAAAACATTTTTTTCACAAAGAAACTTATTTATGTAGGAAATCAGAACCCACCTTACTCAATCATAAGCATAAACTACTCCATCATATTAAACTATGATAACTTTGAGAGTGTTTGTTCAATTTATGCATTATGTAAGGTGAGAGAACTCATGAATTGAGTGTCTCCCCCTAAATCTATGCCTACATCACGACTAGACATTAAGTTTAAGCATGGATGAGTACTAGATTTCACATAATGTTGTCAAGCTCCAAGATACCAAGTTCACGCCTAAGTCGTGAGAACCTTGCTTCATCCAATGGTTTCGTGAAAATATCTCGCCAGTTGCAAATCTGTCCCAATGTGATCAATGTGAATATCGCCTTTCTCAACATGATCTCTCAAGAAGTGATATCTAATATCAATGTGTTTGGTGCGGAGATGATCCTTGGGGTTCTCGGCAATGTTGATAGCACTTTCATTATCACATAAAAGAGGCACATGTCTATAGGTGATACCATAATCCTTCAAAGTTTGCCTCATCCATAATAACTGAGTTACTGGGCGGCAACAATGTATTCAGCTTCATGCGGTAGAGAGGGCAATACAATTTTGTTTCTTCGATGACCAACTTACCAAAGAGCGTCCAAGAAATTGACATGCACCGGAGGTGGACTTACGATCCACTTTGTCTCCGCCCAATCCGCATCCGTGTATCCAATGAGATCAAACTTAGCATCCTTGGGATACCATAGACCCAACTTTGGGGTGTGAACAAGGTATCTAAGAATATGCTTAACCGCCTTATGATGACTTTCCCTAGGGGAAGCTTGAAATCTAGCACACATGCATACACTAAACATGATGTCTGGTCTAGATGCACAAAGATAAAGCAATGAACCAATCATAGAGCGGTATTTAGATGGGTCGAAGGGGATACCGTCTGTGTCTTCAGTGAGTGTTATTTTGGTTGGCATTGGTGTCTTACATGGACTAGCATCGGACATACCAAACTTCTCTAGGATATCCTTGAGGTACTTTGCTTGGGACAAGAAAATTCCTTCTTGAAATTGTTGAATTTGAAAACCAAGGAAGAACTTCAAATCCGCATTGAGTGACATTTCAAAATTCTTGGTCATTGAAGCCGCAAACTTCTTGCACAAATGAATGTTAGGAGAACCAAAATGATATCATCTACATAGATTTGGCATAAGATCAAATCACCCTTATCCCTCTTAGTAAAAAGAGTAGGATCGATCACCCCTCTCACAAAACCATCATCGAGTAAAAACTTCTTAAGATGATCATACCAAGCACGAGGTGCTTGTTTGAGGCCATACAAAGCCTTATGAAGTTTATACACATAGTCTTTGTGATCGGGATCAACGAACCCAGGTGGTTGTGATACATATACTTCTTCTTGTAGAGGACCGTTAAGGAAAGCACTCTTCACATCCATTTGATGTAATGTAAAACCATTGAAAGCAGCATAAGCAAGTAAGATGTGAATGGATTCAAGACGGCAACAGCAGGGGCAAAGGTCTCACCAAAGTCCAAACCTTCAACTTGTGAGTACCCTTGTGCCACTAACCTTGCCTTGTTTCGATGATTACACCATTCTCATCTTGTTTGTTCTTGAAAATCCATTTTGTTCCAATGACGTTGTGTTCGGTAGGTGGCCTCTTGACTAACGACCACACTTGGTTGCGTTCAAAACTGTTCAACTCTTCTTGCATAGCAACTAGCCAATCGTTGTCTATCAATGCATCTTGTAGCTTGATGGGTTCAAAACTTGACACAAAAGAGAAGTGAGCACAAAAGTTGGTCAAGTGTTTACGAGTGACTCTACCTTCCGATATGCCGGTGAGTATTTTGTCAACATCAACACGACCGGCCACCGTGGCATGATAGAGGTAAGGGTTTCACGAGGTTCAACTTCATGTCCATCGTCCACATCCTCAACATATGGATCATTAATGTGTGGAGGAAGATCTTCTTGTTCATATTGCATTAGTTGAGGTTCATCATCAGTGATTGGACTTTCTTGTTCTTCTTCTTGAAGATTGTCATGAGGAGAAGCTTGATCATCCTCTTCAACTTGGGCTAAAGGTATCGGTTGAGCAATAGGGGCTTGTGGTGTTATGAGTGTTGAAGTAGTTTGATGATGTGTGAGACTTCTATCTTCTTCTTCATCATCATGAGGTTCTTGTTCCATAGGAAGAAGTGCACCAACACCCATGGTCAAAATGTCTTGAGAAGAATCTTCTTCACCTACATCACTTAAATCAACTTGCTCCCCATGGGAGCCATTAAATTCATCAAACACCACGTCACAAGTTTCTACCACACATCCATTGGATTTGTTGTAGACTCTATATGCATGAGAGTTTGATCCATAGCCAACAAATATACCCTCAATTGTTTTGGATTGAAATTTTCCTAACCTTTCTCTTTTGTTGAGGATGAAACATTTGCACCCAAATACACGAAAGTACTTGACATTTGGCTTGTTTCCAGTTAGCAGCTCATATGGAGTCTTTTCCAATATCGCATGCGGAGGAAAAGCCGGTTTGATGCATGGCATGCGGTGTTGACAGCTTCGGCCCAGAAACTATGTGGTGACTTGTATTCATCCAACATGGACCTTGCCATCTCCACAAGTGTGCGGTTCTTCCTTTCGGCTACACCATTTTGCCGAGGAGTGTATGGAGCTGAATATTGATGCTCAATCCCTTCATCACTAAGGAATTCTTCCAAGGTATAGTTTTGAACTCAGATCCATTGTCACTTCTTATTGCCAAGATTTCTTTGTCAAACTTGCGTTGTGCTTGCTTGGCAAAGTCAATGAAAGTGATCTTCGTTTCGTCCTTGGACTTGAGGAAAAACACCCATGTATATCTTGAGTAATCATCAACAATGACAAGTCCATACTTTTTCCCACCAAGACTATCCCATGAAGGAGGCCCAAAGAGATCCACATGAAGGAGCTCCAAAGGCCTTGAAGTAGACACAATATTCTTGGGTGGGTGCTTTGATTGATGTTGCTTCCGGCTATACATGCACCGCACACACGATCTTTCTCAAAAGAGACATTTGTTAGTCCAAGGATGTGATTCCCCTTTAAGAGATCTTGGAGATTCCTCATGCCGACATGGGCTAGCCGGCGATGCCATAGCCACCCCTTGTCGGCCTTGGCCATTAGACAAGTTGCATGGAATGTGCTCTCTTTCGAGAAATCAACCGTGTAAAGGTTGCCATCCAACTCTCCAACAAAGGCCACTTCGAGAGTATCTCTCTTAAAGACTTTCACATCTGTTAGTCCAAATAGTGTATCATAACCAACAGACGCCAATTGGCGGACAGAGAGCAAATGATATTTAAGGGATTGGACAAGCATGACATTTGCAAGAGACATGTCATTTGTGATAGCCACCTTACCCAACCCAAGTACCTGTCCTTTTGATCCTCCACCAAACATAATGCTCATAAATGGTTGAATAGCTTCCATGAAATCGTAGAGCAATTTTCTATCTCCGGTCATATGATTTGTACATCCACTATCAATCACCCATTTTACTCCACGGAGAAAGCTACCTACACACAATTATTACTTGGTTAGAGGCACCCATTTTACAATGGGACCTCTCAAGTTAGTCACAAGGGTCTTAGGGACCCAAATAGCATAAAAACGAAATGCCTTTTGGGGGCCAACAAACTTTGCATAAACTTCTCCATCCTTAGTCTTCACAGATTACATAGGATGGAGGCATGAACTCTTTTGGCTTGTTGAGAGTGGGCATGCCCCTTGTGGCCTTCCCACTAACAACCTTACCTTTCTCCTTGTGTCCTTCTCGTACAAAGGTTTCTTTTAAAGGGGTGGTGCAATTTTGGGAGGACGTCTTCTTCTTGCTTGTGCTTGGGTCAAACCCAAGTCCCTCTTTGCTGACGCTTCATTGTGTTGGCTCAACACCTCATTAAGGTTCTTTTGCCCTTGAGCACATGTCATGAGCCCTTTCTCGATTTGAGCTTTGAGAAACCGATTCTCCTCAAGGATGGATGCTAGATCACTACTAGAGTTAGTAGAACATGCATCAACATTTATAATAGGAGATGAGTAAGCCTTGGCTAGAGTTTCAAGATAATTAAGTTTGAGTGTCTCAAAACTCTTTGTAAGAAGGGTGAGCTCTTCTTCCTTAGTCTTGAGAGACATGGATAGAAGCTCACAATCCTTAGTGAGAGAGGCATGAGACTTTGCAAGCTTACTTTTATCATTCATCAACTCTTCACAAGAGTCAATAGCCTTTTTCAAGGAGGCAAGATCTTTAGTATGAACATCAATATTTGTACCAATTTTTAAACATAGTTCATCATTTCGTGCTTCCTCATATTTGACTTTCTGCTCAAGGATTTCATATTTTTCCTTTTCCTCGATGACGAGGGTTTCGAGTTCCTTAATGGAGATGGTGTACTTACTCACCATATCCATAAGCATATGAAACATAGTGAGCTTCCTTCCTTTGAGGGAGCACATGAACTTATTAAGTTTAGCAAGCATAGGATTGGTTAGATCATCATCCTCATGACTATCCTCCGCATCAAGATACTCATCACTAGAAGTGGAAGGCGTGAAAAGAGGAGGATTTGATCGTGGAGTTACCTTGACCTTGTCAGAAGAGCTTTGGTCCTCTTCTTCTTCAACCATGGCCTTTGCCATTAGGCATTTGTGAGCGTTGCCCTTGTAATCTTTCATGTAGTTGTAGGTGACCACATCACCATTCTTGTTTACTAACATCAAGGTGTTTTGAGAGTCTTGAGCAACTCCGGCAACACCACTAACATCATCCGGATCAGATTCTTCTTGAGCAACCATTGCCTTTCCATCTCTCTTCTTGAGCTTGGAGTTCAAAGGATTTGGTAACTTCTTCTTGGGAAAGGTCTTGGGAAACCTTGGTTTATCTTCTCTCTTCTCATAAGGGCACTCGTTGGAGAAGTGATTGGTTTCTTCACAGTTGTAGCATTTTCTTACTTTCTTCTTTTGGAATCTTCCCTTGAACTTACCCGCTTAAACTTCTTGACAAAAGAGCCATGTCTTCATATGTAGGGCCCTCGTCAGATTCAATCTCATCACCATCTTCGTCATCCTCTTCTTCTTCTTCACTTTGTTCATCTTCACATACATGCTTGGCCTTCAATGCAAGATTGATCTTTGATGATGGAGAACCATGCATGGCAAGATGTTTTGTGGCATTAGTCTTTGACTCTTCATATAGTTGAAAGGTGGATACGATGTCATCTGTAGTCATTTCCTTGAAGGTATGGTGTTGTCTTATGTCCCACACCATTTGATGGTGAAATGGAGCAAGAGCATGGAGTAACTTATCCACAAGGAACCTCTTAGTCATGTTGAATCCATCTTGTGTCTTGTCACACTCACATGACTCATTATCGGCATTGAGTGTCATGAGACGCTCATGGAGTTGATTGGGGGTTTCACCTTTCTCCATACAAAAGTTTTGCAATTGCCCCTTGGCAATTTCATATTGAGCACTCCGGAGGGTAGAGGTGCCAGTTTTGGATCTTACAACAACTTCCCATAGTTCCTTGGCACTTGTGATGTGTATGAATGGTCTCCTTTGCTTTTCATCCAAGCCTCTCCTTATCCACATGATTGCAGTGTCATTGAGGTTCTTGTCATATATTTCTCTTGGAGTGGGGTTCTTTGGATCAACCACATGATAGCCATACTCCAAGATCTCCAACATCTCATCGTTTCCATGTCGAAGATGGTCCTGCATAGCAACTCTCCACAAAGGAAAATCGGAAGTGGCACTAAGCAAAGGAGGACTGCCTTGAGGATTATATCTTGGTTTCTCAACCTGAGGTCTTGCATAAAGCCAAGGAACACCGGGCGTGTTCATTGTTAGGAGGTTGTTGACCAAGTGATGGAGTAGGCACAGATTGGCCTTGAGGCAGCACCACCCGAGAGTGGTGCAAGCACCGAGGACAACGTGGCTAATCTCATTTGGACCAAGGCCTCAAGAGAAGCATCATGCTCCTCTTTTTGCTTAGCAAGGGCCCGTTCTAGATCCTCCGACGTAAAGGACTTGACTTCAGAAGCCCGCCTTTATCCTTAGGATCTACAACAAGGGAGTCCCATCTGGGTTCATCTCGCTCTAGGGCGGTTAAGCCACAAGAATAGAGCACGAGGCTCGATAACAATTGAAAGGATCGAGATGGACCTAGAGGGGGTGAATAGGTACAATTACAAATTTTAATTATTACTTAGCAATTTTAGGCAATAGTGCGGAATATGAAAGTGAGCCTAACAATTGCTAATAGGTCTGAAAGTACTAGGTAAGTAGCACAAGCATATAAGTGAGCAAGCACAATATGATGTAAGTAAGTGCAAACCAAAACAAGTAACCACAAGTATAGAGTTAGGGTTAGGAATAACCGCAACTCCGGGAGACAAGGATGTATGCCGATGTTCACTTCCTTGGAGGGAAGCTAGTCACCGTTAGAGAGGTGGATGTTACCACGAAGGCACACCAACGCCACGAAGGCTCACCCTATTCTCCCTTTGAGACAACACCACGAAGATGTTTCTCAACCACTAGTGGTAGACCTTGGGGTGGTCTCCAAACCCTCACAAACTTATCCGGGGGTAATCACAAAAGTCGATTCCTCTCCGAAGACTCCTACCGCCTAGGAGTCTCCAACCTCCAAGAGTAATAAGATCAATGGGGATTTGCTCAAGACTTGCTCAAATCATGAATTCCTTGGGTGCAAAGAAGGAGGAGAAGAGGATCTATCACTTGATCGGACAACTTCTTTTCAAAGCTCTCAAACCCCTTGGGGATCTAAGATTTGGTGTGGAGAGTTGAGAGAGAGTGAGTGAAGTGTTCTAGGATTTGTTCAAAGTGAATGGTCAACCCCAACCCGAGCAAGGGAAGGAGTATATATATGTGGTGGGAAAAAGGTGACCGTTTAGGGGTGCAGGATGGCGGACGTCGAGAACGTCGGTCGTCCGGAGGCCCAAATGGGTCCGGACGTCCGACCGTCATCGGACGACCGACCGCTGTGAAAAGTGTGACCCACAAACCAATGTACAGGATACGGTCGTCCGAACAGGCCCGGACATCCGTAAGAGTGCTTCTGATGTGAAAGTGTCGGACGTCCGGAGAGTTCCGGACGTCCGCCATAAAGTGTTTCGGCAAAAGTGTGACTCACAAATCGATTATACGAGGATACGGTCGTCCGGCGGGGCGGACATCCGTAAGAAAGTTTCGATGCGATGGGGTCGGACGTCCGGAGGGTTCCGGACATCCGTAAAAATGTTTCATTGTGAAGGTGTCGGACGTCCGGAAGCGTCCGGACGTCCGGCAATCAGGAAGGACCGGACGTCCGTAGAGAGCCTGGACGTCCGTAGGTAAGGTATATAGATACCAGCTTTGAGCAAGTTTTTCACAGATCCATCGATCCCTCTTAATAGTGCGGGATCCCTATACTCAAGAACAAACCATAAATGAAGTTAACACCTTGTATCTCCATTCTTGAGTTATATGCTTTTTGTCCCTAGTCATGATCCATGCATACGGTCTTTGGAACACAATCCTGAGATATACTTGATAAACATGATTAGTCCCGAGCATATGTGTTGTCATCAACATCAAAATATGATTCAAGGGCATGATTGCACTTTGGGGAGTCCTACTCGGTGGGAGTAGGACTCCTCCAGCGCCCTTCTTGGGCTGGCCGCACCCCCTTGCTCCTTTATATACGAGGCGGGGGCACCCCATGACACACAAGTTGATCTACAGATCGTTCCTTAGCCGTGTCGGTGCCCCTCCACCATATTCCACTTCGGTGATATCGTCATGAGCTTAGGCGAAGCCCGCGCCTGTGAAGTCATATCGTCGCGGAGCTTAGGCGAAGCCTGCGTCGATGGAGCATCATCATCGTCACTGCCACGTCGTCTTGTGGAACTCATCCCCGACGCTTTCTGGATCGGAGCCGGGGATCGCCATCGAGCTGAGCGATGTGCCGAACACGGAGGTGCCGTGGTTCGGTTCTTGGATCGGTCGGATCGTGAAGACGTACGACTACATCAACCGCGTTGTTATAACGCTTCCGCTTACGGTCTACGAGGATATGTGGACAGACACTCTCCCCTCTCGTTGCTATGCCATCACCATGGTCTTGTGTGTGCGTAGGAATTTTTTTGAAATTACTACGTTCCCCAACAGTGGCATCCGAGCCTGGTTTTATGCGTTGATGTCATATGCACGAGTAGAACACAAGTGAGTTGTGGGCGATATAAGTCATCTTGCTTACCGGCATGTCATACTTTGGTTCAGCGGTATTGTGAGATGAAGCGGCCCGGACCGACATTACGCGTGCGCTTACGCTGAGACTGGTTTCACCGCTCAGAGCACTTTCGTTGCTTAAAGGTGACCGGCGGTGTCTGTCTCTCTCACTTTAGTTGAACCGAGTGTGGCTACGCCCGGTCCTTGCGAAGGTTAAAACAACACCAACTTGACAAACTATCGTTGTGGTTTTGATGCGTAGGTAAGAACGGTTCTTGCTCAGCCCGTAGCAGCCACGTAAAACTTGCAACAACAAAGTAGAGGACGTCTAACTTGTTTTTGCAGGGCATGTTGTGATGTGATGTGGTCAAGACGTGATGCTATATTTTATTGTATGAGATGATCATGTTTTGTAACCGAGTTATCGGCAATCGCGAAAGCCATATGGTTGTCGCTTTATTGTATGAAATGCAAGCGCCATGTAATTGCTTTACTTTATCACTAAGCGATGGCGATAGTCGTAGAAGCAATAGTTGGCGAGGCGACAACGATGCTACGATGGAGATCAAGGTGTCGCGCCCGGTGGCGATGGTGATCATGACGGTGCTTCGACGATGGAGATCACAAGCACAAGATGATGATGACCATATCATATCACTTATATTGATTGCATGTGATGTTTATCCTTTATGCATCTTATCTTGCTTTGATTGACGGTACCATTATAAGATGATTTCTCACTAAAATTATCAAGAAGTGCTCTCCCTGAGTATGCACCATTGCTAAAAGTTCGTAGTACCCAGACACCACGTGATGATCGGGTGTGATAAGTTCTACGTCCATCTACAACGGGTGCAAGCCAGTTTTGCACACAGAATACTCGAGTTAAACTTGATGAGCCTAGCATATGCAGATATGGCCTCGGAACACGGAGACCGAAAGGTCGAGCGTGAATCATATAGAATATATGATCAACATAGTGATGTTCACCATTGAAAACTACTCCATCTCACGTGATGATCGGTTATGGTTTAGTTGATTTGGATCACGTAATCACTTAGATGACTAGAGAGATATCTGTCTAAGTGGGAGTTTTTAATATGATTAATTGAACTTAAATTTATCATGAACTTAGTACTGATAGTATTTTGCTTGTCTATGTTTCTTTGTAGATAGATGGCTCGTCTTTGTTGTTCCGTTGAATTTTAATGCGTTCCTTGAGAAAGCAAAGTTGAAAGATGATGGTAGCAATTACACGGACTGGGTCCGTAACTTGAGGATTATCCTCATTCTTTGCACGGAAGAATTACGTCCCGAAGCACCGCTGGTGCCGAACTTCGCAGGAGCAACGCCGAAGTTGTGAACGTCTGGCGAGCAAAGCAGATGACTACTCTATAGTTCGATTGTGCCATGCTTTACGGCTTAGAACCGGGTCTTCAACGACGTTTTGAACGTCATGGAGCATATGAGATGTTCCAAGAGTTGAAGTTAATATTTCAAGCAAATGCCCGTATTGAGAGATATGAAGTCTCCAATAAGTTCTATAGCTGCAAGATGGAGGAGAATAGTTCTGTCAGTGAGCACATACTCAAAATGTCTGGGTATAATAATCACTTATTTCAGCTGGGAGTTAATCTTCCGGATGATAGTGTCATTGATGTAATTCTCCAATCATCGCCACCAAGCTACAAGAGCTTCGTGATGAACTATAATATGCAAGGGATGACTAAGACAATTCTGAGCTCTTCGCAATGCTAAAAGCCACGGAGGTAGAAATCAAGAAAGAGCATCAAGTGTTGATGGTCAACAAGACCACTAGTTTCAAGAAAAAGGGCAAAGGGAAGAAGAAGGAAACTTCAAAAGAACGACAAGAAAGTTGCTGCTCAAGAGAAGAAACCCAAGTCTGGACCTAAGCCTGAAACTGAAGTGTTTTTACTGCCAAGGCATCGACACCTTTGGAAGCGGAACTGCCCCAAGTATTTGGCGGATAAGAAGGATGGCAAGGTGAACAAAGGTATATGTGATATACATGTTATTGATGTGTACCTTACTAGAGCTCGTAGTAGCACACGGTATTTGATCTTTGGTTACATTGCTAATATTTGCAACTCGAAACAGGGGACTACGGAATAGGCGAGCACCGCAAAGGACGAGGTGACGATGCGCGTGGGAAAGCGGTTCCAAAGTCAATGTGATCGCAATCGGCACGCTACCTCTACATCTACCTTCGGATTAGTTTTAGACCTAAATAATTGTTATTTGGTGCCGCCGTTGAGCATGAACATTATATCTGGATCTTGTTTGATGCGAGACGGTTATTCATTTAAATCGTAGAATAATGGTTGTTCTATTTATATGAGTAATATCTTTTATGGTCATGCACCCTTGAAGAATGGTCTATTCTTGTTGAATCACGACGGTAGTGATACACATATTCATAATGTCGAAGCCAAAAGATGCAGAGTTGATAATGATAGTGCAACTTATTTGTGGCCTTGCCGTTTAGGTCATATCGGTGTAAAAGCATGAAGAAACTCCATACAGATGGACTTTTGGAATCACTTGATTATGAATCACTTGGTACTTATGAACCGTGCCTCATGGGCAAGATGACTAAAACACCGTTCTCCGGTTGTATGGAGAGAGCAACAGACTTATTGGAAATCATACATACAGATGTATGTGGTCCGATGAATGTTGAAGCTCGTGGCGGATATCGTTATTTTCTCACCTTCACGGATGATTTAAGCGAGATACGGGTATATCTACTTGATGAAGCATAAATCTGAAACATTTGAAAAGTTCAAAGAATTTCAGAGTGAAGTTGAAAATCATCGTAACAAGAAAATAAAGTTTCTACGATCTGATCGTGGAGGAGAATATTTGAGTTCTGAGTTTGGTCTACATTTGAAGCAATGCGGAATAGTTTTCGCAACTCACGCCACCGGAACACCACAGCGTAATGGTGTGTCCGAACGTCGTAATCGTACTTTATTAGATATGGTGCGATCTATGATGTCTATTTTCGATTTACCGCTATCGTTTTGGGGTTATGCTTTAGAGACGGCCGCGTTCACGTTAAATAGGACACCGTCAAAATCCGTTGAGATGACACCTTATGAACTATGGTTTAGCAAGAAACCAAAGTTGTCGTTTCTGAAAGTTTGGGGTTGCGATGCTTATGTGAAAAAACTTCAACCTGATAAGCTTGAACCCAAATCGGAAAAATGTGTCTTTGTAGGATACCCAAAGGAGACAATTGGGTATACCTTCTATCACAGATCCGAAGGCAAGACATTCGTTGCTAAGAATGGATCCTTTCTAGAGAAGGAGTTTCTCTCGAAAGAAGTGAGTGGGAGGAAAGTGGAACTTGATGAGGTAATAGTACCAGCTCCTTATTGGAAAGTAGTTCATCACGTAAATCGGTTTTCGTGACACCTACACCAGCTTAGCGAGGAAGATAATGATAATGATCATGAAACTTCGTGATCAAGTTGTCAATGAACTTCAGAGATCAACCAGAATAAAATCCGCACCAAAGTGGTACGGTAATCCTATTCGGAAGTCATGCTACTAGATCATGGTGAACCTACGAACTATGAAGAAGCGATGGTGAGCCCAGATTCGCAAAATGGCTTGAAGCCATGAAATGCGAGATGGGATCCATGTATGAGAACAAAGTATGGACTTTGGTTGACTTGCCGATGATCGGCAAGCCATTGAGAATAAATGGATCTTTAAGAAGAAGACCGACTGATGGTAATATAACTGTCTATAAAGCTCGACTTGTTGCGAAAGGTTTTCGACAAGTTCAAGGTGTTGACTACGATGAGACTTTCTCGACCGTAGCGATGCTTAAGTCTGTCCGAATCATGTTAGCAATTGCTGCATTTTATGATTATGAAATTTGGCAAATGGATGTAGAAACTGCATTCTTGAATGGATTTCTAGAAGAAGAGTTGTATATGATGCAACCGAGAAGGTTTTGTTGATCCAAAAGGTGCTAACAAAGTGTGCAAGCTCCAGCGATCAATTTATGGTCCGTGCAAGCCTCTCGAAGTTGGAATAAACGCTTTGATAGTGTGATCAAAACATATGGTTTTATCTGAGACTTTTGGAGAAGCCTTTGTATTTACAAGAAAGTGAGTGGGAGCTCATGGCATTTCTAATATTATATGTGGATGACATATTATTAATTGGAAATGATATAGAATTTCTGGATAGCATAAAAGGATACTTGAATAAAAGTTTTTCAATGAAAGACCTCGGTGAAGCTGCTTACATATTGGGCATCAAGATCTATAGAGATAGATCAAGGCGCTTGATTGGACTTTCACAAAGCACATACCTTGATAAAGTTTTGAAAAGTTCAAAATGGATCAGGCAAAGAAAGGTCTTTTACCGTGTTACAAGGTGTGAAATTGAGTCGACTCAATGCCCGACCACGATAAAAGATAGAGAGAAAATGAAAAATGTTCCCTATGCTTCAGCCATAGGCTCTATCATGTATGCAATGCTGTGTACCGTAACTGGCGTATGCTTAGCAATAAGCTTGGCGGGAAGGTACCAAAGTAATCCATGAGTGGATCATGGACAGCGGTCAAGAACATCCTGAAATACCGAAAAGGACCGAGGATATGTTTCTCGTATATGGAGGTGACAAAGAGCTAATCGTAAATGGTTACGTCGATGCAAGCTTTGACATCGATCCGGACGATTCTAAATCGCAAACTGGATACGTATTTTTATTAAACGGTGGAGCTGTCGGTTGGTGCAGTTCTAAACAAAGCGTCGTGGCGGGATCTACATGTGAAGCGGAGTACATAGCTGCTTTGAGCGACAAATGAAGGAGTCTCGATCAAAGAGTTCATTTCCGATCTAGGTGTCATACCTAGTGCATCGGGACCAATGAAGATCTTCTGTGACAATCGGTGCAATTGCCTTGGCAAAGGAATCCAGATTTCACAAGAGGACCAAGCATATCAAGAGACGCTTAAATTCCATTCGGGACCAAGTCCAAGTGGGAGACATAGAGATTTGCAAGATACATACGGATCTGAATGTTGCGGAACCCGTTGACTAAGCCTCTTCCACGAGCAAAACATGATCAGCACCAAGACTCCATGGGTGTTAGAATCATTCTTGTGTAATCTAGATTATTGACTCTAGTGCAAGTGGGAGATCAAGGAAATATGCCCTAGAGGCAATAATAAAGTTATTATTTATTTCCTTATATCATGATAAATGTTTATTATTCATGCTAGAATTGTATTAACCGGAAACATAATACATGTGTGAATACGTAGACAAAGCAGTGTCACTAGTATGCCTCTACTTTACTAGCTCGTTAAATCAAAGATGGTTATGTTTCCTAACCATAGACATGAGTTGTCATTTGATTAACGGGATCACATCATTAGGAGAATGATGTGATTGACTTGACCCATTCCGTTAGCTTAGCACTTGATCGTTTAGTGTGTTGCTTATGCTTTCTTCATGACTTATACAAAGTTCCTGCAACTATGAGATTATGCAACTCCCGTTTACCGGAGGAACACTTTGTGTGCTACCAAACGTCACAACGTAATCGGGTGATTATAAAGGTACTCTACAGGTGTCTCCAAAAGTATATGTTGAGTTGGCATGAATCGAGATTAGGTTTTGTCACTCCGATTGTCGGAGAGGTATCTCTGGGCCTTCTCGGTAATACACATCACATAAGCCTTGCAAGCATTGCAACTAATGAGTTAGTTGTGAGATGATGTATTACGGAACGAGTAAAGAGACTTACCGTAACGAGATTGAACTAGGTATTGGATACCGACGATCGAATCTCGGGTAAGTAACATACCGATGACAAAGGGAACAACGTATGTCGTTATGCGGTTTGACCGATAAAGATCTTCGTAGAATATGTAGGAACCAATATGGGCATCCAGGTTCCGCTATTGGTTATTGACCGAGAATGGTTCTAGGTCATGTCTACATAGTTCTCGAACCCGTAGGGTCCGCACGCTTAACACCGAAGGTTGTTCGGAGTCCCGGATGTGATCGCGGACATGACGAGGAGTCTCGAAATGGTCGAGACATAAAGATTGATATATTGGAAGCCTATGTTTGGACTTCGGAAAGGTTCCGGATGAAAACAGGAAGTTACCGAAACACCGGGGTTACTGGAACCCCGGGGTCAATGGGCCTTGATGGGCCATAGGGAGAAGAGGAGAGGGCCGGCAGGCAGGCGCCCCCCTCCCCCTCTAGTCCGAATAGGACAAGGAGAAGGGGGGGCGGCGCCCCCCTTCCCTCTTCCCCCTCCCCAATCCTATTCCAACTAGGAAAAGGGGGGGAGTCCTACTCCCGGTGGGAGTAGGACTCCTCCAGGCGCGCCCCCCTTGGGCTGGCCGCACCCCCCCCCTTGCTCCTTTATATCTGAGGCAGGGGCACCCCATGACACACAAGTTGATCTACGGATCGTTCCTTAGCCGTGTCTGGTGCCCCTCCACCATATTCCACTTGGTCATATCGTCATGAGCTTAGGCGAAGCCCTCGCCGGTGAAGTCATATCGTTGCGGAGCTTAGGCGAAGCCTGCGTCGATGGAGCATCATCATCGCCACCACACCGTCGTCTTGACGGAACTCATCCCCGACGCTTTCTTTGGATCGGAGCCGGGGATCGCCATCGAGTTGAACGTGTCTGAACACGGAGGTGCCGTCGTTCGGTACTTGGATCGGTCGGATCGTGAAGACGTCGACTACATCAAGCTGCGTTGTTATAACGCTTCCGCCTCACGGTCTCACGAGAGGGTACGTGGACAGACACTCTCCCCTCTCGTTGCTATGCCATCACCATGGTCTTGCGTGTGCGTAGGAAATTTTTTGAAATTACTACGTTCCCCAACAGTCACATGGCAAAATACAGTGCAATACACATGGCAACTGGATTTGCTGCACCATGTCACCTGCATTTTTCCATACGGCAAGCACATGGCAAGTGGAGTTGACACAACATGGCAACTGTAGTTGCTGTGACATGGCAACTACAGTCCAACTAGATGGCAACCTGATTGCAACTACATGGCAACCGTAGTTGCTATGACATGGCCACCGTAGTTGCACCACACATGGCAACTCCCTCTTTTGTACCTACATCTCACATCATGCACCCTATCTTCTCACAATCCATCCATTTTGATTTCTAGGTATCCTAATCCACTTTTTTATCCTTGCAGCCACCCCGAGGAGATTTCACCGTCACTTGATGAAGCTTACCGCAGATCGAGGAGGCAGCATTGCGGAAGGAGGTCCTCACGAGGGCAAGGGCAATCAAGTTCCAACGCGATACTGCAGACACGGTATCCGAGGATACCATTAGGAGTGCCACCCCCTGGTTACGTGAGGCAGCAGAGGGTAGTTCACCCACCTCCCGCGGAAGACTACGAGCCCGAATTCGGGGCCACTAAGGAACAGACCCAATTTGCATGCGATATTGTCAAGCGGTTTGGAAATGCGAGGGCCAGCAGCAAGAACATGAAGGAGCTGAAAGCGTAAATGACCACACCCCATAATCTCTCATTTTGCTTTGCTCCTTTTTTACCATTCATCTTCTTCGTACTTTCTATACATGATCCTCTTACGTTTTAGTTCTTTCATTTTTTTTACTTAGTAGGCATGATTCTTTCATGTTATATCATTTTCATACAGTTCGTGTTTGGACAGAACCAAGGTCATTCAATGCGAAGCGACGTACGTCGACCTGGGTGATCTTGCCGAGTCCGTGAGGCCAAACGATAAAATGTCGACGAATGTAGTTGCATGCGGGATCGACTACATCAACAATCACACGGATGTGTGTGCCGACAAAATAATCATGCATTACAGTGTGACCTGCAAAATATGGGATGGTGACTTCCACCACAAAATCTTGAGGAAGAATTTTGCTCAACACGGTGAATTCAAGCTCACATCAAGAAATATGTGAGTACTCCTTCCATGTTTGCACTTTTTTCACATGGTATGGTTTTTGCCATCATCTGCACTCTGTTTATGTGGCAGATGTTTCATGTGGCAACAGCTGCCATGCAAACTGACTTTTTGATTTTTGCATCCCGTGCAAACTATGTGGCAACTTCATAGTAAAATACACGGCAAATTTTGTTCATACATGGACGGCAACTTTCTTTCAACTACCCCCACCCATAACCAAACATTCTACGTGATTCTACTTTTTTTGTCCCTCTGCTGTTCTTCATGTGAACTCTGCTTCTCATTCCCTTCACTTTTAAATGCAGGTCATGTTCCCCATGTTCCAGGAGCTTGCACCACATGACCCACACGACAAGTGTGGTCACCACTATGCGATTTGTCTTGACCTGAAGAACCAACATTTTGAGGTGCTTGATTCAATCCGTTCGGCAGCTGATGCAGACCTTACTACGCATGCTGAATTCTTCATCAACAACCTCAAAGAGACATGGAACCGTCACTACGAACACTCAAAGGTCCAGATCAGGCATTTCCCGACTGAGTATGTGGCGACTGCAAAGCAAGGGAACACGTAATTTCTTACCCCCTCCTTCATGTGCCATTTACATCAATCCAACCCCTCTTTTGTTGTTACATCTGAATTGAAGTCTGTCATTGCTATGTTGTTGGAAATATGCCCTAGAGGCAATAATAAAATGGTTATTATTATATTTCTTTGTTCATGATAATAGTCTATATTCATGCTATAATTGTGTTATCTGGAAATCGTAATACACGTGTGAATACATAGACCACAACGTGTCCCTAGTGAGCCTCTAGTTGACTAGCTCGTTGATCAACAGATAGTCATGGTTTCTCGACTATGGACATTGGATGTCATTGATAACGGGATCACATCATTGGGAGAATGATGTGATGGACAAGACCCAATCCTAAGCATAGCTCAAAGATCGTGTAGTTCGTTTAGGTAAAGCTTTTCCAAATGTCAAGTATCATTTCCTTAGACCATGAGATTGTGCAACTTCCGGATACCGTAGGAGTGCTTTGGGTGTGCCAAACGTCACAACGTAACTGGGTGACTATAAAGGTACACTACGGGTATCTCCGAAAGTGTCGGTTGAGTTGGCACGAATCGAGACTGGGATTTGTCACTCCGCATGATGTAGAGGTATCTCTGGGCCCACTCGGTAATGCATCATCATAATGAGCTCAATGTGACCAAGTGTCTGGTCACGTGATCATGCATTACGGTACGAGTAAAGTGACTTGCCGGTAACGAGATTAAACGAGGTATTGGATACCAACGATTGAATCTCGGGCAAGTAACGTACCGATTGACAAAGGGAATTGTATACGGGGTTGCTTGAATCCTCGACTTCGTGGTTCATCCGATGAGATCATCGAGGAGCATGTGGGAGCCAACATGGGTATCCAGATCCCGCTATTGGTTATTGATCGGAGAGGCGTCTCGGTCATGTCTGCATGTCTCCCGAACCCGTAGGGTCTACACACTTAAGGTTCAGTGATGCTAGGGTTGTAGAGATATGAGTATGCAGTAACCCGAAAGTTGTTCGAGTCCGGATGAGATCCCGGACGTCACGAGGAGTTCGGAATGGTCCGGAGGTGAAGAATAATATATAGGAAGTCAAGTTTCGCCATTGGGAAAGTTTCGGGGTCACCGGTGACAGGCTGTGGACCACCGGAAGGGTCCTGGTCCACCGGGTGGGGCCACCTATCTCGGAGGGCCCCATGGGCTGAAGTGGGACGGGAACCAGCCCCTGGTGGGCTGGTGCGCCCCCCTTGGGCCCTCCCCTGAGCCTAGGGTTGGGAAACCCTAGGGGTGGGGGCGCCTCCACCTGGCTTGGGGGGGAAGCCACCCCCTGGCCGCCGCCCCCCTTGGAGATCCCATCTCCAGGGCCGCCCCCCCCCTTGGGGGCCTAGATAAAGGGGGAGGGAGGGCAGCCGCACCCATGCTATAGGCGCCTCCCTCTCCCTCTCGCAGACGCTTGGCGAAGCCCTGCCGAGATCGCTGCTACATCCACCATCACGCCGTCGTGCTGCTGGATCTTCATCAACCTCTCCTTCCCCTTGCTGGATCAAGAAGGAGGAGACGTCTTCCCAACCGTACGTGTGTTGAATGCGGAGGTGCTGTCCGTTCAGCACTAGGATCATTGGTGATTTGGATCACGACGAGTACGACTCCCTCAACCCCATTCTCTTGAACGCTTCCGCTCGCGATCTTCAGGGGTATGTAGATGCACTCCTCTCTCTCGTTGCTAGATGAACTCATAGATTGATCTTGGTGAAACCGTAGAATTTTTTTATTTTCTGCAACGTTCCCCAACAGTGGCATCATGAGCTAGGTTTATGCGTAGTTCTCTTTGCATGAGTAGAACACAATTTGTTGTGGGCGTAGATGTTGTCAACTTTCTTGCCACTACTAGTCTTATTTTGCTTCAGCGGTATTGTGGGATGAAGTGGCCCGGACCGACCTTACACGTACACTTACGTGAGACAGGTTCCACCGACTGACATGCACTAGTTGCATAAGGTGGCTAGCGGGTGTCTGTCTCTCCCACTTTAGTTGGAGCGGATTCGATGGAAAGGGTCCTTATGAAGGTTAGAAGTTGACAAATCACGTTGTGGCTTTTACGTAGGTAAGAAAACGTTCTTGCTAGAACCCTATTGAAGCCACGTAAAACATGCAACAACAATTAGAGGACGTCTAACTTGTTTTTGCAGCATGTGATTGTGATGTGATATGGTCAAAAGTTGTGATGAATGATGAATGATATATATGTGATGTATGAGATCATGTTCTTGTAATAGGAATCACGACTTGCATCTCGATGAGTATGACAACCGGCAGGAGCCATAGGAGTTGTCTTAATTATTGTATGACCTGCGTGTCATTGATTCAACGCCATGTAATTACTTTACTTTATTGCTAAACCGTTAGCCCTAGTAGTAGAAGTAATAGTTGGCGAGCAACCCCATGGAGACACGATGATGGAGATCATGATGATGGAGATCATGGTGTCATGCCGGTGACGAAGATGATCATGGAGCCCCGAAGATGGAGATCAAAGGAGCTATATGATATTGGCCATATCATGTCACTGTTTGATTGCATGTGATGTTTATCATGTTTTGCATCTTGTTTACTTAGAACGACGGTAGTAAATAAGATGATCCCCCATAATAATTTGAAGAAAGTGTTCCCCCTAATTGTGCGCCGCTATGAAAGTTCGTTGTTTCAAGCACCACGTGATGATCGGGTGTGATAGATTCTAACGCTCACATACAACGGTGTAAGACAGATTTACACATGCATAAACACTTAGGTTAACTTGACGAGCCTAGCATGTACGTACATGGCCTCGGAACACAAGAGACCGAAAGGTCGAACATGAGTCGTATGGAAGATATGATCAACATGGAGATGTTCACCGATGATGACTAGTCCGTCTCACGTGATGATCGGACACGGCCTAGTCGACTCGGATCATGTATCACTTAGATGACTAGAGGTATGTCTAATCTGAGTGGGAGTTCATTAAATAATTTGATTAGATGAACTTAATTATCATGAACTTAGTCTAAAAACCTTTGCAAATATGTCTGGTAGATCAAATGGCCAACGCTCATGTCCACCTCAACTTCAACGCTGCTCCTAGAGAAAAGCAAAAGTCGAAAGATGATGGCAGCAACTATACGGGCTGGGTCCTAACATGAGAATCATCCTCATAGCTGCAAAGAAAGATTATGTCCTAGAAGCACCGCTAGGTGAAGCTCCCATCCTGCAGAACCAAGACGTTATGAACGCTTGGCAGTCTGCGTCGATGATTACTCCCTCGTTCAAGGCGGCATGCTTTACGCTTTAGAACCGGGCTCCAAAAGCGTTTTGAGCAACATAGAGCATATGAGATGTTCAAGAGCTGAAAATGGTTTTCCAAGCTCATGCCCGGTCGAGAGATATGAAGTCTCCGACAAGTTCTTCAGTTGTAAGATGGAGGAAAATAGTTACTGCAAGGAGCACATACTCAAAAATGCAAGGGTTGCACAACCGCTTGACTCACCGGGAGTTAATCTCCGGATGACGCGGTTATTGAGAGAATCCTCCGATCGCTTCCACCGAGCTTCAAGAGCTTTGTGATGAACTTCAATATGCGAGGATGGAAAAGACCATTCCCGAGGTATATTCAATGCTGAAATCAACAGAGGTAGAAATCAAGAAGGAACATCAAGTGTTGATGGTGAATAAAACCACTAAGTTCAAGAAAGGCAAGGGTAACAAGAACTTCAAGAAGGACGGCAAGGGAGTTGCTGCCGCCCGGATAAGCCGATTGCCGGAAGAAGTCAAAGAATGGACCCAAGCACAACTGAGTGCTTTTATTACAAGGAAGCGGACCTTTGGAAGCGGAACTGCCCCAAATACTTAGCGGACAAGAAGGCCGGCAACACTAAAGGTATATGTGATATACATGTAATTGATGTGTACCTTACCAAGATTTCGTAGTAGCTCCCCGGTATTTGATACCGGTGCCGTTGCTCATATTTGTAACTCAAAGCGGGAGCTGCGGAATAAGCGGAGACTGGCGAAGGACGAGGTGACGATGCGTGTCGGGAATGGTTCCGAGGTCGATGTGATCGCGCCGCACGCTACTTCTACATTTACCTACGGGATTAGTTTTAAACCTCAATAATTGTTATTTAGTGCCAGCTTTGAGCATGAACATTGTATCTGGATCTCGCTTAATACGAGATGGCTACTCATTTAAATCCAAGAATAATGGTTGTTCTATTTATATGAGAGATATGTTTTATGGTCATGCCCTGCTGGTCAATGGTTTATTCTTAATGAATCTCGAACGTGATGTTACACATATTCATAGTGTGAATACCAAAAGATGTAAAGTTGATAACGATAGTCCCACATACTTGTGGCACTGCCGCCTTGGTCACATTGGTGTCAAGCGCATGAAGAAGCTCCATGCTGATGGACTTTTAGGGTCTCTCGATTATGAATCATTTGACACATGTGAACCATGCCTCATGGGCAAAATGACCAAGACTCCGTTCTCCGAAACAATGGAGTGAGCAACCAACTTATTGGAAATCATACATACTGATGTGTGCGATCCAATGAGCGTTGAGGCTCGCGGAGGATATCGTTATGTTCTCACTCTCACTGACGACTTGAGTAGATATGGGTATGTCTACTTGATGAAACACAAGTCCGAGACCTTTGAAAAGTTCAAGGAATTTCAGAATGAGGTAGAGAATCAACGTGACCGAAAAATAAAGTTCTTACGATCAGATCGTGAAGGAGAATATTTAAGTCACGAATTTGGTACGCACTTAAGGAAATGTGGAATCGTTTCACAACTCACGCCGCCTGGAACACCTCAGCGTAACGGTGTGTCCGAACGTCGTAATCGCACTTTATCGGATATGGTGCGGTCTATGATGTCTCTTACCGATTTACCGCTATCATTTTGGAGATACGCTCTAGAGACAGCTACATTCACTTTAAATAGGGCACCGTTTAAATCCGTTGAGACGACAACGTATGAATTATGGTTTGGGAAGAAACCTAAGCTGTTGTTTCTACAAGTTTGGGGATGCGATGCTTATGTCAAGAAACTTCAACCTGAAAAGCTCGAACCCAAGTCGGAAAAATGCGTCTTCATAGGATACCCTAAGGAAACCATTGGGTATACCTTCTACCTTAGATCCGAAGGCAAGATCTTTGTTTCCAAGAACAGGTCCTTTCTGGAGAAAGAGTTTCTCTCGAGAGAAGTAAGTGGGAGGAAAGTGGAACTTGATGAAGTACTACCTCTTGAACCGGTGAGTAGAGCAACTCAGGAAGATGTTCCTGTGGTGCCAGCACCAACTGAAGAGGAAGTTAATGATGATGATCAAGGTACTTCGGATCAAGTTACTACTGAACTTCGTAGGTCCACGAGGACACGTTCCACACCAGAGTGGTATGGCAATCCTGTCCTGGAAATCATGTTGTTAGACAACGGTGAACCTTGAACTATGAAGAAGCGATGGCGGCCCAGATTCCAACAAATGGCTTGAAGCCATGCAATCCGAGATAGGATCCATGTATAAAAACGAAGTATGGACTTTGACAGACTTGCCCGATGATCGGCGAGCGATAGAAAACAAATGGATCTTTAAGAAGAAGACGGACGCGGATGGTAATGTTACCATCTATAAAGCTTGACTTGTCGCTAAGGGTTATCGACAAGTTCAAGGGGTTGACTACGATGAGGACATTCTCTCTCGTAGCAAAGCTAAAGTCCGTCCGAATCATGTTAGCAATTGCCGCATACTATGATTATGAGATATGGCAAATGGACGTCAAAACGGCATTCCTTAACGGCCATCTTAAGGAAGAACTGTATATGATGCAGCGGAAGGTTTTGTCGACCCGCAGAATGCTAACAAGGTATGCAAGCTCCAGCGATCCATTTATGGGCTGGTGCAAGCATCTCGGAGTTGGAACATTCGCTTTGATGAGATGATCAAAGCATTTGGGTTTATCTTGAGACTTATGGAGAAGCCTGCGTTTACAAGAAAGTGAGTGGGAGCTCAGAGCATTTCTCATATTATATGTAGATGACATACTTTTGATGGGACATGATATAGAACTTTTGGACAGCATTAAGGCCTACTTGAATACGTGTTTTTCAATGAAGGACCTTGGAGAAGCTGCTTACATATTAGGCATCAAGATCTATAGGGATAGATCAAGACGCCTCATAGGTCTTTCACAAAGCACATACCTTGATAAGATATTGAAGAAGTTCAATATGGATCAGTCCAAGAAAGGGTTCTTGCCTATATTGCAAGGTGTGAGATTGAGCTCGGCTCAATGCCCCACCTGACGAAGATAAAGAAGAGATGAGTGTCATCCCCTATGCCTCAGCCATAGGATCTATTATGTATGCCATCTTGTGTACTGCACTGATGTAAACCTTGCCGTAAGTTTGGTAGGAAGGTACCAAAGTAATCCCGGCAAGGAACACCGGACAGCGGTCAAGAATATCCTGAAGTACACGAAAAGGACAAAGGCCATGTTTCTAAATCTATGGAGGTGACGAAGAGCTCGTCAGAAGGGTTACGTCGACGCTAGCTTCGACACAGATCTGGATGACTCTAAGTCACAAACCGGATACGTGTTTATTTTGAATGGTGGGGTAGTAAGCTGGTGCAGTTGCAAGCAAAGCGTCGTGGCGGGTCTACATGTGAAGCGGAGTACATGGCAGCCTCGGAGGCAGCGCATGAAGCAATCTGGGTGAAGGAGGTCATCACCGACCTAGGAGTCATACCCAATGCGTCGGGGCCAATCGCACTCTTCTGTGACAACATCGAGCTATTGCACTTGCCAAGGAGCCTGTGTTTCACAAGAAGACCAGGCACATCAAGTGTCGCTTCAACTCCATTCGTGAAAATGTTCAAGATGGAGACATAGATATTTGTAAAGTACATACGGACCTGAATGTAGTAGATCCGTTGACTAAACCTCTCCCTAGGGCAAAACATGATCAACACCAAAACTCTATAGGTGTTCGATTCATCACAATGTAACTAGATGATTGACTCTATGCAAGTGGGAGACTGTTGGAAATATGCCCTAGAGGCAATAATAAAATGGTTATTATTATATTTCTTTGTTCATGATAATAGTCTATTATTCATGCTATAATTGTGTTATCCGGAAATCATAATACACGTGTGAATACATAGACCACAACGTGTCCCTGGTGAGCCTCTAGTTGACTAGGTCGTTGATCAATAGATAGTCATGGTTTCCTGACTATGGACATTGTATGTCATTGATAACGGGATCACATCATTGGGAGAATGATGTGATGGACAAGACCCAATCCTAAGCATAGCTCAAAGATCGTGTAGTTCATTTAGCTAAAGCTTTTCCAAATGTCAAGTATCATTTCCTTAGACCATGAGATTGTGCAACTCCCGGATACCTTAGGAGTGCTTTGGGTGTGCCAAACATCACAACGTAACTGGGTGACTATAAAGGTACACTACGGGTATCTCCGAAAGTGTCTGTTGGGTTGGCACGAATCGAGACTGGGATTTGTCACTCCGTATGACGGAGAGGTATCTCTGGGCCCACTCGGTAATGCATCATCATAATGAGCTCAATGTGACCAAGTGTCCGGTCACGGATCATGCATTACAAGATGAGTAAAGTGACTTGCCGGTAACGAGATTAAACGAGGTATTGGGATACCGACGATCGAATCTCGGGCAAGTAACGTACCGATTGACAAAGGGAATTGTATACGGGGTTGCTTGAATCCTCGACTTCGTGGTTCATCCGACGAGATCATCAAGGAGCATGTGGGAGCCAACATGGGTATCCAGATCCCGCTGTTGGTTATTGACCGGAGAGGCGTCTCGGTCATGTCTGCATGTCTCCCGAACCCGTAGGGTCTACACACTTAAGGTTCGGTGACGCTAGGGTTGTAGAGATATGAGTATGCAGTAACCGGAAAGTTGTTCGGAGTCCCGGATGAGATCCTGGACGTCACGAGGAGTTCCGGAATGGTCCGAAGGTGAAGAATAATATATAGGAAGTCAGGTTTCGGCCATCGGGAAAGTTTCGGGGGTCACCGATATTGTACTGGGACCACCGGAAGGGTCCCGGGGGTCCATCGGGTGGGGCCACCTATCCCGGAGGGCCCCATGGGCTGAAGTGGGAGGGGAACCAGCCCCTGGTGGGTAGGTGCACCCCCCCTTGGGCCCTCCCCTGCGCCTAGGGTTGGGAACCCTAGGGGTGGGGCGCCCACCACGGCTTGGGAAGCCACTGCCGCCGCCCTTGGAGATCCCATCTCCAGGGGCGCCTTTGGGGGCCTATATAAAGGGGAGGGAGGGCAGCCGCACCCATGCTATAGGCGCCTCCCTCTCCCTTGCTACACCTCTCCCTCTCGCAGACGCTTGGCGAAGCTCGCCGAGATCATTGCTACATCCACCACCACGCCGTAGTGTCTTTGGATCTTCATCAACCTCTCCTTCCCCTTGCTGGATCAAGAAGGAGGAGACGTCTTCCCAACCGTACGTGTGTTGAACGCGGATGTGCTGTCCGTTCAGCACTAGGATCATTGGTGATTTGGATCACGACGAGTACGACTCCCTCAACCCCGTTCTCTTGAATGCTTCCGCTCGCGATCTACATGGGTATGTAGATGCACTCCTCTCTCTCGTTGCTAGATGAACTCATAGATTGATCTTGGTGAAACCGTAGAAATTTTTTATTTTCTGCAACGTTCCCCAACATATGTCTGTCCTTTTGCGAGTTCACGACTCTTTTCTTGTGCGGGGCCAATTTGTGGCTTTCACACGTTGGAATACTTTGCAAAGTGGGAAGGTAGACTTGTCCTCATTGTCACAACAAGCAGTCGTTGAGCTCGGGAAAATCTACACATGGAACTGGTTGTGAATGAAGATTTCAACAAGCGGTCCGGAGCACGCGAGTTCGTGGAGGAAGCTGTCAAGAAAGTCATCAAGAAGTACAAGTGATCACGTGGCGTTACACACCGGACGCATACCTTACATTCTGTTGCCGAGGAGTGTAAGGTACTATCTCTTTGTTCTCGTCAAAAACTATGTTCGTATGCTATGTTATGACTACAACCCCGCGTAGCCTACTATGTAGTGGTGGTGTGTGAGCGACATTTGAATAGTCTCTGTAATATATGTGCGGATGTGAACCTTTTTAGGCGTTACAGCAGATATGTTTTTATGTTTATCATTATTACTATGGTTTCATCGCTTCTAGCACCGGTTCTTTGTTTCAATGCGTCTCGATGTTTTAAAACATGGCACATGTAGTTCATCGGACATGGGTAGTGAAAGTCATCGTCGTTTTCATTTTGGCTATTTTTCTTCTTCTTTTCATCGCTAATCGCACTGCTAGCATGGGTAGGTTGATCATGTAGCCACAACCTTTGCTGCGGTTTATGCACGTTACGCTTTTTCCAACTTGTTTCCCATACATTGCACACAACACACTATGTGTCACTAAACCGCGTCGAATTGTCATGGAAATATATGCCATGCAGAGTCATTACAAATACCATGGCATATTTTCAGTACAGCTAACATGGCAGATCCAGTACAAACAACACGGCAGATCCAAAGATAATTAACATGGCGATCCAAAGACAACTAACATGACAGATCCAAAGACAACTAACATGGCAGATCCAAAGACAACTAGCATGGCATATTTAGTATAAAATAGCATGACATATTTAGTATAAAATAGCATGGCGGACTAACTACACATAACATGGTAGATTAACTACACATAACATGGCGTATTAAGTACCCATAACACGGCAAGAATCGTGCATTTATCCATTCAATGTATTTTCCTTCAACTTCGATGCCCTCAAGAGTCATTCTCCCAATTTAAAGAAAATTCTCAACATCTAGGGTACAAAACAAAATGTCCACAAGGACCATGTCACACGGCCTTCAATTTTTGCTTATGGATTGCCCGTCCCTTTCTTTGTTTTCTTGTGTTTTGCTTGAATCTCCAATCCCGACTTGTACCTTACCTCTCTTGGACGATCCTTTGTGATGGAACGGGGTGGGTTCCTGACCTGGGTTTGTGTGCTTGCTGTTCCAGATCCTATCTCCGAGTTTTCAGATGATGGCTCCGTGGATGAAGGCACACTTGATGTGCGGGGAACCGTGTAAGGCTTCCTCGACTTTCCTCTTCTTGATCTCATCAAGCTCTCTTTCGTGGCCTTCCTGTGTTTTTCTGCGACTCTCGCTGTCTCATCACTCTTGCACGCTTCATCAATTAGCACAGCATAGTTCTTTGTAAGCACAACATGCCTCACGGCTTCCATGGTTGACTCAGGTCTCTCGTCATGCACAGCTAGAACTGCGTTTGTTGTCTACGGCGCCAACGCGTCCTCAGCGTCCCAAGTCCATCGCCGCCTTATGAAATGGCCGGGCATCCGTGTCACAGCGTTCATGTCCATTACTTTTAGTATGTGACAGCACACAATGTCGTCCCGTTCAAACTTGCAGCATTGGCAGTAGTACTCGCCTTCGCCTATCGAGGCTTTGACGAAGTAGTTCCTTCCTTTGTACGGGTCTTGAGTTACGAATCGACATGCCCAAAATAGAACACACCTTGAATGTATGTTCGTCCACACGGAAAGCTGTGAACATGCTTTGGCACACTTTATTTCTTCACAGAATCGCAAGTTTTGTGTGTTTTCGTTAAACTATCGTGCGCTCTTTTTTTGTACCACCTTATGTTGTCATGGAAATAGAAATACATTTTGTTTGAACATGACAAACATAGTACATTGAACATGGCAAATATAGTACCTTGAACATGCCGACTGTAGTACATTAGACATGGCAACTACAGTACACCAAACATGGCAACTGCAGTACACCAGACATGGCAACTGCAGTACACTAGACATGGCAACTGTAGTACATTTTCAACTAGACATCGTCATTTCCACACCAACATTCCCCAATGGAAGCACATTGCATAAAACATGGCAACTGCATTTTTGTTAAACATGGCATCTACAGTTGAGTAAACATGGCAATTGCATTTCAACAAACATGGCGATTGCATTTTAGTAAACATGGCAACTGCATTTCAAAGATATGTGTCGACAATATAACATTTTTCAGTTGACATTGGCATTTGCATACCAACATGCCCCAATGGAAGTACAATTGCATTAAACATGGCAATCGCACTTCATTGAACATGGAAAATGCATCCGAGCAAGCATGGCAAATGTAATTTTCATTGAACATGGCAATCGCAATTTGAGTAAGCATGGCAACAAGATTTCATTAAACATGGCAATCGTGCATATCATGGCAACTCCATTGCACTCTATATGGCACCCATCGCCTTATCGCTTTTGCGCAAATAAGACATGTAACGCAATCGACTTACTTGTTAAAGATCTTGTTGGTGTATATCTTGCTCATTTGCCTCTCCATCGGTAAATACGTTAGCAATTTTGGCTGCTTTAGTCTTGTGGTCGCTTCTTCTTTGTAGCTCGAGATCCCAGAATTTTTGTTGCAAAGCTGTGTACCGCTTGGCAAACTTTAGCAATGAGTTGCCGGGGCTCACGCATCTGCTTCAAAACAGCATTGAACCCCTCGCCTTGGCGCTGCGTAGTCTGCAGAAGGGAAGAAGCACCGCATGAAGTAGGCGGCACCAGTACATTCGCTTCTCCCACGGGCTAACAAGAGTCTCGTTGTCTTGGACTTGATGTGTTTCAGTCATGGCCATCTAGCTCCTTTCAAACTCCTCCACCCGTCAGCTGTGGTCCACGCACAGCTCAACGCATGTGTGCAGCTCTGGGCCAGTCGACAAGAAAGAACGGTCCTAAGCGTCTCCTCGGCCTTCTTTATAATGTACCACTGCGGTGCACCGCCAACGGAAAGAACCTCCTCTATGCTCGCACGCATTTGAAATCCTGGTCTGTTATTATGTTCATCGGAGCAAGTCCATCCACGCACTCCAAGAACGTCTTGAACAGCCAAACGTACGCATCCGTGTCTTTGTTCCGAACGAGCCCGAAGCCGAACAGCAACGACTGATTGTGCTTATTTATTCCTATGAACGGAGCGCATGGCATCTTGTACATATTAGTGAGATACATCGCGTCGAATGAAATGCAATCTCGGAAATGTTTGTAGGCTCTCCTTGCAGCACCATCCACCTAATACATGTTCCTGACACGGTCCTCATCGTCCAACCTTATCCTCAGAAGAAATCTGGATCTTCCTTCGCTTTCTCATCGAAGTAGGCCATTGTGGCCTCTATGTCACCCAACTTGCTCTCTCTACGGTACTTTGCACCGTAGGTTTGTGACGTCAACTGGTATGTAGGGCATGCTACTCGAGTCCCCTTTTTTGTGGATGAGTGATAGTATCTGGACCATTCTTGATGGACCGACGTTACAATCATGTAGCGACTTCTGATTAACTGTCGGACGGGGTGAATCCTCTGTGGGCGGTCAGAAATTTTACCAGGTCGAACTTATTTATGAGTTTGTGGTTGTGCTCATCAAAATATTAAGTGACCACCCACTGTGCTCCATCTACGTTTAGCTTACACCGGACAGGGCATTCTGTCTTGAGAATGATACCTCTCTTTCGTTCCGGAACGACAGGCGCAACACCTTTCCCCTTCTTGTTCCTCTGTGCCTTGTGGCACCTCATCTCACCTCTGCTGTACTCGTTAGTTCTCTTAATTTTCCTATGGTATTCGGTGTTGACCACAAATCCATGGAACTTTGCATATGTCTGGTAGAATTCCTTTGCTTCTTCGAACGATTCAAATCTCTGCCCAACGTACGGTGGCTGAGGTACCACGATCTCTGATTGCCCACCATATTCATCCCCTTTTGTGCGTCGTCGTCAGTTTCATCATTCACTTGATGTCGGCGGCGGTTCCATCTACTTGAGTGTTGCGGTGCTTGTGTTCAAAGGGGTGCTTGTCGGCATTCTTTGGAATGATTGCCATTTCCGACTACGACTCGACATTGTTTGCGGCATGATTGTCTGGCGGCTGGTGGAACACGTCTTCCGTGCGCTTCGAGCTCCCGCAGAGATGTCCCCGCCCATTTGTTCATCATAGTTGTAGGCCACCTGTAATAGAAAAAACAGTACGAGAGTAAGATTTTTGTTTGAATAACATGTTTATCGCAACGTATCACATCAACTTCGAGTGATTTGGCATGACATCATTTCAAGCGACAGCGGTGAGTGCAATGCGTGGACATGTATGGCAACCGTAGTTGTCCGATCATGGCAGCTACAATCCAACAAACATGGCAACTATTGTTTGCCAATGCACGACAACCAGCTCCTTTTTAGTACGAAAACTTGGGTTACATACGCATGGCACCGCATTCCTGCATACATGGCAAATATTGCTACCAACACATGGCAACCAATGTGTTCTAGCATCAAAACTATTGCATTCTAAGCCCGATCTCACTAGGCAAATGCGATCAACCATTAGTGCTTTGCACACATGCTTTTAGCGATTGGCAAATTTTCAAGACAATACATGACTCATTACACACAACCATTTGTTAGCGTTTTATGCTTGGTTTTCTCCACCATCACTGCTACAAATCTTCTTTTTTGTCACGTGCTATTTTTTGCCACAAAAACAAATGTAGTGCTCTTTTGTGGTTCATTTTTTCCTTACCTTGTTGTGCCCATCTTGTGTGGTCTGTGACACCAAATTGACGTGCTCTATCTGCAATCTGTGAAGCTTGCCACGAGACGTTTGCCGGGTTACCACCACTGTAATAACCTGTAAGAATCGTAGTAGTTGGTCAGTACATGGCAAATGCAGTTTGTGCTAGCATGGCAACCGCAGCTGCTCGCATGGCAACGCAGCCGCTTCGCATGGCAATCGCAAGCTTCGGCATGGCAATCGCAATTGGCCGAACATGGCAATCGCAGCTGTTCTGGTATGGCAACCGCAGCTTTTTTATCCATGGCAATTGTAGTTGTCGATCCATGGCAATCGCAGCTTGTCAACTATGCTCCTTCTCGCTAATTCACCGTCCGCAACTTCACTTTTTATGAATTCACCTGTGTATGACGTTGATGGCGGTACATGGTATTTGCTGATGGCACGCGTCTTTGCATGAAGGTTCTGCATTTTCACCCGTCATAACTCATGAGTCTTTTTGCCAACTTTTGCAAGTTTATTTTTCATGTCCGCACCGGTATGTGTTCTTTTTCGTGTCGTTACCTTGATTAGCCATATTAGCTAGTTGAAGTTGGCTGCCGTACATTTGTCGTTGTTAGCGCATACGTATACGAACTTGCCACGGAGGCCCACCGAGTGTGTTTTGGTCATAAGAACCTGCGAAAAAATGACGATGTACGACATAAGTAGAATGTCATCTTCATCGTTGCGTAACATGGCAACTGTTCTTTTCTTTTGTTATCATGCATCATACCAATGCACGCATCTTTGTTCTAGTAGTGGCGACAACGGCCCTGCAGAAATGAGTTGATTGTACTCGACGCATCCCAAGGGGGGCGTTTCGCCTTTTGAGAACCCCAAGTATCAGCGCCATCTTCGTGATTCATTTTTTTTCCGCGTCTCGCTTCTTCCAATGTGTTCTCAATCACTGCATGAACAAGAACGCATCAACAATCCAGAAGAATAGCATTCTTCCGCTGCTTGCACATAAAAGATAACACGTCAGTATTATTACATTTTCATGTGTAGGCAACCAACACATCGCGGCAAGTAGGACATGCACATGGACACTCTTTTTTCTAAATTTTTGGGTGCTAGCTATCCGCTCGATTAGATGGCAACAGCCACTACAACAGGATGGCAAGCAATAAGTTGACATGGTGGCGCTGACGACAATGATAGGTGGCAACCGACGTTAGACACCAATGGCAATTAATTCTCACACCCCCCATTATTCCAAATTTCTCAATTTTGTCTACCTTTTTATGGATTCATACACATCCATTCATTTACCAACTACGTGCATCAATCTAGTGAGAACTTACGGTTATCTCTTACGTAGTACATGGCAGATCTAGTGTATTAGCTTGGCAAATCGCGAAGACACACAACCCATGTAGTGTATTACCCACATAGGGATGGATCTAGTTGCCAACCTCGTCGGTAATTTTGCAATTTTACGTGCCACGTAGAAGGATCGGAAGCATTAGAGAGATCGGAGATTCACCGCTTTTAGGCCGGTCGTCTTGAGGGCGTTGTTGGATTGGGGGTGGGGGAGGGTGGGGGTGGGGAGTGCGGCTGGGGGGTGTGGGGGTGTGGTTTGCGGTGGGAAGGGCCTACGGATCTGCTCTGGTTGCCATGGCAACCCCAGAAGGCCGGCGATGGAGGTAGGGGTTCGGGAGGTGGAAGAAGATGGCGGCAGTCGGGATTCGGAGGTGGGAGAAGAGGCCGGATGGCTGGATCGTCTTGAATTTCTTGAGTCCTCACAGCCCGCACGTCCGGCGGGGTTGCCACACCTGCCGACGTCTGGGCCGTGCTTTTGTCTTGTGACGTGGTCGTCTTGGCTGGTTCCTATCCATACCACACAAGGCGTGTGGACGGGTTTCTATCCATGCCACACGTGTGACAGTTATCGGGACCCAATCTTAATGAAGCCCTACTCCGTCGGATACTCCGTTATTTTTAAGGGACAGGATAGAAATACTTACCAGTACCGGGGAAAATGTGTGTCTGTTTTCTAATCCCCACCGCATCCATCAAGCTCGCCCGCCGCCCCCATCCCGCTGTCGTGTGCCGTCCCCGTCACCGGCCTTTGTTTTCTAATCCCCGCCGGATCCGTCAAGCAAGGAGAAATCTGCTCGTCGTGGTCTCTCTCGTGGAGTGCGGTTTCTAAATTCAAGAGAGAGAGAGAGAGAGAGTCCTACTTGCTTCTCTCTCCTCTCGCGAGTCCAATCGCGGGGATAGGGATGGAGAGCTCCAACGGCAAGCCGCCGCAGGGAGAGGAAGAGGGGAAGGCGGCGGGGTCGATCGGAGGCTACGAGTCGCTGCACCGGCTCCTCGAGTCCAACCTCTCCCCCGAGCTCTTCAAGGTGCGTACCCTCGCCCGCTATCTCCTCAGAGCCAGTCGCTCGGTCGGCCTGGTTGGTTGGGTGAAATATTTGTACAAATGAAAAGATCTCGAGGGAATCGCACTGCGTGCGTGGTTCAGTCGATATGTATCGAGGAACCTGATGAACTATGTAAGCGGATTCAGTTGGTTGTTTCCCAACACAAACACCAGTCAACTGTCAGATAGCCACAATCTTCTAGTATAGTGAAATAAGTAATTGATGCAGTGCGAGAATTTGCATGTCTGTCTATCCGACCTGTGTCCGGGATCTGTTTTCTATAAAATCATTCAACGAATTCGTATCCAAATTGTGCGATGATGTTAGTAGTCTGTGTTCGTGATCTATTGTTCAGGTACCTGTATTTTCTCACCTGTACTTTATTTCCGATATACTGATGGTATTTAGATCCATCTTGTTTTAGGAATCTATTTAGGCTCAATTTGCTTATACTGAGTTTTCTTTAACTTATGTTCTCCATTTGGTGACAGGAGGCAAGCCGGTTGCTTTTGGGGCTGAATTGTGCACACCCTCTTGAGGCTGTTTCCCTGCCCGGGGCCACCACTGATCTTGCCAAAGCGCATAATTTCGATGTGCAGGTTATCTATGAATAAATTGCCTTCATTTTAGATAGCTGTGGTAGATTATGAACTGATCTTGTAATTTCTAGACATCATATTTTGAAAACAAGGCAGCACCTAACAATTGAAACTATTTGTTTGCTTTCTCTTTTTTGAAAATTTTAAACTCTTAGCTGCTTGTATTACAGGCATTCCGTTTTAACGCTGACAAAGAGCATATGAGGCAACCACGGATTGTTCGAGTTGGCCTAATTCAGAACTCAATTGCTGTTCCAACGACTTGTCATTTTGCTGATCAAAAGAAGTCTATCATGGAGAAAATAAAACCCATCATAGATGCAGCTGGTGCTTCTGGTGTCAATATTTTGTGCTTACAGGTACTTCTAACATTGGTGATTTAGTTGTGGTGTTCTCCTGTGACTCTTGTCTGCATCTTTGTTTTCAAACCTGGTGTCCTATTAGTCTAAATATATGAGACTCTGCTTGGCATATCCTGTGCTTCAACTTCTGCCAGCTAAGAGAAGTTCGAGCCTTAAATAAACTGTCACTTTCTCTGCCCATCATCTTGAGAAACTGAAAACCACCTATTTAAATAAGCCAGAAGCTGTCGAGTAGCCGCTTCTGTGGCTTCAGAATCTCTCTGGTCTCCTATTCCAAGCACCACTGAAGGAAAAAAAGTCCTTCCATTTGCGATCACTCAGAAAAAAATATCCTTTTATCCAAACGAACCTTATAGGCCGATACTTCTTACCAAATAGCTTTGCCACCTTCTATGAGATGCTACCTTTTTGGGCTTCTAAGCACCAAAAGGTAGCTTCTTGGAAAAGCTTAAGCCAGTCCAAACTAGCTATAATATTGAGACATGTTTGCTTCATATTTCCACAGAAGCCGATCATTTGTTGTGATTCATACCCTCAAATTTCAGGAAGCCTGGACAATGCCATTTGCCTTCTGCACGCGTGAAAAAAGATGGTGTGAGTTTGCTGAGCCTGTTGATGGAGAATCTACTCAGTTTCTTCAAGAGCTTGCACAGAAATATAACATGGTAATTGTTAGCCCTATCCTTGAAAGGGATATAAACCATGGAGAGACTATATGGAATACCGTTGTTGTAATTGGAAATAACGGCAACATAATTGGCATTCATCGAAAGGTATGCATATCAGTACATTTTTCTTTCCTTTGGTTGCATTTCCCTTTTTCTTCCTTCTACCTGAAAGTATTTTTAGTCTCTAACTGAACACTACTGCAGAATCACATCCCAAGAGTTGGCGACTTCAATGAGAGCACATACTATATGGAAGGTAACACTGGGCATCCAGTGTTTGAAACAGCTTATGGCAAGATTGCTGTAAACATCTGCTATGGCAGGCATCATCCTCTGAATTGGCTTGCGTTTGGCCTCAATGGAGCTGAAATAGTTTTCAACCCATCTGCAACTGTCGGTGAACTTAGTGAACCAATGTGGCCTATTGAGGTCAGATAAAACTATTCACATGGCATTTGTTATTATTTCTGCTACTATTCATGCTGGAGCAACCCTGATGCTAAGCTGGTCCATTTCAGGCAAGGAATGCTGCCATTGCAAATAGCTACTTTGTCGGATCAATTAACCGGGTAGGCACAGAGGTATTCCCGAACCCATTCACTTCTGGTGATGGGAAACCTCAGCATGCCGACTTCGGTCATTTCTATGGATCCAGCCATTTCTCAGCGCCTGATGCTTCCTGCACCCCATCGCTATCGCGCTACCGAGATGGCTTGATGATATCTGACATGGACCTGAACTTATGCCGCCAGATCAAAGACAAGTGGGCCTTCCGCATGACTGCTCGGTATGACATGTATGCTAACTTGCTTTCAGAGTACTTGAAGCCAGATTTTAAGCCTCAAGTCATCACCGATCCGCTGATAAATAAGAGGGCTTAATTCTGGATCAGTTGGGTCTAAGCAGACGAAGTCGATGCCCTTTCCCTTCTTTTCTGTATATGTTGTATAATTATAAAAATAAATCAGTAAACATCTTTTGATCAAGTTTCCATGGTGTGACTTTACCCGATGTTGAAATCTTACATATTCACCCTTTTATGTTGTGAATTTCCAAGTGAATGTTCTTTGAATAAAATACACCACACAATGGCCCCCATATATAAAAAGAATCCTAGTTGGATTTACATTATGGATGTCGCACAACTAAGGGCGCAGATTCTCTGAGGTAAGTTACCTGCCTTTGGCTTGCTGACATGTGGGCCATCTTGTTCCTGGGCGCACATGTCAGCCACTGTAAAGGCAGGTGACGTAAGTCAGAGAATCCTTACAGCCCGACTAAGCATCATTGTCCAAAGAGATGAACAGCTGCCATATGATGCTGTGCATTCTTTTTAGACTAATGCAATTAGGCCAGCCCTAGGGGTTGGCTATAGAGTGCATAATCCTTTAATTTACTATAAGCTCCCTAGGGGTTAAAGCTCTCACAATTAATTGAGGTGTATAATTTGAGATCTTGCCACATAATTTTGACCTGGTCATTTTCTCGGTGGGTCCCTTTGGTCACTGCACGTTAATTTATTTTGTCACTGCATGGGATTTTAGTCCGGGCATTCGGTCTAACTGTTTGGTTCTTCAAGCGATAAAGAAATTCTGTTCCTACATATATGTGATGACTGATCGGTTATTCCACAAATGAAAAACCAATTGTTTTTTCCACCATGAACTCGGTTCGGTCCCCGGTCATGACCGAAGAGGACATATATTTAATGGGAGGAACAAATCAAGAGTCAAATCTTGAGCAAGAAACGATGCAATATACAAGCAGGAATCAAGCACGGGCAGAAATGCTAGGAAGGAACTGTTGTCAAAAATCATTGTAGGCGGGCCGCCGGTCACTTTGCGAGTGCTACGAGTGCCATCTGTGACCATGAAGGAGCCATGGCCAATCATTGTAGGCGGGCCGCCGGTCACTTTGCGAGTGCTACGAGTGCCATCTGTGACCATGAAGGAGCCATGGCCGTCGCGCACATGTGAACAACCGGCCGCTGTGTGTCAGGAGATATAACCACAACCTTCGGCCATGACGGAGCCATGGTGGCCACCGCATACAAGTCATGGGCACCACTGGTTATCGTAACTATGCGTGGTAGGCGAATGGAGGCGGTGACGGTGTAGTGAAGAATGGAACACATTAGGGTTGGGGGTTGCGTATGTTTTTTTTTTTGAACTTAGGGGGTTGCGTATGTTTGGGCTGAGGTAAGGCTACGTGGTATAGTCCGGTTTTGAACATTTGCTAACCTTTTTGACATCGGTCCTGGTTTTTTGGGTCCAGTTTTCGGTTCGCGGTTTTGTGCCAACCCACCGGTCAAACGCTTGTTACACCTAGCCCGGTCTGATATCCTCATGTCACCTAGTTGCCCTTTTCGACAGTGTGTGTCTCCTTCGCATGTGTTGCTTAGTTGGGTTCCTAGGGAGAGACAAGAAGGGGCGCTTTGCTACTTCTGTGAGTGCGTGTGTCAGTTCATTCGATGGTTGTGTGTTTGGGCCGGCCCCCCCCCCCCCCCCTTTCAAAGATTGAATGATGTTGTGGCCTTGCGGATGCTGATTTTGGTAGCGTAGATACCATGACAGATACCATGACAGATGAGCTGGGGAACTTCCTGTATAGTGAACATATCAAAGATGAAGGAGGGAAAGAAGACCAAGTTTAGTGTGATAGTGTCAGCATCATGGAGCACAAGGTTGGGTTCCACATCACCGAGGCCACCAGAATATGTTTTGTTAACGGGTAAAATCAACTTTCGACCAGGCGGTATCCATAGTACCGTGGTCAGAAATTAGTGAGGGTGTGTACAACGACCTTATGTCGAAGGTCGTCGTACACTCAACAAAGTGGCACGATTATCTTTTTAATAGGTTCAGTTGCCTCATCGGAGCGTGACCTACATCTCATAGGAGGTCGTCGAGAGTGGTGCCCGACGCACAGGGTACTTAGAGTGCATCCGCTTCCGGTGTCCCACCACTCCCAACTAGTACGAGCCTTACAAGGTCCCTTAGACTCTGAGCTCTCAGCCTTTGTTTGCCCTCCTGAAGGGTCTTGGAAGGGAGAGTGACCCTCCACTTGAGTGTACTCAAGTGAGAGTGAGTTGGTTACATGCTCATGGGGGCTTTATATAGCCTAAGGAGGTGAGAGGATAGAACTAGGTAATTTTTCGTCCTTTAGCCTATGTGCTCCTTATTGGACTAGGAGGTGGGTTGTGGCCCATTAGGTGGGAACCCCTATAGTAGGATATGCCTTTTTGCTTGGGCTTGGGTCTCTTTGCTCCCCTGTCTCCTCTCTTGACTTATTCTTTTTTGGGGTCTTCTTCTTTTGACTTGACCGATCTCGACTGGTGGTGTGGCATTCCATGTAAGATAGGGGTGGCGCCTTAAATAGGGTTGAAATCCACTACTACAACATGTTTCGAGTCCAACGAGTATGTGTAGGAACTACCACATGTCGTGTGACTACTGCACTTTGATTACTTTAACGATCATGCTTTGTTTTCCCTTTTGTCACAATCCTTCTTTTAGTTTCAGTTTGGGGATAGGTCCAGAGGATAGGTCTTGTCATCCTGACTCCTAATAGTCGAAGCGGATGGGGAGTTTTGTCAGTGGGTTATGGAGTTATGGTTGTTGTGATAGTGCACGAGTACCACAATTCGTTCTTGCATTGAGGGGAACGGCGTTGTTTGTCTCTTTATTATGGGCGGTGTCTCATGGTTTTCTCTATTTTTGTTGTTTGTGTGCATTTGTTGGTTGGAGTCCTTCGATTTATTTGTTCCTCTGTTGCCTATGGCTTTGATCTTGTGTATGTGGCTGGCATGTGTTCTGCTAATAAAAGGAACACTAAAGCAACCTTAGGACGATCACTCCACTAAAAAACAATAGCAACAACATTAGCTAAACACATTAAATACAAGAGCAATTACCAGAGAGACGCTCGGAGGCAAGCGACGCGGCAAAGCGTGCATAAGCTTCTAGTAGTACATTAATTCCAATCCAATTTTTGTCCTGTTTAGAGCATCTCCAGCTATACCCTCGCCATGTCCATGTCAACAGTCCAAACATGAGAGAGAAGAAAAAAGCCTACCCAACCGCCTATTTGTCAGGGTTTTTTGACACCCCTCAAACCCAACCATATGTTGGGAGGGGGATATGATGGCGATGGCGTCCGTGCCTGTTTGGACAGACTGCCACGTCAGCCAAATCCCACCCAAACCACTCAGGCCCATTTGCAGCTACACTTCCTCTTTCCCCCTATCTCTCGGTTTCCCACAAGGACGGAGCATGGATGGCGGCTCCACCATGCCGGGAGCTCGCGGCCGCCACCCGGGTCACCGGCCTCGAAGGCCAACCTCTGGTACTCCTCCACCAGGGGCGGTTCACCTCCTTAGGGGCACAGAGGCGGCCGCGCGCCCTAGAGCTGGACTCCGGAGTGTCATGGACGTCGTCTCGTGTCGCGATCACCGCCAAGCCACACGGAGTCGCGATCGCTGCAACGCTGAACAGAGCCGTGGCCACCACCTAGCGGCACCGGAATGCTGTTGGTGCCAGCCTGCGCATGTATGGGGCCACGACTTAATGAAAAGTGCGCCCATACCAGATGTCGTGTAGCATGTCATTGTTGTGTCATATGTAAGAGTATGGGCCCTCGAACTAGTGAATTCGGGCATGGTGATTGATGACAAGGATCTCCGACCAAAAAGGGTCGTGGGTGGTGTAGTACGAATCCTCCAGCGCCTCCGGCGACAGGCGCGCCCGATACATGGCGATGGCGCGTGTCATGCCGATGGAGCCAAAGGGCATCGGCGCTACCGGAACGCCGTAGACGCTCAGGCGCCATCCGATGCGTACGGGGATGCCTAAATGGGCGAGCTCCTGTGCCTAGGCCATGGTGTCTTTGTTGTCACCATCGTCGTGGAGGTGCACGGTGGCCGACTATGGTTTCGTTGGGAGGTGGTGGCGATTGATGTTGTACGATGAAGAGGGGTGGGAGCGCCATATATGAGCGAGGAAGGGGAGGTGGATGGGCGCCGGTGGAGGAGAAAACACTACCATTAAGGGTGCACCGGATGATACCGAACCTTAGACCCCAAGGTGACTATGAACTAGGATATCGAGGGGAATGATTTTAACTTGAGGAGTTCATGTATTCAAAGTGTGTTAATACTTTGCTCTGGTTCTCTATTAAAAGGAGCGTCTTAATTACCCTTAGTTTCCATTAGAACCCCGCTGCCACGGGAGACAAAAGTGTTGGGGAACGTAGCAGAAATTCAAAAATTTTCCTACGTGTCACCAAGATCTGTCTATGGAGAAACTAGCAACGAGGGAAGGAGAGTGCATCTACATACCCTTGTAGATCGCTAAGCGGAAGCGTTCATGAGAACGAGGTTGAAGGAGTCGTACTCGTCGTGATCCAAATCACCGGAGATCCTAGTGCCGAACGGACGGCACCTCCGCGTTCAACACACGTACAGCCGGTGACGTCTCCCACGCCTTGATCCAGCAAGGAGAGATGGAGAGGTTGAGGAAGACTCCGTCCAGCAGCAGCACAACGGCGTGGTGGTGGTGGAGGAGCGTGGCAATCCAGCAGGGCTTCGCCAAGCACCACGGGAGAGGAGGAGGAGGAGAGGCAGGGCTGCACCAAGAGAGGGAGAGAACTCATGTGTTGGGCAGCCCCCAGGGCTCAAGTATTTATAGGGGAGAGGGAGGTGGCTGCGCCCCCTTTAGGGTTTCCCCACCCCAAGGGGTGCGGCCAGCCCTAGATCCCATCTAGGGGGGGCGGCCAAGGGGGGAGGAGTGCCTCCCAAGTCAAGTGGAGGCCTCCCCCTTTAGGGTTTTACCCTTCCCATGCGCATGGGCCTTGGGGGCTGGTGCCCTGGCCCATTAAGGCTAGGGCGCCCCTACAGCCCATGCTACTGTATTGGACGTGGTGGAACAATTTCCGGACCTCTGGACCCCTCCGAATCCTCCGGAACCTTCCGAAGCTTCCGGTACAATACCGAAAAAACCCGAACTTTTTCCTAACCCAAACAACAACTTTCCATATATAAATCTTTACCTCCGGACCATTCCGGAACTCCTCGTGACGTCCGGGATCTCATCCGGGACTCGAACAACATTCGGTAACCACATACAAACTTCCTTTATAACCCTAAGCGCCATCGAACCTTAAGTGTGTAGACCCTACGGGTTCGGGAGACATGTAGACATGACCAGACGTTCTCCGTCAATAACCAACAGCGGGATCTGGATACCCATGTTGGCTCCCACATGTTCCACGATGATCTCATCGGATTAACCACGATGTCAAGGACTCATTCGATCCCGTATACAATTCCCTTTGTCTAACGGTATTGTACTTGCCCGAGATTCGATCGTCGGTATCCCGATACCTTGTTCAATCGCGTTACCGGCAAGTCTCTTTACTCGTTCCGTAACACATCATCCCGTGATCAACCCCTTGGTCACATTGTGCACATTATGATGATGTCCTACCGAGTGGGCCCAGAGATACCTCTCCGTTTACACGGAGTGACAAATCCCGCCTCGATTCGTACAACCCAATGTACACTTTCGGAGATACATGTAGTGCACCTTTATAGTCACCCAGTTACGTTGTGACGTTTGGTACACCCAAAGCATTCCTACGGTATCCGGGAGTTGCACGATCTCATGGTCTAAGGAAAAGATACTTGACATTAGAAAAGCTTTAGCATACGAACTACGATCTTTGTGCTAGGCTTAGGATTGGGTCTTGTCCATCACATCATTCTCCTAATGATGTGATCCCGTTATCAATGACATCCAATGTCCATGGTCGAAACCGTAACCATCTATTGATCAACGAGCTAGTCAACTAGAGGCTTACTAGGGACACGGTGTTGTCTATGTATCCACACATGTATATGAGTTTCCTATCAATACAATTATAGCATGGATAATAAACTATTATCATAACCAATTTATTATTGCCTCTAGGGCATATTTCCAACAAAAAGATGTTACACAAGTTCTTATCACAAGCACGTATGACTATATAGGGATTACATGCCTGCATATGAATGATGAACTGGAGCTTCTGCGTATCGCTCTATGTTGTGACAGTTACATATTGAATCTCATCTGAATATCCATCGCTACTCCATGCATACACTTTAATACTATTGCCTTTGATCAAGTTACTACTACTCTGCTTGCTACTAATCTGCTACTACTGTTATTACTGCTACTATTACTTTGCTATCATATTACTGTGCTACTAATAAATTGTTGCAATGAAGTGATTCTCAGGTGTGCACGTGATTGAATTGACAACTCAACTGCTAAGGCTTATAAACATTTTGGCTCCCTTGTGTTGAATTATTAATTTTGGGTGAAATACTACCCTCAAAGATGGTTGCGATCTTCTATACTTGTGGGCTATCAAAATACCGTAGTAACTTTTTATCAAGAAAAAAGTTGTTGAAATATACTCCGGTATCTTAAGTGTAAAGTAGCAACGTAGTATACGAACTGAGACCTCATGACTTACATACAAACACCGCACTTTGACCAGGGAGGAAAGTTGTTGAAACATACCTGTGATAACTTTTGTGTAAATAGCATGATAATTTATGACATGATATATACAAATACTGTGATAATTTTGACCCAGGGAAAAAAATTGAAACATACATCCGTAACTTCGGTGTAAACACCATAATAACTTACTCATGCATGGTAACTTTTGACCGGATCAAAAGTCATCAGATTAAAACAACATGAGATCTAGTTTCGAAGCTCTCGCCGCATGAATTTATCAGTGAAACTGGATTTTGAACCGGACCGACGGTTTGAACTATAAAACATTTTGAACTTTCAAATTTATGTGTAATCTTTGCCGACATCAGCAGGCATGCATGCAAATGTCATTGCCATCGAGTAAACATTATAATCGACATTGAGAATGAAAATGGCATTGATATTATCTTCAGGATATCAAAAAATAAAAATTATAATAAATTTACGCTGATTTTTCTTTTCTAAATAAAATTTACGTCATTGAGAAATTGATCATAGACTCATCATCATTTTTTATGCAGCACAGTGCGGTGCGAAAAACCGAGCCACATGACTATCTTAATTTTCCTTAAGGTAGCTTCAGCCCGCTAGTAATGATCAAATTGGTTAAAAATGCCATAAACATTATTGTGCTCAGAATTGTCACACTTCACACACAATAAAAAATTCAAATAAAACTTTAACTCTAATGATGATTCATAATTGTGCTTAGAATTAATATTATTTTATAACATTAATTTCATCATTGAAATAATATTTGAAAGGTGATCTTCATAAAAGATGACACAAGAAAATGACATCAACATCAATATGAAACCACGTTTTGCAAATAAAATTTTCGGTTTGTTCCATTCTTCTCTGAAAATTGAATCATAATTTACAATGCATTTTAGTGGCAATTTTATTTATAGCAGTGCAAAAACATTTTAGAATAAACATAATATGGGAAAAAGGCACTGAATAAAATGAAAAGTCCAGAACATAACATGGCCCACGGATGCCAATTAGACACATATCCCACCAGATTTTAATCCTCAAACTAGAAAGAAAAACATTTCTTTGCTCCGCCAGGACAACCTAGGCCGTTGGCCATGGTCAGATTTGGCCCGTTTAGCACCCCCGTTCCAGGCTGTGTCTCCGCTCTATCGCCAGCCGTTGGATCAGATCGAACAACTCCGGACTTATCCGCTCCTGACGAGAGAGGCGATTCCAGCGGCGATTCCTATCCGGCGACACCATCCATGGCGGCGCGGTGGCTGTGTTCGGCGGAGCAGCGTGCGACGGGCCAAGTCCTGCGCGCTCCTCCGTCGACCGTGGCTGCCGGCGACGCGCGCATGGCGTCCGGTGACGAGTTTGTGGAGCCGAGCGGCGGTCACCACGACATGAGGAGGAGACGGCGGCGTGCGCGGACGGGTGCATCTTTCAGCGCGTCGTCCGAGGGACGGCGGCGTTGCCGGCCTCGCCGTCCTCACACAACAGCGCGACAGTGCAGACCCCGAAGGCCTTCGCCATCCAAGGTAAGCCCCCACCTTTTCTTTGATTTCTGCATTTTGGGCTTCAAAATTTGGGGATTTTCGATCTAGGGTCAGGGTTTCGTATTTGGGGGAAATTGGGGATTTCATAAATTTGCTAATTCCGCTCCTCGTTGCTACCAAAAACGTATAAAGTGTTAATCCATCATAAACATGAAGTATAGTCCCTTGATCATGATCAGATAATCAATCACAGAGAATATTTGTGCCCTAAACATGTAAATAAGACCATTATGCTTGGACAGAAAACCATTTAGATTGCAATCATATCGCGTGGTGAAACCATTATCGTTAGAATATAACCGAAATAAGTTAGCAGTAAAACATGAACGTTGGTTGCTAACTGTAAACCATTAGAATTTAATCATGTTCAGTTAGCACTAGCGTATGAAATTAGACCGTGGCGTTAGCAATCAACTTCAACCATGGTCTACCAAACATGCTCATGATACCAATATTAGAATGAACATCATTAGGATCTACTCCCTCTATTACTTGTCTCGAAAATGGATGTATCTAGAACTAAAATACTAAAAGATACATCCATTTCTGCGACAAGTAATTCCGAACGGAGGGAGTAGATCTCTGATTGGAACACCTTAAACCATTGTCGCAAGTTTTGAAATTTTGACCAACTTTATAGGGAAAAGTAGTGGTCAGAGGGAGTACATAAATAAACCAGTGTTTCTTTAAGCACCAGTGCTTATTTGTATAGGATAGACGCTTACTTAGGCGTCTAGAAATAGGCACTGGTGCTTCAGAAAAATCTGGTTTATTTTTCTAAGCACCTCCCTAAGCATCTAGCATTGTACAGGGCCTAAGTGTGGCGGAATATGATGTACTAACCATTATTTGCAGGGACCAGTAGAGTATAGCCCATGTACTAACCGTTATTTGCAGGGACCAGTAGAGTATAGCCCATGCTGGATGCACCTTGGGATCTCCAGCAAGGGGGAGATGGCTGGGGAAGAAAGGCGGCAGCAGGGTAGATGGCAGCAGGAAGCCACCGGCTCTGCCTTGCGGTGTCCGGCGGTGGATGTTGGCCTTTTGATCCCCTTAGCACCCTTTTAGGATCAGCGGTTAGGAGTTTGTTGGGGTTTAACCCATGTATACCTGTGTACATCTGCCCATGGGGCACAACCTCCTACTTTTATATCTTACTAGCAAGATGCCCGTGCGTTGCACGGAACATCAAGATCTTATGGGAGAAAAGGATGGACGAGGGAAGGCCTTATTATCTGCAAATATGAAGAGGAGTGCGGGTAAATTTTCATAGTTTCCTTTCTATCCGTTAGATATAGATCGGACGGCCTATATTCCAGGATGGCAGGCACACCATCATCACCAACTCTGCTTTTTATAAGAGTAGAGATATCCAATAACCGAAAAACAGGACGAGCCTACACAAAATTACCTCCCATCAAACAAAGAGAAATATCCTAGACGGACCTACTCCTACATATCTACACTAATTTTCTTCTGCACCTCCTTTTGGCATTCATGGTAAATAGAGAAATGCTCAGATAGAACATTTGGATTGAATTTTGGGTATATGATTATCAAACAAGAGAAAGGTCCCAGATTATTCAAACTGCAGAATACCAGCAACGAACACAGCGTTTTTCTGGAAGCCAGTGTACTAGGATGCTATTTCTTTTACAGACCAGAAAAAGGGGGGAAATATAGTTACATGGGAATTGAATCTGCACACACAGCAGGCATGCAAAACAGAATCCCTGCAAAAGCTGTCAAAAGCTATACTCACATATCAGCTAGCTGCTCAAAACATCAGGCTAGCAAGGAGCCGAAACAAGGGAAATGAATAGTACTAGTATTGTGTTGCCAGGAGAAGCACCAGCAATCTTCAACAAAGAACACACTTCCTTCGGTTGCAGCACCACCCTCAATAGATTAATCTTTGTATCGTGCTTTCGCTGCATTAAACACCTCCCTTGCTGCCTACTCCAAACAACTCTGTTCCCAACAGCAGCAGCAGATTTTGCATCTCCTCCTTTAACCGCAGCGCGAAGACCAAATTATGAAGCCAATGGCTTATCAGTTTAACAACTATTACCTCCGTCCAGAAAAGCTTGCGTTCGATTTATCTAGATACGGATACATCCATTTGAGAGACAAGCTTTTTTGGGACAGAGGGAGTATGTTGGAAGCATGCTCTGTTTCTAGTATTAATTCCAGACCGACCATAACACAGCTGCTAGTCCAACCAGAACAAGGCACTTAGTGTTGCCAGTAAAAAGAATGAACCAAACTTGCCAACGGACTGAATAATTACAGTTTTATTAGTAGTAAGAGAAAGAGATACAAAATAGTGGTCCACTGAATTATCCGACTTTACAATGGTGCTATCTAGGAGTATAAATCAGCTCTTAACACTTCCATGCCAAAGGGTTAGTAATTGGGCTGTTGGAGTCCATGATTCAACAAGGATTCATGGGAGGAATAATCTGAAGTGACAAGACATACGTGTTGGTGTTGGTGTGGTGTTTAGATCATTCAAACATGGGAAGCTCTGTTGCTGCTCCAATACTGATTCGGTTACTTTCATATAATAAGATGGTCAGTGAAGATCTCCCACCTTACTGGGCTTCACCCTTCAAGAAGGGTCTTCTGAGACAGAACCATGAATACGCCGTCCAGTGATTATTTCTGCCCGGGCCCTCCATCTGCTCTCCGGGATATGGAATTTGTTGGAAAACATTTGACCCCAAGTCTAACACAATAGCCCAATCTTGATGCTTGACTGTATCGTGCTCTACAAAGTAGAGACAATTTCTCCGGATCATAGTGAAGTCCTTGGCACAGAGGGCAAACGCGTCACCTTGACCCAAGAAGAGCGAGTACTCGCCGAGATCCGTGACCTTGTCCCGCAGCTCCAGGCGCTCCGCTGCCCAATCCGGGCGGTAAACTTCGACAGCCTTTATGTTGGGCGCACGGTACATCACAACAAGCAGCAACTCGCCATTGAATGCGACCACATAACACGTCGGCCTGCCACCGCCAGGGAACTGTCGAAATCCATGGCGCTCTCGCAGAGCACTGTAAAGGTACGTGCTCCGGACAAGCTTGGGAGGGGAGCGGTCAAGATCATAGACGTAAAGGGTCCACCCGACGTCGGTGAAGTAGAATTTCCCCTGATGGAATGCTGCGCTATCGATTCTGCCGTTTGGCCGCTCGAGCTGCATAGTCCATGCGGCATCTGCAGGCCGCCAGAAGAAGAGCGTCTGGCCCATGCAAGTGCCAGTGCTGTAGAGCTTCTGGCTTGCGATCGCCATCCAGTCAGGCGAGGTGAGCGGGTCTCCTGAGAGGAAGACTTGGACAACGGCGGGCAAACAGGGCAGAAAGATCTCAGCTTCAGAGAGGGGCTCCCAGAGGACAAACCGCGTTGGGGATTGCAGGTTGTCCATGAGAGCAAGCCAGCCAAGGGGCGTGCCGCAGCAATATGGTAGGCCCGCCGGCGTGGGCGTGCCCAAGTAGATCCGTCGGCCGCCAAGGGGCAGCCAAAACGAGTGTTCGCCGACCGGGCCAAGCAGGCTCCATGGTTCGCGGCCGGCGATGATCCATGGACGGCAGGCGGCCAGCCGGGAAGTGGATGCGCGCCAGTGGGAGCATACCTGATGGATGTGGATCCGGTCCGCGTCGCCTGGCAGGCGGCCGGAGATTTCCGCGAGTAGCTCCGCCGGGATGGAGATCCAGCCGGCCATCTTTTGAGGGGTAGAGAGGGGATGCGTTGGACGGTCGTGTGTGGTCTCTTGGTCTTTTTATTAGGGCGCGCGTGCGTGGTACGTCGCATCCGAGTCAGGAACGCTGCCGATGGTGCGTTTCGATCGTACGCTGGCTCGGCTTATCGCTAATTCGCTATAGACTGGTTTAGGCTTAGCTAGGCTGGAAGTGCACTCTAACAGATCAGTACATGGAATTATTATGTACAGATGAGACTTCCAAGCTGAATATTTGAGTGCACTTCTTGTTTGAAGATTTTGTTCACAGCAGCAGGTTGACGGCCGCAGCTGTTTGGCATCAAATTCAGAAGATGCAATAACGGTTTAGATCAGATTATTACCAACTCCTAGTTGCAGCGGAAGAAGACGAGTCGATGTAGATCGTACTTGAAATCCCTCAAACTGTTCACGAACGATCCCTCAAACGGAGTACCGAAAGTACAGTCTCCACGGTTTACAAGCGTACAGTCTTCATGATCCGCCAGCGCTTTGCCGTCCAGAGCTAATCGTTGCCAGATAATTAGAGGGAGGAGATTAAAACCATATTGGGCATCTAATTATGAGGATTAAAGAGGATCTAGATCTAGCTCTAATTGGGTTCTCCCGCACTGTCTTGAATGACAGAAGCCCGCGCTCTCTCCAACATTTGGTTCGAATGAAAATCTATGATATTTTGGGTGCTCGCGCGCGCTCTCTCGAATATTCGATGAAAATAGATCCAGCCCAACCAACACCACTTCCTCCTCCTCTCCTCTCCCCTCGATACGATCCCCTCCAAACCCGCCACCGCCGACCTGCTCTCCACCAACCTCACCGGCAACCTCGTCTCCTCCAGCCCTACCGGCGACCTCCCGCCTCGCCCTGCACCCCGCCGAAGGCGCCCCCCACCCTCTCCTTCTCTTTCAAGAAGGGAGGCCCCAGATCTACTGGTCGCGGCAACCACCGCCACCGCCTCCTCCTCCTTCCACCCCACCTAGCCGCCCGCCGCCTCCGACCTCCGCAGCTCTCCGTCCCTCTCTTCCTCCTCGCGCCCGAAACCCTAGCTCGCGGCCATGGCGACCGAGCTCAGGACCCCTCTCCTCCAAGACCAAAACACACGCAACAAGCCGGGGCGACTTCAACGCCCCGCGCCTCCTCGACGGCAGTACAGTCGTGTTCCTCGTGCGCGGTATCTATGCCCCCTCAACCAGAGAGGAGAGGGGAGGGGAGGCGGAGATGCTGCTGCACGGGCTGACGGGGAAGAACAAGCAGGCGTGGAAGGAGGCCAAGATCTGCGACACGGCGGTGCTGGTCAAGAGCGACGTGCTCGACCTCGGCGACTTCAACTTCTCCGTCCTCAACGCGTCTGCAAGATCCTCGCTCGGCAAGGACGACGGCGTCTCCTTCCATCTCGTTAGCGCCACCGCACCCAACCCCCGTAGGCAGTCGCCCCCTCTCCCTTCCCTCTTCCTCCCACCTTCGCATTGCATCGCTGACGCACCACGCCGCCGTGTAATCGCTGGCTCTCCTACGCGTGCTTTCAATTTCCTCTTGGGGTTGTCAATACCAGGGCTATTGCCTAAGTACTTTACTGAAAAACTATTTTAATGAAGTTCTTATTTTGTGTCAATAATATTTTCTCAATCAACAATATGTCAATGCACATATAATTGTTTCGAAATATTATTATGCCCCCACTTTTTTTTTTTGTAAATACAAGCATCTTCGCTTCTACCGATGAAATCATATTATTTGACTATTTCATCAAAACAAAGATTCCAACTCCCTTGTGCTTGCTTCAGTCCATTATAGGATATCTGGAAGTTTGCACACTTACTAGCATCCTCTAGATGAGAAAATTACCTCATGCCATATCATATATACAACAGTTCTATCTCCATCTCATGGAAACCCTTTTGACATCCATCTATTATATCTCATAACTGAAATATGTAGTAATTGCTAGTTTAACCCGAACTGACTTTAAGTATTGCCCTGACGAGACAATTTCATTATAGCTAACTCCTTCGATCCTGTCATAAACTATTAGTAACAAGTCAAGCTTTATAAAACATTTTTATTTTTGTCATTTAATAGATCCATTACTGTGCGTTAGACTCTAAGTCTTTCGGAGGGTTTATTGGTACGTCTCCGATGTGTCTATAATTTTTGATTGTTTCATGCTATTATATTATCAATCTTGTATGCTTTATATGTTATTTTATATCAGTTTTGGGAACTAACCTATTAACTCAATGCCTAGTATCAGTTGCTGTTTTTTGCATGTTCCGAAGGGTTTGAGCAAGCAAAACCCTGCGGGTTCCATCCCTGTTGCCATCTTGACCCAAAATGTGATTTTCTTTCCACTGTTGGTCAAATTCCAAATGATCCCAAAATGTGATTTTCTTTCCACAGTTGGTCAAATTCCAAATGATTTCACCAAAGCCTTAGCAAGACAACAACTAGAAGATTTTAAAACCAATCTCAACATGGTAAATATGTGAGTGGGCATGTTAAATTGGACGTGTTAACCATTGTATCAAGGAACAACGCCTTTTCTCATTAGAAAAGACACCCAAAGGGCATCTATAACTGAACATAATCAATAAAACAATATGCAATACAATGGAAATACAACAAGATGAAATATGACCAACAAATAATAGTATCACAATGAAAACCATCCTAGCCGTCATCTTCCTTCAATTGTACATTGTTTGTCGGAGCTTGAAAAATGCAATGAAGAATCAGTAAGGGAAAAGGACACCTACCAATGTCCTAGCCATACAAGACTTTGAAGACCGAAATAGCCACTTGGCACTAGAAATGAGATCTAGTAACTGCTGAAGTAATATCGGTTGGGGCATCCCCCCCCCCCCCCCCCCACACACACACAATGCAGGTTATATAGTCCTTCACCACCAGTCTAGATGGTTGGAAAACCGGGCCAAGCCGCGTAATAACTCAAAAAGAAGGTTGAAGTCGCCGCACCAAGATCCAGCCAACTGCTTTCCATAATTGACACGCCAACTACCAAGGCCCGAAGAAAGCCAACAAATATGACAACACCTGCCCTTCGCCGGCATCGAATTAGACGTCGTTAAGGTAAGGAGAGGCCCGAGAGACCTTATTTCAATGTATCATTGCTGCCACCACCTCATCCGATGAAATTAGGGAAATAAACATCTACGAAAAAGAAGAACAAAAGGGACAAGTCTCCACCCCTCTATCCGGCAATGAACCGCCAGAGGGAGAGAGGAAGGGGACCGAAGCGGCGAAGGAATGGCGGATTATAAACCAAACCTTCTAGAGCTTTTGGGTAGCACGCGTTCATTCAATTTGTTGTAATCTGATTTGTTAGGATAAGGTACGTTCTCCTCTTTGTGTAGGTTGATGATGAGACCCAAGCCTAATCTAAACCAACCGACTCCTTGTACTCGTTGCTATATGCTAAACATGTATGCGGCACACATACGTTTCCTAGCATGTTCATGTTGCTAGCGTAAGTATCTCAGGACCTGTGCAACATGTTCATGTTGCTAGCGTAAGTATCTCTTAGTATTCGGCATATGATCAATTAGAGATATATTTTTATTGTAGGGATCGCAATATCCTAGTAATTTATTGGTTTCGATTGTATCTTGATTCTCAAGTTGAGACTATAAATGGAGGCAAGCTCCCAAGGAGCATCTGAGAGCAAAACCATCTTTGTCAATTTAACATTAGAGCCACGGCCTCATCTCATGTCTCCCATGCCACATCGTCCACCATCCATGAGTGGCATGACCCCCGACATTACCGGTGCTCCATCTATCTGGCCCTGCCGCCACCATCCCTTCATCGGCCTCATCACCGTTCATCTCACCTGTGCCAATTCTCTCCTTGGAAAATGCAGGTTATGCTCGATAGAACCTCCTTGGGTACCTTGATGGTACCACTGCCGCGCCACCTCGACCATCAACAAGGGTTCCTCGCAGACAGAACGGGCATGACCTGCGCCTTCCACAGGAGAAAATTGGCGCAGAAGAGATGTGCAGTGATGACACTCGCTCGTTTGCGCATGCGTAGTTCTCTTGCTTGCATATTCCCCTGACAGTTCGTGAATTCTAACAAAACCTGCAAGACGTATAGCTCCCCTGACAGTTCGTGAATTCTAACAAAAACCCGTAAAAAGTCTAAAAAGAACCTGCAATTCGTATAGCTACAGAGATACAAAAACCTTTTGTACGATTCCTTCTGTCATGCTCTCTGATATCTGATATCTACAGGAATAAAACGCATTGATGGAGGAATAACCGTGAGCCCAATCGAATGGTACAAGAGGGTCAATGGCTCTCACTGCTTGGGATGCCACAGGAATAAAATGCATCCGTCTCAAGCATGCACCCTGCGAGTGGCAGACATGAGGAGCATTGTGCACAATCTGGATTCCCGTTTGGCGCTCATAATAGCAGCCATGACGACTACTAAGCACTAACCAGTAAGCACATATGCCTTTTGTTTCCTAAGTTTGATCAACAGTTTTATAGTTGCGTGTACTATTCTAAGTCGTAACGTTACCGGCTGTAATTCAGTGCAAGGCGTAGTGCGGCGGCAGTGCAGATTGCTTTGCCGATTTAAGCATTCTCCAAGAGAAATAAAGAGAGCGGCTCATGAGATAGCTACCTAGCTAAGTATTGTTTCTAGGTTAGGTCTCTTTGTTGATTTATAGAATTTCTCAAACGTGGAATAGGAAAAACACATAGATAGAGTAACATGTCATATCCTCAATACTGTGAGATTGTAGCGAACCAATCTGTGGTTGGATGGTTAGGCGGATAGTGGCATCTCCAGCACATCAGAGTTCAAGACGTTCCTACTAAGGCGTCTGTGACGATTTTGTCAATCTCAAGATGATGTGCCAGCAGAGGTGATTATAGAGGTAGGGTGTATGTGTGTGTTCATAGGGATGAGTGTATGTGTGTATATATGAGTGTATACATTTGTATTGTGTTAAAAAAATACTACGAACTGTATAGACATTTGATTATGCGCGGGAAACGTACTAATCTTCATACAAGGTCGAGGTGGCCGGAAATTTTTCTATGAAATCTCTTATAAAGCAATCCCGAGGAAAGATTACTATGAATTATAATCATGTGAAACAAACAACCCATGTAAGGATTAGTATCCTTTTAAGATTTCTTTCAAAATCCTTTGAATCAAAGAGACCTAAAAGTGCTTCCAATAGATTAATTTTATAAACCTAGCCATGCTTGAATCATGATGGCCTTCCCAAACAAGCCTTAATACTTCCCATGCTTGAGACATAATCATTGTTTCCATATTGACGTGAATGGGAAAATAAGCAGAGAATGCCCCGATCCCGGGGAGTGGAGGGGGCAATGGGCGGCGAGGAAGTAAAGACAAGATCAGGAGGGAGAAGAATGAGCGATAGCGGTAGAGTGCGGAGGTTGCGCTGCGCACTACGGCTATCCTTGGTGAACTGATGCTGATGCTGACTGTGAATCCCTTTCTTACTTTCTGTTCGATGCCAAAGTTCTGCAAATCAGAATATGTTCCGTATACATGCATGCAACTGCAACCTCGAGCCCACATATAGGCACCCAGAAACGGCACCGAAACACATCGCGCGCTTGTGAGTTGTGAGTTGTGACACACGAACAGAGCGTGGCGGAGGAGATGATCGGATGGGGCGACGTGTACAAGGTGGTGGCTGCCATGGCGCCGCTCTACTTCGCCCTCGCCCTCGGCTACGGCTCCGTGCGGTGGTGGAAGCTCTTCACCCCGGACCAGTGCGACGCCGTGAACCGCCTCGTGGCCTACTTCGCGGTCCCCTTCTTCGCCTTCGACTTCGCCGCGCGCATGGACCCCTACGCGCTCAACTACCGCGTCCTCGCCGCGGACGCGCTCTCCAAGCTCGCCGTCGCGCTGGCGCTCGCCGCCTGGGTCGCCGCGTCCACGCGCTGCTGCCGCGGTGGCGCCAAGCGCGGCGGGGGCGGCGCGGAGCTGGCCTCCTCGTGGTGCATCACCGGCTTCTCGCTGGCGACGCTGAACAACACGCTCGTCGTGGGCGTGCCGCTGCTGGACGCCATGTACGGCGGGTGGGCGCGCGACCTCGTCGTGCAGATATCGGTGGTGCAGATCATCGTCTACTTCCCGCTGCTGCTGCTGGCGTTCGAGGTCAGGCGTGCGTGCGGCGGTGGCGCAGGGAAGCCTGACGCGGCGGCAGCGGTTACAGCGAGCGACGACGACGTGGAGGACGGCGGCGCGGAGGGGAGGAGGCGGCGCGAGCCGGTATGGCCGTTGGTCAGAGCGGTCTGGCTCAAGGTGGCGCGGAATCCCAACGTTTACGCGGGCGTCCTCGGGGTCGCCTGGTCTTGCGTCACAAACAGGTACGATCCGTATTTCTCTGCATGCACGCACCCAAATAGGTACGTGCAACTTTTTCTCTGGAAGGACGTGATGTTTTTTTTCTTTCGGAAAAACTTCTAATCTATTCATCTTCAATCATGTCAGTACAACGAATACCAGAAATAAAAATTACATCTAGATTCGTAGACCACCTAGCGACGACTACAAGCACCGAAGCGAGCCGAAGGCGCGCCGCCATCATCGCCCCTCCATCGCCGGAGACGGGCACAACTTGTTGTAGTAGACAGTCGGGAAGTCGTCATGCTAAGGCCCCACAGACCAAGCACCCCGTAACAAGCAATCGCCGATGAAAAATAACGTAGATCGGAAGAATCCAAACCGAAGACACACGAACGTAGATGAACAACGACGGGATCCGAGCAAATCCACCAAAGATAGATCTGCCGGAGACACACCTCCACACGCCCACCAACGATGCTAGACGCACCGCCGGAACGAGGGCTAGGCGGGGAGACCTTTATTCCATCTTCATGGAGCCGCCGCCGTCTCGCCTTCCTGAATAGGACACAAACCCTAACAAGATTGAAAAAAACGACTAAAACGGAGCCTCCGCCGCTGCCCTTGCCAGATTCATCAGCGCCTCCATGGCCCTAGGGCCATCGGAGACGAGGCGGACCTGCGCCGGCGCCGGCGAAAGGCACGAAACCTAACTTTCTTTCTTGGAGGAGGAGGCTAGTTAGCTGAAGCCTCTTCGTTGATGTTGTTACGCACGAGTCGGACGTCAAGACGGTCTCGATAGTGTGGCAGGATCACATCCTCGTTTTGGTGCTTTTTGTTTTTGAGAACAAAGTACAGACACGGGCGATCATGCGCGTACCTTCATCTCTGTGAACGCACACGCACACCTTACGTCTATGAGCACCTTCAAAAGACTGAGACTGATCCGACATATCATCTCGAAGTTGACAAAATCACCGCAGAGCTTGAAATACTGAAATAAATCCAATATAAAGCAAGCACCATGACTTGAACCCTGATAGGCTGGAATACCGCTATCCACAGTCCACCTAACCTTCTAACCACATGCTGGTTCGCATCCTCGTTTTGGTGCTGGCATATATGCAAAGACTCGTATGACATGATGGAAAAATGTGATTGAGATGTGTCCTGGAAAAAAACACTTATTGGTTGGGTTAAGGATAGCTAACCACTCTTGCAGTTATATCAAATTTTGATAGATTTCTTTTGTCATGTCTTTTTTTCCAAAAAAGATATATGGGTCAAATAAACCACTACAAATACCACTGAAAAATTGTACGTCAAAGTCCATGAGGGTTGACTGCCTTTATCCCCCGAACAGGCAGACATCGCTTGCCTCATGCCGCTCCATCACCAGAGCCAACCTGTTGTTTTCAATCACGGACGGGAAGTCACCAAGGTCACATCTTGTCGGGCCAACGTCGTGGGGAAAGAAACCGTTACCGCTGAAAGAGCCATGGATACAAGAGTCAAACCTTCATTATTTCTCACAAGCCTCGCAAGCACCGTAGGCCATAGCGATGTGGTGGAGACGAAGCCGGAGAACCAAACGACAAAGGGAAGTCATTGTCGCCGCGACAACAAGCCCTTCAAACTATAATCTCATCGACCAGAATGGCTGGCCCGAAAATAACCATCGAGTCATCGGCACAGTCGTAGACGACACCGTTGTGATGGGGAGACTCGAGGGAATCTTATACGCGTCAACGTGCCGCCGAAGAAGGAAGGGAAAACATAACACGCAAGAAAGTCAAGAAGGAATGATAAAAAAATTAGAGACTTTCAAAAAAAGTCTTGTAAATAAAGGACTTTAAATCATAAGATGACAGTAGAAATTCCCAAGGAATGCATCTGTTTGACATCAGTTCCATGGAAAATCAAAAATGAATCCAAACCTTATTTATTCCTAAATCGATCCTATTTTAATGTCTCGAGGTCAATTTTAGTTTTTGTCCCAAATCCAATGCAATATAGTATTCACCCTTACTTTCAATGCTGACCGTATTTGTATTTTTTGTGTGAAAAGGAGGATAGCCTCCGGCCGCTGCATCAGAATGATGCATGCAACCATTTATATTTAATAAACAACTGTATTTGGTTTTTTGAGGCAATCATACACATTGTAGCCCCGTCAAGACACAAAATAAGACAAGTTAGAAAATGGTGAGAAATTTTCAGGAGGATTTGAAGGGGAGAAATGAAATCAAACTAAAGGTAGAAAGGTAAAAAATAGAAAACAAAATACGTAAAAATTTAAAAGTATTTACTTACAATTTGGGAATTGTTAATGTTAAAAACAAAAAGGTTCACAAATTTATGTCGGAAATCAATTAATTCAAGAAATATCTCAAATTATTTAACACACATGAAATCACAAATGCATCACTTAAAAAACATTATGTTCTAATACTGTCGGATGCGATTTTTTTCTATAAAGAGACCTGTAGGTGTTGTAGCAAGAGGTGCAAACTGAAAAGTTGTAGGCCTACCATTAAACTGTGAATGGTCGATTCACAGCACGCCCACAGTATAATCCCAACATACAATAATCACGCAGAGTTGCATCAACTAGTTAATGGAACCTGTACTCTCTGTCCCTCCTAAAGTGTTAAGCAAGCTTAGGTGGTTCACTCTTCACACTAAGAAATAATTGAGGCAGAACAAATACCGCTTGTTAGTGGAACAGACGAATAAACAACTATGCTCAACAATCTATAGTTAAATCAACTTTCAGGCATCCGGTGCACTTTGCATTCGAACTACTGCTGCAGAAAAAGTAGCACATGGTCCGGTCGGGAAACAAATTGCCATAGAGTTCAGCTTTATTTCTTCTTCTTGGCGATGAATGACACTGGCACACTGACACAGTGGCACTTGGCATCCTTCTGAACGTACTTTTGCATCAGCCGTTGCTTAATTTATTCTTTATTATGCGCATATGCAGGTGGCACATCGTGACGCCGAGCATCATCGAGGGCTCGGTGCTGATCATGTCCAGGACCGGGGTCGGGCTCGCCATGTTCAGCATGGGTAAGCTAGCAAATCGTCGGAGCAACTGTCAAGAAATTAACGAGAGGCACTAGCGTATCTATATCTGTTTATCGATGGATTGGTTGGTGGCATGCAGGCCTGTTCATGGCGCTGCAGGAGAAGATCATCGTCTGCGGGGCCGGCCTGACCGCGCTGGGCATGGCGCTGCGGTTCGTCGCCGGCCCGGCGGCCACCGCCGCCGGAGCCGTCGCCCTGGGGCTCCGCGGCGACGTCCTGCGCCTCGCCATCATACAGGTCACAGCACAATCTACTTCAAAAGCTATATTTCTGAACGATGTACACTACATCGACTGACACGCATGTTGCTTCACCTGGCGATTCGATGGATGTACCGGCAGGCTGCGCTCCCCCAGTCCATCACCACGTTCGTGTTCGCCAAGGAGTACGGCCTGCACGCCGATGTGCTCAGCACCGCGTAAGTAATGGAAGTAGTGTTATAACTACGTCTGTCTGTTTGGTTAATTAGGCTTCGATTCTGAATGCGTACGTTTTGTCTGAAACTGTGCTGAATCTTGCAGGGTTATATTCGGGACGCTGGCGTCGTTGCCCGTGTTGATCGTCTACTACATCGTTCTAGGCTTCGTTGGATAGTTAACTCGGGCTTATATAAGTTCTATATTTCTCCCTGACCCTAGGGACTGACTAACCGATCAGTAAACTGCATGTACTAGGTTGTAAGCTGGAACGTGCTCTTCTGCAAATAATGATCACTGCAACTAACACCCTCTGAATTGCGCACGTAGGTCCCTCGTTAATAAATCGACCTTCATATGTGTGCCCACTACAACGCATTTGTACCATGCTTATTCTCATTGATGAACTTATCGTGGGGGCGGAGAACTTGTGGGGTGCGTGAGTGTCAGGCTCATTATTGAATCTACACTGGTTATTATCTTTAATTAGCTGTATCAGTTGCAGCACGCTCTGAAGACCCTCCGATCGAGATCAAACGGCTTGAATGTAGCCGGCGAACCAGTCGCGGGCCACTAAAGAGATGACGTGAGTGATCTCTGATCGCCATCCAACGGCCTACATTTAATTACCTAACTGGCGCCTTTTTTTGTTTCTGATCATGTCGCACTTGGCTTTCTCTTTTCGCCTTTTACTTCTTCAGTGTAATGGCTCCTTACGAAACCTAGTATAGTGCATCGAGTTGTAATCTGGTTGTAAACCCTAGCCACCACTGGAGTGGTTGTCCTCTACTTTTCCCTTTGCTAATATAAACCCTAGCTAGAATCCTCTCCGAATTCGGGGCTAACTAGTGAAATTATCCGAAATTAGTGATTGAGTGACCATAATCCTGACGGGGATTTGTCTTGGGCGTGTTTGGTTCGTGTCGAGTCGCGAGCGTCTGAAATCGGATGCTTGGGATTGTTGCATGCGATAGGTAGCACTACCCATAAGCAAACTAAACAGGCCCCGTCTCGCATCTTGGCTCTTCAATATCACAGTGGGTGCATGGTAGCATCTGAGCACGGCCCGCATCCAAAAAGTGTCGTCCATCATTCGATTATTGATTTACGGCTGAAACAAATTAGAGCTTGCAAAATTCTATGGACTGATGGCATTTGTCCTTCCGTGGATCCGGTTGCCAGAAGGGTGTGGACGGCATTGGATGCTGATGTTGGTTTTCTTTTCTTCCCAGTTTTTATAATTTTGCTCTTCAAGTTTTTTTTTTCTATTCTATATGCAACTTTATAACCATGGACTTTATCCATCGCAAAAAATAAATAAAACATAAAGATGGACTTTCTAGTAATGCACGATGAGAATTATTACATGCACAGCAAACATTTTAAATAACGATAATATTTCAAAACACGAGACAACTTTTTTAACATGCAATGAACATTTTTTAATATATGTTTAAATTTTTCTAGAATATGTCATGAAAATTTAAAAATACATGAGATTTTTTTAATACATAAGGGATATTTTTTTAATATGCGATGACCAGTTTTCAACACATGCGGAAAATATTTTAAAACATATGATTAATATTTTATCGAAAAAGGCTTTCGTCCCGCTTTATGTATAAAGCACCAACCATCAACCATCCAATACAAACACACGCCACCGCAACACACGCACACACCCAGAGCAGGATATATACATAGGCGCTGAGCGCAGCAACACCACCCCTAGCACTACCACCACGAGGAGATGAAGCTACATATGATGGACCATGAGCTCCAAGGCGGCGCCTTCAGAAAGGGCACGACACCGGAGCGCCGCCACCGCCCGATCCGAGGATCAGAGTTTCCCCCGGAGCCGCATGACGGGCAATGAGAGCCGCGACGGCGCCTTCAAGAAGGGAACGATCTTCGCCGCCGCCGGTCCGTCCGAAGATAGACTAGGTTTTCACCTTGGCCAACACCCATCGCCACCGAACGCCACACCTCGGCCACCACGCCGCCCACACGGCCATGGTGACCGGGCAGCACCAAGGCACGGGCTCTGCCCAAGAGCACCATGCTGCCACCACCAGGGCCGCCGCCTCGACATCCAAGACCCTGACACCACCTCACCCGAGACCCGCCGCAACCCCAACGAAAGAGACGAACGGAAAGGTCCCACCTTTCGCACCCCCGGGCGACCCCCAGCATCGAGACCCAAAGGCCGGCCAAAACTGGCATCCACCGACCTGGCCCCGCCGCTCGAAAGCGCCAGACGAAGCTCGGTCCCGCAAAGACAAAGAGGGGACGGGTCAATCTCGCTGCATCGCGGCGCGAGACGAGCTCGGTCCAACGCCACCGTCGCGAGACGAAGCTTCGGTCCTGCAAAGATCGGGCGCGAGACGAGCGGTGGACCGCAGCAGGGAGAAGACCAGCCCTTTGATGGGAGTCGCGTTCGGGCGGCGAGGAGATGGGGCGAAGGTTGAGACGGTCCGAACGCAGACGAGCCGACGCCGAAGAAGCCGGCCGCTGCCGCGGGCCGGACCGTCGAGCCACCGTGAAGCCGCCACGCCACTAGGAGGCTACCACCGTCGAACCTCTCCATGCCGCTGCCCTACCCGCGCCGCCCGGCGAGCTCCAAGCGCCGGAGCCGCCGGGAACGCACCACCAGTGCCACGGTCCGCCGGCCGACCCCCAACGCCAGATCCGGACGGATCCAGCAAGAGAACCAGCCGACCCCGCCGCCACCACCAACCAGAGCCACCTCCACCCCCCGCACCCCGCCGTCGAATCCAATCGTCGTGCCGCGACCACACCGACAATCAGCACCACCACCAGAGACTACCCCCATCGCGAAGACCAGCCGGAGCACCACCAGCCCAAGCCAGCCATCGCCGCCGAGGGCAGCCACGCGCCACCCGGTACGCCGGCGACCAGATCTGGCCGCGCCAGATCGAGGGCCGCAGGCACCACGGGCACGCCCGCGCGCAGCCATCCCCGTGATCCCCAGGGGCCACAGCGGCCATGGGCCATGCACAGGAGCCCGCCGTCGCCGCCCGAGACCACGCCGTCGCGCCCCGCCGCCACCGCCGCCACCGCCGAGGAGCCCGCCATGACGAGTCCAGCAGAGGGGAGAGAGGGTCCCGCCGCCGCCGACCGGGCTTTGCCCGGCCGTGCGCCCCGGCGGCGGCGAGGAGGAGAGGAGGGAGGAGGGGCTCTGGCCCGGCGGCGCTAGGGTTTCCCCCCTCGGCCGCCGCGGGAGCGACGCGAGAGGGGCGAGGAGTTAGTCCCAGAATGACCTAGTATTTTCAATCACGCGGTGAATATTTTTCAAATCTGTGACGAGTTTTATAAAAAAATACAGGGTGAACATGTTTTGTATTTTTTTTTAAATTTTCTGTATTTTTTATTTTTCAAAACTGTTTCCACTCTTTTTGTCGTGTTTGTTCTTTTTTAGTACTTTGTCGTTGTTAGTCTATAGAGTTATACTAGAGAATGACACGCGCTTTGCTGCGCCATCCTTCATTCATGAGTTAAGTCCTTTTTGATTCGGTGTGCGTTTCACCTAAATGAAAACTTAATTAAGTACCCGCAATCACGAAGAGTTCGTAACAAAGTACACATACACTTGACAAACTTGGTTAAATTTGTAGCTTTCATAAACATTCCCAACGTAAATCACTGTTCCTTGACATCTTTGAGATACAAATACAATTGAGCTACACCTTTGGATCTCCCCATTTGATCTATCGATCATGTTCAGACTTGTGGTTGCTACAACATCCCAGAGGAGGCATGCTATTTATTAAGGTCATGCATGAGATTCCAGTTTGTAAAAATAATCACATTAGTTCAATGATGGTAGATGCAGTAATTTTTTCTGAAATTCTACAGTTCCAAATCACATCCAATAGTAAATCATTTCGCAATACAGAAAAGAATCTAGGCGATCTGGAGAGCGGCGAAAGCGCGGACGAGCTCGCGTGCTCCCGCTTCGTGGACCAATTGGACATCGAGGCATGTGGGCTCGCATTTATTCGTCATGGAAATACGGGCGAGGATACCAGCTTGGAACAATTCACGCACGATGTGTGTACATGATGTTCCGTTGGTACAGAAAGATAAAACGACGGTACAGGATGTTATCTGCCTACCGTACACGGACAAGAAACGGCGTGACCCAAAAAATAGTACTCCCTCCGTTGCTAAATATAAGTCTTTCTAGATATTTCACTACGAACTACGTACGGAGCAAAATGAGTGAACCTAGACTCTAAAGTACGTCTATATACATCCGTATGTAGTTCGCATTAAAATCTCTAGAAAGACTACATTTAAAAACGGAGGGAGTACTACATATTCGATCCAGATGCCGGGTACGGAGAAAAATCTCTTAATCACTGGTGTGAGCGGCGGAAGGGATGGCGACGACGAAGATTGATTATAGATGTTCTTAATTATGAGATCCAGTCGACAGGTACGCTCGCAAGCCCCGGTCGAGATGAAGTGATGTTGATTCCTTTACTATACTCTAGCTTAACCGTTTGATCTGATCTGACGTCTGAGCAGGTTCCGGTTGCCAGATCTCGGAGATGTTGAGTGCACGGCGGAAGGTCTGCCGGAGCCAAATCTGTTGGACACGGCTGCCGAGTCCATGGGCGACACGCCGCCGGCACTCCATGTAGACCTGAACAGCACCTGCGATGGCTTGAGTTTGTCGGCTCCCGACTCGGAGCGATCAGCGGGCAAAGGCAACCGTCAAGCGCTGGATAGAAGAAGAGGTAAGTCAATTCATATGGTGTCCGTGCAGTACAGTTGACACAACGTTGGTGTGAGGGCAGAGTGTGGTTCGTACAACTAAAAATATTGTCATTGCTGCTCGGTTCGTGTTGACCATGCACCTGCTGAACGGCCACCCGAAATGCAGAGAAGAAGACTGACACAGTTGTAGTGCACGAAGTTGGAGGCAGAGAGTTGTAGTGCCTGAAGTTAGAAGCAGTCAGTTGTAGTGCCTGAAGTTGGAGGCAGAGAGTTTTAGTGCCTGAGTTAGAAGCAGTCAGTTGTAGTGCTTGAGCTTATCAGTTTCAGACTAATGAAAAAGCTTTGGAATATTGAAAAATGGCGAACTGTGTAAATGATACTAACTGACATAGAATTCAGAGAGTTTTGATTCAGGTGTGTATTCTGGACCTGCTTAGAGACAACTGAATGCTTCAAGGTACGTGTTGGAAAGGCACAAAGAACTATGACTTATGTGTTAGGTTTGATGTGTTCTACATGGTATGTGTTTTCTGGACTTGCTTTGTATGTTGTGACTCCATTTTCGTAATGAAAATGGGGGCCATGGGGCCCCTCTGATCGAAAAAAAAAACATGGTATGGTTCTGTCCATAAATAGAGAAATTAGGGCTTTCTTCGGTTAGCACACATGTAATCAGAAATAAGGTGGGCAATTCAGAGCAAACTTGAAAGCCCTTTTTTCTTTGATGCTACAACACTTTTGTTTTAGAAGAAAACACTCGCTTGTGTTTTTAGAAGAAAAAACTGTATATGTTCCAGGGGAAGAATTTGCAAAAAGTAGTCACTATAAAATTAGTGGTACAAGGTTGATGATTGCAGAAGACTGAAAGATCGAGGATGTCGCCTAGAGGGGGGGGGGGGTGAATAGGCGCTTTAAAATAATTACGGTTTAGGTTTGAACAAATGCGGAATAAACCTAACGGTTAATTTGTCAAGCACAAAACCTACAACAATTAGGCTCACCTATGCACCAACAACTTATGCTAAGCAAGATAAGCAACTATGTGATAGCAAGATATATGACAAAGAACAATATGGCTATCACAAAGTAAAGTGCATAAGTAAAGGGGCTCGGGTAAGAGATAACTGAGGCACGCTGGAGGCAGCGATGTATCCCGAAGTTCACACCCTTGCGGATGCTAATCTCCGTTTGGAGCGGTGTGGAGGCACAATGCTCCCCAAAAAGCCACTAGGGCCACCGTAATCTCCTCACGCCCTCGCACAATGTAAGATGCCGTGATTCCACTAAGAGACCCTTGAGGGCGGTCACCGAACCCGTACAAATGGCAACCCTTGGGGCGGTCACCGAACCCGTACACTTTGGCAACCCTTAGGGGCGGTCACCGGAACCCGTCAAATTGCTCGGGGCGATCTCCACAACCTAATTGGAGACCCCGGCGCTTGCCCGGAGCTTTACACCACAATGATTGAGCTCCGAACACCACCAACCGTCTAGGGCGCCAAGGCACCCAAGAGGAACAAGCTCTAGGGTGCCCAAACACCCAAGAGTAATAAGCTTCTCAAACTTCACTTCCACGTATCACCGTGGAGAACTCAAACCGATGCACCAAATGCAATGGCAAGGGCACACGGAGTGTCCAAGTCCTTCTCTCTCAAATCCCACCAAAGCAACTAATGCTAGGGAAGAAAATGAGAGGAAGAACAAGAAGGAGAACACCAAGAACTCCAAGAACTAGATCCAAGGGTTCCCCTCACATAGAGGAGAAAGTGATTGGTGGAAATGTGGATCTAGATCTCCTCTCTCTTTTCCCCCCAAAACTAGCAAGAATCCATGGAGGGATTGAGAGATAGCAAGCTCGGAGAAGGTCAACAATGGGGGAAGAACACGAGCTCAAAGGATAAGCTTGAATGGGGAAGAAGACCCCTTTTATAGGAGGGAAAATCCAACCGTTACCCACTTGAACATCCCTTGCAGGCGGTACTATAAGCTAAGGAAGGCGGTACTACCGCTGAGGCGGTACTACCGCTCCTACCTAAGCGGTACTACAGCAGCTAAAAAGAGAGGCAGGCCACTGGCCATAGAGCGGTACTACCGCGGGAGTAGAGCGGTACTACCGCTCCTACTGCCGCAACTAGTGCCGCAAAACCCGACACGAGAAAACATCGTCTCGAATCGAGGTGGTAGTAGGCGCGGTACTACTGAGGTAGTATAGTCGAAACCCGCGAGCGGTAGTACCGCTCATCGGATGATACTACCGGCTGAGGCGGTACTACCGCTCTGTGGGCGGTACTACCGCTTGGGGGCTTCGGCGGTACTACCGCTGTAGGTCGCGGTACTACCGCTGGCACAGGGCGAAAACAAAGAATACTCCAAGGAAAACCAGAACTGCCATAACTTCTGCAAATGAGCTCCGAATTGAGCAAACTCAAGCTTGTTTGAAACAAGACAACGAGTAGCATCAAAACAGCGACTGGTTATAGTAAGAAGAGGCAGGAGGTATGCTTAGCAAACAAAGGAGTGAAACCTCCAACCGAGAAGAACCGGCATACCCTCCAACATCGAAAACATCATAGAAGATGCATGAGAACTCCGTTTTCGATGAACTCGAGCTTGTCATAAAAATGACCATAAGCTCCAAATCTCACAAGGATAAGAACCAAACAAGAACCAAAAAAAGATGATGCAAGAATGCAATGGTTTGAGCTCTCTACGAACGATACGATCAAGCAACTCATCGAGAGCCCCCCTTGATAGTACGGCAACCGATCCTATAACCCGGTCTTCCACAACTACCATGAGACCGGTAAAATAGAAAAACTATCAAGAGCAAACCTTTGCCTTGCACATGGTCCACTTGAGCTAGATGATGACGATCTTGACTCCCTCAAGTTGGACCACATTTCTTGACTGCATTGGCGGGAAGAAGACTAGTTGATTGCTCCCCGTACTCTCATGGGTGAGCCTCTCTTCCTCATCTTCACAAGTCCATTGTCACCACAATGGACGGCAAGCTTCAAGCACTTGATCTCTTCGTGATGCATTACTTGAACTTGCACACCGCAACCTAACCCCACAAAGAACTCTCCACGAAGACCATGGGTTAGTACACAAAGCGTAATGGACAATGCTTACCATACCATGGGATCACTTGATCCCTCTGTACATCTTGTACGCTTTGTGTGTTGAATCTTTCCAACTCTCTTCATTTGGATGATGTCTTGAAGGTGGACATGAATGATCACACAATCTTATTCTTCAAGACATGCTTGCAATAAGCTCAACACTCACATGACCAATCTTTGAATAATTCCTTGAATAGCACCTTGGTCGACACAAAACTCTCCTTGAAACCAACACATGTACTCCAAGAAAAGCCTATGGACAAAACCTTCAAATAAACTCAAGGCAACCATTAGTCCATAGAGAATGTCATCAATTATCAAAACCACACATGGGGGCACCGCATGTCCTTTCAAAGACACTTTCAAAGTTGATGAAAAATTGTATCCGACCGTCGTCACATGTTGACCAAGTGGTTTACTGAAAACTCTGTAGTTCAGACTTGTGAGCCTAATAGTCATTAATCTAATAAATAATTTGTAAATGGTAGGATTCTTCTCCTTGATCAACATGAGAAATCCATTCTTCTTTCATACTACAACATGTGTGTTTGGAAAAGAAGCATGCCTTATATTGTTCTGTATTTATGTGCATTCTATCTGCTGTCATATTACTATGAAAAAGATCATATATGTTCCATTTGTCGACCTCTATTCAACTCATCTATGCCCAGGAGCTCGGGCAAACCTTTTTTAGTCCAATATCTCTGGACTACCAAGGTTTTAAGAGCACCATGGGTTGTCATGTTTGTATACATTGTTCATATTCACCTTGCCCATGATATGATTTATAACTGTAACTCTATATCTGAGAATAAAACTGGTTGTTCCATTGCAATATAACAATTATGATTTATAGCTGTTTATACTCCATAGGCCTTGAGCCATGGTCTATGACAGAATACCAAAGTGAATTAATTAGGTATGTAACTAGAGTAAATCATAGCACATCTCATTTTCATGGTTCCGTAGTGTAGCACAGGCACCTTGCTAGTAATGTCTTTGCAGGTGAGATCATTTTGGGAGCAGTAGTTGATCGGTCGCAATGTAATTGTTGTAGGTGCTGGATTTCCTTGGCTTTGAAGAAATACCTGTGAAGCACATATTGAAGAGGTGGACGAGGGGTGCGAGTGACGTGCAGAAAAGACTAGATGACCATCAACTCGATAATAACCCGGCATCTTGTGACAAGGCGATGGAGCTCCTTAAGTCTACAATGCACATTCTTACACCTATCAATGCAGAGCGAGATGGCACGGGATTAGAAGATTTCACTGCTTCAGCCAGAGCTGCTGTGCGCAAAGGCAGCGACAGTCAGGATTGCCATGATGCTTGATGTCAACATCATTTGAAAGCCATACATGATGATCAATTATATTCGTATTGCAGGTTCTTGATTTCTTGGGTATAGACAAGATACCATCAAAACACATCCTCGAGAGGTGGACAAAAGGTGCAAGAGAGATACTTCCACAACACTTGGCACATCTGCAGAAAGAACAGATTTCAGTTAACTCCATTACATTCAGGCATTCAAATCTATATACCCATGCTTTGGAGGTCGTCAAACATGGTGACGCAAACCCAATTGCATATGATTGTACAATGGAGCTTCTTAGGGCAGCAATGGATAAACTAACGCCTTTAGCTCATGATCATGGTGGACTAGGTTTAGACCATAGAATTGAGTTCAACAAGGCAAAAGGTACATAATTAAGTGTGTTGCATGGACCACAGGATGGATACAGGAGTGATGCTGAAGGTAGTGCAGTTGGAAATTTCATTGGTTTATCAGCTCCGAAACACAAACGGAAAGGCGATCAACCAACCAACAGCAGAGGCAAGCCTCCATATGATGATCGCAGTGCAAAGAGCAAAAAATGTAAGGTGGTGGTACATCTGGATACTGTTGTAGGATATAGTACAAGCAAACGAACACGCTTCTGCGCTTATATGTAAATGGACCAGGGCACAAGAGCACGACATGTCCACAGAGGGGTGACCTCCCTCAAAAGAAAAGGAAAGAAGCTAGGTGCTCAATCTGCGAAGTGGGAGGGCATCGAAAGAACACCTGCAACAATCCCAAGATTGTCTTACATGGTGCCGAGAAAGCTGCTCCTGAACATCCTGTGGAACTGTGATAAATGTGTACAAGCAGGAAGCATCCTGTGTGTAACTGAATTCTCTGTTTTTCCCTTGTACTCCCTCTGTTCGGAATTACTTGTCGCAGAAATGGATGTATCTAGATATATTTTAGTTCTAGATACGTCCATTTCCGAGACAAGTAATTCCGAACGGAGGGAGTATGATAGAGTGCTCTGTAGCCAGAGGTGTGGAAATAAATTATGTACTATGAGCTTAGTAATTTGTATTTCTCTGAACATCTAACTTATGTGGCTATGTGATGTTTAAAACTAAGTTTTGTGCTGCTGTAACAAATATCACATCTTAATCTTCGTGTGCTGCTGATGACATATTAAACTTTTTTCTTCTGAGAAACTGATGACATATTCAACTACTAGCCATTGTAGTAACTTTTATCTTCTATACTTCGTGTTAATTTTTTCCTGGCAATTTTCAAAAGTCACATGTAATGCTTTTTGAAATGATATGCTCGACAGCCAATCTGCTACCGACACATGCAATTTGGACCAAGCGTGCGGATGGAGCGCTGTACACATGCAGTTTGGTTTTCGAATCATTTTGGAGCCCCTGCCCAGGAAGGCCTATACTTTAATAACGAGGGGTCGTGAGCACACCATCACTCATCGCATCTACTAGTACTTCAAGTGAGCAAGCTTGGCACTTGCTTCCAAGCTCCAGAAAACTGCTTGACACTAGTTTCTGAATCAAGGAATCTTGTCCTGTGTCCAGATTTCTGCTGCAGTTTCAGTCGGGAGCTCTCTTACGCACGCAGCATTCGGATCGGACTCTCCCCAAGTTGCAGTCACCGCCGGCGAAGGCAACCTTCCCATGATCGTACGATTTGAAGACCATGCTGCGGAGGGCGCTGCTCTAGGCCGCGCAGAGTGGGTGGCACATACCCAACCGCGCCGTGAGAATCAAACGGACGTTTGAACGACCAACTCCATTGTATAGGTATGCTATTCAATGTGTCGTACAGATACTCTGTGCTACAACATACTTCCCACATCCCCAAACCAGATTCGATGGTTGCCGATACCAGGAGCGCGTGTGCTCGTCCGCGCCTACCAATTTTCGGGCGATCTGCTGCTATTCTGCGGAAGCGGACCAGAAGTTCTGTCTTTTCAGTTTTACTTCAAATGGAATCAACTGATTTCTTTATAAAAAAAAACAGTTCAATCTCTTTGTTTTTCATAATTGGCATGTGCTTACTGACACGACACACCCAGCCATGAAATTAAGATGCTTCTTTATTAACCAAAAAAACAAATGATATAATTTATGTTACCCAAAGAAACCATTAAACAATTAAGCAGACACTTAGATAAATAAGGGATGGACACTGAATCTGCTGGGAAAAAAGGCAGAGATAGATGGTGATACGGCCAGTTCATCTTCAGAAAATATTTGGAGTTATGCAGACCTTAGAGATGTAGCTATTGGTACTCTGAAAATAGCTGTCAACAGTTCATAGTGAAGATTATATTGCGTTGCTATGATCACCAATATTTTATATTAGGAAAGGATAAATTTAGATTGCTAATGTAACCATTATGTACTTAAATTAGAAATTTGTGTCAATCTATCAGAACTGATTATCACTATTCATTTGAAAATAGTATGCAGCCTTTCCTTCACAATCAAGTGCACGGAACAACTTCTCTTGGCACAAGGTGGATTAGAAGTACCGACCATCCAAAATCGTAGCTCAATAAAATAAATAATTTGTGTACACAAAAGGAAAAGAAATCAATCACTTGTCCTGAAAGAAGTGGAAAATGACATGAACCAGTGATTCTGGGTAAATAACTGATGGTTTCCATGCTAGCAAAGGTAGCATACACAATACATGTATAGTTGCTAGCTAGCACATAGTGAACAAAGTAATTTCTAATAGGCAATAGCGATAGAAGGCATCCAAGATAGCCAGCTGATGATTAATTGCTCCCTACCCCTAACCCTAACCGCACCGCCAGCCGCCCCTCCCCGCTCCTCCCCCGCTTCGCCGCCGCCGAAGGGGACACCGGCGAAGCCCGCGTGGTCCCCAGGGAAGGTGGCGGCGGGGCATACTCGCCGTTCTCGCGCAGATCTCGCGGCGGCGGTGGTGGCGTGGCGGTGTTCAGCCGGTGGCGCTTCTTTGCCGATGGTGGCGTCCCTCACGGCGGGGCTGCCCTAAGCGGCGCTTGGTGGTGGCCACGTGGCGGCGGCGGGTGGGCGGATCTGGGCTTCCGGTGTGCGTCCTCGTCGTGTGGCGCTTGCCATTGCCCTCGGCCATGAGGCGTGGTCCGGGGCCTAACTGCCGGTGGTCTTGGCAGGACGCCTGTTGGCGCTTACTTCATCTCGCGTCGTCTCGTTGGCCAATGGTGGTGGTCATCTTCGTCGTCAAAGATGGCGGCCGGAGGCTTGGTGATCGGATCTCGAGATCCATCATCTAGTCCCGTACCGCGAGTTGGGGAGACATGGTTGCCGGTGAAAACCGAGCCGTTGGCAGGCGATGGCGGTGTTCTACGTCGTTACCTTGATGGAGGCATTGTCGTGTAACTACTGTCGACCCACTCGTGCTGCTTTGGGGGAACCCTAGGATCTGGTGTTCCAGATCGGACGATAGCGGCACTGCGGTGTCGTTTCTTTTTTGGGAGCATCATTTGTGTAGCAGCGCTGGAAGTCAGAGGCAGGAGGTGAAGCGGCTTCGTCTTGCACGGAGCTTCGGTGGAGATGTCAAGTCATGCCTGACCGACAGGTGCTACGCTTTGTCATGCCCGGTCGGCGGGTGCTACGCCACGACAGATCTTCCAAAGACTTCAAGCTGTCGGCTGGTGGTACTTGGCGATATGGTCTTTGAGGTGTATGAGTGGCGACGCGGCGTGCACAACTGTTTGTCTTGAGGAGGAGGTGCCATTGGGCGCCGTGGTGGCGTCGACGATAGCTAGACCGACCAAGGTTGATGCATCAGTACAATTCTGAAGATGGGGCGATGGCAGTTGGCGGCGGCGACCTCTGAGAGCATGCCGGACCGGCGAGATCCATGCCCGACAGGCGTCCTGGATGGGTTCTCAGGTCTTAGATGTTAGGTTTGGCTGCAATGTCTGTTTGGTATTAGGCCCAGGCTATCTGCGCCCCTTCATCAACTGGATAGGTGTAGCGACAGTTTGTTGTTTAGACGGCAGCTTTAGTCTTACTGTGGTATTACTTTGTAAGGTCTTGTGAGAATAATTAAAAGTGGTCGTATGCATCGCCCAGATGCAGAGGCCGGGGGTCATTCTTCTTTTCTAAAAAAAATGCTCGCACACCTCATTGCCGCCCACAATGGCTAGTAGCAGCATGCAAGCAATCTATTGCTCAAGCTCTTGTGAGTCATGCGCTGGCTGCCCAGTAATGAAATTCAGACATAGCAAAGGGAAAACACTTATGTGCAAAGAATGGATTCTCTACTCACCTTGGTTCCAGTTGAGTGCCGAGGAGGAGAGGTGCCCACAATGCAACAATAATAATCATAATTGTTCTTATCGGTAAACAAATACCATGATTTTTTTTTGTAAAGAACCATCACCATTTCCCAAACTTGTGCGTCTTTTCCATCGCTCATCTCGAAACTGTCATATATCCATATCAGCCTTGCAAGCAGTTACTTATTTTTAGAAAAATAACTCCCCACAGTTATTTATTTTTAGACAAATAACTCCGCTAGCGAATTAGCAGATACATGACCATCTTCCTCAAAAATGTGAATCAAACTGAATTATGGTTCAAACATCCAGATGTGTCGTTGATGAAGTAGATTTAAAAATTAAGCTCTTTTTGGCATTTTAATTGGAGGGTTGACATACTTGGTTGACTTACCAATTTTTATCTTACCTCCGCACACGAGGATGGTGATTATGCGATGCATAGGCTGTCGTGAAGCCAAACAAGGACGCAACCAATCACCTAGCTAACCATCAAGGTCGCCTGCTAAACCCCAGTTGGCTAGCTGTCCTTTCTTCCCAATGAGGCCGGCCTAATTAAGCATCGTTGAACTTTATGACTAATGAAGTGTTGAATCAACCTTCTCAATATTACATATTCTCTTACCACTTAACCATTTGATTCCTTAATTAAATCTAAATAAGTGGTATTGTTTATTTGAGGAGAAGTATATCCATTAATACAACAAAATGGTATGGAAGATGACTTCTACATGTTTTCCTGTGTACTGATATGAACAAAAAAAATAGATATCCATCCTCTAATTATGTACATGCCATGCCAAACATGAAAGTTAAACGGAGATGGGGCTGCTAATCTTTCTAGATGATGAGCTACAGGAATACGATTAAGAAACAGATGTACATATGCTAAAGAATGCATTTAGTGTGTGGATCATGCAAAGTGTGCAACATCTAAACGGGAAACTGATACAAAAATGAACTATTGACAAAAGACTTCGTAAGGCATCTCTCTAAGCTCACACTACTCCACCTTATTGTAGATGGAATGGTGAATATCAGGCAATTATAAATTCAGGAATACACAAACGACCACCAATCTAGGGAATGGCTACTACATTTGTGTACTGACAGATACCCAAAGTGACCCTCCAGCTCATCAACTATTTTGGATGTTGCCCATTCGATGTTATGGTTGAGAATAGACTGAATAAACATAGTTCCTGCATAAATTTCCTCGTATGCTGTGGTTGCAATATAGTTCAGACTAAAGGGGGAAAGAAGAAAAGAATGGCATACCTAAATTGACCGCCTGCAATGGTAACAGCACTGGGTGTAATATTGCCCAAAAAAAGTTGACCTTGTGCTGGGATGTCAATGCCTTTTGAGAAACAGCCTTTTTGATGTGTTGCTAGTTCAAGATAGAGCAATGCGAGAACAGTGAGAACTATAAAGCATTCACAAGTCGGTACAAAATGGATGATAGTAAGTTATATGCATGGCCTATGCAAGATGCTTTTAACTCGTGCAAATCTATTGCAAACATTAAGTCAACAGCATGATTCAAAAAATGGAAGACTTGGTTACTAATTCTTATTTATTGGTACATACTCGGTACCAAATAGGTGATTAAAGTTCAGTTACATCTGGGAAGCAAAGTACATTTAGATCCTCTGCAAGGAACATGATGGAAAACCATCTTTTATCAGAATATGGGATGAAGCATATTGTGGTTGCTATGAAAACGAAATGTAATTACACTTGCTCAGAAAATTATTTCTCGTTCGCTAGTTATGTATTGAGATCAACAGGTGCTCTTGTGTTCATTTATTTGTCATGCTATTTTCTTCAGGGCCAGAATGAGTTGCTCATGCCGTCTTGCCTGTGTGTAAAACTGAAAAGAATCACAATGCATCGGACATCATATTTTGTGTGCAAGATTTGCACTGTAGATGGTACTAAATGATTTCCATGATTTAATGGGTTCTCCAATTGTTCTAAGAATGACTTGCACCGCACAAATTCGTTCTTTAATACAACCAACTTGAAGGCATATATTCGCTCAAAAAGACTCGAAGGCATATATGGTGTGCAAAGGTAAGAAATTACCATATTAAAGGGTAAGATTGGCAGGAACTTACTTCTTTGGACTCCATAACTGTTTCTGTAGGCATCAGTTTGCAACATGAACCATAGATCTAGCATCAGATGCATGGCTCCAGGATTTGAATTAATTAAACCAGTGGAGGAGGACGCCAACCAGTGCGAAAAGGTAGAAGGCGACTCGCGTACCAGCCCACAACTTTTTCGTATGACGCCCCACCTGATGTTGTTCCTTTTTTTCCAAGGTAGCGCCGCTCCTCCCGCCGCCGCGACGCCCTGCCGCCCTCGCCCGGCCTCCACTGCTCCTTCATCGATGCATTCCCGAACTCCCCAGTCCCCTGCCGCCGTACGCTCTCCTCAATCGAGTGACCTCCCTGCCGTCATGGCTTCTCCTCTGTGAGCGAGGGGATCTGGACGGGGGTGACGGAGGGTGTAGGAGACGCATCGGAGGCTGCTGCCGGAACTGGGCACGAGCGGACGCCATCCGGAAAACCTAGAATCGGAGGAAGAAGAGAGACTCGAAGATGAGGAGAGAGATCAATACGACACGGGTGGAGGGGGTAGGTGGCTAGGGTTTTCCTCCCGGGTCGTCGCATATGGCCGGGCTTCGCGGGAGAAGGTCGCCGCCAGCGAGTGGAGGATAGAGGAGGTGCGCTCGGGTGTGTTTTTCTTTTTGGGAAAAACTAACGCCCACACATGTCCGCGTTTGCAAATCGTCCACACGTCTTCATTATCATCCATTTTACCACGTATGAATAGATGACGTCAGCAGAATTTTTTTTTGTTTTCAGCTTAAAAATGTTTTATCTCTTAAATAAAAAAGCGAACTGAAAATTCGTTTTCACCATTAAATCCGTCTTGACGAGATCTTCAAACTAGACCCCATGTTGATATGTTTCGACGAATTTTTTTTTGCCAGAAGTTGCCATGATGTTTACACTATAGTTGCCATAGATCATGGTAATTTTAGTTTTTTTGATGATGGCAATTATAGTACTTTGACCATGAAAATATATTTTTTATTGAACCATGGCAATTTTAAGTGCATCTATCATGGCATTTTTAGTTTATGGTGCATGGCAAGTCTAGTTTCTAAATTCTCTGTTTTATAATATGTTAAAATTTACTTTTAAATGTAAAAGAAAATAGTTGAAACATATCATGGCAACTTCAGTGTAAATATTATGGCAATTCATGTGCAATTGACATGGCAACTTTTAACAAAAAAAAAATTTCGCCGAAATATATCGATATGAGATCTAGTTTTGAAGATCTCGTCGCGAGGGATTTAATGGTGAAAACGGATCTTCAATTGGATTTTTCATTTAAGAGATAAAATATTTTAAAAACTGAAAATCCAAAAAAATTCTCGCATGCATGCATGCGATGACGTGGCAATCTATTTGCATTAGAGACGTGTGGTGCGTCTACTTTCCTGCCACACGTGTGACAGTTATTGACGTCTTTTCTTTTTCCTTTTGAAATGGCCTGGATGAGAGCTTTGGGACAGGTCAGGGATAGCTCAAGCAAAAAACGAAACCGACTATGGAGGATAGAAATCAACGCGTTCATACCCTGACAGAGTTAACATAGAAGCTTTCCAAAGCCCCGATGCATGAGAGGCCTTCAATTCGTGGGAGCTTAGAATCTGTACTGATTTTGCAAAGAAAACACAAAACATGTAAATGGGCCGGCCTACCGTGACGGGGTGCACGGTTTCTGCTAGCATTCGGTCTATGACGGGTCGATTTTTACTCAAAAAAATAATAATTTGATGGGTCGATTTTTTTCCGTTGGTCACTTTGTTCTCCATCGTCCGATCTGTATTTGACGGACCGCAATCATCTTCTCCCTCTAGCCGCAGTCGTCATTGTCGTCGCCCCTGCCATCTGAACCACCGACCCCTGCCATGGCGGTGGGCCGGCACGCCGTCTTTGCCTCGGCGTCGGCTCGTCGGCTCGCCTTCTCACGCTCAGGAGCCCTTTGCATTCTTTCGCGCACTGCACGAGGCATGAGCCATTTTTTTAGATGAACAGGGAGGCAACCTCCCCGGCTCCATTTCTCTAGAACCACGAGGTATGAGCTCGATCGATCGTGCTACGTGCGCGCGCTATATCGATATGATCGAGGACGATCGATCTAGCAGATTGAACACATATTTGGTTCCATTTGCTTACGCAGGGTCCGTCCAAACATGGTGGTTTGTGCCAGCACGTTTGCGCGCGTCTCAAGGACTTGTCACTAGCCACTGGCGTTTTTCGTCTCTACCACGCCGACTGAGCCGATCGCCGTCTCTCCTGCTGTGCTCGCAATGTCGCATCGCAGCCATGCGGTCTTTCTTGGATGCATGCATCTCCTGGTGTACGCGCCTCTCAGATGATCGTGCACGTACGTGGTACCTGCCTTGATGATGTACCGCACAAATTGGTTGCAACTGCATCGATGCGGACGGGCCTAAATGAGGCGGTAGCTGTTCCTTCCATGCTAGCTAGCCACCCTGATGACGTTTTAAGATGGGCTGTGCTGGCGACCATCACTACGTTCCTTTCTGAGACGCGTCTCACTCACGAGGACAGGTGGATGGACACCGTCCACCTGTCTTGTACGGCGGGCATGCTCCTGCTGTCGATCGAGCTCTCGGATCGCATCCGTTTTCTCTAACCCACCAAAGAACATTTCAGAAGAAAAACTGCCTCTATCTACAAGTATAGATGTCTTACCGCCCGCGCTAGATTGTTTGTTGTTATGCAAGGGAAAACCTATCCAGCAGATGATCGGTCACATTGACTTTATTTACCAGTCTTAACTACCGACTCTCTTCCACAACCACATCAACAAGTTAATTCTAGATACGGATGTAGCCGTCAATGTCGCTTTGTTAATTCTGTCAGTTCATCTATGCCGATCAATTGGTTTAATATGGTATCGCTTTTTAAAAAAAATGCGAATTGATGGTATTGGTTTTCAATCACGAATCTTTCTTCGACAATAGTTCAGCCATCTAGTAGGCGATCAATGAATGCGACCATCTTAAGAAATCGATGAAATTGACTTTATATATCAGTTTGTATTGGCGAGTTAACCTAGCTAAAGGCAGGTGTCAACCACGAATATCTCGCTCGAAGTGAATATGCACTTGGTTTAGCCGTCAGCTCGCATGCGGCCATATCGGACTGACCGCATATCCATCAGGACCGGAAGTAGCATGTTTAAGCCGGGGAAATATACTTATACTTTGGTTTCTGGTTGTATGTACATCTTATATGGTTTTCTTTAAGATTTAATAATTAAACAAAAAATCAAAACAGTTTAAAACTATTTTAGAATAAACTTAACTTACTTGCGCATTAGTATATAAATTTTCACAAAAAAACCAACATTGACTTCATAGCGAAAAAGACAAAATTTATTTGCTATTATAGATTACTATTCATGATATTTTGATCAAAATCTTTTTGTGAAACTTTTCTCACGAGTACAATGGATGATCAAGTTTATTTCAAAAATATTTTCAAAAAACTTTGACTTTTGGTTGCATTACTATTTTTTTCATATAGGATACATATGTGCCCATAGACGAAACGACCGCATCCGTTTCAGCCGTCGATATGTTTCTGTCATACATACTCAGTCAATTCATGAGCCAGCCAGCCGGGATATACGTTGCGAACGGAAAAGAAAATGATCAGAGATATCTATCAAGGCACAGAGCACCGAAATTAAATTGTTGAAGAATATGAGTAGAGTAGAATGAAGCAACGGTGCTCGATGGCGATAAATGATTTGGTAGATGAGTTCACTCTTCTGCGAAAGAGCTACGTCTGGTTGGAGGGACTTGTGATTGAACACAGAAACAAATCTCTCTCCGTTCTATTCTTTTTCAACCCAAAGTTCATCAGACTTTGGTTGAATTCACTCGGGGTAGATTCTTATCGACAATCTCTAAATCTTCGACAGACTTTTTCGCAAACTATAATTATTCTTGGTTGTGGAAGACTTAGCTTGGTAAAGACAATCACTCTTCGACACTCAAGCCAACATCTATCCATATAAAGAGCGTGCAAATCTTAAAAGTAATTGATACAAGAACTCTAACTCAAATCTATTGTGATGCTCAACCACCGGGTATCTATTGGAGTATTTCAAGCCATCAATCTTGCTCGTCTGCATACGTCGATTAACAACCTATCAGAATAAGTACGCTATAGCTTCAAGCTTGCTCGTTTGCATACGTTAGTTAACGACCTGTCAGAGGAGTATTAACTCTAGTTTAAAAAAAAGTACATACAGAGGCAGCACCGTTAACTAACGTATGTACTTGGTCCAGAGGCAGCGTCTGATCGAGATTATTTACTGCTGTTGACCTGAAATAAGTCGGATCGACCTTACATTAATTCAACTCGCAGCACCGTGGCTGCTACGGGCGATCGACGATTTCTAGTGTGGCCACGATCGAAAACATGGGCATCTAGCTAGCCAGTGACGTTTAATTGATCAGCGTCATGGCAGCCGGGCACACCGGCCAGCTGCATGCATGGAACCATTCAATGTCGATTCTCCTCTCCTTCATTTTAGTTCTCTGTCGCTGACTTAAGCTACGAACCTAATTGAACCCGGGATGGGCATGTACGTGGATACGTGGTGATGTATGTGCAACGTGTATGCATGTACTACACATCTTTAACTTTTTCTCCCCCGTCTCATAACGGCTAGGACAAACTCTTCCATCCAGCCTTCAGCCGAGCCTTCCCCTCTACCTACCTCTCCGGCGACCAGTGGCAGGAGGGAAATCCCGATGGCTCCGCTTCGATTAGTAGTAGTTTATGTTAGGTTTTTTATTCCATGCAGGTGTGGCGCAGGTAGATGGCAGCGCTTTTTCTTCGAGTTTGTTTTCTGGACTTTGATCCATCTCGAGTTCGTCCATTTGAGCATAGTCGACGGAGCTCCGACGTAGATTCCTGCCATCTTCTCGGCGTGTGGCGAGATTTGATGCCAGGTGCTTTAGATCTATTCAAGGGTCGTTGTTGCTCTAGGATGTTGGTGCTTAGGGGCACATACACGAAGACTTTCCGACTGTTATTGACAGGGTCAAACCGGCTCTACCAGAGGATCGACGACAACGACTCGGCGGCGTCTCGTTCTGATGGCGCTAGTGGTCGTTTGATGGTCTCAAAATTTCAATGTATTTTTTGTTGTATAAGTTGTTTTGTGCTTCCAGTAATTTTTGATAATAGATCTAGATCCTTTTGAAGAAAAAGAGAAAAAAAAAGTATTATACCACAGTGCAACTATGGTAACGAAGGAAGCGGTGCCGAGGCACAATTTTTTTGGGGTGTATTAACTTTGTGTAAATGATAGCATCGACAATAACCTTTCTTTAAAAAGTACAGAAGCAAACGTTCATAAATATGCACATACATTTATCCTATGAACGCATGCGCGCACACCTTAATCCTATGAGCACCTTTAAAAGATTGAAACGTCGTATCATTTTTAGATTGACGAAGTCGCCGTAGACGCCTTTAAAGTCGACTGTAACATCTCCTTCAACTGAACATTAGAAGGCCTAAAATAAAATTCAGAAAAAAGTCTAGAATTTGAACCCTCGTGGGCATCAATCAATAGTAAAACTTTGATCAGGCAGAAACCAATGCCATTCTTTTGTTAGGTAATCCCACCCTGAAAAATGACAGGGGATGGCGCGACAGTTAATGAAGGCCCTGTTTGGATCATGGGGTTAGAGCTAGTTTGGGTTAGTTGGGGGCTCAAGTAACCCAAAAGTATCCAAATAGGGAGGGTTAGAGTGGGTTAGTTCCATCTAACCCAACTATTCCGGTGGAGAGGTGCTTATTTGGGTTAGAGTAGGTTAGAAAATAACTCCAACTCTAAGGCTAGTCATAGTGGGAGTAACTTAGCTAGTAACATAGCGCACTTCAAGAAATTTTTGCTTATGTGGCAAGTATTTAATGTGAGGTGGTAACATAATATGTTACTGTAACATAGAGCTTCCCAAAACAAGATGAGTCTACAAGCTAATAAATGAAGCCATCTATGACACTACTATCATGTTACTTTGCATTATGAAGGTAGTAACTTAGACTAGTATCATGCATATGACACTAGTCTAAGTTACTCCCCACTATGACCAGCCTAACTTTTTTTTGAGACAATCCCACGAAGCTTTATTAAGACATCACAACGTTTACAGGGACGAAAGAAAGGTTACCGGGGTGCCCTAACCAAACATGGCGGCCCACCCCTAACTTCAAAGCGTGCTTCGCGAGATTGTGAGCCTCGACATTCGAGCTCCTAAACTCATGAACAAAATTACAAATAGTAAAATCCCTACTAGACTCTATTATCTCATGCATTATCGCACCATAGCTTGCCGTGCACTGTTGCTTGATGTCGCCCACCACCACCTTGCAATTGGAGGCTACATGAATCTTTTGTTCATGCAAATCTTGAGCAAGAGCTAGGGCCTCTCGAACCGCCAACGCCTCCAAAGGTCGTGGGATCACCAATATAGCTGAAACCAATCGTCGAGGCCCCCAAAAAGAGACCGTTCGATCCCGACATACTTGCAGCTACAACACCCTTCCTGGTTACCTCTTTTTGCTGCATCAACATTGATCTTCACTAGGCTCGGTGGAGGGCGAAGCCACTGCTTTGGCCATGGAGTAGGTTGGGCAGTAGCCGTCCTTCCCATTGGTTCAGCACCGTTGAGATCATTCAGGTACGAGATGATGAACTGGTGAGTAGACATTGGGCTAGTGAATATATCTTCGTATATCGCCTTTCTTCTTGCTCGCCACACAACCCAGAGTGATATAATTAGCTTCACGAAAGCTTTGTGATCAAGAACCTCGTGCATAGCGAAAAGCCAGTTCCTCGCGTTAGCATCACTGTTCATGCTCATCTGCTCCACCAGATGCTCATCAGATAAAGCCCAGATGCACCTTGACATGGTGCAGTCCAGTAGTGCGTGCCTCCATGAGTCCGGGGCTCCACACAGCGCACAAAGAGGGATCTGAGACATATTGCGGTGGTGTAAAACATCCGCCGTAGGTACTGAGTGCTGGGCCAAACACCATGCAAAAAATTTCTGCTTTGAAGGAACTTTAGTTTACCACAATGAGGTCCATGCTTTCCCTTGGGAAGTTGTATCAGAGGCTCCGGCATTTTCCTCTATCCAATTCTCTCTCTGGAATTTGATGTTCAGCACCATTTGATATGCGGACTTAACAGAGAAGACGCCCCGGCGTTCGGCACTCCAAGCCCAAAAATCTTCTACATTACGTGTGCACAATGGTATTGCCAAGATAGCATCTGCGTCAAAGGGAATAAACACTGACCGGATTAGCTCTTTTCTCCAGCTAGCCGTCGAGGCCTCAATCAGCTCAGAAACAAGCACGGGGGGGTTCGCCACCAGTGCCGTGATGGGCCTCATCGGACCAGCCCTGGGAAGCCAGTTATTCTCCCATATATACGTGGACGCTCCGTTGCCTATTCTTCTGATGAGACCTTGCTTCAGGACATCCCTCCCGTCAATGATGGCACGCCAGATTTGTGAGGGGTGGCTACCCAACTCAGCGTCAAGAATTGTTCCATGCGGATAGTAAGCGGCTTTAAGGATCCGCGCACTTAAAGAGGAGGGATCATGCAAAAGCCTCCATGACTGTCGTGCTAACAAGGCCAGGTTAAAGATCTCCATGTCTCGAAAGCCCAAACCTCCCAAATGTTTGGGGTGTGTCATCACGTCCCACGCCACCCATGAAGGTTTTCGTTTGCCTTGTTTGCTCCCCCACCAGAACTATCGAATGATCGATGTAATATTGTCACATAGTCCTCTCGGCAACCGGAAGCATGCCATTGAGTATATGGGTATTGCTTGAGCCACCGATTTAATCGAGACCTCCGTCCCTGCAGCTAATAAAAGTTTCTCCATCCATCCTCTTACCTTCTCCCATATCCGGTCTCTGAGATACTTAAACTTTCCCATCTTTGCTTGACCAACATCAGTAGGCATTCCCAGATATCGGTCACTCAACGACTCATTATGAACATGCAGAATGTCCTTGACCGCATCTCTTCTCTGTTGTGGGCAGCCCTTACTGAAAAATATGGATGACTTGTCATTATTGATCTTCTGCCCAGATGCATTACAATATATTTCCAACAGGTTAGATACCGCAGTCGCACCCTCCGTACTTGACTTAAAAAGCAACAGGCTATCGTCAGCGAAGAGGAGGTGGTTCACAACCGGGGCTGTAGGAGCCACCTTGATTCCCTCAAGACCGACGACTGAACTGGATTTTAAAAGGCACGAAAGGCCCTCTGCTGCAATTAAGAAAAGATAAGGGAAATGGGATCTCCTGTCGAATACCTCTAGATGGCACAAAGTGTTCAAGCTTCTCACCGTTGAACATAAGCGAACAAGAGACAGAGCGAACCATGCTCATAATCAGTATCAACCCACGGTACATGCAAAATCCAATTTCTCCATCATGGCCTGCAGATAGTCCCACTCTAGCCTATCATAGGCCTTCATCATATCAAGTTTCAGCGCACAATAATTATTGGCCTTGGACTTATTCCGCTTCATAAAGTGTAGGCACTCATAAGCACATATTATGTTATCTGTGGTTAGCCTACCGGGGACAAAGGCTGACTGCTCATGAGAGATGATATCCGGTAATATCTGTTTAAGTCTATTGGCAACCACTTTTGAAGCAATCTTGTAGATGACATTGCACAGGCTAATGGGACGAAACTGTGCTAGCTGAGTCGGGTTCAAAACCTTTGGAATGAGTACCAAAACCGTATCGTTCACACATTCTGCACTTTCCTCACCTCTGACAATCCTGAGAACTGCACGGGTCACCTCTTCCCCACATATATCCCAGTGACGCTGATAGAAATGAGCCGGAAACCCGTCGGGCCCCGGTGCCTTTGTCGGGAACATCTGAAAAAGGGTTGTCTTCACCTCCTCATTAGTGTATGGAGCTAAAAGTATATCATTCATTTGTTGAGTTACCTTTGTCGGCACTTTGGATAGGACTTGATCCATCCCACTAACGCCCTCGGACGTGTAGAGACTTTTGTAAAAATCTGAAACCAACGCTCTCAACGCTCCAGGGTCATCAATGATCGCCCCCAAAGAGTTGGCAAGAGCTTTGCTCATATTCCTCTTGCGCCTCTGACTAGCCCGTAGATGAAAAAAACAAGTGTTCCTGTCACCTGCCGACAACCATTCCAGCCGCGATCGCTGCCTCCACATCAGTTCCTCCCTGTGAAACAGTTCAATCAACCTCTCATTAATTTTCAGCTCTACATGAGATGGCCCCGTTCTCGCTGGGTTACTCCTCAGGCGTTCGAGTTCTGATTTGAGCTCCTTGATCTCCTTACGAACCGAACCGAACGTGTTTTTGTTCCACCGTCCCAAGTCTGCAGCCACCTGACCTAGTTTGACCCGTAGCTCGTTCATTCTTCTTTGTGGCACCGCTTTCTTTGTCCAGCTACGGAAGGCGAGTGTCGCTCGTGTTCTCGTCGTGTCCCACATCACCTCGTGCTTAAATGATCTCGGTGCTCGTCTGCTGGCCCATCATGCATGGTAAGTAAGATCGAGGCGGTGATCCGAGGTGGTCAGCCGTAAGATGTTTCAGATGAGCCGTCGGGAAACGTTCATGCCAAGCGGCCGTTGCCAACGCCGATCAAGCCTCACCTGGTGTAACTCCCTCCCCGACTTTCTTCTCATACATCCGAATTGTCCCCGATAGCCCATATCCATAAGCATGCAAACGTCCACGACCTCTCGAAAGCCTTGTATCCGGCGTTACTCCTTTCTCCTATTCCTTCTTGCTCTTCCGGACGTAAAACTTCGTTAAAATCTCCTATGCACAGCCAAGGATCATCTCTCAAATTGCTAATCCCTTTTAACGTGTCCCACGTTTGATGCCTCAAATGGGTCTCGAGCTTCCCCATATACTAATGTCATCCTCCACGGATTCAAGTTCTCCTCCACAATCAAGCAATCAATATGATACGGTGAATAACCCAAAATCTCAACATTTATTGAATTGTTCCAGAAAATCCCTAGACCTCCGCTTCTACCTTGACTGCTCACAGCGTAACCGTTATCATAACCAAAAGTTGCAGCTAAACTCTCTACCCTTCCTCTATCAATTTGTGTTTCTACGATACAAAAAAGGGCAGGGGCAAAAATCTCCATGAAACCGCTGGCTTCATGAATCGTCGCGGCGTTGCCGCGCCACGGCAGTTCCACTCAAGACACTCATTGGGCCGGGCGCTCCTCTAGGGAGCCCGCCAATAAGTTCCTCGCCGTCGGGTTGTCGCTCCTTCCATCCTCTTCAGTCTTGTTCCTCTTCCATTCCCTCTTTGGTGGGGGGCTTATGGGAGTTGGACTTTGGTGAACCACCGCTAACTCGGCCCGAACACACCGTCATCTTTCATTGTTGGTTATTGCATCAACTGATCTCCCAATTGACTTATCCGTTTCATTAGCAAAAACGGGGTTCGACCTCTTCCTACTGGGGTCAAACATGTCCATGTCTGTCTTCTCTGACGTCTCAGCAGCTTCTTTTTGGGCGCTATCCTGGTATTGGGTGGTAGCCAGTCCACTTTCGTGCTCGCTCCTTGATCTACCTCCAGAGCGGCCGCCACGGCGGCCTCCTCGGTGTGCCCTTCCCTCGCCAGGGCCCCTTCTGTTGTTCATGAACCATTCAGCCCGAAGCTCTTTGAAGACCAATGTGGAGGTGGGATGAATCCCATTGCCATGCTCTTTGAAAAGATGTCCCAACATCCCACAGGGCAGCACACCAATCGGGCGGTCTCTCGTACTTGACCTTGTAAATCTGTCTCTGTCCTTCTCTGATCATTGAAACCGCGTTCTTTAGTGGGTTGTGGACATTGATGCGCACCCAGACACGGTAGAAATTCCCTGTGAAATCATGGGATTGAGTTTCAACAAACAAAACCTCGCCCACCTTAGCTGCCAGAGGCCTAACTAGATGAGCATATAAATCTGGCACATCATGAATTTGAATCCAGATATCAATAGTCTCCAGCTTGACCGTAGATGGTTTCGAGATTCCATCATATGGTGCCATAAGCACCGCATCCCCCCTGAAATTCCACGGCCCCTCCTGCATGACTCGCTCCCAATCTCCCAAGCAAGTAAACTGCACAGTATACATATTCTCCTCTAACGGCTTGAATTTCGCTTCCTGCGCTATATCCCAAGCGGAGCGCATATTCCGGTAGAACCACGTCGATTTGTAGCTCTTCTTGGTATTGACCTTGATCAGCGCAACCCACCGTGGTGATTCTGGTGGTGCATCCTTCTCATCGAAGACGGCATCATCCAAGTCCTCCTCACGAATGCCTAATTCCATCATCATCTTCTCCACGTCTGTGAGTCCAGAGGAGCCCGAGGCCCCATCAGCAGCCATTTAGAGCCCTAACCCGATGAGAGAAACAGATCGGGTTTTTTGGGGGAACCCTAGACTCCGCCGCGCCCCGGTCCAGTCCGAGAGCGGGCAGCGATGTCGTGATCGCTCCCAGCGGATAGCGTGACGAGAGTCGGCGGCAGGGAAAGATCGCTCGACGGCGGCGATGAGATCGCCCCGGGAGAAAAGGGCGGAACCCTAACGAGAGGGAAAAACTAGCTGACCAGCCTAACTGTGTTTGAGTATCCAAACAGTGCCGAAGTAGGAGCCCATCTAACCCTCGTACTCGGTCCATCATTAATTACTAGTACTACTGCTCTACCCATGTTCACTGGGGTACTCTATCGACGATTTGCCTCAAGCGTGTGCAGCCATTACTCAAGCGCCAGAGCACGTGCCTGCGTTGCACCAGAGAGAAGAAGCAGGGAGATCTCTCGCTCACGTGCCGCGATCCGTGATCCGTCCGTCCATCCATCGCAGCTTTTCACTGTCGCAAAGCACCAACACTGCATTTCCCGATCCTAAAAAAAAAACTGCATTTCCCACCCGACCCGACCCGGTCGGTGCCGGGGAGCGGTGGAACCGGCGCGCTAGATACACTCCGACTCCAGTCCAGTCCAGCCTGCCTGCCTAGTCCACGCGTCGCCCTGCCCCCCCTCCCTCTGGCTCGGGCTGGGTCTCTCTTTCCCCATCGTCACCGCGCCTTCATTCCTCGTTCCTATCGCCCGGCCCATCTCCACCGCTCCACCGCACCGCCCCGCCCCGCGCCACCCCTACCCCCGTCCATATAAACCCCACCCGTCGGCGGCCGAATCTCGGACCGGACCGCCCGCCCGACCGACCCACCCCCCATGCTGCGCTGCCACATCCCGCCGCAATGCGGCCCGGCCCCGCTCGGCCGCCGCGGCCTGCCCCGGGCGACCGCGGCGGTGCGCTGCGCCGCGCGTGGCCCCTCGCGGGGGACCGTGGCGGCGGCGCAGGTCGCGGCGGCGGTGGCCACGGCCGAGGGGCGCGAGGGGGTGGAGCGGCCCGGCCTGGCGGAGCGGCTGCGGATGGGGAGCCTCCTCGAGGACGGCCTCTCCTACAAGGAGAGCTTCATCGTGCGCTGCTACGAGGTCGGCATCAACAAGACCGCCACCGTCGAGACCATCGCCAACCTCCTCCAGGTACGAGCGCCAATTCTCTAAGCGTGTTTTGCGCCGAGAGAGATCCGGGAAGGAAGCTCAATTTGTGTTTGCTGGATTGCGAAATGAGATGCCATCGCCCAGCCTTTTGGGGGTCTCAAGAGCTAGGGGTTCGGATCTGAATTTTCGTAGCTTCAGACTTATGGCAGATTCAGAGCTCCTGCTGCTGTGCCGCGACTAGAATTTAGCAAGGGGATTTCCTAGTTAGTGCCATTATGCTCAAACATGTGCTGCTTACCCTTCGCCTAAGTTGAGTGCTCGAGCTTGAACAAGTTAGCTATCCTAGCGCCCGTGATATCACCCACAGAATTGCGCCGCACGCTCCTAACTAGTGTGACTTTTCCTTTGTCCATGCTTAACTAAAGCCTGGGCTCTTGAAATCCTGTGCTCAAAGATCTGATAGGGAACATCAGTGCTATTGTGGATCGACTCAGTCTAAGTAATTCTGCGTGCTGGAAGAATTTCAGTGGGGCTGTTACCGAATCTTGTGGATTTGCTTGCTTTGGCATATAATCAACTAATCTCCGTTCTTAAAATAAATAAATCAAGTAACATTTCATTATAAGTACGCTCAGAAATGTAACGTCCTGGATGATCCATCTGTCATGGCATAATGGTGGGCTTGTCGATAACGGTCTCATTATTTTCTCCTTTATGGCCTATTTGTGATAAGCTTTCTTGTAACTGCAGGAGGTAGGGTGTAATCATGCACAAAGCGTTGGGTTCTCCACCGACGGTTTTGCCACGACTACAACAATGAGAGAACTTGGACTCATTTGGGTCACAAATAGGATGCACATTGAGATCTACAAATACCCCGCTTGGTAATTTGCAACATAAAGATAACCTTTGTTCCCGCCGTTCTCCTTGAAGCAGGATTTAGTCCTGACTGGGGTAATTCTGCTACGTATAGGGGTGATGTTGTTGAGATCGAAACATGGTGCCAAGCTGATGGAAAGATCGGTACTCGGCGTGATTGGATCCTTAAGGATTTAGCTAATGGTGAAGTTATTGGAAGAGCTACCAGGTACATATTGCTCAAGTGTGAAGCTTAAGCTTTTTTTTTTTTTGGTTCTGTTAGAGATACTCATCATGCTTACTCACAGTTAGAACCACATTTGTGTGTAAGGGGGAAAAAGGACAAGTAATTGTTTTGACCTGTTTTAACTAAATATATGTCTTGCCTTTTTTTAAACTTCCATCTCCACCTTGTTATCTGCACCTTTTCTTCTCCATGTAAATCTAGCAAAATAAGTTTCTAAGACAGTTATCAGACTTTCAGCAACTAAAATCAAAGTATGTCATGAACCTTTCCAATTGTTCTTGCAGTATACTTTTTGATGTGGTACGCTGTACTTGGTTGCTGCATGTTGACTTAATAGCAGCCCTAATCATCCATGCTTAAGAAGGAGGATCGATTTGGGACTTTGTTTGCCTGTTCAACATATGTTTACATAACTGAAGTTTAATAGTTTCGTACGGAGCTAGAGCTCTCACTGTGCTCAGCACAAATAATGAAGTCATATTACTTGTTTTTGCAGCAAGTGGGTCATGATGAACCAAAATACACGCAGACTTCAAAGAGTCAGTGACGAAGTCAGGGATGAGGTGTTTATCCACTGTCCAAAGAGTCCAAGGTAAATCGATACTCATATTTTCCTCTTCTTTAGGCTTGAACTGAGATAATATCGCCTCTTTTGTAATTCAAAATGTGCTCCACTGCACACTCTTATGGTCTTATGTGATTCAATGGATAAATATTGAATAACTTGAAAATTGCTATAGTACTTTTTCCCATTGTAGTCGGTCACAAATGACAAATTACCGTTGTGCAGATTAGCATTTCCTGAGGAAAATAATGGTAGTCTGAAGAAGATTCCTGTTCTAACAGATCCTGCACAGCACTCGAGGCTCGGTCTAGTGGTTAGTTTTCCTCCCCTTTATGGCTGGTTGTTATGCTCTGCACTTGAGCAACTGTAATGCTGACATGCCTTAACTTCTGAATTGCAGCCTAGAAGAGCTGATCTGGACATGAACCAACATGTCAATAATGTCACTTACATTGGTTGGGTCCTCGAAGTGAGTTTTCCAGCAGCCCTTTTTGTAATCATCAGTTCATCGTTCCTCTTGCTTGAGTTATCCTGTTACCAAACTTCCTTTATTGAGATAGATATCCTGATGAGTAGTTCACTGTCACTTGTTTGGTTATTCCTTAATACTCCCTCTGTAAACAATCGCTCGTTGGAATCATGGGTAAATGTATCCTTGTTGATTTGTGATAGTTTCTGATATCTCTTCTCTCTTTCCTCTCAAACCACAGAGCATACCTCAAGATATTATTGATACCCACGAGTTGCAAACAATCACTCTTGACTACAGAAGAGAATGCCAGCATGACGACATAGTTGATTCTCTCACCTATATAGAGGAAGGGGATGAGATAAATTCTAATGGATCTCTGTTTTCAGCGCCGCACCCAGAAGAGCAGCGCCAGTTCTTGCACTGCTTGAGATTTGCTGGGGCTGGGGATGAGATCAACCGTGGTCGCACCGTGTGGAGGAAACTAGCTAGATAGAAAGTGATATGTATTTGCTCATATGTATTGTGCTGTTCCATTTGTTTTACCGTTTTGCTCTTTGCGACCGGCGCCGCATCACGAGAGAATCAACTGTACCCGGAATTTTGTGATTACGTTTGTGACCTGTGTAACAATCAATGCCAATCTGTGGCAAATGTTGGACCTCAGAGCTGGTGCTCATCCATTTTGGACTATGCAATATATGTATGTATACAAGACTACAAGAGGTCCATTGACATGCTGGTCCATTCCATGTTTGCAAGTTCGCAGAAGTGTATCATCATTACATCAAGGGTTGTTCTCATGGCCGTTGCCTATTGCTGATGCGTTTTGTCCGATTGTCTTTGGGATAATACAGAGTTTGGTGTCTATACATATGTTTTCGTGCGACTCGGTCGATCCATATGTTTTCGCTAAATCCTCCATGTCGTAAGATATAGGTTCAAAACATAGAGACTGACAAAAAAGATTGAAGTGAAATAACAGTAGCATAGTCGTAAGATATAGGTTCAAAACATAGAGACTGACAAAAAAGATTGAAGTGAAATAACAGTAGCAGAGTGTGCTACTGCCAACAAATTCGTGCGAAATGGGCAAGACATTTTCACCAATCACATGCTTTCAGGGTAACTTCAGTTCCATGAAGGAACCCCGTAATCACAGCTACTGGGCCACTCAGCGATAAGTAGTCACCCTTGAGATGCTGAAGCCTCTCCAATTGACCACACATCAGAAGCAGGACTCTTCCAGCCTGTGGTTCGTTTTAGGCCTCTGTTTACAGCCGTTTGCTGGAGCAATCAGCCTCTCTTTGGGCCTCGGTTTCTGGCGCCGTGTAGCCGGAAACTGCTAGGTGAGCTTGTTGGGCGCCTAACTGTTTTCTTTTCTTTCTTTCTGTTTTTTCAAGTCCCAAGAGATCATACATACACAGACTAAGTATAATGTATTTGTAAGCCCTGTGGAAAATGAACAAATTAACTGCACAAAAAAGGGAATCAATTTTTAATCTCCCCCAATTTTAAGGATTGGGCCCCCACGTCGCCCCCCACTCGGGCGACTCTAAATCATCTTCCACCCTTCCTTCCTTCCGCCGCCGGAGGATGCCGCCGGCCTGCGCCCGGAGGCCGAGGCGGTGGCGGGGGTCCTTCCTCTGCCGCGTCTCACGGGTGGCGGGGCCCCAACGCGCGTGGAGGTGCGGCAGATCTAGAAGCGGCGGCGATGGCTTCGACGACGGCGACGGTGGTCGGCCATGCCTCGGGCCACGAGGCGGCTGACCTGGATCAGGCAGCGGCGCGATGCGGTCTGCGGCACGCGTCATCGGGCTTTAGATCGGCGACGACGTCGAGGGCCTGGTGGACTGCTCGGTGGCACCTCTGGCAGATTTGTTCTGGCCGGGGTAGCCAGCGGTGGTGGTCATCTTCTTTGTCGTAGGTGGCCTGCCAGAAGCTGGGTGGTTGGATCTCGAGATCCATCATCTAGTCCCGGTTGCGAGTTGGGGAGACATGGTTGCCGGTGAAAACCGAGCCGACGACAGGCGATGGCGGCGTTCTACGCCGTTACCTTAATGAAGGCATCGTGGTGTAACTACTGTCGACCCACTCGCGCTGCTCCGGGGGAAACCCTAGGACCTGGTGTTCCAGATCGGATGATGGCGACACTGTGGTGTCGTTTCTCTCCTGGGAGCATCGTTTGTGGAGCAGCGCTGGAAGTCAGAGGCAGGAGGTGGAGCGGCTTCGTCTTGCACAGAGCTTCGGTGGATATGTCAAGTCATGCCTGACCGATAGGTGCTACGCTTTGTCATGCCTAGTCGGCAGGTGCTACGCACGACAGATCTTTCAAAGACTTCAAGCTGTGTCGGCTGGTGGTACTTGGCGGCATGGTGCTGAGGTGTATCGGTGGCGACCGCGACATGCTCAGCTGTTCGCGCAGGGAGGTGGTGCCGTTGGGCGCCGTGGTGGCGTCGACGACAGCTAGATCGAGCAAGGTTGATGCGTCAGTACAACTCTGAAGATGGAGCGGTGGCAGTTGGTGGCGGCGGCCTCTGAGAGCGCGCCGGGCCGGTATGTGCCCCAGACCCGACAAGTGGCTAGGTTGGGCCCTCAAGTCTTAGATGTTAGGCTTGGCTGCGAGGTCTGTGGTATTAGGCCCGGACTATCAGCATCCTTCATCAACTGGATATAAGTAGCGACAGATGTTGCCTAGACGGTGGATTCAGACTTACTGTTATATTTTTTTCTAAGGTATTTTGTGAATAATTAATAAAGTGGCTACATGCATCGCCCAGATGCAGAGGCCGAGGGTCTTCCTCCTTTTCAAAAAAAAGATGGTTGCAATTCTAGGCACTAATAATTCTTGTTATGTTTTCTTTTCTTTGCGAAGAACACAAACCAGCATGTTGAAAATGTGCATGCCACAATTTATTTAGCATCTAAATTTTTTTATAGTGTGTTTTTATCATTGCTTTTCTCTTCTTGTTCATGGGAGACTGTTGAATCTGTAACTTTGGCCTCTTGGCCTTGTTAATATAAGGTAGAAATCTCTACCTTGGTCGCAATTTCTTTTTGACAACACTTGCTCTACTAACTGACAGAACAAGTGATATCAGAAAAGAAGTTATTGCTCTTGCTCCTCAGATGCTAAAGCCTTTTATTCCTCTAATATTGCAAAAAACAAGTGTGACAATAAGCACCCATCCATTTTGCGAATTAGTAATATAGCAAAGAAGATATACCGACGATCAACCCCAAAATCCAGATTATTCTTCTTCTTAACAGCAGACATTGCCAAAAGTACACAAGTAAAGCCTACTCACGATGGTGTACAAGCTTACAATGAGCTGAAGACACAGACAAGTAGAAATCTCCGAGGTGACATGCTTACAACATGAGCTGTATTGAATTCATGCTCCAACTAACTCATTCAAAAGTACGAACTGATGGAGGGAGGCGGGCAATATATTTCAAAACTCCCCCTCACGTCTAGGTTAATTTAGGCCTTAGACGTGGGATCGATGTAGGCCGCAGAATCTTTTTATTTTAATACTGCGTTGACAGGGTCTTGAACTTAAGACCTCTTGGCTCTGATACCATATTGAATTAATGCTCTAGCCAACTCATCCAAAAGTCTGAACTGATGAAGAGAGGCGGGCAATATATTTCAACAAGCTAATGACACAAAGAAAGAGAAATTTCCATTTTTAATTTTTGGACACGAACCTGGCAGGGACCTGATCAACCTCAGGGCAGCAAAACTTATGAGCCAAGCAGACCAGCGAAACGAACTCTATTGACGGCGGCGGCGGTGGCATGTTCTCCCTTGGCGGTTGACGGTGGCGAAAATGCGCCACGTTGGAGGATGGTTGGAGGCTTAGTGACGGCGTTGTGACGCATCATGACATCCGGTACCACCTAAGGCTAGCTTGCTTTGTCGGATTGCAGCCTTTGCTAGGTCATGCTTACATTCTCCCGTGCTAACTTACATTGCAATTGTATTAGTATAGTTTCCTATCGTATTTATGAAATGCTTGTGACATTTTGTTTGTGTATATCTGCAAAAAAGAACATTTTGTTTGTGTATATTCCATTTTTATTACTTTTCTGCTTAAATGCACGCAATAAATGTTCCTCTTTACACACACACACACACACACACACACAGCATACAAGTACAACTGATTAGCTGCAAACTGGATCTTTACATATATATTAAATGCACCCAAGACATTGTTCCTCTTTACATATATACACTCGTCACGACGGCTTGTGGTTTTGCAGATTCACACGGCTATCATTCCGTACAATGACTACCATAGGAAGATGTTTCTGTACCTTGCGTTCGCTGATGCCAAACTGTTTCTTGTGCATGCTTCACTTTTTATTGGAGAAGATATGCTCACGCAGTACCACGAGCGGCAAAACAAGTCTGGGAAGCATGTGAGCTCATCTATTTTTGACAGAGTGGCAATGCAGGCTTGTGAGATCACTCGAGGACTCGATGCGAGCAAAGATTCTCCAGACAAGGCATTGTGGCCAATATCGAAAGTTGCCGTGCTTCTTCTTGACCCTACAAGAAAAAAGTGTTTGATGGAGTGTAGTGCTAACACTGAGAGTGTCCGGTCAATCATAGAGAAGGAAATTGATACAGAAGCTGGTAATTAAGCTTTGGTTGGACCATATATGTTTCAGAAACTAGCATTTGCAGAGGTGGAGCATAGAACAGGTCAGATTTTATCATTACTGCCCTTTATTGTGTATATCCATCTCTGTTGTTTCCCTTTTTTAGATGACAAGGTGTTGGCTCTATCAGATATTAATCTGTCATTTTTATTAATTTTCATCCTAGAGCATCAATAGATAAGTATACGGTCTTTGTGTCTACGAAGACATGTGTCTATAGTTTCCTCACTTGGATTAGATGATTACTACCAGTGGGAGACGGTAGCACGGGGCATATACAACCGGTTTGGATGGCGATCCGATAATAGGATATGTGTTTAGTCATCTTGGCCTATTTCTCGCCGGTTGTGGCAGTTCTCTTTATACTGTTTTGTTTCATGCTCCTTCTGTGAGCTTTTTTGGACTTGATGTTGGGGAACATAGTAATTTCAAAAAAAAAATTCTATGCACACACAGGATCATGGTGATGCATAGCAACGAGAGGGGAGCACAATGCGGTTGATGTAGTCGTACGTCTTCACGATCCGACCGATCAAGTACCGAACGCACGGCACCTCCGAGTTCAGCACACGTTCAGCCCGATGGCGTCCCTCGAACTCCGATCCAGCCGAGTGTTGAGGGAGAGTTTCGTCAGCACGACGGCGTGGTGACGATGATGATGTTCTACCGACGCAGGGCTTCGCCTAAGCACCGCTACAGTATTATCGAGGTGGACTATGGTGGGGGCACCGCACACAGCTAAAAGATCAAACGAACAATTGTTGTCTTTGGGGTGCCCCCTGCCCCCGTATATAAAGGAGCAACGGGGGAGGTGCGGCGGGCCTAGAGGGGGCGCGCCAGGAGGAGTCCTACTCCCACGGGAGTAGGACTCCCTCCCTTTTCCTTCTTGGATTAGGATTGGGGGGAAAGAGGAGGGAGAGAGGAAGGAAGGGGGGGGGGGGGGGGGCGCCGCCCCCCACTCCTTGGCCTATTCGGACTAGGGGGGAGGGGCGCGCGACCCAGCCTTGGCTGCCTCTCCTCTTCTCCGTAAAGGCCCACTATGGCCCATTAAGCCCTCGGGGGGTTCCGGTAACCTCCCAGTACTCCGATAAAATCCCAATTTCACCCGAAACACTTCCGATATCCAAACATAGGCTTCCAATATATCAATCTTCATGTCTTGACCATTTTGAGAGTCCTCGTCATGTCCGTGATCACATCCGGGACTCCGAACAACCTTTGGTACATCAAATCTCATAAACTCATAATATAACCATCATCGAAACTTTAAGCGTGCGGACCCTACGGGTTCGAGAACTATGTAGACATGACCGAGACACGTCTCCGGTCAATAACCAATAGCGGAACCTGGATGCTCATATTGGCTCCCACATATTCTACAAAGATCTTTATCGGTCAGACCGCATAACAACATACGTTGTTCCCTTTGTCATCGGTATGTTACTTGCCCGAGATTCGATCGTCGGTACCTCGATACCTAGTTCAATCTCATTACCGGCAAGTCTCTTTACTCGTTCCGTAATACATCATCCCGCAACCAACTCATTAGTTGCAATGCTTACAAGGCTTAAGTGATGTGCATTACCGAGAGGGCCCAGAGATACCTCTCCGACAATCGGAGTGACAAATCCTAATCTTGAAATACGCCAACCCAACAAGTACCTTCGGAGACACCTGTGGAGTACCTTTATAATCACCCAGTTACGCTGTGACGTTTGGTAGCACACAAAGTGTTCCTCCGGTAAACGGGAGTTGCATAATCTCATAGTCATAGGAACATGTATAAGTCATGAAGAAAGCAATAGCAACATACTAAACGATCGAGTGCTAAGCTAACGGAATGGGTCAAGTCAACCACATCATTCTCCTAATGATGTGATACCGTTAACCAAATGAAAACTCATGTCTATGGCTAGGAAACATAACCATCTTTGATCAACGAGCTAGTCAAGTAGAGGCATACTAGTGACACTCTGTTTGTCTATGTATTCACACAAGTATTATGTTTCTGGTTAATACAATTCTAGCATGAATAATAAACTTTTATCATGATATAAGGAAATAAATAATAACTTTATTATTGCCTCTAGGGCATATTTCCTTCACTTGAGACTTTGTTTTGGAACTTCAGATCAATAAAAGGCCTGCATCATCATTTTGATGCAGTGGCCGGGAGAAATCCTCCTTTTCGGAAAAAAACCAACCAAAATTCTTATGCCTTAAATATACTGACCAAAACCAGGAGAAGAACGTGGATAAAAGTTTTATTGTAATTTTGTAAATAAGAGTTACTGTTGCCAATTGTCCTAAATTAGAACTGCTAAAGAATTCAAATTAATGAGTTTGCATTGTACATTTGCTTTATACTAGAAAGCAGGGACAAGTGCATGGTCCCGAATGTACACAAAATACTGCTCTCACCTGTCTTGGTTGTGTACAAGTGTGCTGCTAGTCACTGAAAATACTTGGGACAATATAGTGGTTAATTCCTCCTTTACATGAGTTGTTTGTTTGCTAGATAACTATTTATTTGGTTCTACAAATATAATAGTGTGAATAGTGTAATTTATGAACTTGATTTTGTTAACTGTACGTGCATTTTCTGTTTGATCCACCTATGCATCATTTGCTATGGTGAATTTATGGTTTTAATAGGTACCAAGGGCTCAAACTTGCGTCTTCTCGACAAAAAGTTGGCATACTCATAGAGTAAAGAAAGGACAACTACCAAGTTGTTCATTCTGGAGTATGAGCAAACCATGAAAGGCAACCTTGTGGAAATATCTCTAGAAGAGTTGATTATCAGGTTTGTTTTTACCTAATAGATAGTTTAATGATTTTAGGTTACATTCATTTTGACCAATCACTGCTTAGCTTATAAAATAAGACTATTGTATGTTACATCTTGACATAAAGTGATGCCCTTTAGAATTTGTGGCTCCTGCTTAATAGGACCTACATTAGATGGTACTGCATTCCATGCATATGTGATGTTACTTTGCTCATGATTAAAATAATCATGTTTATTTTTAGTAGTTCATTGTCACTTATTTGGTTATTCCTTAGTATACTATATTTTACCTTCTCGCTGGAATCATGTATAAAGTATCCTTGTTGATCTGTGATAGTTTCTGACATCTCTTCCCTGTTTCTTCTCAACCACAGAGCATACCTCAAGATATAATTGATACACACGAGTTGCAAACAATCACTCTTGACTACAGAACAGAATGCCAGCATGATGATATAGTAGATTCTCTCACCTAGATAGAGGAAGGGGAGGAGATAAATTCTAATGATCTGTGTTTTCAGCGCTGCACCCAAAAGAGCAGCGCCAGTTCTTGCACTGCTTGAGATTTGCTGGGGCCGGGAGATCAATCGTGGCCGGACAGTGTGGAGGAAACTAGCAAGATAGAAAATGATCTGTATTTGCTCATATGTATTATGATGTTCCATTTGTTTTACCGTTTTGCTCTTTGCGACCGGCGCCGCATCACGAGAGAATCAATTGTACCCGGAATTTTGTGGTTACCTTTGTGACATGTGTAATAATCAATGCCAACCTGTGGCAAATGTTGGACCTCAGCTGGTGTTCATCTGTTTTGGACTATGCAATATATGTATATATACAAGACTACAAGTGGTCCATTCCATGTTTACAAGTTCGGCAGAAGTGTATTATTACATCAAAGGGTTTATCTCATGGCCATCGCCTATTGCTGTTGTGTTTTGTTTGATTGTCTTTGGGATAACACCGAGGTTGGTGTCAAAATGCGCGACTCAGTCGGTCCTTATGTTTTCGCCATGTTATTCTTCAACGTCTCAATTCCTACATGGAACTAACAAAGTCATAAGGTAGGTTCAAAACATAGAGGCTGGCAAAAAGGATTGAAGTGAAAAATGTGTGATAGCTGGAAACGTCTTAGCCTGTTAAGGCCGACGGGTTCGTGTTATATAGAGTGGGGCGCACCTCCCAACCATAGCGCATACATAGTTGAGATTACATATAAGAGAGAGATATTCAAGGAACAGATAGAACTTGGAGAGAAAGGAAAATAACCTATCTCTATCTATCTATCTATCTATCTATCTATCTATCTATCTATCCTAACTACCTCATGCGCCGATGCAACATAGCATGTTTAACACCCTCCCGTAATCACAGCTTCATTAAGTTGAGATTATGCTTGAATTCTTCAAAACTCCTTGTGGGCAAAGGCTTTGTAAATCCATCTGCAATCTGATCCTTTGAATGCACAAACCGAATGTAAAGTTGTTTTTGAGCAACTCCCTCTGACAAAATGAACATCTATCTCTATGTGCTTTGTTCTGGCATGGAATACATGATTAGTAGAAAGATAAGTGGCACCAAGATTGTCACATGATAATCCCCAAGTGCAGGGAATCATCGTCGCAATTTTCAAAGGTGGAAGTGATAAGTATGGAGTGTCGAACCCACAAGGAGCTAAAGGTAAGATCAATATTCTCTCAAGCCCTATCTGCCACTGATACGACTCTACGTACACCGAACGTTTGCTTCCAACTAGAAACGAGAAATAAAACTACGTTGTGGGTATGAAGAGGGTAACTTTGTATGATATCAGAGAGCTAAAATATAAAAGTAGGTGCTGTTATCATAAAGATAGAATATACTACTAAATAATATAAATAGCGAGTGTGGAATAATGGTGGATCAGTGTGCGGAATTGTCCTAGGCAATTGTTAACAAGACCGGTAATCACTATTGCAGTTTCATATGAGGGAGAGGCATAAGCTAACATACTTTCTCTACTTGGATCATATGCACTTATGATTGGAACTCTAGCAAGCATCCGCAACTACTAAAGATCATTAAGGTAAAACCCAACCATAGCATTAAAGCATCAAGTCCTCTTTATTCCCATACGCAACAATCCCTCTTACTCGGGTTTGTGTTTCAGTCACTCACCAACCCACTATAAGTTAATCATGAATGTATTGCAACACCCTACAGCGAGAATCCCTCACGCTTGCGCGACACGGAGGGCACCATAGGGCAGCACCAAAGTAAAACATACAACTCATACCAATCTAGATCATCAATCAACCCAAAGACAAAAGATATCTACTCAAAACATCATAGGATGGCAACACATCATTGGATCATAATATGTGGCATAAAGCACCATGCTCAAGTAGGGATTACAACGGGGTGCAGGAGAGTGGACAGCGTAAAAGAGATGAGGATGGTGATGATGATGGTGTTGTTGATGAAGATGATCACCGTGGCGATGATTCCCCTCCCGATGGCACTCCGGCGCCACCGGAAGAGAGGAGGAGAGGTTCTCCCCCATGTGCTTCCTCGTCCATGGCCTCCACCCTATGGTCCTTGGCCTTCATGGTGATGATGGCCCCTCCGGGATACTCCTCCATGGCCACCGGTGATGATGGCCCCCTCCGGCAGGGTGCCGGAGAGGGCCTAGATTGACTTCTTGTGGCTAGAGAGGCTTGCGGTGGCGGAACTTCCGATCTAGGTTTCTTTTTGGAAGTTTGAGTATATATAGAAGAGTTTTGCTTTGATTTCACGTCAGGGGGGTCTCCGGGCTGTCCATGAGGTAGGGGGCGCGCCCTAGGGGGTGGTGTTGGGGAACGTAGTAATTTCAAAAAATTTCCTACGCACACGCAAGATCATGGTGATGCAAAACAACGAGAGGGGAGAGTGTTGTCCACGTACCCTCGTAGACCGAAAGCGAAAGCGTTAGCACAACGCGGTTGATTTAGTCGTACGTCTTCACGATCCGACCGATCAAGTACCGAATGTACGGCACCTCCGAGTTCAGCACACGTTAAGCCCGATGACGTCCCTCGAACTCCGATCCAGCCGAGTGTTGAGGGAGAGTTTTGTCGACCTGACGACGTGGTGGACGATGTTGATGTTCTACCGACGTAGGGCTTCGCCTAAGCACCGCTACAGTATTATCGAGGTGGACAATGGTGGAGGGGGGGGGCACTGCACACGGCTAAAAGATCAAACAGATCAATTGTTGTGTCTTTGGGGTGCCCCCTGCCCCCGTATATAAAGGAGCAAGGGGGAGGCCGGCCGGCCCTCTATGGCGCGCCCCCAAGAGGGGAATCCTACTAGGACTCTAAGTCCTAGTAGGTTTCCACCTAAAGGGAGAGGGGAAGGAAGGAGGGAGAGGGAGAAGGAAAGAGGCGCCGCCCCCTCTCCTAGTCCAATTCGGACCGGAGGGGAGGCGCGGCCTGCCCTAGGCCGCCCCTCTCTCTCTCCACTAAGGCCCATCGAGTTCCATTAGTTCCCCGGGGTTTCCGATAACCCTCCGGCACTCCGGTTTTATCCGAAACTTCTCCGGAACGCTTCCGGCGTCCGAATATAGTCGTCCAATATATCAATCTTCATGTCTCGACCATTTCGAGACTCCTCTTATGTTAGTGATCACATCCGGGACTCCGAACAACCTTCGGTACATCAAAAAACATAAACTCATAATAAAACTGTCATCGTAACGTTAAGCGTGCGGACCCTACAGGTTCGAGAAGTATGTAGACATGACCGAGACACGTCTCCGGTCAATAACCAATAGCGGAACCTGGATGCTCATATTGGCTCCCACATATTCTACGAAGATCTTTATCGGTCAGACCGAATAACAACATACGTTGTTCCCTTTGTTATCGGTATGTTACTTGCCCAAGATTCGATCATCGGTATCTCAATACCTAGTTCAATCTCGTTTCCGGCAAGTCTTTTTACTCGTTCCGTAATACATCATCCCGCAAATAACTCATTAGTTGCAATGCTTGCAAGGCTTAAGTGATGTGCATTACCGAGAGGGCCCAGAGATACCTCTCCGACAATCGGAGTGACAAATCCTAATCTCGAAATCGCCAACCCAACATGTACCTTCGGAGACACCTGTAGAGCACGTTTATTATCATCCAGTTTCGTTGTGACGTTTGGTAGCACACAAAGTGTTCCTCCGGTAAATGGGAGTTGCATAATCTCATAGTCATAGGAACATGTATAAGTCATGAAGAAAGCAATAGCAACTTACTAAACGATCGGGTGCTAAGCTAAAGGAATGGGTCATGTCAATCACATCATTCTCCTAATGATGTGATCCCGTTAATCAAATGACAACCCATGTCTATGGTTAGGAAACATAACCATCTTCGATTAACGAGCTAGTCAAGTAGAGGCATACTAGTGACACTCTGTTTGTCTATGTATTCACACATGTATTATGTTTCCGGTTAATACAATTCTAGCATGAATAATAAACTTTTATCATGATATAAGGAAATAAATAATAACTTTATTATTGCCTCTAGGGCATATTTCCTTTCAGGTGGGCGCGCCCCCACCCTCGTGGGCAGCCCAGGACTCTTCTGGCCTGCTTTTGGTACTCCATGGGCTTCTTCTGGTCCAAAAAAGATCTCCGTCAACTCGTACGTCAATTGGACTCTGTTTAGTTTTCCTTTTCTGCGATACTCTAAAACAAGGAGAAAACAGAAACTGGCACTGGGCTCTAGGTTAATAGGTTAGTCCCAAAAATCATATAATATATCATATAAATGCATATAAAACATCCTAGAGGGATAGTATGATAGCATGAATACTTCATTAATTATAGATACGTTGGAGACATATCAGCATCCCCAAGCTTAATTCCTGCTCGTCCTCGAGTAGGTAAATGATAAAAAAATAATAATTTATGAAGTGTGAATGCTAGCAGGTGCACAAGTTTGATCAATGATAATTTCAATCACCTTTTCCAGCATCATTATATGTCATAACAGTAGCTCATCACATAAAACTTTTCATGATCAATTAACAAGCCATTCACATGTTAAAGTATAGATCATAAACTTTATTGAAAACTAACAAACAATATTTGCAGTCATCAAACAATTGCAATTCATCCTATTTTCAGGAAGAGTCTATGTCAGAGCTTTGATTTAGCAAAATCCACATACTCAATTATCATTTAGTCTTTCACAATTGCTAACACTCACGCAATACTTGTGGTTATGGAGTTTTAATCGGACAAAGAGAAAGATAGGGGCTTATAGTTTCGCCTCCCAACCTTTTACCTCAAGGGTAATGTAAACAATAATAGCTCATGCTAACTTACATCCAATTAGATATATATATATATTTATATATATATATATATTTATATATATATATATATATATATATATATATCAGGATCTTTACAACACCCTGTGATTGCCAAATGTTAAAATGTAAAAAGGAAAGGTGAAAATCACCATGACTCTTGCATAAGGTAGAAGGTAATAATAAAAGATAGGCCCTTCGCAGAGGGAAGCAGAGGTTGCCATGCGCTTTCAGGTTGGATGCACAAAATCTTAATGCGAAAGAACGTCACTTTATATTGCCCCTTGTGATATGAACCTTTATTATGCAGTCCGTCGCTTTTATTTCTTCCACATCACAAGATCGTATAAAGCTTATTTCCTCCACACCAATTAATCATACATATTTAGAGAGCAATTTTTATTGCTTGCACCGATGACAACTTACTTGAAGGATCTTACTCAATCCATAGGTAGATATGGTGGACTCTCATGGCAAAACTGGTTTAAGGGTTTTGGGAAGCACAAGTAGTATCTCTACTTGGTGCAAAGAATTTGGCTAGCATGAGGGGGAAGGCAAGCTCAACATGTTGGATGATCCATGACAATATACTTTATTTCAGATATAAGAAAACATAACCCATTACATTGTCTTCCTTGTCCAACATCAACTCTTTAGCATGTCATATTTTAATGAGTGCTCCCAATCATAAAAGATGTCCAAGATAGTAGTATATTTGTATGTGAAACCTCTCTTCCTTCAATATTCTTTCATGAATTGTTCAAGTGACCAATTCTACGTTTGCTAACTTTCAATAAGTTTACTACCTATACTTATTATGTGTGAAGTCATTACTCCCCATGTTATAAGTATATGAAACATATATAAATTCAGATTTATGACATTCGATTCATTCAACCATTTACTCATAGGATATACATGAAGCACGTGAGCAAATGACAAACTACTCCAAAAAGATACGAGTGAAGAACACTGAGTAGTCAAATATTTAACTAGCCATGGGAGGATTATGTTTCATTCAATATTTCAGATCCAATGATTTTATTCAAACAGCAAGTAAAATTTAAAATATGCTCCAAGCAAAACACATATCATGTGGTGAATAAAAACATAGCTCCGAGTAAGGTATACCGATAGTTTTGAAGACGAAAGAGGGGATGCCTTCCGGGGCATCCCCAAGCTTAGGCGCTTGAGTCTTCCTTGAATATTACCTTCGGGTGCCTTGGGCATCCCCAAGCTTAGGGTCTTTCCACTCCTTATTCTCCTCATATCGATATCTCACCCAAAACTTGAAAACTTCAACCACACAAAACTTAACCAAACTTCGTGAGATAGGTTAGTATGATAAAGAGCAAACCATTCACTTTGGTACTGTCAAAGACAAGGAACCAAACTTCGTGAGATAGGTTAGTATGATAAAGAGCAAACCATTCACTTTGGTACTGTCAAAGACAAGGTTCATAATTGTTCTCACACAATGCCTACTGTGCCATATCATTTCTACAATTTATATTGAGGAATATAAGTCATAGAAACTAGAAAACAAGCAAACTATGCAATGAAAACAGAATCTGTCAGAAACAGAACAGTCTGTAATGATCTGAACAATAACCATACTTCTGATACTCCAAAAATTATGAAATAAATTGGTGGACGTGAGTAATTTTCTATTAATCTTCTGCAAAAATAATCAAATCAATATATCTCTTCTGTAAAAAATGACATCTATTCTCGTGAGCGCAAAGTTTCTGTTTTTTACAGCAAGATCACATTAGCTTTCACCCAAGTCTCTTCAAAGGTCTTACTTGGCACTTTATTGAAACAAAAGCTATAAAACATGATTACTACAGTAGCTTAATCATGTAAACACACAAAAACAGTAAGGGTAAATATTGGGTTGTCTCCAAACAAGCGCTTTTCTTTAATGCCTTTTAGCTAGGCATGATGATTTCAATGATGCTCTCATAAAAGATAGGAATTGAAGCACAAGAAGAGCATCTTGAAGAATATGACTAGCACATTTAAATCTAACCCACTTCCTATGCATAGGGATTTGTGAGAACACAACTTATGAGAACAATAATCAACTAGCATAGGAAGGCAAAACAAGTATAACTTCAAAACTTTAAGCACATAGAGAGGAAACTTGATATTATTGCAACTCCTACAAGCATGTATTCCTCCCTCATAATAATTTTCAGTAGCATCATGGATAGTAACTTTGTTCTCATAAATTGGAACCTCTTTCGAAATAGTGGAATCATTACTAGCTAAAGTTGACACTCTTCCAAATCCACTTTCATAAATATCACACTAAGATTCAACACTTCCAAAATAGTGGGATCACTAATTCCTAAAGTTGACACTCTTCCAAACCCACTTTAAATGATAGTATTATTCATACTCCAAAAGATACAAGTGAAGTTCATGGAGCGTTTTACAACTAACCAATATCCAAGCTCAAAATGTATAAGTGAAGCACATGAAGCATTCTATAAAACCATACTCAAAATATTTAAGTGAAGCACAAAGAGCAATTCTATAAGATCATACTTAAAAGATTTAAGTGAAGCACAAAGAGCAATTCTATAAGATCATACTTAAAAGATTTAAGTGAAGCACATGAAGTATTATATAAATTAATGAAGGGCTATCTCATGCTAGCATGGTTCTTAAAGGAAAAACAAAAACACAAAGGACACAAATCATGTGAACAAAACAAAAACCGAGGTATACCGATAATTGTTGAAGAAGAAAGATGGGATGCCAACCGGGGCATCCCCAAGCTTAGATGCTTGAGTATCCTTTGAAATATTTACTTGAGGGTGCCTTGGGCATCCCCAAGCTTGAACTCTTGCCTCTCTTTATTCTTCTCATATTGATAGCTCCTCGACCTTCGGACACTTCATCCACACAAAACTGTAACAAAAACTTGTGAGATCCGTTAGTGTAATAAAGCAAATAATTACCTTTAGGTACTGTAATGAACTCATTATTTATTTATATTTGTGTTAAATCTACTGTATTCCAAGTTCTTTATGGTTCATACCCTCCGATACTAGCCATAGATTCATCGAAATAGGCAAACAACACACGCAAAACAGAATCTGTTAAAAACAGAATAGTCTGTAGTAATCTGGAAGTTTGGTAAACTTCTGTAACTCCTAAAATGATGAACTAAATTTGACAATTTGAAAAATCTGTACAGAAGTAATCTGAAAAAGGTTTCAGACCCATTTGACTTTCCAGTAAAAAATGTAAATTCACGCACTACAGCCAAAGTTTCTGTTTTTGTTCTGCACATAGTAAACAAGCAATCTAATCATCCTAAAACCAAAACTTGGAACATTATTATTATAATACAATGAATATATACAAGGGGATAATTATTTACAGAGAAACTTCCATGAAAAATTCTACATTGTTTCCGTGAGCATGAACACAAGTGCTCAAGGTCGACCCTCACTTCTTCAATGCATAACTTTCCAATCACTTCTCTTTTTGAAAAACTTTTTAGGCATGAAAAGCAGGTAATTTTTTTTGTATTTTCATTTTTTTTAATTTTTTTGTATGTTTCACCCACAACTAAACAGAAACAAAAAGGAAAAAGCAAAATCTACTTCGTGAAGAAAGCAAACAAGCACACACGAGAATATCAACCCCACGCTATTGCTCCCCGGCAACGGCGCCAGAAAAGAGCTTGATAATCCCCAAGTGCAGGGAATCATCGTAGCACTTTCCAAAGGTGGAAGTGATAAGCATGGAGTGTCGAACCCACAAGGAGCTAAAGGTAAGATCAATATTCTCTCAAGCCCTATCTGCCACTGATACGACTCTACGTACACCGAACGTTTGCTTCCAACTAGAAACGAGAAATAAAACTACGTTGTGGGTATGAAGAGGGTAACTTTGTATGATATCGGAGAGCTAAAATATAAAAGTAGGTGCTGTTATCATAAAGTTAGAATATATTACTAAATAATATAAATAGCGAGTGTGGAATAATGGTGGATCGGTGTGCGGAATTGTCCTAGGCAATTGTTAACAAGACCGGTAATCACTATTGCAGTTTCATATAAGGGAGAGGCAATAGCTAATATACTTTCTCTACTTGGATCATATGCACTTATGATTGGAACTCTAGCAAGCATCCGCAACTACTAAAGATCATTAAGGTAAAACCCAACCATAGCATTAAAGCATCAAGTCCTCTTTATTCCCATACGCAACAATCCCTCTTACTCGGGTTTGTGTTTCAGTCACTCACCAACCCACTATAAGCGAATCATGAATGTATTGCAACACCCTACAGCGGGAATCCCTCATGCTTGCGCGACACGGAGGGCACCATAGGACAACACCAAAGTAAAACATACAACTCATACCAATCTAGATCATCAATCAACCCACAGACAAAAGATATCTACTCAAAACATCATAGGATGGCAACACATCATTGGATCATAATATGTGGCATAAAGCACCATGTTCAAGTAGGGATTACAGCGGGGTGCGGGAGAGTGGACCGCCTAAAAGAGATGAGGATGGTGATGATGATGGTGATGTTGATGAAGACGATCACTGTGGCGATGATTCCCCTCCCGATGGCACTCCGGCGCCACCGGAAGAGAGGACGAGAGGTTCTCCCCCTTGTGCTTCCTCCTCCATGGCCTCAACCCTCTGGTCCTTGGCCTTCATGGTGATGATGGCCCCTCCAGGATACTCCTCCATGGCCACCGGTGATGATGGCCCCCTCCGGCAGGGTGCCGGAGAGGGCCTAGATTGACTTCTCATGGCTACAGAGGCTTGTGGCGCAAGAACTTCCCGATCTAGGTTTCTTTCTAGAAGTTTGAGTATATATAGAAGAGTTTTGCGTTGATTTCACGTCAGGGGGGGTCTCCGGGCTGTCCACGAGGTAGTGGGCGCGCCCTAGGGGGGTGGGCGCGCCCCCACCTCTGGGCAGCCCGAGACTCTTCTGGCCTGCTTCTGGTACTCCATGGGCTTCTTCTGGTCCAAAAATGATCTCCGTCAAGTGGCACGTCAATTGGACTCCGTTTAGTTTTCCTTTTCTGCGATACTCTAAAACAAGGAGAAAACAGAAACTGGCACTGGGCTCTAGGTTAATAGGTTAGTCCCAAAAATCATATAATATATCATATAAATGCATATAAAACATCCTAGAGGGATAGTATAATAGCATGAATACTTCATAAATTATAGATACGTTGGAGACGTATCATCACACCACAAGCATGGAGCTTGTTTACTCTTCACACCAAGCTCTTTCAACATAGACTGAACCCATATGATTTCAGTTGTAGCATTTGCTATTGCTTTGTACTCTGCCTCAGTACTTGACCTGGATACGATAGCCTGTTTGTGTGCACACCATGATATCAAGTTAGGTCCAAAAAAATACTGCAAATCCACCTGTTGAGCGCCTGTCATCCAGGCAGCCTGCCCAATCAGAGTCAGAAAAAGCACTGATAAGAGTAGAAGATGACTTGCTGAAATTTAGACCTATACTTAGAGTATGTTTGACATATCTGACTATGCGTTTGGCAGCTGTCAAGTGAACAGTGGTAGGTGCATGCAAAAACTGGTAGACTTTGTTGACAGGAAATGAGAGATCAGGCCTGGTAAGAGTAAGATACTTAAGGGCTCCTACTAGACTTCTATATTTTGTGCTATCTTCCTGACTCAAGGGTTTACCTTCTATAAGGTACAACTTTTCTGAGCTGGATAGTGGAGTGAGAGAGGGTTTACAACCTTGTAGTCCTGCCTTCTTAACCAGACCAGTTGCATACTTAACTTGAGAGAGATGAAGTCCATTTGGATGCTTCTTTACCTCAATCCCAAGAAAATAGTGCAAGTCTCCAAGATCTTTTAACGCAAAGTCTGCACTCAAGTCTTTTAGAAGTCCTCTGATTTCTTCATCAGATGAGCTGGTCACAATTATATCATCAACATAGATGAGAACAAACATGCATATATTGGATCTGTTATAAATAAACAATGATGTGTCTGACTTAGAAGGAACAAATCCAAGTGTTTGCATCTTGTGACAGACGAGAGTACCACGCCCTTGGAGCTTGTTTTAATCCATATAGAGCTTTGTCAAGTTTGCAAACATAGGAAGGAGCTTTCTTACTCTCAAACCCAGGAGGTTGTTTCATGTACACTTCCTCTTCCAGAACACCATGCAGAAACGCGTTCTGTACATCAAGCTGCCTGAGACTCCATCCTCTGGAAACAGTAATGGACAAAACAAGACGAATAGTGGCTTATTTTACCACATGACCAAATGTATCCTCATAGTCTATGCCATATCGCTGTTTGAGACCTTTTGCAACGAGCCTAGCCTTATAACGATCAATGGTTCCATCAGATCTCCTTTTAATTCTGAAACCCACTTGCAATCAATCAAGTTTTTACCTTGTTGTGGAGGAACCAAGTGCTACGTTTTGTTTTCCTTTAGTGCCATGTATTCTTCATTCATTGCCTTCTTGCACTTGTCATCACAAAGTGCTGCATCGAGGGTCTTTGGTTCATCTGGCTCTCCTGTGGAACAGACCAAACATATTTGGTTACATGTTTGTAATTTAAAGGCTGAGTTACCCCTTGTTGTAGTCGTGTTCGTCGTGATGGTGGAGCAGCAGAATCCGCAGCCACAGAGGATCCAGAAGGCTGCACAGGCGCATCAGCAACAGATCCCGAGGGGGATCCTGCCGTAGATCCAGCAGCACCTCCAGAGTTGGTGGGATCTTCTGTGGCTGATGGCTGAGGCGTCGCGTCCAGGGTTGGCACAGAGGATCCCAAGCCGTGCGCCCGCCCATCATTGCGCAATGATGGCCCTATGGCGCGGGTCCGTGCACCGGTCGGCCGACCGACAGCGGTGGGACCAGCTTCTCGGTCCACGTCCTCGCTGGGCCGCGCGTGGTCACGCCGCTTGTACGTGACGGGACGGGCGCCGTACCGCGTGCCGCCTGGAGGGACCCGCATGTCAGGCGCGGCCCGCGTGTCAAGTGCGGAGACGCGTGAATCCGGCGTGCCTGCGCCTGTATCCTCTGGTCCGCCAGATCCCGAGGAGGATCCGATCGCCTGGGACGCTGCGGATCCCGAGGAGGATCTGTCTCCTGCCGCGTTGTCTCCTGCTGCGGGACACATGGGATATAACCCATGTTTTGCACTGTTTTGATTATTTTCTTCACAGTTTTCTCCTGTTTCATCAACACAAACCTCATGCATGCCATTAGATGAGTTAGTCAACAAATGATCATCAATATTTTGTCCCCCTTGATCAAAACTAGTGAGATGAGAAGGCAAGAGAAGAATTTCTTCTCGAAGAAGTGCACCCGCGTTGGGGTGAAGGTCAGCGAATGGAAACTGAGTTTCATCAAAAACTACATCACGGGAGATGTAAACTCGCCCTATGGAGACATCTAGGCACTTGACCCCTTTGTGCTAAGCACTGTAACTGAGGAATACACACTGTTTAGATCGAAACATGAGCTTCTGGTTATTATAGGGACGAAGGTTGGGCCAACAAGCACACCCAAAGACATGAAGAGACTTATAGTCTGGTTTGGTGTGAAGAAGCCTTTCTACCGGAGTTTCATTATTGATGAAACAACTGGGTAGCATGTTGATGATATGAACGGCAGTGAGGAACGCTTCATCCCAAAATTTAAGGGGCATGGAGGCGCCTGCTAGAAGGGCAAGGCCAACTTCAACGATGTGCCGATGCTTACGTTCAGCTGACCTGTTTTGCTGTTGAGCATGAGGACACGACACGTGATGTGAGACACCAAGTGTCGTGGTTCTAAGTCTGACAGTAATGTAGGGGGGGGGGGTAAGAATGGAGAGGCAAGATCCTAGCTATGGAGCAGTTGTATACACACGAGGTTTACGAGTTCAGGCCCTTCTCGGAGGAAGTAACAACCCTACGTCTCGGAGCCCGGAGGCGGTCGACTGGATTATGTGTGTATGGATTACACGGGTGCAAACCCTTTACACTGAGGAGGGGGTTGGCTTATATAGAGTCCGCTAGACCCCTCCGGCCCTCAGTTATGCAGGGTTAAAGGTACATTAAGGTCGGGCGTTACTGGTAATGCCACTAATAAAGTGCTATAATGACCATGAAAGCTACTTAATGACCGACCGTTTGCGTACAGAGTGACTTATCATCTCCTGGCTGTCGAGTGGTTGGCTTCATGGTCGAGTGTCTTTGAGTCCGTCGAGTGGAACACTTCGAGTCGATTGAAAGGTGGTTCCTTCTAGAGATGTCCTTGGGGAGGGTAGTTTGGACAGGCCCATGACCCTACCCTAGGTACATAGCTTCATCATTAGCCCCCGAATGGATCGAGGTTTGAGTGGGGAAAGAGTTGAACATACTTCCGACCCGTTTTTGTGTTACGAGTATAGCTTGCTCGGATCAATGAACCTAGGTGGCGATACCAACTTCTTTTTGATCGCCTTGATCCATTCTTTGTTCCCGTCGAGTGAGTTTCTTTACTTGAAGAGCTCCGAGTGATGAGCGGAGGAGATCTTCCATCGACAAGTTGTTACGCAGCCATGGATTTCGGGATTTGAATTCGGGAAGTCTTGGCGAAGCGGAGGAGGCCGCAGTACTCTGATGGGATAAGGCAGGGACGCCCCGATCTCCGCGCCACCTTTTTCGCCACGTATCACGCGCGTGACTGTTGCGGGATTTGATAGGATCGTCTGGGCCTACAGGTCAGTCACTCGGAGGCGACTCCATATAAGCCGCTAGCCCAGAGCTTTTGAACAGTGCGCCTTCATTTTCCCCTTTCTTCTCGCATTCCGCCGCCACCTCTGCTCTAGTCCCGGTGCCGCCGGTCTGTTTGAGCTTCGTCTGCAGCAATGGTGAAGGAGAAGTCGGCATCCCTGGAGTGTGCGAAAAAAGCGACGGTGCAGGCGAAGGCGAAGAAGTCCGGTCGGGGCGGATCTTCCTCAAGGTCTGCCTTGCCGCCAGGCTGGATCCAGGGAGATTGGATGCCCTCGGCGATTCGACAGGACGAAATCGATGACCTGACCGAGGGGGAATTCATTCCTCACAAATCTGCGCGCCTCCCGGGGAACGAGATCAAGCCGCAGCCTCGCGAGGGTGAGTGCGTCCTTGTCGCCACCCACGTCGATCGCGGATTCTCGCTGCTCCCTCATCCTTTTTTCCGGAGTTTCTTGAACTTTTTCGGAGCGCAACTCCATCACTTTACCTTGAATTCCATCGTGTATCTTGCTGCCTTCGTGTCTTTATGCGAGAATTTCTTGGGTTGTCGTCCTCATTGGGGCCTCTTCAAGCACATTTTCACTTGTCGTTCTCAGTCGGTTAAGAAAGCTAAGTCGAGTGACGATAAGACGCAAGTGATTCAGATGTGCGGGGGTCTCGGGATCCAGATGAGAAGCAAAAGTTCTTTCCCAGCTATGACTCTTCCTGACTCAGTCCGCGGGTGGCAGTCGACCTGGTTCTACTGCAGAGACCAGGCAACTCCAGGACAGGCGACGGGTCTTCCCCTTTTCTCCCTGAACCGAGCAGAAAAACCTTCATCTCTGAAAGTGACACCGAAAGAGAAGGCACAAGTCAAAGTGTTGGTCGGTCGAGTGGTTCAGCTTGTCCGCGACGGGGTGACTAGTATGGATTTGCTAGAGGTCTTCCTCCGGAGACGTATCCAGCCGCTCCAAGCTCGTGACTATCCGATGTGGATGTATTTGGGTCTCGATGACACCACTCGGATTCACCCGGAGGAGGTCGACGAGGCTATGTTGGAGGGGTGGTTGTCAAGTATCACAGGAAACAAAGACAACCCCCGAGGAGCCAGGAGGATTCCTCCACTTGACCAATCATACGAAGTAGACCAGGTCCAACTCTGCATCTCTAACCGTGACCTTGTTTTCTTTGTTCTGTCTGCTTAAAATCAGTCGACTGACTTTTGTCTTGTTTGTTGTCTTATAGACCATTAACGAGATGTACTCGATGCCCAACGGGGCGCAAGAACAGGCCGAGGAGGGGAGGCGGCGAGGCGAAAGTGAAGAAGAGTGGCAATCTGATGGTGAGGGGGAAGAGGATGACGACGGCTCCAGTGGAGAGGAAGAGGAGGAGGAAGTCAATCCTCCTCGCACGGAAAGGCGACCCGAGCTCAGCCACGACCCTGCGGGCGAGCATGGCAAAGCGACTGCGCCTGTTGGGCAGTCGTCGAAATGCCCTCGGACGGCTTCTCCGGTGCCGACTGAAAAGGCGTCAAAGCAGCCCAAAGTTGCAGTGCAAAGGCCTCGGAAGGCGTTACCGAAGATTAAGATTGACATCCCCGTTGCTTCTGCGTGAGTGCCTCCCTTTGTATTCACTCGGCGCTCTGTCGCTCATTTTTCCTTGATTTGACCAGATAAACTTTGGAACCTGGCAGCTGCTACTTACAGGACTTCGGCCTATAGGGATGAAGATGAGGCAATGGAGGATGCAGTCACCTCCAATCCGGGTATGATTCTGCCGTTCTGTCTTTATTTGGTCGACTCAACTGCAATATATACCACTGGGTGTTGCAATTTTTGGCGACTGATCTTTGAACAGCTCCTAACGTTATTGACCTCCCCGCCGATAACGAAGAAGATCCCGAGAGGCCTTTGATAAGGAAAAATAGAAAACTCCTGCAGACAAGGTGCCACAGTCGACGCCGATAGCTGAACCAGTCGTTCAGGATGCTGGTGACGCCAATCGGGCTTCTGTTACTTTCACCATACCGCTGTTGAGTGCTCGACCTTCTTCATCGACTGCTCAAGCTCCTGCCGACCCACCTTCGGTTTTTGTTACCCACCACGTCCCAGAAGACGAAGTGAATGGTGCCAAGGAAGCCATACGCCAAGCAGGTATCATGATGAAGAAGATGAAGATGGTGCGGGATGTCAGTCAAGACGCCTATGATGCCAGCTCGGCTCTCCAAAGCAATGTTCAGGTCAGCCACACGTCGACTGATTTTCTTGGCTTGCTCTGTTAGGATATGCTACCTGAAAGCCCTCTTTCCAAAGATCTTTGCATCTGTGCACCCAGTGGGTGTTTCGACTTGTCACTAAGCAAATCCATACTTTGAGCTGAAATTTTGTTATTGTAGTCCCCGAGACTATGGTGGACTGCGGGCAGTCGACTGTAGTCTTGATATGTTAATTCCTTCACTCGGTCTGGTCTGGCCCTGTCGAATGCTAACTGAACCAGTGGGGGCACGCTAAGTGCACCCACTGGGTGTAGTCCCCGAGACCGTGGTCGACTGCTGGCAGTCGACTATGGTCTGAAGAACTTGTTTGCTGTTGTCTCTTCTTTTTTTTACACACACACTCACGCTGAAAAGGTCTCGTCGAGTGCTAACTGAACCAGTGGGGGCACGCTAAGTGCACCCACTGGGTGTAGTCCCCAAGACTATGGTGGATCGCAGGCGATCGACCGTAGTCTTAGTGTTCTTGTCTTTGTCGCTTTTCTCTGAAAAATAACCCATCCTCTCTGCTTACGTAAATCTTGTGACCTTGGAGCTCACTTTGCCGACTTGGAGAAGCAGCAAATTCAACTCAATCTTGATCTGGAGTTGGCCAAGTCAGAGTTGCAGAAGGCCAAAGACGACGCCAATGGTAAGGAAGCTTTGTCGACTGGTTCGCCTCAGATCTGGATTTCATTCTGCTCTTCCTGAACTGAGCACTGTTTCTTTTCAGAAAAACTGAACCAGGCTCTGGCAAAGAAGGATCAAGATCTGGCTGCTGCTTAAAAGAAGGCCGACGATCAAACTGCTCTGGCAGAACATAAGCTGGCTTCAGTCGGCACACTGGAGGAGGAGAATGCGAAGATGAAATCCGCTCTAGATGAAGCCAACAAGAAGGTAACCCGCTTGAAGAAGGACAAGGTTAGCCTTAATGAGAAGATGGACACATTGCTCGCCGGAGGGACAATCTGGAACGCTATCTGAGGAGCCTCGCCAAGAAGTTGTTCATCAAGCTTGAAGGTACATATCTCGTTCCGACTGGTTCATCTTTGTCGACTCGGCATACGAATATTGACTCATCCTTGGACTGTGCATGCAGAGCTTTGCTGAGACTTCGAGGAGGAGATCGGGCGGATCGAACCGAATTTGGACCCTATCAATTCTCCCGTGAAGGATGAAACTGCTATGAACCTGCTCCGACCGGAATCCCGCATCGATGGCGTTGTTGACTATCCGCTCGACCGAAAGTCGCCACGTCGCGGATCGACACAGCACTTTGGCCAAGGGCAACACTCCAGAACGATCTCGAGTCCCTGATGACTCGACTTAACGAGATCCCTGGTCGAGTGCAGGAGTGGAAGAAGTCTTCTGCTCGGTGCGGTGCTGATGTGGCTCTGTCTTTGGTTCGTGTCCACTGTAAGGAGGCGCGAGAAGATAAGTTGGCAGCTATCAAGGTTGCCAACACCAAGAAGCACGATTTCTGATCCTTCATGGAGACTTTCATTGCTGCTGCCACTCAGATCGCCGATGGTGTCGACCTGGACGAGTTCGTCGAGCCTGCCAGTCCTCCTCCCGCGGAGTGAACAAACTTTCATGCCCCACCTTAAATTTGCCTCGGAATGCCGAGTGGATTTTGTCACCGTTAAACTCTTTCGGGTTGAGAGCCCGAGTACTTTGATTTGCGGTTTGAACCTTCGAGATTTATCTAAACTTGCTTTACTTCTGAATATGCTTGCATTTGCCTTCGAGTGGTTTTTACTCTTCACCCGGAATAGTCTTTGTGTTTGAGATGCAGCTCAGAGGTGGAAGACCCAGTCGACTTGCACCTCGTCATCCTTGCGGATCGGAATAGCACGTATGTTGTACTTGTGGCGTAGCTCCTGGTTTTGCGTTTTCCTCTGCACTTTTCTTTGTATTTATTTGAAGGAATCGTCCGGGCAGAAATGGGCAAGAATCTCTTCTGGTCAATGCGGAACAGGAAACCATTGCTATTTGAGCAGTTAGAGAATCGAAATTCCACTTATTTAGAAATCAATCGGCGAATGGGAGAAGGTAGCAGTCGACCTGCACCTCGTCGTCCTTGCGGATCGGGATGGAGCGCACGTTGTACTTGTGGCGTAGCTCCGAAGGAGAAGGTAGCAGTCGACCTGCACCTCATCGTCCTTGCGGATCGGGATGGAGCACACGTTGTACTTGTGGCGTAGCTCCGAAGGAGAAGGTAGCAGTCGACCTACACCTCGCGTCCTTGCGGATCGGGATGGTTTCGAACTTAGGCGAGTACTGGACTACAGCTAAGCCCCCGAGTGAGAGGATCGCTCTTCACTCGGTAGGATTTTTCAAACTTAGGCGAGTACTTGGACTGCAGCTAAGCCTCCGAGTGAGAGCATTTCTCTTCACTCGGTAGGATTTTTCAAACTTAGGCGAGTACTTGGACTGCAGCTAAGCCCCCGAGCGAGAGGATTGCTCTTCACTCGGTAGGATTTTTCGAACTTAGGCGAGTACTTGGACTGCAGCTAAGCCCCCGAGTGAGAGGATTGCTCTTCACTCAGTAGGATTTTTTAAACTTAGACGAGTACTGGACTGCAGCTAAGCCTCCGAGTGGGAGGCTGGTTCACCACTCGGTAGGATTTTTTAAACTTAGGCGAGCACTTAGGCTGTAGCTAAGCCCCCGAGTGGGGGGCTGGCTCACCACTCGGTAGGATTTTTGAAACTTAGGCGAGCACTTAGGCTGCAGCTAAGCCCCCGAGTGGGAGGCAGACTCACCACTCGGTAGGATTTTTTAAACTTAGGCGAGCACTTGGGCTGCAGCTAAGCCCCTGAGTGGGAGGCAGACTCACCACTCGGTAGGATTTTTTTAAACTTAGGCGAGCACTTGGGCTGCAGCTAAGCCTTCGAGTGGGAGGCAGGCTCACCACTCGGTAGGATTTTTCAAACTTAGGCGAGCACTTGGGCTGCAGCTAAGCCTCCGAGTGGGAGGCAGGCTCACCACTCGGTAGGATTTTTTAAACTTAGGCGAGCACTTAGGCTGCAGCTAAGCCCCCGAGTGGGAGGCAGGCTCACCACTCGGTAGGATTTTTTAAACTTAGGCGAGCACTTAGGCTGCAGCTAAGCCCCCGAGTGGGAGGCAGGCTCACCACTCGGTAGGATTTTTTAAACTTAGGCGAGCACTTAGGCTGCAGCTAAGCCCCCGAGTGGGAGGCAGACTCACCACTCGGTAGGATTTTTTTTTACAAACTTAGGCGAAACGGATTCGCAACCAAGCCACCCACTGGGGGAGTTTCTCACGTAAACAAAAGCAACAACAATCACTGGGAAAATTATAACACTCTTGTCTTTGATAAATAAACTACAGAGGTATTTCTTATTACATCTCATCCGAGTGAGTACTTAAGTATAAAAGGGGCGGAGCAGCTCCATTCCAAGCTCGAGGCTCATCAATCTGGCGATCGACGTTGTAAAGATGGTACGCTCCATTGTGGAGAACTCTGGTGACGATGAAGGGGCCTTCCCAAGTGGGAGCGAGCTTGTGTGGTTTCTGTTGATCCACTCGGAGGACCAAGTCTCCTTCTTGGAAGGCTCGACTCCTCACATTTCGGGCATGGAATCGACGCAAGTCTTGTTGGTAGATAGTCGAGCGGATCAGGGCCATCTCTCTTTCCTCCTCTAGGAGGTTGACTGCATCCTGCCAGGCTTGTTCTGCTTCATCTTCAGGGTAGAGCTTGACTCGGGGCGCATTGTGAAGCAAGTCACTCGGTAGAACTGCTTCAGCTCCATAGACCAGAAAGAATGGAGTTCGTCCAGTTGACCGATTAGGGGTAGTCCTCAATCCCCAAAGAACTGACGGAAGTTCGTCGATCCATGCGCCTGCTGCATGCTTGAGATCGCGCATCAGTCAGGGTTTCAGTCCTTTGAGAATTAGACCGTTTCCTCTTTCTGCTTGTCCATTCAACTAGGGGTGAGCGACTGAAGTGTAGTCGACTCGTGTGCCTTGAGAGACGCAAAAGGCTTTGAATTTGTCGGAATCGAAGTTTGACCCATTGTCAGTGATGATGCTATGTGGGACTCCATATCTGAATATAAACTCTATGATGAAACTGATAGCAGTGCACGCATCGAGATTCTTGATAGGCTTAGCTTCGATCCATTTAGTAAATTTTTCGACTGCCACTAGTACGTGAGTGAAGCCGCTCCTGCCAGTTCTCAGTGGTCCAATCATATCCAATCCCCAAACAGCAAAGGGCCAGACGAGTGGAATGGTCTTCAAAGCTGACGCGGGTTTGTGTGACATATTGGAGTAAAACTGACATCCTTCACACTTGTCGACTATCTATTTCGCCATTTTATTTGCTCTCGGCCAGTAAAATCCCGCTAGGTATGCTTTGGCCACAATGGTCCGAGAGGACGCATGATGACCACAGGTCCCCGAGTGGATATCATCAAGAATTATCTGGCCTTCTTCTGGTGTTATACACTTCTGTCCGACTCCAGTCGCGCTTTCTCTATACAACTGTCCCTTTATCATAGTAAAGGCCTTGGATCGACGGACGATCTGTCGAGCCTCTTCTTCATTCTCTGGGAGTTCTTTCCTTAGGATGTACGCGATGTACGGCACCGTCCAGTCAGGAGTGACGACCAAGACTTCCATGATCAGGTCGACCACCGCTGGAACCTCAACCTCAGTCGGATCCGTGGCACTTTTTGGTTGCGGAAATTCTTCAGTGAAAGGATCCTCTTGAACTGATGGTGAGTGGATGTGTTCCAAAAACACATTGCTGGGAATGGCTTCCCTCTTGGAACCTATTTTTGCTAAATCATCAGCTGCTTGATTCTTCAGTCCGGGTATATGATGAAGCTCTAACCCCTCGAATTTCTTCTCCAGCTTTCTCACTGCATTGCAGTAACCAGTCATGGCCGGACTTCTGACGTCCCACTCCTTCATCACTTGATTAACCACTAAAACTGAGTCGCCATAGACCATGAGGCGACGAACGCCGAGTGAAATGGCCATACGCAACCCATACAAAAGCGCTTCATACTCTGCTTCATTGTTCGAGGAATCAAAGTGAATTTGGAGGACATATCTGAGCTTATCTCCTCGGGGGGAAACTAACACCACCCCAGCACCGGAACCATTCAGCATCTTGGAACCGTCAAAGAACATGGTCCAGTGCTCCAAGTGAACTTGAGTCGGCAGTTGTTGTTCAATCCACTCGGCGACGAAATCTGCTATTGCTTGGGACTTGATGGCTTTCTTTGCCTCAAACTTGATATCTAGGGAAGGAGTTCAATCGCCCATTTTTCCACTCGACCGATTTGCATCTCTCACAGTGTAATCTTCGACAATGGAGCGTCACGACGATCGTAATGGAGTGGTCGAGAAGTAATGAGCAACCTTCTTCGTGGTCATATAAATCCCATATACAAGCTTCTGATAATGAGGGTATCTTTGATTTGATGGGGTCAAAACTTCAGAAACATAATATACTGGGCGCTGAACTTTAAAGGCTTTTCCTTCTTCTTCCCGCTCGACCGTAAGTACTGTACTGACAACTTGTCCTGTGGCTGCAATGTAAAGCAGCAAAGGCTCTTTGCTGATTGGGGCAGCAAGCACCGGCTGGGTGGAGAGCAGAGTTTTTAACTCTGCAAACACTGCATCAGCTTCAGGAGTCCACTCGAACTTGTCTGACTTCTTCATCAGTCAGTAAAGAGGCAATGCCTTTTCACCGAGTCGAGAGATGAATCGACTTAAAGCGGCCAAGCAACCAGTAAGCTTTTGGACATCGTGCACACATTCAAGACGTTTCATTCGGAGTATAGTACCAACTTTTTCCGGATTGGCGTCGATTCCTCGTTCGGAAACGAGAAAACCGAGTAACTTTCTGCCAGGAACTCCGAATGTGCACTTTGATGGATTAAGCTTGATATCATACCTCCTGAGGTTGGCAAATGTCTCAGCAAGGTCAGTCAGCAGGTCGGAACCCTTCCGTGACTTGACCACAATATCATCCATGTATGCTTCCACATTCCGACTGATTTGAGTGAGCAAACACTTCTGAATCATCCTCATGAACGTGGCTCCGACATTCTTGAGGCCGAATGGCATGGTGACATAGCAGAAGCACCCGAATGGAGTGATGAAAGCTGTTTTGATCTCGTCGGGTCCATATAGATGGATCTGATGGTAACCGGAATAGGCGTCTAAAAAAGACAGGCGCTCACATCCCGCAGTTGAGTCGACTATTTGGTCGATGCGGGGGAGAGGAAAATGATCTTTCGGGCAGGCCCGATTGATATGTATGAAGTCAATGCACATGCGAAGTGACTTGTCCTTCTTGGGGACCATGACAACATTGGCGAGCCACTCGGAGTGGTAAATTTCTAGGATAAACTCCGCTGCAAGGAGTCGAGCCACTTCCTCGCCAATGGCCTTTCTCTTCTGGACGGCGGGCCGTCGAAGATGTTCTTTGACAGGTTTAACTTTTGGGTCAACTCGTAGGCGGTGCTCAGCCAGCCCCTGGGAACACCCGGCATGTCAGAAGGCTTCCATGCGAAGATGTCCCAGTTCTCATGGAGGAACTGGATGAGCGCTTCTTCCTATTTGGAGTCGAGTGCTGTAGAGATATGAGTCAGATCAGCATCGGGGTCGGTCGGGTGAATGTGAATCGGCTTTGTCTCACCGGACGACTGAAACGCTAATTCTGTAGCGGGCTTCTTGGCTCGCAACAAATCACTCGGGTCTACAGTTTTCTGGTATCCCTGCAGCTCTACCACTGCCATCTGAGCATCGGCGATCTTCGAGCCTTTCTGGAAACACTCTTCCACTTTATTCCGATTGCCGGTGACAGTGATCACACCTTTGGGGCCTGGCATCTTCAGTTTAAGGTATACATAACATGGTCGGGCCATGAAACATGCATACGCTGGCCTGACATCTTCAGTTTAAGGTATACATAACATGGTCGGGCCCTGAAACATGCATACGCTGGCTTTCACAGAATAGCGTGATAAGCACTCTGGAAATCCACGACCTCAAACGTCAACTTTTCTTTACGAAAATTCTTGGAATCACCGAAAACCACATCAAGAGCAATTTGGCCGAGTGACTCAGCCTTGTTTCCAGGAATGACTCCATGGAAGCTCATGTTGTCGGTAATCGAAGTCCGACATCGGAATGCCCATCCCTTTCAACGCCTCTGCATACAAGATATTCAGGCCATCGCCACCATCCATCAACACTTTAGTTACTCGAGTGCCTTCGACGACCGGGTCGACCACCAAAGCTTGCCTCCCAGGTGGCTATGTAAGGCCGGGTGGTCGACCGGTCGAATGTGATGGCAGTCTGAGACCATTTCAAATAACTGGGTGTCGCCGGAGCGACCATATTCACTTCTCGGTTGATAACTTTTAATCGACTTTTGGTTTCAACATCAGCAAAAATCATCAGGGTGGAATTGACCTGGGGGTACCCACCATCACTATCTTCCTTTTCCTCAACTTTGTCCGACTCCTTTTCCTTATCCTTGGGCGGCTTCCCCTGGAACTGCTGGATCAAGAGCCGACACTGTCGAGTGGCATGCTTCGGTTAAATGAGCTTACCCTCTTCATCTTTCTTTGTGTGAATGTGGCATGGCAAGTCCAATACATCATTTCCGTCTTGATCCTTCACTTTTTTGGGGTTCCAAGGCCCCTTGGGCTTCCCCTTAAACTTTCCTTGAGTCACAGCCAAGGCTTCTCCAGGAGCAGCTGGCTCGGCTTTCCTCTTCTGCTTCCGACTGGAATTTCCTCCGGTTTCATGGGCGACTGACTTGTGCTTGCCACTCCGGAGCCGATCCTCCTCTTCTCCATTGGCGTACTTGGTGGCAATCTCCATCATTCGAATCAGAGTCATGTCTCCGGTTCAACCGAATTTCAGATTCAATTCTTTGTACTTAACGCCTTCCTTGAAGGCACAAACTGCCTGGTGATCTGACACGTTCTCCACTGTGTGATGCAATGTGATCCATCTCTGGATGTAATCCCTCAAAGTTTCATTTGTCTTCTGCACACAGGTTTGCAATTCTGTCAACCCTGCTAGTCGCTTGAAGGTTCCTTCAAATGTTTTGACAAACACTCGGGAAAGATCTTCCCAAGTGTAAATGCTGCTGGGTGCTAACTGGTTCAACCATGCTCTGGCCGAGCCCTCCAACATAAGAGGCAGGTGTTTCATGGCTACTTCGTCATTGCCGCCGCCAATCTGAATAGCCACTCGGTAGTCCTCAAGCCAAGTATTAGGTTTGGACTCACCGGTGAACTTACTGACTCCAGTCGCCAACCTGAAGTTGGGAGGAATCACTGTGGCCCTGATGGCCCTGCCAAGTACTCGTCCCGAGACGTGCACTCTCATCGCCGGAAGGGGCATCTCTGCTATGACCTCCTCGGTGAGTTTCGTTCTGTCGACCAAACACCGAATGAGAATGGATCTCGACGTAGCCTGGTTCTTCTGGGGTCGATCGAATCCTTCGCCAAAGACCGTGAGGGCGTCTGTCATCCTCATTGTCGAGGCATCGTATGACCCACTCCTCGAGGGAGGGTGGGCACTCGACGCCGATCATCGCGATCAAATCGGTGATCATATCGTCCACGGTTCCTATCTTGATCTCGCCGGTCTTCACGTCCCTCACGCCTCGAGGCGATCTTGAGGCTGTGAGCCGATCGAATCAGACTGCAACAACAGATTTATCAGGATCCTGTTCGCGATCGTGATACAGCTGAATTCTGGTTTCGCTGCCCGAGTAATTCTTCGATTCGCAACAAGCCTCTACCAGCCTCGGATCGAAGGCTGAATCGACTACGCTATAATGGCCGCAATGCTAAATTTTGAATCGGAGTTCGATATACCGAGTAGGTGGCTGAAAGAGCTGACGTCGACTAGATGACGGGAGCCGTTGTCGCGCTCGTTCGTTGAGTACTCGCTGGAGATTCTCCAATGAGCGCCACCAAGTTGGCTGTTGCTGCGTCTTCCAAGGCACGGGCCTCGGGGGTTTCTCCGACGATTGGAGTGTGAAGTGCATCCATGTTCCGGCGGCGAACTTCCTCCCTCTGCAGCAAAGTGAGTGGCTCGGGCAGGTACTCCTCATGGGCTTGCGATGGATCGCCCTTGCCGTCGCCACCATCGGCGAGGCGAAAGCTGGGAGGACTGCCGCGCGGTCCATCGACCATCAGGACTTCCGCCGCTGGATCACTGCTGTCGCACTCGGATGCAGTCTCTGCGGAGCCAGTCGAACAGGCCGTAGAGAGATTCGTCGGGCTCGATCGCCGCGACTTGGGGTGTGGCCGACTGGCGAGCCACCGCGTGCCTCACCCACCGCTGAAGCCTCGACCGACCGGAACGCTTGCGCCGGCGGTCGACGGGGAGGGAGGACGCCACGGGAGCCGACCGATACTGGGTCGACGGTTGCCGCAAAAGGACGCCACGGATGCATGCACGAAAGTGCGTTGCCCGCTGGACGGAAGCGCTGCCGATGTCGAGTGGTGCCTCTTGAAGTTGCCGGAGTCGTCGACGACGAACACGAGCGCGCCGAGACGGATCTCGCGGCCCTCAGCCAAACCTCCACCTGAAACCATGATGAAGGGGATCGGAAAAACTGCAACTTCTCCAACAAGTCGCTAAGACACCTGTCCCACGGTGGGCGCCAACTGTCATGGTTCTAAGTCTGACAGTAATGTAGGGGGGGGGGGTAAGAATGGAGAGGCAAGATCCTAGCTATGGAGCAGTTGTATACACACGAGGTTTACGAGTTCAGGCCCTTCTCGGAGGAAGTAACAGCCCTACGTCTCGGAGCCCGGAGGCGGTCGACTGGATTATGTGTGTATGGATTACAGGGGTGCGAACCCTTTACACTAAGGAGGGGGGTGGCTTATATAGAGTCCGCCAGACCCCTCCGGCCCTCAGTTATGCAGGGTTAAAGGTACATTAAGGTCGGGCGTTACTGGTAATGCCACTATAAAGTGCTATAATGACCACGAAAGCTACTTAATGACCGACCGTTTGCATACGGAGTGACTTATCATCTCCTGGCTGTCGAGTGGTTGGCTTCACGGTCGAGTGTCTTCGAGTCCGTCGAGTGGAACACTTCTGAGTCGATTGAAAGGTGGTTTCTTCTAGAGATGCCCTTGGGGAGGGTAGTTTGGACAGGCCCATGACCCTACCCTAGGTACATAGCTTCATCACCAAGTGTTTGGAAGAAGGAGTTCAACTTTTTGTACTCCCCTACCCAATCAGATTGGACAGCGATAATTTTGTTGTCAAACTTGCGTTCAACGAGAGCTTGAAAGTTTTTAAAAACTTGAAACACATCAGATCATTTCTTCAAGAGATAGATCCAAGAGAATTTACTATAGTCATCGATGAAACTAACATAATAGGTGTGTCTACCAACAGAAGTAGGAGCAGGGCCCCAAACATCAGAAAAAATCAATTGTAATGGTTTGGTAGGAACACTGGAGGAAATTGGGCAAGGTAACTGATGACTTTTGGCTCTGACATGAATCACAAATTGTCTCATTATGACGCTCACCAACAAACGGGAGCTTATTTTTTCTAAGCAGTCTTTCAACTAAAGAAAAAGAAGCATGTCCTAAACGATCATGCCATCGTGTGGATGAAAGCTTGATAGCACCACAAGCTTGTTTGTTTGGTCTTCTAAACTCCGGAATCAACGGATAGAGGCCGCCAACGCATCTACCTCGATAGAGAATTGTCCTCGTTGCCTGATCCTTGATCAAAAAGAAGTAATGGTGAAATTCGAGAAAAACATGATTGTCAAGGGCAATTCTATGGACAGAAATAAGACTTCTGTTGGCACTAGGAACATGCAAATTTTTTCTAAGATGAATGTTGCGTGTAGGGGTACGAAATATTGAGTGACCAAAGTGACGTATACTCATACCTTCTCCGCTGGCAGTGTGGATTTGATCCTTGTCACGGTATTTCTCCTCCATGGTAACTTTCTCGAGCTCGTTGGTGATGTGGTTGGTGGCTCCGCTGTCGACGTACCAGTTCGTGTCGACGCCTTAGGAGCCATCGGCAGCCGCAACAACTTTCTCTTCATCTTGCGAGTCGTAGTCGTCCTCCTCATACTAGTACCAGCAATCCTTTGTTGTGTGCCCGGGCTTGCCGCAGATCTGGCACCGGGGAGTATCCGGGCGGTTTCTGCCGCCGCCACCAGTGTCGCGTCCACGGCGACCACGGCCACCAGATCGGGGTGGCGTGACGCCACGGTTGCCACCGCCAGACCTGCCCTTGTTGCGAGAGGGGCCACGCGATCGGGAGCCGCCGCCCCGCCTGCGAGTGGCCATGTTGGCAGAAGATTTGAAGCCGCCGCCGCCGGATCCTTGGAACTGAGCCATGCGTTGATCGAAATTGGATAGCATGGCAAAGAGCTCATCAAGTGTTACCTCGGTCACGCGAGCGTCGAGGGCAGAGACCAGCAGCTGATAGTCGGTGTCGAGCCCGTGGATGATGTAGGAGGCGAGTTCTTCATCGGGGATCGCCTTGCCCGTGGCGGCGAGCTCGTCGGCGTAGCCGCGCATGGCAACAAAGTAGGAGGCGACGGAGAGGTTCCCCTTCTGCGCGTTGATGAGGGAGGTTCCGATGTTGTTGATGCGGCTTGCAGATTGCGAGGAGAACATGCCGGCGAGCGTCGTTAGAGCGCGCCTGCGGTGGTGACCGTGGTCACCGTGAGAAGCACCTCGCACGTCAGATTGTTCAGCAGGTATCCAAGAACCTGGCGATCCTCCCTGACCCAGATTGGGTGGAGAGGGTTGGGCGATGAAGTCTCCTTACCGTCCTTGGTGGTGACGAGGAGTCTTACCGGCTCCGGCTGAGTGCCGTCGACATGGCCGAAGACACCGGCGCCACACAACTAGGGGATGACTTGCATGCACCATAGCACATAGTTTGTGCACGTCAGCTTCTTGGTAACCTGGCCATTGAGGCTGGTTTGGGAGGCGCTGGAGGAGGAAGACATGGCTAGGGCTAGATGGAGTTCCTAAGGAGCTTAGATGGGAAAAGGATGGCTCTGACTACCATGTGTGATAGCTGGAAACATCTTAGCCTGCTGAGGCCGACGGGTTCGTGTTATATAAAGTGGGGTGCACCTCCCAACCATAGCGCATACATAGTTGAGATTACATATGAGAGAGAGATATTCAAGGAAGAGATAGAACTTGGAGAGAAAGGAAAATAACCTATCTCTATCTATCTATCTATCCTAACTACCTCATGCGCCGGTGCAACATAGCATGTTTAATAAAAAAAAGTAGCAGTGTGCTACTGCCAACAAATTCTTGAGAAATGGGGAAGACATTTTTCACCAATCACAGGTTTCAGGGTAATTTCAGTTCCATGAAGGAACCCATAATCACAGCCACTGAGCCACTCAGTGGTGTTTTGCAGCACCAAAACACATCAAAGATAAGTTGTTAGCCTTGAGATGCCGAAGCCTCTCCAATTGACCACACATCAGAAGTAGGACTCCTCCAGCCCGTGGTTCGTTTTAGGATCGGTGGAGCAGCTCACAGCCGTTTACTGGAGCAATCTGCTTTTCTTCGGGCCCGTGTTTCTGGCGCCGTCTAGCCGAAAACTACTAGGTGAGCTTGGGCGCTGGCTGTATATTTTTTCAAGTCTCAAGAGATCATACATAGACATGACTAAGTATCATGTGCAGGTTTCAAGTTTGATGCAAACAAATGTATTCGTGAGCCCTGTGGAAAATGAACAAGTGTACGGGAACATGCTTTGGATTTTGTGGCAATGTTTGAGGCTGGTAAGTGTGACTTTCGCCCGCATGTCCTCGATCACCTATCAGGTGGTTTCGACTACATATGGCATAGTCTACCAGCTCGTGGAAGGTCTGGAGGAATCCTTCTTGGGATACTGACAACAATCATGGACTTGTTAGCCTTTTCGATCAGTGAATTTCATATAAAATTTCACCTAAGAAATAGAGCTGATAATTTTACATGGACTCTTGTCGCAGTCTATGGGGCTGCCCAAGATGAGCATAAGTCCGCTTTCCTTCGGGAATTGGTAAATCTGGCTAAGGATATCCCGCATTCAATGCTTATTGGAGGGGACTTTAATATCCTTAGGTATCAGGAAGAGAAAAATAATGACCGTATTGACACTCATTGGTCTTTCCTATTCAATGTTGTGATAGACAGTTTGGATCTTCGGGAGACCAGTATGTCGGGACGGCAGTTCACTTGGGCTAATAACCGACATATACCGACATACGAGAAGCTTGATAGGGTACTCATGGATACCGAATGGGAACTAAAATTTCCTCTGGTAACCATGCGAGCCCTAGAGCATATTGAGGCTTTATCGGATCATGCACCCATCATTCTGGATTCTAATTCTACGAAACTAGCTGCCCGGCGCCCTTTCAAATTTGAATTGGGATGGATGCATAGGGATGGATTTGTAGACATGATTAAGAATATTTCGGAGAGGCCCGCTGTTGGTCGTACACCTATTCAGAGATGGAACTTTAAAATAAGGGCCATGAGGCAACACCTCTCTGGATGGGCAAAACATACCAACGAGATTTATAAAAAAGAAAAACAACGGCTCTCTAACATTATTGATGACCTCGACAAAATTGCAGAGACGCCCATCTTATCTCAACAAGAGATTGAATTAAGAAATCAATCTAATGAGAAGATTGCCCGTCTTCTGCGAGAAGAGGAGATCAAATACTACCAGAGATCCAAAGCCGATTCATTTTGATGGGTGATAGTAATACAAGATACTTCCAATTGGTCGCTAATGGGCTGTATAGGAAGAAATGTATTTATATCTCCAACAAGATGAGGGGCGGATCGAAGGTCAAGAGGAGCTCAAAAAGTATATCACCGACTACTACAAAACTCTGTTCGGAGCGCCGGCTGAAGGGAATTTCACCCTTGACGAGACCCGAACAGATGACATTCCACAAGTCACGACAGAAGAAAACGATGGCACCATTCCTGGAAGAGGAGGTGAGAGCTGCAATGTTCCAAATGGAACATAACAAAGCTCCAGGCCCAGATGGTTTCCCCGCAGAATTCTATCAGAATTTCTGGGATATCATCAAGGCTGACCTTATGGAGTTGTTCAATTGTCTTCATGCCGACCGACTTGAGCTATTTAGGCTTAATTTTGGCGAGATTGTCTTGTTGCCAAAGATTAAGGAGGCTGAACGGATCCAGCAGTTCTGACCCATATGCCTTCTTAATGTCAGTTTCAAGATTTTCACCAAAGTGGCTATGAATCGGCTTAACTCGGTAGCTGACCATGTTGTCCGACAATCTCAAACGGCTTTCATGCAAGGAAGGAATATACTTGATGGTGTAGTAATCCTGCATGAGACCATCCACGAGATGCATCAGAAAAACCTAAGTGGAGTAGTATTCAAAATTGACTTTGAAAAAGCCTATGACAAGGTCAAATGGTCTTTCCTCCAACAGGCCCTAAGGATGAAAGGTTTCTCTGAAAAATGGTGCCAGTGGATCTAAAATTTTGTAACTGGAGGTAGCGTGGCCATCAAAGTCAATGATGATGTAGGTCATTACTTCCAGACAAAAAAAGGACTACGACAGGGTGACCCCATGTCCCCAATGTTATTTAACATTGTGGCTGACATGTTGGCTATTCTGATTGAGCGCGCCAAGCAGGACGGGCAAATTGCTGGGGTAGTGCCACACCTTGTGGATGGTGGCCTCTCTATTCTGCAATATGCTGATGACACAATACTTTTTATGGAACATGACCTGGACAAGGCTCGAAACATGAAACTCCTGTTGTCAGCGTTTGAGCAAATGTCAGGTCTTAAAATTAACTTCCATAAAAGCGAAGTGTTATGCTTTGGAGAAGCTGTCGAGGTAGCGGCCGATTACGCGGACCTATTTGGTTGCGCAATTGGCCAATTGCTGATCAAATATCTGGGAATACCGATTCATTATCGACGTCTCACCATGGCGGAATGGAAGCATGTAGAGGAGCGGCTAGAGAAACGGTTGAGCAGTTGGAAAGGCAAGTTGCTCTCAGTTGGAGGACAGCTAGTTTTGATAAACTCTGTCCTCACAAATATGGTTCTCTATATGCTTTCTTTCTTCCAACTCCCAAAAGGGGTCTTGCAAAGATTATACTATTTTAGGTCCAGATTCTTTTGGCAAGGAGATGGTGAAAACAAAAAATATAGGCTGACCAAATGGAGCGTGGTTTGTCGGCCGAAAGACCAAGGTGGCCTTGGAATTCATGACCTGCAGGTCGAGAATGAGGCCCTACTTAGTAAATGGTTATTCAAACTTCTTACTGAGGATGGTGTTTGGCAAACCATGCTGCGCAACAAGTATCTAGGCCAAAAGGCGGTGTCTCAGGCATATTGGAAACCTGGCGACTCACTCTTTTGGGCTGGCCTAATGGCGGCAAAGAAACAACTCTTTCGCTTTGGGTCTTTCGCGATAAAGGACGGGTCGAAGATTCGTTTCTGGAAAGACATCTGGCTAGGCAATGCCAGTCTCCGAGAACAATATCCAGCCTTGTACAACATTGCTCGCGATAAGAACAATACTATTGCGAAGGTGCTCAGCTCATCCCCGCCGAATATTTCGTTCGGGCGGGATTTGGTTGGTGCCCGACTTATGTCATGGCATAATCTCTTATCCCGTCTGGATCTGATTAACCTGACGCAAGGCCGTGATGTGTTTCGCGGGAACCTTACTACATCGGGGTCTTTCACGGTAGACTCTATGTATCGTGCGCTTACGCATTCTGAGGTACCGGAGAGCAATAACAAGAAAATCTGGAAGGCAAAGATTTCATTAAAAGTTAAAATATTCATGTGGTATGTTCGTAGAGGTGTTGTGCTAATCAAAGACAACCTTGCACGACGCAACTGGCCAGAAAGTAAAAAGTGTTGTTTTTGTACTCATAACGAGACAATCAAACACCTCTTTTTTCAATGCAAGTTTGCGCGTTCTACGTGGTCAGTCATCCAAATAGCGTCAAATTTGTATTCGCCCACAAGTGTTGCCAATATTTTTGGTCATTGGTTGGACGGTATTTCAAATAGGTTCAAAATGCTAATAAGGGTGGGAGCGTACGCCTTACTATGGTCGCTTTGGCTATGTAGAAACGCTTTGGTTTTTAATGACAAAAATGCTTCTTCTCTGCAGGTTATTTCCCGTTGTACACACTCGCTTCGTATGTGGTCTATGCTACAACGTGCGGAGTACCAACCGCTATTAAAGGCGGTGTGTACGCGATTGGAGCAGGTGGCTATGGAGTTTTTTACCCAACATGGGTGGCAGCATAATCTCCGCATCGGTTCACCAACTGTTTCGACATAGGCATAGTGTCGGTCTATAGGACTCTACTGTTGCCGAATTGTCATTTTTTTTCTTGTCAGATATTTTATGTTTGGCTGTGTGCATCCTAGTTAAGCAGAGACCGGGTGATACTCTAAATGTTTTGTATCGCTTAATGCTACATTTTGAGATAAAAGCGCCCTTTATCGAAAAAAACTACACAAAAGGAGTTGCAGTTCTAGGCACTAGTAATCCTTGTTCTTTTTCTTCTCTTTGCGAAGAACACAAACTAGCATGTTTCAAAATGTGCATGCCACAATTTATTCAGCATTTCTAAAAATTTATAGTATGCTCTTATCATTGGTTTTCTCTTATTATTCATGGGAGACAGTTGAATCTGTAACTTTGGCCTCTTGGCCTTGTTAATATAAGGTAGAAATCTCTACCTTGGTCACAATTTTTTCCTGACAACACTTGCTCTACTAACTGACAGAACAAGTGATATCAGAAAATAAGCTATTGCTCCTCAGATGCTAAAGCCTTTTATCCCTCTAGTATTGAACAAAACAAGTGCGACAATAAGCACTCATCAAATTTGCGAATTAGTAATATAGCAAAGAAAATATACCAACGATCAGCCCAAAAATCCAGATTATTCTTCTTAACAGCAGATAGTGCCAAAAGTACACAAGTAAAGCCTACCCGCGAAGGTGTACATGCTTACAATGAGCTGAAGATACAAACAAGTAGAAATCTCCGAGGTGACAGGTTTACAACATGAGCTGATGACACAAACAAAGAGAAATCTCCATTTTTATTTTTTGGACACAAACCTATCAGTGACCTGATCAACCTTAGGGCAGCAAAACTTATTAGCCAAGCTGACCAGTGAAACGAACTCTAATGTTATTGTGCCTCTAGAGATTGAACTCATGATAAACCTCTCCGGGTGATTCTTGAGCAGCTCCAATAGCCTGTGCCATGGCCTCTCTGCTGTTCTTGTTGATGAGCCATCCTCTGGTGCCAGGTACTTTTGGGCATTGCCATAGGGCCATATCGCAGTGAACTTTCCAGTAAGCTGCAAACCAATCAGGAATTAGTTTGCATGCCTTACTAATTCACAACAAGCGATAATTCAGAAGTGTAACTGTACTATGTGGAGCAAACAGATTATCACGATGTTGTAGGCTGTAGCAGCATACTGTTAAGGTAGAGTTATAACTAAGATATCTAACAAATTAATAGGAAATTAACTGATAAACAATGGGGTCTTGAGGCATCATGCAACTTGTACCATGTTGAAGGGATCCTACAACGCAAGCAAGTCTCGAATTTACTAATTAATTTATGCAGAAATAATTGATATTCAATGATAGCAAGTGGAAGGTTGTAGACTTCGGTCCAAGAACATTTCAAAAGGTTGCGAGCTATGTCATGATCCGTGAATTAAATCTTACAAATTAATGCACACTACCATAAAAGAGAAATCAAGTAATCAACACATTCCATTGGGTTGACGATGTTGAATGGGGGAAAGTGAGTTTGGAGTGGGTTGTCCACAATTCTACGCGCATGAGACAATAAGGCTAATGATTTTAAAATAATTGCAAGCTCAAGGTTTATTGACGGATCTTTTCCTCTAAAAAACTGAAAAGGCACCTTGGGAAACATTTTTTTCGATAAAGGACTTTTCATTGAATAGATATATCGAGGTGATACAATCGTATTGAAAGAAAGCCCAGCCTCTGCATAGCTAGATGCACACAGCCAAAAAGTCTAGAGCACCCTAAAAATAAAATAATTCGATACTATGCCAACCAATAAAACGTGTCCATCCTAAGAAACGGTAGATCCTATCCGTAAATCACACCGCCATCCATGTGGGTAGAAAACCTCCCTGGCCGTATGCTCCAGCCGTGTAGACGCCATTATAAAAAGGTCCCTGTCCTCCGGCTTCTGGAGGATAGACCACGTACGGAGCCATCATGTACAAACATGGATAACCTGCATAGGAGATGAGACACATTTATTGTTAAAAACCACATCATTCCTGGTAAGCCACATTGCCCAGCATAAGGCCGCCGCTCCCACAAGAATATGTGCAGAAAATTGTTTATCAATACCCCGCAACCAGTTGCCAACATATTTCATGCACTACGTGGTGGGTATAAATTGGCTTACTTGGACCATGGCCCAAACTGCCCGAGCGAACTTGCACTCAAAAATAAGTGTCTGATAGTCTCGTCATGTTGGCAAAAGACACATGTCTTGGGCCCGTTCCAGTTTCGTCGTGTGAGGTTATCTCTAGTTAGGATGACTCCTTTGTTTAGAAACCAAAGGAATATCTTCACTCTTAGAGGGATTTTTAGCTTCCACAATTTTCTATTATCAACAGGAACATCACAATGGACCATTGCATCATACATGGATTTGACCGAAAATCTGCCATTCTGATGCAAATTCCATCGAAAAGTGTCCGGCTCATCTGACAGTTGAATGTCCTCCAGGCTAGTGAGTAATTCATTCCATGCTGTCAGGCGAGTGCCCAAAAGATCCCTACGAAAAGAAGTATCGGGGTTTTCTTGTCCTAAGACTTGTTTGATTGTGACGAATTTATGTCTAACAATCCGGTACAAACTCGGATATTGCACCATTAGTGAGCTGTTCCCTAGCCAGGTATCTTCCCAGAAACGAACCTGAGAGCCGTCCCTAACCGAGAAGGTCCCAAATTGAAAGAAGAATTCCTTGGCCTTCATGACACCACTCCAAAATGTGAATCCCCAGGTTTCCAATGTAGTTGAGAAATGGCATTGGATCCCACATACTTGTTGCGAATGATTTCCTGCCATACTCCATTCTCAGTGAGTAGTTTATAAACCCACTTGCTGAGAAGAGCGATATTTTTAATCTCAAGGTCTTGGATTCCCAGGCCCCCCTGACTTTTAGGTCTGCATAATACGCTCCACCTAGCAAGTCGATATTTCTTGGTTTCGTTATCACACTGCCAAAAAAACCTGGATCTAAAGTAATCTAGCCGCTGTAGAACCCCTTTCGGCAGGTGGAAGAATGACAACATATATAAAACCATGTTGCTTAGGACGGAATTGATCAAGATCAGTCGGCCCCCATAAGACAAGAGTTTGGCCTTCCAACTGGCTAATCGTTTCTCAAGTCTCTCTTCCACATGCCTCCACTTAGCGATAGTTAACCGCCGATAGTGTATGGGAATACCCAGATACCGAATCAGAAACTGCCCAAGCTGGCATCCAAAAATCTCGGCATATTTGGGTGCTGATTCTGCAGCATTACCAAAGCAAAAAAGTTCGCTTTTATGAAAATTAATTTTGAGGCCTGAAAGTTCCTCAAAAGCACATAAGAACAGCTTGAGATTTCGTGCCTTGCCTAAATCATGATCCAAGAATAAAATTGTGTCATCCGCATATTGTAGAATGGATAGACCATCTTCTAAACATAGTTCCTTAGTGAACTGAAATATGGATGCAAACTAACACAAATGCAACAAGACACATTTTTGGTCTTTCCATGGTATAACATGTTAAGTTTACCCTGTTGATATGAACAAATCACAACTTCAGATGGAAACATAGTTATTTTTTATTCAAGAACGCTAATTAATTAAAGGAATAACTCGATAAATCAAAAGCATGTTTTTTATAAGTTAACATACAAGTATACTAATTGAAATCTAAAACTAATACCAATTGTACAGCCCAACAACTATGCTTTCCCGTACTAGCTAGTGTTAATCAAGGCGGTTAGAGTTAATTTTTAGAATTCTAGAACTGAAAAAATGAATAATCTTGCATAACAAACCTCTGCATGGAGTTGTTCCACATGCATCCATTTTCTACCACTAGCATCACAGTGGTTTGATACCATTATTGCAACACATGAGGTAAGATGATACTCCAACTTATTGTCTTCATCCTTGTGTGCCATTCTAGTTTCTAATTTTTTGGCTGCAGAAATAAAGTAAGCTAGTTAGGGTACGTAGCTGTACAATGATACTGAGTTCTAGGCTTCTTCCTGGCATAATGTTGTTGCTGACAACAAATGATAGAGGAAAAACTATTGACATTGTATTATTTTAGGAACTTATCTCAGCACAGCCATAATTTCCAGCAATATGATTCCACATATGTTAGTAGACACCTGAAGTCCTGATGCAATATATATTGCAAAAAGTGTGGATTCCACATTTACGATTGCTTATATTATTAGTTCATGATTGGAGCTATCTCTACTTTAGTAGCCAAATAGTTGTAACTCACAAATCAGTCTAGGAGAAAGTAGTGATAGTATTAGTACAGGTAATATCTTGTCTGTTTTATGTTAGTATGTCACAAAGGAAACAATACAGGAGAGAAATGGATATAGCATAAGTACGTAACAATGATAACGTACCACGTTCTACTTTGATAGGCCCGGTCTTCAGTTCAGCAGAGGACATCTTGATTGGCACCGTAAACAGTCCTTGAGTTCCAGTGCCAACATTAATTCCATTGCCACAATTGGCCCCGCCATAACCATTGTCACGAGAAGCAGAAAAATCAGAATGGGCAGGGCGCTTGCCGGATGAAGACATGGGTTGTGATGGAATATGAGTTCGCCGAGGAGAAGCTGTGTCGGCGGAACCAATATGAATGGTTTGGCCACGAAAATTAAACGAGTGTGGAGTGCCCTCAGCAGCAAAGGATGCAAAGATTGGGCGAGCTGGTAGGAGAAAGTAGAATTGTGTTTGTCCAATCTGAATGAGATCCTGGGACTTTAGTTTAACAGGATCATCACATGGGCGGTGAAGGACCCTCTGAACATAGCAGCCATGTTGGCCCAGAACCTCAAGGGCAAACGAGCGGTGTTGAAAATCATAGAAGATGCGTGCATGGCGGCGGGAAACATCCCTATCTCCGCCAACGGAGTTGAGATCTAAGTCTACCTTTCCATTCTTGGAATTGCGTCCCACAATGATTTCATAAGATTGCATGATGTACTTGAAGTATTCGCCTTGAAGCTTCGCAAATCCTACATCCAGTTGATCACCACGAGCAGATCCCATACCAGCATTCATGCGTGACATCTCTAGTATTCCTGGTAGTAGAAGAATTGAAAGTGTCACTAATTTTCAGTTTCTTCTATAAAGTAAATGAAGGAGAGCTGAAAAAAATGCACTGAAGCCAGAACAATAGATAAGGATGGCAATTTTACCCATGGGTACCGTACCCGCATGGGCAAGGTATGGGCACAATTTTATACCCATGGGTAATACCCATACCCGACCCGTTAAGTCATGGGGAGGGCACGGGTATAGCCTTATACCCATGGATATACCCATACCCTACCCGTTTATACTGACATGTGTACCTTACGTGTGAAGTGTGTTGTGATCTTGTGAACCTAAATTAAAGTTGTCAACAATTGTCAATTTGAATTGAGATAATTGTTATATACTCATCTATATGTTATTGAGTTGAGATAAAAAAATTCAAGTGTGATATCTATGAATATAAAATTGTGAATAACTTGTGTAATGCTTGATCTACCCGTTGGGTAACCAATGGGTATGGGTACCCTTCGGGTATTGGTACAGGTAAAGTTTCATACCTGTGGGTACAGGTATGGGTAGAATTTTATACCCATTCACGACATGGGTATGTGTATGGTATTGCTCTACCCGCCCCATACCCTACCCATTGCCATCCTTAGATATGATGTGACAGGACAAAATGCGAAACACATTTATTAATTGCAATATAAAGAGAATGGTTCACATGGCAAATATCTGGTAGGCTAATGTTTTATTTACTTTATCAGCAAGCTATCATTATTATGATGATAAAGCTTTAAATAAAATTTGTTATGAGTTGGCCCAAGTATCGTCAATGCTAAAGTTGCTTAGATGCAACCTGCTATAAATGGTTACTAATAAGTCAAGCATCCATTGTTGGAAAAAATAGGCATAGACCAGGTTTATGCGATTTACTTAGAAAATATACCTTGTCAGATACATGATGCCTTATAACAAACTAGTGTGATAAAAAAAAACCTGAATAACCATGACATTCTTCTTCTCTCTCACTTTGTGCTAACCATAGGGTACCCATGGGTCACCATATTTGAAACTAATCAGAAGAGTCCTACTGATCAAAACACTAAAATGAATGTAATGTTACGCCGAGCACTTCCATCCAGATTAAAATATGAAATTAACACACTACTGCTAAGTTGTCAGAAAGGGAAAATTTTTGCCCAACTGATAATGTGCACTTGCAAGGAGGAGCAAACCAAAACATGCAAGCCTTGTTGCTCTCCATAGTTTATGCTATTCTAGTTACTCTAGTGCTCCAGACGTTGAATGAAAATAGGACTATTTCTATTTAGAACCAATCACAGGATCGGATACTCTCGTTGCCCATAATTTATCAGATACATACATTTTGAGACCTGAGAACATGATCCTCTTAGATCTAGCAAAGGAAAGGAATAACAATATTCAACCAACAGAAAAAAGATTCAGTTACAAGATAAAAAACTCTTATCATCTATCACGATGCCAAAAAAATAGTTCTCATCCATGATCTATCAGATGCATACACTTTAACACCCGAAGAACACCATCCGCCTAGACTTAGCAAAGGAAAAGAATAACACACCAATCAATAGAGAAAGAATTACAAGGTCTAAAACTCTTAGCATCCAGCATGCAAAAAGACTCTTGTTTTTTTTTCGAAAAGGGGATTCCCCGGCCTCTGCATCAGATAGATGCATACGGCCATATTATTAATCAAATAAAGTAGTGCCAACAAGGTTTCAAAGGTCTCAAAAAGTAATAGAAAAGCACATAAAGCTCACACAGAGCCAAAGAGGGCTAGAAACATCAACTAGCCTGGAAAAGACGCCACAACCGGCTGGCTAAAACTAGATAGGGATACTAAATGCCTATCCTATTACATGACCGCCATCCAAACCGGTTGAAGATATCCCGAGCTACCATCTCCCAGCGGAAAGACCCAGTAACCATATGCTCACTGGCCTCCGTCTGGGTGAGTAGCGACCACGAACGGATCAGTGCCGTAGTTCGGAATAAGACCTGCAAAAAATGTATACATGATATTCTGTCAAAGACCAAATCATTTCTACAATTCCAGATAGTCCACAGCAAAGCACAGGCTCCAACCCGAATATGTCTCGCTAAGTCAGGCTCAATCCCATTAAGCCATGTCCCAAATAACGCATTAACAGAATTCGGTGGGTTGATATTAAAAGCAATATGGACCGTCTGCCAAAGAACCTTGGCCAGCGGGCAATCAAAAAAGAGGTGTTTGATAGTCTCATCCGGATCGCAGAAACTACACCTAGTAGGTCCTGTCCAATTACGCTTTATCAAGTTGTCCTTAGTTAAAATAACTTGTTTATGGACAAACCACATAAACACTTTTATTTTCAAAGGAACTTTGACATCCCAAACATGCTTGGACGTAGGAATGGAGTGCGAATTAATAGCATCAATATACATTGATTTGACCGTAAATACTCCAGACTTAGTCAACTTCTAGCGTAATTAATCGGGTTGTTGAGAAAGCTGGACTTCCATCAGTCTCCTAACTAGACGGAGCCATTCTTCCCAACGATTGCCCACTAGCGTTCGTCGGAACTGAATATTAAGGGGGGTAGATTGAAAGACCGATGCAACGAACACCTCACGTCGTTGAACAATGCGGTACAAAGACGGGTATTGGATGGCCAAGGGTGTCTCACCGAGCCAAGTATCCTCCCGTAAACGTGTACTGCGTGCTTCCAATAACAAACTTCGTCCTATTAAACAAGGCCTGTTTGAATTTCATCAGGCCTTTCAAGAAGGGCGAGTCGGACGGCCTGACTGTAACCTGGGACAAAGTTTTTGTCAGGAGGTACTTGCTGTGAAGGATTTGAGCCCACATAGCATCATTCTCCGAAGAAAGCTTCCACAGCCACTTGCTAAGAAGACATTTATTCTTAACTTCGAGATTCTCAATCCCGAGACCCCCTTGGTCTTTCGGTCTACAAATGATATCCCATTTAGCAAGTCGATATTTTCTTTTAAGCTCATCACCCTGCCAAAAGAAGCGCGATCGATAGAAGTCCAGTCTCTTCCTAACCCCAACTGGCACCTCAAAGAACGATAGAAGAAACATTGGCATACTCGTGAGCACCGAATTAATTAGAATTAATCGGCCTCCGTATGACATGAGCTTACCCTTCCAGCAACTCATTTTCTTCTCAAATCGGTCCTCGATGCACTTCCACTCTCATTTGTCACCTACGATGGTGGATCGGAATCCCTAAGTAAGAGAAGGGCAACTCTCCCAACTCACATCCAAACAATTGCCTATAAGCATCCTGTTCATCTTTGGCCCTACCAAACAGTAACAGCTCACTCTTATGAAAGTTGATCTTTAACCCGGTCAATTGTTCAAATAGGCATAACACCAGCTTCATATTTCTCGCCTTGGCCAAGTCATGCTCCATAAAGATGATTGTATCATCAGCGTACTGAAGGATGGAAACACCTCCATCAATAAGATGAGGTACCAATCCATCGACTTGACCATTTTCCTTAGCCCTACCTATCAAAATTGCCAACATATCCACCACAATGTTAAACAAGATAGGGGACATCGGATCTCCTTGTCTTAGGCCTTTATGTGTCTGGAAATAGTGACCTATGTCATCATTAACTCTAATTCCCACACTACCTTTTTGCGTAAATGATTCAACCTGTCGGCGCCAGGCTTCATCAAAACCTTTCATACGCAATGACTGTTGGAGAAATGGCCATTTGACCTTATCGTACGCTTTCTCGAAATCCACCTTAAAAATTACTCCATCTAATTTTTTGGAATGGATTTCATGGAGCGTTTCATGCAGGACTACCACCCCTTCAAGGATATTTCTGTCCGGCATGAAAGCGGTTTGGGACTGCTGCACCACAGAATGCGCAATCTGTGTGAGTCTGTTAGTCCCGACCTTGGTGAAAATTTTGAAACTAACATTGAGGAGACAGATTGGCCTGAATTGCTCAATTCTCACCGTGATCTGTCTTCTTAGGAAGCAGCAGTGATAGTCCTAAAATTCAAGTGAAATAATTGAAGCTGTCCAGAGAACAGATCATGGAACATAGGTAGTAAATCCCCCTTAATAATGTGCCAGCACCTTTTATAGAACTCTGCCGGGAATCCATCCGGTCCAGGAGCTTTATTGTTTTTCATTTGTGTAATGGCCTCAAACACCTCCTTCTCCGAAAACGGGGCAACCAGAATATCATTATCGGCAGCCGATAGCTGAGGTACATCCTCAGTCCTGGACTCATCGAGGGACGCACTATTATCCTCCTGAGGTCCAAATAACTTCTTATAATATTCGGTAATATACGTTTTTAGGTTATCCTGACCTAAAATAATGCCCTCGTCTTGCTCAAGCTGAAAGATACGCTTCTTTCTGTGTTTTCCATTAGCAATCAAATGGAAGAACTGAGTATTCGCATCCCCCTGGACCACTTTTCGGACTTTAGCACGCAAAGCCCACTTCAGTTCTTCCTCACGGAGCAATTCTTTTAACCTCTTCTCTGCCTCATTTTTAACCTGAAGCTTAGCAGGTGATAAAATATGGGATTCAGCCTGTATGTCCAGGTCCTGTATAAGAATAAGGAGTCTATCCTTTTCAATCTTATACTCACCACTGAGGTGTTTAGCCCAGCCCCTTAAGAAGCTTCTCAAATGCCTAATCTTATTCTGCCAACGCTCAATCGCAGTTTTGCCTCCAACCGCTTTGACCCATTCCACGGCAATCAAGTCCAAGAACCCCTCGCGCTCAAACCATGACATCTCGAATGAGAAGGTGTTCTTGTTACCCACGTGGTTCGGCTCCCCTGAGTCCACGAACAATGGGGTATGATCAGATATTCCCCTCGAAAGAGCTTGCACCGTAACCAGAGGGAACTTTTGTTCCCACTCCACGCTCGCAAGAACTCGATCAAGTTTTTCATAGGTTGGGTTTGGCAGAGCATTAGCCCAGTAAACTTTCGACCGTGAGAGCTCTATCTCTCTCAGATCTAAGCTTTCAATAATGGTGTTGAACATAAAGGACCATCTGCCATCAAAGTTATCATTGTTCTTCTCCTCTCTCCTCGATGATATTGAAATCACCTCCAACTAAAATTGGCAGTTGTTCGACCCACAGATTCAACAAGGTCCGCTAGAAATTCCGCTTTAAGCTCGGGCTGTGCGGCACCATAGACCGCCACCAGAGCCCAGCTTAAAACCATCCACCCTAGACCTAACTCGAAATTTCACCGCCAAGTCCCCCATCACTACACTTCGACTTCAAGCGAATCGCATCTCACACCTAGTAAGATACCACCTGATCTTCCTCATGGAGGTAGGCAATGCCAATCAAAATCAATACCACCCACAAGAGAGGAGAGAAACTGTGGTGCAAAGTTATCTCTACCCGTCTCCGATAGAGCAAGAAAATCTAACCTCCGCTTCTAAAGCAGCCTCAGCCAGGAATCTTCTTTTAGCCAAGTCCTTCTGACCTCTGCTATTCCAAAAAATACATCTCATATTTCATAATGGAATTTAGAAGTGGTTCGAAACCTATCACTCCTACGAACTGCGGAATCGGGATAAATCTTCCGTTTCCACTTAAGCTTAGGTTTACTCAGCTCAGTCTCCGGTCCTCATGACCGGGTTCACAAATACGACTATCATCAGTCTCTAGGGGTGCATCATCTTCCTCAGCGTCATGAATGGGGGGTGCTAGATCCGCACACAGATTATCGAGCACTCTAACCCCTAACGCATTAATCTCATCATCATTCATTGGCTTAACTGCCGCAAGATTACGTAATAGTCTCTAGAGCACGCTCCTCCAAATCTAATAGATCATTCACAGAATCGGTAATCTCACTATCCGTAGCACTTAGTGAAACTCCTAATTGGTTTGCATTATTTATAATGTCCTCAATAGGAAAATGCAATAAGGAATTAGATAGGTTGACGGACATACCAGAAGATAAAGCAGCCTCCTGAAGCTTGGCCGCCCTCATAGCGCACCGCTGCTGCATATCGTCCACCTCAGGGATGTCGAGGATGCGAGCACTCATCCGTCGTCCCTCAGAGATAGGATCCGGGATCCCACCAAACGCGACAACCTCTTCCCTAGTAAAACCTGGCACCGAAGCCCTGAAAGGTGGTGTCGAAGTTACCAGAGATGGCGTCTGCGGGTTCCCGATCTCGAGACGGGTGCCCCACACCCGGGACCCCGACCAAAGGTAGTGCCGAGGAGGGTAGAGTGGGGGCCGCCTGCCCGCACCCTCCTCCCACCCCGGCCGCCGGCTCAGTCGAAAGAGCCAACGGCGCGGTGGTCCTCCTAACCGTCGGTGTCGAGGGAGGAGACAGGGTCTCCTGCCCCGGCGTCCCCCCTAACGTAGCAGCACCCTCAGTGGTTACCACCACCGGAGAAGCAGTAGCCGAGGCCACCTGCCTCGGGCTCCCTCTCGCACCGGCCGACCCCTCGGGCCGGGCGACACCGACGCCACGGGCTCGTTATGGGGACGGAGAAGACGGGCCACCTGCCCCGATCCCCTCCCCACAACCCAACGCGATCATAGCCGCCGACGCCGAGGTCTCGTCTCACAGGTGAGGCGCCAAAGACAGGAGAAGCACCCTCATGACTCCTATCCAGAAGCGCCAACCAAAGTCCTCACCGTCAGCCCAGCAGACAAACCAGCCTCCCCTCAAACTCCAAAGGAGGGAGCGTGCGCTCAAGACAATCATCCAACTCAACCCGGTCACTCCAGTGCAGGAGGTGCCGAGGCTGGCTCAAAGACCCAAACCGCACAAGAGTCATGTGCACCGCTGGTGAAACTGCTGGCTCAACCCCGTCCCTCCCCGGGTGACTGAGAAACTGGTGAGAACCGTTAGACCTCTCGCTGGCCCATCTGACGGTGGCCCCTTGGCCCCAGCATTACCATCCCTGACGTGCATGTCAACATCATTACCAATAACAGCATCAGCAAATAGATCGGTGTCCTCAAACTCGATCTCTAGCGGGAATACCTCTCCCCTATAGGTCCAGTTGACCTTATCAGGCACAAACTCAATATCCAGAATGCTAACTAAAAGCCGTGCAACCCCATGGGCACGCGTGAAAGCCATATCCACTTTTTCAGTCTTGCCAACCATGATGCCTAAACCGCCACCACTCGAGCATCCCGCAGAGGCTTAGATGGAGCCCCTATAAACCGCAACCAGACTTGCGTAAGCGGCTTTCCTTTAGGCTCAACCTGCTTCCACTCGTTGAACTCCATGATACACTTAGTCCCTGGAACTTTACACAAGCCAAAGCTCAATAGTCTCTGCAGGTCATCAACAGATGGGAAATCAACTTTAAAAACCCTGTCCTCGATGAGCACTAGATCCCATCTAAAATCCCCGGGAGCCAGCTCCTGAAGCCTCCTCACAATCTGCGCCTCAGTCACCTCGCCCTGGGTCGCTCTCACAATCCCTGTAGTCAAACTCAGAGTATCCTCCGGGACCTCTCTCGCCTCCGGGGACTCAAAAAACATAAGCTCAGCACAAGAACTCCATAGATATTCAGCGTCGGAGGCAAGTCACGCAATAACGGGCACTCCCCCGAGGTATGAGCCTGCTTGCCACACATGTCACACAGCTCGGCCATGCACTCAGCAATGAAGTGGCCCTTCTCCCCACAACGGTAGCAAAGCATCTTTTCCTTCTTGCGCGCATACTTGGACGCCCTCTCAGCATCGGGCCGGTCGGTATCCTCAGCCACCTTTCCAGCCTCAGGAACCTCGACACTGGCCAGGGCAGTCACCACCTCCATTGGGGAAGGAAGCTCAGCAGAAGCATGGTCGGGCTCCACTGCAGACGCCGCAGGATCAACTGCTCGAGGCGGAGGCGGTCGGCGAAATCTCCCACGGCCCCCACCCCAGCCACCACGACGTCCATGATAGCCTCCTCTCTGGCGGTGGTCCGGGCCTGAGGCCCCCTCGACAAAACCGCCTGAAGGGCCGAGAAACGGTCTCTCCACAGACCCGTCGCTCTGCCAGGCATATCCACGACCTCCACCCGTGGAGGAGGAGCCTCGATACTGTCCGTCACCATATGCATCATACCCGTCATCCCCCCACTGGCCTTGGGGCGGATCATTGGGCCCTCCGCTGCTGGAATTCTGCGTCGTCCGCGTCGGACCCGCGTGATTCTGAGCCGGCCTTGCGACGAAGTGGGGCGGAGGAGCAGAACGAGCCGGACCGCCTGAAGGTGTCTGCTTCACCCCATGGGCAGTACCGCTGCGGGCAACCAGAGCCGCTGCAGCCTCGCCGGGCGCCGGCGGCCGAGGGCCAAGACGACCCGCCGCAGATCGAGCAACAGGCGCCCACCGCGCAGCGGCCTCAGCCCGCCCGCCGCAGCAGGGGGCAGTTGCCCGGTGGCCGGACGCCCGGGTAGCCAGCACCTCGGCCGGATGAGCCGCACAACTCGACCACCCGCCGGAGGCCTTCGACCGAGCAGCGCCGGGCTCCTCGCCAGACCGCCACCGGGCGGCGGGCCGCCCACCCCTACCTGCAGCGTTGGTTTTCATGGCAGGTGGCGGCGCTACCCCACGGCAGCCATCACACTGAGCGGCCGGACGCTCCTTGCCCGACCGGCTCCACAGGCGAGAGGGCAGATGCGCTTCGCACGGCCAAGACCAGAAGATCGGAACCCAGCCGTCCCTTGCCTGCGAACCCTAGCGCGCGGCTGGGACGAAACCGGAGCAGCACGATCGATGGGATCGCATGCACGTTCGAGAAAAACGCTCGTGGAGACCGGACCTGCCTGGGCCTCATACCCAGCAGTCTCGGGCCCAACAGACAACGTTGATGCTTCAGGCAAAACCGGCCCACAGAAGCCCAACAAGTGTTTCAAACGCTCCTGACGCGCCGTCGCGATCTGGATCGCCGGGATCTTAGGCAAGGCTGCCGCGTTCACCTCCGCCCCGATCGAGACACCGCCGACGCGCCTTCTTCCTTCTAGTAATCGTTGTCCAAGAGTCTGGACGGATCAGATCGAAAATTGTTAAGTTCGGGAGACTAACCTTAGGCAAGGGGCCCTTCCATGGTCGGATCGCCGTCGCCGCCGTTCTCCGATGAACCACGCGCCGGATCATCTCCTTCTTCTCACTCGCATCTAGCCCGATTCGCGCCGGATCGTCGGGAGGCAGGACCTTGTCCACAGTCGTTGCCACCTCATCCTCGTCGTAGCCGGAGTGGAAGAATTCGCAGATAAGATCAGACGGGGTCGGCGAGCCCGGGGAGGCCGCCGCGGCATCCCCATCGCCGTCTTCTTCTTCTTCATCGGCTCCCGCTAAAGCCCAGAACCGTCCGCCCACTATTCTCTGAACTTCGCCGTCAGCAGATGGCGTAGTCAGAAGTCGCCTCGGTCGCCTCGGTCGCCTTCGTCGCAAAAAGACTCTTGTGACTCATGATCTATCAGATGCATACATTTGGACACCTGAAAAACAGCATTTGCTTGGATCTAGCAAAGGGAAGGAATTACACATCAAGCAATAGCGAAAAGAATTAAAGATCTAAAAGTCTTATCAACTACCGTGCAAAAAAAAAACTTTTCACCCGTGATCTATCCGATGCATACATTTTAACACCTGAAAAACAGTATTCGCTTAGATCTTGCAAAGGAAGGAATATCACATCAAGCAACAGCAAAAGGGATCAATTACGAAATCTAAAACTCGTACCGTCTAGGATGGAAAGAACTGTGTCACCCCTGATCTATCAGATGCATACACATCTTAACACCCAGAAAAACACCATCCGCCTAGATCTAGCACAGGAAAAGAATAACACATCAAGGAACCACTAGAAAAATTAATCACAAGATCTAAAACTCTAATCACACTGTCCTGCTTGAAGAACAACTCTCATCAGCCATGATGTATCCAGATACATCATGATGTATGCCGATACATAGATCCCAAAACATAGGAAAAAAGTATCATTTCTCTTGGATCTAGCAAAGCACATCAAGCAAAAGCGAAAAAAATTAATTACAAGTCCTAAAACTCCAATCAGACTGCATTGCTACAAGGGAATTCTTATGACCCATACATGATCTATGCAGATGCATATATTTCAACACAGGAAAAGGAACCATTTCTCTTAGATCTGGCTACCAAAGCAAACGAAGTAACTCATCAAGCAATTGCTAGAAGAATTAACCACGAGATCTGAAACTCTAATCATACCGAAGTGCTACATAGGAACTCCTATGACCCACGATCTATGCAGAATTGCAGATAGATGCACTTCAAGTCTTCAGTACAGGAAAAGAGTCCATCTCTCTTAGGTCTATCTAGCAAAGAAACGAAGAGATCTATCTAGAAATGAAATGATGTAAAATAGCTGGAAAAAGAACCACCAGGAAATTACCTCACCGAGCAAGTGAAGCAGCCGTGCTCGGGTTGACGTACGAGGAAGAAGGCTGATCGCCGGCCGAGATGAGCAGAGGACGCCGGCGAGGGAGGTGGGATGACGAAGAGAGTGCGTCTGTCTCGAAACCTAGCAGCCACAATTCCCATCTCGCGTCCGCAGCCGCAACCCTTTTTAAACCCGATTTCTACCGCCCGCGGCGAACCCTAGCACGCGATCCCTAAATTGCCAGCGCCAGGAATTAGAGGCTATCGTAATAACTATCCTAATTAGGAGCGTCTTCGTCGTGACCCCCAGCACTAATTCCATACGCGATCGCCAGACCTCCGTTTCCCTCTCAATCTGGGTTCGCAGCGCGCGCAGAGTGTTTGCGTTCGTGGAGGAGCGCGCCCGCGAAGGGGAAATTTTGAAGCTGGGGAACGTGAGAGGCTGCTACGTGGGCCGGTCGTGTCAGTGAGAATGGTTGATGTAAAAATTCAGAGAAGCTGTCTAGAATTGGTGCAGTGGTTATTGGCAACAACAACAAAACATAAGAATTAGTGCAAAGGTAAAACGCTAATTAAGAAAAAAAAAGAATTCGTCTAGGCCTGCTCCTCGACCTGTTCTGATGTAAGGGATGGGAGGGACCGGCGGCTTCCCTTTCCTGCCTCGACAGGTGCTCTTAGGTGGCTTGAGGAGCTACACGAGAAACCAAGTTGCGTTAGAAGCTGGGTTAATCAAACGACTCCCGTGGCAGCAAGGGTGGCGATGCTGGAAACTAATTTGGTCCTCTGATGTTCCCCCCACGGTCAAGAACTTTGCATAGCGGGTAGCTACTAACTCGCTGCCATCATGGAGAAACAAAAATAGGAGAGGACTGGAAGTGCATGCCTTGTGCCCTGTTTGTGCTTCAAAACCGGAAGACTGCCATCATGCGCTGTGCCGTTGTACACTGTCAAGAGGCCTCTGGGAATGTCTGAAGTTTGGCCGCTGCCGTGCCTAGCAACAGTACTAAATAATGGTGATGAATGGCTTTTGCATATGCTAGAACCACTACAGGAAGTGGAAAGATCCATGGTCCTCATGACGTTTTGGAGAGCCTGGCACATTCGGAATGAGATCGTGCATCATAAACCTCCTCCGCCTATGGAAGCTTCTAAAAGGTTTTTGTGAGCTACATGGACTCTCTCATTGGTACTAAAACAGATCTTTCATCTGATCCCAATAGAGGAAAGTCGTACATCACGTATGAGCCCAGAATGCCACATGCGATACTGAATATAGCCGAGCGCAAATGGTCTGCTCCTAAGCTGGGTTGGGTGAAGCTTGATACTGATGGTTCGTTTATGGATGACGAGTCTGCTGGTGCTGGGATGGTGTTACGAGATGATAAGGGTGCAATTATATTCTCGTCCCGCAGACAGTTATTTTCTTGCCGAGATGCTCTTAAAGCCGAGCTTTGTGCGTGTATGGAAGATTTGTCCTTTGCACCACAGAGAAGTGAAGTACCGGTGCAGATGGAGATGGATTCAATAGTGGCGGTCAAATTAATCCAGGCTTCGGGGATGGACAGATCGGTCTACACGTCGGTCATCAAAGAAATTAAATACCTTATGTCCCTTCGTGAAACTTGTATTACTCATGTAAATCGCAGCCAAAATAAGGTTAGTGATAGTCTAGCAAGATTTGCTCGTGTTGAGGGAAGAACCTTGACTTGGCTAGGGTCTGGCCCTCCGAAGTTTTAGAGCTAGCTGCGATTGATTGTATGAACCTTGGGAACGAGTAATACAATATTTTCACCCGCAAAAAAAAGGGTGGCAATGCCGGATGCTAGGACCGCTTGGTTGGGGCTTGTGAGCAGCGACGCGGTTCCCGGGTTGACACTGATGGGTCCTGTGCAGACCATGGGTTCATGGCTCTCTGGCCTCCCGGGAGGATCTCGGGGATGTGCGTGCCGCTCAAAGTGAGGCCTGATATTGGTGGAGGGGCAATGCTACCCCCCGCCCACACACACACACACACACACACACACACACACACGTACGCTACTCCCCTCCTTGCACTTGTCCGACATCCCGGGGCTGTTGGCGCTTCTTGAGAAGAAGAAAGTATAATAAGAAGAAATCATGTGGTGGTGGTCGGCGGGGTGGTCTGTCGGGGTTGGCGTTGATTGACAGCACGCCCAAGGTGGGTGACCCAGATCTGGCGGTTCCGTTCGCTCCCACGTATCGGGCGGAGACTTGTGGGAAGTTGCAGGCAGAGCAAATGTGCTTCAGCTATAGCACAGTGGGCCACTTCTGCTCCGAGTGTCAGGTGCTTCCTCACTGCCACACGGTCCATGAGTTTCTCAGCGTGGATGGGAGGTTCTACTACATGGACATGGCCGTGGAGGTGATGCCCATCTCGGAGCACCTGGCGGTTATCTTTGCGGTTCCTGACAGCCACCGGTTGTGGAGGTCACCACCGACATCATCAAGGTGGAGGTGAGCAACTACATCTCGGACACCTTCATTTGGAAGGTCCACGAGGTATCTGCCAGTCTTCGCAGTGGCCTTCTCCACCGCGGAGCTCCTCCATATGTACACTCACATGTGCTAGAATGGCGAGCCGATGATGCCCCCTTTCACCATATCATGGCCACTGTCCAGGAATCCGGCCTCGATTCTGAGCCGGCCTCCTCCCTCTCTTTGGCTTGGTTGTATATCTATGGGATGCATGAGGAGGCCAAGCAGGACCACATCATCAAGGCAGTCTCTGAGGCTATAGACAAGTTGACGGTGATTGATGAGGGTTGCTTTCTAGGGTGGGTCCAGTGCGCATTCAGGTCTTATGCCCAGATCCCGCCAGGATTTATGGACACGTGCTTCCGTGGTTCTTCTTTGTCACGATGGGGCGGGAGGTTGTCCATGAGCTGGACCCAGAGGGCCCGGTGATGGAGTCAAATCTAGCAAATCTCGGGTAGGGGATCCCGAGCTGGTAGCCTTGGCACCATGGTAACAGATGACACAGGAATTTACCTAGGCCCGGGCTCTCTCGAAAAGATAATACTTGATATAGATAGGGCACAAAGTACAAGTCGATCTACCTCGAGACTATGTGTGTATGAGAGTTGTCGTCTATGGTCCTCATCCCTCGGCTTATATAGATATCAGAGGTGCCAAGGGTTTACATCGGTCGTTTACATCTAAGGGTAATCATAACGATGCCAACCTCTAAGTCTTGGAGTACACGCCAAAGTCTTCGGGACCTTCCATCTTGGCGCTCCTGGCCCGATGAACATGGCCCACGGGCTGATAATCTTGGGGGTCCTTGGCCTAGCCCATAAGGTCGGGAGCCGACGTGGCAAGCATCTCCTAGTTCAGAACACATCAGTAGCCCCCGTTTGGTTTTCAAGTTGAGGACGCTCCTCGGTCCATCTGAGTTGTTCCTCGTCTTTACTCATCGGTCTTGCAAGCTGGTTCAATGAGCCTCCCATCTGTTACTCTGAAATGGAAAAGCCTTGCCCGATAAGTTTTATACCCTAGGTATCCGAAGAGTCCTCTAAGATTTCAAGAAACCCCTTAACAGGAGCCTTTATTGTTTTCGAGGAGATCCTCGAAACCGAGGATCTCGACTTGTGCGCCACAATTTCAGTACATCCACAATTTCCAGACGTACGATTCCACATATGTTAGTATACTTTTTTTGCGGGAATGTTGGCATACTTCTGATGCAATATTTATTGCAAAAAGTGTGAATTCCCCATTTATGATTGTGGATATATTATAAGTTCATGATTGGGACTATATGTACTTCAGTAGCCAAATAGTTGCAACTCACACAAATCAGTTTAGGAGAAAGGAGTGATAATGTTAGTACCAGGTAATATGTTGTAGATTTTATGTTAGTTTATCACAATGGAATAAATACAGGAGAGAAATGGATATAGCCTAGGTATGTGACAATGATGACGTACCATATCCAACCTTGATAGGCCCACTATGGGAAGGGCACTTGTTGGATGAAGACATGATTTGTGATGAAATATGACTGTGTTGAGGAGAAGCTGTGGAAAAACCAATGTGGTAGGAATGATCCCAAAACTTAAACGAGTGTGGAGTGCCCTCAACAGCAAAGGATGTAAAGATGGAGCGAGCTGGTAGGAGAAAGTAGAATCGTGTGTGCCCAATCTGAATGGCATCCTGGGACTTTAGTTTCATGGGACCATCACTTGGGCAATGAAGGACCCTCTGAACATAGCATCCATGTTGGCCCAGAACCTCAAGGGCAAATGAGTGGTGTTGAAAATCATAGAAGATGCGTTGATGGTGGCTGATACATCCCTGTCTCCGGCATGGACGCTGAGATCTAAGTCTACCTTTTCTTTCTTGCTACTGCGTCCCATGGTGATTTCATAGGATTCCATGACGCAATTAAAGTCTTTTCCTTGAAGCTTTGCAAATCCTGCATCCAATAGCTCACCATGAGCAGATCCAATACCAGCATTCACTAGAGTGCAAGTCCTAGATTTGACATTGTTGTTCGTACTTTTCTGGATTTATTCCAGGCCTTCTGGCGATGTGCTTCTGTGAACGTTGCCGTTGAGTAAGAAGGTGTCTGTGACAACTTCGTCAATCTCAAGATGATGTGCTAGCTTAGTCTTCCAGAGGTGCTCATATGAGTAGGGTGTGCATGCATGCATTCATATGGTTGAGTGTATGTGAGTATGTATAAGTGTCTGGGTCTGTACCGTGTTAAAAAAAGAGCCTCAACCCTCCTCCCATCGCGTCATAACATAGTGATCTGTAGCGTGCAATAGCCCAGAGAAACCAATTCATAACAGAAAGAAAAGGTTCAGCCCGTTGCAATCCATCCACACACAGAGATGCAGAGCAGTCGTCTTCAAGACTTCCCCATCAGGCCATCCACCGGTTCCACGAGGATGGACGGCGGCAGCCAATCTCGCCATGTTGCGCCCATTACATTTGCCGAAACTACTCTGCACATGACAGTGCAGTCATGATTTTCGGACAATGCCTTTCTTAGACGGTGCTGATTTGTAAAACAATGCGGTCCAACGGATGCTTTTGTCCATCGTGCAACGATCGTGCATAAAGTTAGCATATCTATAACCCTGCTCTACATTTTCAGCCTCGACCGCGTTCCCTCCCTCTTTAGATCTCTGTCTCCAATCTCCATACAAAACCCTCGGCCCACCGCAACGCCAGCCACCTAGCTATAGCACCAAACCCTAGAGCTCGAATTGGTGGAGGCAGAGCATTATGATCGGTTGGGTGATATGTGCCCCGACATATGAGGAGGGCTGGAGCAGATGGAGGAGGCGGTGAAGCTGCTCGTGGAGCACCTGGTGAAGCCCGTGCTGCCGTGGGGCCTGGAGTGGCGCTACATGGCGCCCGAGAAGGAGAGCGCCGCTGCGCAGCAGGTGATACGACCCCATTACATGCATATAGCTAGGCCCTTCCCGTAATTGTATATATCCATGTCTGTTGTTTCCCTTTTTTAGATGACAATGTGTTGGCGCTATAAGATATAAACTGTCAGTTTTATTAATTTTCATCCTACAGCGTCAAGAGATAAGTATACAGTCTTTGTGTCTACGGAGACAGGTCTCTATAGTTTCCTTGCTTGGATTAGATGATTATTAGTGTTACCAACCAGAGTATTATGCCCTTAAATATACTAAAAAAACCAGGAGAAGGGCGTGGGTCAGAGTGGTACCAGTACCCATGCGGAAATGCTCGTAGGTAGTGTGTCGTCGTTGGTAGTGGGCGTACGTAGGAATCATCCTTGTGATACCTCTCTACCACTCTGCCGCCGCGGGAGTGTTGAGTAGAGGGTGGCTTCCTCTCCGGAGATAGGAGGAATAAGCTAGGCAAGGCGGGTTTTTTTTTATTGATGGGCAAGAAATCAAGGTGATGGGTTTAACGGATAGTGAACTGGTTGAGTTGGAGCGATCTGCCTAAATGCACATATTGGAGGCCCAATCAGCAAGCGTAATGAAGCACACAACCGTGAGCGCACTGTTGAGTAGACCGCTCTATGCGATGGGAATGACGACGACGATGGTGTGGTCTCCCTTGGCGCTTGACGGTAGCGAAGGTGTGCGCCACATCGGAGAATGGTTGGAGACATAGTAGGTCATGCTTACATCCCCCGCGTCAATTTACCATTGCAACTGTATTAGTCTAGTTTCCTGTCGTATTCATGAAATGCTTGTCACATTTTTTTTTGTATATCCATAAAAAAACATTTTGTTTGTGTATATTCCAATTCTTTAATTACTTTTCTTCTTAAATGCATGCAAGACATTGTTCCTCTTTACATATATATAGCATAAAACTGATTAGCTGCTAACTCGTCACGCAGGCTTGTGGTTTTGCAGATTCACATGGCTATCATTCTGTACAATTACTACCACAGGAAGATGTTTCCGTACCTTGCGTTCACTGATGCCAAACTGTTTCTTGTGTGCGCTTCACTTTTTATTGGAGAAGATATAATGCTCATGCATTACGAGTAAATTGCAGAAAACCACCACATTTCAGCTTAGGTTTGCAGAAAACACTCTTCTATGTTTTTAAAGCAGAAAACACTGATTTTTTTAATCTTTTGCAGAAAGCACCAAACCTCCTGTTCGGGCAGTTAAGCACTATTATGACAGGTGGGACCCTGTCTTGTCGACGTGGCTCACGGCCACGAGCCGACGCCGTCTAACGGCGCTACAGTGCGCCGCTGTTTCGCTAGGTCAAGAGACCAGATCGAATCGACACCTCTCCCGCATCTGAAATTTTCCCCAGCATCCCAGCGACGGCGCGCTCTCCTCTATCTCTGTCTCATTCATGGCAACGGCGAGCCCGGACGCCGGCAGCAGAGTGGATGGCGGAGGTGGCGACGGCGCAAGAGGGTTGTTTGGCGGCGGCGGAGATCCAAAGCCACCCGAGGAGGTTTGCGGTAGCTCTAACTCAGCTGTGGCCTGCAGAGACCACCGCCCCTGCCGCTGGCTACCGCGCCGCTGGCGCTCTAGCCCGTGCTGTGCAGGCTACTCCGACGGGGAGCCACCACTGGGCGTCTTCATTCGGCGGTGTGGAGTAAGATATCTCCTCTGCCTCCCCACCCCCCTCATTTTCTGTCGATTCCATAGTTAGGGTAAGGGTTAGGTGTGTAAACACAGCATTAGATTGTAGTGATATTAGTATGCTCTGTTTAGCAGAGAATATAGTGATTTTAATTGCTATTTGGGTTAGGATGCTTTGTTTACATTGTAGTGGCAAGCAGGACAACCTTGGGTTAGGATGCTCTGTTTAGATTGTAGTGGAAACCAGGACAGCCTTGGGTTAGGTGTGTAAATCAAAAATGGATCTTTTGCCTAGTACTAAGTGTTCATCTGCTCTTTTTAGTGGCAAGCAGCACAGCCTTATTGAAATTGGTATGCATAGTATATTTTAAATATGTCACTTGTATTGTTTGTAGTTAGTGTTCTACTGTTTAATTAATAAGTACAAGAATTGTTCCTTTTTGTAGCTTGTTTGATGATGTTTGGGAGGTTAGACTGCACTTTCATGACATGGATAACTTGGAAAGGACTATGTGTGTTTCAGACATCACTTTTTTCAATCTGTTAGCACTAATAGAGACAGCAGGATATGGAAGTAAAGACTATATGTATTATGTGAGGGATGCTGGGTTGGGAGTAGCAGGTTTGGAGGAGATATGTGATGATGACAAGGTGGATGAGATGCTGGATGACATTGCCAATAAAGATCAGAACATAGTAAACCTGACAATAGTTAGGGGTAGTGAGCCCAGACCTGCAGATATAAACAGAGGTTATATTTGTGATCAGCAAGTTCCTATAGGCAATGTTGGAGAGAGCACTGTATATGAGGTGAATGATGTTGGGGTGTTGTACAAGTCACCATCCAAAGTATCAAAAAGAGATGCAGTAGTTGAGGAGCCTGAACCAATCCAGTTTTTCTCCACACAGCAGAGCCACAATGTTGATATGGAGCAAGGCAATGAAGCAGATGTTGATATTGAGCAAGGCAATGGAGATGATGTTGACATGGAGCAACAGGAGTTAGAAAGAAGTATGGAGCTTAGAAGGAGATCAAAAATTCAGAGATTTAAGCAGCATCAGAAGAATGTTGAGAGGGTGCAAAAGTGAAAAGAAAACTTCTTGTGCTACTAACTGAAGATGACTCTGACTTGGAGGAAGATGAGGATTTCATGGCTAGGATGGCTGAGCTAAAGAGGCAGAGAGAGGACCCACTCTTACATTTTGAAGGTGACACGTATGTAGATGAACCTTATGAGATACAAGAGGAAGTGCAAGAGGAAAATGCAGAGCAAGAGGAGCATGGAGATCATGAGGAACTTGAAAAGGAGGTGCTACCACAGGGGCAAAAGAGGAAGAAGTTGAAAGTAAGAAAGGGGCCAACCACAAGATCACATGCTAGTTTGGAGCAACAGTTTGAGGTGATTTGAAGGAGGAGCAAGATGATGGGCCTGTACCCCTAGCATTTGTGCTAGGCAGTAAGTCTAGGGCTAAAAAACCCAAACCAAGGGTATGGAGGATAGAGAGAGCCCAGAGCTGCAGTTTGCTAAGAAGTTATGCTTTGAAAATGTGTACCAATTTAGAAGGGCACTTCTCACTTTCCACATAGCACGGAACAGAAACTATCAGTTTCATAGGAACTGCAATGACAGAATTATAGCTGTGTGCACACATGAAGACTGCCCTTTCTTCATTGCAGCTTCTGTGGTGGGAAAAGAGAAAACTTTTTGCATTAGGAAAACTAATTTGTTGCACACATGTCCAGCTGTAGCAGAGAGCACCAAGGTGACTACAAAGTGGGTTACACATGAAGTTTTAGAAGCAATAAGAACAGACTTGAACACATCAATAAGTACAATAATGCAAAATCTGAAGAGCAAGTATGGAGTTGAGATCAGCACTCATATGGCCTACGGGCTAAGAACAATGCTATTAAGGTGGTGCAAGGAGATCGAGGGGGCAATACACCAGGATAAGGGATTACTTGCAGGCTGTGTTAGACACCAATCCAGGTAGTAGGTGCATTGTCACTACTAAGTTCCTAAAAGACCATCCAAGCATCAATCCAAGGTTCCATGGTTTGTTCATATGTTTGAATGCTTGCAAGGAGGGATTTCTGAATGGATGCAGGCCATTCATAGGTGACTACTAAACTATGTTATATATGACATAAATGTGGTGCACCATACTTTGTATATAACATATCTTGTGTGCCATTGCAGGTGTGGATGGATGTTTCATCAAGCTCTCAACTGGCCAACAAATCCTTGCTGCAACAGGAAGGGATGGGAATAATAACATCTATCCCATTGCCTTTCGAGTTGTGTACAAATAAGACACAAAGAGTTGGACCTGGTTTCTCACAGAACTGAAGGCAGCTATTGGTGGAGAATCTGGGAGTTTTGGTTTTTACACCATAATCTCTGATAGACAGAAGGTAATATATAATTTGCTTAGTATTCATTGGTAATTACTAGTTCATATAAGTATTTCATAGTAATTGCTAGAAGTAGTTAATATTTTCATTGCTCATTACTAGTTGTTATAAGTAGTTCATACTAATTGGTAGAAGTAGTTAAAATTCTTTTCTTATTAGTAAGTTTGGTAATTTCTCCAAATAGGGTCTTCTGAAAGCTGTGAGTCAAGTTTTCCCCAATTGCCCCCAAAGATTCTGCCTTAGACACATCTACCAAAATTTCCAGACTGCTGGTTTTAGGGGGTCAGAATTAAAGAAGTTCATGGATAAGGCAAGTTACTCCTATACTGAACATGGCCATCTTGCTGCAATGGATGCTCTTAAAGTAGAGTGTAAGGCTGCCTGGACTTGGTTAAATAAAATTCCTAGACATGCTTGGGTTAGATATGCCATGGACTTCAACTGCAAAACTGACCTAGTTGTCAACAATATTAGTGAGGTGTTCAACAAGATGATATTAGATGTGAGGGTAAACCAATAAAGACCATGGTAGATGGAATCGGGACTAAGTTGATGGTCGTGTTCAATACAAATAGGAGTAAGACAGAGTTAGCCAAGTGGGAAATATGTCCAACATATGCTGAGTTACTTGAAGAAGCAAAGAAACACTCTAGGAACTGTCAAGCATTGATGGCTGGGCCAAATATTTACCAAGTGACAAGCAATGAGAATACCTATGCAGTTAACTTGCAGCACAGGACATGTGGGTGCAGAAAATGGGATATGACTGCAGTGCCATGCAATCATGCAGTCTCTGCTATTACCAAAGCCAAATTAAGGCCTGAAGATTTTGTGCATGACTTCTTCAAAAAGCCTATGTATCTGGCTGCATACAGTCCCATCATATTTCCTGTACCTGGACCTGACCTCTGGCCTAAGACCAAAACTAGAGACATAGAACCCCCAGTTTTCAAGGATAAACCAGGGAAGAAGCAAACCAAAAGGAGAAGGAGCCAGTTTGAGCCACCAGCACCTAAAGATACATCTAGGATGGCATCAATTACATGCAGCAATTGCAATCTTGTGGGTCACAAATACACATCTTGCAACAAAACACTAAAGCCAGCTCTAGCAATGAGAAAGAACAGGCATGAGGTTAGTCTCTGTTTGCATACTTGCTGTCATCTATTTCTGTTTTGTACCACTTTGAATGTATTAACTTGCTGCCATTTTCAAATGCGATCAAACAGATGAGGAGGGTGCCACATCAACTACTGCAGCTTCATCTGTTGCAGCTCCAGCAAACAGGACACCACCAGTGGCAAGCAGCACAGCAGCTCCAGCAAGCAGGCCAAGCAGCACAGCAGCTCCAGCAAGCAGGCCAAGCAGCTCAGCAGCTCCAGCTAGGAGGCCAAGCAGCTCAACAGCTCCAGCTAAGAGGCCAAGCAGCTCAGCAACTCCAGCTAGGACATCCTTCTTGGCACCAAGACAGAGGAAGAAACCATCAAGGCTGAAGGATTACTTTTATGCTTCAGGGAACTAATGTGCTTTGGAAAATTGTTGATGATGTGATCAGGCAAAACTGCTAAATGCTATGATCTATTTTGGGAACTTATGCTGATTTGATGTTATGGTATTGTATTAACTACTATTGATGGTCTTGCTTTTATGAGAATTATGCACTATGATGTTGGTCTTGCTGTTATGATGTTCAATTTGATGATCAATATGATGGTCTGGCTGCTACCATGTTCAATTTGATCCATATGGCAGAGGTAGCCCTAGGGCCATTCTGTCGAAGAATCGATGAAATGGTGGTCAAGATACCCCTAGGGCCATTCTGTCGATGAATCGATGAAATGGTGGTTAAGGTACCCCTAGGGCAAATCTGTCGATGAATCGATGACATGAGGGTCAAGGTGCCCCTAGGGCCATTCTATCGATGAATCGATGAAATGGTGGTGAAGGTACCCCTAGGGCCAATCTGTCGATGAATCGATGACATGAGGGTCAAGGTGCCCCTAGGGCCATTCTGTCGATGAATCGATGACATGAGGGTCAAGGTGCCCCTAGGGCCATTCTGTCGATGAATCGATGAAATGGTGGTCAAGGTACCCCTAGGGCCATTCTGTCGATGAATCGATGAAATGGTGGTCAAGGTACCCCTAGGGCCATTCTATCGATGAATCGATGAAATGGTGGTCAAAATTGGATCCAACCCCATTGATAACAAAATAGTAAGTTAAATTACTTGGTTGACAGATTCATACTCAAATACTAAATAGATGATAATCATCTAAACCATATATAACCAAATTGTACTAAGCACATAAAGCATATAACATCAAATTTGACTCACATTCATTAAGGTTCATCAAGGTTGGATCCAACACAATGGATCACAACATACATACTTAAATTACTGGGTTCACAAATTCAAACTACAGTACTAAATAGATGATTATCATCTACATTACAACACTGCTGGATCCAACACCTTGGATCACAAAATACATAGTTAAAGTAGTTGAGGACCAAGTTCATACTAAAGTTTTGCATAGAAGACTATCATCTACATACAGATAGATGATTATCATACTAGAAGATACCCCTACTCATCTAAGATGGCCTTCACCCCCTGAAGCTTCTGCTTTATCTTCTCCTCAGACTTTTGAAGCTCAGAAATGTGATGCTGCAATTTAAGCCTCTCTTCTGTCAGCCTTTCCTTCTCCTTCAAATGATTGAACTTCAAGTTCCTAATCACATTGGCTTGAGCACCTGTCAGGTTCACTAAAGTCTCATACTTTTGCAACAGCTTCTTCTTCTCCTCCTCTTTCTTTGACAGCTCTGCCTTCAAGTTGCCCACTACAGTTTCTAGCTCAGCAATCTTCAAATCAACATATTCCTGCTGCTCCTTCCGATTGTTTAACTCCACACCCTTCTGCTTTGGGCATCCAAGAGAGCATTGACATCAAGCATACAAACTGTCATAGTCCTCCTGTACTTTCTTCTTCTCCTCCTCTTTCTTTGCCAGCTCTGACTTCAAGTTGCCCACTATAGTTTCTAGCTCTGCAATCTTCACATCAAGACATTGCTTCTGCTCCTTCTGATTGCTCAACTCCAGACCCCTCTGCTGCTGGGCATCCAAGAGAGCATTGACATCAGCATACAGACTGTCATAATTCTCCTGTAGTTTCTTCTTCTCTTCTGTCAGGTTGTGGATTACAAAGGAACTCTCCAGATTGTCATTGGTCCTACCTGACTTACTCTCCTCATACATATCCCATAACTTGGCCAATGCCTTCTCCATTGAGTCTGGCCATTCAAAATCAATCCATTGAACTACTCCACAGTTTATGCCTTCCTGTAAAATAAACAATAAAAAGCTCCAATAAAACAATAAAGAATCATCTAAGTGAGTAGGCTGAAAACAGTTTATGCCATACTCCATAAGCTAACATGTTCAGGGTGTCTAATATGTGCAGCAAACATATCACACAGCAAACAAATAAACAATGACCACTGTTAAACAAGTAATTAAGCACTGACCATAATAAACAATGACAACCATCCACTCACTGGATAAAACAAGTTAAACAAAGACTAAGCACTTAGCCAAGCTTAACAACTTGATAAACAAAGCAGTAATCACTAACCACAATAAACTATGTGTACCATCTGATGACAAAGCATGTCAGGTAAAGGTAAAGAAATACCAAACTTAGCACATTCAGCAATGAACACCTTCACTTATAAAGGATCATACCTTCTTAGCACATCCTAGAAACCTCTTGCCGGTGTGCATCCCTTCAAATGCAACTAAGCGCTCGGCCGGCTCGCCGTGTTCGCACAAAACATTCACATCTGTGTCAGTGCCATTGAAATTCGGATCGTGCATCGTAGCTGGAAGCTGCGGGAGGAGCAAGCAAAGATAAACCTAGGTTCAGCTCGAGCTCATTCACAAAATCCCCAAATCACTAACCCTAACCCTAACCCTAGCTGTAGCAAACTGACCTTGATGATGCCATTGCAGGAGGAGGAGATGTTCATGACTGAATCTTCACTGGTCTCGTCGCTCCACGACACCATGGCCACGGGGGAGCAGCAGAACGGCGGCGTTGCTAGGGCGTCGGGGGAGAAGAACAGAGTGAGGAGAGGAGAGCAGAGTGACGAGAGGAGAGGGCGAGGCAGATGAGAGAGCTGAGCTGGTTTCTATCGGCGCAACGGCGGGCACTGTAGCGCCGTTAGACGGCGTCGGCTCGTGGCCGTGAGCCACGTCGACAAGACAGGGTCCCACCTGTCATAATAGTGCTTAAACTGCCCGAACAGGAGGTTTGGTGCTTTCTGCAAAAGATTAAAAAAAATCAGTGTTTTCTGCTTCAAAAACGTAGAAGAGTGTTTCCTGCAAACCTAAGCTGAAATGTGGTGGTTTTCTGCAATTCACTTCATGCACTACCACGAGCGGCAAAACAAGTCTGGGAAGCATTTAAGCTCATCTATTTTTGACAGAGTGGCAATACAAGCTCGTGAGATCGCTCGAGGACTCGATTTGAGCAAAGATTCTCCAGACATGGCATTGTGGCCAATATTGAAAGTTGCAGTGCTTCTTCTCGACCCAACAAGAAAAAAGGTGTTTGATGGAGTGTAGTGCTAACACTGAGGGTGTCCGGTCAATCATAGAGAAGGAAATTGATACAGAAGCTGGTAATTCATTGGTTGGACCATATATGTTTCAGAAACTAGCATTTTCATAGGTGGAGCATAGAACAGGTCAGAGTTTATCATTACTGCCCTTTATTGTATATATCCATGTCTGTTGTTTCCCTTTTTTAGATGACAAGGTGTTGCCTCTATCGGATATTCACGCACGAGTTGCAAACAGTCACTCTTGACTACAGAAGAGAATGCCAGCATGATGACATAGTCGATTCTCTCACCTATATAGAGGAGGGGAGGAGATAAATTCTAATGGATCGATGTTTTCAGCACTGCACCCAGAAGAGCAGCGCCAGTTCTTGCACTACTTGAGATTTGCTGGGGCCGGGGACAAGATCAACCGTGGCCGGACAGTTTGGAGGAAACTAGCTAGATAGAAAATGATAGTATGTATTTGCTCATATGTATTGTGCTGTTCTAATTTTTTTTTACTATTTTTCTCTTTGCGACCAGTGACGCATCAGCAGAGAATCAATTGTACCCGGAATTTTGTGATTACCTTTTTGACATGTGTGCGTGGCAAATGTTGGACCTCAGCTGGCGTTCATCCATTTTGGACTATGCATTATATGTATGTATACAAGACTACAACCCTTCCAAGGATTGCAACTTTGCCACAACTATATCTTTACATCAATGCTTTATGTCAGGGTCATTGCCAATTGCTGGTGTGTTCTGTTGGATTGTCTTGGGATAACACCGAGGTGTGTATCAAAATGTGCTACTCGGTAGATCCATATGTTTTTGCCATGTTATTCATCAACATCTCAATTCGTCCATGGAACTAACAAAGTCGTAAGATTGGATCAGAACATAAAACTGGCAAAAAACGTTGAAGCGAAAAAACAGCAGCAGAGTGTCCTGCTAGCAAATTCGTAAGAAACGGGCAAGATATTTTCACCAATCACATGCTTTCATGGTAACTTCAGTTCCATGAAGGAACCCGATAATCACAGCTACTGTTCTACTCAGCGGTGCTCTGCAGTACCAAAATACATCGAAGAGAAGTTAGCCTTGAGATGCTGAAGCCTCAACACAATTGGCTACACACCAGAAGAAACAGAAGGACTCGTCCAGCCTGTGGTTCGTTTTAGGGTCGGTGAAGCAGCTTACGTACAGCCGTTTGCTGGAGCAATCAGCCTTTCATTGGGCCTCTGTTTCTCGCGCCGTGTAGCCGGAAACTACAGGTGAGCTTGGGCGCTTGGCTGTTTTTTCTTCTTTCTGTTTTTTCAAGTCCCAAGAGACCACACATACACATGACTAAGTATAATTTGCAGATTTTAAGTTTGATGCAGACAAAGCTATTCGTGAGCCCTGTGGAAAACGAACAAATTAACTGCACAGAAGAAGTTACAATTCTAGACACTAGTAATTCTTGTTCTTTTTTCCTTTCTTTGCAGAGAACAAAAACTAGCATGTTTTAAAATGTGCATGCCACAATTTATTCAGCATTTCTGAAAATTTACAGTATGCTTTCATCATTGGTTTTCTCTTCTTATTCATGGGAGACCGTTGAATCTGTAACTTTGGCCTCTTGGCCTTGTTAATAGAAGGTAGAAATATCTAGCTTGGTCACAATTTATTTTTGACATCACTTGCTCTACTAACCGACAAAACAAGTGATACCAGAAAAGAAGCTATTGCTCCTCAGATGCTAAAGCCTTTTATTCCTCTAGTATCGCACAAAACAAGTGTGACAATAAGCACTCACCCAATTTGCGAATTAGTAATATAGCAAAGAAAATATACCGACGACCAACCCAAAAATCCAGATTATTCTTCTTAACAGCAGACAGTGCCAAAAGTACACAAGTAAAGCCTACCCGCGAAGGTGTACAGGCTTACAATGAGCTGAAGATACAGACAGGTAGAAATCTCCGAGGTGACAGGCTTACAACATGAGCTGATGACACAAACAAAGAGAAATCTCCATTTTTATTTTTTGGACAAGAACCTGGCAGTGACCTGATCAACCTCAGGGGAGCAAAACTTATCAGCCAAGCTGACCAGCGAAACGAACTCTAATGTTATTGTGCCTCTAGAGATCGAACTCATGATAAACCTCTCCGGGCGATTCTTGAGCAGCTCCAACAGCCTGTGCCATGGCCTCTCTGCTGTTCTGGTTGATGAGCCATCCTCTGGTGCCAGGTACTTTTGGGCATTGCCATAGGGCCATATCGCAGTGAACTTTCCAGTAAGCTGCAAAACAATCAGGAATTAGTTTGCATGCTTTACTAATTCACAACAAGCGATAACTCAGAAGTGTAACTGTACTATGTGGAGCAAACAGATTATCACGATGTTGTAGGCTGTAGCAGCGTACTGTTAAGGTAGAGTGGTAACTAAGATATCTAACAAATTAATAGGAAATTAATTGATAAACAATGGGGTCATGAGGTATCATGCAACTTGTACCATGTTGAAGGGATCCTACAACGCAAGCAAGTCTCGAATTTACAAATTAATTTATGTAGAAATAATTGATATTTCAATGATAGCAAGTGGAAGATTGTAGACTTCGGTTCAAAAACATTCCAAAAGATTGCGAGCTATGTCATGATCTGCGAATTAAATCTTACAAATTAATGCACACTACCGTAAAAGAGAAATCAAGTAATCAGCACATTCCATAAGGTTGACGATGTTAAATGGGGGAAAGTGAGTTTGGAGTGGGTTGTCCACAATTCTATGCGCATAAGACAATAAGGCTAATGATTTTAAAATAATTGCAAGCTCAAGGTTCATTGACGGATCTTTTCCTCTAAAAACTGAAAAGGCTATTGAAGGTTAATGTGATTCTTAACAACATCACATATTAATTTTACCACCAAAGTCACCTTGGGAAACATAGTTCCTTAGTGAACTGAAATATGGATGCAAACTAACACAAATGTAACAAGACACATTTTTGGTCTTTCCATGGTATAACATGATAAGTTTACCCTGTTGATATGAACAAATCACATCTTCAGATGGAAACATTGTTATTTTTTATTCAAGGACGCTAATTAAAGGAATAACTCGATAAATCAGAAGCATGTTTTTTATATAGGTTAACATACAAGTATACTAATTGAAATCTAAAACTAATACCAATTGTACAGCCCAACAACTATGCTTTCCCGTACTAGCTAGTGTTAATCAAGGCGGTTAGAGTTAATTTTTAGAATTCTAGAACTGAAAAAATGAATAATCTTGCATAACAAACCTCTGCATGGAGTTGTTCCACAGGCATCCATTGTCTACCACTAGCATCACAATGGATTGATACCATTACTGCAACACATGAGGCAAGATGATACTCCAGCATATTGTCTACATCCTTGTCTGCCATTCTAGTTTCTAATTTTTTGGCTGCAGAAATAAAGTGAGAGTAAGGGTACGCAGCTGTACAATGATACTGAGTTCTAGGCTTCTTACTGGCGTAATGTTGTTGCTGACAACAAATGATAGAGGAAAACCATTGACATTGTATTTATTCTAGGAACTTATCTCAGTACAGCCACAATTTCCAGCAATATGATTTCACATATGTTAGTAGACTCCTGAAGTCCTGATGCAATATATATTGCAAAAAGTGTGGATTCCACATTTACGATTGCGTATATTATTAGTTCATGATTGGAACTATCTCTACTTTAGTAGCCGAATAGTTGTAACTCACAAATCAGTCTAGGAGAAAGTAGTGATAGTATTAGTACAGGTAATATGTTGTCTGTTTTATGTTAGTATATCACAAAGGAAACAATACAGGAGAGAAATGGATATAGAATAAGTACATAACAATGATAACGTACCATGTTCAACGTTGATAGGCCCGATCTTCAGTTCAGCAGAAGACATCTTGATTGGCACCGTAAACAGTCCTTGAGTTCCAGTGCCACCATTAATTCCATTGCCACAATTGGCCCCGCCATAACCATTGTCACGAGAAGCAGAAAAATCAGAATGGGCAGGGCGCTTGCCGGATGAAGACATGGGTTGTGATGGAATATGAGTCTGTCGAGGAGAAGATGTGGCGGCGGAACCAATATGAATGGTTTGGCCACGAAAATTAAGCGAGTGTGGAGTGCCCTCAGCAGCAAAGGATGCAGAGATAGGGCGAGCTGGTAGGAGAAAGTAGAATTGCGTTTGTCCAATCTGAATGAGATCCTGGGACTTCAGTTTAACGGGAACATCACCTGGGCGGTGAAGGACCCTCTGAACATAGCATCCATGTTGGCCCAGAACCTCAAGGGCAAACGAGCGGTGTTGAAAATCATAGAAGATGCGTGCATGGCGGCGGGAAACATCCCTATCTCCGCCAACGCTGCTGAGATCTAAGTCTACCTTTCCTTTTTTGGAATTGCGTCCCACAATGATTTCATAAGATTGCATGATGTACTGGAAGTCTTCGCCTTGAAGCTTCGCAAATCCTGCATCCAGTTGATCACCACGAGCAGATCCCATACCAGCATTCAGGCCTGACATCTCTAGTATTCCTGGTAGTAGAAGAATTCAAAGTATCACTAATTTTCAGTTTCTTCTATAAAATAAATGAAGGAGAGCTGAAAGAAATGCACTGAAACACATTTATTAATGATATGACAGGACAAAATGTGAAGCACATTTATTAATTGCAATATAAAGAGAATGGTTCAAATGGCAAATATCTGGTAGTGGGTGGTAGGCAAGATAATCGGTCCTATATTGCATATTTCCGTATCAGGTCCATGCCACAAAAGATAATAAACATATCGGATAAAAGATTGCACATAAAACAATAATGGGAGATGATACCAGGCGATATTCTCAATCACTCTAGCAATCTTTGGAAAGAACATAACTTCATTTGTTTGTATATTTTTATCAGTTCCATTATTGAAGAATAGAAGATGCATCGATACAATTTGGCCACTACATATTAGACAGCCCTAATACAATCTGACCCCATGTTGGCGTGTTAGATTGTTTGAAGGTAGACTACTTTTTGGCAACAACGAGCATGGCATTGCTCGCTAAAATGGAAAATTATAAATGCATTAAAATGCGTTTGCAAGCCGGGTCATCTCCCCTACGCCATGAAAAAAAGAGAATAGAATTGCTAATTAAAGAATAGAATGCCTAATTTATTTATTTATTTTATCAGCAAGCTATCATTATTATGATGATAAAGCTTTAAATAAAATTTGTCATGAGTCGGCCCAAGTATCGTCAATGCTAAAGTTGCTTCGATGCAATCTGCTATGAGTGCATGGTTACTAATAAGTCAAGCATCCATTGTTGGACAAAATAGGCATAGACCAGGTTTATGCGATTTACTTGGAAAATATACCTTGTCAGATCCATGATGCCTTATAACAAACTAGTGTTATAAAAATAATATGAATAACCATGACATTATTCTTCTCCCTCATTTTGTGCTAACCATATATAGTAAAGAGGGTACCCATGGGTCACCATATTTGAAACTAATCAGAGGAGTCCTACTGATCAAAACAGTAAAATGAATGCAATGTTACGTCGAGCACTTCCATCCAGATTAAAATATGAAATTAACACACTACTGCCAAGTTGTCAGAAAGGGAAAATTTGCCCAACTGATAATGTGCACTTGCAAGGACGAGCAAACCAAAACATGCAGCCTTGTTGATCTCCATAGTTTATGTTATTCTAGTTACTCTAGTCCTCCAGACTTTGAATGACAAGAGAACTATTTCTATTTAGAACCAATCACAAGATCAGATACTTTCATTGCCCATAATTTATCAGATACATACATTTTGAGACCTGAAAACATCATCCTCTTAGATCTAGCAAAGGAAAGGAATAACAATATTCAACCAACAGTGAAAAGATTCAGTTACAAGATCAAAAACTCTTATCATCTATGATGATGCAAAGAAAAAAAAACATTTTCATACGTGATCTATTAGATGCATACATTTTAACACCCGAAGAACACCATCCGCCTAGATATAACAAAGGAAAATAATAACACACCAAGCAACAGCGGAAGAATTAAAAGGTCTAGAACCCTTATTATCCAGGTTGCAAAAAAACTTTTGTCACTCATGATCTATCAGATGCATACATTTGGACACCTGAAAAACAGCATCTGCTAGGATCTAGCAAAGGGAAGGAATGGCACATCAAGCAATAACGAAAAGAATTAAAGACCTAAAACTCTTATCAACTACCGTGCGAAAAACAAAGTCTTGTCATCCATGATCTATCCGATGCATACATTTTAACACCTGAAAAACAGTATCCGCTTAGATCTAGCAAAGGAAGGAATATCACATCAAGCAACAGCAAAAGGGATCAATTACGAGATCTAAAACTCAGATCGTCTAGGATGCAAAGAACTGTGTCACCCCTGATCTATCAGATGCATACACATCTTAACACCCAGAAAAACACCATCCGCCTAGATCTAGCACAGGAAAAGAATAACACACATCAAGGAACCGCTAGAAAAATTAAGCAAGATCTAAAACTCTAATCACATTGTCTTGCTTGAAGAAGGATTCTCATCAGCCATGATCTATGCAGATACATCATGATTTATGCCGATACATACATCCCAACATAGGAAAAAGGTATCATTTATCTTGGATCTAGCAAAGCACATCAAGAAAAAGCGAAAAGAAATTAATTACAAGTCCTAAAACTCCAATCAGACTGTATTGCTACAAGGGAATTCTTATGACCCATACATGACATGTGCAGATGCATATATTTCAACACAGGAAAAGGAACCATTTCTCTTAGATCTGGCTGCCAAAGCAAACGAAGTAACACATCAAGCAATTGCTAGAAGGATTAATCACGAGATCTGAAACTCTAATCATACAGAAGTGCTACAAAGGAACTCCTATGACCCACGATCTATGCAGAATTGCAGATAGATCGGGTTGACATGAAGAGATCTATCTAGCAAATACATGAAGAGATCTATCTAGAAAAGACTCCATCTCTCTTAGGTCTATCTGGAAAATACATGAAGAGATCTATCTAGAAAAGAAATTATGTAAAATAGCTGGAAAAAGAACCACCGGGAAATTACCTCACCGAGCAAGTGAAGCAGCCGTGCTCGGGTTGACGAGGAAGAAGGCTGATCGCCGGCCGATCGAGATGAGCAGAGGACGCCGGCGAGGGAGGTGGGACGAGGAAGAGAGTGGGTCTGTCTCGAAACCTTGCAGCCGCAATTCCCATCTCGCGTCCGCAGCCGCAACCCTTTTTAAACCCGATTTCTACCGCCCGCGGCGAACCCTAGCACGCGATCCCTAAATTGCCAGCGCCAGGAATTAGAGGCTATCGTAATAACTATCCTAATTAGGAGCGTGTTCGTCGTGACCCCCCGCGAGATTGCCAGACCTCTGTTTCCCTCTCAATCGGGGTTCGCAGCGCGCGCAGAGTGTTCGTGTTCGCGGAGGAGCGCGCCCGCGAAGGAGAAATTTCGAAGGTGGGGAACGTGAGAGGCTGCTACGTGGGCCGGTCGTGTCTGTGAGAATGGTTGATGTTAAAATTCAGAGAAGCTGTCTAGAATTAGTGCGGTGGTTAGTCGCAGCAACAAAAAAGGTAAACATTTGCGTTAGGTGTGCCGGCCGAACGCAGCGCTGGTCGAGCGCGAGCCGCGCGATCTGTTTTCAATTGTATGCCTCGAGATTCCTTCGTATTCAATACAGCTAGGCCCACAAATCGTTTTTTTTCTCTATGCTACCTTATCCTCTTAACCGTTCGTCTTCATCCCTTCATTCTTCCTCGCAGCAAGCTCCTCTGCGGCTGTAATGGCTGCTACCTCCGGTGACAAGCCAACTCCTCGCAAGCCTCGGCCACGGCCATGACGATGCTGTGCGGTCCTGACACCCATGGCCGCCGCCGCTGGGGGTGCCGTATCCCGGCGAACCTACAGGCGAGGCACTGCAGACCCCGCCACAGGCCCCCTGTGCTGCAACCGCTAAAAGAAAGCTTCAAACTCTAGATGAAAAGCTTCAACCGGGTATACAAAAAGCTGCAAGCGTTCAGTGCTATAGAGGAAAGCTACAACCGTCTACAGAAAATGCTACAACCTTCAATGAAAAAAGCTTCAGCCAAACGTTAGAGGAAGATTTTACCCAGACGTTGCTCAAAACGAAAAAAGTTTCAATCGTTTACAGAAAAGCTTCTAACGTAGAGGGAAAAAGCTTCAACCGATAGTGAAAAAAACTACCACCGGTGGTCATTTTTGCTACAACCACCGGCGATCGTCGCCGGCCACACTTTCGTCGTCTTCCTGGTTGTAGCAAAAATGGCCATTGGTTGTAGCATTTTCCTCGTGCCGTTTGCAGCGAAATCGTGTATAAAAAGCTTCAACCGTGAAAAAATATCTTCAGGCGGCGCGGAAAAAGCTTCAACCGGTGCGCGAAAATGCTTCAACCGGTTTGTGAAAAGCTTCAACCTTGAAAAAAGCTTCAGCGGCCATGGAAAAAAAGCTTCAACCTGGCATGACAGTCGACGGCATGGGCGGTGTTGCATCGCCACCGAGCTACAGCGACCGGCGACGAGGGCGCCGCGGTGGTGCTTCAAGCTCGGTCGTTTTTCTTGCGGGGGTGTGGCAGGGCGTCGGCGGCGCTCGAGGGCATTCCAAATTTCATCGCGGGGGATGGGGAGGGGGGCGACTGCGAGGAGGATGAAGCGGGGAACATATCAGACGGTGTTTACCGCTGCATCGAGCGGCCAGGGCTCGACCGGCCCAACCGTTCGGCCGGTGCGCCGGCGCCTAGCGTCGCCCAACAAAAAACAAAAGAATTGATGCAGAAGTAAAACACTAAGAACAAAAAAGAAAGAATTCGTCTAGGCCTGCTCCTCGACCTTTTCTGATGGAAGGGATGGGAGGGACCGGCGGCTTCCCCTTCCCGGTGCTCTTAGGCGGGCTGACGAGCTACGCCGAGAAATGAAGTTGCGTTAGAAGCTCGTGTAGCGGGACCTCCCGGCTCAGGTCAACCAAACGACTCCCATGGCAGCGAGGGTGGTGATGCCAGACACTAGGAACGCTTGGTTGGGACTTGTGAGCAGCGACGCGGTTCCTGGGTTGACACCGATGCGTCCCGTGCGGACCATGGGGGTCGTGGCTCTCTGGCCTCCCGGGAGGATCTCGTCCGGGGACGTGTGCGCCGCTCAGAGTGAGGCCTTAGATTGGCGGAGGGGCAATGCTCCCCCCCCCCCCCCCACCACGTGCTATACTTCCCTTCTTGCACTTGTCCGACATCCCGGAGCGTTGCAGCTTCTTGAGAAGAAGAATGTATAATAAGAAGAAATCAAGTGGTGGTGGTCGGCAGGGCGGTTTGCCGGGGTTGGCGTTGATTCCGTTCGCTCCCATGTATCGGGCGGAGACTCGTGGGAAATTGCGAGCAGAGCAAATATGCTTCGGCGGCAGCACAGTGGGCCACTTCTGCTCCGAGTATCAGGTGCCTCCTCGCTGCCACACGGTCCATGAGTTTCTCAGGATGGATGAGGGGGGTTCTACTATGTGGACATGGCCGGGGAGGTGATGTCCATCTTGGAGCACCTGCCAATTATCTTTGCGGTTCCTGACCAGGAGCCGCCCCAGTCTTGGATGTCACCGCCGACATCATCAAGGTGGAGTTGAGCGACTACATCTCGGACACCTTCGTTTGGGAGGTCCGCAAGATCTCTGTCGGTCTTCGCAGTGGCCTTTTCCACTGTGGAGCTCCTCCGTATGTACTCACATGTGCTAGCATGGCGAGCCGATGATGCTCCCCTTTCACCATATCATGGCCACTGTCAAGGAATCCTGCCTCGATTATGATGCGGCCTCCTCCTTATCTTTGGCTTGGTTGTATATCTATGGGATGTCGGAGGCCAAGCAGGACCACATCATCAAGGCAGTCTCTGAGGCTATAGGCAAGTTGATGGTGATTGATGAGGGTTGGTTTCCAGGGTGGGTCCAGTGCGCATTCAGGTCTTATGCCCAGATCCTGCCAGGCTCGATGGACACGTGCTTCCGTGATTCTTCTTTGTCACGGTGGAGCTAGCGGGAGGTTGTCCTTGAGTTGGACTCAGAGGGCCCGGTGATGGAATCAAATCTAGCAGATCTCGGGTAGGGGGTCCCGAGCTAGTAGCCTTGGCACGATGGTAACATATGACACATGGATTTACCTAGGTTCAGGCTCTGTCGAAGAGATAATACCCTATGTCCGGCTTTGATTGTATTGATATCAATAGGGTACAAAGTACAAGTCGATCTACCTCGAGACCATGTGTGTATGAGAGTTATCATCTATGATCCTCATCCCTCGTCTTATATAGATAATAGAGGTGCCTAGGGTTTACATAGGTCGGTTACATCTAAGGGTAATCTTAACGATGGCAACCTCTGAGTCTTGGAGTATTCGTCAAGTCTTCAGAACCTTAAATCTTGGCACTCCGGGCCCGATGTATATGGCACACTGATTGATAATCTTGGGGGTCCATGGCCCGGCCCATATGGTCGGGAGCCACGTGGCAAGCAACCCCTAGTCCAGGACACATCAGTCGTAGCCCCTGAATCAGCCTTCAAGTTGAGGATGCTCCTTGGTCATCCGAGTTGTTCCTCGTCTTTAGTCATTAGTCTTGCAAGCTAGTTCAATTAGCCTCCCATCTATTTCTATGAAATGGTCAAGCCCTGCCTGATAAGTTTTATACCTGAGGTATCCGAAGAGTCCTCTAAGATTTCAAGAAACCCCTTAACATGAGCCTATATTGTTTTCGAGGAGATCCTCAGAACCAAGGATCTCGACTAGTGCGACATTGCCTTAATGTTGAAGCAATTTCCCGATAAGGACCGGATGACAACCTGACCCCACCCTGACAATTTTAAACATCTCTACTTATCCAGGTGTGTTGTCATGTGAGGGCTCTCGTGGCATGTGCACGTGACTCAGGGCCCCACCATTGAGACGTCCAATTGGACAAGTCGTAATGTGCCCCGAAACACGTAAAGCGACACTATTAACCATCCCCTCGATCCCCGCGCCCCTGTTGTGGTTCCACACACGCTCATCCTCCTTTCTCTATCTTGAGCGATTAACCCAATTCGTCATCGCACGAGAAAGGCTACCATCATGGCTTCCACCATTGCTTCGTCCCCGCGCCCTACTAGCCTCCTAGAGGGAGACTGGAAAAGTTGCGCCATGGCCCAAGGTCAACTGGGCCGGCTCGCCGCATTGTGATATTTGCCTGAGCCGAAGATCGCGTCTGCCCGTGCTGGATTGGTCGCCGTTGGCAATAATTTCCTTCAAGATCCACCCAACCTGCCTCTGCATAATTAGGATGCACACAACCAACACAACACACACATGACAAAACTCATGTCGACAAAGAGCAAAGTCATACAAGACCGAAGCTATGCCTTGGCGGAGGGAGAAAAAAAACTTGGAGCAATGAAAATAACTATTGATGAGGCACAACACGGTGACCATCGGCACCAACCATGTCTTGACAACATAAGGACCACGAGAAAAGTTCTTCAAAAGCAATGCCCCAAGGAAGGGAACGACACAACACACAAGCGTCGCCGTCACCGGATCCAACCACTGAAGGTTAGAACATGGTTTTTCACTCCGAAGATCAAATCCGAGCAAAGCCTTCATCAGGGTAACGATGCAAAATGCCGACATTGACAGGTAAAACCAATCAGGACCAGACCTAGGGTTTTCACCCCGGAGCTCGAGACTGGGTACACTAAGACGTACCACCCAGTCGAAGTCTCCTATGTTGTCTACTCCATTTTCCTCGATCCTAGTAGCTGCATATGTACGGTTTTGATTGCGAGCGATAGACATGCACACACGAGCAAGTTGACGTGACACAACATAGCACTCGGTACCACCCTACAAAGTCTTCGATGGGGAGGAAGGACAAAGGCACTGCTAAAATCTCGAGTTTGGGACACTCCGAAGGCCCAACCATCCTCACAAGTGGCAACCAATAGCTGATCTGGATTAGACGACAGCACTAGGCACTGCCACTAGGCACTAGCTCCATCATCATCGGTATGGACACAGATTATATAGAACACCGTCCGACCGATGACCGCCCAGCACCATACTGGCCAGATTCACGGCGACAACCGACCTCGCACCCGAGCCCGAGCTAAGGACCACCATGAACGCTGCCTCCCAGCTACTCGGAGTATATCATTACATCAAGGGTTGATCTCATGGTCAATACCAATTGCTTGTGTGCTCTGTTGGATTGTGTTTGGATAACAATGAGGTTGTATCAAAATATGCTACTCGGTCAATCCATATGTTTTTGCCATGTTATTCTCCAACGTTTCAAATCCTACATGGAACTATCAAAGTCGTAAGATAGGTTCAAAACATATAACTGACGGATTGAAGCGGAAAAACAGCAGCATAGCGTCCTACAGTATATTTGGAACTAACAAATTTGTAAAAAATGGGGAAGAAATTTTCACCAATCACCTTGTTTTCAAGGTAACTTCTGCAGTTCTGCTCCATGAAGGAACCCCATAATCACAGCTATACTGAGACATATCAAAGAGAAGTTGTTACCCTTGAGACGTTGAAGCCTCTCCAGTTGACTACACACCAGAAGCAGGACTCTTCCAACCTGTGGTCCGTTCTAGGGTCAGTGGAGTGCTAAAGTCATCTGTATGTATGATTTTTCTAAGTCCCGAAAGATCATACATACAGATGACTAAGTAGTATGTGCAGGTTTTAAGTTTGATGCAAATAAATGTATTCGTGAACCCTGGGGAAAATGAACAAATTATCTGCCTTTTTTTGCAATTCTAGTGATATTTTAAAAAAAAAGTTGCAACTCTAGGCTTTAGCACTACTAATTCTTGTTTTTTTTGCGAAGGACATAAACTACAATATTTTAAAATGTGCATGACATATTATTTTAAGCATTTTTAGACTTTACACTATGCTTTTTTCGTTGGTTTTCTCTTCTTATTCGTCGGAGACAGTTTAATCCGTAACTTTGGCCTCTTGACTTTGTTAATATAAGGTAGAAATCTCTACCTTGGTCACAGTTTCTTTTTGACAACACTTGCTCTACTAATTGACAAAACAAGTGATATCGAAAGAACCAATTGCTCCTCAGATGCTACAACCTTTTATTCCCCTCGTATTGCACAAAACGAGTGCTACCAGAAGCACTCGTCCAATTCGCGAATTAGTAATGTAGCAAAGAAAATATACCAACGATCAGCACAAAAATCCAGATTCTTCTTCTTAACAGCAGACAGCACGAAAAGTGCACAAGTAAAGCCCACCCGTGAAGGTGTACAGGCTTATAAGATGATATCATGATACAAACAAGGAGAAATCACCGAACGTGATAGTCTTGCAACATCAGCAGATGACACAAACAAAGAGGAATCTCCATTTTTTACTTTTGGACAGGAGCCTGGGAATGATCTGTGCAGCCTCAGGGAAGTAAAACTTATGCAGGAGGCAGACCAGCGAAACTAACTTCACTGTTATTGTGCCTCTAGACATTGAACACATGACAAACTTCTCCAGGAACTTCTTGAGCAGCTCCAACAGCCTGTGCCACGGCGTCTCTCTGCTGTTCTGGTTGATGAGCCATCCTCTGGTGCCGGATACTTTTGGACCCTTCTATGGGGCCATATGACACTGAAGTGTTCAGTAAGCTGCAAAGCAATCAAGAAATAGTTCACATGCCTTATATTCACAACAAGCGCATAATTCAGAAGTGTAACTGTACTACTATGTGGAACAAGTAAGTAGATTATCACAAATGCTATTGACTGTAGCTGCAGTCTGTTAACGTAGAGCGGTATTAGGACATGAGGGGAAAAGGTGTCAAACAATGAGGCCATGAGGTATCATGCAGCTTGTAGCATGTTGAAGGGATCCTACAACACAAGAAGGTCTTGAATTTGCTAAGCTCCGTTATGGAGAAATAATTTATATTAAATAATAGAAAGTGGAAGGTCATAGACTTCGGTCCAAAAGCATTCCAAAAGGTTGCGAGCTATGTGATGATCCACGAGTAAAATCTTACTAATTAATACATACTACTATTAAAGTGAAATCAACACATTGCAAAAGGTTGACTATGCTGAAGGGATAAGGTTATCCACAATTGTATATGCATGCCAACATCTAGTATACATGTGGCAAAATCATCATGAGAAAGTAAGGACTAAGGTTTTAGAGCAGTTGAAACTAACTGAAGCTTATTACAGAACATATGGAACAAGATTTATTAATTGACGCATTTTTCTTTTAAAAGAAAAAGGCTATTGAAGGATCATCTGATTCTTAATAACATCACATACTCATTTTACCACCAAAGTCGTCTTGTCGACCGCAGTTTCTTGTTGAACCTAATTATAAATGCAAACTAGCACAGACGTAACAAGACACATTTTTAGCGTTTCCATGTTGACATAAACAAATCTCCTCTTCAAAGTTAAAATGGAAGTATTGTTTTTTATTCAAGGAAGCTAAGAAATCTCTCTACAAATAAAAAGCATATAATTTCTCATAATATAACACAGACATATACTAACTGAAATCGAAAAGTACTACCAATTGTATAGCCAAACGCCTATGCTTTTATGTATTAGTGTTAATCAAGGTGGTTAGATTAAAATTTTAAAATTTCAGAAACTGGACAAAAATGAATAATCTTCTATAAAAAACCTCTGCATGGAGTTGTCCACAGGCATCCATTGTCTAGCAATAGCATTCGAGTGCTTTGATACCAGGGCTTCAACACATGATATAAGATCGTTCTCTTCTTTCACAGAGGTTGTAGATTGTCTTGACGAGGAAACCCCCCTCTTTAGATTATAAAGCAACAGTCGAGCATTACAACACCAATACAACAAAAAAGAAAAGGAAGAAAAAAAAACAAAGATAGGTGACAGAAGGATACAAGATGCTACCGAACTGCTAATAGGCCCTGATTACACCTAGAACATGCTAGGACATTGAGGACCACGACAACTCTAGATTATGCCATCGATGCGACCACTATAAGAGCAGCCCGCCGCATGAGGAAGACCACACGCCGTCAACTCCCAAGAGGCCAATATCGTTGTCTGGCCATCCATTTCACTCTCCGAAGAGCCCCCCCCCCCCCTGCCCTCCCTTCCTGGATCATAGGAGGACGCACTGTCGACAAGCAGAAAAACTCACACTCGAGCCGTATGCATTGGAACAACATGTTGTCAGGGAGAGGACGACAGACATGGTGATCTCGCCTGGCAAAGCAACTCCCTTCATCACCACCGCCTCCGGCCACCGTAAGTTGCCGAGCAGGAGCACCACTGAAGACTGAAGGAAATATGCCCTAGAGGCAATAATAAAGTTGTTATTTATATTTCCTTATATCATGATAAATGTTTATTATTCATGCTAGAATTTTATTAACCGGAAACTTAGTACATGTGTGAATACATAGACAAACCGAGTGTCACTAGTATGCCTCTACTTGACTAGCTCGTTAAACAAAGATGGTTAAGTTTCCTAGCCATAGATATGAGTTGTCATTTGATGAACGGGATCACATCATTAGAGAATGATGTGATTGACTTGACCCATCCGTTAGCTTAGCACTATGATCGTTTAGTTTATTGTTATTGCTTTCTTCATAACTTGTACATGTTCCTATGACTTTGAGATTATGCAACTCCCGAATACCGGAGGAACACTTAGTGTGCTATCAAACGTCACAACGTAACTGGGTGATTATAAAGATGCTCTACAGGTGTCTCCGATGGTGTTTGTTGAGTTGGCATAGATCAAGATTAGGATTTGTCACTCCGATTGTCGGAGAGGTATCTCTGGGCCCTCTCGGTAATGCACATCATTATTAGCCTTGCAAGCAATGTGACTAATGAATTAGTTGCGGGATGATGCATTACGGAACGAGTAAAGAGACTTGCCGGTAACGAGATTGAACTAGGTATGATGATACCGATGATCGAATCTCGGGCAAGTAACATACCGATGAGAAAGGGAACAACATATATCGTTATGCGGTTTGACCGATAAAGATCTTCGTAGAATATGTAGGAACCAATATGAGCATCCAGGTTCCGCTATTGGTTATTGACCGGAAGTGAGTCTCGGTCATGTCTACATAGTTCTTGGACCCGTAGGGTCCGCACGCTTAACGTTCGATGACGATCAATATTATGAGTTTATGTGTTTTGATGTACCAAAGGTAGTTCGGAGTCCCGGATGTGATCAGGGACATGATGAGGAGTCTCGAAATGATCGAGACATAAAGATTGATATATTGAAAGGCTATGTTTGGACACCGGAAAGGTTTCGGATGAGTTCGGGCATTTTCCGGAGTACCGGGGGTTACGGAACCCCCGGGGAGTTAATGGGCCTTAATGGGCCATACTGGTAGAGAGGAGGAGGCGTCCAAGTGGGAGGCGCCCCCCCATGCCCAATCCGAATTGGGGAGGTGCCCCCCCCCCCCCTTTCCTTCTCTCCTTCTCCCTCTTCCTTCTTCTCCTACTCCAACTAGGGAAAGGGGGGAAACCTACTCCTACTAGGAGTAGAAATCCCCCTTGGGGAGCGCCATAGAGAGGGTCGGCCCTCCCCTCCTCCACTCCTTTATATACGGGGTGGGGGCACCCCATAGACACACAAGTTGATTGTTTAGCCGTGTGCGGTGCCCCCCTTCCACAGATTTCCACCTCGGTCATATCGTTATAATGCTTAGGCGAAGCCCTGCGTCGGTAACTTCATCATCACCTTCATCATGCCGTCGTGCTGACGAAACTCTCCCTCGGCCTCAGCTGGATCAAGAGTACGAGGGATGTCACCGAGCTGAACGTGTGCAGATCACGGAGGTGCCGTGCGTTTGGTACTTGATCGGTTGGATCGCAAAGACGTTCGATTACATCAACCACGTTACTTAACGCTTCTGCTTTTGGTCTACGAGGGTAGGTGGACACACTCTCCTGCTTGTTGCTATGCATCACATAGATAGATCTTGTGTGATCGTAGGTAAATTTTTTGAAATACTGCGTTCCCCAACAGTGGCATCCGAGCCAGGTCTATGCGTAGATGTTATATGCATGAGTAGAACACAAAGAGTTGTGGGTGATAATAGTCATACTGCTTACCAGCATGTCATACTTTGATTCGGCGGTATTGTTGGATGAAACGGCTTAGACCGACATTACGCGTACGCTTACGCGAGACTGGTTCTACCGACGTGCTTCGCACACAGGTAGCTAGTGGGTGTCTGTTTCTCCAACTTTAAATGAATCGAGTGTGACTACGCCTGGTCCTTGTTGAAGGTTAAAACAGGAAACTTGACGAAAAATCGTTGTGGTTTTGATGCATAGGTAAGAGCGGTTCTTGCTAAGCCCGTAGCAGCCACGTAAAACTTGCAACAATAAAGTAGAGGACGTCTAACTTGTTTTTGCAGGGCATGTTGTGATGTGATATGGTCAAGACATGATTATATTAATTGTTGTATGAGATGATCATGTTTTGTAACACAGTTATCGGCAACTGGCAGGAGCCATATGATTGTCGCTTTATTGTATGAAATGCAATCGCCATGTAATTGCTTTACTTTATCTCTAAGTGGTAGCGACAGTCGTAGAAGCAATAGTTGGCGAGACGACAATGATGCTTCGATGGATATCAAGGTGTCAAGCCGGTGACGATGGTGATCATGACGGTGCTTTGGAGATGGAGATCAAAGGCACAAGATGATGATGGCCATATCATATCACTTATATTGATTGCATGTGATGTTTATCCTTTATGCATCTTATTTTGCTTAGTTCGGCGGTAGCATTATAAGATGATCTCTCACTAAATTTCAAGGTAAAAGTGTTCTCCCTGAGTATGCACCGCTATGGTTAAATCGTGCCGAGACACCACGTGATGATCGGGTGTGATAAGCTCTACGTTCACATACAACGGGTGCAAGCCAGTTTTGCACACGCAAAATACTCGGATTAAACTTGACGAGCCTAGCATATGCAGATATGGCCTCGGAACACTGAGACCGAAAGGTCGAGCGTGTATCATATAGTAGATATGATCAACATAGTGATGTTCACCATTGAAAACTCCTCCATCTCACGTGATGATCGGACATGGTTTAGTTGATTTGGATCACGTGACCACTTAGATGATCAGAGGGATGTCTATCTAAGTGAGAGTTCTTAAGTAATATGATTAATTGAACTTTAATTTATCATAAACTTAGTACCTGATAGTATTTTGCATGTCTATGTTGTTGTAGATAAATGGCCCGTGTTGTTGTTCCGTTGAATTTTAATGCGTTCCTAGAGAAAGCTAAGTTGAAAGATGATGGTAGCAATTACACGGACTGGGTCCGTAACTTGAGGATTATCCTCATTGCTGCACAGAAGAATTACGTCCTGGAAGCACCGCTAGGTGCCAAACCCGCTGCAGGAGCAACATCAGATGTTATGAACGTCTGGCAGAGCAAAGCTGATGATTACTCGATAGTTCAGTATGCCATGCTTTATGGCTTAGAACCGGGACTTCAACGACGTTTTGAACGTCATGGAGCATATGAGATGTTCCAGGAGTTGAAGTTAATATTTTAAGCAAATGCACGGATTGAGAGATATGAAGTCTCCAATAAGTTCTATAGCTGCAAAATGAAGGAGAATAGTTCTTTCAGTGAACATATACTCAGAATGTCTGGGTACCACAATCACTTGACTCAGGTGGGAGTTAATCTTCCAGTTGATAGTGTCATTGACAGAGTTCTTCAATCATTGCCACCAAGCTACAAGACCTTCGTGATGAACTACAATATGCAATGGATGGATAAGACGATTCCCGAACTCTTCGCAATGCTAAAGGTTGCGGAGGTAGAAATCAAGAAGGAGCATCAAGTGTTGATGGTCAACAAGACCACTAGTTTCAAGAAAAAGGGTAAAGGGAAGAAGGGGAACTTCAAGAAGAACGACAAACAAGTTTCTGCTCAAGTGAAGAAGCCCAAGTCTGGACCTAAGCCTGAGACTGAGTGCTTCTACTGCAAAGGGACTGGTCACTGGAAGCGGAGCTGCCCCAAGTATTTGGCGAAGAAGAAGGATGGCAAAGTGAAAAGTATATTTGATATAAATGTTATTGATATGTACCTTACTAATGCTTGCAGTAGCGCATGTGTATTTGATACTGGTTCTATTGCTAATATTTGCAACTCGAAACAGGGGCTACGGATTAGGCGAAGATTGGCTAAGGACGAGGTGATGATGCGTGTGGGAAATAGTTCCAAAGTCGATGTGATCGCCGTTGGCACGCTACCTCTACATCTACCTTCGGGATTAGTTTTAGACCTGAATAATTGTTATTTGGTGCCAGCGTTAAGCATGAACATTATATCTGGATCTTGTTTGATGTGAGACGGTTATTCATTTAAATCAGAGAATAAGGGTTGTTCTATTTATATGAGTAATATCTTTTATGGTCATGCATCCTTGATGAGTGGTCTATTTTTACTAAATCTTGATAGTAGTGATACACATATTCATAGTATTGAAGCCAAAAGATATAAGTTTAATAATAATAGTGCAACTTATTTGTGGAACTGCCGTTTAAGTCATATTGGTGTAAAGCGCATGAAGAAACTCCATGTTGATGGGCTTTTGGAATCACTTGATGCTTGCGAACCATGCCTCATGGGCAAGATGACTAAGACTCCGTTCTCCACAACAATGGAGCGAGCAACATACTTGTTGGAAATAATACATACGGATGTATGCGGTCCGGTGAGTGTTGATGCTCGCAGCGAGTATCGTTATTTTCTGACCTTCACAAATGATTTGAGCAGATATGGGTATATCTACTTGATGAAACATAAGTCAGAAACATTTAAAATGTTCAAAGAATTTCAGAGTGAAGTGGAAATCATCGTAACAAGAAAATAAAGTTTCTACGATCTGATCGTGGAGGAGAATATTTGAGTTATTGTTTGGCCTTCGTTTGAAACAATGCGGAATAGTTTCGCAACTCGCGCCACCCGGAACACCATATCGTAATGGTGTGTCCGAACGTCGTAATCGTACTTTATTAGATATGGTGCAATCTATGATGTCTCTTACTGATTTACCGCTATTGTTTTGTGGTTATGCTTTAGAGACGGCTGCATTGACGTTAAAGAGGGCACCATCTAAATCCGTTGAGACGACACCATATGAACCGTGATTTGGCAAGAAACCCAAGTAATCGTTTCTTAAAGTTTGCGGCTGCGATGCTTATGTGAAAAAGCTTCAACCTGATAAGCTCGAACCCAAATTGGAGAAATGTGTCTTCATAGAATACCCAAAGGAGACTGTTTGGTACACCTTCTATCACAGATCCGAAGGTAAGATATTCGTTGCTAAAAATGGATCCTTTCTAGAGAAGGAGTTTCTCTCAAAAGAAGTGAGTGGGAGGAAAGTAGAAATTGATGTGTAACTGTACCTGCTCCCTTATTGAAAAATAGTTCATCAAAGAAATCAGTTCCAGTGATTCCTACACCAGTAAGTGAGGAAGCTAATGATGATGATCATGAAACTTCTGATCAAGTTACTACCGAACCTCGTAGGTCAACCAGAGTAAGATCCGCACCAGAGTGGTACGGTAATCCTGTTCTGGAGGTCATGTTACTTGACCATGACGAACCTACGAACTATGAGGAAGCGATGATGAGCCCAGATTCCACGAAATGGCTTGAGGCCATGAAATCTGAGATGGGATCCATGTATGAGAACAAAGTATGGACTTTGGTTGACTTGCACGATGATCGGCAAGCCATAGAGAATAATTGGATCTTCAAGAATAAGACTGACGCTGACGGTAATATTAATGTCTACAAAGCTCGACTTGTTGCGAAAGGTTTTTGACAAGTTCAAGGAGTTGACTACGATGAGACCTTCTCACCCGTAGTGATGCTTAAGTCCGTCCGAATCATGTTAGCAATTGCCGCATTTTATGATTATGAAATTTGGCAAATGGATGTCAAAATTGCATTCCTTAATGGATATCTTAAAGAAGAGTTGTATATGATGCAACCGGAAGGTTTAGTCGATACAAAATGTGCTAACAAAGTGTGCAAGCTCCGGTGATCCATTTATGAACTGGTGCAAGCCTCTCGGAGTTATATACGCTTTTATAGTGTGGTCAAAGTATATGGTTTTATACAGACTTTTGGAGAAGTCTGTATTTACAAGAAAGTGAGTGGGAGCTCTGTAGCATTTTTGTTATTATATGTAGATGACATATTGTTGATCAAAAATGATACTGAATTTCTGAATAGCATAAAAGAATACCTGAATAAGGAGAAAGTGTGCATTCCACATATGTTAGTACATTTCTGAATTTCCACATATGTTAGTACATTTCTGATGATATATATTGCATAAAAGTGTGCATTCCACATTTACGGTTGCCAGTATATTATTACTTATTGATTATAACCATCTTTAAAAGAAAACATGTAGTTAGTAATTGGACAGTTTTGTGCTTGCTGCAAAGAAACGAAACATTACGAAAACTAATTTGCTAGAGAGATCAGAATCACGAGAGAATTATGTGATAATTACAATGCATATCATAAGACAAGTTTACATCCACGCACAACTGAAGCATCAGGTAGCGTACTAATCTGGTACACCATATACAAAGTGATCCAATTGGTTGGCTTTGTTTAGAAACATGTAGCCAAATAGTTGCCTTTGGTACAAAGCACTCTAATGAAGATGCTCACAACTAATCTGGTACTAATTTGATACGCACAACTAAAGCATCAGGAAGATATTTATAAACATCCTATATTTTTGGTTGCCTCATTTTAGAAACACACCATACCATCCATAGACGCATACAAAAACTGACTCATGGACTCAGACCCAAGCATGGGTGCCTACCCAATATTGAACCACTCATTCCTGCAGTTATGTGTGAATCCCATAATTCATCCTCTACTTCAGTAGCCAAATAGTTGTAACTCAAAAGTTAGTCTAGGAGAAAGGAGTGACGTTTTATGTTAGCATATCACAAAGGAGAAAATACAGGAGAGAAATGGATCATGTGTTCCAATTGGTTTAACTTTGGTAGGATTGAATTATAATTGTATTAACAAGTATAATAGAATGGCGTAGGCGAGCTATAAGAGACGTCACATCAGATTTGTGCCTAGTTGAAGGGGAGAGGAGAGGAGAAAAAAGAGAAATGGGCTACCAACTTACAACCGGCTGCAGCCCTAGCAATCTTTATGAGAGAAAAATGTGTGCCTTATATTAATAGTATCACATATTAGTATGTATAACTATTGTATGAGTGGAATATTAGATTAATGATATGACAACTTCATATAGCCGGCTCTTGGCTACATTATTAACCATGCTCTCAGTCTTTGTTCGAGTTCTTGGCCTCCCCGTTTCCATTCTCTTCGCTCTGTGATGAGATTTGCCCGATCCCAACCCCCGCTGCCGGCCGCCGCACTCCTGTGTCCTCCTGTGACGCCGTGTCTCTGAAGTCGGTGACGATGACCATGCCATCAATCCAACGAACACCTTTCTTCCCCTCCCTTCCCCCATCCGCGATGCTTGGCCGCCATGCCTCTGTCGGGCCGGGGTAGAAACGGAAGGAACAGGGCGGACTAAATCTACATCTACTCGGGCCGGGGAGGAGATCCAGATGCAGCTAGCAATGGCGCCGTCCGCCAGTCTGTGTCCCTCATCAACTGTGCTGGCGACCTGGACATGGAGATGGATACCCAGGAAGGCCAAGCTTACAGGTTTCATCAGAGGCGTCCGCTTCACCGCCGGCCAGGACGAGGGCCACACCGCGGAGGCGCTCTCGTGGCACTACTAGGTGAGACGGCATCCACGGTTTTGATTCAAGTTCCGTGTATGCTGAAGTAAAAGTCTCTAGCGAGATACGTATTAGGTTGCAATCTACCATAATTTGTTTTCGAAAAGGATTAGTGTGGAGCAAGGTTGCGTTGGTAGTTCATGTATACAGTTACCTCTTCCATCCATGCTATTTGTTGTTCCCATTTGGCCTGGAGGCTTGAGATTTGTGTGTCTGTGAGCGCGTGCACACATACATACAAGCATAAGAACAACTTGTATTCCGCCAATTGGTTCAACATGCTGTATTCCAATGGATCGTGTATACAAAGCATAAGTACGTGACAATAACAACCTACCATGTTCATCAGGTATTCCAATTGGTTCGACTTTGTTGGTGGGAAACGACACCTATGGGATCACAAGAATCCCTACTGCGGTTGTGGGGCGCGGGGGTCGTGAGAAGAGCGGATCAAACAGGCAGCACACGGTTCGTTTATCCAGGTTCGGGCCGCGAGGATGCGTAAAACCCTACTCCTGCTTTGGTGGACTGTATATCTGTGTTCTTGAGCTAGCTATGGGGCGTGAGGAGCCCCAAAAAGCCGAATCCCCCTCCTGGTCGCCTCGGGTCTCCTTTTATAGGAAAGGGGCTGCCACAGTGGCACACAGGAGGTGGAAAGGGTACAGTAATGCGAGTTTATCCGTCGCATTACATGACAAGGCGCATTTAATGCGCCCTACTTAGGTGTCCTTGCTTTATCGGGGACGGGGGAGAGCCCCGTCCCGTCCGTCGCCGGACACGCGCCCTGGCCAGCGGTGCTTGTGGTGCCATGTAGGCAGGCACGCAGCTGAGGTGGCGCAGTGGTAGGTCTCCAGGAAGATCTGCACGCCGCCACGCAGGTGCCTGCCCAACTGGTTGGGGTCGGCAGCTACATGCGAACGGCGGTGGAGGCGCGACTGGTGCGGGCCTGATGGTGGCCCCACGGGTGTCCTTGGCAAGGGCCTTGCCGGGGCCCCGGCAAGGGTCTTGCCGTGGCGCTTGCTGTCATCCCCGGCAAGGCTCTTGCCGGGGGCCTTGTGGTCCTCCTTGGCTGGGATCCCGCCAAGGATCATCATCTTCTTAAGTGGGTATCTGGTCTTGAATGTGTAACGCCCCGGATACAACTTTACATATTTGAAACTCCAACTCTTGCCATTTCCGGTGTTGTTTCCTCCGTGGTTGGGTTTTGTCTGTTGTTTTGCATTGTGTTCATGTCATGCATCTCATCTCATAGCATCATGCGCATTGCGTCTGCATGTTTTTCATAAAACTCGTAGCCGTTCGCAGTTGCCCTTTCTCTCTTTGCCTCCGTTGTCATTTTGTCAGGCCCTTGTCCTCGTTGACCTCTCTTAGACCCCTCGTGTGCGTGTCCAAAACTTACCCGAACCCGAACCAGTCTGTCGTTACCAATGGATCCGGATCATCCCCGAACGTCTATAAAACATCTCCGTTTTCTTATTTGAACTCCCTAGCCTGTATATTTCCCGACCTTTCGATTACGATCGGAGGGACGAGATAGCCCCTAACCAAAAATCCAGCCTATATAAACTGACTCAACCCTAAATTTGAGGAGAGCTGTCCCATCCTCCTAGCCGCCGCCGCCACTAGCTCCACCTGGTCGCTCCCCTCGGGATCCCTCCCAATCCACCTCCACCCAACCAAATCGCTGCAGCCATCCACCTACCCAAATCCCCTCGCAGCCAGCCTCCTCCCTTCGATCCAGCCTGTATCCCTCCACCTCTCGATCTCTCCCCGCCAACTAGTGCCTCCCCTGGATCCCGTCGTCTTCGCGTGCCACGCCGGAGTTCCACCTCACCGGAGCACAGGACCTCGCCGGCGACCAGGCCAGCTGCCCCCGTCTCTGCACCCGTGCTCAACGCCCGCTCAAGCCCCGACCTCCTCCTCGCTGGACCTCCACCAGCACCTCCAGGTCACGCCCGCCGGCGACCTCGACTCAGGCCGCCCCTTTGCTGCCCTCTGCCCTTCCCCCTTCCCTCTCTTTCTCCCTCTCATCTTATGTTCTCTCGCTATCAGCTTCACAGGAGACCGACGCAGACGCCATGGATGCTGCCGCCCCGTGCTCCGTCTCTGCACCACTGGAACGAGATGAGATCGACCAGATCCGGTGCCTCCTGCTCGGATCCGCGCCCCCACGACCTCGCTGCAGCTCTGCGTCGCCGCAAGTCCCTGCCGCCGCCCCTGCGTCCCCTGCTTCCCGTCGCGAGCTCCAGCGCCGCTGCTCCTCTGTTTTCTGTCGAACAGGAGAACGAGCGCACGAGCAGCGCTCGCGTTGACCGCGTCGCCAGGCCCAGCAGCCCCCCTGCCGGCCTCATCTCTCCACTGACCGGGCCTTGGCCCAGGGTGAGCAGCCCCGCCCCCTCTCCTGTGCACTCTTGGGCTGACCAGATTCGGCCCTATCCATGTTTTTTCCCGCGGAACGATTTAGCTATTATTCCAGGATCTGCAGTTTTACAGAAAAACCCTAAGCATCATGCATAGAATAACTCATGAACCGTGCATCGGATTAAAATGATTTAAACATGTAAAATGCTTAGAATTTTGTCTAGTTTCATAATATGCCACTTTCATCCTTGTTTAAAATGTTTAAAATGCTGTTTGTTTAAATTTGCTCAAATGCCATGTTCAAATGGTTTATTTCATAACTAAATAACCGTAGCTCCGATTTTAATAAACTTTATATGTAAATGGGGTGGAAAAATGCCTAGTTTAACATGGTGCACTTTATTTTGCTGTTTAACAACACTAAAATATGGTTTAGGGCAGAACAGTACCAACTCTAAAATATGCATATGAGGATTTTCCGGAATTGTTGTTTGTTGTTCCGGCCTCATTTAAATTTGCCTAGATAGGTAGTTTTCATATGCTTCACCCTTTTGCCATGTTTAATAACATTTAATTGTTGGATTCATAACCGAGATTAAACTAAATATGTCAATGTGGTGTTTTGTCAATATACAACTCGTTGCATATTGAGCTCCACTTAACTTGTAGTATTGTTTGTTGCACTTTGCCATGCCATGCCTCATTAAACCGGACATGCATCATACTTGATTGTGCATCATGCCATGATTATGCTTGTGCATTTACCATGTTGTTTGTTCCTTTCCGGTGTTGCTTCTTAGATTCCGGTAATGTTGCGATTGTGAGGATTCGTTCGACTACTCCCGTTCATCTTCTTCATGGACTCGTTCTTCTTCCTAGCGGGATTGCAGGCAAGATGACCGTCACCTTGGATCTCATTACTATCATTGCTATGCTAGTTGCTTCGTTCTATCGCTATGCTGCGTTACCTACCACTTGCTTATCAAGCCTCCCAAATTGCCATGAACCTCTAACCTTTGTCACCCTTTCTAGCAAACCGTTGTTTGGCTATGTTACCGCTTTTGCTCAGCCCCTCTTATAGCGTTTCTAGTTGCAGGTGAAGATGAAGATTGCTCCATGTTGGACTATGTTTATGTTGGGATATCACAATATCTCTTATATTATTAATGCATCTATATACTTGGTAAAGGGTGGAAGGCTCGGCCGTATGCACAGTGTTTTGTTCCACTCTTGCCGCCCTAGTTTCCGTCATATCAGTATTATGTTCCCGGATTTTGCGTCCCTAACGCGGTTGGGTGATTTATGGGACCCCTTGACAGTTCGCTTTGAATAAGACTCTTCCAAAGAAGGCCCAACATTGGTTTTAATTTTGCCTCAGCCTATTACCTTTTCCCTTGGGAGTCGTGCATCCCGAGGGTCATCTTTATTTTAGCCCCCCCGGGCCAATGCTTGTCTAAGTGTTGGTCCGAACTAGAGCCCTTTGCAGCGCCTCCTCGGGGAAACTCGAGGCCTGGTTTTAGTTGTACGGACTGCTCATCCGGTCGTGGCCTGAGACGAGATACGCGCGGCTACTATCAGGGTGTCGGCACGCCGGGAGGTCTTGCTGGTCTTGTTTTACCATTGTCGAAATGTCTTGTAAACCGGGATTCCGAGACTGATCGGGTCTTCCCGGGAGAAGGAATATCCTTCATTGATCGCGAGAGCTTATCATGGGCTAAGTTGGGACACCCCTGCAGGGTATAAACTTTCGAGAGTCGTGCCCGCGGTTATGTGGCAGATGGGAATTTGTTAATATCCGGTTGTAGTTAACTTGAAGTAAACTCTTCTAAAATACACCAACCGCGTGCGTAATCGTGAGTGCCTCTTTTCGGGGTTGATCGAGAGGAGAACACGGTTTCTGTGTTATGTCTGACGTAAGTAGGAGTTCAGGATCACTTCTTGATCATTACTAGTTGACGACCGTTCCTTTTGCTTCTCTTCTCGCTCTTGTTTGCGTATGTTAGCCACCATACATGCTTAGTCGCTGCCGCAACCTCACCACTTTACCCCTTCCTTACGCATTAAGCTTTGCTAGTCTTGATACCCATGGTAATGGGATTGCTGAGTCCTCGTGGCTCACAGATTACTACACCACCAGTTGCAGGTACAGGTTATGCGATGATCATGACGCGAGAGCGATGTTTACTTGTTTTGGAGTTCTTCTTCTGCTTCTTCTTCGATCAAGGGATAGGTTCCAGGTCGGCAGCCTGGGCTAGCAGGGTGGATATTGTTTGAGTTTCTGTTTATGATTCATCCGTAGTCGGATGTTGATCTTGTATGTTGTATTGTTGTATTCATGTGACATTGTATGTATTGGATGTATCCCCACTATTATGTAACGTTGATGTAATGATATCCACCTTGCAAAAGCGTCTTCAAGATGCGCTTCTATCCTTGGTGGGACCTTCGAGTTCCTTTAGGATAGGGTCGCATCTTGGGCATGACAGAATGTCTTCACAAAGATCTGCATGCCACCACGGGGATGTCTCTCGAATCCTTGCCCCATGGGGGCAGTGGACTCAAGGGTGACCTTGCTCCGTAGGTGTGGGGCGAGCTGCCACAGCAAGGATCTTGTTGGGCTAACTAAAGCTGCCCCCCGGCAAGGATCTTGCCGGGGGGGTCTGCTTTGCTCCCCCTGCTCTTTGTGGTCTTGGTCTTGGCGTCGTTCTTCTCCTCTTCGGCTTCGGCCTTACCTTGGTTTCACCTCCCTTGCCGTGCTCGGTGCGGCGGCGCCCGTGGCTCAGACTACCTGTGCACAGTCATAGGGGTAAAAAAAGTGTACCCCTCTTTTTGTACACCGACAGACTTCGATAGGCCCACTAGTGTTCGGTTCAGCAGAAGACATGTTGATTTGCACCGTAAACATTTCTTCAGTTCCAGTGCCAACAAGAAGTGTAATTCCATTGCCATGACCATTGTCACGAGAAGCAAAAAGCAGAGTGGGCAGGGCACTTGCCGGATGAAGTCATGGGTTGTGATGGAATATGAGTGCTGAGGAGAAGCTATGAAGGAACCAATATGATAGGAATGGCAATGAAAATTAAACGAGTGTGGAGTACCCTGAGCAGTAAAGTTTGCAAAGATGGAGCTAGCTCGTAGGACAAAGTAGAATTGTGTGTGCCCAATCTGAATGACATCCTGGGACTTCAGTTTAATGGGACCATCACCTGGGCGGTGAAGGACCCTCTGAACATAGCATCCACGTTGGCCATCGATGAGATTTCATAAGATTGGATGATGCAATTGAAGTCTTTGCCTTGAAGCTTTGCAAATCCTGCATCCAATAGATCACCACGAGAAGATCCCATACCAGCATTCAAGCCTGACATCTCTAGTATTCCTTCTAGTAGAAAAATTCAGAGTGTCACTGCTTTTCAGTTTCTTCTATAAAGTAAACCAAGGAGAACTAAAAAACAATGCACTCAAGCAAGAACAATAGAGGTTTGATGTAACAGGAAAAAAATGTGAAACACATTTATTGCAATATAAAGAGAATGGTTCATAACTTCGGCTTGTTCGCCTTGTTGATATAAGGTAGAAATCTCTACCTTGGTCATTGTTTCTTTCTGACAACACTGATATCAGAAAAGAAGCTATTGCTCCTGAGAGGCTAAAGCCTTTTATTCCTCTAGTATTGCACAAAACAAGTGCTAACAGAAGCACTCATCCAATTTGCGAATTAGTAATATAGCAAAGAAAATATACCAACAACGAGGTTGTAGCCAGTGTACTGCTAAGGTAGAGCTTAGCTAAGATATCTAACTAATTAATAGGAAAATAACATACAAATAATGAGGTCATGAGGTACCATGCAACTTGTAGCATGTCGAAGGGGGTCCTACAACACAAGCAAGTCTTGAATTTACTAATTAGTTTATGGTGAAATAATTGATATTCGATAATAGCAAGTGGAAGGTTTGTAGACTTTTGTCCAAAAACATTCAAAAAGGTTGCGAGCTATGTCAGATCAGCGAATTAAATCTTACAAAGTAATGCACACTACCATAAAAGAGAAATCAAATAATCAACACATTCCAGAAGGTTGACAATGATGAACGGTGGAACCGTGGAAGTGAGTTTGGAGTGGGTTGTCCACAATTCTATGTGCATGAGGCAATAAGGCTAAGGGTTTAGAGCATTTTAAAATAACTGCAAGCTCAGGGTTTATTGACGGATATTTTGCTCTAAAAAAAGGCTATTGAAGGGTCATGTGATTCTCAATAACATCACATACTCACCTTGACAAACATAGTTCTTAGTGAATCCAAATTTGGATGCAAACTAACACAAATGTAACAAGACACTCTTTTAGTCTTTCCATGGTATAACAAGTTAAGTTTGCCTTGTTGATATGAACAGATCACACATTAAGATGGAAACATTGTAATTTTTTATTCAACGATGCTAATTAAGGAATCGCTCTATAAATCAAAAGCATGCTTTTTGATTTAAAATACAAGTATACTAATTGAAACCTAAAATTTAATACTAAATATACAGCCCAACAACTATGCTTTGTTGTACTAGCTAGTGTTAATCTAGGCGGTTAGAGTTAAATTTTAGAATTCCAGAAGCTAAACAAAAATGAATAATCTTGCATAACAAACCTCTGCATGAAGTTGTTCCATAGGCATCCATTGTCTACCACTAGCATTACAGTGGTTTGATACCATGGTTGCAAGTTGCAACACATGAGATAAGATCGTTCTCTTCTTTTAGAAGGAGTCACAGATTGCCTTCATCCTTGTCCGCCATTCTAGTTTCTTATTTTTTTGGGTGCAGAAATAAAGTAAGCTAGTTAGGGTACGTAGCTGTGAGTAATACTGATTTCTAGGCTTCATACAGGCATAATGTTGTTGCTGACAACCAATGGTAGAGGAAAACCATTGACATTGTATTTAGTTTAGGAACTTATCTCAGTACAGCCACAATTTCTAGCAATACGATTCCACATATGTTAGTATACTTCTTTTTTTGTGGGATTGTTGGTATATACTTCTGATGCAATATTTATTGCAAAAAGTGTGAATTCCACATTTACGATTGAGGGTATATTATTAGTTCATGATTGGAACTATCTATACTTCAGTAGCCAAATAGTTGCAACTCACACAAATCAATTTAGGAGAAAGGAGTGGTAGTGTTAGTACCAGGTAATATGTTGTCGATTTTATGTTAGTTTATCACAAAGGAATAAACACAGGAGAGAAATGGATCTAGCATAAGTATGTGACAATGATGACGTACCATGTTCAACCTTGATAGGCCCACTATGGGCAGGGCGCTTGCCAGATGAAGACATGATTTGTGATGAAATATGACTGTGCTGAGGAGAAGTTGTGGCAAAACCAATATGGTAGGAATGATCCCGGAACTTAAACGAGTGTGGAGTGCCCTCAACAGCAAAGGATGCAAAGATGGAGCGAGCTGGTAGGAGAAAGTAGAATTGTGTGTGCCCAATCTGAATGGCATCCTGGGACTTCACTTTCATGGGACCATCACTTGGGCCATGAAGGACCCTCTAAACATAGCATCCACGTTGGCCCAGAACCTCCAGTGCAAATGAGTGGTGTTGAAAATCATAGAAGATGCATCCATGGCGGCCGAATACATCATTGTCTCCGGCATGGACGCTGAGATCTAATCATCTAAGTCTATCTTTTCTTTCTTGGTACTGCGTCCCATAGTGATTTCATAAAATTGCATGATGTAATTAAAGTCTTTGCCTTGAAGCTTTGCAAATCCTGCATCCAATAGATCACCACAAGCAGATCTGATACCAACATTCACTAGAGTTCAAGTCTTAGATTTGACATTGTTGTTCACATTTTCCTGGATTTATTTCAGGCCTTCTGGCGATGTGTGTTCAGTGAGAGTAGACGTTGCCATCGACTATGAAGGCGTCTGTGAAGACTTCGTCAATGTCAAGAAGATGTGCCAGCTTAGTCTTTCAGAGATGCTCATCGGTGTGCGTGCATGCGTTCATATGGTTGAGTGGATGTGCGTATGGGTTTGTACCATGTTAAAAAAAGCCTCGAACTCTCCTCCCATCGTGTCATAACATAGTGATCCGTAGTGTGCAATATCCCAGGGAAACAAATTCGTAACGGAAAGAAAAGGTCCAGCCCATTGTAATCTGTCCACACACAGAGAGGCAGAGCTGTCGTCTTCAAGACTTCCCCATCGGGCCATCCACCGGTTCCATGAGGATGGACGGCGGAGGCCTCGCCACGTCGCGCCCATTACATTTTCCGAAACTACTCTGCACACGACAGTGAAGTCACGATTTTTGGATGATGCCTTTCTTAAATAATGCTGATTTATAAAACAATGCGATCCAACAAACGCTTTTTGTCCATCACGCAGCGATCTTGCAGAAAGTTAGCTTATCTGTATCACTGCTTTACATTTTCAGCCTCGACCACGTTCCGTCTCTGTTTACATCTCTATCTCCAATCTCCATACAAAACCCCCCAGCCCACCACAAAGCCAGCAACCTACCACCAAACCCTAGAGCTCAAATCGGTGCAGGCCGAGCATTCGGATCGGCTGGGTGGCATGTGCCCCGACAAAGGAGGAGGGGTGGAGCAGATGGAGGAGGCGGTGAAGTTGTTCGTGGAGCACCTGGTGAAGCCCGTGCTGCCGTAGGGCCTGGAGCAGCGCTACAGGGCGCCCGAGAAGCAGAGCGTCGTTGCGCAGCAGGTGAGACGACCCCATTACATGCATATAGCTAGGCCGCCAGGTGGATTTTCGCTTCCGCTTGGGAATGGTGCGTGGTGTGCCGATTGGGGGGGGGCATAGAACAGGTCAGATTTTATCATTACTGCTAGTAATTGTATATATCCATGTCTGATGTCTCCCTTTTTTTAGATGGCAAGGTGTTGCCGCTATCAGATATAAACAGTCAGTTTTATTAATTTTCATCCTAGAGCGTAAAGAGATAAGCATAAAGTCTTTGTCCCTATAGTTTCCTTGCTTGGATTAGATGATTTAATAGTGTTACCAACCAGAATATTTATGCCCTTAAATATACTGATAAAAACCAGGAGAAGGGCTTGGATCAGAGTGGTACCGGTACGCATGCAGAAATGCTAGCTCATAGTTAGTGGATCGTCGTTGGTAGCGGGCATACGTAAGAATCATCCTTGTGATCTCTCTCTACCACTGTGCCGCCACGGGAGAGTTGAGAGGGTGGCTTCCTCTACGGAGATAGGAGGAATAAGCTAAGAAAGGCGGGATTTTTTTTTGTTTGATGGGCAAGAAATCAAGGTGATGGGCTTAATGGATAATGAACTGGTTGAGTTGGAGCGGCCTGCCTAGATGCGCATATTGGAGGCCCAATCGGCAAGCATAACGGAGCACACAACCACATGCACACTGTTGAGTAGACTGCTCTATGCGATGCAAATGACGGCGAGGGCGGTGGCATGGTCTTCCTTGGCGGCCTACAGTGGCGACGGTGTGCCACATCGGAGGATGGCTGGAGGCGTAGTGACGGCGCTGTGATGCATCATAGCATCATAGCATCCGGTACGACCTGAGGTACCCGTTAACTTACCATTGTAATTGTATTAGTCTAGTTTCCTGTCGTATTCATGAAATGCTTGTCACATTTTGTTTGTGTATATTCCATTGTTTTATTGCATTTCTTCTTAAATGCACCCAAGACATTGTTCCTCTTTACATATATATATAGCATAAAACTGATTAGCTGCTAACTCGTCATGCCAGCTTGTGCTTTTGCAGATTCACACGGCTATCATTCTGTACAATTACTACCACAGGAAGATGTTTCCGTACCTTGCGTTCGCTGATGCCAAACTATTTCTTGTGTGTGCTTCACTTTTTATTGGAGAAGATATGCTCACGCACTACCTACCACGAGCGGCAAAACAAGTATGGGAAGCATGTGAGCACATCTATTTTTGACAGAGCGGCAATACAGGCTTGTGAGATTGCTCGAGGACTCGATGTGAGCAAAGTTTCTCCAGACATGGCATTGCGGCCAATATCAAAAATTGCCGTGCTTCTTCTCCACCCAACAAGAAAAAGGTCGTCAATGGAGTGTAGTGCTAACACCGAGGGTGTCTGGTCAATCATAGAGAAGGAAATTGATACAGAAGTTGGTAATTCAGTTTTGGTTGGACCATATATATTTCCGAAACTACTCTCTCCGCAAACAAATATAAGAGCGTTTAGATCACTAAATATAAGAGCGCTGAGATCTAAGTCTACCTTTTCTTTCTTGGTACTACATCCCACGGTGATTTCATAAGATTGCATGACGTAATTAAAGTCTTTGCCTTGAAGCTTTGCAAATCCTCCATCCAATAGATCACCACGAGCAGATCCCATACATCCCAGCATTCAGGCCTGACATCTCTAGTATTCCTTCTAGTAGAAAAATTCAGAGTGTCACTGCTTTTTAGTTTCTTCTATAAAGTAAATGAAAGAGAACTAAATAAATACACTCAAGCGAGAACAACAGAGGTTTGATGTAAGAGGAAAAGAAATGTGAAACACATTTGTTGCAATATAAAGTGAGAAATGTGAAACACATTTGTTGCAATATAAAGTGAATGGTTCGTGACTTTGGCCTGTTGGCCTTGTTAATATAAGGTAGAAATCTCTACCTTGGCCACAGTTTCTTTCTGTCAACACTTGATCTCTACTAATTGACAAAACAAGTGATATCAGAAAAGAAGCTATTGCTTCTGAGATCCTAAAGCCTTTTATTCCTCTAATATTGCACAAAACAAGTGCTAACAGAAGCACTCATCCAATTTGTGAATTAATAATATAGCAAAGAAAATATACCAACGATCAGCCCAAAAATCCGGATTATTCTTCTTAACAACAGACAGTACCAAAAGTACAGAAGCAAAGCCTACCCGTGAAGGTGTACGAGCTTACAACATGAGCTGATGATACAAACAAAGATGCATCTCTATTTTTAATTTTTGGACCTGGCAATGAGCTGAGAAACCTCAGGGCAGCAAAACTTATGAGCCAAGCTGACCAGCGAAACGAAATCTAATGTTATTGTGCCTCTAGACATTGAACTCATGATAAACTTCTCTGGGTAATTCTTGAGCAGCTCCAACAGCCTGTGCCACGGCGTCTCTGCTGTTCCGGTTGATGAGCCATCCTCTGGTGCCAGGTACTTTTGGACCTTGCTATGGGTCCATATCGTACTGAAGTGTTCCATAAGCTGAAAAACAATCAATGATTAGTTCGTGTGTCTTACAAATTCACAACAAGCCCATAATTCAGAGTGTGACTGTACTATGTGTTGATATTAACCTCAGTGTATCTGCACTTGATTTTTTTCTTTATTTCCTTGATTCACATAAGGACGGTCATATGCACGATGGATGTTTGCATGCTGATCGCCTCTCACCAGAAACATGCTGAGTTCACGTTGTGGTGGTCAGTTTTTTTTGGTTCCTAGTTGATAGGCTTAGCTGGTAGCTTATGACTCGGCACGATTCAGGCTCGTGGGATGGCACGCGCAATTGTTGGATCGTGGCGAGCTTTCAGTTTTCTGTTAGCGACTGAATAAAAGGAAAGACAGAAAATGACGCAAGTTTTTACGCTGGCGTCAAAGCTCTTCCTCTGTGGCTGCGTTACTGCTCTCTGTTCCCTTCCACCTCGTGTGCGTGTGTTGTGTCATTTAGAGAGAAAAGATTCAGAGAGAGCGACTAAATCACAGTCTAAAAACCAACAATTGGTATACAGAGCTTTAGGTTTAGGACCTTGGGCGTTTGGCGGCGGTGATCGGAGGAGGTTTGGTGGCGGCGATGGGGGATACGTCTCCTAAGAAAAGCGACGGGAAGAGCAGCGTCAGCGGTGGCGGAAAGTACACGCCGCCGGCGGCCAGGAGGTCGACCACAGGCGACGGTGATGGTGCCGTGGTGCTGGCTGCTCCGTCGAGAGCCACCAATGTGCCTGTGCAGTACCCGATGCTGACGAACACGAACTACTCTCTATGGGCCATCAAGATGAAAGTGCTGATGAAGGCGCTCCGCGTCTGGTCGGCGATTGACGGCTTCGGCGAGTACGACCAAGCGGCGGACGAGGGGGCCTTCGCGGCGCTCTCCCAATCCGTCTCGGATCATGTTATGCTGCAGGTTGCAGACTGCGACACCGCGCAAGAGGCGTGGGAGATGATCCGATCTGCACGCATCGGGGAGGATCGCGTCAAGAAGGCGCGCGCGCGGCAACTGAAGAGGCAGTTCGATCGCCTCAACATGGCGGACGGGGAAACTATCCCGGAATTTTCCAGGAAACTCACCACGCTGGTGAGCGAGATCCGCTCCCTCGGCGTCATCCTTGGGGAAGAGGCCGTGGTGGAACGTCTGTTCAGCGCCGTGCCGGATCGCTTCGCAGACATCGTCAACACCATCGAGCAGTGGGGCGACGTCACCACGATGACGGTGCAGGAGGCCGTCAGACGCCTCATGGCGTTCGAGGAGAACCAGCGGGGGCGCCGCCAGAGCCGTGGCGACAACAACGAGCAGTTGATGCTCGTGACCCGCGCGCTGGAAACCCTTATGAAGGGGAAGAAGTTCGTCAACAACAACGGGGCCTCCAGCTCTGGTGCAAAGAAAGGAGGCGGCCAGAGCGGTGGCCAAGGCGGCGGGCAGGACAAAGGTCGTGGTGATCGCGGCCAGAACAATGGAAAGGGCAAGCAGAAAAAGCATCGTAAGTTTGACATTTCAAAAGTAAAATGTTTTAACTGTGATGTGAATGGACACTTTGCCTCGGACTGTCCGGAGCTGAAGCGTGAGCGTGCAAACCTGGCGCAGAAGCAAACTAATGAAGATCCAGCCTTGCTCATGACCGAGGTGTGTGAGCTTGTTGAGAACATCGAAATCACACGAGACAAGGTCATGTTGCACGAAGAAAAAGTTATGCCGAAACTGACAGGGTCATCAGACAAGTCTTGTTATCTTGACCTTTGGAGCAAGCAACCACATGACAGGCTGTCTGGACAAGTTCGCCGAGCTGGACCGAAAGATCACTGGTTCAGTTCGATTTGGAGATGGATCAGTTGTGGGCATTGAGGGACGCGGCTCAGTTCTCTTTGTTGCACACAACGGCGAGCACCGGCTGTTAACTGAAGTTTATTTCATCCCGAAGCTGAAAAGTAATATAATCAGTCTAGGGCAGCTGGATGAATTTGGTTGCAAGTACTCTGTCGATGAAGGTTTGATGACTGTGCTGGATAAAGAGAGAAAGGTCCTTGCAAAAGTTAGAAGAACACCAAACAGGCTGTACATACTGAATATTGAGCAGTCTAACCCAGTTTGTCTATTGTCCAAGACTTCAGAGGTTCCCTGGTTGTGGCATGCATGCTATGGGCATATAAGCTTTCATGCTTTGAGACTGCTAGCAAAGGAGGCCATGGTGCGTGGCTTACCAATGATTGATCAGATTGATCGCTTGTGTGAGAGCTGCTTGGTTGGCAAACAAAGAAGAGCTCCATTTCCTGCTGAAGCCTCATACCGAGCAGATCGAGCACTTCAATTGCTGCACGGGGACCTTTGTGGTCCTATCTGTTGGGGAACGTAGTAATTTCAAATTTTTCCTACGCACACGCAAGATCATGGTGATGCATAGCAACGAGAGGGGAGAGTATTGTCCACGTACCCTCGTAGACCGTAAGCGGAAGCGTTATGACAACGCTGTTGATGTAGTCGTCGTCTTCACGATCCGACCGATCCAAGTACCGAACGTACGGCACCTCCGAGTTCAGCACACGTTCAGCTCGATGACGATCCCCGGACTCCGATCCAGAAAGTGTCGGGGATGAGTTCCGTCAGCACGACGGCGTGGTGACGATGATGATGCTCTACCGGCGCAGGGCTTCGCCTAAACTCCGCGACAATATGACCGAGGTGGAATATGGTGGAGGGGGGCACCGCACACGGCTAAGAGATCCAAGGGATCAATTGTTGTATCTTTGGTGCTAGCCCTGCCCCTCTATTTATATGTTGAGCCCTGGGGTCGAAACTTGGAGCAAAAGCCTCCTCAAAGTCGGTTTTGCCCGAAAGGTAAGAGTCCCACTCGGACTCCAGGACCAAATGCCACAATCCTTGGCGTCTGGCCCAGACGCCATGGGCCTCGGCGTGTGGGCCAGACGCCATGGGCCGCGGCGTGCAGCCCAGGCCGACGCCAGGTCTCCGGCGTTTGGCCCCCGGCCTCCGCAAAACTCTTTTGCACCGACCTAAAGCCTCATGGGCTTGACCCTTGGCCTAAACATATCATCCAATATATGAATCTTTATGTCTCGACCATTTTGAGACTCCTCGTCATGTCCCCGATCTCATCCGGGACTCGAACTCCTTCGGTACATCAAAACATGTAAACTCATAATATAAGCATCGCCGAAACCTTAAGCGTCACGGACCCTACGGGTTCGAGAACTATGTAGACATGACCGAGAACTATTCTTGGTCAATAACCAATAAGCGGAACCTGGATGCCCATATTGGTTCCTACATATTCTACGAAGATCTTTATCGATCGTATCCGCATAACAACATACGTTGTTCCCTTTGTCATCGGTATGTTACTTGCCCGAGATTCGATCGTCGGTATCCAATACCTAGTTCAATCTCAATCTTGACAAGTCTCTTTACTCGTTCCGTAATACATCATCTCACAGCTAACTCATTAGTTGTAATGCTTGCAAGGCTTAGTGATGTGCATTACCGAGAGGGCCCAGAGATACCTCTCCGACAATCGGAGTGACAAATCCTAATCTCGAAATACGCCAACCCAACATCTGCCTTTGGAGACACTTGTAGTACTCCTTTATAATCACCCGATTCGTTGTGACGTTTGGTAGTACCCAAAGTGTTCCTCCGGTAAACGGGAGTTGCATAATCTCATAGTTATAGGAACATGTATAAGTCATGGATAAAAGCAATAGCAACATACTAAACGATCAAGTGCTAGGCTAACGAAATGGGTCATGTCAATCAGATCATTCTCCTAATGATGTGATCCCGTTAATCAAATGACAACTCATGTCTATGGTTAGGAAACATAACCATCTTTGATTAACGAGCTAGTCAAGTAGAGGCATACTAGTGACACTGTTTGTCTATGTATTCACACATGTATTATGTTTCCGGTTAATACAATTCTAGCATGAATAATAAACATTTATCATGATATAAGGAAATAAATAATAACTTTATTATTGCCTCTAGGGCATATTTCCTTCACTATCTCCCCTCCAACCTTTGCCGGGAAGAATTATTTTCTGCTGCTAGTTGATGACCACACAAGGTACATGTGGGTTGTGCTGATCAGAAGCAAAGATGAAGCACTTGAGGCAGTTAAGAAGATAAGAGCAGCAGTAGAGGTTGAACTTAATCTGAAGGTGATTGCACCTGCACAGATCGTGGAGGGAATTCATGTCAAAGAATTTTGCTCAATTCTGTGAAGGCATTGGGATCAAGCACTATTTGACGGCGCCATACTCTCCACAACAGAACGGCGTTGTTGAGAGAAGAAATCAGACCGTTGTTGGAATGGCTCGAAGCCTTCTAAAAGCCAAGGGAATGCCTGGACAATTTTGGGGTGAGGCAATAGCTACAAAGATCTATCTCTTGAATCGTGCACCAACAAAAAGCGTGCACGGGATGACACCTTATGAGGCCCTGTACAAACGAAAGCCTAATGTCGAGCACCTTCGTACTTTTGGGTGTATAGGTCATGTGAAGAAAGTTGGACGGTACCTCCCGAAGTTGGCCGACCGGAGTACTGAAATGGTGTTGATTGGGTATGAACCAAATAGTAAAGACATAGACTGTTCGACCCACACATGAAGAAGCTGTGTGTGTCTCGAGATGTTGTGTTCGAGGACGACGGACGTTGGGAATGGACCACCGACGATGCTGAGGGGATCTCGGAGAATTTCTCAAGACAAGATAATGTACACCTTGATGATGCTTGTCATGTAGCCCAGCCAAAGCATACTGTTCACCATCCGACAAGAACAAGTCTGAAGGAGAACAAGTCGACAGATGAAGAAATAGCAGCAGGGCTCGGACAGAGGACTTTGTTACCCCAGCTAGAAATGAAGCACCCATCGACCTCGGTTTGTGTCACCTCCGACCCGGTGCCTCGACGCCGACGAGCACCGAGGGACCACGCAGTATCGCCTCATGGAAGAAGTCATCGAAGAAGCACCATTTGCAGCTGTGCGGACACATGCCTTCTTGGTATAGAAGAACTTGAATCTGTATTAGAGCCAAGAAAGGAAGAGGCATGGAGAGAAGCCATGGACTCGTAACTCAGGTCAATCGAGAGCAATGAAACTGGGAACTCACCGACTTGCCAAAGGGATGAAAGCAATTGGTTTGAAATGGATTTACAAACTAAAGAAAGATCCCGATGGCAAGGTCATCAAACATAAAGCAAGACTGGTTGCGAAGGGCTATGTTCAGCGTCACGGTGTAGACTATGAGGAGGTGTTCGCCCCTATTGCACGACTCGAGTCAATCCGGCTTCTCATCGCAGTTGCAGCACAATGTGAAATGGGAAATACATCATATGGATGTTAAGACCGCGTTTCTGAATGGTGAACTGAAAGAGGAGGTGTACGTCGCTCAACCCCCTGGATTTGAGATCAAAGGGCAAGAGCAAAAGGTTCTGAAGCTGCACAAAGCCCTCTATGGCTTAAAGCAAGCGCCTAGAGCATGGAATGAGAAACTGGACAGAACTTTGATTGATTTGGGATTTGAGAAATGTCCACTTGAGCATGCAATGTACAGAAGAGAAAAACTTGTTGTTGGAGTATATGTGGATGATCTTATAATCACAGGACCAAGCTCAACTGAAATAGAAAAATTTAAGGAGCAAATGAAGAACATGTTCAGTATGAGTAACTTGGGGCTCCTGAGTTATTATCTTGGCATAGAACTGAAGCAACTGCCAAATGGAATTTTTCTGAATCAATCCAGTTATGCGGGCAAGATCTTAGAGAAAAGTGGGATGATTGATCGTTACTGCTCAAACCCCCATGGAAGCCCGCCTGCACTTGAGCAAGTCCAGCACTGCAAGCCAGTTGATCCAACAATGTATCGCAGTATTATTGGGAGCCCGAGGTACACGACACATACTCGTCTGATATAACTTATGCAGTGGGCATAGTTAGCAGGTATATGGAGAAGCCTGCTGCAGATCATTTGGCTGCTGCTAAGCACATCCTGCGGTACATAAAAGGTACTTTGAACCTTGGTTGTTTCTATGGAAGAGAAGAGGGAATGACCATGCAGCTGTGTGGATACAGTGATAGTGATCATGGTGGTGATGTGGACGATCGGAAGAGCACCTCGAGTATTATTCTACCTCAACTCGAGCCCTGTGAGTTGGACATCACGAAGCGAAAGTAGTTGCGATATCTTCTTGTGAAGCAAAGTATGTTGCTGCTGCTTGAGCGCTTGTCGAGGCAGTGTGGCTGAGCAGATTGCTTGCAAGTCCGACAGAGATGAGGCGGATCAGGTGACACTGAAGGTGGACAACCAGTCGGCTATTGCATTAAGCAAAAACCCGTGCACCACGAAAAGGAGCAAACATATTGATATTAAGTACCATTATGTTCGTGAATGCGTCGAGAATGGAACCATAGCAGTTGAATATGTGCGCACAGTTGATCAGCTAGCTGATGTGTTGACGAAGCCACTTGAAAAGCTGAAGTTTCTGGAGCTCAGAGACAGAATTGGGATGCACACACTTGAGCAGATACTACAGGGTTAAGGAGGTGATTGTTGATATTAACCTCAGTGTATCTGCACTTGAATTTTTGCTTTATTTCCTTGATTCACATAAGGACGGTCATATGCACGATGGATGTTTGCATGCTGATCGTCTCTCACCAGAAACGTGCTGAGTTCACGTTGTGGTGGTCAGTTTTTTTTGGTTCCTAGTTGATAGGCTTAGCTGGTAGCTTATGACTCAGCACGATTCAGGCTCGTGGGATGGCACGCGCGATTGTTGGATCGTGTCGAGCTTTCAGTTTTCTGTTAGCGACTGAATAAAAGGAAAGACAGAAAATGACGCAAGTTTTTACGCGTCGCAAAAGCTCTTTCTCTGTGGCTGCGTTCCTACTCTCTGTTCCCTTCCACCTCGTGTGCGTGTGTTGTGTCATTCAGAGAGAAAAGATTCAGAAAGAGCGACTAAATCACAGTCTAAAAACCAACACTATGTTGAACAAACAGATTATCACAACGATGTAGGCTGTAGCAGCATACCGTTAAGGTCGAGCTGTAGCTACGATATCATACTAATTAATAGGAAAATAACTGACAAACAATGAGGCCATGAGGTATCATGCAACTTGTACCATGTTGAAGGGATCCTACAACGCATGCAAGTCTTGAATTTACTAATTAATTTATGGAGAAATATTGATATTCAATAATAGCAAGCGGAAGGTTGTAGACTTCGGTCCAAAAACATTCCAGAAGGTTGCCAGCTATGTATCTGCGTGTTAAATCTTACAAATTAATGCACACTACCATAAAATAGAAACCTGGAGTGGATTGTCCACAATTCTATGTGCATGAGAGAATAAGGCTAAAGATTTAGCGCATTTTAAAATAACTACGAGCTCAATGTTTATTGACGGATCTTTTCCTCTAACAAAGAAAAGAGAAAAGTATTTTTTTTCGTCCCTCAACTCTTGGTGGAGTCTAGATTTGGCCCCATAACTCTGAAACCGGACAACTTGCACCCCCAACATCTGAAACCAGACATGGTTCGTCCCTGGTCTCGGTTTTGGCCGGTTTGGGTGCTGACTCACCCCGGTTTTGACCAGGTACTGACTCGAATTTGTGTAAAACTTTCAAATCCGTGAACTTATTTGAAATTCACATACTCTTTTCAAATCCACTTATTTTTTCAAGCTCACATAATTTTTAAAATTAATATACTTTTTTCAAATCCGAGTACTTTTCAAATCAATGAGTTGTTTTTGAAATGCACGTACTAGTTTCAAATTTGCATACTATTTATAAGTTCATGTATTTTTTTCAAATCCGTGTACTTTTTCCAATCCGTGAACTTTTTTTTTCAAATTAACATACTAGTTTCAAGTCCGCGTACTTTTTTCAGGTTCACGTAATTTTTCAAATTCACGTGTTTGTTTCAAGTTCACATAATATTTTTCATATCATCATATTCTCTTCAAATTTGCGTACATTTCTTTCAAATACGTGTACTTTTTTCAAGTTCGCGTAAATTTTTCAAATTCATGAAGTCTTTTAAAAAAGTACGGTTTTAGTAGTTGAGGGTGCAAGTTGAAAAAATAACGCGAATTTGAGATGGCACGGTCGAAACCAGGGTGAGACAGCACCAAAACCGGTCAAAACAATGATTAGGGACGAATCTTGTCCGGTTTTAATAGTTGAGGGTGCAAGTTGTCTGGTTTCGGATTTCAAGGACCAAATCTAGACTCTGCCAAGAGTTGAGGGACGAAAATATACTTATCTCGAAAAAAGAAAGGCTATTGAGGGTCATGTGATTCTTAACAACATCACATATTCATTTTGCCACCAAGGTCGCCTTGACAAACACAGTTCCTTAGTGAATCGAAATATGGATGCAAACTAACACAAATGTAACAAGACACTTTTTTCGTCTGTACATGGTATAACATGTTAAGTTAGCCTTGTTGATATGAACAAATCACATCTTATGATGGAAACATTGTTCTTTTGTTATTCAAGGATGCTAATTAAGGAATTACTCTATAAATTAAATGCATGTATTTTTAACATAATTTAACATACAAGTATACTAATTGAAATCTAAAATTAATGCCAATTGTACAGCCCAACAGCTATGCTTTCCGGCACCAGCTAGAGTTAATCAAGGCGGTTAGAGTTAATTTTTAGAAATCCAAAAACTGTATAAAAATGAATAATCTTGCATAACAAACCTCTGCATGGAGTTGTTCCACAGGCATCCATTGTCTACCACTGGAATTACAGTGGTTTGATACCATGGTTGCAACACATGAGATAAGATAGTTCTCTTCTTTTAGAAGGAGCCGCAGACTGTCTTCATCCTTGTTTGCCATTCTAATTTCTAATGTTTTGGCTGCAGAAATAAAGTAAGCTAGTTAGGTATCTAGCTGTATAGTAATACTGAGTTCTAGGCTTCTTACTGGCGTAATATTGTTGCTGACAACAAATGATAGAGGAAAAACAACTGACGTTGTATTTGATTAGTTTAGGAACTTGTCTCAATAAAGCCACAATTTCCAGAAATAGATTCCACATATGTTAGTATACTCCTGATGCAATAATATATATTGCATAAAGTGTGAATTCCACATTTACGATAGCAGGTATATTATTATTTCATGATTGGAACTGTCTCTACTTCAGTAGCCAAATAGTTGTAACTCACAAATCAGTCTAGGAGAAAGTAGTGATAGTATTAGTACAGGTAATATGTTGTCTATTTTATGTTAATATATCACAAAGGATACAATACAGGAGAGAAATGGATATAGCATAAGTACGTAGCAATGATAATGTACCATGTTCATTAGGTATTCCAAGTGGTTGAACTTTGATAGGTCCGGTGTTCAGTTCAGCAGAAGACATGTTGATTGGCACCATAAACAATCCTTGAGTTCCAGTGCCAACAATAATTTCATTGCCACAATTGGCCCTGACATGACCATTGTCACGAGAAGCAGAAAAATCTGAACGGGCAGGGAGCTTGCTGGATGAAGACATGGGTTGCGATGGAGTGCCCTCAATAGCAAAAGTTGCAAAGATGGAGCGAGGTGGTAGGAGAAAGTAGAATTGTGTGTGTCCAATCTGAATGGCATCCTCGGACTTCAGTTTAATGGGACCATCACCTGGGCGGTGAAGGACCTTCCGAACATAGCATCCACGCTGGCCCAGAACCTCAAGGGCAAATGAGTGGTGTTGAAAATCATAGAAGATGCGCGCATGGCGGCCGGAAACATCCTTGTCTCTGGCAAGGGCACTGAGATCTAAGTCTACTTTTTCTTTCTCGGTACTTCGTCCCACAGTGATTTCATAAGATTGCATGATGTAATTGAAGTCTTTGCCTTGAAGCTTTGTAAATCCCGCATCCAATACATCACCACTAGCAGATCCCATACTAGCATTCAGGCCTGACATCTCTAGTATTCCTGGTAATAGAAAAATTCAGAGTGTCACTACTTTAGTGATCTAAACGCTCTTATATTCCTTTACAGTTGGAGTAAATATGATAGAACTTTAAAAAATGCACTCAAGAGAGAACAAAAATAGAGGTATGATGTAACTGGAAAAAAATGTGAAGCACATTTATTGCAATATAAAGAGAATGGTTCCAATGATAAATATCTGGTAGTGGTTAGTTGGCATGATAATCGGTGCTACATTGGATATTTTCATATCAGGTTCATGCCACAGAAGGTAATGAACATATCGGATGAAACAATCCTGGAGATGATGCCAGTGATATTCTCAATCCGTCTAGCAGTCTTTGGACAGAACATAACTTCATCTATTCCTGTATTTTATCAGTTCATTCTTAAAGATGCGTCGCATTGTTTGAAGGACACTACTTTTGGCCAACTATGAGCATGAGCATTGGCCACTAAAATGGAAAACTATAAATGTATAAAATGCCTTTTCAGGCCGGCTCATCTCACCTACCTCATGGAAAGTAAGAACAGAATGCCTGATTAAAGAACTAGGAAACTCATTACTAACCAGGAAACTCATTACTCAACATGAGATTTTAAATATGCACAGAAGAGTTACGACATGGATGTGGAATGCAACTTAATTCGCACAAACGGAGGAAAGTCTAGAAATACAATAAATAGATTGGGAACATGGAATTTTTCCGCAATTTGTAGGCTGACATACCTTGCGAAAGTGTGAGTGTCAAGATGATCATGGGTTCACAGAGCACAAGAAATAGATTTACTAAACCCATCTGTTAATACTAGATGTTGTTTTATTTATTTTATCAGCAAGAGTTCATCATTATGATGATAAAGCTTTAAATTAAACTATGTTGTGAGTTGGCTCAAGTATCGCCAATGCTAAAGTTGCTTCAGTGCAGTCTTCTATGAATGGTTACTAATAAGTCAAGCATCCATTGCTCGAAAAAATAGGCATAGATCAGATTCATGAAATGTACTTAGAAAATATACCTTATCAGATATACGAATGCCATATAACAAACTAGTGTGATGAAAAATTTGGAATAACCATGACAATATTCTTCTTTGTCACTTTTTGCTAATCATAGTAAAGAGGGTATAATCCATGTGCTGCTATATTTGAAACTAATCAGAAGAGCCCTACTCATCAAAACACTAAAATGAATGCAATGTTACATCGACCACTTTCATCCAGATTAAAATATTAAATCAACACACTACTGTTACGTTGTCACAAAGGGAAATTTGCCCAACTGATTATAATGTGCACTTGCAAGGAGGAGCAAACCAAAACATGCAAGCCTTGTTGCTCTCCATAGTTTATGTTATTCTAGTTACTCTAGTCCTCCAGAGTTCACAAGAGAACTATTTCTATTTAGAATGAAGGATAGGCATTTAGTTCCTATCGTTTTTGCCAGCCGGTTGTGGCTTCTCTTTTACTTTTTAGCTCTTTGTGAGCCTTTTGTTCCTTGATTGAGACAACAAGACTTGTGTAAGACCTTTTGCTTATTAATAACTATGGTCGTATGCATCGTTCTGATGCAGAGGCCGGGGCGAACCCCCTCCCCTTCGAAAAAATTAGAATGAATAACAAGATCGAATGCTCTCATTGCCCATAATATAAATAACCTTTTTTATCCACGGTCTATCAGATGCATACACTTTAACACCTGAAGAACACCATCCTCTTAGAGCAAGCAAATGAAAAGAATTACAGGGTCTAGAAGTCTTATCATCCAGCATGGAAAAACTAACTCGTCACTCATGATCTATCTGATGCATACTTTTTAACAACCGAAAAACAGCATCTGCTTGGATATAGCAAAGGAATGGAATGACACATGAAGCAATAGCGAAAAGAATGACAGGATCTAAAACTCTTATCAACCACCGTACAAAAGAACTCTTGTCACCCATAATCTATCATATGCATATTTTAACACCTGAAAACAAGTATCCAGTTAGATCTAGCAAAGAAAAGGAACATGACATCACGCAATAGTAGAAAGAATCAGTTGCAAGATCTAAAACTCTTATCATCTAGCAGGCTGCAAATAACTGTGCTGCCCATGATCTAGCAGAAGCATACATCTTAACACCAAAAAATACCACTCTCCTAGATCTAGCACAGGAAAGGACTAACACACCAAGGAAACGCTAAAAGAATTAATCACAAGATATAAACTATGATCAGAGCGAATTGCTACTAGAACTCTTGTCACCCAGGATCTATGCAGAATTAGTTGCAGACATATCATGATCTATCCGGATACTTTCATCTCAAAAAACGTATAATATCTCTTGGTTCTAGATCTATGCAGAATTACAGATGCATATATTTCTAAGTTCGAACACAGGAAAAGGCACCGTTTCTCTTAGATCTAGCTACCAAATCAACCACTTAGCACAGCAAAACAATAGCTAGAAGAATTAATCACGAATTCACGATCGAGATATAAAACTCTAATCACACCGGACTGCTAAAAAGGAACTCGTATGAGACCAATGATCTTCTTTTTTTTGCGGGGTCGAGACCAATGATCTTCAATACATGAAAAGACACCATTTATCTTGGATCTATCTAGCAAAGAAATGAAGAGATCTATCGAGTAAAGAAATGAAATAAAACAGCTAGAAGATGAGCCACGGGGAAATTACCTGTCCGAGCAAAAAGGAAGCAGCCGTGCTCGCGTTTCCTCCGGACAGACCAAGATGACGATGACGAGGAAGAAGGCTGATCGCCGGCCGGGATGAGCAGAGGACGCCGGCGAGGAGGTGGGATGAGGAATAGAGTGGATCTGTCTCGAACCCTAGCAGCCGCAATTCACATCTCGCGTCCGCAGCCGCAACCCTTTTTAAACCCGATTTCTACCGCCCGCAGCGAACCCTAAATTGCCAGCGGCAGCAATTAGATGCTATCCTAATTAGGAGCGTGTTCGTCGTGACCCCCGCGAGATGGGTCAACTCCATACGCGATTGCTAGACCTCTCCTTCCCTCTCAAAATGAGTTCGCACTTCCCAGGTCGCGAGGGTGTTTGCGTTCGTGGAGGAGCGCGCCCGCGAAGGGGAATTTTCAAAGGTGGGCAACGTGAGTGGCTGCTATGTGGGCTGGTCGACGTCGTGTTAGTGAGAAAAGATGGTGCAAGAATTCAGAGAACCTGTCCCGAATTTTGCGACTGGTGCACATGCCAGTCGCAAAAGAAAAAGGGAAACGTTTGAGAACGGTGCGCCGTCCGAAGCTTGGGCTAGTCGCACCGCTCGATCGCTCCCACAGCCTTGCTACTAAACAACTCGCGCACCGCATGACAGCTCATCCCAATATTATCCTTACCACACCGCTACTGACCACTCTTTTCTATCTCTTTCCACGAGACGTTTCTCTTTCTCCTCCTCTTCCACCTCCCTCGCCGGTGTTACTCCTCCGCTAAACCTTTTCCCTCCCTCCCTTCTCAAAGCGAGCCAAAAGGTAGTAGATCCATCTCCTGGTAACAAAATCCGGCGAAGCGGGTTGCTGCAGCGGGCGCCTGGCGAGCCGCGACGGCGCCCTGGACCAGCAACCCGGTGACTGCTACAACTACGGCAGCGAGATGCTGGGACCAGCACCCAAGTTTGCTATCACCGCTTTTTAGGTTTGTTGGAACCAGCACAAAATTTTGCTACCACCGCCGTTTTCAATTTTGCTGAAACCAACACCAACTTTTGCAATTTTCTACCACCGGCATTTTGGTTTGCTGGAACCAGATCAATTTTTTGCTACAACCGAACATTTTTGCATTTTGCAGAACAAAACGTCCAACTTTTGCATATTTGTTTCCAATGGCGTTTTGGTTTGCTGGAACCACTTCAATTTTTGCTATCTCTGGTGTTTTCGGCTTGTTGGAACATCGCGCAATTTTTGCATTTTTTGCTTCATCCTTTTTTATTTTTGCTGGAACCAGCCTCAAAATTTGCTACCACCATATTCCAATTTTGCTGGAACCGACATTTTTTTCTGCTTCAACCGAGTACTGGATTTTCTGTGGCTTTGGTTTTTTGCTGGATGTAACCTTTTTGTTTGCTACAAATGGCTTTGCAGGATGCTGGACCTCTTGTTTTTAGGTGAAGCTGCAATGTCGCGTGATGACTGGTGAAGGAGTTGTCAACGCTTTTTTTGGTGTTGCAACCATGGATGGCGGAGCCGCAACCGTCCCTGGCAGTTTTCTCAGGAATTTATCGAGCTGCAACCTGCCCACAATGGAGTTGCGACAGCTTCGTCGAAGATTTAGCGTGGGACATGGCTACCACGGGCACCGGTGGGAGGGAAGGGGATAGGAAAGCTGCGACCAGCGACTGGGCGGACAAGTGCAACCGGCTGCGAGGGCCGTCCTGCGGTGAGGGAGGATGGCCGGAGAGGGCGGGTGACTGAAGCTGCAGCGGGTGCGCATGGCGAATCAAGGGCGAGGGGATTTTTCCCCCTACTGAGTTGGAAACGAAGCAGGAGGTAATATCTGACGGCTATTTTTTGTTGAATCGGACGGGGTACGATCGACCGGCCGAAACTTTCGGCCGGCGCACCGGCGCCTATTAGTGGCCAAACAAAAACAACGCAGAAGTTAGCGCATAAATTCTTTTATTTAAAAAACTTGGCATTATTAGTATTTAGTGGCTGCTAAAAGCAAAATGGTCCCCAAAAAAAGAAAGGGAACAGCACGGTCCACCCTCTCACCCCCGTGTCGCAGGCGGCTCGAGCGGCACCGCTGCTGGTTGCCCAGTCCTCCTCCACCTTCGGCTCTCCTCCCACCGCCGGCAGGCGCCGCCAGGGGCAAATCCCCTCGTGGTGGCCGGCAGCGGAGCCTTGTTCTTCCTCCTATGCCTGGGCGTGCAGCGCGGGATGTGATGGCCCGGCCTGGACACAACGTTGACGTGGGGCGCTGTGATAACAGCGCGTGTGAACAAGCCAATGGTGCGGCTACGCGGCGCGGCTGTGGAGGCTGCATGGTTGCGTGGGTGCATGCCGACGGCGTGTCCTGCAACTCTTGCGCGATGGCGGTTTTCCCTTCTAGCTGTTGGGGATCTGCGGACGGCGCAGGAAGGTGGTGACAGCCCATCGTGGGTCGCTGCAGTGGAGTGGCGGTGGCATGCATGGTGGCGGTGGTGGCGGAGCGTGCCGGTCGGATCTAACGCAGTTTTTTCGACGGATGGCGCAGGTTGGGGCACCGGCCCAGCATGGCTGCTGCTCCGGCTGTGGGCGATGGCGGTGAGGTGGGTCGGCTCTCTCTGTGTGGAGGCTCCCATTTATTGACCTGGCATCACGGCAGCTCGGCGGGCCGGCTACGGCGGCGGCTGGCTTTCCGGTGTTGCCTCATTTGTAGGTGGCCCATTTCGACCTTCGGTCCCTCTTCTTGTCGTCTGGTTGCTAGCTTCGTCGAAGGGTCGGCCTCCCCGGGCCGCGTCCATCGCTCGTCTTGCGATCGGCAGCAGGACCCAGCTCTTGTCTCGCGCCCGGCAGCAAGACCGAGCTCGTCTCGTGCCCGATGCCGCAGGACGGGTCGATGGAGCCCAGTTTTGGCCGGCCTATTGGGTTTAGACGTTGGGGTCTGCCCAGGGGTGCGAAAGGCGGGTCCTTTCCGCTCGTATCTTTGGTTGGGGTAGCGGTGGGTCTTAGGTGATGTGATGTCAATGTCTTGGATGCCGGGGCAGCGACCCTTGTGGTGGTTCCGCGATGCTCATGGGCAGAGCCCGTGGCTTGGTGCTACCCGGTGGCCATGGTCGTGTGGGCAGTGTGGTCGCTAGGGTGTGGCGTTCGGTGGTGGTGAGTGTTGGTCGGGGTGAAAACCTGATCTATGTTCGGACGGACCGGCGGTGGCGAAGCTCATCCCCTTTTTGAAGGCGTCGTCGCGGCTCTCATTGCCCGTCATGTTGCTCCAGGAAAAACTCCGATTCTCGGGTCGGGCAACGGCGGTTCGTCGTATGCAGCTTTATTTCTTCGCGGTGGCATGTTTACGGTTGAGGACTCCGGTTGCTCTTGTAGTACTAGGGCTGGTGTTGCTGTGCTTAGCACCTATGTATCCTACCTTAAGTGTGTGCGTGTGTGGTGGTGGCGTGCGTTTGTACCTTGGTTGTGGATGGCCGTTGCATTATATATAAAGTGAAGCGAAAACCTCTTTCGGTAAAAGCAAAATGGTGTGATGGGGTTTATCTATAAAGCAAGGCGAAAATCTATTCTATGAAAGAAAAACAAGTCAATTTGTCTAATACCGATTGCAAGGATGCGAGATTTAGTGATAAGTTTACAAGCTTACCACGCAGGTTAATTTAGTTTAATTTGTTTGATGTATTTTTTATGTACAAGTGTAAATTAAGTCTTAGTACGTGAAATAGTCCTAAGCGGATGAGGAGTAAATGAAGCGATAAAATTGATATGCCAACTTGTCATCAAATATATAGATGTTGGACGTGTATGTGTCACATTGTGAGAGGTTGTCATACAATTAAATATCGGACCCCGATAAATCCTGATCGTTCAGATTTTAATTATGTCATCCGAACGTTTTTTACTAGCAACTTTAGTTGACGCGAAGTGAAAACTTTAGTTGTACTAGCACATATATCCGTGTGTTGCAACGGAAGATAAAATAGTATGCATTTAAAGTTAGTGAGAATTATATATGCAAGCAAAACCCTATGTGCACACGAAAAAAAGAACATTTACCTTCTCGGTTTCGTCACATGTGAAGGAATCAATCCGTTATTTTTTCATTTAGTGATCGAGGACATTTAAAAGTATTGTTACGTCATTGTATGCCAAAGAAGGCCCATGAGTTACTCAATCTATTTGGAAAAACGCGAACAAAATATGAAAGGAAACATCTTTTTAAATTCACAAACAGTTTCTGAAAACACAAAAAAAATTATAAAAACATTAACATGATGACTTTGTGAACATTTAAAAAAACGGAAACATGTGTTGAAAATTCATAAGATTTTTAGAAAATGTGTACCTTTTATAAAAAAAATATAATTTTTTATTGTGAAAATGTCACTAAAACAAGATTATTTTTCAAATTTGGAGCATTTTTTAAATGCCATCTTCTTTTTAGACATCTCGAACAATTTGGCAAAAACAATACTTTTTTTTGGAAAAATGGGAAACTTTTTGCAAGTTTGGAGTATTTTTCTAAAAAGAAACAAAACTTTGGAATTCTTAACGTTTTCAAAATTTTGTTTTTCTAAAGTCCAAATTTTTTTGAGAATTTTTTTGTTTCAGAAATAAATTCTAAAATAAAAATAAACTTGAAAGGGAAAAAGATATAGGGAAAGGAGAATAAAAATAAAAGTAAAACACAGAAACAAAGGAAAATGGGCCAGCCCATTATTTGTTGTCCTGTGCGAAATTCCTACTAAAAAACATGAACATTATTTGAATTTGTGAACATTTTTTGAAACGGAAATATATGTTGAAAATTCATAAGATTTCTAGAAAATGTGTATCTTTTATACACGAACATTTTTTTTAATTGTGAAAATTTCACTAAAACAAGAATATTTTTTGAATTTTGAGCATTTTTTAAATGCCATTTTCTTTTTAGACACCTTTAATAGTTTTGAAAAAAAATTAAAAGGGAAACTTTATGCAAGTTCCAAATATTTTTTAAAATAGCAACAAAATTTTAGAACTCTGGACATTTTCCAAACAAGAAATTAGGTCTGAACGTTTTTGAGAATTTTTAATTTACAAAATAAAGTCTGAAAGAAAAATAAACTTGAAAGGGAAAAAGAGATAGGAAAATAAAAATAAAAATAGAAGTTAAACAAAGAAACAAAAAAAATGGGGCAGCCCAATATTGGTCGTCCTGTGCGAAAGTCGACTATTTGTCGCCCAGTGCAGAAAAACAATTTCCAAACTGCGTGGGCGGAGAAATAAGTGGGTTGGTTTAGCTGGGCCATGGCGCGTGACTCACGTACATAAATTCTCTTTCTAGCAGACAAGCGCATATGTCTCAAAAAAAGCAGACAAACGCATAAAAATTTATTACCACCTCGGATAGGAAAAAATATATTTTCAGCGGTGAACGGATAAAAAAAGTTGGTGAAACACACCTTGCCTTATTAGTAGGATTAGAAAACATGACAATTTTGTCCCAGTTTGTCTTTTGTCAGAAAATTGCCATGTTTGTCAACGTCACTTGAACTAAAATTGCCATGAAAAATGTTCGGGTTGCCATGCTTAAAATCCGAACGTTAAATTTATCATTTCTGTAAATATATATGTCATGGGGTCTCTAATCTTCCTCCTTTACCGTTCTATGGAAAAACTTCTCCTCCTCACTTGTTCTCCCTACACATATGCCTGGAGGGAGAGAGGCTTTCATCACCAACCATATATGTCTGATCTCAAAAGATGAAGTTAAGCATTTTTTTAAAAAGAACATGCACGAGCGTTGCATGTCTTTTGTATTAAGGAGTGCAAGATCACATAACAAAGCTGCCAGCACATAAACCGCGCAGTCAGCCTACCATGGAAGAAACGATCGAGTGTACTTGAAAGGAGTGCCCGCCATCTACTCTAGCCTTGTGCCAAAGAACTAACTCAGCCTTGTTGATAGCGATTACTGTCACTGGAGGAGCGGCCTTGTGGTCGAAGACGCGGGTGTTTCTCTCTAGCGATGAAGCGGACGGTAGCTACAATTGTGGTGTTACTGCGAGCGTCACCGTGGGCCACCATTAATCTAAGGTTTCGTTGCCGTCGGGTATAAAGCAATGCAAGCGCAGAGGGAGTAGGATATGGTACCAGACCTCCCTCGAGAAGGAGCACCCAAGTAGCATGTGCGACACATCCTCAACCTCTTGGCAACAGAGCTAGCATTGCCTCGTGGGGCATGTTCCTCTAGGCAAGTCTGTCTGCAGTCCAAAGCCTGTTGCGCGCCACAAGTCAAGCAAAGAGTTTAATCTCTAGGGGGCAAAATCCTATTTGACGCATAATGCGTCAAACTGTCGACGAATGGCACAGGGATGCGACTAGCGAGCTATTTTGGTCCGGTCCATCTGTAGCGTATGTACAGTACATGTTCTGGTTTTGGGAACCTTCTAGAGCGTTCCCAGCCGGTTCTTACTGGTTTTGGGAACCTTCTAGAAGGTTCCTGAACCGGTTTTTTATTTTCCCTTTTCTTTTTCTTTTTCTTTTTTACTCTTTCTTTTTTTCCCTTTTCTGGTTCTTTTTTATTTTCATTTTGTAACTTTTTTGTTTTATTTCGATTACCTTTTCAAGTTAGTTTCCCTTTTCAACAAATATTCTTTCTTTGGTTTTTTATTTCCATTTCTGTACTTATCTTTTTCTCAAACTTTTTTCAAAATATTCAAATTATGTACATGTTTCCAAAAAATTGACAATTGTTAAAAAAATATTCTCAAAATTCAAAAATTGCTCTTGTTACACAAAAAAGTTCAACACTTTCAAAATTCAGAAAATGTACCGGATTTCATCTCTTTTCACGTATTCAAAAAACATTCACGCTACCGAATTTGTTCGGGATTTTTCAAAATTGTTCTGCATTTCAAAATTTGCTATCAAGATTCAAAAAATGTTCGTGCTTTAAAAAAAATCACGCTTCGAAATTTGTTCTCTGTTTCGAAATTTGTTCTCAATGATCAAAAAATGTTTGTCTTTAAAACATTGTCCACATATTCCAAAACGTTCAAGTTTTCAAAAAAAATGCTTGGGAAATTCAAATTTTGTTTGTTTTCACAATTTTGTTTGCGTTTGTGAAAAAAAATCGTACGGTCAAAAAATTACTCAAAAATTGCGTTTTAGACATCTTAAAAGATTACTCAATGTTTGTGTTTTTGAAACAATGTTCGTGTTTCAAAAATTGTCCGAAGTTTCAAAAATTGTTCGTGTTTTACAAAAATGTTTGTATTTTACAAAAGTGTTCGAAGCTATAGAAAAATGCCTTCATTTTTAATATTTTTGTTCACGTATAATGAAAAAATAGCATTTACCAAATTGTTTGAATTATTCTAATAGATTTCCGTTTCACAATTTTGTTCTGAACTTTTAAGAATTGTTCCTGTTTTCAAACAAAATCACCAATTAAGAAATATCACGTTCTCAAAAAATGTTTTGGATTTCAAAATTTGTTCATAAATTCAAGAAATGCTCCTGTATTTATCTTTTGTTCAAAATTCAAAAATGCTCGGGGGATTCTTAAAATGTTCACATTTATTAACTTTTGTTCGCCAATTCAAAAAAATGGGAATTTCCAAAAAATGTTCCAGCTTTCTAAATTTTTGAAAAATGTTCACGTCTTGAATATTTTGTTCGTAATTTTTGAAAAATGTTCGCGCTTTCAGTTTTTTGTTCCTGCTTTTCAGAAAATGTTTTGCATTTTCAAGAAATCTTCTTGATTTGAATGTCGTTTTCATGTTGTTCCTTTATTTTGATTTTTTTTAATTCCCAAAAATGTTTCAAGTTTTATTTTTTTCTCTATGAAATATGAAAAAATTTGCGGCTTATGTTCGTATAAGGTGGACTGCCATTTTATGTATGAAATCCCAGGAATTATGGTGGCTATTAGCGTCGCTCACTTGCAGTAGGTTATCTGTTTGACCCATGCCGCTGTTGTATGTTTCTTTAAGTCTGGCGCTTCGATCTTAACGTGAGAAGTTGACTGTCGCAGTGACCAGCACAGCGCGCCATCGACCACGAGGTCCCAGGATCGATTCATAGCTCATTCGCGCTCTATTTTTTACGTTTTTTCTGCCACGGGAAATGGGCCGGCCTAGGTTAGCGGCACCCTGTGCCATACGTAGGCACTTCGCCGCAACGAGCGGTAAATAGGAAGCTCCCTCTAGGGGTGCCCTTGAGCCCCAAATATGGCGCAGGGGAAGAATTCACGGCCCAAGAAGAAAGCGGCATACGTTGCATGCGACGAGTATCTTACCAGCAGCCCCAAGGTGCCATGTGGTTCGACAAGGAACGCGCTCTCAGCATGTCCCAAATCTGAAATCTCCAGGAATTCTACGATAAACGGTACTGAGGACGCCCCTTTGATGCTCTGCACCCATGCATTCCCGGGAAGTGCATCCGCAACCAAGCAAGCCCAGGCCGCAGGCCTGACAAACGTGATGAGGTTGGGCGCAAGCTGGGCAAGGCTGCATCCGTCGAGCCATGGGTCATCGCCCAGTTGGCATCCTAGAGCCACCCTGGCCAGATGCTCGCTCACCGGTTGGATCGGCAGCTGAAGCCCCGCCCATGGTTTGTCCAAGACTGTTTTATCAAACCACTGCCACCGAATGCGCAACGCATGGTTTAGCGGCGCCAAGTTCAACACCCCAAGTCCGCCGAGTGGGTTTTTTTTTCGAGACAACAAGTTCTGCAGTTTTATAGACAACAATGAGCTCAAAGAAGTCTACATGCATGGGAGGAGATTCACTTGGTCAAACGAGAGAGATGTCCCCACCCTAACCCAAGATTGATAGGGTGCTGGTTTCTGTGGATTGGGACTTGGAGTATCCGGACTGTCTCTTGCAAGCGTTATCCTCGCGCGTATCTGATCATGCTCCACTTCACCTGAACACGGGAGCTTTTTTCTGTCCTAAAAAGAGATTTCGCTTTGAGAATTAGTGGCTTAAGCTCAAAGGGTTCGAGGATGCGATAAGAGAGGCATGGGTCTGTAGCGATTCGATTGTGGATCCTTTCAAGCGTCTCGACGCGCTCGTTAGAAATGTTGCAGAGTCCTTACAGTCATGGGGACAAAGAACGACCGGGAACATCAAGTTACTCATGGCAGTGGCAACTTATGTGATTTGCAGATTCGACAGGGTTCAGGAAGATCGCATTCTCACCGACCAGGAGCTCTGGCTGCGTCGTACTCTCAAGCTGGCGTTGTTGGACATGGCTTCCCTTTTGCGGACTATTGAACGACAGCGCTCCAGAATGAGATGGGTTAAGAAAGGTGATGCCAACACGAAGTTGTTCCAAGCTTTTGCAAACGGCCGGAGAACCAAAAACTTCATTTCGCGAATCAAGGTTGGAGACGAGGTGCACACTGATCAAGACCGTATAGCGGATGCTTTCACTTCTTCCTTTGTGGAGCTTTTGGGGAGGGATCGGTAGCGAATTCACGCTTGACTTGGACGCCCTCGGTTTGCACACTACCGATCTTCAGGAGCTCGAGGAAATCTTCACCGGAGATGAGATCTGGAAGGTGATTAAGGAGATACCGCCGGACCGGGCACCTGGCCCGGATGGATTCACCGGTGCCTTCTACCAAAAGGCTTGGCCCACCATCAAGGGCGACATCATGGTTGGCATCCTGAAGCTGTACGTGGGAGATGGTCGGGGCTTCGCGAAATTAAACAGAGCTCTAATGGTACTCATTCCAAAGAGTAGTGACGCGGAGGAGGTGGGAGATTACCGCCCGATCAGCTTGCCCCATAGCTTTGGCAAGCTCTTCTCCAAAATGATGGCCATCAGAATGAGGAAAAGGCTACCTGAACTTGTCAACGCGAACCAGTCCGCTTCCATTCGTGGAAGAAGCTTACACGACAATTTCCTCTTAGTGAAGCAAATGCGCGAGGAAGATGCATGCCCGCAAAACATCAACCGTCTTTCTGAAGCTTGACATATCACGGGCATTCGACACCATTTCTTGGCCATTCTTGTTTGAAATTCTGAGAGCTAAGGGGTTTGGTGAAAACTTCAGAAAGTGGGTTGCGATCTTGCTTCAGTCCACGTCTTCTAGAGTCATTGTCAACGGGAATCAAGGTTTGAGGTTTGATCACGCTCGCGGGTTGCGCCAAGGAGACCCCAGCTCCCCGCTTCTCTTTGCCATGGCGATGGACGTCCTCTCGGCCCTAATTTGCAAGGCTGCTGCAGTGGGGGTCTTGTCCTCCTTCAACGGTGTGATGGCAAGCCAAAGGCTCTCTCTTTTCACCGACAACGTCGCGCTTTTCGTGCGCCCCACGGAGCCGGATCTCACATGCATAAAAGAAGTCTTACATATCTTTGGACACGCTTCTGGCCTTCGAGTGAACTATCGTAAAACATCGGCAACTTTGATCCGGGGACAGCAAGGGGATCAGGACAGAGTGCAGCAGCTGTTCAACTGTCAAATTGGGCAGTTCCCTTGCAAATACTTAGGGCTGCAACTCAGCATCCACAAGCTCTCCAAAGCGCAATGGCAGCCAATGCTTGATCGGGTCAAGAACTTCTTCTCGGCTTGGCAACATGGCATGATTCAGAGACCCGGGAGACTTGTGCTCGTTAACAGCGTCATCGCGGCCCGCCCCATACACCATTTGCTAGTCATGAAAGCGCCCCAATGGGGTTTTGAAGAAGTGGACAAATGGATGTGTGCTTTTTTCTGGGCTGAGAAAGAGGAGGTAAATGGCGGGCAGTGCTTGGTTGCTTGGCACACCATCTGCAGGCCTAAGTCGTTCGGTGGGCTGGGAGTCAAGAATCTGAGGACCCAAGGCTTGGCCATGCGCGTTCGCTGGGAGTGGCTCAGGAGGACAGATCCCTCAAGGCCTTGGCAAGGGTTACATCTCATGGTGGACAAGGAGGCCAAGGCGGTGTTCGACAGTCTGGTCCACATCAAGGTTGGAGAGGGCAGCAAGATCTTCTTCTGGACGGACAGATGGATTCACGGGTTTGCGGCGAAAGATATCGCCCCTTTGATCGCCGGCATGGTGGACAAGCTCACGAAGAGAAAGAGAACGGTCCGGGATGCGATTTTCGAGGACTCTTGGGTCAATGACATCACGGACGATATATCCTTCACGGCTCACCTGCAGCTCATAAACTTGCAGCATGCCTTGGCGACGATCCAAAGAAATGCTTCGGACGATGATGTTTTCTACTGGCCCTGGAGTGCCTCGGGTTCTTATAGCGCTAAATCCACCTACAGTATGCTATGCCAGGGCATGACTCGGTTTGCCGCTGCCCAATGCATATGGAGAAGTTGGGCGCCTCTCAAGTGCAAAATTTTTGCGTGGCTTGCCTCTCAATACCGGTTATGGACTTCTGACCGACATGCGAGGCATGGTCTCCAAGATACGACTTCTGCATGCTACACTTGCTACCAAGAGGAGGATACAACAGATCATATCCTCGCTAGATGCGTCTACGCGAGGCAAGTTTGGAGTGGTTGCTTCCGGTTGCTTCAAATCAACATCCAAATTCCAAGTTCTGAGGATACTTTCATGGTGTGGTGGGACAAGGCGCGGAAGTCCTTCCATGGAAAGCTCAAGAGAGGTTTTGATTCGCTTGTCATCTTGCCCGCGTGGCACTTATGGAAGCAGAGGAACGCTCGGGTGTTCAACCGCAATGACCAAGTGCGCTCGGAGACCAACCTTGTTCATCTCATACACGAAGAGATCAAGCTTTGGAAGAAGGCGGGCCTAGGAGTTGAGGGGTTAGATCCTTGCGTGAGAGAGTAGGCTTTTGTTGTTTTTAGGAGTCGGAGTTTCCGTTTAGGCTTTCTTGTCTAACCGCGGAGTCTTGTACAACTTTTTCTCCCCTTCTATAAAGATAAGGTACGCTTTTGGCGTACTCTTGAAAAAAAAGAAGAAGAAGCTACGCCGGAGCTTGTCCACACACTTGAAGAACCGCAGGGGGAGGTCCAAAGCCATCATTTAGTGGATGGGCATGGCCGACAGCTTTGAGTTCACGAGCACAAGGCGCCCGACGTGACGAAGCAGCGAGGTCCTCCAGGTCAAAAGCTGGCGAGCGATGTGTGCTAATGTATATATGGTATATGATCGTTTGTGTATCATATCCTGATCGTATAGTGATTGTAGTGATCCTGTATGTTTTAGGGAGAGGAGATCGAACACACTTTGCATTGATCAGCGAGGTTACATTTATACAGAGGGGGAACAGAGGGCGCGAGCCCACGATGGTAGTCGTGGCTGGGCCATGTTCAGAGGAGGCGATCGTGTGTGCTGACTTGTCAAAACTGCACACACGCACGCTCTGCTACTCTACTGTACAAAAACACGTATACAAATACATGAGGTTTAACACCCCCCGCAGTCGTGACGTCGCGAGTGGCGATGCAAAGACTGGATCGAAAGTTGTGGAAGACGTTTGTTGGCAGCCCTTTGATCACCACATCAGCAAACTGTTGCCGCGTAGGAAAATGGAGTACGCGGAAATCACCAAGGGCCACGCGCTCGTAGACGAAGTGGACGTCCAACTCGATGTGCTTGGTCCGCGGTGGTGAACGGGGTTGCTCGAGAGGTACACGGCGGAGATGTTGTCGTAGTAGACCAGTGTTGCAATGGTGACCGTGTAGCGAAGCTCGCCGAGTAGTTGTCGGAGCCAGACGCACTCGGCCATGGCATTGGCCACGCCACGATACTCAGCCTCAGCGCTGGAGCGGGAGACAGTAGGTTGGCGCTTCGAGGACCAGGAGGCCAGAGCATCACCGAGGAATACACAGTAGCCGGAGGTCGACCGACGGGTGTCAAGGCAGCCGGCCCAGTCGGCGTCAGTGTAGACCCAAAGATCCAGAGTCGAGGACGCACGGAGATGCAGCCCAAGCGAAACTGTGCCACGAATGTACCAAAGCGCACGTTTGATCAGGGCGAGACGGCACTCGCACGGATCGTGCATGTGTAGGCAGATCTGTTGGACAGCGTAGGCAAGCTCGAGGCATGTCACCGTGAGCTACTGCAGCGTGCCTACGAGGTTGCGGTAGGCGGTGGGGTCGACGACGCGCGGCCCCTCCGCGGCGGGGAGCTTGGCCTTGTTGTCGAGGCGGGCTTGCGGTTGTCCATGGTGGCCCGCTCAAGGACGTCCTCGGCATACTGCTCTTGGGAGAGGAAGAAGACGGCCGGCGAGCGCGTGACGCGGATGCCCAATAAGTAGTGGAGATCTCCAAGGTCCTTCATAGCGAACTCGGTGGTGAGTGCGGTGATGATACAGTGGAGGAGCGCGGGGGAGGACGTCGTGAGGATGATATCATCCACGTAGAGCAGGAGGTACGTGGCGTCCACGCCACGGGTGGGCATGAATAGCGAGTTGTCCGAGCGCGTCGACATGAATCCGAGGGTGGCAAGGAAGTTGGTGAAGCATAGAACCCATGCGCGCGGCGCATCGATTCAAGCCGTCTGAGGACTTGGATAGGCGGCAAACATGATCCGGCTTGGTGTCGCCGATGAAGACGGCGGGTTGTAAGTAGTACACCTATTCCTCCAAGTTGTCATGGAGGAACACATTCTTCACATAGAGTTGGTGCACGGGCCAATGGAGCGAGGTGGCGAGGGTGAGGACAGTGCGAATGGTGGCGGGTTTCACAACGGGAGAGAATGTTTCCCTGTAGTCGGACGCCTTCGCTTCGTTGAACCCGTGGACCACCCACCATGCCTTGTAGCCTCGAGTGTGCCATCTGCTCGCGTTTTGTGGCGAAAGACCCATTTGCCAGTGCTGATATTAGCTCGGGGTGGTCGTGGAATGAGCTCCCAGTACGGTTGCTGGTGAGGGCAGTGAATTCTTCATGCATGGCGGTGAGCCAGTTGGCGTCACGGAGCGTGCCACGCACCAAGCGGGGAAACCGAAGAGATGTCGCCGGCGGGAGCAGTGGTAGCCACGCAAACGTAATCATTCGCGTACTTGCGTCTAGGGCGGAAGACACCGATGCGAGCACGAGTGACGATTGTACGAGCGCACGACGTGGGTGGATCAAGATGGGATGGTGGAGACGGCGCGGATAAAGGCGAGCCGTCGGATGAGGATCCAAGGGATGCATGCGAGCTAGAGAAGCGCGCAGTGGTGGAGTTTGAAAATGACTCATCCGATGAGGATCGGACCATGGAGGGGTGAGGCACGCGCGCGGAGGTGGTTTGAATGAGGCGTGTCAGATGATGATCTAGCGGCCATATTTGAATCAGCGGCGGGCGTCTTGTGAGGAAGCGATTCTAGAAGGCCGCGGTGTCGCGAGAAGCATGCAAGCGTGGGCACGTCGTTCGGGGCAACCGTGGGCGGCAGGAGCACATACGGGTGCAAGGACGAGGCGTGGAGGCAAGTTCGCTAGAGTGGAGGGAAGGCATGGTGAGAGGTGAGCACGCGGCGGGAAACTGGGTCATAGCAACGATAGCCACGGTGATTGGGCGGGTACCTGATACGTATCCAACGTATCTATAATTTTTTATTGCTCCATGCTATATTATCTACTGTTTTGGACTATATTGGGCTTTATTTTCCACTTTTATATTACTTTTGGGACTAACCTATTAACCGGAGACCCAACCCAGAATTGCTGTTTTTTGCCTATTTCAGTGTTTCGAAGAAACGGAATATCAAACGGAGTCCAAACGGAATGAAACCTTCGGGAACGTGATTTTCTCATCAAATATGATCCAGGAGACTTAGACCCTCCATCAAGAAAGCCACGAGGCGGTCACGAGGGTGGAGGGCGCGCCCCCTGCCTCGTGGGCCCCTCGAAGCTCCACCGACGTACTCCTTCCTCCTATATATACCTACGTACCCCCAAACGATCAGACAAGGAGCCAAAAACCTAATTCCACCGCCGCAACTTCTCAGATCCACGAGATCCCATCTTGGGGCCTGTTCGAGCTCACGGAAGGGAACCCGACCACGGAGGGCTTCTACATCATCACCATAGCCTCTCTGATGAAGTGTGAGTAGTTTACCTCGGACCTTCGGGTCCATAGTTAGTAGCTAGATGGCTTCTTCTCTCTTTTTGGATCTCAATACAATGTTCTCCCCCTCTCTCGTGGAGATCTATTCGATGTAATCTTCTTTTTGCGGTGTGTTTGTTGAGATCGATGAATTGTGGGTTTATGATCAAGATTATCTATGAACAATATTTGAATCTTCTCTGAATTCTTTTAGGTATGATTGGTTATCTTTGCAAGTCTCTTCGAATTATCAGTTTTGTTTGGCCTACTAGATTGGTTTTTCTTGTAATGGGAGAAGTGCTTAGCTTTGGGTTCAATCTTGCGTTGTCCTTACCCAGTGACAGAAGGGGCAGCAAGGCACGTATTATATTGTTGCCATCGAGGATAACAAGATGGGGTATTTATCATATTGCATGAATTTATTCCTCTACATCATGTCATCTTGCTTAAGGCGTTACTCTGTTTTCATTAACTTAATACTCTAGATGCATGCTGGATAGCGGTCGATGACTGGAGTAATAGTAGTAGATGCAGGCAGGAGTCGGTCTACTTGTCTCGGGCGTGATGCCTATATACATGATCATACCTAGATATTCTCATAACTATGCTCAATTCTATCAATTGCTCAACAGTAATTTGTTCACCCACCGTAGAAATACTTATGCTCTTGAGAGAAGCCACTAGTGAAACCTATGGCCCCGGGGTCTATTCTCATCATATTAATCTCCAATCACTTTATTATTGCTTTGCCTTTTATTTTACCTTGCATCTTTACACCAAAAATACCAAAAATATTATCTATCATCTCTATCAGATCTCACTCTCGTAAGTGACCGTGAAGGGATTGACAACCCCTAATCGCGTTGGTTGCGTTGATCTATTGTTTTTGTGTAGGTACGAGGGACTCGTGCGTAGCCTCCTACTGGATTGATACCTTGGTTCTCAATAACTGAGGGAAATACTTACGCTACTTTGTTGCATCATCCTCTCCTCTTCGGGGAAATCCAACGCAAGCTCAAGAGGTAGCAAGAAGAATTTCTGGCGCCGTTGCCGGGGAGTCTTCAAAAGTCAACATACCAAGTACCCATCACAATCCCTATCTTTCGCACTACATTATTTGCCATTTGCCTCTCGTTTTCCTCTCCCCCACTTCACCCTTCCGTTTTATTCGCCCTCTTCTTTTTGTTCGCCTTCTTTTTGCTCTGCTCCCTCTCTATCGCTATGTCTGAAATTGGGGAAATTATCGCCGATATGGGCAATAATAATATCTTAGAAAATTCTGAAGCTCCAGCTGAAGAATCCCCTACCTATCATACAAAAAGATTTCGAATCGGTAGTGGTAATATTATTGGAAAAGGAGTTATTCAAGTTGTTTACTTGTGCCGGTGCTTTGCCTTCTATGGGCGGTTCTATTCTCCATAGAACTAGTAGCCTTGCGGACGCTATTGCCATGCTTATCGTTGAACTTGAAAGGCAATTTATGCATATGCACCCTTCTATACAAAGAATTTTCCTAGAATTTTCTAATATCGAACACTCCTCTCTTAAGCGTGCCGCTACTATCTTTTTGGATCATGAATTCAGATTTATAATAAAAGAAGCCAAAGAAATATTTGCGCATTATAGGGTGGACGCTGGCCGTCCTCCAATAGAATCTATCCTCTTTGATCAAGAAGAAATTATGCGTTTTCAATCTCTTGACTATATTGCTTTCAATGAAAACCTTAGAAAAAAAGGTGCCAACCAATATTTTAATTGATAGAATCTATGAACTTAATGATGATTTGGCTATTCAAAATAATGAGCTAGGATACTCTCTTGAGTGTAGGCTCACAAGGTTCTGTCAAAAGAACACTTATAATGATGAATTGGTTGTGCATTACGAAGGGCCGAAAGAGGAACCTATACCTCCTAAAATTGATTTTGGGGACTTTTGTCCTATTAAATTTAGCCCTTTTGATTAATTTTGCTTGCCTCAAAGAAAACTTGCTGCCGAACGTAGATAATATGAAATGAGTTTCACCTATCTATCCTATTACTACGGTACTATCTAGATCTATCCTTGTTTTTATGCCTAGCTAGGGGCGTTAAATGATAGCGCTTGTTGGGAGGCAACCCAATTTTATTTTAGTTTTTTGTTTTTGTTTCTGTTTAGGAATAAATAATCCATCTACCTTCTGTTTAGATGTGGTTTTATCTTTTAATTAGTGTTTGTGCCAAGTTAAACCTATAGGATCTTCTTGGATGATAGTTATCTGATCTTGCTGTAATTTCCAGAAACTTTCGGTTCACGAAAACAATTATTAAAATTCACCAGAACGTGATAAAATAGTGATTCCAACTGCTGCTTATCAATAAACAAATTTCCTAGGTCTTCCTATTTTGGCTGAATTTTTGGAGTTCCATAAGTTTGCGTTAGTTACAGATTACTAAAGACTGTTCTGTTTTTGACAGATTCTGTTTTTCGTGTGTTGTTTGCTTATTTTGATGATTCTATGGTTAGTAAAATAGTTTATAATCCATAGAGAAGTTGGAATACAGTAGGTTTAACACCAATATAAATAAATAATTAGTTCATTACAGTACCTTGAAGTGGTCTTTTGTTTTCTTTCGCTAACGGAGCTCACGAGATTTCTGTTGAGTTTTGTGTTGTGAAGTTTTTAAGTTTTGGGTGAAATCTTTGGATGGATTATGGAACAAGGAGTGGCAAGAGCCTAAGCTTGGGGATGCCCATGGCACCCCCAAGATAATCCAAGGACACCAAAAAGTCAAAGCTTGGGGATGCCCGGAAGGCATCCCTCTTTAAATCTACTTCCATCGGTAATTTTACTTGGAGCTATATTTTTATTCACCACATGATATGTGTTTTTCTTGGAGCGTCTTGTATGATTTGAGTCTTTGTTTTTTAGTTTACCACAATCATCCTTGCTGTACACACCTTTTGAGAGAGCCATACATGAATTGGAATTTGATAGAATACTCTATGTGCTTCACATATACTTTTTGAGCTATATAGTTTTACTCTATGTGCTTCACTTATATCTTTTGAGATTTATAATTTTGCTCTATGTGCTTCACTTATATCTTTTAGAGCACGGTGGTGGATTTGTTTTAAAGAAACTATTGATCTCTCATGCTTCACTTAGATTATTTTGAGTCTTAAATAGCATGGTAATTTGCTTAATAATAATAATATGCTTAGTATTCAAGATTTGTAAAACTTTATTTTGAGTGCGTTGAATACTAAGAAAAGTTTGATGCTTGATAATTGTTTTGAGATATGAAGATGGTGATATTAGAGTTATGCTAGTTGAGTAGTTGTGAATTTGATAAATACTTGTATTAAAGTTTGTGATTTCCGTAGCATGCACGTATGGTGAACCGTTATGTGATGAAGTCGGAGCATGATTTATTTATTGATTGTCTTCCTTATGAGTGGCGGTCGGGGACGGCGATGGTCTTTTCCTACCAATCTATCCCCCTAGGAGCATGCGCGTAATACTTTGCTTTGATAACTTCTATATGAGTTCTTTATGACTAATGTTGAGTCCATGGATTATACGCACTTTTCCCATCCTTCCACCATTGCTAGCCTCTCTAATACCGCGCACCTTTCGCCGGTATCATACACCCACCATATACCCTCCTCAAAACAGCCACCATACCTACCTATTATGGCATTTCAATAGCCATTCCGAGATATATTGCCATGCAACTTTCCACCGTTCCGTTTATTATGACACGCTCCATCATTGTCATATTGCTAGCATGATCATGTAGTTGACATCGTATTTGTGGCAAAGCCACCGTTCATAATTCTTTCATACATGTCACTCTTGATTCATTGCATATCCGGTACACCGCCGGAGGCATTCACATAGAGTCATATTTTGTTCTAAGTATTGAGTTGTAATTGTTGAGTTGTAAGAAAAATAAAAGTGTGATGATCATCATTTTTAGAGCATTGTCCCAAGTGAGGAAAGGATGATGATTCCCCCACAAGTCGGGATGAGACTCCGGAAGAAAAAAAAAGAGGCCATAAAAAAGAAGAGAAAAGGGCCAAATAAAAAAAATAGTGAAAAAGAGAGAAGTGACAATGTTACTATCCTTTTACCACACTTGTGCTTCAAAGTAGCACCATGATCTTCATGATAGAGAGTCTCTCATTTTGTCACTTTCATATACTAGTGGGAATTTTTCATTATAGAACTTGGCTTGTATATTCCAATGATGGGCTTCCTCAAATTGCCCTAGGTCTTCGTGAGCAAGCGAGTTGAATGCACACCCATGTAGTTTCTTTTGTTGAGCTTTCATATACTTATATCTCTAGTGCATCTGTTGCATGGCAATCCCTACTCACTCACATTGATATCTATTGATGGGCATCTCCATAGCCCGTTGATACGCTTAGTTGATGTGAGACTATCTTCTCCTCCTTTTTGTCTTCTCCACAACCACCATTCTATTCCACATATAGTGCTATATCCATGGCTCACGCTCATCTATTGCGTGAAGATTGAAAAAGTTTTGAAAATGTTATAGTATGAAACAATTGCTTGGCTTGTCATCGGGGTTGTGCATGATTTAAATACTTTGTGTGGTGAAGATAGAGCATATACAGACTATATGATTTTGTAGGGATAACTTTCTTTGGCCATGTTATTTTGAGAAGACATAATTGCTTTGTTAGTATGCTTGAAGTATTATTATTTTTATGTCAATATGAACTTTTGTCTTGAATCTTTCGGACCTGAATATTCATACCACAATTGAGAAGATTTACATTGAAATTATAGCAAGTAGCACTCCGCATCAAAAATTCTCTTTTTATCATTTACCTACTCGAGGACGAGCAGGAATTAAGCTTGGGGATGCCTGATACGTCTCCAACGTATCTATAATTTTTGATTGCTCAATGCTATATTATCTACTGTTTGGACTATATTGGGCTTTATTTTCCACTTTTATATTACTTTTGGGACTAACCTATTAACCGGAGGCCCAGCCCGGTTGTTGTTTTTGCCTATTTCAAGTTTGAAGAAAGCGGAATAACAAACGGAGTCCAAACGGAATGAAACCTTCGGGAGCGTGATTTTCTCATCGAGATATGATCCAGAGACTTGGACCCTCCGTCAAGAAAGCCACGAGGCGGTCACGAGGTGGGCGCCCCTCTAGGGCGCGCCCCCTGTCTCGTGGGCCCCTCAAGCTCCACCGACGTACTCCTTCCTCCTATATATACCCTCGTACCCCAAGCGATCAGATAGGGAGCCAAAAACCTAATTCCACCGCCGCAACTTTCTGTATCCACGAGATCCCATCTTGGGGCCTGTTCCGGAGCTCCGCCGGAAGGGGAACCGACCATGGAGGGCTTCTACATCATCACCATAGCCTCTCCGATGAAGTGTGAGTAGTTTACCTCAGACCTTCGGGTCCATAGTTAGTAGCTAGATGGCTTCTTCTCTCTTTTTGGATCTCAATACAATGTTCTCCCCCTCTCTCGTGGAGATCTATTCGATGTAATCTTCTTTTTGCGGTGTGTTTGTTGAGACCGATAAATTGTGGGTTTATGATCAAGATTATCTATGAACAATATTTGAATCTTCTCTGAATTCTTTTAGGTATGATTGGTTATCTTTGCAAGTCTCTTCGAATTATCAGTTTTGTTTGGCCTACTAGATTGGTTTTTCTTGCAATGGGAGAAGTGCTTAGCTTTGGGTTCAATCTTGCGGTGTCCTTACCCAATGTATAAGGGGCAGCAAGGCACGTATTGTATTGTTGCCATCGAGGATAACAAGATGGGGTATTTATCATATTGCATTAATTTATTCATCTACATCATGTCATCTTGCTTAAGGCGTTACTCTGTTTTCATTAACTTAATACTTGCTACCTCTTGAGCACTGCGTTGGATTTCCCCGAAGAGGAGAGGATGATGCAGCAAAGTAGCGTAAGTATTTCCCTAAGTTTTTGAGAACCAAGGTATCAATCCAGTAGGAGGCTACACGCAAGTCCCTTGTACCTACACAAAAACAATAGCTCCTCGCAACCAACGCGATTAGGTGTTGTCAATCCCTTCACGGTCACTTACGAGAGTGGGATCTGATAGAGATGATAGATAATATTTTTGGTATTTTTGATATAGAGATGCAAAGTGAGAAGTAAAAGGCAAAGTAAAATAGCAAAGCAAATATAAAGTGATGGAGATTGATATGATGAGAATAGACCCGGGGGCCATAGGTTTCACTAGTGGCTTCTCTCAAGAGCATAAGTATTCTACGGTGGGTGAACAAATTACTGTTGAGCAATTGACAGAATTGAGCATAGTTATGAGAATATCTAGGTATGATCATGTATATAGGCATCACGTCCGAGACAAGTAGATCGACTCTGCTGCATCTACTACTATTACTCCACTCATCGACCGCTATCCAAAGATGCATCTAGAGTATTAAGTTAAAAACAGAGTAACGCCTTAAGCAAGATGACATGATGTAGAGGGATAGTTTCATGCAATATGATAAAACCCCCATCTTGTTATCCTCGATGGCAACAATACAATACGTGCGGTGCTGCCCCTTCTGCCACTGGGAAAGGACACTGCAAGATTGAACCCAAAGCTAAGCACTTCTCCCATTGCAAGAAAACCAATCTAGTAGGCCAAACCAAACTGATAATTCGAAGAGACTTGCAAAGATAACCAATCATGCATAAAAGAATTCAGAGAAGATTCAAATATTATTCATAGATAGACTTGATCATAAACCCACAATTCATCGGTCTCAACAAACACACTGCAAAAAGAAGATTACATCGAATAGATCTCCACAAGAGAGGGGGAGAACATTGTATTGAGATCCAAAAAGAGAGAAGAAGCCATCTAGCTAATAACTATGGACCCGAAGGTCTGAGGTAAACTACTCACACTTCATCGGAGGGGCTATGATGATGTAGAAGCCCTCGTGATGACGGCCCTCTCCGTGAGCTCTAACAGGCCCCAAGATGGGATCTCATGGATCTGAGAAAGTTGCGGCGGTGGAATTAGGTTTTGGCTCCGTGATTCGATCGCTTTGAAGTACGTAGGTATATATAGGAGGAAGGAGTACGTCGGTGGAGCAACAGGGGGCCCACGAGGCAGGGGGTGTGCCCTAGGGGGGTGGCGCCCCCCACCCTCGTGACCGCCTCTGTTACTTCTTGGAGTAGGGTCCAAGTCTCCTGGATCACGTTCGGTGAGAAAATCACGTTCCCGAAGGTTTTATTGCGTTTGGACTCCGTTTGATATTCCGTTTCTTCGAAACACTAAAATAGGCAAAAAAACAACAACTCTGGGCTGGGTCTCCGGTTAATAGGTTAGTCCCAAAAATAATATAGAAGTGGAAAATAAAGCCCAATATAGTCCAAGACAGTAGATAATATAGCATGGAGCAATAAAAAATTATAGATACGTTGGAGACGTATCAATACTCTAGATGCATGCTGGATAGCGGTCGATGAGTGGAGTAATAGTAGTAGATGCAGGCAGGAGTCGGTCTACTTGTCTCGGACGTGATGCCTATATACATGATCATACCTAGATATTCTCATAACTATGCTCAATTACATCAATTGCTCAACATGAATTTGTTCACCCACCGTAGAAATACTTATGCTCTTGAGAGAAGCCACTAGTGAAACCTATGGCCCCCGGGTCTATTCTCATCATATCAATCTCCAATCACTTTATTATTGCTTTGCCTTTTATTTTACCTTGAATCTTTACACCAAAGATACCAAAAATATTATCTATCATCTCTATCAGATCTCACTCTCGTAAGTGACCATGAAGGGATTGACAACCCCTAATCACGTTGGTTGCGTTGAGCTATTGTTTTTGTGTAGGTACGAGGGACTCGCGCGTAGCCTCCTACTGGATTGATACCTTGGTTCTCCAAAACTGAGGGAAATACTTACGCTACTTTGCTGCATCATCCTCTCCTCTTCGGGGAAATCCAACGCAAGCTCAAGAGGTAGAAGTACCCAAGGAAGACGCAGGTGATCGAGATGTGATCGAGTTTGTGGTGAGAGGTGGAAGTTGTGTTGGGGTAGTGATGCGACCCCATCTTCAAAGAAGAGGGAGTACAAGGGGAGGTCCGATCTTCACGGCATAGGATCGATAAATGGATGGGGATAACTAGCTGCAAGCAGCCGAAAAATGGAAAATAAGAGATTATGACCCGACGAGGAGGAGGCTCACCGAGGCTTGCAATCCGAACATTCGCCGATCCACAACCCGCAATACTACCCCACACAACCACGCTCAAGTCATGGAGCACGGGATAGGTGCAATCCGCAAGGGAAACCACGAACTCTAATCCACACAACACGATCTAGTTGTGGAGCACGAATTAGGAGCAATTTCTCAAGGAATCACGAGAATTAGGATAACAAGAGCTCTCCAATCTCAGGAGGAGTCTATGTCTTTGGTCTTTGATAGAAATGGCAAAAGTTCCCAACAAAGGGTAGAGCTAGCCTATTTATAATCGGGACAACCCCCCTGGATAGGTGTGAAAGAGAACTAGCTTCTGGAACCAGCTTAGGTGTGAAAGTGAACCGGCTTTGTTTGATTAAATGGTTTCAAGACTTAATGAGGTAGCTTCTGGAAAACTCTCGTTGGGGTGGTTGGCAGTTCCCGACCAAACATTGTTCATTGGGGTCGAACAATGTTTCCTTCATCAAAAAACTCGAGTTCTGGAAAACTTTCGCAAGTTGGGAAATCCAAACTCGTGCAAAACATTGTTTTGTTAGAATCGGAACAATGTTTCTTCAGCAGACAACTCATTCTTCATGAATTCCTAACTTATTTTCCTCGCTATAAAACATTGTTTTGCACGGACTGAAATGTTTTTGGCCTTCTTCGCTATCACACCTGAGTTCAACCAACAACAAAGGAGGTAAATGCACAACCATGTTTTCAAGGTCAAATGATAGACTTAAGTTAGCGTTGACCTGATCATGTATTTGCATTGCACGACTTCTTGTGATTGGACTGTTGATGGTTGGTGGTGTGGTGCCCATGGTTGGGATGTCCTCATCATCCTCCCCCTTTTGAGAAGGAGTCGTCCTCGACTCTAAAGGCCCAAAGTATGGGGAAAGATCGGAGACATTGAAGGTTGGGCTAACACCATATTCTGCTGGAAGATCGATCTTGTAAGCATTGTCGTTGATTCTCTCGAGCACCGCAAATGGTCCATCGCCGCGTGGATGCAACTTGCACTTGTGTTGCTCAGGAAAACGGTCCTTACGAATGTGTACCCACACCAAATCGCCTTACTGGAACACCAGCTTCTTCCTGGTCTTGTTTACCCGCTTCGCATATTGTTTAGTCATTTTCTCAATGTTCTCCTTTGCCTGGGCATGAAGTTTCTTGACGAAATCATCACGCTTACTTGCATCAAGGCTAGTTCATTCCTACAGTGGCAAAGGCAAAAGATCGATGGGAGCAATAGGTTTGAAGCCATAAACAAGTTCAAATGGGCAAAATTTAGTGGTCGAATGTACCGCCGTGTTATACGCGAACTCCACATGAGGTAGGCACTCTTCCCACATCTTCAAATTCTTCTTGAGGACTGCTCGCAACATCATGGACAACGTCCGGTTGACAACTTCAGTCTGTCCATCAGTTTGTGGGTGTCATGTCATGGAAAATAGGAGCTTGGTGCCAAGTTTTCCCCACAAGGTGTCTTCCAAAAGTAGCTCAGAAATTTGGTGTCACGTTCTGACACAATCGTGCGTGGTACTCCATGTAGCCGCACAATTTCCCTGAAAACAGATCAACAATGTGTGAAGCATCATCGCTCTTATGACATGGGATAAAATGTGTCATTTTGCTAAAGCGGTCAACTACCACAAACACCGAGTCACTCCCCCTCTTAGTCTGTGGTAAACCAAGAACAAAATCCATAGAAATATCTTCCCACGGAGTATTCGGGATAGATAGAGGAGTATATAAACCATGAGGATTCAAGCGGGACTTAGCTTTGTGACAAATCTCGCATCTCATCACGTAGCATTCCACGTCACGTCTTATTCGCGGCCAAAAGAAGTGATCAACGAGCACACTTTCAGTTTACTTGGCTCCAAAATGTCCCATGAGACCACCAGCGTGAGCCTCCTGCAAGAGCAACAAACGAACAGAACAATCTGGGATGCACAATTTGTTAGCTCAAAATAGAAATCCATCATGCAAGTGAAACTTCACCCCTCCCTTTCCCTTGTTACACTTTGGGTTCAGCAAAGTATGAGTCGTTAGCATACAATTCTTTGATGCTTCCTAAACCAAAGATTTTAACATCAAGTTGGGAAAGTAAAATGTGACGCCTAGACAATGCGTCGGCAACAACATTATCCTTCCCTTTCTTGTACTTGATAATATAAGGAAAAGACTCTATGAACTCACTCCATTTTGCATGTCTACGGTTCAGTTTAAGTTGGCTCTTAAGATGTTTTAAAGATTCATGGTCAGAATGTATTACAAACTCTTTTGCCCACAAGTAAAGCTGCCAGGTTTCCAAAGATCGAACAAGTGCATACAATTCTTTATCATAGACGGAATAATTAAGAGTTGGACCATTAAGCTTCTCACTAAAATAGGCGATGGGTTTACCTTCTTGCATTAGTACTCCACCAATGCCAACCCCACTTGCATCACATTCGATCTCAAATGTCTTACCAAAATCAGGAAGTGAAAGCAATGGGGCTGATGTCAATCTCATCTTCAGTTCCTGGAAGGACTTGTCTTGGGCATCACCCCATTGGAATGGAGTGTATTTCTTCGTTAACTCATTCATTGGTGCAGCAATGGTGCTGAAATCCTTCACGAACCGGCGGTAGAAACATGCAAGTCCCAGGAAGCTACGTACTTGGCTCACATTTTGTGGAGGCATCCACTCATGAATAGCCTTGATCTTCTCTTCATCAACCTCCACACCTTTTGCTGAAACAACAAAGCCAAGAAACACAACCTTGTTTGTGCAAAATGCGCAGTTTTCCACGTTAGCATACAACTTTTCCTCCTGTAGGACAGCAAGCACACATTTTATATGCCCAACATGATCCTCCAAAGTTTTGCTATAATCAAGATGTCATCAAAGTAAACCACTACAAAATGGCCAATGAAGGATCTAAGCACATGATTCATCAATCTCATCAAAGTACTAGGTGCATTTGTTAATCCAAAAGGCATAACCAACCATTCATACAAGCCAAATTTTGTCTTAAAAGCATTTTTCCATTCATCACCCGCTTTCATTCTTATTTGGTGGTAACCACTTCGCAAATCAATTTTGGAAAATATGGTGGAGCCACAAAGTTCATCAAGCATGTCATCGAGCCTAGGAATAGGGTGGCGATATCTCACAGTTATGTTGTTAATGGATCTACAATCAGTGCACATGCGCATGGTACCGTCTTTCTTTGGAACTAAAAGAATGGGAACAACACAAGGAGAAAGACTTTCCCTTACATACCCTTTGTTAAGAAGATCTTCTACTTGCCTCTGAATTTCCTTCGTCTCCTCTGGGTTTGCTCGATACGGTGGCCGGTTTGGTAGTGGGGCATGTCGGTGTCAAAACCGGCGGATCTCGGGTAGGGGATCCCGAACTGTGCGTCTAAGGCTGATGGTAACAGGAGGCGGGGACACAATGTTTACCTGTGTTCGGGCCCTCTCGATGGAGGTAATACCCTACTTCCTGCTTGATTGATCTTGATGATATGAGTATTACAAGAGTTGATCTACCACGAGATCGTAGAGGCTAAACCCTAGAAGCTAGCCTATGATTATGATTGTTGTTGTCCTCTGGACTAAATCCTCCGGTTTACATAGACACCGGAGGGGCTAGGGTTACACGTAGTCGGTTAAAGGGAGGAGATCTACATATCCGAACTGCCAAGCTTGCCTTCCACGCAAAGGAGAGTCCCACCCGGACACGGGACGAAGTCTTCAATCTTGTATCTTCATAGTCCAACAGTCCGGCCAAAGTATATAGTCCGGCTGTCCGAGGACCCCCTAATCCAGGACTCCCTCAGTAGCCCCTGAACCAGGCTTCAATGATGACGAGCCCGGCGCGAAGATTGTCTTCGGCATTGCAAGGCGGGTTCCTCCTCCGAATACTCCATAGAAGATTTTGAACACAAGGATCGTGTCCGCCTGTGCAAAACAAATTCCACATACCACCGTAGAGAGCATATTATTCCACAAATCTAATCTACTGACAACTTTTCATAACGTGACGTCCTGCCGTGGCTCGGTCATTACGAGCTGTTTTTCCCTGCCTGCCACTGCACGTGTTGCGAGGCGGTTTTATAGGCACGTCTTGTCGAAGCAGAGATCGTGTTCCCCTTATCATGGGATTCTCATCAATATGGATATGGGTAACCCAACCGTGCCATCAATCGCGGCGCTTGGGGAATAAGCGATTTCAGGGGGCAAGTAGGGAGGCGCGTAGTTTCTACAGCCTTTATAAAGGGACAAGGACTCCTCTTTTTTACCCACGCCTTCTTCTTCCCCTGCCCATCCATTCTCGCGCACTCGAGCTCCAGCGCCCAAGTTCTTATTTTTCCGCAAAGCCATTCCAAACATGTCCGGAGTGGGAGGCAAGTGGATGGTCTCCTCCGTTACGGAGGAGCACATTACGAAGCTCCGGGAAGCCGGATACCTGGCCGCAAACATCGCGCACCGGCTCCCAGACGCGGGGCAGATCATCCCTACTCCAGAACCCCATGAGAGGGTTGTATTCCTCACCCACTTCGTCCGCGGGCTGGGATTTCCCCTCCACCCATTTGTCCGCGGGCTCATGTTCTACTACGGGCTGGACTTCCATGATCTGGCCCCCAATTTCATCCTCAACATCTCGGCGTTTATCGTCGTGTGCGAGGCCTTCCTCCGCATCAAGCCCCACTTCGGCCTGTGGCTGAAGACCTTCAATGTGAAACCAAAGGTGGTGGTCGGCCAGCAAGCGGAGTCTTGAGGCGCCATGGTGGAAAAAATGCCCAACGCCACCGCTCAAGGCTCCTATGTGGAGACCGTGAAGGGGTGGCAATCGGGTGGTTCTACATCACCGAGCAGCGCGACACCAAGCGGGTGGCGGCCCCCGAATTTCGATCCGGCATCCCCATGCGGCTCACCTCCTGGAAAGAGAAGGGCCTATCCTGGGGTTCATCGGTGGAGCTGACCGGACTCCAGAACTGTGTTAAAAACATGATAAGTAAGAAAATCAAGCTTGTCAATGTGGTCCAGGTCATGCTCTTCCGCCGGATCCTTCCGGGTCAAAGATGGGCATTCAATATGTGGGAGTTCGACCCGCCCAAGCACCAGACGCTGCGAGAGATTTTCGACATGATGCACCAAGACGTTTGGAAGGTGCTGTTCAAGGTCGCCGAGGTACCTCCTCCCCTTACCGAGGATCGCGGACTCAGTGCAAAGTGCCCTGCCAATCCGGTAAGCTATTTATATCTCATAAGATGTTCCTTTCCCCAGTATAATCATGTGAGGAATCTGAACCTCCATGCCATTTTAACAGTACTGGGTAGCGACAGCGGAGCAGATCGATTGTCCGGCCCCACTGTCGGAAGATCCAGCAAGGGCTCTCTTAACGGAGATGCTGGTTCCAGCGCCCTATGAGGCGTCGGAGAAGAAGGCCAAGAAGAAGGCTGCGGGGACCAGTAAAGGTCTCCGGTGCAAGGTCGTACCGGACTCATCGTCCAAAAACACCGAGGCGCACTCCTCCCATGAAAACAAGGAGGAGGAAGAGGAAAGTTCTCCCCCCAACCAGGGGAGACAAGAAAAGGAAGGCCGCCCCATCTGGGGAGGCCGAAGGGTCCAAGAAGGGAAGGACCCTCCTTCCGGACTACTCCACAACAGCCGCTTACAGCGACGAGGAGTGGTTGCCCAGGGACAAGCCCCTGGCGAAGTCGTAAGTATCCGGATACCATAATAGTTCTGGTATGTTTTGTTTTATTGCTTCTTATCATGCCAAACATGATCATGCAGTCCATCCAAAGCCCATATCGACGTATCCTCTTCGGATGAGTCTTTGGGCCAGTCGGCGATGAACAACGATTCACTCCCGACCGCCACCTCCCCCCTCCCTACGGACGACGTCGAGGTGTTGTCTCATAGGGCCTTTGAACCAAGGGAGATAGTTCGAGGCGCCCCAAAGGCGACATCCCGAGATCTTTGGGCGCATGGGGGGCAAGACTCCCGTGGGCTCTAATGACGGGGGCAGCAAGTCTGGCCCCCAGCCGGATATTGCGCCGGAAGCTCCAGTGGTTCCGGATTCTGTCAGGCCTTTGTCCATCCAGAGGCATCGGACAACTTGCTGGAAGCACTTCGCGGCACTTCCATTGACGAAGAGCGTCACACTATCATGAGTGCGGTGGTCGAGAAGGTTCGGTCCGCCAAAAGCGGACTGACTGAAGCCTGTGTCAGCCTCCTAACAGGCTTTGAGGTGAGTAATAAAATTATGAGAAAATGTTATAGCATAGACAGTAGCCCCTGATGCTCTGTTTGGTGTTCGCAAAGAAAGGCCAAACAGAGGATCAAATAATAATCACAGGAGTCTAATCAGAATATGTCTATGTGAATAAGCAGGCTTCGCTGCTGCCGCCAGATCGTCTGGAGGTCTCCGAACTGAAGCGGGACATTCAGTGGTCCGAGGAAGAGCTCGGCCTTACCAAGAGGCAGCTCGAAGAGAACAAAGGTAAGTAATACCCCGTCTGTATATTGATAATGAAAAAGGAAGGTGGTTATTAGATCATAGGATCGTCATGAATTTCGCTAGGGGCCACGACCGAAGTGGCGGCCCTGAAGAAGGCGTTGTTCGAGGCCGAAGACAAAGCGGACAAGGAGCGCACCGAGTGCGAGAAGCAAGAGGCCCGAGTCGGCGAGGTTCAGCAAGAGCTCCAGGATTTGTCAATAAGTACGAGTCCTTGGAGCGTGACTCTAAGACGCAAGGGTCCGAGCTTGCGAAGGCCCTCGAGAACGCACAAAATGCCAAGGCCGGAGCCCAAAAGGCCCTCCAGGAGATTAACGCGGTCAAGAAGATAGCGGTGGGTAAGGCATTCATTATGCAAAGCAAGAATGTGAAGGAAACTTTCCTTTTACTTACCCGAATTTGGAGCTCTCCAGGAGCGTTCGCAGATCTACCCAGCAGCGTATCGGATGCCGCGAAGTTCTACCGGGTCGAGGAAGGGAGCTCGACGGAGAAGTTGTTCTGGTCTCAATATACTGGGACCGAACATCCGATGCCCTTGAGCGACCAGTTGAAGCAACCGGTCGAAGCTTCACACAAGGCGGCCGAACTGGCCATGAAGGGTCTCATAGTCCGGATGTGACCTAGCGAGCCCCTGCCTGGCAGCCACTTCGGCCTGGTAAAGCGGCTTGTGAATGCCTGCCCACGGTTTGAAGTCATAAAGCGGTCCGTATGCATTGAAGGTGCGTGCAGGGCCTTTGCCCGTGCGAAAGTGCACTGGGCGAAGATGGACGCCGAGAAGCTGGTTAAGGAGGGGCCGCCGGAGGGCAAGGAGCATCGCCACCCCGAAAAGTATTATGACAGTGTCCTGAAGGGTGCTCGCCTTGTGGCGGAGGAATGTGCTAAGGATGTAATATTTGAATGAATGTACTCATGTGATCCTGTAATATGAAAACGAGTTCATGTGCGCTATATAATGCTTGTTGATTTAAAATATTACCTTCTGTGTGGCCGTTTATAAAATCTGAGAGTTGGCTAGTCGTCAGCTTCTGCCCCCATGTAACTAGTACTGAGGTGTTCGGGATATATCTTAAACACTCTTTATCCAAAAAAATTGGTCCTTTAAGGAGGTGTTTAGCGCAGCGAACAAGGCAATCAGACTATAAAGCTTTATCACTCTCACTTAGCCATAGAAGTCTACAATTTTAAATTTTGGCGAAGCCCCTAGTATTCGAAAGGCCGAACTTGGGGCGCTATGTACGCCTAAATCAGACAAGGCCAACTCCTCGCCCGAAGCGGAAAAAATCTTTAAGGATTTGAGACCTCTCGAACAGCGACCAGCTCTCGCCGCATCATGACAGTCAGTTTTCGGCTTTCTCTACTGAGGTGCTCGTCTGGAAGAACCGGGACACAATCGCAGTAGTTCTCCCAGTGCTACCTTAGCCGATATAGCGGAACGTAAGGTACCAAAACATGGGAGCCGGGCAAACCCAACTATTGACCCAAGACATGATTCGGAGTTGATGCATATAATGCTATAAGTTCGGGGTGCCGCACTGTCAAAAGTGTTCAGACTTTTTCTTGCCGTGTTATGGGGTACACTGAAGCCCTTGGCGCACTGGACGTATCAGAATGTAAGGGTGCAATTTGTCGTAAATAAGCAGACAGGGAAAAAAGATGAAGGAATGCAATAATGAGCTAATGTTGTGCATTGTTATTTAAATGATACGTCAAAGCGTATGTATACAAGTAGTGCAATAAGTAAAAATATGACTATTTGACATGTCCTATCCAAGGGCAAGCTGCGTGTGGGTATGTAAAACAGGTATAGCGATCGTTATCAGAGACCACCTGGGGATTCCCTTGTACGTCAGAGCTTCTTGCTTCCTTGGTGTTTCCTTCCCGTGACGGGTCCGATAATCAGGCGATCGGAGAGGGCCTTCAGAGAATAGGGGCCTTCAAGGAAGAAAATGTTAAAGATATACGGGTCCTGAGGCGGTTGAGCCGCATTGTGGGCCGTGCCATAGCCGTGCCCCCGCCTATGCCCATGGTATCTTGAGTGCGTAATTATGTACGCGCGGCATTAATTTCGCCGCTTGACTGGGACTAGGACGGAGGCCGAATTGCTAGGCGAGCTCTGAACATGCTGGGCGATCCTGTTGCAGGGTACTCCGGACTCGCATGAAGGTGTCCGGGGTTTTTTCGCCGAATTGGTGGTTTGTCTCAGAAGGCTGCTTTGCACTTCTGCTGCGAGGGCTGCAGTGTGCTCCTCCGTACGGAGCAAGCGTTATGTGTTTCATTAACTGTTATAACCCCACGAGGTCCTAGCATTTTGAGCTTAAGGTATGCATAATGCGGTACCGCATTGAATCTGGCGAATGCGGTTCGTCCAAGCAGTGCATGATAGCCACTGCGGAAGGGGACGATATCGAAGATTAACTCCTCGCTTTGGAAGTTGTCCGGAGATTCGAAGACCACTTCCAGTGTGACTGAGCTCGTGCAATGTGCCGTTACACCTGGGGTGACACCTTTAAAGGTGGTTTTGGTGGGTTTGATCCTCGAGGGGTCTATACCCATTTTGCACACTGTATCCTGATAGAGCAGGTTCAGGCTGCTGCCACCGTCCATAAGGACTCGAGTGAGGTGAAATCCGTCAATGATGGGGTCAAGGACCAATGCGGCGGAACCGCCATGATGGATACTGATGAGGTGGTCCCTACGATCGAAAGTGACCGGACAAGAAGACCATGGGTTGAACTTTGGGGCGACTGGCTCCATCGCATAGACGTCCCTTAGTGCACGCTTCCGTTCCCGCTTGGGAATATGGGTTGCGTATATGATGTTCACCGTTTTCACTTGGGGAGGAAATTTCTTCTGTCCTCCTGTGTTCAACGGCTGGGGCTCCTCCTCGTCGTCGCTATGCAGCCCCTTTTCCTTGATTTCGGCATTCAACTTGCCGGCTTGTTTGAACACCCAACATTCTCTGTTGGTGTGGTTGGCTGGTTTATCGGGGGTGCCGTGAATTTGACACGAGCGATCGAGTATGCGGTCCAAGCTGGACGGGCCCAGATTGCTTCTTTTGAACAGCTTTTTCCGCTGACCGGATTTAGAGCCACTGAATCCGGCATTGACTGCCGTGTCTTCGGCGTTGTCACCATTGTTGCGGCGTTTGTGTCTGTTGCGACGTGGCTTGCCGTTGCTATCTCTGGCATCTGAATTGCCAGGATTTCTTGACGTGTTGTTGTTGCGAGCCAGCCAGCTGTCCTCGCCCGCACAAAAGCGGGTCATGAGGGTCGTGAGGGCTGCCATGGACTTCGGTTTCTCTTGGTCGAGGTGTCGGGCCAGCCACTCGTCACGGATGTTATGCTTAAATGCCACTAAGGCCTCGACATCCGGACAGTCGACAATGTGGTTCTTTTTAGTTAGGAACCGAGTCCAGAATTTCCTGGCTGACTCCCCGGGCTGTTGGGTTATGTGACTCAAGTCATCGGCATCCGATGGTCGCACATAAGTGCCCTGGAAGTTGTCAAGGAATGCATCTTCCAAGTTCTCCCAACTGCCAATGGAGTTTGCCAGCATGCTATTCAGCCAATGCCGAGCCGGTCCTTTGAGTTTTAGTGGGAGGTACTTGATGGCATGTAGATCGTCACCGCGGGGTCTGTGGATGTGGAGGAGGAAATCTTCAATCCATACCGCAGGGTCTGTTGTACCATCATATGATTCAATTTTTACGGGTTTAAACCCTTTTGGGAATTCGTGATCCATTACTTCGTCAGTGAAGCATAGGGGGTGTGCGGCACCTCTGTGCTGGGCTATGTCACGACGCAGTTCATACGAGTCTTGTCTACTGTATTTGGCCCGGCCGGATTTGCTTTTTGTATATCCGGCGTGACGGTCGTCGTCACGCATTGGGGCGCGCCCCCGTGATCCGTAGATCGATCTTGTATGTCCTGCTTTGTTTTCCAAAACGTCTCACAGGTCCTATGTGTTGCCTCGGGCCTTGGTGTTTTTGTTTGACTGGCGACGGGGTGCGGGCTGGACTTCAGGCTGATATGCCGCTTTGTCTGGGCCACGAGGTGGCCGGTCAACCGCATCATACGCTGGTAGTGTAGGCTTTAATGCTTCCTCCTCGAGTTGGGGTAACAACCTGCGCTTTGGGTAACTTTTGGTTGGGCGCTCGAGTTTGTATTCCTCGGCTGCCAGTACCTCAGTCCATCTATCCGCTAGCAGATCTTGGTCAACTTGAAGCTGTTGTTGCTTTTTCTTCAGGCTTTTTGCTGTGGCTATAAGCCGGCGCTTGAAGCGCTCCTGCTCGACGGGATCCTCAGGCACGATAAATTCTTCGTTGTCGAGGCTCACCTCGTCTTCGGAGAGGGGCATGTAATTGTCATCCTCTGATTCTCCGTCTGCTGCCTGTTCCTTAGGGCTAGCTTGCCCATCCTCCCGCTCGAAGCCTAGCTGGAGGGCATTGTCTTCGTCTTCAGCACTGTCCGCAGCGTTATTGTCTCTTGTGTCGGTATCGCTGCTTTTGCTATGGTGGGGCTTAGAGCGGCGCCGATGACGCCGGTGCTTAGATTGCTTCTCGAGGGGATTATCCTTCGTTGCCTTATTGCCATCGCTTTCTTTGGGGGTGTCCACCATGTATATATCATATGATGAGGTGGCAGTCCGGTATACGTAGGCGGTGGTTCCTGTTCTTCTCCTGCATCATCGTCCATACCGTCGATGTCTTCGGAGTCAAAATTGAGCATGTAGGTTAAGTCGTCGACAGTGGCTATTAAGTGGGTGGTGGGTGGGGAATGAATTTCTTCATCATCCGCTTCCCACTCAAGCCGAACATAGTTCGGCCGAGGGTCTCCTGACAAGGAGAGAGACCTCAATGAATTTAGCACGTCGCCCAAGGGCGAGTGCTGAAAGATATCCGCTGAGGAAAACTCCATGATCGGTGCCCAATCAGATTCGATAGGCACGGACATAGGCGGTTCGGAGCCCGTGGCCGGGGACGAATCCAAGGGTCCGGCAACATAGGTCACATAGGAGGTGAAGTCAGTATTCGGCTCTATCGCCGCTGAGTGTGCGGCCTCCGTGGTGGGGTCCATCCGCCCATCCTCGAACGACGCGATCTGCTTCGAATTGAGGGCCGGAGTAGCCACAGGTGTGATCTCCCGAACACCGTCCGACGGCAGAGCTAAGTCATGCTCGTCATGACTGCGCGGCGCACCTGACATGGGCTCGAATCCGTCGAAGATCAAGTCTCCGCGGATGTCGGCAGTATAGTTCAAGCTTCCAAACCTGACCTGACGGCCAGGGGCGTAGCTCTCGATCTGCTCCAGATGGCCAAGCGAGTTGGCCCGCAGTACGAAGCCGCCGAATACGAAGATCTGTCCAGGGAGAAAAACCTCACCCTGGATCGCATCGTTGCCGATGATCGAAGGAGCCATCAAGCCTTTATCGTGACGGCATAGTGGAACTATCAATGAAAGAACCAATGTCGGTGTCAAAACCGGCGGATCTCGGGTAGGGGGTCCCGAACTATGCGTCTAAGGCTGATGGTAACAGGAGGCGGGGACACAATGTTTACCTGTGTTCGGGCCCTCTCGATGGAGGTAATACCCTACTTCCTGCTTGATTGATCTTGATGATATGAGTATTACAAGAGTTGATCTACCACAAGATCATAGAGGCTAAACCCTAGAAGCTAGCCTATGATTATGATTGTTGTTGTCCTATGGACTAAACCCTCCGGTTTATATAGACACCGGAGGGGGCTAGGGTTACACAGAGTCGGTTACAAGGGAGGAGATCTACATATCCGAACTGTCAAGCTTGCCTTCCACACAAAGGAGAGTCCCAACCGGACACGGGACGAAGTCTTCAATCTTGTATCTTCATAGTCCAACAGTCCAGTCAAAGTATATAGTCCGGCTGTCCGAGGACCCCCTAATCCAGGACTCCCTCAGGGCGCGCGGAACCAAGTCGATTTGGTGCTCAATGCCCTGCTTCGGTGGCAACCCAGGTGGTACCTCCATGGGAAACACATCCTCATACTCCTGCAAAAGATCAAAAACAACACTAGAATGAGTTGAGGGTAAGTTGTTAGCAGCCAATAAAGTTTCCTTGTACACGAGTACAAAGAATGGAGTATTAGGTTCTCTCAATTCCCGTAGATCCCTTTTCCTAGCCATCATAACTAATCCCTGTTTTTCCCGGGGCTTGTTCATACTTGACTATGGAGCTTTTGGATGTGGAAACATTCCCTCACTATGTTGGTGGCTCACTCGTTGTGTATGATCACTCTCTCCCTTTTTCTTTCCTTTTCTTTTCATCTCATCAAGATAGACTTCCTCGGGTGTCATGGGCAGCCAAGTGAACTTTTCTCCTCTATGGACAAAACATAAGCGATTTGCACGCCCGCTGATTTGCACATCACGGTCATGCAACCATGGTCGCCCAAGGAGCAAGTGACAAGCATGCATCGGAACCACATCACACTCAACATCATCCTGATATGTCCCTACTAAAATTGGTATTTGCACGCTACTAATCACCTTAATTGCGCCGCAATCATTCAGCCATTGCATGTGGTATGGGTGTGGGTGACGTTTTGTTTGCAATTGAAGCTTCTCGACCATCTCTGTACTTGCAATATTGTTGCAGCTACCACTATCAACAATCACTCGACATATCTTGGAGTTGATAAGGCAACGGGTGTGGAAAAGATTATGTCGCTGCCCCTTTTCCTCCTCCACAACCTGGGCGTTAAGTGAACGACATACAACCAAAGCTTCTCCATCAAGTTCCTCATGAGATAAAATAGTTCCTCCTACTTCCCAACCTTGCTCCTCTTCCACTTCATCATTGCCACCTTCAGGGTCACTTTCAGACTCCCATTCACCTCTTTCATTGATGATCATAGTTCTTTTGCTTGGACCCGAAGAAATATGACCTCTTCCTTTGCACTTGTGGCATTGAATGTTGTTGCTGCGTGTAGAACTCTTTTTTGGAGGTGGAGCAGAGGATACTCCTGTTGTAGCTGATGACCTCTTATCTTGATTGCGAATAGCAGGTGAGGAAGCAATCGAGGCATGTGGGTGTATAGGTGGTGCACCCTCAAATCGACAACCATATGGTTGTTGTGCTCGCTGCCATGAGCGTGTGGTGGTGCGGCCTTGGAAAGCACGAGTATGACCATTACACATATTCTTCTTCTCAACTCTTATAGCTTGACATACCACATCTTGTAACGTATCATAAGGAAACATCTCCACAAAATTTGTTACTTCATCATTCAGCCCATGTAAAAATCTCGCCATCTTTGCCTCATCACTTTCATGGGTTCTTGTTCGTATTAGAAGAACCTCCATCTCTTTATAGTACTCCTCAACAGTGTGGGAACCTTGAGTGAGCCCCTGCAACCGCTTGTACAATTGCCTCTCATAGTATGATGGAACAAAACGGCGCCTCATGACTTCCTTCATCAAAGTCCAGCTGCGGATATGATTATTGCCTGACATCAACCGATCGTCTTGCAGCTGATTCCACCATGTAAGAGCATAACCAGAGAACTCCATAACAGCAAGACCAACTCTCTTGGCTTCAGAAAAACCATGGATGCAAAAGATTTGATCACACTTCTCTTCCCACTCAATATATGCATCCGGATCCTCTTTTCCCGTGAATGATGGCACATGTAGCTTCACTCTCGCTTGATTGTCACGATCATCCTGATCACGACGGTCGTAATGATGACCATTGCGACCAAAAACAGCACCACGGTGAGGCGGGGAGTAGGGTTCATAGTCCCCCATGCCTTCATCTTCGTCACCATGCTCGGAGAGATCTTCAAGGAAGATGGCATCACCATCATGTGCTGCTCGTCGCCGGTGATCAGCAGCAAACCCGCGGAGGTCATGGCCTCGCCTACGAGCTTCTCCTCCATGCAGCCCACCCTCACGGGGGGCAGCAAAGTCGCCACGCCTCCGTTCAGCACAAACAGCAGGGGCGCCATGGGCATCAGCTCCTACCGCTCTTCCACGACCAACATGGCGATCGTCATTTCCTTGACGTTGCCGGTTGTCGGTAGCCAGCGAGGCAGCGGGGTTGTGTTGATGTTGATCCCCATTACCCGCGATAGGAAGACGCCCATGGAACATCCTTCGCATAGCTGCAACTATACTCTCCTCAATCATATCACCAAGTGTTGCGCGAGTTTTTGGGAGATCATCTTCCACATGTTGATGTCCATGTACACCCGAGTTAGATCCGGTCATGTTAACTCTTGGAAACAAGTGGAAAAAGAAAAATATATGTGGAAAACACTCAGCTCACCTTCTTGCTTACCCAAATTCTAATGATTCCTTGGCGGCTGTGCAGAAGTAGCAAATCAGGAGTGGACGGGCGAATGAAAGGAAAGAAGCTGACGGTTTCTAGGTGGATCTGAGTGGGGTAAAAAGGGCGGGCTAGTGCTGAGATCCAACCGATGCAAACCAAATGAACAATAAAAAAAATGTAGATCCTTGCACCACGTTTGAGCTGCAACACTTGCCACTTCAACTTCTGAAATTTCTCACCAAACTGAATATGATTGCACAGTTGCTCAACACTTTCACTTCTCTTTTTTTGCTCTTTTTTTCACTCCTTTTTTTCTCTTTTTTGCTCTTTTTTTGCAGCATAATAGATCCAACAACAAGACTCAAAGAAAAAACAACAGCAACTTTGGATAAAACTTGGTGCAAACACAAAGAGGAAAGCAAACAACTAGATCTCAGCAACAAGGCTTGGATTTTTTTGTGGCTTTTTGGCTTTGGACTATAGGATGGGGAAACCAAACTAAAAAAGGATAGATCTAGCAACAAAGATACAGATCCTACCATGTAAACCTTGCTCTGAATACCAGATGATGCGACCCCATCTTCGAAGAAGAGGGAGTACAAGGGGAGGTCCGATCTTCAAGGCGTAGGATCGATAAGTGGATGCGGATAACTAGCTGCAAGCAGCCGAAAAATGGAAAATAAGATATTATGAACCGACGAGGAGGAGGCTCACCAAAGCTTGCAATCCGAACATTCGTCGATCCACAACCCGCAATACTACCCCACACAACCACGCTCAAGTCATGGAGCACGGGATAGGTGCAATCCGCAAGGGAAACCATGAACTCTAATACACACAACACGATCTAGTCGTGGAGCACGAATTAGGAGCAATTTCTCAAGGAATTACGAGAATAAGGATAACAAGAGCTCTCCAATCTCAGGAGTCTATGTCTTTGGTCTTTGATAGAAATGGCAAAAGTCCCCAACGAAGGGTAGAGCTAGCCTATTATAATTGGGACAACCCCCCTGGATAGGTGTGAAAGAGAACTAGCTTCTGGAACCAGCTTGGGTGTGAAAGTGAACCAGCTTTGTTTGACTAAATGGCTTCAAGACTTAATGAGGTAGCTTCTGGAAAACTCTCGTTGGAGGTGGTTGGCAGTTCCCGACCAAACATTGTTCATTGGGGTCGAACAATGTTTCGTTCAGCAGAAAACTCGAGTTCTGGAAAACTTTCGCAAGTTGGGATATCCAAAATCGTGCAAAACATTGTTTTGTCAGAATCGGAACAATGTTTCTTCAGCAGACAACTCATTCTTCATGAATTCCTAACTTTGTATCCTCGCCATAAAACATTGTTTTGCATGGACTGAAATGTGTTTGGCCTTCTTCACTATTGCACATGAGTTCAACCAACAACAAAGGAGGTGAATGGACAACCATGTTTTCAAGGTCAAATGATAGACTTAAGTTAGCGTTCACCTGATCATGTATTTGCATTGCACGACTTCTTGTGATTGGACCGTTGATGGTTGGTGGTGTGGTGCCCATGGTTGGGATGTCCTCATCAGGTAGCATAAGCAACCGAACACGCGGAGGATGGTGTAGTCCGGTGGCACACCAAGGAGCAGTTCATGGGGCATGCATGGCGAGCTGGTGGCGCGCGGCTTGTAGTTGAGAAGGAGGGTGGTAGTGGAGAGAGCTTCAGCCCAGAAGCGTGGGGGTAGGGAGGCATTAAAGAGCAGAGCACGAACGCTCTCGTTCAGAGTGCGGAGGACGCACTCGGCCTTGTCATTTTGCTAGCTGGTGTAAGGGCATGTCAGTCATAGGACAATGTCGTGCTTGGATAAGAGTGAGCGGATGGCAAGATTACCGAACTCGTGCCAGTTGTCTGCCTGGAGAGCTAGGATGGGACGCTCGAACTGAGTCTAGACGTAGGCATAGAATGCAGAGAGCACGCAAATAACTTCAGATTTGCAGCGTAAAGGGAACATCCAAACATAGTGAGTACAAGTATCGATTACAACCAGATAGTATTCAAATCCTGATATGCTAACAATCGGAGAAGTCCAAACATCTAGATGCCCAGACGGCTGTACCACGACTACGTAATTCGCGGCACCAAGTGGGTAGCACGGGACGGTGAAATTTGGGGCACACCGCGTATAGATCGCCCGTCGAGTCACACCGAAGGATCACCAGGCAGGTGCGGATTGTTGGGGAATGTAGTAATTTCAAAAAAAAATTCCTATGCACACGCAAGATCATGGTGATGCATAGCAACGAGAGGGGAGAGTGTTGTCCAAGTACCCTCGTAGACCGAAAGCGGAAGAGTTAGCACAACGCGGTTGATGTAGTCGTACGTCTTCATGATCCGACCGATCAAGTACCGAACGCACGGCACCTCCGAGTTCAGCACACGTTCAGCCCGATGACGTCCCTCGAACTCTGATCCAGCCGAGTGTTGAGGGAGAGTTTCACAAGACGACGGCGTGGTGACGATGTTGATGTTCTACCGACGCAGGGCTTCGTCTAAGCACCGCTACAGTATTATCGAGCTGGATTATGGTGGAGGGGGGCACCGCACACGGCTGAGAGATCAATGATCAATTGTTGTGTCTTTGGGGTGCCCCCTGCCCCCGTATATAAAGGAGCAAGGGACGAGGAGGCCGGCCCTAGGAGGGGGCGCGCCAAGTGTGGAGTCCTACTAGGACTCCCTAGTCCTAGTAGGATTTCACCTCCCATATGGAATAGGAAAAGAGGAAGGGAAAAGGAGAAGGAAGGAAGGGGTGCCCCCCTTCCCTAGTCCAATTCGGACCAGACCAAGGGGAGGGGTGCGGCCACCCTTGAGGCCCTTTTTCTTCTTTCCCGTATGGCCCAATAAGGCCCAATACGTATTCCCGTAACTCTCCGGTACTCCAAAAATACCCAAATCACTCGGAACCTTTCCAATGTCTGAATATAGTCGTCAAATATATCGATCTTTACGTCTCGACCATTTCAAGACTCCTCGTCATGTCCCTGATCTCATCCGGGACTCCGAACTCCTTCGGTACATCAAAACTCATAAACTCATAATATAACTGTCATCGAAACTTTAAGCGTGTGGACCCTACGGGTTCGAGAACTATGTAGACATGACCGAGACATATCTCCGGTCAATAACCAATAGCGGAACCTGGATTCTCATATTGGCTCCTACATATTCTACGAAGATCTTTATCGGTCAGACCGCATAACAACATACGTTGTTCCCTTTGTCATCGGTATGTTACTTGCCCGAGATTCGATCGTCGGTATCTCAATACCTAGTTCAATCTCGTTACCGGCAAGTCTCTTTACTCGTTCCGTAATACATCATCCTGCAACTAACTCATTAGTTACAATGCTTGCAAGGCTTGAGTGATGTGCATTACCGAGAGGGCCCAGAGATACCTCTCCGACAATCGGAGTGACAAATCCTAATCTCGAAATACGCCAACCCAACATGTACCTTCGGAGACACCTGTAGAGCACCCTTATAGTCACCCAGTTATGTTGTGACGTTTGGTAGCACACAAAGTGTTCCTACGGTAAATGGGAGTTGCATAATCTCATAGTCATAGGAACATGTATAAGTCATGAAGAAAGCAATAGCAACATACTAAACGATCGGGTGCTAAGCTAACGGAATGGGTCATGTCAATCACATCATTCTCCTAATGATGTGATCCCGTTAATCAAACAACAACTCATGTCTATGGTTAGGAAACATAACCATCTTCGATCAACGAGCTAGTCAAGTAGAGGCATACTAGTGACACTGCTTGTCTATGTATTCACACATGTATTATGTTTCCGGTTAATACAATTCAAGCATGAATAATAAACATTTATAATGAAATAAGTAAATAAAAAATAACTAAATTATTGCCTATAGGTCATATTTCCTTCATACTCCAACTTGCACTAGAGTCAATAATCAAGTTCATATCGCCATGTGATTTAACATCAATAGTTCACATCTTTATGTGGTTAACACCCATAGTTCACATCGACATGTGACCAACACCCAAAGGGTTTATCGAGTCAGTAATCTAGTTCACATTGCTATGTGATTAACACCCAAAGAATACTAAGGTGTGATCATGTTTTGCTTGTGAGATAATTTTAGTCAACGGGTCTGCCAACTTCAGATCCGTATGTATTTTGCAAAATTCTATGTCTACAATGCTCTGCACGGATCTACTCTAGCTAATTGCTCCCACTTTCAATATGTATCCAGATTGAGACTTAGAGTCATCTGGATTAGTGTCAAAACTTGCATCGACGTAACCCTTTACGACGAACCTTTTTGTCACCTCCATAATCGAGAAACATATCCTTATTCCACTAAGGATAATTTTGACCGATGTCCAGTGAACTACTCCTAGATCACTATTGTACTCCCTTGCCAAAATCAGTGTAGGGTATACAATAGATCTGGTACACAGCATGGCATACTTTATAGAACCTATGGCTGAGGCATAGGGAATGACTTTCATTCTCTTTCTATCTTCTGCCGTGGTCGGGCTTTGAGTCTTACTCAATTTCACACCTTGTAACACGTGCAAGAACTCTTTCTTTGACTGTTCCATTTTGAACTACTTCAAAATCTTGTCCAGGTATGTACTCATTGAAAAAAACTTATCAAGCGTTTTGATCTATCGCTATAGATCTTGATGCTCAATCTGTAAGCAGCTTCACTGAGGTCTTTCTTTGGAAAACTCCTTTCAAACACTCCTTTATGCTTTGCAGAATAATTCTACATTATTTCCGATCAACAATATGTCATTCACATATACTTATCAGAAATGTTGTAGTGTTCCCACTCACTTTCTTGTAAATACAGGCTTCACCGCAAGTCTGTATAAAACTATATGCTTTGATCACCTCATCAAAGTGTATATTCCAACTCCGAGATACTTGCACCAGTCCATAGATGGATCGCTAGAGCTTGCATATTTTGTTAGCACCTTTAGGATTGACAAAACCTTCTGGTTGCATCATATACAACTCTTCTTTAATAAATCCATTAAGGAATGCGGTTATGTTTATCCATTTGCCAGATTTCATAAAATGCGGCAATTGCTAACATGATTTGGACAGACTTAAGCATAGATACGAGTTAGAAACTCTCATCGTAGTCAACACCTCGAACTTGTCGAAAACCTTTTGCGACAATTCTAGCTTTGTAGATAGTAACATTACCGTTAGCGTCAGTCTTCTTCTTGAAGATCCATTTATTCTCAATTGCTTGCCGATCATCGGGCAAGTCAACCAAAGTCCATACTTTGTTCTCATACATGGATCTCATCTCAGATTTCATAGCCTCAAGCCATCTTGCGGAATCTGGGCTCATCATCGCTTCCTCATAGTTCGTCGGTTCATCATGGTCAAGTAACATGACCTCCAGAACAGGATTACCGTACCACTCTGGTGCGGATCTTACTCTGGTTGACCTACGAGGTTCAAGAACAACTTGATCTCAAGTTTCATGATCATCATCATCAACTTCCTCACTAATTGGTGTAGGTGTCGCAAAAACCGATTTCAGTGATGAACTACTTTCCAATAGGGGAGCAGGTACAGTTACCTCATCAAGTTCTAGTTTCCTCCCACTCACTTCTTTCGAGAGAAACTCCTTCTCCAGAAAGATTCCGAATTTAGCAACAAAAGTTTTGCCTTCGGATCTGTGATAGAAGGTGTACCCAACTGTCTCCTTTGGGTATCCTATGAAGACACATTTCTCCGATTTGGGTTTGAGCTTATCAGGATGAAACTTTTTCACATAAGCATCGCAACCCCAAATTTTAAGAAACGACAACTTTTGGTTTCTTGCCAAACCAAAGTTCATAAGGTGTCGTCTCAACGGATTTAGATGGTGCCCTATTTAATGTGAATGCAGCTGTCTCTAATGCATAACCCCAAAACAATAGTGGTAAATCGGTAAGAGACATCATAGATCACACTATATCCAATAAAGTATGGTTATGACGTTCAGACACACCATTATGCTGTGGTGTTCCAGGTGGCATGAGTTTGTGAAACTATTCCACATTGTTTTAATTGAAGACCAAACTCGTAACTCAAATATTCTCTTCCACGATCATATTGTAGAAACTTTTATTTTCTTGTTACGATGATTCTCCACTTCACTTTGAAATTCTTTGAACCTTTTTCAAATGTTTTTGGACTTGTGTTTCATCAAGTAGATATACCCATATCTGCTCAAATCATCTGTGAAGGTCGAAAATAATGATACTTGCCATGAGCCTCAACACTCATCGGATCGCATACATCGCATGTATTATTTCCAATAAGTCGATTGTTTCGCTCCATTGTTCCGGAGAACGGAGTCTTAGTCATCTTGCCCATGAGGCATGGTTCGCAAGCATCAAGTGATTCATTATCAAGTGATTCCAAAAGCCCATCAGCATGGAGTTTCTTCATGCGCTTTACACCAATATATGACCTAAACGGTAGTGCCACAAATAAGTTGCACTGTCATTCTCAACTCTGCATCTTTTGGCTTCAATATTATGAATATGTGTATCACTACGATCGAGATCCAACAAATCATTTTCGTTGGTGTGTATGACCATAGAAGATTTTATTCATGTAAATAGAACAACAATTGTTCTCTAACTTAAATGAATAATTTATTGCAATAAACATGATCAAATCATATTCATGCTCAACGCAAACACCAAATAACACTTATTTAGGTTCAACACTAATCCCGAAAGTATAGGGAGTGTGCGATGATGATCATATAAATCTTGGAACTATTTCCAACACACATCGTCACTTCACCCTTAACCAGTTTCTATTCATTATGCAACTCCCATTTCGAGTTACTACTCTTAGCAACTGAACCAGTATCAAATACCGAGGGGTTGCTACGAACACTAGTAAAATACAAATCAATAATCTGTATATCAAATATACCTTTGTTCACTTTGCCATCCTTCTTATCCGCTTCCAGTGACCAGCTCCATTGCATCAGAAGCACTTAGTCTCAGGCTTAGGTCCAGACTTGGGCTTCTTCACTTGAGCAGCAACTTGCTTGCCGTTCTTCTTGAAGTTCCCTTTCTTCCCTTTGCCCCTTTCTTGAAACTAGTGGTCTTGTCAACCATCAACACTTGATGTTTTTCTTGATTTCTACCTTCACTGATTTTAGCATTGCGAAGAGCTTGGGAATTGTATTCGTCATCCCTTGCATACTATAGTTCATCATGAAGTTCTACTAACTTGGTGATGGTGACTAGAGAATTTTGTCAATCACTATTTTATCTGGAAGATTAACTCCCACTTGATTCAAGCGATTGTAGTACCCAGACAATCTGAGCACATGCTCACTGCTTGAGCTATTCTCCTCCATCTTTTAGCTATAGAACTTGTTGGAGACTTCATATCTCTCAACTCGGGTATTTGCTTGAAATATTAATTTTGACTCCAGGAACATCTCATATGGTCCATGACGTTCAAAACGTCTTTGAAGTCCCGATTCTAAGCCGTTAAGCATGGTGCACTAAACTATCAAGTAGTCATCATATTGAGCTAGCCAAACGTTCATAACGCCGCATTTGCTCCTGCAATAGGTCTGTCACCTAGCGGTGCATCAAGGACATAATTCTTACGTGCAGCAATGAGGATAATCCTCTGATCACGGATCCAATCCGCATCATTGCTACTAACATCTTTCAACATAGTTTTTCTCTAGGAACATATCAAAATAAACATAGGGAAGCAACAACGCGAGCTATTGATCTACAACATAGATATGCTAATACTACCAGGACTAAGTTCATGATAAATTTAAGTTCAATTAATCATATTACTTAAGAACTCCCACTTAGATAGTGTTGGGGAACGTTGCAGAAAATTAAAATTTTCCTACGGTTTCACCAAGATCCATCTATGAGTTCTACTAAGCAACGAGTCAAGAGAGAGAGTTTGCATCTACATACCACTTGTAGATCGAGTACGGAAGCGTTCGAGGGAGTGGTGATGATGGAGTCGTTCCCAACGTGATTCCGATCACCGATGACCAAGTCTTTGAGCAGACAGCACCTCAGCGTTCAAACTGCGTGCAGGGGCGATGGCGTCTCCTCCGTCTTGATCCAGCAAGGATGAAGGAGAGGTTGAGGAAGACAACTCCAATGGCAAGACGACGGGCGTGGTGCGGTTGGTACTGGCAGTTCTCCGGCGAGGCTTCGCCAAGCTCGCGTGGAGAAAGAGAGGTGTTGGGAGGGAGGGCTGCGCCTTCAATGGTGTGTGCAGCCTCCCCCACCCCTCTATTTATAGGAGGAGAGGGCAGGGGCCGGCCATCTAGGGAAACCCTAGATGGGGCGGCGGCCAAGGGGAGGAGGGAGGGTGGCTTGCCCCCAAGCTAGGGCGCCCCTTTGGGGTTTCCTCCCCATGCCCTAGCCGCATGGGCCTAGGTGGGAGGTGCGCCCAGCCACCAGGCTGGCTCCCTCTCCCACTTAGCCCATGTGGCCCCAGGGGTGGCCCTCCCTGGACCTCCGGAACTCTCCGGTGGCCCAGTACATTACCAGTATACCCCGAAACTTTCCGGAGTCCGTTTAACCACTTTCCATATATAAATCTTTACCTCCGGACCATTCCGGAACTCCTCGTGACGTCCGGGATCTCATCCGGACTCCGAACAACATTCGGTAATCACATACTTGTCTTCCTATTAACCCTAGCGTCACCGAACCTTAAGTGTGTAGACCCTACGGGTTCGGAGACATCTGAGACATGACCGAGGCAGCTCTACGGTAAATAACCAACAGCGGGATCTGGATACCCATGTTGGTTCCCACACGCCTCGATGTTGTCATCGGATGAACCACGATGTCGAGGGTTCAAGCAACCCCGTATGCTATTCCCTTTGTCGACGGTATGTTACTTGCCCGAGACTTCGATCGTCGGTATCCCAATACCTCGTTTAGTCTCGTTACCCGGCAAGTCACTTTACTCATACCGTAATGCATGATCCCGTGACCGGACACTTGATCACTTTGAGCTCATTGTGATGATGCATTACCGAAAGTGGGCCCGATGATACCTCTCCGTCATACGGAGTGACAAATCCTGTCTCGATCCGTGTCAACCCAATGACACTTTCGAGATACCGTAATGCACCTTTATAGTCACCCGATTCGTTGTGACGTTTGGTACACCCAAAGCATTCCTACGGTATCCGGGAGTTACACGATCTCACGGTCTAAGGAAGAGATACTTGACATTGGAAAGGCTCTAGCAAAACGAACTACACGATCTTTGTGCTATGCTTAGGATTGGGTCTTGTCCATCACGTCATTCTCCTAATGAAGTGATCCCGTTGTCAATGACATCTGATGTCCATAGTCAGGAAACCATGACTATCTGTCGACCAACGAGCTAGTCAACTAGAGGCTCACTAGGGACGTATTGTGGTTTATGTATTCACACGTGTATTACGATTTCCGGATAATACAGTTATAGCATGAATAAAAGACAATTATCATGAACAAGGAAATATAATAATAATGCTTTTATTATTGCCTCTAGGGCATATTTCCAACAGATAGACATCCCTCTAATCCTCTAAGTGATCACGTGATCCATATCAACTAAACCATGTCCGATCATCACGTGAGATGGAGTAGTTTCAACGGTGAACATCACTATGTTGATCATATCTACTATATGATTCACGCTCGACCTTTCGGTCTCCGTGTTCTGAGGCCATATCTGCATATGCTAGGCTCGTCAAGTTTAACCTGAGTATTCTGCGTGTGCAAAACTGGCTTGCACCCGTTGTAGATGGACATACAGCTTATCACACCCGATCATCACGTGGTGTCTGGGCACGACGAACTTTGGCAACGGTGCATACTCAGGGAGAACACTTCTATCTTGAAATTTAGTGAGGAATCATCTTAAAATGCTACCGTTAATCAAAGCAAGATAAGTTGCATAAAAGATAAACATCACATGCAATCAAAATATGTGACATGATATGGCCATCATCATCTTGTGCCTTTGATCTCCATCTCCAAAGCATCGTCATGATTTCCATCATCACCGGCATGACACCATGATCTCCATCATCTTGATCTATATGAATGTGTCGTCACATGGTCGTCTCGCCAATTATTGCTCTTGCAACTATTGCTATCGCATAGCAATAAAGTAAAGCAATTATTTGGCGCTTGCATCTTATGCAATAAGGAGACAACCATAAGGCTTCTGCCAGTTGCCGCTAACTTCAACAAAACATGATAATCTTATACAAAAACTTATAACTCATCATGTCTTGACCATATCACATCACAACATGCCCTGCAAAAACAAGTTAGACGTCCTCTACTTTGTTGTTGCAAATTTTACATGGCTGCTACGGACTTAGCAAGAACCGTTCTTACCTACGCATCAAAACCACAACGATAGTTTGTCAAGTTGGTGCTGTTTTAACCTTCGCAAGGACCGGGCGTAGCCACATTCGGTTCAACTAAAGTTGGAGAAACTGACACCCGCTAGTCACCTGTGTGCATAGCACGGCGGTAAAACCAGTCTCGCGTAAGCATCTGGCGTAATGTCGGTCCGGGCCGCTTCATCCAACAATACCGCCGAACCAAAGTATGACATGCTGGTAAGTAGTATGACTTATATCGCCCACAACTCACTTGTGTTCTACTCGTGCATAATACATCTACGCATAAAAACAAGCTCGGATGCCACTGTTGGGGAACGTAGTAATTTCAAAAAAAATTCCTACGCACACGCAAGATCATGGTGATGCATAGCAACGAGAGGGGAGAGTGTTGTCCATGTACCCTTGTAGACCGAAAGCGGAAGCGTTAGCACAACGCGGTTGATGTAGTCGTACGTCTTCACGATCCGACCGATCAAGTACCGAACGCACGGCATCTCCGAGTTCAGCACACGTTCAGCCCGATGACGTCCCTCGAACTCCGATCCAGCCGAGTGTTGACGGAGAGTTTCGTCAGCACGACGGCGTGGTGACGGTGTTGATGTTCTACCGACGCAGGGCTTCGCCTAAGCACCGCTACAGTATTATCGAGGTGAATTATGGTGGAGGGGGGCACCGCACAGGCTAAGAGATCAATGATCAATTGTTGTGTCTTTGGGGTGCCCCCCTGCCCCCGTATATAAAGGAGCAATGGAGGAGGAGGCCTGCCCTAGGAGGGAGCGCGCCAAGTGTGGAGTCCTACTAGGACTCCCTAGTCCTAGTTGGATTCCACCTCCCATATGGAATAGGAAAAGAGGAAGGGAAAAGGAGAAGGAAGGAAGGGGGTGCCCCCTTCCCTAGTCCAATTCAGACCAGACCAAGGGGAGGGGGTGCGGCCACCCTTGAGGCCCTTTTTCTTCTTTCCCGTATGGCCCAATAAGGCCCAATACGTATTCCCGTAACTCTCCGGTATTCCGAAAAATACCCAAATCACTCGGAACCTTTCCAATGTCCGAATATAGTCGTCCAATATATCGATCTTTACGTCTCGACCATTTCGAGACTCCTCGTCATGTCCCTGATCTCATCCGGGACTCCTAACTCCTTCGGTACATCAAAACTCATAAACTCATAATATAACTGTCATCGAAACTTTAAGCATGCGGACCCTACGGGTTCGAGAACTATGTAGACATGACCGAGACATGTCTCCGGTCAATAATCAATAGCGGAACCTGGATGCTCATATTGGCTCCTACATATTCTACGAAGATCTTTATCGGTCAGACCGCATAACAACATACGTTGTTGCCTTTGTCATCGGTATGTTACTTGCCCGAGATTCGATCGTCGGTATCTCAATACCTAGTTCAATCTCGTTACCGGTAAGTCTCTTTACTCGTTTCGTAATACATCATCCCGCAACTAACTCATTAGTTACAATGCTTGCAAGGCTTGAGTGATGTGCATTACCGAGAGGGCCCAGAGATACCTCTCCGACAATCGGAGTGACAAATCCTAATCTCGAAATACGCCAACCCAACATGTACCTTCAAGACACCTGTAGAGCACCTTTATAATCACCCGATTCACGTTGTGACGTTTGGTAGCACACAAAGTGTTCCTTCGTAAACGGAGTTGCATAATCTCATAGTCATAGGAACATGTATAAGTCATGAAGAAAGCAATAGCAACATACTAAACGATCGGGTGCTAAGCTAACGGAATGGGTCATGTCAATCACATCATTCTCCTAGTGATGTGATCCCATTAATCAAACGACAACTCATGTCTATGGTTAGGAAACATGACCATCTTCGATCAATGAGCTAGTCAAGTAGAGGCATACTAGTGACACTCTGTTTGTCTATGTATTCACACATGTATTATGTTTCCGATTAATACAATTCTAGCATGAATAATAAACATTTATCATGAAATAAAGAAATAAATAATAACTTGATTATTGCCTCTAGGGCATATTTCCTTCACGGATATCCTTAAAAGAAAACCCAAAAGAGTCAAATTCCACAAAAACAGGGTTGTCGCGGGTGAGGCGACGAACAGAGAGGAGATTGGTAATGATCGAAGGAGAAATCATAACGTTGTGAAGATCTAAGGACGAGTTGTTGGCGATAAGCGAGCCGCACCCGGTGTGAGTGATCGGCAGGCGGTCGCCGTTGCCGACGATAATGTCACGAGGAGGAAAGGAAAGGCGAAGGGAATGGAGAGTAGCAGGGTTGGAGGTCATGTGCGAGTACATCCCGGAGTCCATGTACTAGTCCGAGGTGCTGGAAGGTGGTGGCGGCGAGGTGTGCGCGGCCTGGAGCGCCGTCTGTAGACCACCCATGTCCCATGGTTGGGACGGCGGGGGCGTTGCGCCGGAGCTGGCGCCCAACAAGCCGTAGGTGAAGCCGAGGAGGATGGAAGGATAGGCGTCGTACCCATAGGGCGACGGCGGCAAGGGCACCGTGCTGGAGCTAGCGTCGGGGCGAGTCATAGGTGAAGAACACCTGCTGCTGTGGGACGCCGGGTTGTGGACCAAGGATGCCAGCGCCTGGCGCGCGCCATGGCATGGCCAGGCTTGCACCATGTCAGTCCAGGAGTTGGTGCCCAGAGCCTAGCCTTGCAGGGCAACCGGACGCGGAGGGGGCGGTGCTGGAGACGAAGATGAAGACGATGCCCCCTCCCTCCCCTCCCCCTGTTGCCGCGGCCGCGCCGACGATTGCGACCACGACCAGGCCCCGCATTCCCGTCGGAGGGAGCAGGTGGAGATGCAGGGGCGGTCAGTGGACGCGTGGCGATGAGTGCGTGGGCGAACTGCATGCGAGTAGCCTGCTCCGCACGGTGCTCTTCCAGTAGGAGGAAGGAACGCGCCTGTCGAAGGGTGGGCAGTGGGTTACGCACGGTGAGAAGCGGGATTGCACCGTGATACTGACGCCCGAGGCCGCGCAGCATGTGGAACAGCTGATGCGTGTCGCCGACCGGCTGCCCCAGGTCGCGAAGCTGGTCGGTGAAGGACTTCAGGCGCGCGAAGTACTGCATCACCGTCAGGTCACCCTGGACCACGGCATGGTACTCCGCGTAGGTGTACACGGCGCGGGAGAGCTGATTGGCACGGAAGATCTCCTCGATGGCGGCCTAGAGGACGTCGACAGTGTCGTCTGGCTGCATGACACCATCGAGCAGTTCGGGCGAGATCGTGGCATAGATCCAGTGCACGATGCAGTGGTCGACCATGACCATTCGGGGTCGCAGCAATGTGAAACAGCCGGGGTGACGAGGTGGTCGCGGACACCGAACATGCCCACGATGGTGAAGAAGCGATGCCACTGCGCGTAGTTGCCGGCGTGCAGGTCCAGGGTGACGGGGACGTGGTGACGGATGTCGATCATCTGCGGCACGGACGAGGGGAACGCGCCAGGAGCGTACCATATAGAAGTGTGCTCTACCTAGTGCAATCAAAAAACCGATCTGATAAAAGAGACTAGGCAATACATTTATACGTCAGCACTATATATCATATATATATTTTATATTTATTTTTTAGTTCATATATTATTAACTTGAATATTCGTGTTGGATACAACCAAATCTTTTAACATATATTGCAACCGATATCGCATTGGTGTATTGTCTAGTAAATTACCCATATTAGTGTTAAAAACATTCTTATATTATATTCATAAAAAACCGCTCTTATATCTATATCTATATCTATACCTACTATTAAAGGGAGGTGATATTCTTGGTTTCGTCCCGCTTTGTTTGGTCCTGTTTTAATTAATTTCACGTATGCTATTTGGTTTCGTTACTTGCCACCCATTTTGGCCCAACGGTGGAAGCCCACATGGCTGCGTACTGTGGCCCAGGTCCGGAGAGCTGGCAAATAATAAAATTGCCGATGAGAGGGCTCGATCTGGCGGCGCACTGCAGCCCAGGTCGGAGAGCTTGCAAATAATAAAATTGCTGATGGGAGAGTTCGATCTGATAACTTGCCAACCGGCCACGCATAGTTTGTCCAACTGACCAAGCTAGCGATATGAGAGGATTATTTTTCTTCCGTTACAACGCACGGGCCTCTTATATATTATAAAACGAAGGGAGTAAGTCTTAAAAGTCTTGCAAAAGAAAAGGGATTAAATGTATGGGTATGTTATCCTCAAAAATAAAATAAAATGTATGGGTATGTTTAGTTTTCGTAGTCGAAAAGACTAGGACAGATTGTTCATACCCCGACTCGTATTCAGAGTTCCGTGGCGTATCGGCACACCTTCCTTTTCCTCCCCGTGCCCCCCAATCCCACCCAGTGCGGCGCCGGCCCTGAACTTTCTCCCTGCCCTAGCCACAGCTGCCGTCGCGCCGTCGTAGCTTAGCTCCACTGCCGACGAAGCCTCCGCCCCCCAAGCAGCACGCCCCCCGCCTCTCCCGCGCGCCGCCGCCGCTTCCCGTCCCGCCTCGTCGCGTCCCTGCTGCCCCAACTCCGCCCGCGATTTCGAGCATTGGTTGGTTCCTGAGGTATGACCATCCCGTCCTCCACCGGTTAGTTGTTAAACCCCGCCGAACTCCAGAAATTTCCCCATCTGGATCCGCCCCCGGCGGCCGTGTAGCTGTCGGCTGGTCTCGTCCTTGGGCTTGATTGGATCCGTGTGTTTCAGGAGCGATGGGGAAGAAGGTGAAGGCCAAGGCGAAGAAGGCGCAGCAGCGGGAGCCGCTGGCCGACGCTGGATCCGGCGACGAGGCCTCGCAGGACGTCGAGGAAGCGGCTGTGTCGGCCGGCGATTCGGAGCAGTGCGGCCACTACAGCCGTGACGGTCGCCAGTTGGACAAGGTCCTGCGGGAGATCGTGTCTGCCAAGCATCTCGCCTCGTGTGAGCACTGCCGGGAGGAGGCCCCCCGGAAGAAAGGCGGCGGGGGTGGCAAGGAGAAAGGCGGTAAGCAGCAGAAGAAGAAAGGCACTGCTGCCAAGACGCAGGCCAAGGCGGAGAAGAATGATGATTTGTGGGTCTGCTTGGACTGCGGCCGGCACTTCTGCGGCGGTGCCGTGTCAGATACGAAGCCATACGGCCATGCCAGAAGGCATGCCAAGCAGGACCGGCACTGGTGGGCTGCACGCTATGATAAACCAACTGTCGCGTATTGCTTGTCATGCGAAAATGAGGTGTCCATCGAGTTGCCTGTAGTAGAGACAGTTGTAGCAGCGCCAGCCGTCGAGAAGGTGGTTCTTGGTGCGGTGGATAGCAATGCATTGGTTTTGGCTAATAGCCATGGCAATGTGATTAAAGGGCTGCCAAATCTTGGAAATACATGTTTCTTCAATGCAGTGCTGCAGAGCCTCCTAGCGCTTGATAAGTTCCGCAGCAAGATGCTAGGACCAGATGTTCCATCAGGAGCAATTGCTATGTCACTGAAGAAGCTCTTTGTGGAAACAAGTGCTTCGAATGATGCAGGAGGTGCACTGAGCCCAAAGAGCCTTTTCTCAAGCATTTGCTCAAAATACCCTCAGTTCAAAGGCTACCAGATGCAGGACAGTCATGAATTGCTCCGCTGTTTTCTTGATGGTTTAGGCACGGAGGAAACTGAAGCGCGGAAGGCAGCGGAGGATGCTTCCAGCGCTGCTGGGGTTCCTACAATTGTTGACTCCATCTTTGGGGGTCAGCTGTCTAGTACAGTGTCCAGCACAGAATGCACACACGGATCTGTTAAGCACGACCAATTCCTTGATCTCTCACTACCAGTTCCATCAAGGAAACCTCCAGCCAAGAGTGTTTCATCACCACCAGCAAAGAGGACTAAGCAGTCCATACGAGATAGGAACAAAAATCGCAGATATGGAAAGGTTGCTACCCGAGTGTCTCCTGCAATAGCGGAGAGCAGCAAAGAACAAGTACAAACAGTTGCTGAAGGCAATGATTCCCAGATTCCAGGTTCAGAATTGGGACAGGTTGTCAGTGAGAAAGAACATGAGCCCTCTGAGTGCAGTGAGTCATGTGCTTCTGTTCCCAACCAAGAACTGAAGGCCGCTTCAAATGTGGAGGCTGACATTTCCTGGTTAGATTATCTTGCTGATGCAGATGAAACAAAGTCTGAGATTCTTGATTCTGCATGTTCGACCGGAGCAGGACAGATCTGGAACAGCAACGATGCCGCCATACATGGTTCATTTCACAGTGGAGATGATGCCTTGCCCAAAGAGCAGGCCTTGATTTCTGAGCACTCAGGTGAGAACATTGTTGATGATGCAACTTGTTTACAGACTGTGATCTTGCTTCCTTACAAAGAATTTGACACCACTGCTGAAGAAATATATGAAACTGCAGAAAGCTCACAGAATCCAATAGTTTTGGTCCTCATCCAGCTGATTATCTAGCAGCAGAAAATCACGCACAGCCGTTATATGGCGGAGATGGGGAGCAAGATGACTGTTTTGGTATCGGTGATATGTTTGGTGAGCCTGAAGTAACTTCTGATGCTAAGAAAGAAACTGGCACAACTGGAGATATTGATGTGATGGCTTGGAGTAGCAATAGTGCTGATGATGAAGTGGATGATAGTAATGCTCCCGTATCAGTCGAGGGCTGCTTGTCATTGTATACTGAGCCAGAGCTGCTATCGGAATCTTGGCATTGTGAGAATTGTTCCATCCCTGTTGCACAGACAAACACCAATGAATTAAAAGAGGGTGAGGAGACGGCAGCTAGTGCCAATGACAGAAAGGACAGTGCGGAGATGATGGCAAGTGGTGATGAAAAACAAGATGATGATAAGGTCCCGAGCTGCAGCAAAAAGGAGGACATTGATCAGATTATGGCAACTGATGGTTGCTCTGTCAATGTAAATCCTGACATGTGCTGTAACGAAGGTGTGTGTGCAAATCCTCCTTCGGTTGATGCTGAAAACACCTCTGATGGTAATTCTCCAGACGTTGACACTACTGAACAGCCAGACAGTAAAACATACCACCAGGAGTGTAGGAATTTGAACAGCTCAGCAGTGGAATTTACATCTTCCAGTAAGCAGCCGCATGACTTTGCGCAGCATAACGATGGTCATAATGTGGATGTAGCCGCTGAAGAAACAAGTGCGCCAGTGAGTTGTGGTGATAATGACCCTGCCTCTTGCAGTACTACTAGCGACAAAAAGGTTGAATCTGGTGGTGCCAATGCTGAAGAAGTTGTGACTAGTAGCCTTCCACCTGAGACGCAAAGCATCTTACCGAGCGCCAAAGATAATGAAGATGGCTTCACAAGGAATATCGGAAGGAGGAAGAGAATGAAGATGGTTGTCAAGGTACACAAAGGACAAGATAACCAAAATAAACAGAAAGAGGACGAAACAAAGGTTTTCAGAGCTGCAATGAGAAGAATTCTTATCAGCAAGGCACCACCTGTATTGACGATTACTTTGAACAGATTCAGCCACGACTCTCATGGTCGGTTCAGGAAACTGAAAGGGCATGTGCGCTTTAAGGAGACACTTGATATACGACCGTACATGGACCCAAGGTACTGATTTTTCTAACTCAGTTGAATTTGCCACACAAAAAAATAAAATCAACCCAACGGTTTTCTGCTTGCCTGCAGCTGTAGTTCCTAGTAGCCACAAGGGGGACCACTGTCTCTCCATGGCTTGCTAAAGTAGCAATTGCATGTAGGATTTTGCCACAATGATATGACTAGATAAAATTTGACACTATTCCTATTCTCCACTTGTTTACTTTGGTGGATCTTTCTTTAATAATGATACAACAGAATGCTCTTATTTTAACCATAGAATGTTTCTTGTCAGCATAGAGAACTGAAATGATAAATAATTAAATATTATATGATGATGATTCATGGGCTGTAAAACCCTAGAACATTCTCCGCAGATATTTTTCCTACAAATTGTTTACAATCTTATTCTCTGATTCAAGTCTGCCATGTCCATATCCTGAAAGAAAGCGGAATGCATGAAATCTTTTCATAATCAACGTGAATCTGGAGGTTACACGTATGATTTAGATTTGAAGGCATATACAGTAAGCTGTGTTGACTGCTCAACAGTTTGTGTCTACACTAAGGGACTCAAAATGGGTTTTTAGTATGTCATTTTTCAGCATATATACAACAAGTATTGTTCTAGTTGATCTAATTTGTTATTCTGTTTACACACTTGTACAAGTTTAGGTGCCTAGATGTGTAGCTCTCAAGTTTAGTATGCTTAAATGTGTTATCCTCAAGTTTAGAACCCAAGTGACATGCTCGCATAAGTTTAGGGACCTATTGTGCACCATTCATATCTGTGATTTATTGGCAGAGAGTCATTTACAGACTTTAAATTGGCTTGTACTTTGGAAATTAACTGTTTTCTTTAATACGCAGATCGAAGGATAATGACATCACCACTTATCGGCTGGTAGCTATCGTCGAGCACATGGGAAGCATGACAGGAGGGCATTATGTCGCATATGTAAGATCTGGCAAGATAGGGGGTCGGCAGCAGCAGAGCCGCTCCTCCAAGTCTTGGTTTTACGCGAGCGATTCACACGTCAGAGAAACCTCTCTGGAGGAGGTTCTCAACTGCGAGGCTTACATCCTTTTCTATGAGAGGGTGGCCGAGTAAGACGATATGTGTCTGGTGACCTACTCATGGATCAGTGAGTAGTTAGGGACAAGATGAATGTCGAGCAAGAGGTGACAAACAACATTTTTTGGGGATACTGCTATGAGTGTCTCAGTTGGGGAGAGTTCTTTTTTACAAGTGGACATGAACAGCCGATCGGTTCATGCTGCTTACAGTGGGTCATTCTTTGGGTTTTCCTTTTTCTGGAGAGCGCAGGTGGAGGGGTGGAAATTGTCTGAAATCGGCAAACGGTTGTTTCAGATCTCTACAAGGTCATCGTTGAGCGTCCTCGGTTGTATTGGTTTAGAGTGAGTCAGTCAGTCATAGACAGCCCGGTACATGTTTTTGATATATGTGGAGTGCGCCCCTAAATTTTGCGTGATGGGGGCGTATATATACAATATATGGTAACATGTAGCTCCATCTTGAGGTAGAAATAACATGTTATTTATTACCATGTAGTATTACATTGTACCATGCCACGAAAACCAAGCCTGGAAGTTTCAAGAAATTCTGGATTTATTTTGTGATTCTTCACAAGACATACAATCCCTAAAAACTCCAAATTTGAGTTAGAAATATTCTTGGAAGAAACCGAATGGGAAATCCAAATTTGGATTTGGAATTTTTAGGGATTGTAGAGACATGTCTTGTGAACATTCACAAAAAAACCATTTTTTCGAAACATTTAAATATTGTTATATTTTGAAACATGGTATATATGATGTAATGGCTGGTATCATGTGATATCTTCCCTCTTGCTTGGGATCATGGGGCTCGCCAGCTTCAGCTTTACACAGCGCACAGCGGCATGTTCCTACCGTCGTCGCCTCAAAGGAACCTTTTTCCCTTTCCGCCGCGGCTACATGAGAGCAATACATTGCTAACAGAAATACACTTCTCCAAATGCCATGAGTAGCAGCAAGTAATCAAGTAGGGGAGCCGCAAGGCTTCGACACAAGCAGCTCGGCTGAGAAAACTAGGAAACTATTCTTCCAGACCATACAGACAGAGATTCATAGTCGCATGGGAGTACCTGCTCCAGTCACATAGCATTCGAATCCCTAATTTAGTTATATTTTTTTTACGGGAGAAGGAAACGAATCCCTAATTTAGTTGATCCAGAAAAAAAGGCAAAACAGAACTAATTCCTACAGAGTATTTTTCTTTAAGCTCCAGTGAATGCCTTCATATCCCAGGCAGGCATATTTCTGTTAATACAGTTTGTGCTCCAGCACAACAAGCCTCTGATTGATTCTAGAAGGATAAATGCCACGCAAACACAAATTACCCACTACGTACTATCCACTGGTGGTATGAAAAGAAAAGAAAAATCACCGTGATATATCTGAATCGGGAATCATGCACAAGAAAGATACATTCCACTCAGCAAGCATGCTTCAACAATCAACATACAGATAGGCAAGTCCTAATTCCATTATACATCAACGTTCTGATATAATTTTTTATATTTTTGTAGGTCCAATATTTGGTTCTGCACTTAAGGGCACATGGTAGTTCAGGAAAAGAGTGATGCACAATAGAATGCTGGTCCAAGCTAAAACATCAAACAAGTCATTTTCCGGCACCTCTACAAATTTACTCTATGCGGAGGAGAATAAATTCACAAGCATACCATATGTCCATACAACAAATGTAATTCCCTGGAGCATTCTCTGTTGTAGTCTTATAACTTACTGCATGTAAGCAAACGACAACAAGTAAATAGCATAAAACTACCACAATTCAGGTTAGGGTTTCGAAAAACTGCCACTTTTTTAAACTCCCCTAAAACCTACCACAAGATTGGCTTGCTGTTTTGAAAACCTATCATCTTGCACTGATGACTGTTAATTAATTTTAATCACGATTATGCCATATAAGGTCCACTTGTCAGGTCCGACGTGGCATGAAAGTCAACAGTGTTAGCTTAGACAGTTATGACCGGTGGGTCCCACGTGTCAGTCTTTTTTATAGAAGAACCCATGCAAATATTTATGGAAAGCAATCGGGTCCCTACAACTATTTTTGAATTTGCAAACATTTGTTCAAATCCACGAACATCTTTTGAATATGCGACACTTTTTCAAAATCATAGAATTTTCTTGTTGCCCGAACATTTTTTCCAAAATCATGAACTTTTCTTATTTACCGAACATTCTTTTCAAAATCATGAACATTTTCTGAACATGCGAACATCTTTTTCCAAATCATGAACGTTTTTGAATCCACGAATATTTTAATGATTTTCTAAACATTTTTGAAAATCTTGAACCTTTTTTATATTCACGAACATTTTATTATTTTATCATTTTCTTTTTCTTAAATTATCAATTTATTTTATACTAATTATTTTAAATAATAAAATACAAAAAATAAAGAAAAGCAAAAAACGAAATGATAAAAACAGGGGCTTCCCGCGCCGCACATGGGCCGGCCCAAAAGGGGTGCATGGTGGGTGTGTTGACAGGGTTCCCAGCGCGCGCAGCCCCCGAAAACCGGCCCGTGAGTCGAAAAAACCCTGCCTATTTGAGTCAAGGCATCCGGATTTGGTTGGGCCCAAAAAAGTGGCGATGGACGCTCTAGTTTGAGTTTAGAAAAGGCCTGCCGTCGCTGTTGCCAGGATGCGGCCCGTGATTCAAAAAAAAAGAAGGAAAAGTGGCATGTTTGAGACAAGGCGCCCGCTTTTGGTTGGGCGCAAAAAGTGGCGGAGGCGGACAATGGCAGCGGAACGGTTTGATTCGAGTCAGAAAAACCATCCGCCGGTCCCTATGCCAGGGAAGCGGCCCGTGATTTGCAAAAAAAAAAGAAAAAAACTGGCTTGTTTGAGACAAGATGACGGTTTCGGTTGGGCCCAAAAAGTGGCGGAGGCGGACAACGGCGGCGGAACGCTTCGGTTCAGAGTAAAAAAAATGACCCGCCGCCGCCAACCCTAGTTCCCTAACCCGCGTCTGCCGATCAATCCGGTGATCCCCGAGTTCCCCGCCCCCAGCTCTTGTTCCATCACTTCACCGGCTGAATTCGATACTCGCCTCCTCCCATCAAGATCGTCCTCGCCATCTTGCTCGTGGTTATCCAAGCCCTTGATGTTGTGCTCGGTTTAACCGAATGTTGTTGTTTTAACTGAATATGCATTGGAGATTGGGGAAACAAATGGACGTCCCACTGTCCAATGGGTCTCATGATACGGAGGCAACCATTATAATGACTCTAAGTTTGCTTGGCAACCTCCATATTCATAATATACGTTATGGTGATCGCCTATATGGCGAATTTGCTAGAATTACACTTACACCCTCTGTCTTTAGTGTTTGAAATAATGTCCGGCCACCATGATCTACAAGTAGCAACATAGTTCAAGCTACAAATGCACCCAAGTTTCATAAATGTTGCCACTTTACAAGGGTTCAACTTAAAATTTTTATGGCAATATACTCTCTCGGTTTCTTTTTTTTTACTCCATAAAGATTTGATTGAAGCCAAACTACATTAAGTTTGACCAGATTTAGAGTGTGTTAAAAAAATTAACATCTACATTATTAAAATTATATACTATGAAAATTAATTTCATGATACATTTAATAATATACTGTATATTACATATTGTGAATGTTTTCTATAAAATTGGTCGCTTCAGACAAATTGTAGGAGTATATGATACACACAACCGAAGCCGACGGCCTGTGAATCCTCTGTTTGCTCTGCTCCGCTAAACCTGCAGCGCGCAGCGCAACGCAGACGCCCCAAAACCCCAATCCGGCCTCACCTCGCCGGCGATGGCCGCGATGACCGCCATCCGCCGCGCCGCCCTCGCCTGCCGCGTCTCGCGTCGCCTCCTCTCCCACTCCTTCGCCTCCTCCGCCGCCACCCACTCGCGCGCCTCTTCAACCCTCCTCGGCCACTTCTACCACCCCATGTGCCCGCAGGACCCGCAGGCTTTCCAGCTGCCGCCGCCCGCCGCGCCGGCCTTCCAGCCCCTCACCGCCTCCTCCCGGCGCCTCTCCCTCGACTTCCTCCCGGACATCTTCGACTACACCCTCTACGACTCCCACCGCGGCCTGCTGCTCCTCCGCCGGAAGCCCCGGTTCGACACCCGCGGCTTCCTCGTCTGCGACCCCATCTCGCGCCGCCACGCGCTGCTGCCCCCGCCGCCCATCCCTCAACGGCGGCCATGTCTTCGGCTCCGCGCTCCTCTCCCGCGGCGCCGCGGACCCCGACGGCGGGCTCCGGTTCGAGGTCCTCTGCGTCGCCCTCGACGTGGACCGCCCGCGCGCCTGGGTCGCGTCCTTCCGCGACGGCTGGTGCCGCTGGACGGCGCTGCCGCGGTCGCGCGGGGTCACCGTCGACTTCGACGCCATGAGGTTCGAGCGCATGTGCGTGCACGCCGCGGGGGGCATGTACTGGCACATCCTCGGCAGCCCCTCCGCGCTCGCGCTCGACGCCGCCACCATGGAGTTCTCCTTCGTCCGGGCGCCGGAGATGATGTGGGGAGAGCTTGACGGGCACCACAAGTACCGCATCGGCGAGGTGCCCGAGGATGGACGTCTGTGCGTCGCTTCGCTGGAGCGGCAGCATGGCCTCCAGATGTGCGTGCGTGGCAATGGGGACAACGGCTGGGTGCTGGAGAGGCGCATACCCATGGACGAGGTGTTCGACACCGTGCCGTCCCTGCCCAAGGACCCCGTGGTGCGGCACGCCAGGCTGTTGCTGGGCGACGTCGACCGGGGGCGAACCGGGAGGGTCTTCATCAACACCATTGGCTTCGGCAACTTCTCCTACGACATGAACACCAAAGAAGCTGGAATATTTGGCGGCCGAAGAAGATGGCATGACATTTGGTCACCCAGTTTTTGCCTACTTCTCGACTCCAGATGATGGCATTGGCATGGGATCTGCGTGACCTTCTGGTAATTCTTATCAATCTCTTTCCGGATGAGTGAGTTGACTGCCGTCTTGAAACTGAACTATGAAGTATATACCCTGTAGTTTTTATCGTATACAGAGAGTAGAGCTATCACTAAGAGTGCAGATGCTATACCTTGTGCAACTATCTATGAAATGCCTCAGTCACATAGCTAAAGCACCTAACTTTCAGGTTATAAAAAAGGGAATTGCACTTTTCCCTACGACTGTTTAGCATAAGGCATAATTGTGTAACATGATGTGCAGTATGCCTGAAATTCTCCACGGTGATACAGTATCATGTGAAATAGTTAGTTCATTTTGTGATTGTAGAGTACTTGACTATCTGCAATGGTCTTTCTACAAGTAGTTTGTCCTCACTTTCAAAATTTCCATGAGAAATGCTGGCAAATATAATATTAAACATATCCTCTGCACACTGTTTCAGCCTTCTTTGATACTGTCCTTACTCCTTAGATTGATAATGTACAGAATACCCATATCTTCATGAATGGTCCTGGGATAATTTGTAGCAGAAGTCGACCTTCTTACTTGCAGCACTCCAAGAAATAGTTGCTTGATGGTTCAAATGTGTTGTGTTTTGTAGAATACTCGCTGCATTCTTTGATGGCCAGATGGCTAGAACATGTTGCAGATGAAACTCACTTGCATATATTATCTAGCGTCGTAAAAATCACTTTCATATATTATCTGGCGTTGTAAATTTTCGTAGCAGCAGACTTGGTGTCAGAAATTTACATGCCATCAGCATATGGATTTCCTCTGCAGTTCTATTCAAATTAGTGTCATGCATACTGTTTGGATAAACCAAACAGTTTCTTTAACAGCTGCTTACTATTGTGATTCACTGGAAATTGTACTGATGAATCTGCACGCCTTTAGGGTGTTCATTAGTGTCACTGGGCTTATGTAGCTGCACATCTTAGTCCAAGGCTGGGTCACTAACTTATATGTGTAGATCAGACAGATGAGCATATTGTTACTGGGTAATTACATGATCTTGTGTGCGGTACGAGTACGATCGATCGACGTTGCTGCCATCATTTCCTAGGGTATGTTTGAACCGTGACACCATACATATGTTCTTGATCTTCGCGGTTTTAGTAATGCGCCAGTTTCTGTATTAACATGCTCCCCTTTGTAATTTTCTGCACTTTATATGTAATCCAGTGTAGTCTTGCTGATAGTTCTGTTATTCTTATGATCCAGGGTGGTGACTACTAACCGGTGACTTTGGAGGCCTCGACACCTTTTTGTTCAATATCAGCTTGCAGGAAGCTTCTACATACGTTCTATGATGCATGAGTCAGTGACAATGGGGTTTCTACTGTCTGCTACGTTATCCAAGTGCAATTTGGGTAAACATGGATGTAACCCTTGAAACAGAAGGTTGTGTGGTAATCTGATTGTCCTCTTGGTTTACATGGATGATGTTAGAAATATTAGCACTTTTCCGATTAGACTAATCCACGAGTAAACAGTAAGCATGGCATAAAGGTATGCATCTCATAGCTATACCTAAGCATACTAGCACGTACAGAACATAGAAGCGAACCATCTATGAGCAGCACATATACGGCTAGTACAAGTATGAGTAAACGAGGGATGAACAGATCATACCATCCGGTGGCAGCAGCAGCCTCGGCGTCGTCCGTGGCCTTCTTCTTGGCGGCGGCGTCGTCGGCTATGGTGTCGATGCAGGGGAAGTAGTGGAAGCAGAGGCGAACGAAGTTGGGGATGGATCGGGAGCAGTCGCGTCGAGACGCTCCCCAAAAACCTTATTGCCGTTCTCCCGGGCAGGATCTTGAACGACAGGGTTCCGGAGGCACCTGCTCTCCCGACCAGCCGTGCATGCGGTCGTCGAGATGGGGTCGCCGGAGACAGCACAGAGTGAGGAACAGTAGATGACGGCTACGTCACGTGAGAGGGAGGGAGTGAACTAAAACTAGGTCACTCCACTGGGCATAGCCTTCTTATATAGGCCGTCGGGCTGAGCCTGGTGGAGGCCCACGACTGAGTCGCAACACTCCCGGCAAGGGAGTCGGAGAAGGGTCGCACTCCCGGCAAGAGAGTTCCGACTCGGCTCATTCCCGCAACACGCGGCGCGCAGGAGTCGTGACGAGGCGGGCGGCGGAGGAGGAGGAGCGCGCGTGTACCACTCCTCTTCCCAAGCTCCCAATGGCAAGTGGTAGAGCAGCCCTTATAAAGGGGTCTCGGCTCTCCTCAACTAGCAAGGTGGGACTAAACTTCCCACCACCTGCCATCTCATACATGGGCCTCAAGATTAACCAGGAATTAGTGTCTTATATGGGCCTAAGCCCATCCATAATCCAACAATGCCCCACCAGATCTCGAGGCACATAAGTTTGTCAACTATTCCAAACAATGTTTGATATACCAGAATTTTTAGTGGAGACTGTTAAGTTGAACTTCCACCTAGAGCAACAGGATTCGACTTCTTCACAACTGAACAATGGACTATGCCTTGAATTGTCAGTTTAGGCCTTGTGTTTCGCCTATTGTCAGCTGATACGTGGCTGCCGAAGGCTAAACCCCACGGGTGGAGCTTATTAGTCATACTCTGTACCTTCTCATGAGCTTACTAGAGATTATCCAATCTCATAGACTGTGACCAGCAGCCGGGCTCACATAGGTGTGTTCCTCCAAAGAATGCTCTGTAGGTTAGCATCTTGCTTACACAAGCTTTGGAACACATTAAGACAAACGTCAGCCTGCCTTACAGAATTGAGAGTATTACTGCATCTCCAACGGAGTGGGTTTATTAAGGATACTCTCCTCAGTTGACTGCTGGATTATTTTCCCAGGTCCTAATTCACGGGATCTCCGATCACATAGGTCGGGTTACCCCCATGGCAACTTACGTGGGTCTCATACCCATCTCCCTCGATGCATTTTCCATCACAATCCATGATAGCCCTTTCGTAAAAGGGTCTGCCAGATTCTTAGCCGTCTGGATATAGTCCAACGCTATTACTCCGGAGTTTCTTGATTTTCTGACATATTTCAATCTTCCTCTTATGTGCTTTGTGGATTTCATGTTGTCCTTTGAACTCTTAGCCTTGGCAATCACCGTTTGATTGTCACAGTTCATAAGGACAGCCGACACTGGTTTGTCAACCACCGGCAAATCCATCAAAAGCTCTCGAAGCCATTCTGCTTCGACGCAGGATGTGTCTAATGCTATGAGTTCTGCTTCCATAGTCGATCTGGTTAAAATAAATGCCTTGCAAGACTTCCAGAAACAACACCACCACCAAGTGTGAAGACATGTCCACTTGTGGCTTTCGCCTCATCGACATCGGATATCCAATTCAAATCACTATACCCCTCAAGTACCGTCGGGTACCCAGAATAGTGAATTCCATAGTTCGCAGTACCTTGCAAGTAACGCATCACTCGCTCAACACCATGCAAATGTACATCTCCCGGATTAGAAACAAACCGGCTCAGTTTGCATACAGCAAATGAGATGTCAGGACGAGTAGCACATGCTAGGTACATAAGTGAACCAACCACTTGAGAATATCTCAATTGATCTACAGCCGTGCCTTCGAACTTTCGAATCCGCACGCTAGGATCGTATGGTGTTGCAGAAGGTTTGCAGTCCGAATATCCAAAACGGCTCAAAATCTTCTCAACATAGTGGGATTGCAAAAGTGTAATTCCACCCTTAGAATTTCTCAGTAGCTTGATGTTCAAGATAACATCAGCCACTCCCAAGTCTTTCATCTCAAAGTTATGAGATAGAAAATCCTTGACCTCCTCAATGACCTTGAGGTGGGTCCCAAATATCAGTATGTCATCGACATACGCATACCTGATATAACTGCTTCGCCCCCACCATAGCAGTAGTATACACATTTGTCGGCTTCGTTCACAACAAAGCCAGCAGATATCAAAGTAGTGTTGAACTTCTCATGCCATTGCTTAGGCGCTTGTTTCAGGCCATACAAGGATTTCACTAGCTTTCACACCTTTCTTTCCTGACCATTTACTACAAAGCCATCCGACTGTTGCATGTAAATTTCCTCGTCCAGCTCTCCGTTAAGGAAGACCGTCTTAACGTCCATCTGGTGAACGAGAAGACCATGCGAGGCAGCCAAAGCGAGTAACACTCGAATGGTTGTCAGTCTAGCCACAGGTGAATAATTGTCGAAGAAATCCTTTTCTTCTTTCTGGGTATAACCCTTGGCCGCCTAGACTTGTACTTCTCAACAGTAACATCGGGCCTAAGCTTCTTCTTGAACACCCACTTACATCCTAATGGTGGACAACCATAAGGACGATCAGTGATCTCCCATGTCCCGTTAGCCAAGATGGAATCCATCTCACTACTTCGGACAAAGATCCTTCCGAGAGTCGGCATCCGTGAGATGCATAAGCTTCAAATGGGCGGGAGTATCATCATCCACGAGGTACACGAGGAAATCATCACCAAAGGACTTTGCAGTCCTCTGTCTCTTGCTCCTAACAGGAGCTTCCTCGTCATCCTCCGTGGAACTCTTATCACTTTTATGTTCATAATATTCCATCGGAATAGCAGGTTCAGGAGTCTCATCAGATTCCACTCTAGAATTGCTTTGCATATCTCTCATGGGGAAAATATCCTCAAAGAATGTAGCATCCCTAGACTCCATGATCGTACCGACCTTCACGTTGTGTACATCAGATTTCACTACTAGAAATCTATAGCCAACGCTATGCTTGGCATAGCCAAGAAAAATGCAGTCCACGGTCTTTGGTCCCAACTTGCGCTTTCTGGTTATCGGCATGTTGACTTTCGCCAAACAGCCCCAAGTACGCAAGTAAGAGAGTGTAGTTCTTTTCTTTTCCCATTGCTCATAGGGAGTAGTCTCATTATCCTTTGTGGGAACTTCATTCAGGACATGACATGATGTCAATACAGCCTCCCCCACCATGCCTTGGATAAACCCGGTGTATCTAACATGGCGTTAGCCAAATCAGTTAGAGTACGATTTTTCCATTTGGCAACCCCGTTTGACTGGGGTGAGTAGGGAGGCGTACTCTCATGAATAATACCATGTTCTGCACAGAATAAATCAAACTCATTAGAAAAGTACTCTCCACCACGATCAGACCGGACTCATTTTATTTTCTTCTCAAGTTGGTTCTCAACTTCAGCCCTATAGACTTTAAAGTAGTGTAGAGCCTCATCCTTAGTATTTAACAAATACACATAGCAGAATATAGTGGAATCATCAATCAGAGTCATGAAGTATTTCTTTCCACCTTTAGTCAACACACCATTCATCTTTCAGAGATCTGAATGTATGAGCTCTAATGGTGCCAGGTGTCTCTCCTTCGCAAGCTTGTGAGGCTTACGAGGTTGCTTAGCTTGCACACACGCATGGCACTTAGAGCCTTTGGCTAAAGTGAAACTCAGGATTACGTCCATCTTAGCTAGCCGCGTCATACAACCGAAATTTATGTGACAAAGACGTGAATGCCAAACCTCAGATTCGTTCACATTGGAATGAATTTGGTTCACGACTTTATTACAGAAATCCTCCAGGGAAAGGTGGAACAAACCACCACAATGATATCCTTTTCCAACAAATAGTCCATACCGAGATACAACTACTTTGTTAGACTCAAATACTAACTTAAACCTTTCTTTACAAAGAAGGGAGCCACTAACGAGATTCTTCTTGATGGCGGGGACATGCTGCACGTTCTTCAGTTGCACGATCTTTCCGGAAGTAAACTTCAGATCTATCGTGCCAACACCATGAACACAAGCATGCGAGCCATTCCCCATCAGGACGGAACAATCTCGTGCGACCTGGTAAGAAGAAAATAAAGACACATCAGCACACACATGAATATTGGCCCCAGTGTCAACCCAGCAATCGGTGGACTGACAAACTGAAAGTATGTAAATAGATTACCATACCCAGATGCCGCATCATTGTTGCTCAGAGTGACATTCACAGACTTGGAGTCCTGTGCTGGCTTCTTGTACTTGTTTGGGCACTTGTTTGCCCAATGTTCCTCTGAACCACAAGTAAAGCAACCATCTCTATTTTTGTCTTTCTTCTTACCCTTCTTCTTGAAGGTAGTATTATGCTGGACAGAGTTCTTTCCCTTGAACTTGTGGAAGTTCTTCTGCACCACATTGGCGCTAGAAGAACCCTCTGCCCCTTTAACGTGTGAGTCCTTTGCTCTCGAGTTCTACTCAACACTGAGATGACCGATGACATCCTCGACAGAGAATTCACGTCTCAAGTGCTTGAGAGAAGTAGCAAAGTTCCTCCAACTAGGAGGGAGTTTTGCAATAATGCAACCCACGACGAACTTGTCCGGTAACTCACACTTCAGGAGCTCCAGCTCCTTAGCGATGCACTGTATCTCATGAGCCTGGTCCAAAACAGAATGGTTATCAACCATCCTGTAATCATGAAACTGCTCCATGGCATACAACTCACTGCCAGCATCGGTTGCGCCGAATCTGACATCGAGCGCATCCCGCTAGTTTTTGGCAACCCCCATATGAATATATGCGTCAACCAACTTGTCTCCAATCACACTCAGAACTGCTCCCAAAAAGATTATGGTTGCCTCCCTAAACTCCTTCTCTTGTTCAGAAGCAATCGTTTCTGTGAGGGACACACCACCAACCCAGAACACATTCATCGCTGTGAGCCACAAGGTGGTCCTAGTCTGCCAACGCTTAAAATGCGTCCCGGTAAAATTTCCCGGTTTCAGAGTAGCAGCAAAGCCTTGAATCGAAAAGTGCCTAAAATAAGGTTTTTGGATTGTTGGAAATATTAGCACTTTTCCGATTAGACTAATCCACGAGTAAACAGTAAGCATGGCATAAAAGGTATGCATCTCATAGCTATACCTAAGCATACTAGCACGTACAGAACATAGAAGCGAACCATCTATGAGCAGCACATATACGGCTAGTACAAGTATGAGTAAATGAGGGATGAACAGGTCATACCCTCCGATTGGCCAGACCAATGCGGCAGCGGCAGCAGCAGCCTCGGCGTCGTCCGTGGCCTTCTTCTTGGCGGCGGTGTCATCGGCCATGGTGTCGATGCAGGGGAAGTAGTGGAAGCAGAGGCGAACAGAGTTGGTGTAGCGACCCGACCTCAGATGGTCAAGTCTCTGTGTTCCAGTGTCATCCCTGGATCAGTAATGCTGACACACACAGTACTCAAAGGATTTATAACAGAGTAGCAATCACACACTTATTACATCGAATGTATCAAAAGAGAACTTATTACAATAATATGGCTTAAGGCCATTGTAAGGGCATATTTATCCCGTAAGTGTTTTGGTGATTGATGACGATACTTTTGCGGACTAATCGCATGCTTTGAGTTCCTCAGATGGTTCATCTCTAGGCTCGAGACGATTCGGTGCCCCTCGGAGATTATTGAAGACGGCGTCGTCCTACGTTCCTTTTGGTGGATTTGAGTCGTAGGAGAGCCGTACTATTAAGAGGGGTCCGTCCGGAAAGGTTAGGGCGAAATCAACACGTACACTTGTCCCTCCTTTCCCTGCACTTTGGAGCTTCCCTTCGTTATCTTGGTTGTGCGGAAATCTGACATTTGCCACTGTTCTTGCAGTAGTACCGCGGGTACATGCGGTAGTACCGCAGGGTGCCACGGTAGTACCGCTCCTCGGAGCGGTAGTACCATGACTCCCAGTCTAGTGCCGCTCCGGTGCGGTAGTAGGGGCGGATGTAATTTTTTACATCCGTGCCCACCACGGTAGTACCGCTCGTCCAGCGCGGTAGTACCGCGGTTGCCCACGGTAGTACTGTTCCCTATGAGCCGTAGTACCGTGGCCCTCCTACCAAGTACCGTAGATTCACGGTAGTAGGCACGCGCTACGGTAGTACCGCTCCTGTGGAGCGGTAGTACCGCGTCGGGTTTTCGCATTACCGCAGTTTTAGCGGAAGTTGGCACGGATGTAATTTATTTCATCCGCGCCCTTCTCGTGTCGTGACTCCACGCCTTGCGGTAGTACCGCAAGGTGGAGCGGTAGTACCGCGAAGCGTAGTACTGCCCTTGGTCGCTAGTCCCGGCTTGTGCTGCCATGTAGTACCGTGGTTCGCCACGGTAGTACCCTTGACCCATGGTAGTACCGCCACCGAGCGGTAGTCTGGTCGCGGGCTGAATAAGTGGATAACGGTTGGATTTTTTCCTCGACTATATAAGGGCTTCTTCAACCTCTAGTTGACCACCTCTTCTCTCTCTAAGCTCCATTGTTGCTCCAAGCTCCATTTTGGCCCGATCTCTCTCCCTAGCCAATCAAACTTGTTGATTTGCTCGGGATTGGGTGACAAGGGCCCGATCTACACTTCCACCACAAGATATTTGATTCCCCCACTTATCCCTTGCGGATCTTGTTACTCTTGGGTGTTTGAGCATCCTAGACGGTTGAGGTCACCGTGGAGCCATATTCCATTGTGGTGAAGCTTCGTGGTGTTGTTGGGAGCCTCCAATTAAGTTGTGGAGATTGCCCCAACCTAGTTTGTAAAGGTTCGGTCGCCGCCTTCAAGGGCACCAATAGTGGAATCACGACTCTTGCATTGTGCGAGGGCGTGAGGAGATTACTGATGGCCCTAGTGGCTTCTTGGGAGCATTGTGCCTCCACACCGATCTAACGAAGACGTACTTCCCTTCAAAAGGAAGGAACTTGGTAACACATCCTCGTCTCCACCGGCTCCACTCTTGGTTATCTTATCCCTTTACTTGTGCAAGCTTATTTGTGTTCCTATCCTTGCTTGCTCGTGTGCTTGTGTTGTTGCATCATATAGGTTGTCCACCTAGTTGCACATCTAGACAACCTTTATTATTGCAAAGTTTAAATTGGTAAAGAAAAGCTTAAAATTGTTAGTTGCCTATTCACCCCCTCTAGTCAACCATATCGATCCTTTCAATTGGTATCGTAGCCTCGTCTCTTTTTAAGGACTTTACCGTCCGTAGAGTATAGTTGATGTCGTAGATGATGTGGGGAGCACTCCGGTGTGAATCCGACATCATCTACGGAGATAGAGTACCTCGATCTCTCATGAGGAATTCAATGTGGCGTTGGACACATTGAAAAACTCCATGACGAAAGCGAGGTCAAGGACATGTTTAAGGAATTCCTAGAAGGGCTTAAACTTTCCACCGCACCCGTGAAAGTGGGTGATCCCGCCAACACGGGAGCGGATGCTAACTCCGATAAGTGGGAAGCTACTAGTGAGAAAGCCCCCTCGTCTAGTGGTAAGAATGGCACCGGCATCTTCGCCCATGTGCAACCTCCCGTTTATGGTGGACCGATTCCTTCCACTCATTTGAATCATGCCGCTCCACCACCTAAGATTGATAAAAAGGAGGATTTTGATTCTTGGGTTTATCGTTTTAAGCGTCATTTAAATCATGTGAACACTAACCTTTGGAGAATCATTGAAGAAGGTTTCTATCCGCATGATCCGAGCAACTTTTCTCCTAGAGAGGTCGTGGACCATCAATTCAATGAGAATGCTCTCTTCATCATCCAAGAAGCAATCCTTCCCGAAGACCTCCCTCATCTCCGGCCTTACACCCGTGCCAACGATGCTTGGCTCAAGGTGGTTTCCATGTATCGAGGAAGCACAAGCATTCAACGTTCCAATTATGAAGTGGTCCAAGATGAAGCTGATGAGTTTGCAATGAAGGAAGAAGAAGAACCTCGTGAGCTCTATCGGAGTGTAACCAAGCTTGCCGTCTCCCTCCGGGATCATGGAAGTAAGGACACAGATGACAACTGGATCAAGCGCAAATTTCTCAAGGCAATGATGCCCTACCACAAAGCCATGTCCTCCGTCATCCGTCAACGACCGGACTTCCACACCTTGTCCTCAAATGATGTGTTGGATGAGTTTGTGGCTATGAGCATATTGGACAAGACCGCCGACAATGCGGTCCTTCGCTCTCAAAGAGCAAAGAAGACCAACCTCGCTTTGAAGGCCAAGATTTGTGTCGAAGAATATGGAGAGGAGGAAGAAGAAGAGAGCAACCTCGAAGATACTAAGTATGATTATCATGAACACATGGCCCTTGCTTCAAGACAATTTTGGAGCAAGAAGAACTCAAGGCCCAACTTCAACAAGAGCAATTCAAGTGGCTCTAAGGGCAAGCAACGAGTGAGGACGTGTTTCAATTGTGGAAATGTGAGTCACTTTGTTGAGGAGTTTTCATATGAGAAGAGGGAAGACAATGGTGGCAAGCTCATCCGTAAGGACAAGGCCAAGTCTTTTCCCAACAAGAGAAACTTCCCAAAGAAGACTCCTCACAAAGCCTTGGTGGTTCAAGAAGAGTACAATGAGGATGATGATGATGATGAGGATGGTGAATCGGTTGCCATGGCCTCCGTGGCCATTGCAATGACTCCTCGGTGTCTCTCTTGGTTCACCCAATGAAATCATCACCGCTAAGTGCCTCATGGCTAAAGCCACCAACAAGGTAACCCCCAACATCAAAACTACCATCATCAATCATTCTTCTTTGTGGATTGCATTGATGAACATGAGGGACTAATGTAGAGGAAAATGAATTTGAGATCTTTATGAGTAAACTCAAAGGGAAACCCAAGAAGCACTTCGTTGCTCTCTTGGAACAACTTGGTGAAGCCAATGTCATGATCGAGACTCATGAAGAAACCATTTCTAAGATGGAAGGGCATAGTCATGACTATGCCGATGAGATTTCGGATCTTTCCAATGCTCTTGAGGAAGAGCGTGGTCTTCGTTTGGCTCTTGAGGAGTCACACAACGATGATCACGCTAAACTAAAGAAAGACCTTGATCATGCTCTTATTGTGTCTCGTGTGCTTAGTTCCGAGAAGGCAAAGCTTGGAGTTGATCTTGCTAGACTCAACGAGGACTTTGACACTCTTGACAAGGCTCACAAAGTCTTGAAGGGTGCTCATGCTAGTATCAAAGAGTCTCATGATCAACTCCAAGTGAAGCTAACCAAGGAGAAAGCCACCTTTCCTCATATGATATTGCTTGATAATGCAAATGCTACTAACCCTTGTTGTGAGCATGTGCATCTTGTTGAGGAGAATGCTAAGTTGAAGGAGCAACTTGAAAAGGGCCTTGTCACATGCATTCAAGGTGAGAAGAACCTTAACGACCTTTTGAGTAATCAAAAGGAAGTTGTGGCCAAGGAGGGGATTGGGTTCGCCCAAGCCCAAGAGCAAGAAGAAGAATGACAAGACCAAGCAACCTCCCCTCTCAAGCAAACTTTTGTGAGGGAGGGAGAGGGTGCTTCCAAGAAGAAGAAGAACCGTGCAAAGGGTGGCAATGTCAAGAAGGACAACGTCATCCCCATGAACATAGCCGCGACTTTAACCCCTCTTATGTGTTGTGCCGTGCTAGTGATGGGCATGTTTATGCTAAATTTGTTGGTTCTTCTTATGAGTACATTGAATGGTCTATTTGGGTTCCTAAGACCCTCGTTACTAACATCAAAGGACCCATTACCAAATGGGTACCTAAAACCAAGCATTGATCTCTTGTAGGGGTTTGCTTCCGGTGGGGATCACGGTTGCTCGATAGTGGAGCAACAAATCATATGACCGGAGCAAGGACATGGTGGTGGACGTGCAAGAGATTCCATCTATGCCCACCGATGTCGAGTGGGGTGATGCATCACATTCTAAGGTATTGGGTCTCGGCAAGGTTGTCATTTCTCATGATCTTACGATCGAGAAAGTCATGCTTGTTGAGTCCCTTGCATACAATTTGCTTTCCGCTCGTCAACTTGCAGTCATGGTTTTTGCTACTTTCTTTGACATTGATACTGTGGCCCTCTTGTGGAGCAAGACTCTTAAAGTAGCCTTTGTTGGGCATGTCGAAAACGGTCTCTATGTGATTAACTTTTCGGAGCGACCCACTAAGACCGCGACATGCCTAATGGCTAAAGTTGACGTGGGATGGCTTTGGCATCGCCGTTTATCCCATGTCAATATGAGATCTTTGCAAAGTCTTATCAAGGGGGACCATGTCCGTGGACTAACAAATGTTAGTTTTGCCAAAGACCGTGCTTGCAGTGCTTGTATTGAAGGAAAGCTTCATGAGAAGGCTCACCCTCCCACGACTATCATATACTCAAAGAGACCCTTGGAGCTCCTTCACATGGATCTCTTTGGGCCACCATCATTTGATAGTCTTGGAGGAAGAAAGTATTGCTTGGTGATCGTGGATGACTATTCAAGATACACTTGGGTATATTTCTTCAAGAGGAAGAGTGAGACCCAACAAACCGTCATCGACTTTGCAAATGAAGCTCAACGTCAACATAATGCAAAGATCTTGACTATAAGAAGTGACAACGGCACCGAGTTCAAGAACTACACCTTGGATGAGTTTCTTAGTGATGAGGGAATCAAGCATCAATATTCTGCACCATATACCCCTCAACAAAATGGTGTGGCGGAGAGAAAGAACCGGACGTTGATGGATGCGGCAAGGACCATGATGGCGGAGTTCAAGTCTCCATACAACTTTTGGGCGAAGCCATCAACACCGCTTGTCATGCATCCAATCGGCTCTATCTCCGCAAAGGCTTGAACAAGACTCCTTATGAGATACTCACCGCAACAAGCCCAACCTCAAGTACTTCCGGTGTTCGGGTGTAAGTGTTTCATTCTCAAGAAAGGTGTTCGTTTGTCTAAATTTGAAGCTAGAGCTCATGAGGGCATATTTGTTGGTTATGCTACAAACTCTCATGCTTACCGTGTCCTCAATAAATCCACAGGACTTATTGAGGAGATGTGTAACGTGGAGTTTGATGAGAATAACGGCTCCCAAGTGGAGCAAAGTGGCACTTGTGATGTAGGTGATGAAATTCCTCCCCAAGCCATAAGAAGAATGGGAGTTGGCTTTATCCTACCCATTGAGGAACCCCTTGTGGCCGAAGGAGAAGGACAATGCTCCACCCAAGTGGAGCCATCACCAACCGAAGGCCCACACGCTTCCGAAGAACAAAGTGAAGGCCCTCAACCTCAAGAACAAGACCAAGGGCAAGATCGTGCTCAAGATGATGATGTCACCTTAAATGATGCCCAAGGTCAAGTTCTCTCCCCCGAGCATGCTCAAGATGAAGGTCATGCTCAAGACGGCGCTCAAGATGATCAAGTGACCCCTCCTCATCTCACCTCCGAGGAGGATTTAGAGCGTCGTGCCGCCAAGATTGCTTCCAAACTCACTACCAAAGGCCATCTCATGGAGAATGTGGTTGGAAGCCTAAGAAAAGGGGTAAGCACTCGTAGACAATTGGCAAACTATTGTGAACATCACGCTGTTTGTCTCTTGTGTTGAACCTCAAAAGGTCTATGAGGCGCTCGAAGACTCGGATTGGCTCAATGCCATGCATGAAGAACTCAACAACTTTGAGTACAATAAGGTGTGGAGATTGGTGCCAAGGCCATCGGAGAACCACAACGCCATTGGAACCAAGTGGATTTTCAAGAACAAGCAAGATGCTCATGGGAACATCATTCGCAACAAGGCAAGATTGGTAGCACAAGGCTACTCCCAAGTCGAGGGTATCGACTACGGTGAAACCTTTGCTCCCGTTGCTTCGCCTTGAATCCATTCGTTTGTTGATTGCTTATGCTTCCCATCACAACTTTAAGTTGCAACAAATGGATGTAAAAAGTGCTTTTCTTAATGGTCCCATTAATGAGTTGGTCTATGTCAAGCAACCCCCCGGGTTCGAGGACCCCTACTTCCCGGATCATGTGTATCAACTCGATAAGGCACTCTATGGACTTAAACAAGCCCCACGTGCATGGTATGACCACCTTACCGAGTTGTTACAAGATTGTGGTTTTGAAGTGGGGCAAATCGATCCCACTCTTTTTACTAACAAGGTCAATGGGGAGTTGTTTGTATGCCAACTATATGTTGATGATATTATCTTCGGTTCTCCTAACAAAGCTTTCAATGAGGAATTTGCCGCTCTCATGACCTCCAAGTTCAAGATGTCTTCGACGGGAGAGTTGAAGTTCTTCCTTGGTTTCGATATCAAACAAAGAAGAGAAGGAACCTTCATCAACCAAGCCAAATACACTCAAGACATGCTCAAAAGATTCAAGCTAAGTGATGTCAAACCGGCTACTACACCAATGCCCACCAAGTGCCAACTTGACATTGATCCCAATGGTAAAGCGGTGGATCAAAAGGTATATCGCTCCATGATTGGATCCTTGCTTTACCTTTGTGCATCTAGACCGGATATCATGTTGAGTGTGGGAATGTGTGCACGGTTTCAAGCCGCACCGAAGGAAAGTCATTATGTGGCGGTCAGCGAATCTTTCGATATTTGGCTCATACCCCAACTTTGGCTTATGGTACCCAAGAGGAGCAAACTTCAAGCTTGAAGGATTTACGGATTCCGATTGGGCGGAGACAAAGTGGATAGGAAGTCCACTTCCGGAGGGTGCCAATTTCTTGGTTGCTCCTTGGTAAGTTGGTCTTCCAAGAAGCAAAGTTGTGTGTCTCTCTCGTCCAATCAAGCGGAATATGTGGCGGCCGGTAGTTGTTGTGCTCAACTCCTATGGATGAGGCAAACTTTAAAGGAGTACGGTGTCATTTGTGACAAAGTGCCTCTTTGGTGTGATAATGAAAGTGCCATCAAGATTTCTCTCAACCCGGTGCAACACTTCAAGACGAAGCACATCGAGATTCGGTATCACTTCATCCGGGATCACATTAGGTGAGGAGAGATCGAGCTCAAGTATGTCAACACTCGTGATAACCTTGCGGATATATTCACGAAGCCCTTAGATGAAGCAAGATTTCATGAGTTAAGGCATGAGCTAAATATCATTGATTTGAGCAATGTGACTTGAGCCCGTGCACTCCCCACCACACTCAACTTGTCGTCTAGTTTAGGTGTAGGCATGGACATAGGGGAGTATTGTTCTCTCAATGAACTCTCCTCCCCCATTATGCATAAATCGATCACCTCTTTCACATTAGCCATTTTTGATGGTACTTGTGTTCCAAAGACGAGTTTTGGTCATGGGCCCAAGGATAATTCTTCAAGGGTGCCATACCATCCTACTCAAACATAGGTGGCTTCGGCCACCGCCCTCTCTCCTTGAGAGGCCTTGTCGTTTGGTGGTTTCTTGTTGTCTTTTGCCTCTGGTTTGTGGTTGAGTTTGTGGTTTCTTGTGTGTGAATTTTTTTTCATTGCAAAGGCCCTTTTTCGTTTTTGAAACATGCGGTAACTTCAGTTTCACGGTACTACTGCGGCCAGCTGCGGTACTACCGCAGCCAGCCACGGCACTACCGCTTGCGGGAGCACGGTACTACCGCAACCTCATGGCAGTAATTTTTTACTGCCGCCCGGTTGAGCGGTACTACCGCCTCGGTGCGGAACTTCCGCCCGAGCGGTACTACCACGATGATACGCGGTACTACCGCGACGGTCCGCGGGCGAGGGGTTAAGGACGGGCAGGGGGAGTTCTAACTCCCCATAACCATTCGCTGCCTTCTCCCCACATCGCCTCCTTCTCTCCCTTGCTCAAGAACGGAGCCGGCGTCTCTCGCCGGATCTCCTTCACCGGCTGCCCTCCCGTGATTCCGACCGTGGGATCGTTCTCACCGCGTGCTCTTGCTATGGACCCGTGTTTTTCCCCAATTCCCTCTCCTTGTTGTTGGTGTTTGGCGTTTCTAGGTTTTGGGGAGGCTTGTGTGTTCTTGAGATTGATAGGCCTCATCTCTGCAAGAATAGGATGAAGGAGTGTAGTATTGCATAGGATTTATATGTGTATTGCTGTCATGCGCTAGATCTGATCACTGTAGCACCGCCGTTGTTTCGCGATTCTTTTCAGATTCAAATCGATAGTTGGATCCGCTGCGACGTGGTACTACCGCCCCTATGGCGCGGTACTACCGCATGCACGGTACTACCGCCCCTTGGGTGCGGTACTACCACGCTCTGTGCGGCACTACAGCTCTACTTCCGCTCCAACCATGGTACTACCGTGACCCCGCACGGTACTACCGCGTTTGGAGCAGTACTACTGCTTTAGTACCGCATGCAGTGGTAGTCCTACCATGCCTCACACCTATCGCATGCCAACTTTCTCATATGTCTCCTATGTGTTTCTTGTGCTTTTTCGTGGCCTTTGCATTGATCTTCTTGCGTTTTTGGTGCTTTGCGTGTGTGGTTCAGGTGGTGGCTCTCGTCGGTCCAATCCCAGCCGTGACACCGGCTCCAAGCGTCTGCGCAAGAACCCCGGTGACGCACTGTAGGGCTCCTCTTACGCCCCAAAGCGCCATGTCAAGACAAGCGCCACCAAGTTCAAGGAGCCCGCCAAGAGCATGGATGAGATGCCCCATTCGACTACGTCCGCCTCGGGAACATGGATCCGTCGTGACCCCTCGTTCCTCGGTCGGGGCTGTGAGCTGTTGGAACAAGCATCAAACCAACATCTATCTGGGCGTCATTAAGAACAAGCGAATACCTATGTGGATGTGAAGTGGATTGACATGCATCACATGAGGAAGGAGAAGTTCCGTGCCTACTTTGGAGAGGCTCTGGACTTGGTGGAGCAGTTTGGCATTGAGCATATAATCTCTTTTCACCTTGACTATGATCCACGAGCTCATTGGTCAGTTCTTTATACATCTACTTTCACCCCAATGAGGAAAGGAGGATGACCTGGATGACAAATGGCCGTAAGATGATTGCTACCTGGAAGGAGTTCATGGATCTGCTCCAAGTTCCTGATGACGGGCTTGACTCCCCCGTGGGTGTTCGTCCCCATGCCAACCCTGACTCTGCCAACAAGGACAAGCTTGCACCGTTCTATGTTGAGAAGACACTTCCAAGTGGCAAGATAGGTTTGGTGCTCAACTCTTTTTTGGATATCATGTACCGCATCTTCCGCAACTCCTTGTTCCCCCGCATTGGTGACAAGGACAAGGTTCATGCCTATATGGTGGATATGATGCTCATCTGCGAGGAGGCTCGTGTGTCTCGAGACTCAGCCACTTGATATCTCACACATCATGTGGTGTGAGCTTGATTTGCCGTGTTCAACCGCAAGGTGCCTATATACGGTCCGTGTCTGTTTCTGGCTGATCTCGAGGACTTGGGACAAGATGTTACACGGTGAGGAGTTCCTTGCCCTCGATGGATTCGCCATGACCCCATCTCTCTGCGTGTCAAACCCAACTGGGCCAACACTACTACTCGTCTTTGAGGCGTCTGCCGCTAGGGCTGCTGTTGGAGAGGAGGATCTTTGGCGCCGAGAATGTTGATGAGGGCCATGCTTTGCTAGGCCTTCCCAGATCTCCTCTATGCCTTCTTGGGCCCACGGTGAAGGACAAGATGAAGACTCTTTTACGCATGCAAGCCAAGGCGATCTGAGGACTCATGTGGCATCCAAGGAGAGTCGTCGCCGGGACAGAAGATCTTGAAGCTCTATGGTGAGGATGTGTCTGGCGATCGAGGAGCACATCACTCCAGAGGCCGAGTGGATGGCGAAGCAAGGCTACAAGTGGACTGATTACGAGGAGGGCGTCAGACGAGTCCATCCCCTGCTGCGGAGGAGTCGGCGGAGAGGGTTGGGGACGAGTTCCCTTCTACTTGAGCCACCGCTTGTGTGTAGGTGTCCTCTCTGCCTTTTTGGCGTCTCGATGCCAAAGGGGAGAGCGTGAGATTTCTTGAGTCGTGTGTTCGTGTTTGGTGTGTCTCTTGCGTTTTTTTTTCGGTTGAACCTCGTTTGAATCGTTTGAACCTCGTTTTAGTTGCTTTTCCTTCTTATGGTGTAAGACATATGCACTCTATCTATCTTAGCAAGCTTATGTTATATCGTGCTGCTCGTTGCTTAGATGTTATTCTTCGGACCTTTGTCTCTAAAATATAGGGGGAGTGGTGATCCTAGTTCGTGTGCTATGCAGTCCAAAGCATTCATCCAGAGTGCACACGTCTAGGGGGAGCCCGTCTATATTTTGGAGAGGAGGGGTTTGCTCTTGCTCTATATTATTGTATCTTTGTGCAAATCCGTATTGTCATCAATCCACCAAAAGGGGAGATTGTAAGGGCATATTTATCCCGTAAGTGTTTTGGTGATTGATGACGATACTTTTGCGGACTAATCGCATGCTTTGAGTTCCTCAGATGGTTCATCTCTAGGCTCGAGACGATTCGGTGCCCCTCGGAGATTATTGAAGACGGCGTCGTCCTACGTTCCTTTTGGTGGATTTGAGTCGTAGGAGAGCCGTACTATTAAGAGGGGGTCCGCGTCGGAAAGGTTAGGGCGAAATCAACACGTACACTTGTCCCTCCTTTCCCTGCACTTTGGAGCTTCCCTTCGTTATCTTGGTTGTGCGGAAATCGACATTTGCCATCGTTCTTGCGGTAGTACTGCTGGGTACATCTTGATGTACTGCTGAGGTGCCACGCAGTAGTACCGCTCCTCGAAGCGGTAGTACCACGGCTCCCAGTGTCTAGTGCCGCTCGGTGCGGTAGTAAAGGCGGATGTAATTTTTACATCCGCGCCCACCACGGTAGTACCGCTCGTCCGGTAGCAGTAGTACGCTGGTTATACTGATAATCTTTGCTCCCTATGAGCCGTAGTACCGCGGGCCCTACCAAGTACCGTAGATTCACGGTAGTAGGCACGCGCTACGGTAGTACCGCTCCTGTGGAGCGGTAGTACCGCGTCGGGTTTTCGCATTACCGCAGTTTTAGCGGAAGTTGGCACGGATGTAATTTATTTCATCCGCGCCCTTCTCAGGTCGTGACTCCCCTGCCTTGCGGTAGTACCGCAAGGTGGAGCCAATAATGCCGTGCAAGCGGTAATCTTGCCCTTGGTCGATCTAGTCGGCTTGTTGCTGCGGCGGTACCGTGGTTCGCCATGCAGTAGTACCGCTGTGACCCAGATAATACTGCGCCCACTGGAAGCGGTAATGCCGGGTCATGGCTGGATAAGTGGATAACGGTTGGATTTTTTCCTCGACTATATAAGGGCTTCTTCAACCTCTAGTTGACCACCTCTTCTCTCTCTAAGCTCCATTGTTGCTCCAAGCTCCATTTTGGCCCGATCTCTCTCCCTAGCCAATCAAACTTGTTGATTTGCTCGGGATTGGGTGACAAGGGCCCGATGTCAATATCTTGCAGATGTTATTAGTACTTTTGGCCGGTTCCACCATTGGCATCAGGATGATCCAATGATGGTCCGATCCTTGGTCTATGTGTCTTTTCCTGCACCATCTATGGTCCCCAGATCAGTGACATCTGAGAGAATTTGCTGACTTTGGAGGGGTTCGGATTTCTTGGACTGCTCCGGTTTATATTCTATCTGCAGACTTTCTTGATATCCTACCTGTGATGAGGATCCAATGCCCTTCAATGGCAATCCCCACCTCTCCACAGCAACATGCGGTTTAACAATCACAATTGAGTTTTACACGAGTTCCGGAGCTGGGTTGGAGCGATGTGCCTGCACTCCAATGAACATCCATGTAATGACCCTCCACAAGTTCGTGAAGTGGGGCAGCAGGATAATGTTGAGGAAATTCAGTCTCAAGAATCAATTGTGCTTCAGGTTGTCCGAGGATTCGATTAACAACGGCATTGGTGCTGCTGAAGTTGCAGTTCTCCAGCACCCAATGGGACCGCAGCAGCCTCCTTTAATGATCGGACAAGTGCTAACTGCTTTTGGGCCTGTCCTGCCCCCTGTAATGCAATGGAAGCGCTCGTTTGAGAAGGTATTGCCGCTTTTTGGGATCTCTGATATCCCAAAGGTTGTCTTTCGGTCTCATCTCGGTGCCCTTTTGAACAATCAGTCCCGGGCGACTATTTTACCACTCCGGCTCGAAATTGCAGCTCCTGCCTGCACCTGTTTCTGTGACTCAGTTTAAGGAAATGACACCATTAAACGGCACGTAGCTCGAGCTCTTTGTTTTGTGATATTGATGAGCCTGTTGCTAAAACATTTGAGTTTACGGCTGTTCCTAAAGTTACGCTGAAGCGTGGAAGAAAGCCCAAAGCCTCTAAAGTCATTGTGGAATCTGAGGTCAGGCGCAGTGCTCGCCTCAGTGCGATGCGTGATGGCTACCGTCGGGTAGTTATTGGGACACCTCCTAGGAAGCCACACACGGGGAAGAAGCGCAAAACTACACCTTCCAAGCCCGACGATGATTCTGCAGTGCCTCCTCTGACGACCATAGTTGATCTTCAGCGAATTGGTGCTCGTCTTCGCATTGCACCGAGAAAATCACGACGGACAAGCTTGCAGCTGATCCTTCCCGCTCCAACAACAGTGCAAGTTCCGATGATTAGTTTAATCATCCAGGGTTTAGGTCCATGGCGTACCATAATCGCCTTTTTTCTGTTATTATCTGTTTGGAACTTTGCAGTTTACATCTGTCTAGTGGGTGGTAGGCCATTGTGTGGCTTACTTTTACTATGTCCTCTTTTGGTATGTAATGAATCAAACCTCGTTTAGAGATTGGAAAGTACTCTGTTGGAATGTTAGGGGTCTGAATTCTGAAGCGCGTCAGCTTGCGGTTAGGCAAAAGATCAATGAAAGTGGATGCTCTGTTATTTGCCTCCAAGAAACCAAATGCATGCATATTGATCATCGCTTCATTAGAAAATTCTGTCCACGGCGTTTTGATAACTTTGTTTATGTACCATCGGTCGGTGCATCCAAGGTATGGTGGTCATATGGAATTCATCTCTCTTCATAGGCATCTTAATTGAGGCTAAACCATATGGCATTATTGTGAAGTTTCAATCTAAACATACATCTGAGTCTTGGTTTCTTGTCTCAATTTATGGTTCGTGTCAAGGACCGGCGCGTGATGTTTTTGTGCAATGGTTATATAATCTGGATATCCAACTCGAGGACAATTGGCTGCTTTTAGGTGACTTTAACTTTATGCGTTCGATTGAGAATCGAAATCAGCCAGGTGGTGATGTGAATGATATCTTTTTGTTTAATGAAGTAATTGGTCATTTGGGTCTTGTTGAACTGCCAATCAAGGGTCGTCAGTACACATGGTCTAATATGCAAACCACACCCCTGCTCGTACAAATTGATTGGTTTTTTACATCTGTGGCTTGGCCACATGATCACCCCAACACAATGGTTATTCCGCTTGCACGCACTGCCTCTGATCACGTCCCGTGTGTGGTTTCAATTGCCACTTGTATACCCAAGGCAAAGGTTTTTCGCTTTGAAAACTATTGGGTTGATTTGCACGGCTTTATGGATTGTGTATCGAGGTTTGGAATAGCCACGTGGATAAATCTTCAACTGCCTTAATCATTTACGCTAAATTCAAATCTCTTCGTTATGCTCTTAAGAAATGGCATCTTAACCTATCCACGGTCAAAGGCGCTCATTGCTGATTGCAACAAAGTAATTGTTTTTTTGGATAATATTGAGGAATTTAGGCCCTTGAGTTGGCCGGAGTTCAACTTTCGGAAGATTGTCAAATTACATCTTGAAGATATCCTGCACTAGCAGTTCATTTATTGGAAGCAACGTTGCACGATCAGAAATATCAAAGTTGGTGAGGAGAATTCAAAATTCTTCCATGCAATGGCAGCTGAAAGATATAGGATAAACACTATCTCTTCGATCAAATCTGAGGATGGGGACGTGGTTACTGATCATCAATAGTTAGCTGGGATGTTTTGGTCTGATTTTAATCGAAGAATGGGCCAAGCAAAAGGTATACAAATGGGTTTTGACCTTGACACATTAATTGCTCGTATTGATGGGCTGGAGAACTTATCCTTGCCTTTCACGGATTCCGAGGTGGATACGGTGATTAAGAACATGCCTTCTGACCGGGCTCCGGGCCCCGACGGGTTTACGGGTCTTTTCCTCAAGAAATGTTGGAATATATTTGTAACACCCCGGAAGTAACTTTCCATATTTGTAACTCCAACTCTTGCCATTTTCGGCATTGTGATATGATATTCCCTCCGTGGTTGGGTTTTTCTCCTTTTTGCATTTTGTCCATGTCATGCATTTTATATCATGTCATCATGTGCATCGCATTTGCATACGTGTTCGTCTCATGATTCCGAGCATTTTTCCCGTTGTCCGTTTTGCAATCCGGCACTCCTATCTTCCCCGGCGGCCCCTTTTACGTTTTTCCGTGTGCGGGTACTAAACCTTCTCGGAATGGACCGAGGTTTGTCTAGTGGCCTTGGTATACCACCCGTAGACCACCGGTCAAGTTTGAGTCATTTGGAGCTCGTTTGGTACTCCAGCGGTTAACCGCACTCTCGCAAAGGCCTCTTTTAAGTTGCAGCCCAACACCCCTTCAAAACAGCCCAATAACCCATCTAAGTCACATCCATGCTCTCCGACGTTCGATCCACGATCGTGTGGCGAAAACTACACCTCATTTGGACTCTCCTAGCTCCCTCTATGCCTATTTAAGCAACCCCACTCCAAACCCCGGATCATCCTCCCGAAACCCTAGGCGAATCCCTCCGCCGCCGCGGGCGTGTCGAGCCGGGCGGACAACGTCCGCCCGTCAAGCGCCGCCGCCGCCGCGCCCGCCCATGACCGCGAGCCCATGGCGGCCAGCCGAACGCGCATGGCCGACCAGCGCCCGGCCGCCGCCCGGCGCCCGCGCCCTCACGCGACCGTCGCGCCCGCCTCCTCCGCCGCCTACGCCGCCCGACCGGCCCCCCCGCCGCCGCCCGGCAAAGAGCCTCCCGCCGCCGCGCCTCCACCTCCGGACCCGCCAGCCGCCAGCGCGACCCGCCGCCGCCGTCGCCTCCTCGGGCCGGCCCCGGCCACCTTCTCTCCTCCCTGGCCGAGCTCCGGCCACCGGAGCAACCGCCGCCGCCGCCGCCGCTCGATCCGGATCTCGGATCCCGATCGGGACCGAGCCCGTTGACTTCTTCCCCCCTCATATTTTCTTCTAAGTTTTTATCTTGTTGATTATTCTGTGGCATTTTCTATGCATCATAACTCTGTCATCGTTGCTCCGTTTTGTACGTGTAATATATCAAAATGTTCGCCTCGAAGAGTAGATCATTTCATCTCATTGCATCATTTTCATTTGAGCTCATCTTGATGCCCGAAATGCTGTTTTAAAAGTGCTATGTGATGTTAGTTTCTGTTTCTTAACAGAACTTGCACTTTTGTTATTTTTGCCATGATTGATGTGTGCACCCTATGTATTTGAGTCCTACATGTGTTTTGTAATATGCCATGCCTTCTTTCCAGGGGTATATGCCATGTATTTTTGTGATCTATGTGGTGACTAGCACAAGCATGCAAAGTAGGTGTCCTGATGTTGCTGATTTTGGCTCTTTTGCTTATGTTTTGATGCCATGTTAACTTGATGCTACCAAGAGATCCATGGATATTTTGAGATACTTCAGTAAGGATGTTTTGATAAACATGTCTTGATATATCCAGCCATGCCTTTGTTTGCAATTATGGAGTGCCATAGCTTGAGTCAATCGAGCTCTACTTTTGCTATCAAATGTTCCTGGCAGATTGTTTACATGTTATTCAATTTTGCCAAGGTTGTTGTGGTTGATCCATGTATGCTATGTTAGTGTTCTTGTAATGTATGTCTTCTATGCCATGTCTTCTTGATGTATGTATGTTTAGTTTATCATTTAAGGCTCTGTAGTGAGTGCATTGAGCTTGTAAACATGCCTACCTGTTATCAGTTTTTGACATGCCATGTTGCTGAATCTGGTAACGAAACTTTTAATATTGACATGGGTGCTACTATATTTTCCGATCCTTTTTGGCTTATGGTCAGTAAGGGACTTTTGTTCTATGCTTTGAGCAGACTCATTCCGTGCCATGTTTTTCTATTTTAAGTTCCTGTAGCATGTAGTTTTGTTGCTCTGAACATGGCTACCTGATGCTGTTTTTGCCATGTCCAGCCTGATATTTTGTGCACTTTTGCCATGCTTGTTTGAACTTGTTATGATGTGAACTAGCCATAGCTCAGTGCTCATCTTTTGTCAAGCATCTTGTGTAGATCACTGCCATGTGCTTTGTTGGTACGTTTGGGTGCAGTAGCTTAATTTATTGTTGCTTGCTAAGTGGCATCATGCTGTTAATGGCAGATTTGCGCCATTGTTTTGCTCGTCATTTGCAAACCGTACATCCGATTCCGGTGATCTTTATATCGATTTCAACCGAAATCATCTCCTCTTTCCAGTGGCATACTTGGTTTGCCAAGTTGATGCCTGGTTCATCATTTACCTTCCGGAGCGCACATATGCATTGCATATCACATCTCACATATCATGTCATGTTTTGCATCATGTTGATTGTGCATTGCACCGTGATTTATTGTGGTTCCTTTGTTTGTGTTCTTGCTTTGGGTAGAGCCGGAGGCGAGTACGTGAGCGAGGAACCTGTTGAGAACGCTTACGAGGATCAAGCTTTCGACAACTCGAGAACATTGCGAGCAAGATGACCATACCCTCGAAATCACTTCTATCTTTGCTATGCTAGTTGCTCGCTCTTTTGCTATGCCTATGCTGCGATGCCTACCACTTGCTATATCATGCCACCCATATTGCCATGTCAGCCCCTAACCATCCTTTCCTAGCAAACCGTTGTTTGGCTATGTTACCGCTTTACTCGGCCCTCTTATAAGCGTTGCTAGTTGCGAGTGCAGTTGAAGTTTGTTCCTTGTTGGAACATGGAGATGTTGTTCCTTATTGGAACATGTTTACTTGTTGGGGATATCACAATATATATCTGCTATAATTAATACATCTATATACTTGGTAAAGGGTGGAAGGCTCGGCCTTATGCACAGTGTTTTGTTCCACTCTTGCCACCCTAGTTTCCGTCATACGGTGTTATGTTCCTTGATTTAGCGTTCCTTACGGTTGGGTGATTTATGGGACCCCCTTGACAGTTTGCTTTGAATAAGACTCGTCCAGCAAGGCCCAACTTTGGTTTTACCATTTGCCACCTAAGCCTTTTCCCCGGGTTTTCGCGAGCCGAGGGTCATCTTTATTTAACCCCGGGCCAATGCTCCTCGAGTGTTGGTCCAAACTAGAGCCACTTGCGGTGCCACCACGAGGCAACTTGGGGCATCTTCGGTTGTAAATGCGTAGTGTTCATCCGGATGTGCCACGAGAACGAAGATATGTGCAGCTCCTATCGGGATTTGTCGGCTGTCGGTGACTTCTTTGGTCTTGTTTTATTCTTTGTCGAAATGTCTTGTAGTGCAGGATTACGAGATTGATCGGGTCTTCCCGGTAGAAGGAATATCCTTCATTGACCGTGAGAGCTTATAATGGGCTAAGTTGGGACACCCCTGCAGGGTAATATCTTTGAAAGCCGTGCCCGGTTATGAGGCGGATGGGAATTTGTTAATGTCGGTTGTAGAAAACCCGAAGTTGACCTCAATTAAAATACACATCAACGCGTGTAACCGTGATGGTCTCTTCTCGGCGAGTCCGGAAGTGAACACGATGTTGGAGTTATGTCGGCGTAAGTAGTTCAGGATCACTTCTTGATCGCTACTAGTTTCACGACCGTGCTTTGCTCCTCTTCTCGCTCTCTCTTGAAGTAGCCACCATATATGCTAGTAAACTTGCTGCAGCTCCACTTTACTACTCTGTCCTTCCTATAAGCTTAAATAGTCTTGATCTCATGGTGTGAGATTGCTGAGTCCCCGTGACTCACAGATACTTCAAAAGCGATTGCAGGTTCCGGCGATGCCGGTCTGGTGACTCAACCGAGCTCAAGTGGGAGTTTGACGAGGAACGTGGTCGTTACTATGTGTCTTTTCGGATGATCGGTGGTGGTGCCCGGTTGGGACGATCGGGGATCTGTGTAGCATTTGGGGTATCTTCTTTATTTTGGTTCCGTAGTCGGACCTTGAGTGTACTCTGAATGATGGATGTTTATTTATGTATTGTGTGAAGTGGCATTTGTAAGCCAACTATGTATCTCTTTCCCTTATGTATTACATGGGTTGTGTGAAGATTACCTCACTTGCGACATTGCTTTCAATGCGGTTATGCCTCTAAGTCGTGCCTCGACACGTGGGAGATATAAGCCGCATCGAGGCGTTACAAGTTGGTAATCGAGCCTTCCCGACTTAGGAGCCCCCTACTTGATTGTTTCTTTGGCGTTGTTGAGTCTAGAATGTAAAATGTTTTGAGTCTTAGGATTATATATATTGGAGAGTAGGATTCTTTTTACTTCCCAGTCCCTTCGTCGCTCTGGTGAGGTATCCTGACGTAGAGTTTTGACTCTTCTCTCCTCAAATTTCACTAATTTTTTTTAGGATCACGTGGGTATCTTGGAATCGTTCCGATGGTTTTGTGACGAGAACATTGTTCTTGGTGCCTCCTGACATTTAGGGGTTGTGGCAGTGTCCCGGGGAGTTGAGCTCCGAGGTGTTGTCGTCACAATTTTATCGTTGCAGGAAATCTCTTTTGTGCAGTTGTTGGTGAGATAACCCCGATAGCCCAGTACTGAGGCGAGTGCGGGAGTATTGCCATGACTTGTATAACGGATGTTTTTCGAAGGTCGAGGTACACGATTTCCGAGGATTTCTTGGTTATGTGTTGACGGATGGATACAATTTGGATCTAGGTATTGTTAGTTTGGGTGATATATTTTGTGTCCCTGTATCCCCAACACCAGTTGCATAACCAGAAAGTTTGGGAGTTTATAGGTGGGAATTCTAGTAGCTTACGGGATATCTTTCCGACGGATGTATGATTTGAGATTGGGGTTCAAAGTTTAGTGGTCCGCCCATTCACGGTCGATTTCACGATTGGTGCAAGACGTCTTAAAGAATCCTTGGCTATGCTGATTCGGGGACGTCTTGTTTGTCATTCGTGACGTCCGCTATACGTCGTGCCCGTGTGGGCCCCACCACGAACACTTTGGGCAAAATCTCTATCATGTGTTTGTTCCGGCTTATTCTAGAAGCCAATCTTTTGTTTCAGTTGTGATATTCGAATTGTTTCAAAGGCAGATGATGATTCCATACCTTTATCTAAGTGGCTTCTCACCCTAATGGACGTGTGATGTTAACTTTGGAATTCATTCGTTCATTCTTGTTCGAATGTTTATTGTGAAGACTATATGTTGCAATTTCTATCCGTTGATTCAACTTGTCTATTTGTCTATCAAAGGACTAACGGATGTCACCCTCTTCAGGATGGCTCCGCCAACGCGTCTGAATCCGGATCGCAATGATGGGGATCAGTCGAACCCTCCACCTCCACCTCCGCCTCCAGAGGCCTGGCAAGCTATCATGGCAGCCACCAATGCCAATGCTCAGATGATTTTGCAGCTCTTGCAAGAACGAACTCAAGGGCAAGGCAGTCAAGGAAATCAGGGTCAAGGAAACAATCAGCCGCACTTTGCTACTCTCAGTCAGTTCCTCGCTAATCAGCCGAAGTCTTTCGGTTTACGTAGCCGAGGCCACAGACGGCTGACGATTGGCTTGTGGACATCTGCAAGCATTTTGATTGTAGCAATGTCGAGATCTGAGGACTTTGTCAAGTTTGCATCGTTTCAACTCAAGGATCAAGCTGCTGAGTGGTACCAAGAATACAAAGATTCGAGAGGAGGTCGTGTCATTACACAGGATGAGTTCCGCCGTGATTTCAGAGCTCACCACATTCCGAAAAGTGTTGTTGAGAGCAAGCGTGAGGAGTTCCGCAATCTCAAGCAGGGCAACATGTCATCTATCAATACAATATCCAGTTCGAAGCTTCGCTCGTTTTGCTATGCAAGGCGTGCACGATGAAAAGAGTATGATCTATCAATTCAGAGGTGGTATGAGAGAAGATTTGCAATTAGCTCTTGTGCTTTTGAGCCAGATAAGTATGATGAATTCTACAACATGGCATGAAGCAAGAAGCTGCCCAGCTCAAATGTGAGGCCTCTAAGAAGAGAATCGGGGATGCGATTCAGTCTTCTTCTTCCTCTCAAGTGGCAGCTAAGCGTGAAGTTCTACCTTCCTCCTCCTCCGTTAATCGGCCTTATCGTGAGAAGAACTCAGGTGGCCGTGGATCTTCCCACCCACCCAACCCAAGCTATCAGAACAAGTCTAATTCTCAAGCTCCAAGGTCAAGTGCTCCTTACCACCGTCCGCTCTCTGAGGTGACTTGCAACAAGTGTCAGCAGAAAGGTCACTATGCGAACAAGTGCTTCAACCAGAGGCGCCTTCCGCCTCCTCCTCCTGTGAAATCTTCCAGCAATGCAGTGGTCAAGCATAATCCAAAGCATGCCAAGGTCAATATGATGAATGCAGCTCAAGCGGAGGAATCTTCTGATGTGATAATGGGTAATCTCTCAGTTAATGATATTCCTGCAAAAGTCTTATTTGATACTTTGGTGCATCGCTTTCTTTCATTTCGAGACCTTTTGTTGCCAAGCATGAGTTTGTGACGGAAAAGATTCCTATTCCGTTGAAGATTGTGTCCCGGGTAAGCAAATGACATCTAATGTTTGCGTCCGGATGTTTCTATCAAGATGGGCGATTATAGATTTACTGTCTAAACCAGTTGTTCTCGGTGACTCGGATATTGATCTTATTCTCGGGATGGGTGGCTTTATCGGCACAAAGCTCAGCTTGATTGTGCTGCCGAGAAATTCAATTGACTCACTCCTCTAATGATGTGATCATCTATGCCGCTCGTGATGAAACCATTCGGTTGTTTTCTCTCAATGAGAAGGCGAATTGGATGCTATCTCGCAGATTCCGATGCGTTTGCGAATACCAAGATGTCTTTCGGAAGAGCTTCGGGTATGCCTCCTCATCGGCCGATTGAGTTCGTTATCGATCTTGAGCACGGCTTGAACCCGTTTGCAAGCGTCCATACAAGCTTGGACCTGATGAGCTGAGGGAATTGAAGAAGCAGCTCGATGAACAAGAGCGTCTGGGTTTGATCGACCGAGTTCATCTCCTTGGGGTTGTGGTGTTCTTTTTGTCCGAGAAGAAGGATGGCACGGACCGACTTTGCGTCGATTACCGTCCATTGAATAAGAAGACTATCAAGAACAAGTATCCACTTCCCAACATCAATGAGCTTTTCGAGCAACTAAAGGTGCTAAAGTGTTCTCCAAGCTTGACCTTCGTATGGGTTATCATCAGATTCGCATTCGTGAACAAGATATTCCCAAGACAGCATTCAGAACAAGCTTTGGTTCTTATGAATATACTATCATGTCTTTCGGCCTCGTCAATGCTCCTCCAACTTTCTCTCGGATGATGAACTTCATTTTCAACCCCTACACGAATGAATTCGTCTTGGTCTATCTTGATGATATTTTGGTCTTCTCCAATAATAAGAAGGATCATGCCAAACATTTGCGATTGGTACTAGACAAGCTCAGAGAGTATCAATTCTATGCGAAGTTCTCCAAATGTGAATTTTGGCTTGATGAAGTGCTTTATCTTGGTCATATCATCTCCGCCAAGGGCATCATTTATTAATCCAGAAGGTGTCCGCAATTGTGAATTGGGAACCTCCTCGGAATGTCAAGCAGCTCCATGATTTTCTTGGTCTTGCAAGCTATTGCGAAGATTCGTTGAGAACTTCTCCAAGATTGCAAAGCCTCTTTCCAACCTCCTCCGAAGCATGTGAAGTATATACGGTCTCCTGATTTGTATGTTGCTTTCAATACTCTCAAAGAGAAACTTCGTCACAGCTCTGTCTTGACTCCTCTGTGAATCCAAGCCATTTGAAGTTTTTACGTGATGCTTCTCTGCAAGGTCTCGGTCTTTGTGTTAATGCAAGAGAAGAGTTGTGGCTTATACCTCTACTTGATTGAAGCCCAACGAAAAGAACTACCCCACTCACGATCTTGAGTTGGCGGCGATTGTCCATGCATTGATAACGTGGAGACATCTCTTGTTGGGAAGGAAAGTGGACATTTTCACCGATCACAAGAGTCTCAAGTACATCTTCACTCAGCCCAACCTCAACCTCGAGCCAGACTCGATGGGTCGAAATGATTCAAGAGTACAACCCAAGTATTGAATATACTCCGGGCAAGGCCAATGTCATTGCAGATGCTTTGAGCGGGAAGGCTTCTTTCAGCAGTCTAATCCTCAAGCCCTTTCGGTAGGATCTCTGTGAAGCTTTCCATAAGCTGAATCTTCAAGTTGTTCCTCAAGGCTTTCTTGCCAACCTCATAGTCTCTCCTACTTTGGAAGATCAGATTCGTGAGGCCCAACTTCTGGATACCATGGTGAAAAAGGTGAAGCGTGGTATCGACAAGGGCATTTCCAAGTACAAGTGCTTCCACGTTGATGACAAAGATACTCTTTTCTTTGAGGACGGATTGTGGTTCCTAAGGGTGATCTGAGAAAAGTCATTATGAGCGAGGCTCACAATTCGCTTCTATCCATTCATCACGGAAATGCGAAGATGTACCATGATCTCAAGCGGTCATATTGGTGGACTCGAATGAAGCGAGAAATTGCTCAATTCGTGAATGAGTGTGATGTCGAAGAGTGAAAGCGAGAACACCAAAGACCAGCTGGTCTCCTTCAACCTCTTGCTATTCCGAATGGAAGTTTGATCATATTGAAATGGACTTACGTATTTGGTTTTCCCTAAGTCCAAGCGTGGAAATGATGCTATCTTCGTTGTCATTGACAAGCTTACTAAAGTGGCTCATTTTCTTCCTATCAAAGAATCTATCACAGCAGCTCGGTTGGCGAGCTATACACCTCCAGATTGTCTCCTTGCACGGCATTCCACAAGTGATCTCTTGAGACCGTGGCAGCATCTTTACCTCCAAGTTTTGGGATTCTTTTCGAAGGCCATGGGCACCAACATTCGTTTGACCTGACTTTCCATCCTCAAACAAGTGGCCAAGTTGAGCGAGTTAATCAAATCCTTGAAGATATGCTCGGGGCTTGTGTCATTTCTTTTCGGTATGAAGTGGGAAGATTGTCTTCCATATGCCGAGTTCTCCTACAACAACAGCTTCCAAGCGAGTTCGGGCAAGGCCCCATTCGAAATTCTCTATGGCGAGAAAGTGCCGTACTCCTCTCAATTGATGCGAGACAGGTGAGCGCCAACTTCTTGGCAATGACTTGATCACGAAGCGGAAGAAATGTGCCAAGTCATTCGTGAGAATCTCAAAGCCGCATAATCGCGCCCGGAAAACTATTATGATGATAAGCACCGTGATGTGGCTTTTGAAATCGGAGACCATGTCTACCTCGCGTCTCTCCAATGAAAGGCACTTTCATTAACCCGGTATCAAAGGGAAGCTTGCCCCTAGATACGTGGGTCCTTTCAAGATAATTGGCAAAAGAGGCGATCTCGCCTATCAACGAGCTTCCATCCAACTTTGCAAGCGTGCACGATGTGTTTCACGTGTCACAACCATAAGTGCTTCAAGACTCCTGAGCGCACTATCAACTTCAAGAAATTGACCTTCAAGAAGATCTCTCTTATCATGAGCACCCGTTGCTATTCTTGAAGAAAGCAAGCGCCAAGACTACGCAACAAGTCAATCAAATTCCTGAAAGTGAAGTGGTCACACCATTCCGACCGAGAAGCTACCTGGGAGCGCGAGGATCACCTCCGTTCTGAATATCCGGAGTTCTTTCAGTCCTAGATCTCGGGACGAGATCCTCTTGTAGTGGTGGAGTGTTGTAACACCCCGGAAGTAACTTTCCATATTTGTAACTCCAACTCTTGCCATTTTCGACATTGTGATATGATATTCCCTCCGTGGTTGGGTTTTTCTCCTTTTTGCATTTTGTCCATGTCATGCATTTTATATCATGTCATCATGTGCATCGCATTTGCATACGTGTTAGTCTCATGATTAGAGCATTTTTCCGTTGTCCGTTTTGCAATCCGCACTCCTATCTTCCCGGCGGCCCTTTTACGTTTTTCCGTGTGCGGGTACTAAACCTTCTCGGAATGGACCGAGGTTTGTCTAGTGGCCTTGGTATACCACCCGTAGACCACCGGTCAAGTTTCGGTCATTTGGAGCTCGTTTGGTACTCCAGCGGTTAACCGCACTCTCGCAAAGGCCTCTTTTAAGTTGCAGCCCAACACCCCTTCAAAACAGCCCAATAACCCATCTAAGTCACATCCATGCTCTCCGTCGTTCGATCACGATCGTGTGGGTAACTACACCTCATTTGGACTCTCCTAGCTCCCTCTATGCCTATGTAAGCAACCCCACTCCAAATCCGGATCATCCTCCCGAAACCCTAGGCGAATCCCCTCGCCGCGCGGGCGTGTCCGGAGCGGGCTGGACAACGTCCGCCCGTCAGCGCCCGCCGCGCCGCAACCGCCCTTGAACCGCGAGCCTGAGCCCGCCCAGCGCACGGGCCGACCGCGCCCGGCGGCCGCCCGGCGCCGCCCGCCCTCGCCGCCGCGGCGCGCCCGCCTCCTCCGCCGCCTACGCCGCCGACCAGCTGGCCCGCCGCCCGCCGCCACCGGCAGCGCCGTCGCCGCGCCGGCCAGAGGCCTCCCGCCGCCCGCGCCTCCGCCGCGGACCCAGCCCAGCCGCCAGACCCGCCGCCCGCCGTCGCCTCCTCCGGTGGCCCGGCCACCTTATCTCCTCCGGCCGAGCTCCGGCCACCGAGCAACCGCCGCCCGCCCGCCCGCTCGATCCGGATCTCGGATCCCGATCGGGACCGAGCCCGTTGACTTCTTCCTCCCTCATATTTTCTTCTAAGTTTTTATCTCGTTGATTATTTTGTGGCATTTTCTATGCATCATAACTCTGTCATCGTTGCTCCGTTTTGCGCGTGTAATATATCAAAATGTTCGCTCCGAAGAGTAGATCATTTCATCTCATTGCATCATTTTCATTTGAGCTCATATTGATGCCCGAAATGCTGTTGGAAGAGTGCTATGTGATGTTAGTTTCTGTTTCTTAACAGAACTTGCACTTTTGTTATTTTTGCCATGATTGATGTGTGCACCCTATGAATTTGAGTCCTACATGTGTTTTGTAATATGCCATGCCATCTTTCCAGGGGTGTATGCTATGTATATTTTTGATCTATGTGGTGACTAGCACAAGCATGCAAAGTAGGTGTCCTGATGTTGCTGATTTCGGCTCTGTTTTGCTGATGTTTTGATGCCATGTTAACTTGATGCTACCAAGAGATCCATGCATATTTTGAGATACTTCAGTAAGGATGTTTTGTTAAAAATGTCTTTCTCTATCCTTCCATGCCTTTGTTTGCAATTATGGAGTGCCATAGCTTGAGTCAATTGAGCTCTACTTTTGCTATCAAATGTTTCCTGGCAGATTGTTTACATGTTATTCAATTTTGTCAAGGTTGTTGTGGTTGATCCATGTATGCTATGTTAGTGTTCTTGCCATGTATGTCTTCTATGCCATTTCTTCTTGATGTATGTATGCTTAGTTTATTATTTAAGGCTCTGTAGTGAGTGCATTGTGCTTGTAAACATGCCTACCTGTTATCAGTTTTTGACATGCCATGTTGCTGAATCTGGTAACGAAACTTTCAATATTGACATGGGTGCTACTATATTTTCCGATCCTTTTTGGCTTATGGTCAGTAAGGGACATTTGTTCTATGCTTTGAGCATATTCATTCCATGCCATGTTTTTCTATTTTAAGTTCCTGTAGCATGTAGTTTTGTTGCTCTGAACATGGCTACCTGATGCTGTTTTTGCCATGTCCAGCCTGATATTTTGTGCACTTTTGCCATGCTTGTTTGAACTTGTTATGATGTGAACTAGCCATAGCTCAGTGCTCATCTTTTGTCAAGCATCTTGTGTAGATCACTGCCATGTGCTTTGTTGGTACATTTGGGTGCAGTAGCTTAATTTATTGTTGCTTGCTAAGTGGCATCATGCTGTTAATGGCAGATTTGCGCCATTCTTGTTTTGCTTGTCATTTGCAAACCGTACATCCGATTCCGGTGATCTTTATATCGATTTCAACCAAAATCATCTCCTCTTTCCAGTGGCATACTTGTTTTGCCAAGTTGATGCCTGGTTCATCATTTACCTTCCGGGCCTTTTATACGCATTGCATATCACATCTCGCATATCATGTCATGTTTTGCATCATGTTGATTGTGCATTGCACCGTGATTTATTGTGGTTCCTTTGTTTGTGTTCTTGCTTTGGGTAGAGCCGGGAGGCGAGTACGTGAGCGAGGAACCTGTTGAGAACGCTTCACGAGGATCAAGCTTTCGACAACTCTGAGAACATTGCGAGCAAGATGACCATACCCTCGAAATCACTTCTATCTTTGCTATGCTAGTTGCTCGCTCTTTTGCTATGCCTATGCTGCGATGCCTACCACTTGCTATATCATGCCACCCATATTGCCATGTCAGTCCCTAACCATCCTTTCCTAGCAAACCGTTGTTTGGCTATGTTAGCTTTGCTCGGCCCTCTTATAAGCGTTGCTAGTTGCGAGTGCGATTGAAGTTTGTTCCTTGTTGGAACATGGAGATGTTGTTCCTTATTGGAACATGTTTACTTGTTGGGGATATCACAATATATATCTGCTATAATTAATACATCTATATACTTGGTAAAGGGTGGAAGGCTCGGCCTTATGCACAGTGTTTTGTTCCACTCTTGCCACCCTAGTTTCCGTCATACCGGTGTTATGTTCCTTTGGGTGATTTATGGGACCCCCTTGACAGTTCGCTTTGAATAAGACTCGTCCAGCAAGGCCCAACTTTGGTTTTACCATTTGCCACCTAAGCCTTTTCCCCCGGGTTTTCGCGAGCAGGGTCATCTTTATTTAACCCCGGGCCAATGCTCCTCACGAGTGTTGGTCCAAACTAGAGCCACTTGCGGTGCCACCACGAGGCAACTTGGGGCATCTTTGGTTGCCGTACATAGTGTTCATCCGGATGTGCCACGAGAGCGAGATATGTGCAGCTCCTATCGGGATTTGTCGGCACAATCGGGCGGCTTTCTTTGGTCTTGTTTTATTGCTTTGTCGAAATGTCTTGTAGTCCGGGATTCGAGATTGATCAGGTCTTCCGGTAGAAGGAATATCCTTAGTTGACCGTGAGAGCTTATAATGGGCTAAGTTGGGACACCCTGCGAGGTAATATCTTTGAAAGCCGTGCCCATGATTTATGAGGCAGATGGGAATTTGTTAATGTCCGGTTGTAGAAAACCCGAAGTTGACCTCAATTAAAATACACATCAACCCGCGTGTGTAACCGTGATGGTCTCTTCTCGTGGTCAGGAAGTGAACTGATGTTGGAGTTATGTCGGCGTAAGTAGTTCAGGATCACTTCTTGATCGCTACTAGTTTCCGCGACCGTGCTTTGCTCCTCTTCTCGCTCTCTCTTGCGAAGTAGCCACCATATATGCTAGTCACTTGCTGCAGCTCCACTTTACTACTCTGTCCTTCCTATAAGCTTAAATAGTCTTGATCTCATGGTGTGAGATTCTTTGAGTCCCGTGACTCACGGATACTTCCAAAACAGTTGCGAGTTCCGGCGATGCGGTCTGGTGACTCAACCGAGCTCAAGTGGGAGTTCGAGGAGGAACGTGGTCGTTACTATGTGTCTTTTCAGATGATCGATGGTGGTGCCCAGTTGGGACGATCGGGGATCTGTGTAGCATTTGGGGTATCTTCTTTATTTTGGTTCCGTAGTCGGACCTTGAGTGTACTACGAATGATGGATGTTTATTTATGTATTGTGTGAAGTGGCGTGTAAGCCAACTATGTATCTCTTTCCCTTATGTATTACATGGGTTGTGTGAAGATTACCTCACTTGCGACATTGCTTTCAATGCGGTTATGCCTCTAAGTCGTGCCTCGACACGTGGGAGATATAAGCCGCATCGAGGCGTTACAAGTTGGTAATCAGAGCCTTCCCGACTTAGGAGCCCCCTACTTGATTGTTTGCTGGCGTTGTTGAGTCTAGAATGGAAAATGTTTTGAGTCTTAGGATTATATATATCGGAGAGTAGGATTCTTTTTACTTCCCAGTCCCTTCGTCGCTCTGGTGAGGTATCCTGACGTAGAGTTTTGACTCTTCTCTCCTCAAATTTCACTAAATTTTTTTTAGGATCACGTGGGTATCTTGGAATCGTTCCGATGGTTTTGTGACGAGAACATTGTTCTTGGTGCCTCCTGACATTTAGGGGTTGTGGCGGTGTCCGGGAGTTGAGCTCCGAGGTGTTGTCGTCACAATTTTATCGTTGCGATTACGGAATACGAGTTTTGCCGACATCGAAATCTCTTTTGTGCAGTTGTTGGTGAGATAACCCCGATAGCCCGATCTTTGAGGCGAGTCTGGGAGTATTGCCATGACTTGTATAACGGATGTTTTTGAAGGTCGAGGTACCACGATTTCGAGGATTTCTTGGTTATGTGTTGACGGATGGATACAATTTGGATCTAGGTATTGTTAGTTTGGGTGATATATTTTGTGTCCCTGTATCCCCAACACCAGATTGCATAACCAGAAAGTTTCGGGAGTTTATAGGTGGGAATTCTAGTAGCTTACGAGGATATCTTTCCGACGGATGTATGATTTAAGATTGGGGTTCAAAGTTTAGTGGTCCGCCCATTCACGGTCGATTCTGATTGGTCGCGAGATGTCTTAAAGAATCCTTGGCTATGCTGATTCGGGGACGTCTTGTTTGTCATTAAATGACGTCCGCTATACGTCGTGCCGTGTAGGCCCCACCACGAACACTTTGGGCGAAATCTCTATCATGTGTTTGTTCGGCTTATTCTAGAAGCCAATCTTTTGTTTCGATTGTGATATTCGAATTGTTTCAAAGGCAGATGATGATTCCATACCTTTATCTAAGTGGCTTCTCACCCTAATGGACGTGTGATGTTAACTTTGGAATTCATTCGTTCATTCTTGTTCGAATGTTTATTGTGAAGACTATATGTTGCAATTTCTATCCGTTGATTCAACTTGTCTATTTGGCTAAGTTGGGACCGTGAGAGCTTATAATGGGCTAAGTTGGGACACCCCTGCAGGGTAATATCTTTCGAAAGCCGTGCCCGCGGTTATGAGGCAGATGGGAATTTGTTAATGTCCGGTTGTAGAAAACCCGAAGTTGACCTCAATTAAAATACACATCAACCGCGTGTGTAACCGTGATGGTCTCTTCTCGTGAGTGCGGGAAGTGAACACGGTGTTGGAGTTATGTCGGCGTAAGTAGTTCAGGATCACTTCTTGATCGCTACTAGTTTCACGACCGTGCTTTGCTCCTCTTCTCGCTCTCTCTTGCGAAGTAGCCACCATATATGCTAGTCGCTTGCTGCAGCTCCACTTTACTACTCTGTCCTTCCTATAAGCTTAAATAGTCTTGATCTCGCGGGTGTGAGATTGCTTTGGAGTCCCCGTGACTCACAGATACTTCAAAAGCAGTTGCGAGTTCCGGCGATGCAGACTGGTGACTCAACCGAGCTCAAGTGGGAGTTCGAGGAGGAACGTGGTCGTTACTATGTGTCTTTTCGGATGATCGGTAGTGGTGCCCGGTTGGGACGATCGGGGATCTGTGTAGCATTTGGGGTATCTTCTTTATTTTGGTTCCGTAGTCGGACCTTGAGTGTACTACGAATGATGGATGTTTATTTATGTATTGTGTGAAGTGGCATTTGTAAGCCAACTATGTATCTCTTTCCCTTATGTATTACATGGGTTGTGTGAAGATTACCTCACTTGCGACATTGCTTTCAATGCGGTTATGCCTCTAAGTCGTGCCTCGACACGTGGGAGATATAGCCGCATCGAGGGCGTTACAATATTGAAGCCAGACTTTATGAAGCTGGTCAGGGAGTTTTATGAAGGAAAGTGCAACCTGGAGTGTCTGAATACATCTCTCATTACACTCATTCCAAAAAAGTTGAGCCCGGAATATATTGGTGATTTTAGACCCATATCGTTGACAAACACTTGTCTCAAGTTTTTAACTAAACTTTTGGCAAATCGTTTTGCGAGTGTGATTCTAAAATGTATTCATCGCATAATCAATATGGGTTTCTTGGTGTAGATCCATTCAAGATTGCCTTGCATGGTGTTTTGAATATATACATCGATGTAAGGCATCCAAAAGACCTATAATCCTTCTCAAATTAGATTTCACGAAAGCGTTTGATACCATCGAGCATGATCTGATTCTCAGGATTCTGAAATGCAAGGGCTTTGATGATCGTTGGACAGGTTGGATCGATAGCATCTTGTCCTCTGGTTCCTCTTCGGTCCTCTTAAATGGTGTGCCTGGTAATCACTTTGTCTGCCGTTCGGGTGTGCGACAAGGAGACCCATTATCCCCTTTGTTATTTGTGATTGCGGTGGATTTATTGCACTCCGTGGTTAATGAGATGTGTGCAAGGAACATTCTCACACTGCCCATACCAACCTCTTCACGGGATTATCCAATTGTTCAATACGCTGATGACACATTAATTGTCCTTCCTGCGGTGGACGACCAGCTCATCGCTTTTAAGGAGATGCTTGAGACCTTTGCTAAGTCAACGGGTTTGAGGGTTAATTTTAGTAAATCTTCATTGATTCCAATGAATATGTCTGATGAGGAGGGTCAACGTGTGGCGGCTTTGCTTGGATGTGATGTTGGCTCCATGCCATTTACTTACAGGATTGCCAATGGGTACTACTCGGCCCACAATCTATGACTTGCTCCCCTTAGTGGACCGCATAGAGAGAAGATTATCTGCCTCATCACATGCATTGAATCGGGTAGCCGGCTGCAGCTCTTGAAATCGGTTTTATGTTCCATGCCAATATACTTCTTATGCACCCTTTCATTACACGAAGGAATTTTGAAGCGAGATAGAGAGCGTATCATGCGGCAATGTACTGTGGCGAGGCAACTCGACACACCAAGACAATCATTGGCAGCTTGGGAGTTAGTATGTCGCCCAAGAACCAGGGAGGGCTCGGGGTTCTAGACCTTGGCAAACAAAATGAGGCCTTGTTGATCAAGCACCTCTTCAAATTTTATAACAAGTTGGATGTGCCCTGGGTTTCACTTATCTGGGACACATATTATGCTGATGCTCCGCCCCAAATAGCATAAAGTTGTGGTTCCTTTTGGTGGCGTGACGTGATGAAACTCTATGACAAATTTTGTAAGTTGGCCGTCCCTCATGTTCGCTCCGGGGACTCGGTGGTTTTCTGGCTGGATCGGTGGCAACTTAATAACGAGGTGGTTATCATGCAACAACGTTTCCTGAGGCTTCATTCTTTTGTCATTGATGACACGCTTACCATTAAGAATGTGATGGAGCTGCCTGTCCCGACCGACAATTTTCACTTGCCGTTATCAGTTGAAGCTTTTGAGGAATTCAATCAACTTCAGACTATAATGCCTCTGATAAACTTGCATGAGGGAGTTAGTGATGTCTGGAAATGTCCTTCAAAAGCGGGGACTATCAATCCGGGATCTACTATTTGTCTTGTTTTTCGAAGTTGTGGTGACCCTCTTTTTCGGTGGATGCGGAAATGTGCTTGCACTCTCAAGCTCAAGGTGTTTGGCTGGCTTCTTTTGATGGATCGTCTGAACACTAGGGAAATGATGCAGAGACGACATTGGATTATCCAGGATGATACTTGTGCCATTTGCTTCTCAGGTTTGCATGAAGATAGAGCTCATCTCTTTTTTGCTTGCAACTTTAGCCAACGATGTCTGGAATTATTTGGGCATTTCATGGAATGTTCAACCTAACGAGACTACTTTTGAAATGGCTTGTGAGGCCAGGAGGAATTTGGTCAACTGTTTTTCACTTTGAGGTAGTCTTTACGGCCACACAGAATATTTGGACCCAAAGGAATGGAAGGATCTTCAGAAATGAGTTGCCCACTTTCAGAGCTTGGAGGAGGAATTTTATTCACGATATTTCTCTCTTAGCTCATAGGATCAAGTGTAAATATAGAGATAGACTAACTGATTGGATAGATTCTTTACACTAATCACTCCCTGTAAGTAGCCTTTTCTTCTTTTGTTACCCTTTGTAATTTTGTACTGAACCCATATTGTTTTAATAAAGGACTGTGAGGCTGTTGCCTTGCAGTACATAGTCAAAAAAAAGGGCCCGATCTACACTTCCACCACAAGATATTTGATTCCCCCCACTTATCCCTTGCGGATCTTGTTACTCTTGGGTGTTTGAGCATCCTAGATGGTTGAGGTCACCGTGGAGCCATATTCCATTGTGGTGAAGCTTCGTGGTGTTGTTGGGAGCCTCCAATTAAGTTGTGGAGATTGCCCCAACCTAGTTTGTAAAGGTTGATGCCGCCTTCAAGGGCACCAATAGTGGAATCACGACTCTTGCATTGTCTTGAGGCGTGAGGAGATTCTGATGGCCCTAGTGGCTTCTTAGGGAGCATTGTGCCTCCACACCGCTCTAACGGAGACGTACTTCCCTTCAAAAGGAAGGAACTTGGTAACACATCCTCGTCTCCACCGGCTCCACTCTTGGTTATCTTATCCCTTTACTTGTGCAAGCTTATTTGTGTTCCTATCCTTGCTTGCTCGTGTGCTTGTGTTGTTGCATCATATAGGTTGTCCACCTAGTTGCACATCTAGACAACCTTTATTATTGAAAAGTTTAAAATAGTAAAGAAAAGCTTAAAAATTGTTAGTTGCCTATTCACCCCCTCTAGTCAACCATATCGATCCTTTCAATTGGTATCGAGCCTCGTCTCTTTTTAAGGACTTTACCGTCCGTAGAGTATGGTTGACGTCGTAGATGATGTGGGGAGCACTCCGGTCTTGAATCCGACATCATCTATGGAGATGGGAGTACCTCGATCTCGTGAGGAATTCAATGTGGCGTTGGACACATTGAAAAACTCCATGACGAAGCGAGGTCAAGGACATGTTTAAGGAATTCCTAGAAGGGCTTAAACTTTCCACCGCACCGTGAAAGTGGGTGATCCCGCCAACACGGGAGCGGATGCTAACTCCGATAAGGGGAAGCTACTAGTGAGAAAGCCCCTCGTCTAGTGGTAAGAATGGCACCGGCATCTTCGCCCATGTGCAACCTCCCGTTTATGGTGGACCGATTCCTTCCACTCATTTGAATCATGCGGTCCACCACCTAAGATTGATAAAGCGGAGGATTTTGATTCTTGGGTTTATCGTTTTAAGCGTCATTTAAATCATGTGAACACTAACCTTTGGAGAATCATTGAAGAAGGTTTCTATCCGCATGATCCGAGCAACTTTTCTCCTAGAGAGGTCGTGGACCATCAATTCAATGAGAATGCTCTCTTCATCATCCAAGAAGCAATCCTTCCCGAAGACCTCCCTCATCTCCGGCCTTATACCCGTGCCAACGATGCTTGGATCAAGGTGGTTTCCATGTATCGAGGAAGCGCAAGCATTCAACGTTCCAATTATGAAGTGGTCCAAGATGATGCCGATGAGTTTGCAATGAAGGAATAAGAAGAACCTCGTGAGCTCTATCGGAGTGTAACCAAGCTTGCCGTCTCCCTCCGGGATCATGGAAGTAAGGACACAGATGACAACTGGATCAAGCGCAAATTTCTCAAGGCAATGATGCCCTACCACAAAGCCATGTCCTCCGTCATCCGTCAACGATCGGACTTCCACACCTTGTCCTCAAATGATGTGTTGGATGAGTTTGTGGCTATGAGCATATTGGACAAGACCGCTGACAATGCGGTGCTTTGCTCTCAAAGAGAAAAGAAGACCAACCTCGCTTTGAAGGCCAAGATTTGTGTCGAAGAAGATGGAGAGGAGGAAGAAGAAGAGAGCAACCTCGAAGATACTAAGTATGATTATCATGAACACATGGCCCTTGCTTCAAGACAATTTTGGAGCAAGAAGAACTCAAGGCCCAACTTCAACAAGAGCAATTCAAGTGGCTCTAAGGGCAAGCAACGAGTGAGGATGTGTTTCAATTGTGGAAATGTGAGTCACTTTGTTGCGGAGTGTCCATATGAGAAGAGTGAAGACAATGGTGGCAAGCTCATCCGTAAGGACAAGGCCAAGTCTTTTCCCAACAAGAGCAACTTCCCAAAGAAGACTCCTCACAAAGCCTTGGTGGTTCAAGAAGAGTACAATGAGGATGATGATGATGATGAGGATGGTGAATCGGTCGCCATGGCCTCCGTGGCCATTGCAATGACTCCTCGGGTGTCTCTCTTGGTTCACCCAATGAAAGCATCACCGCCAAGTGCCTCATGGCTAAAGCCACCAACAAGGTAACCCCCAACATCAAAACTACCATCATCAATCATTCTTCTTTGACGGATTGCATTGTTGAACATGAGGGGACTAATGTAGAGGAAAATGAATTTGTGATCTTTATGAGTAAACTCAAAGGGAAACCCAAGAAGCACTTCGCTGTTCTCTTGGAACAACTTGGTGAAGCCAATGTCATGATCGAGACTCATGAAGAAACCATTTCTAAGATGGAAGGGCATAGTCGTGACTATGCCGATGATATTTCGGATCTTTCCAATGCTCTTGAGGAAGAGCATGGTCTTCGTTTGGCTCTTGAGGAGTCACACAACGATGATCACGCTAAACTAAAGAAAGACCTTGATCATGCTCTTGTTGTGTCTCGTGTGCTTAGTTCCGAGAAGGCAAAGCTTGGAGTTGATCTTGCTAGACTCAACGAGGACTTTGACACTCTTGACAAGGCTCACAAAGTCTTGAAGGGTGCTCATGCTAGTATCAAAGAGTCTCATGGTCAACTCCAAGTGAAGCTAACCAAGGAGAAAGCCACCTTTCCTCATATGATATTGATTGATAATGCAAATGCTACTAACCCTTGTTGTGAGCATGTGCATCTTGTTGAGGAGAATGCTAAGTTGAAGGAGCAACTTGAAAAGGGCCTTGTCACATGCACTCAAGTACTAGATACTCAAAATTGTCCATAACCGGGGACACGGCTAACCATGATTAGATTGTACACTTTGCAGAGGTTTGTGCACTTTTCCCCACAAGAATCGATCGCCTTCGTTGATTTCTCGCACTACATGGTGTTTGAGAAATGGATGACCGAGATACAGTCTTTCAGAAACATTAACTCTCTACTCCGGGTAGACCATACCAAACCTACAAAACCCACTACCTGCTGATCTACCTCTTCAAGAACTTCACGTAACTTACTCAACTATGCTAGAGCCCATAGTAGCTTGTGGCTGCACACGGAAGTTTCTAGCATGAATAGTCTCAGTTTCCTTTGAGCCTGGGTGGCGGTCCATAGGAAGATCACACGGGTACCCCGGGATTTCCAAAAATAAAAATAAAACAGACAACACTAGGTTCCCCAGGTGCCTCAATCCACCCAGATGTGTATTAAAGTTGCCACCTTAAATTAAACCATTAATTAACAATCTCACATCTGTCATGGATTCACTCAAACCAAAACCACGTCTACGAGCGGGAAAATATCCTGTACTCGAGCCGATTGGGTGCTCCGGCTGCACCGCACTCAGCACAGCCGTTAGATAAAGAATATAAGGACATGATGGAAGCCGAACGCCACAACATTGAAATTTTGCAAAGAGACCCCATGTTAGCACATAATAGTGGTAATGGCCCCATTAGTTAGCTCCAAGCTGTACTATCCCCAGTTTGGATAGCACGTCGGCGGTCCGACAACGGACCTGGCCGTGGGCTGCGCTGCAACATCGACGGAACAATCTTGCAAGACGCACTGTGCTCCGACAACCAGCAGAAAACTCGCCCCACCCCTGCCCCACCATTCTCCACCTTGATGTTATATCCAATCCACGCAGCAGGCGCCTAGCTCCGCCATCCGCCGAGGCGCCGACGTCGAAGAAGAGAACTCCCAGGCTTCAGGTATTCTTTTGGATGTTACGATTTTTTGTTATTTTTTTGTCGTTTGGATCTAAGCTATTCTTCCCTTTATGCTGATTTCTTTAGCTGTAGCCAATCATATCTTGAGTAGAATACAGTGATATCTCTCTGTATCGGGGCATGGCTAAATTAATCATAGAATGCTATATTTTTCTTAGATTGCATATTCTAGCAATTAAGAGTATACATTAGTACGAAGTAATTTTATCTACCCTTTCAAGTACTGAACATCAAGTGATTGTTGGAACAAGAGTGAGATTCTTCTTGAACGCACAATACTGAGATTCATTAACACTTGTAACATGTCTTGTGAGGTGGAAAAATGTTACTCCCTCCGATCCACGATGGAGTCAATGGAAAGTATTGCTCCAAGTGTCGGGTCAACTACAACAATGGTAGTTTTTGATTGATCCTTGTTAATTTGACATGAGTGTTTCATACACCTGACGATGTTTTCTTCTCATTTGTGGTTCAGATTTGTTAAAATCTTGTTTATACTCTTCCATTACATCAAATAAGTTGTAACTTGTTAAATCACCTCCCTGAACATTCCTTCTTCAGAATGTGCACTTGCTTTGGAATATATGTTTCATTTTGTATATCATCTTGGAAATTCCATGTCACTATATGTACCAGATTTACATGTGTTGGATGAAGGTGAAAGCTTGTAGGAGCCCCTGTGTTTCCTTTTGGAATTTAAGTTTTTTTAACAACCAAATGACTCCAACGAAATACTGCCTTCCGAGCAGCCAGTGGCAACTTATTGATGTTGCACACGCTCCTGCTGATATTTGGTGTTGAGCTTCAGAATCATTTAATTCAAAATGCCAAAGAATGGGTAGCTGAAAAAATACTGGATAAAATCTTGTGTGGTATCATACTGATGCGAAGTTTATGCATAAATCTAATCTTGTGTGGTCTCATACTGATGCAAGGTCTTCTACAGTAAGATCTTATCAATTGTTTGGACAAAGTGAGCAGCACACACTTGACAGAAATTACACATTCAGTTCAGATGCTACTCCTAGCATAAAACTCAATGGTGCATTTAAAAGAAAAAATAGCTTGGCAAGAAATCTTGTACACCTTGAAACATGTTGAGAGTCAAGGCACACCCCGAGTTACCGGAACCTCGAAGCCACATAGTAGCCGTGTTCTTTCCAGACTGGGGCAGCACATGTTGACTGTTGTGATCAAAACATTACATCTATTCTGTACTTATATGGGGTTATTTTTGTAAATTTCACAGGGTGGGGAGTCTGGGTTCCATCCTGTCCCTATATTCTATATCTAGCGGCTCTGTTGCATACGGTGCAGCCGGATTACCCAATTCGCTGGAGCACCCGATACTTTCCCGTCTACGAGCATAGCATAGCAATATAAGCAACACGTAGAAGTAACTCCCAAGGGTTTGATAGTAACAGGGCAATAGGTTCTACCTCAACTACTACTTCCCAACCCACAAGTTAATGACATCCTAACCATGCAATGTTTGAGGATTGAAACCAATGCATAAAAACTGGGTATGAAAAGAGTATGATCAAAGTGTTACTTGCCTTGCTGACGATCCGCGAATCCTAGAGACTCGTAGCAACACGCTTCGCACTCCGGGAATTCTATCACAAGCAAACAATAACATACATAAGCAACAAGCAAAACTTCAACTAAGAGAGGCTGACCAGAAAGTTCAACTTAAGAACTCCGGTTCGCAAAAAGAATCAAACCAAACGAAGCAACGAAACTCAAACGGCGAAAGAAGCAAGATCTGTTTTACTAATCTGAACCTAGGTCAAATTTTACAGAGGCAAAAACTTGTTTGAGTTGATTATTCGGAAAGAGATTTTCGAGACGAAACTCTAGGCGCTTGAATCGCCTGATTCCGATAAACGAGCGAAAAGTTATACTAGATCGAAAATCGGATCAGAAATCGCGATCGGAAAATATCGCGGAATAAATCCGAGAAAAAGAAAAACGTAGAACAGCTTAACGAACGAACGTTCGTTATCTGAACCTAAACGAAGAACGCGTTCGTTAAAACGAATGAACGAGTGAACGCTCGCTAAATAAATAAACCGGAGAAATAAACCGATCTAAAATAAAAAAAAACGAAAACCTAGGGTTAAAAAAAACGGAACAGTTTTCTTTGGAAAACCGGGGCGGCGGGGCGGCTACCTCGCTCGGCTTCGGCGGGGCTCCGACGGCGGGCGACGGCAGCGGGAGGCGGCGACAGCGACTCCGGTGGCGGCGGGGCTCGGGCTCCGTGGCGGCGGTGGTGGTGTGAGGCGTTGGGGGCTCTGTATTTAAAGAAGTGCGGCGGCTTGGGAGAGGGCAAGCGGCCCCGGCTGGGAAAAGGCGGCGGTTGGGCACTGGCTGAGCCTCGGCCCAATCGGGTCTTGGCCTTGTTTTTTACAAATAGATTCTGCCGAGACTTAGAAAAATCCTAGAAAAATAAATAAAAATCTAAAAATGCCAAAACAAATTTTCACCATCTAAATGGAATATTTAGAACGAGATGAACATTTTCTTGGCCCTAAAATGCAATTTTTGAAAACGTGCAATTTTTCTAACGCAAATAAAATCCAAATAAAATCAAATAAAAATCCAACTAATGATTTTAACATTTTTCCTCCAATATATCAATTGTTTTGAAGAAGTCATATTATCTCCCCTCATTTATTTTATTTTGAAATATTTTTTGGAGAGAAAAATAATTAAAATCAAAAATCCTTGTTTTCACTATTTGATAAAAATCAAATATGAAAACCAGAAAATCCCCAACTCTCTCCGAGGGTCCTTGAGTTGCTTAGGATTTCGAGGATTGCGGAACGAAGATGCGATAAAATATGATATGCATGGATGACCAATGTATAACATTCCAAATCGAAAATTTGGGATGTTAAAAACCTACCTTAAGATGAATCTCGTCCTCGAGATTCGGGTTAACTAGAAAATAGGTGCGGGTGGTCCTTGCGAATATCATCCTCTCGTTCCCAGGTGGCTTCCTCCTCGGTATGGTGGCTCCACTGCACTTTGCAAAACTTGATAACCTTGCTGCGAGTGACTCGGCTGGCAAAGTCAAGAATCTTTACTGGCTTCTCCTCATAAGTTAAATTACTGTCCACCTGAATCGCCTCCAGGGGTACTATATCTCTTAATGGTATATCGGCCATCTCAGCATGACACTTCTTCAACTATGAGACGTGGAACACATCGTGAGCTCCTGACAATCCTTCAGGTAACTCCAACTTGTAGGCAACTTCTCCCATCCGTTCCAAAACACGGTACGGCCCTACGAATCTCGGAGCTAATTTTCCCTTAACTCCAAAATGTTTCACTCCTCGTAAGGGCGATAGTCGCAGATATGCTCTATCTCCAATTTCATAGGTTACCTCCTTGTGTTTGTATCTGCATAACTCTTCTGCCTGGACTGAGCAATCTTCAATCTGTCATGGATCAGTTTAACCTTCTCCTCCGACTCTTTGATCAAATCTGGTCCAAACAACTGACGATCTCCTACCTCATCCCACATCAGTGGTGTTCTACATCTGCGTCCATACAGAGCTTCAAACGGTGCCATCTTTAAAGCGCACGGTAGCTATTGTTGTATGAGAACTCTGCGTAAGGCAAATTGTCATCCCAACTAGATCCATAATCTAGCGCACAGGCTCTCAACATGTCCTCCAGAATCTGGTTGACTCTCTCTGTCTGTCCATCTGTCTGCGGGTGAAATGTTGTACTGAACTCCAATCTCGTACCCAGGGTCTGGTGTAACTGATGCCAAAACTTTGAAGTAAACTGTGTTCCTCTATCCGATACGATGGTCCTGGAACTCCATGCAAACATACGATCCTGGACATATATATCTTGGCCAACTTTGCACTTGTATAAGTTGTTTTCCTTTGGGATGAAGTGAGCCACTTTGGTCAAGCGATCCACTACTACCCATATTGAGTCATATCCTGCTTTGGTCTTGGGCAATCCGGTGATAAAGTCCATGCCAAGTTTATCCCACTTCCATTCGGGAATCGGCATAGGCTGTAACAGTCCTGCTGGCTTCTGATGCTCTGCCTTCACTCTCTGACATACATCACATACAGCTACATACTCAGCAATATCCTTCTTCATACCAGTCCACTAGAAACGTTCTTTCAAATTCAAATACATCTTGGTGTTTCCGGGGTGTATCGAGTATGGTGAGTCATGAGCCTCCTGAAGTATTAACTTCCTGATCTCGGGGTTATTAGGCACATAAACTTGATCCTCAAACCATAAGGTAATGTACTCATCCTCGCGAAAACCTTTGGCCTTTCCTTTGCTCATCTTCTCCTTTATCTCGGCAATCTCTTTGCCTTCCTTCTGAGCTTCTTGAATCTTGTCAAACAATGTAGACTGAACTTCCATTGTTGCAATGAAACCTCTTGGAACGATCTCCAACCAAAGTTCCATGATATCTTCAGCTAACTCCTTCGGCAATCCCTTACTTTCAAGGATATTAGCGTAACTCTTCCGGCTCAAAGCGTCTGGTACGACATTGGCCTTTCCTGGATGATAGTGTAGCTTCATATCGTAATCCTTTATAAGTTCCAACCATCTCCTTTGTCTAAGGTTCAACTCCTTCTATGTGAAAATGCACTTTAAACTCTTATGATCTGTGTACACATCCCAACGGTTTCCAATAAGATAATGTTTCCAAGTCTTCAATGCATGCACTACTGCTGCTAGCTCCAAATCATGCGTGGCATAGTTCAACTCATGGGGCTTCAGTTGTCGTGAGGCATATGAAACAACCTTTCCGTCCTGCATATGCACACATCCAAGTGCCAAGCATGAGGCGTCACAATACACTTGAAACTCCTTATGTATATCTGGCAGTGTTAGCACTGGGGCTGTAGTCAAACGTTTCTTCAACTCCTGAAAACTTGCCTCGCAATCCTCTGTCCATTTAAACTTAGTATCCTTCTTCAACAATTCAGTCATTGGCTTAGCAATCTTGGAAAACTTCTCTATGAATCTCCGATAATATCCCGCGAGTCCAAGGAAACTGCGGATCTCGCCAACTGAAGTGGGTGCCAACCATTCGTGGTATTTGAACCTTCTTTGGGATCTCTTTGCTATACCTTCTCCTGATATAACATGTCCAAGAAATCCAACTTCCTTCAACCAAAACTCACACTTGCTGAATTTGGCGTATAACTGGTGTTCCTTGAGTTTCTCGAGAACTAAACGCAAATGCTCCTTGTGCTCCTCTTTGTTCTTCGAGTATACCATAATATCATCAATAAACACCACAACAAACTTGTCCAAATATTCCATGAACACCTTGTTCATCATACTCATGAAATATGCAGGGGCATTAGTCAGTCCAAACGAGATGACCGTATACTCGTATAATCCATACCGCGTGGTGAACGCTGTCTTTGGTATATCCTTCTCTCGGATCTTCAACTGATGGTATCCTGATCGTAGATCAATCTTCAAAAACACCTTAGCTCCTTGCAACTGATCAAACAGCTCATTGATCATCGGTAGTGGATGCTTGTTCTTTATCGTTACTTCATTCAAGGCTCGGTAATGAACAACCATCCTCAGGGATTTATCCTTCTTCTCCACCAAAAGCACTGGAGCTCCCCAAGGCGATGAACTCCTTCGAATGTATCCTTTCTCCAATAACTCCTTGATCTGTTTCTTAATTTCCTCCAGATCATTTGCGGGCATCCGATAGGGTCTCTTGGATATTGGCCCTGTACCTGGCAATAGCTCTATCAGGAACTCGATGTCTCTATCCAGTGGCATGCCGGGTAACTCCTCTGGAAAAACATCCGGGTAATCCTTTACTACCGGCACTTTCTCCAGAACAACTCCCGTGAGGGCATTCACTTGGCTCCTCCTAGGAACATGCTTAGATACATACTTAATCCTTTTTCCCTCCGGGGTGGTAAGATAAATTGATTTTCTAGCACAGTTAATGCTTCCTCCATAGTTTGACATCCAGTCCATACCTAATATCACATCCAATCCTTGCGACTCCAAGATAATTAGGTCAGACGGAAAAACATGTGTGCCAATAGTTAGGGGTATCTGGTTGCACCATCGGCTAGCCATGTACTCTGCTCCAGGCGAGCTCACTAAAAGAGGGGTCCTAAGGGTTTGGGTTGGTAGCTTAAATTTATCCACAAATCCCCTTGATATGTATGAATGCGATGCACCAGTATCGAAAAGAACAAGAGCGGTAAATGACTTAACCAAACACTTACCTATTACCGCGTCCGGCTGCTCTTCAACTTCCTCCATGTTAACATGGTTCACTTGTCCTTTGTTGAACGGATTGGGCTTCTTCCCAGCGCTCCCATTTCCGTTTCCATTCCTTCCTTCAGGGCAATCATTGGCATAGTGCCCTGTCTTCCCGCACTTAAAGCAAGTAACTTGACTTAGGTACCTTTTGGCGGGTGTAACTGGGTTGGAGCGGTTCTGATTGTTATTAACTCTGTTCCCATTTCCATTCTTGGCACCATTGTGGTTATGCGATCCTCCTCCAGTGTGGTTGTGACCTCCATGATTATGAACAAGTCCTCCCGAGTTCGGGGTTAAGCGGGGCTTCTGTTGAGCTCCTGAATTGTACTTCCCTTGTCCATACTTCCTCTTACGGCTCTCTATTTGCTGCTGCTTTCCTTCAATCATAAGGGCCTTGTCTACCAACTCCTGGTAGTTATTGAAAGTTGCCACCATCAACTGCATGCTCATCTCATCATTCAGCCCTTCCATAAACTTCTCCTTCTTCACGTCATCTGTGGCCACATCATCAGGGGCATAGTGTGATAACTTGCTAAAATCATCCACGTACTGAGCTACAATACGGTTCCCCTGGCGTAAGTTGCGAAACTCGCGCTTCTTCATCTGCATGGCTCCATTTGAGACATGGGCCATCGAAACTTCTTTGGCCTGGTCCCAAGTGACATTGGCTATAGGAAAAGTAGCGTGTAATTCTCCCACCATGCGGATGCTGGTCCATCCAATTGATGTGCGGCAAAGCGCACCTTCTCAGCATCTGTGCATCCTGCGGTGGTTAACTCCCTTCCAATACGGCGTAGCCAATCATCAGCAACTATTGGCTCGGTGCTACTGGAAAACACCGGCAGCTGTAACCTTAGGAAACGGGCTAAGTTGTCCACTGGCGGCGGGTTATTGTTGTTGTTGCCCTGGTTCTTAACTAGCAATTGCATCAAGGCATTCTGCTGCTGGATCAACTGGGTGAGCTCCGGCGGGAAAACAAAACCGGTGTCACGTCTCGGAGGCATCTGATGGGTTTAGATGGAAGAGATTAGAATAGAAAAAAAGGTCTAATGAGAAAACACTACCCATATGCATATGAGGCAAACACAATCATTTCACTCAATCAATCAAGCAATGGCATATAAACGGTCTAGAACTATCGCAAAAGTGCTCAACTACTATTAGATATATGGTGGTCATCTAGAAATTTTGATCGGTGGAAGACTCCATGATGTCTGCTCCAGCTTCGTCTTTGTAGTCATCATCACTTGGATCGGAATCGGTGTCGTCGATGATGATGTAGTTGTCCGGGCAGATGGGGTCATCGTCTTCTTCTTCCGATGCTGGTCCTCCCATGAATACTCCGATCTTCTTAACTAGGTCGTCGTTCTTCTCCAGTAGTGTCTTGATTTGCTCCTCATATCCATCGCGTGTAAACTTGAGTTCTTCCTCCAGCTCGATAATCCTGGTCTTCGCCTTCTTCAACTCCATCATGTCTGCGCTTTGTCTGGTTCTCCTGACGTCGAATGTGCTGGTTTAGCTCCTGGATGAATGCTGCAATGGATCTATCCTTCTTGGTGCTGATTACTTCCCATTGCTCGTCTCGGCGCCCACATATTTGATAGATTGTGTCCTTAAGTTCCCTGTTGTAGACTTCTCCAATGCGTCCCATGGTAATGTGAGCCGCCATGCTCTTGCCTAGACTCCAGGTGGGTGCTTTGAAAGAAAATTCTATGGGTTTAGAAGTTGGCGAGAACGTCCTTCCTGGAACTTGTACTTGAATCATCCAGCTCCTCTTACGGTAAGGTGGCGTTATGCGTCCCGGTGAAGCTTGGTATTCCCATATTCAGGTACCTAGTGACTTCCTTCAAGTGGCGTCCAAAAGGTGTGTCTTCATCCGGTTGTGCAAACTTGGTCTTCATCTCCGTCATCCTAAGGAGTGGAAAAATAGAGAGGAGTCAGAAATGAGTAGAGGAGAGTGACCTATGGTTTATCTTAGTGGTCGTGTCCTACACTTTCGGTGTGTGCTCTGATACCATCTTGTAGCGACCCGACCTCAGATGGTCAAGTCTACGTGTTCCGGTGTCATCCCTGGATCGAATGTCTTGACACACCACAGATTACTCGAAGGATTTATAACAGAGTAGCAATCACACACTTATTACATCGAATGTCTCAAAAGAGAACTTATTACAATAATATGGCTTAAGGCCATCTAAAGTGATAACAGCGGAAGGCTTGGAAGGTAAAGTGAGTCCATCAACTCCAACGGCATAGCTGAGCTGCACGACAATGACCTATCGAACCTTACTCCTCGTCTGAAAAGTCTGCAACATAATACGTTGCAGCCCAAAAATGGGCCAGCACATGGAATATGCTGGCAATATAACACAATAGAGTGGAAACGTAATAATGCTATCACCACATGCATATATGGCTGGTGGAAAGCTCTATGGTTATAGTTTTGCAAAAAGCCAATTTTTCCCTACAACAAAGGAATAGATTTTAATTTAACTATCATGGTGGTTGAAACATTGAGAAGGTATAACCACAACTCAATCCCAATTAAAATAGTTAACAACCCAACAATATTATTTAAGAGTGATGAGATACATGTGATAACTCAAGTACTAGATACTCAAAATTGTCCATAACCGGGGACACGGCTAACCATGATTAGATTGTACACTCTGCAGAGGTTTGTGCACTTTTCCCCACAAGACTCGATCGCCTCCGTTGATTTCTCGCACTACATGGTGTTTGAGAAATGGATGACCGAGATCTGATCTTTCGAAACATTAACTCTCTACTCCGGGTAGACCATACCAAACCTACAAAACCCACTACCTGCTGATCTACCTCTTCGAGAGCTTCACATAACTTACTCAACTATGCTAGAGCCCATAGTAGCTTGTGGCTGCACACGTAAGTTTCTAGCATGAATAATCTCAGTTCCATTTGAGCTTGGGTGGCGGTCCATAGGAAGATCACACGGGTACCCCGGGATTTCCAAATAAAATAAAATAGACAACACTGGGTTCCCCAGGTGCCTCAATCCACCCAGATGTGTATTAAAGTTGCCACCTTAAATTAAACCATTAATTAACAATCTCACATCTGTCATGGATTCACTCAAACCTAAACCACGTCTACAAGCATAGCATAGCAATATAAGCAACACGTAGAAGTAACTCCCAAGGGTTTGATAGTAACAGGGCAATAGGTTCTTCCTCAACTACTACTTCCCAACCCACAAGTTAATGACATCCTAACCATGCAATGTTTGAGGATTGAAACTAATCATAAAAACTGGGTATGAAAAGAGTATGATCAAAGTGTTACTTGCCTTGCTGACGATCCGCGAATCCTAGAGACTCGTAGCAACACGCTTCACACTCCGGGAATTCTATCGCAAGCAAACAATAACATACATAAGCAACAAGGAAAGGTGCACAAGAAAAACTTTAACTAAGAGAGGATGACCAGAAAGTTCAACTTAACAACTCCGGTTCGCAAAAAGAATCAAACCAAATGAAGCAACGAAACTCAAACGGCAAAAGAAACAAGATCCGTTTTACTAATCTGAACCTAGGTCAAATTTTACAGAGGCAAGAACTTGTTGAGTTGATTATTCGGAAAGAGGGATTCAAGACGAAACTCTAGGCGCTTGAATCGCCTGATTTTGATAAACAAGAGAAAAGTTATACTAGATCGAAAATCGGATCAGAAATCGCGATCGGAAAATATCACGGAATAAATCCGAGAAAAAGAAAAACGACGAACAGCTTAACGAACGAACGTTCGTTATCTGAACCTAAACGAAGAACGCGTTTGTTAAAACGAACGAACGAGCGAACGCTCGCTAAATAAATAAACCGGAGAAATAAACCGATCTAAAATAAAAAACGAAAACTAGGGTTTAAAAAAAAACGAACGGTTTTCTTTGGAAAACCGGGGTGGCGGGGCGGCTACCTCGCTCGGCTTCGGCGGGGCTCGGGCTCAGCGGGGGCGGCGGCGGGAGGCGGCGGCGGCGGGGCTCGGGCTCGGCTCGGGCTCCGGGCGATGGCGATGTAAGGCGTCCGGGGCTCCGGTATTTAAGAGGCGGTCTTGGCGGCTTGGGGGAGGCAAGCGGCGGCGGCGTTTTGGCGACTGGTGAGCCTCGGCCCGGTCGGGTCTTGTGTGTGTGATTTTTTATAAATAGATTCCGCCGAGACTTAGAAAAATCCTAGAAAAATAAACAAAAATCTAAAAATGCCAAAACAAATTTTCACCGTCTAAATGGAATATTTAGAACGAAATGAACATTTTCTTGGCCCTAAAATGCAATTTTTGAAAACGTGCAATTTTTCTAACGCAAATAAAATCCAAATAAAATCAAATAAAAATCCAACAAATGATTTTAACATTTTTCCTCCAATATTGCAATTGTTTTGAAGAAGTCATATTATCTGCCCTCATTTATTTTATTATGAAATATTTTTTGGAGAGAAAAATAATAAAAATAAAAATCCTCGTTTTCACTATTTGATAAAAATCAAATATGAAAACCAGAAAATCTAACTCTCTCCGAGGGTCCTTGAGTTGCTTAGGATTTGAGGATTGCGGAACGAAGATGCAATAAAATATGATATGCATGGATGACCTATGTATAACATTCCAAATTGAAAATTTGGGATGTTACTGATTGAGAGACGGATCCCGGGAGGCGATCGCGCCAAGGCGCTCCCAAAAAACCTTATTGCAGTTCTCCCGGGCGGGATCTCGAGCAGCGAGGTTAGGAGGCACCTGCTCTCCCGACCCGGTAGTGCTGCGCGGTCGTCGGGATAGAATTCGTGGAGACAGCACATAGTGGGAGCGATGAATGGCCAGCTAAATCACGCCAAGAGGGAGGGAGTGAACTAAAACTAGGTCACTCCACTGGGCAGAGCCTTCTTATATAGGCCGTTGGGCAGGAAGTCGTGGGCCTGGCGGAGGCCCACGACCGAGTCGCAGCACCCCCGGCAACGCAAGTCAGCCCACAATCCAACGTCTTGGATAGTGGCCAACCTATTAGCGACTCGTTAATTAATCCCTGATTAATTAATTCGCTCCTGAGTGGCAAAAATAAGCTCCGGCTCGGCTCATTCCCGCGGCGCGCGCGTGTCGTGGTGTGGTGTGGCGAGGCGAGCGTGGCGAGGCGGGCGACGGAGGAGGATGAGCGCGCGTGTACCACTCCTCTTCCCAAGCTCCCAATGGCAAGTGGTAGAGCAGCCCTTACAAAGGGGTCTCAGCTCTCCTCAACTAGCAAGGTGAGACTAAACTTCCCATCACCTACCATCTCATATATGGGCCTAAAGATTAACCACTGATTAGTGTCTTATATGGGCCTAAGCACATCCATAATCCAACTGATGAAACTATCAAAAACTCATGGTACCCTGAGATTTGGTGAACCATGGTGCGTAGGAACACCAGCTCAGGCTTTTAGCCTTTCGTTCAATTAGTAGCTGATATATCCTGTGAACTCTAATGCTATTCTTTTCTGGTGTGCCACCATGTAAATCTGTGTTATTCGCGATACCACACTTCTTTGTGCCTGGCACTCGGTGTCATTTTCCAAAAAAGGGCATTGTGTTTTGTATCTCCTTGATGCTGCATCCAGTCTCATAATTATGCATATTTTGTTTGATTAGGATTTAGGAGTTGCGCAATATATCATGCTTATATTTTTATTTCTATATGCTGTGGAGGCCCAAGAGATGACTACTTCTCTGTAGATGTAGCTTGACAGCTTCGTTACTTGGTTTGGGCTGCGTTGAGACTACGGAATCATGTACTCAAGGTCTCAACCTAGTGAATCACAATGCACTAATGGGACCAGCTAAACCCCCATGATCCTAATCCTCCATGATCCCAATCAATGTAAATGAGTTGGAGGCCTCTTCTCTTGCTGTAGGTTTTGGATGTCAGCTAGGGGTGATGACCTTCACTTATTGTGTCTCCCTGTGGGAACCACACGACCTAAAATTGTTGATCTTATGCCCCTTGTGGACTGTTGGGAAACGTTTCATGGAAAACAAAAAACATTCTAGGCACACGCAGTGATCTATCCATGAAGATGCATAGCTATGAGAGGGGAGATTGTGTCTATGTACCCTCGTAGACCGTAAGAGGAAGCGTTTCACAACACGGTTGATGTAGTCGAACTTTCTTTGCGCTCCAACCGATCTAGTACGGAACGCACGACACCTCCGCATTCTGCACACGTTCAACTCGGTGACGTCCTCCGCCTTCTTGATCCAGCAAGACGGCAAGGTAATAGATGAGTTCCATCAGCACGACGGCATGGTGATGGTGATGGTGATGTGATCTCCGCAGGGCTTCGCCTAAGCACTACGAAAATATGACCGAGGGAGTAAACGGTGGACGAGGGCACCACACACGGCTAAGAAAATGTTGTGTCTTCTTGTGTGGCGCCCCCTCTCCACATATATATAGGTGGGAGGGGAGGGGAGGCAACCAGGCACGCCCTAGGGCTGGCCGCCGGCCCCTAGGGCTCCTGCCTTGCCCTGCGCCCACCTTTCCTTGTATAAACAAGGGGAAGGAAAGAGGGAGGGAGGGGGAAGGAAGGGGGAGTCCTACTCCACACTTTCCTTGCCCTCCCCTCTTTCCTGCTCCTCCTCATAGGGCTGGCCTGTATAGGGGCGCACCAGCCCCTTGTGGGCTGGTGTGTTCCCTCTCTTGGCCCATAAGGCCCATATCTTTGCCGGGGGTGCCCGAAACTCCTTTCCAGTGACCCCATAAGTACCCGGTACCCTCCGGAACACTTCCGTTGTCCGAATACCATCGTCCTATATATATCGATCTTTACCTCTCGACCATTTCGAGACTCTTCGTCATGTCCGTGATCTCATCCGGGACTCCAAACAACATTTGGTCACCAAATCACATAACTCATATAATACTATATCGTCATCGGACGTTAAGCGTGCGGACCCTACGGGTTCGAGAACTATGTAAACATGACCGAGACACCTCTCCGTCAATAACAAATAGCGGAACCTGGATGACCATATTGGCTCCTACATATTCTACGAAGATTTTTATCGGTCGAACTGTTATGACAACATACGTAATTCCCTTTGTCCATCGGTATGTTACTTGCCCGAGATTCGATCGTCGGTATCTTCATAGCTAGTGCAATCTCATTACCGGCAAGTCTCTTTACTTGTTCCGTAATACATCACCTCATGACCAACTCCTTAGTCATTTGCTTGCAAGCTTATGATGTGTATTACCGAGAGGGCCCAGAGATACCTTTCCGATACTTGGAGTGACAAATCCTAATCTCGATCTATGCCAACTCAACAAACACCTTTGGAGATACCTGTAGAGCATCTTTGTAATCACCCAGTTACGTTGTGACGTTTGATAGCACACAAGGCATTCCTCCGGTATCCGGGAGTTTCATAATCTCATAGTCGAAGCACTCAAAAAAAATACACCTCCATGATGATACGTGTTTGTCACAATAGGTCGCATTTTTTGTCATGCATGTACATCCATGACAATTTTATGACAGAATCAAGATAGTCATACCTGTGCTGCCGTAGAAGTGTTCCATGACATTACCAAAATTATCATCACGGAAGTGTCCACTTCCATGACGATAAATCGCGCGTCACAGAAGTGCTTTCGTCAAGGGTGACCGACACGTGGACCATAACGGAACGCCGTTAAGCTATCGGGTCCGGTTTTGGATCCGATAACCCGTTAACAGCCCCGACCAATGGGGATTTTCCACGTGTAAAATCATCATTGGCTGGAGGAAACACGTGTCGGCTCCACATTGGCACAAGTGTCACTCATCCAATGGGCGAGATACGCCTATGATATGCTGACACGTGGACCAGCCCAAAAGTGGCCCATAAAGTTTAAATGGGCCGGCCCAACTAAAGGCCCACAAGATTTTGCGGTCCATAATGGGCCAGCCCAACAAAAGGCCCACGAGATTTTTCGTGTCATAATGGGCCGGCCCAGCTAAAGGCGCACGAGATTTTGCGGGCCATAATGGGCTGGCCCAGCTAAAGGCCCGCGAGATTTTGCGTACCATAATGGGCCGGCCCAGATAAAGGCCCAACATTCTCAGTTAAGGCCCGTACGACTAGTGTCAAATCGGCCCATCAACGGCCTGTCCTAAACTTGTCATCATCGCGGCCCATGATCACTTCTGGCCCGTTAACAGTCTGCTAAGTATATGGGCCGAATTACGACCCGATGTATTTCTGGCCTTTTAAAGGTCCTGCTTCATTTGGGCCCATTTACAGGCCATTGAAACTTTTGGCCCATGAACGACCGTGAAGGATTTGGGTCATATTTGGCCATGTCTGACTTTCGGCCGGTTAGCGGCCCACCATAGATTTGGGCCACTTTTGGCCTGTTGTAGTTTTCGGTCTCTTAACGTCGGACGAAATCCATGGGCCATATGTGGCCCAACGTCACATCGGGCCCATTAACAGCCCATATAAAAATGACGATAATCTAGCCCGACCGAACTTTCGGCCTGTTAAAGGCCCGTGTATTAGGTCGGCGCATTTCTGACCCGTCCGAATTTCGACTGTGAAAGATCGCATCGTAAATGGGCCCAATCTCACTTCGGTCTTTTAAAGGCCCATGTTTTTATGGGCTCGAGATATTTACACCTGTAAACGGCCTATTGTTACTGAGGGCCCAAATTATGTTTAGGCCTGTTAAAGGCCCACTATGGGCACAGGCCTACCAGAAAAAAAATGAAATCTTATGCTGATTTAGGCCCAGATATTTTTAGTGGGCTACATGCAAATTTCGTCCCATAATCGTTTTTAGCCCAATTGGAATGGGCCCGACGAATGTTTGCATTTTGGGCTCCTACGAAGCTTTCGACCAAATACATTACTAAGATAAACCTACACTATACAAAAATAGCGTCGTAATTATTGCAGCCTTTGGCAGCAGCATAAATGTTGTATCACAACAAAAGGCCTGTTGGCATAAAGTTTACAGTCCTTGCAGATAAAAGCACCATCAGATGTATAGAAGCACATATCATTTGACCTGAGTGCTAATGTTTCAGGCTGTAGAATCTGATGGAGCAGCACGATCTTCACCTTTTTTTCGCCATTGCTCTTGAACAACGGCGAATGTCCGATAGTCGGGTTTCAAAACCATTCATATCTTGGCGACATTTGTCAACCACTATTCTTGTTTCCAAAACGGCGTCCATTAGGAACTGGACTTGTGTCCGGAGCACAGATATATCACTACATCTAGCAGGAAGATTTTGTTCGATGGCGATTTGGGCGAGGTTACCTTGACAACCAACCCAGAATTACGAGGAAGGTGCTTTTTGCCTTTGTTAGTGGAGAGATCTTGACGCCTTGCTTGTAGCAAGAGGTGACATTGTGCCTGTGGTAGCCTCGTCACCTTCGTGTGGTTGTGGCTGTTCAATCATTTTTTCCATAACTTCCTGAAAGTTTGAACTTGTAGATTAGTGTACCAGATAAGTTACTAATGAGACAAAAACAAACAAAGTAGGTTACACATTTATACATAACTTATTTTGGTGAACTACTGTAATACATTAGCATGTATTGTAGTGCCAACTACATAATAAAATCACTTTCGAAACATATGTCCATGTAGCATGCCTACTGTATTGTCTATTTCCTCACATTCGTTGACATCTAAGGATAAAGAGACATGGTTTAAAGTAGGATGAACATAGTACGACATCATTCATATCATGGGCAAACAGATATAAAACAAACATGCTATTTTATCATTGTGTGCGCATGTGAACATAACAACTAGAATACAGATCAAGACCAAAAGAATATCCTTCATCTCTTTTAAACCATGTAAGGTGAAATGATACGTTAAGACAACTGTGTGTAAAAGTGAACAGAGTAACTGACATTGGCTGCAAACCAAGTAGTTAAATGAACACATCACAGTACCAATCAGTTCAAAGGCAGGAGGAGTAAGGACTTACAACAGCGGCTTGAACTGGTGTGCTCATGCCCTTCATCTTGCTGGTGTGGCAATCCTTGAAGATTTGCACTGCATTCGGTTCAGGTTCTTTTTGGTCCGCACAGGCTTTCCTCTGTATTTGGAACAAGTCAATATAGATACGATAATATGGCGCAGAAAAAAGAAGGAAGTAGCAACTATTTACAAGAGCCTCGCAGTGTGCAATATAGCTACGAGATCCTGTTGTCTTTTGGAATTTCACTTTAGAATGGTTGGTCTTGTTCTTCAAACAGTTAGCCTAGAAGAAGATACACTTGTAAGGCACATACATAAATACAAGTTCAACATGTGGTCTGATCAAATACATATAGCCTACCTGATACTTTGGATCAGACCAGTGTTTAACGAGGGCTGTCCAGTCTTCATCTGTAATATATTCCATGGAGATATTTGGGCGATTTCATTGTTAGCCTTGCCTTCAAAGTGAGATTTTCTAAGGTGGTACCGATATTGTTGCAGAGCAGACTGAAAAACATAGTGCATGCTTGTTTTGTTGCATCATCTTTTGGATCCAACTTGAACCTCATCTGTTGAAAAAAGAATGTGAGTCTTATTAGGAGGAAGCTAGAAAGTATGGGACAGAGCAAGACAATATTACTAATTGTGATGAATAACATTACTTGCGAATAAATGGTCAAGGAAGGTGTTAAACTGGGTATTTCTTTCTCATTCTTGTACTGGATCCACGTTGGGAGGATACGTGCATGACACATAATGGCAACGGCTGCCTCTGATACTAACTTGGCTGACTCTGTAGCATCACGTGGCCTTTTTAAGCCGGCCTCAAAATGGATCTCCATTCTTCCTCCTTTAGATTTTGTTAACCTGTCAATCATTATCCCTGACGTCTGTTTCCGCTTGCGTCGTGGTGCTAGTTCAACAACGAATATGGAAAGTGTTAGTGTACATCAAACTGTGAGAGTACATATAAAGGATCATGCAACTGCAACTTGACTCGGTCAGGTACCGTCTTGGTGTTGATGCTCATGAGGTTCATCTGATCTTGCCAAGTCCTGTTGTGTCAACAGTGCTTCGAAAGTAGTGTTAGGTGTGAAGGCATCTTGGGAACTGGCGATTCGAAGCAAATGAACGAGTAACTTCGTTGAGATCTTTGATACAGTTGAAGCGAATCTTGCAGCTGGTGGAGCAGGTGATACTGTGTTTGTAGATTTAGCCGATGGACTTGGACCTTCTACTGCACTATAAGTACTAGCAGAATCTAAACGGCCGATCCTTTTCTGTTTCACCCGACGAGTAACACCACTCCCTACTATATTATTTTCCTTGCTCTTTTTTGACTTTTCCATGTCAAGCCGTACCCACAACACAAAACAATAAAATCGCTCTTCAGAACTCATTGATGCATGATACAGACAAGCAATACTTTGATGTAAGACAACCGTATGAGGATGGAATATGTAAGGAAAACAGGACGACATGACATATTCACAGCTACGATGTGTAAACTAAGTAGAAGGATTTTCAAGAAAATAGAAGTGATGCAAGCTAGACACCATATGGAAGATGCAACCAATATTACTCTGCTAAGTTAAAAGTGTCTTGTCATAAGTGGAATTTGAAAAATTAGAAGCAGTACAACGTAGAAATCAATGCAAGATGCAACCACTATCAAACTGCCATGTTAAAAGTGTCCAATCATGAGTGACTGATGCGGGATACACAACAACAGTACTTTGATGTAAGAACAAGGTATGATAGATAGATGCAGTGTATTCTAGACACAGAACGCCATGTCATATGCACATGTATAACGTATGAACTCAGCAGGTGCAATTTAATCAAAATAGAAGAAATACAGGCTAGACAACATATGCAACATGAAACCAATTATCACACTATCAACTTAGAGCAAGCACCTGCGATGGAGTACGGAGATGAACTCATCATGTAGACTTGGGACTTCAACTTCATTAGCGATGGCAGTGGCAAATCTAGAGAGTCTCTGTTTGCGTCGGTGCGGACGACCACCAACATCCCCTAACTTACTCTTTTCCTTCCTATTTTCTGATATTGCCTTATGAAGTCAAAACCACAACAAGATGAATAAAATTAGCTCTGCATAACTAGTTGATGCATGATACATACGAATACTACTTTGATGTAAGGCAAGCGCAGGATAGGAGGATGGAATATATACAAAAAGACAACGTTTCATATTCACACGTACGATAGGAGGATGGAATATGTATGAGAAAACAGTAAGCGGAAGGCATTTCAACAAAATTAGAAGAAACGAAAGCTAGGCACCATATGAACATGCAACCAATATCACTCTATTAGGTAAAAAGTGTCTCGTCGTAAGTGCCATTTCAAGAAATTAGAAGCAGTACAAGCTAGAAGACAACGCAAGATGCAACCTACATCACAATCCCAAGTAAAATGTGTCTTATGGGTAAGTGATCGTTGCAGGTATAAGTTGTAAGCTACGTAGATGCAATTCAACATAATCAGAAGCAATACAAACTAGACATCATACGGAAAACGCAACCACATATAACAGTTCCAAGTTAGAGCAAGCACCTGTGATGGTGGAGTAGGGGAGATGTGCTCATCATGTATTCGGAAAATTATGTATAAAGTAAGCAGATGCAATTCAACAAAGTTAGAAGCAATACAAGCTAGACATCATACGCAACATGCAACCACATATAATAGTGCCAAGTTAGAGCAAGCACCTGTGATGGTGGAATAGGGGAGATGTGCTCATCATCTACACAACTACATTGATTGTCTAGCCTTGCGTTGTCTTGCGAATCTTGTTGGGAGGATGGCGGAGTAGAATCTGTAGAGAACCTCCGTTTCATTTGCTCGAAAGGACCACCATCATTCAATGCCTTGCCAATTTCCTTCAGCTTTATTGATTTTGCATTGTGAGGTCAATCCCACAAGAAAAAGGAATATAATTAGCTCTTCAGAACTTATTCATGCATGATACTGACGAACACTACTCTGATGAAAGGCAAAGTCATGATACGAGGATGGAATATGTATGAAAAAATGGACGGCTTGACATATTCACACCTATGATGTGGTAACTAAGCAGAAGGCACTTCAACAAATTAGAAGCACTGCAAACTAGACACCATATGAAAGGCGTAATCAATATCACTCTACCAAGTTAAAACTGTCTCGTCATAGGTGGCGTTCATCAAACTAGAAGCAATACATGCTAGAAATCATATTCAATATGCAAACCAATATCACACTGCCAACTTAAAGGTGTTCCATCATAAGTGACTGATGCAGGATACACAATAAGAGTAGTTTCATGTAAGAACATGGTGTGATAGACAGATATAGTATGTACCAAAAACAGGAAAGCGTGTCATATTCACATGTATCATGTGTAAGCTAAGCAGATGCAGTTTACACTAATTAGGAGAAATACAAGCTAGACACCATATGCAACATGCAACCAGATATCACACTGCCAAGTTAGAGCAAGCACCTTGGATGGTGGAGTAGGGGAGCGGAGACTTGGACCTTGTAATGCACTATCAGTACAAGGAGAATCGGTATAGATGCTCCGTTTACGTTGCTGCAGAGGACCACCATCATCGCCTTCCTTACTCTTTTCCTTCCTCTTTCTTGATTTTGCCTTGTCAAGTCAAACCCACAAGAAAAAGGAATAAAATTTGCTCTTCAGAACTCATTGATGCATGATACTGACGAACACTACTTTCATGTAAGGTAGCCGCATGATAGGAGGATGGAATATGTATGAAAAATAGGATGGCGTGACATATTGACATGTATGATGTATAAAGTGTAAACTAAGCACAAGGTGCTTGAACTTGTTAGAATCAATGCAAGCTACAAACCACATGAAAGATGAAACCAATATCACTCTGCCAAATTAAAAGGGTGCCCTAACAAACGTATTTGACCAAATTAGAAGCAATACATGGCAACAGGCTAGAAATAATATGCAATATGCACCGAATAAAGGTGACTCATCGTAAGTGATTGATACAGGATACAGAAGAGAGGTAGTTTCATGTAAGAACACGGTTAACACATAGATGTAGTGTGTACCAAAAATAGGAAGGCATGTCATATTCACGGGTATAATGTGTAAACTTAGCGGATGCAATTTACCCTAATTAGAAGCATTACAAGCTAGACATCGTATGCAACATGCAACCACATATCACCTATGAAGTTAGAGCAAGCACTGTGATGGTGGTGTGGGGAATTGCGGTCATCAACTAGAGAGCTACGTTGACTATCTTCATTTAGCCTTGCTGTTTCTTGAGAATCATGTGGGGAGGATGACACCGCACTCTTTAAGCAGTATGGCGTCTCACAAGAACCCACAGGTGACTATCTCATCATAAGTGATTGACGAGGGATACAAAAGAGCATTAGTTTGATGTACGAACATGGTTAATAGACATATGTAGTATGTACCAAAAACAGGAAGGCATGTAATTATCAAAGGTATTATGTGTAAAGTAAGCAGATGCAATTTAACCAAATTGGAAGCAGTACAAGCTAGACACCATATGCAACATGCAACCACATTTGACAACGCGAAGTTAAAGCAAGCACCTGGGATGGTTGTGTGCGGCAATTGAGATCATCAACTGCAGAGCTATGTTTACTGTCTCCAACTGCTAACACTGCATCCTTTAGAGCGCTGAAATGCTTAGTGCTTATCTTCGAATTACACTTGAGCGACTTCTGTCTTCTCTTTTCAGCATTCATCAACACTGCGTCAGAGTCTGAAATACCCATGCATAAAAAACAATAGTGTGAGTATGGGTGAAGTGTGTGCACAATTAGTATAGTGTAAAGGTAGCAGATAGCAGGTCGGTGAGAAATAAATGACGGGAGACATATGATAGCTCTACAACATGCATGGCACACTAAATTACTACATGATTCTATGAAAATAACATTATTTGAAAACAAATAGGTCAGTCCATTTTTTCTGCACCGTCAGATGTACAAAGAACGGGCAGATCGCCTTCATCTACCTCCAGCCAGTCAGTGTTGACGATCTTCCTCGAAACGGTAGGGACCACCGGCCCAGTCCCTTGCCCGCGCCCTCCCCTCGACCTCACCGCACCGCCGTGCTTGGCACCGCCCCCCGACAATCCATTCAAGCCCCGCCGACCTCCAGATCAGGCGCAAGCAGCTTCGTCGCCCACACCCCTATGATAGACACCGATCGCCGCTTCCCGGCGACAGGCGGACTAGGTGCTCCAGCAGCGCCTAAGCGGGTGATGTTTCTTTTAATTGCGGTTCGACCGACCACGAATTGAAATCCAGGCTAGACTCTTGACCTCTTGGACAGGTGAAATAGTAAAGGGAGGAAACCTTGTGCATTTAGTATCATGAAGAAGATGCAGTAAGAAGCGCTCAACTAGTTTCTTTCGTGGGATGAATATGGTGTGAGCAGAGACGTAAGGTTTGCACGAATAAGGGAAGAGGAGTACCTCTCTCTGCTAGCAGTGCTGTGTCCTCCTTTTGTTTTTCCAACGATCTTCTTGTGGTTTGCTGGAAACGAGAAGTTGTGGAGGACGGTGCAGCCTTGGACGAACCCATGGCCAAGTTGTTGAGTGTGGTGTGGTGACCGTCTGTTGGCGGCGGGGAAGCAGATCTGAGGCGGCGAACGATGACATAGCGGGAACAACTCCGGTGCGGTGGACGGTTGCGATAGTGGAGCGGTAGCAGTGAGGCGCAGGACGGCGTGGTCGGAGTAGTTCTGGTGCGGCGCACGTCGGCGTCGGTGTTGTGGAGGCAGCTCTACATCAGCTTCAGCTGCTAAGTCCTTGAGGGTGTTGCGGTTGCGGTTGCGTTGGACGACAACGTCGCGGTACCGGCTCCGGCGTGATGGAGGAGGGCGGCTGTGGATTGGGCGCTATGGGGTGGAGGACGGAGGAGGCTGGGTTTTCGCGGCTGGTGGAGAGGGCGTTTTGGCGCCCACGGAGTATGAATGGGGAAACGGAGGGAGGCGGGGAACTAAGGGGAACAATGTTTCGGTTTGGGACGCGCTTGTTTGAAACTTGGGGAAAGTTACAAACTTTGCCCCCATCTAAAATTTTGGACATATTGTGGGTTGGGGGTAGGACAGTAATCTCAGGTGTCCCAAATGTGGGCGGGATAGATTTCGGCCGAGCGCATGGGTGTTTAGGCGCCCACGGCGTATGAATGCTTCTCGGAGGCGGTTGAGACTGGCATCTTGGTGAAGTTACAAACCTACCCCGGTTTAGACCTTTGGACATCGGGCCGATAGGCTACACGGGCCAGAGTCAGGACAGTAATGTCCTACCACCAAACATTAGTCTCGCGCGGTTTCGGGTGACCAGAGGCCTATTTGGCGCTTCGTTCAATATTTGGGAGCAGAAGCATTAACGTTTTCGGTTCTCTTGAATTGAACATTCAGGATTTGTCAAACTTCACAAATCTTTACTCCTGAAAATCCTAAAGCTACGATTATTTTGGAATGGAGGTGGTACATTTGAATATACATTGTACACGAGTATATATTAAAAAATGCAACTTACCTCAGTTCATGCATGGTTCCAGATATAATCTCCTTGGTTGCAAAAAAGTTAGACATGCGTATGAATATATATAGCATGTTCAAACGCACAACAAAGATTGATGCCCCTTTTACATCTGATTTACAAATGCCATTATCTCGGGTTCAAATAGATGAATGCACTTCCTATGAATTTGAATCTTGAAACCCCTTTATGTTTAATTCGACATGTATTCTATTTCGTAGCTAGCAATTTGGAATGTATCCATGCAAGTGACAAATGTATAAAGTGCTTCACACTAACAACATGGAGTGCACTAATTAATGTTTATATATGAATTGCAAAAGCATCCATTGCCTGTATTTCAAACCGCTCTCACTCTATGGATCGATAATATGAAATAAACACATGCACATGCTAGAATTCAATAGAGTATGGGTGTCTGATAGACCGATTTTCGTCCATACGCAATTTGCAAAATTCATGATCTCATCCAAAAATAATAATGCCATTTATATTTTAATTTAATGCGTAGAACCGCCTTTTACACGTAGATACACTATGCCTCGGCCCGTTCCCACAAACGCACTATATATCTCTCTATCTACCGCATAAGTGCACACACTTTATATGCATCGGCATTTCTCTTTCACACATGCTCACAATCTCTCTCGGGGTGTCAGGGAGTCTCACGCACATGCTTTGTTTGTATCTCTCTCTCTCTTTCTGACTACTATGTACCACTCTTTTCACTAATCTCAGTTGGAAAACACTATTTCTCTCAAATGCATATATACACACGCACGGTCTTTACTAGCCCTCTATACGCACATATATGTGCCTACGTGTCTCCCGCACGCACATTATCTTTAGGCCTCTCTCACACACATTGCTCCCCCCCCAGACACACCTCTCTCTTAGTAGTTAGCAGATATGATTCCATCATATCATTCGGTAGGATATCCCTGACTGTTAGGCTGGATGGTAATATGAGGCAAAGTTTTACACTAGTTCGGACCCTTGCAGTTGAGGAAAAAGCCTACTCCTGGTACTGTATATTAGTGATAGGGGTGTGTACAAAGTACGTGAATACCAGGCATTGTGCGTGTGTGTATACTATCGACGAACTAGCCCCCAAGCTTCTATAACATATTGGGGGCCTAGGGTTACAAATCATATATAGTCGGCTTATCACCAGTGGGGATAGAGTCCACCGCGACTCTGGTAGCTAGCTTCGTGTTGTACGCTAAGTCCTCCACATGGGTCTTCGTATAACGCGTCTCAATCCAACCTATGTGGCGCAGGATGGAACCGACCTATGAGTCCTCATGTTGATCCACCACAACTAGAAATGATGTGCCCACCACACCACACACACAATCGGCCACTAAGAAAATAAAAATATACAATATTACAATGTTATACATGAAAGTTAATTGCATGGTGCATCCAAAAATATTTGTTCTGCATTGTGAATGTTTATATATTCTCCTAAAATATCAGTCACGGGAAAGAGAAACGAAGGGCATATCTCTCCTTGTCTCCACCGGACATCCCCTCTTTCTACACCACTTTCACGTACGCACACAAACTATCTCTCGGCCCTCTAAAAGTATGCATGCCCACGACACATTCACGCATGACGGTCACTGTATTTCAAGCTAAAGCACTATACGGTCACTGCGGTTCAGAATATGCTCATTACGGTCACCGTATACATTCTCGTGGTGATCATATGGTATCTAGCTCACGATACGTCTCCGTATTTTCTTGATGACACTGACGGACTTTGCATTTGATGCGTTCTCCGTATTTTGTTGACGACACTTACAGTCATTGTATTTGAAGCGAAAGCATGATATGGTCACTGGACTTCAGAATAAGCTCATCACGGTCACCACATACATTTTGTCGTGCTAACCAACATGTGGTTGGATGGTTACGAGGACAGTGGTTTCTCGAGCCCACCAGGGTTAAAGTCCAGGTGCTCGCATTTATCCTGGGTTAATTTCAGTATTTTCTGGTGATGTGCGTTCAGTGGGAGGAGACGTTCCACTCGACTACGAGGCACCTATGGTGACTTCGTAAAATCTCAAGATCATATGCTGGCCCACTCTCTCGAAGGTGCTCATAGGGGTAAGGTTTGCGTGTGTGCACTTATAACGGTGAGTGCTTGCGCGTATATATACGAGCCCTTGCGCCTGTACCGTGTTAAAAAATACATGTCATGATTATACGGTCATTGGCTCACCCGTACAACTCCGTATTTTGTTGATGACACAATGAATTGACCAGTCAAACGTTCCATGTGGCACAACCAGTGTTGCACCATCGGGGCGCATAACCGTGGGGCCCACCTGTCCGCCCGTATATGAAAGAAATGGTAGTTTGAGTCTGTACCGTGTTAATAAAATATGGAGTACATTTTAGGGTGATCATACGGTCACTGGCTCACCATACAGCTCTGTAATTTGTTGATGACACGATCAATTGACCAGTGAAACGGTCCACATTCAGCAGCGCACATTACCATAGGGCCCACCCGTCAGCGCGTATATGAAGGAAAAAAATGGTAATAAATTAGTTGTCGGTGGGTACTCGAAGTCGTGAGACCTCTGGTTGGCAGTCGCCGGCGGTGGGGGGGGGGCACGTTGATTGGGCGGTGGGGTGGGGATCGCCGGAGAAAAAGCTCGGCTGGGTAGAGGGATGGCGGTCTTGGCGGCGCACCAGCGGTGAGGAGTGGTTTCGGGGCGGGCGGGGCGACGTGGCGGCGCGGGCCGGCCGCGGGAGGCAGGGGCTTATGGTTTGGCCGGTGGTGGCTAGCGGCTCAGGCGGGTGGAGTTTGATGATAAACTGCAGGCCCTTGATTTCATATCCAACGGCTGGAAAATCTAATGACCAGAGATGAAAAAGTCAGTCGACTGACGTGTAGCCTCACCCCGCACGTACACATGCACGCACGCAAGACACGCACACATGCAGGCGTGCAACACTGACACGTACACATAACGAACACACGCACGCATGCAGGCGTGCAACACTGACGCGTACACATGCACTCACGAACACACGCTCTTACGCACACATGCGTGCAACACTGAAATGTACCCTTGCACGAACGCAACACTCGCACGCCTGCATGCGCACAACACACGACGCAAGACACACGCTCAACCTATACGTGCATGCACCCTTTGTTAAGGACATGGATTGTTACATGTATTAATCAATCTTATCTGTGATAAGCAGAACATTGATGTTTGTAGCGGTCTTTATTTCTAGGTTTGTATCTCTATAGTCCCTCTCACACACACCCACGTAGGTGGGGGACGTGCACGTAGAGAAGAGGTGCACGCACGACGCACGTACTCCCGTCTCTTTCCCAACCACACCCGCGCGGGTACACGGTGGAGCTCATTTCTGTACGAAAAGGGAGCCCGCGTGGTAACTTGACACGTGTACTGGTTTCCACTAGATGGAGGGAGGATCATCTACCACGGGTGAACAAACAAATTGCGACTTGACGCTTTATGTTAAAAAAGAGGCAAACCATGTGGGGCCTACCTTAGAGGCAAGGCTCTATACACTGGAGTACTTTTGATGTGTCTCGTCAACTCGCAGAACGAGGAGAAGCTTGCTTAGTATGCCGTCTCCCCCGCCCATGGGTGCGGTGGCTCGCATGATGAGGTGAAGCTTGCTTATTACGCCTTACGCCCGCTCCCCTGCCCACGCGCGCGGTGGCTCGCAGGACGAGGATAAAATTTTACTAGAACTCCCTCCGTTTACTCCTCGTCCCTACTACCTTGGTTAGAGAGATTATCATATTGTTTGGAATATATATGTCCTTTTGTACTCCCTCCATTTACTTATACAAGGCCACTATAAAATATACATTTTGCATCTATACAAGTCCACAAATAGTAATCGAGATAAAAGTTACTACTCCCTCCTTTCCAGTTTATGGCTCAATTTCAGAATCTCTTCAACCAAGGTAGACGGTGAGTGGTCGAATTAATTTCGTACTCCTAGGTTGCACAAGTAATTAAATGCTGCGTTTTCTCAAGAAGTTATGTTTACCGAGGCATTAATTAGAATGAATGCATGAATGACCACTAAATTTCCATGAACTTCTACATACATTGGTGAGTTTTCTCTTGACACTGCTTGCATCGGGTGATCTAACGCACCTCGAAATTCAACATGTGATGGTACTACTACTAGTAGTAGAATTGGGACCTATAAAACGGACAAACGAATGTTTTGTAGATGAGCCCTATAAACCCTAGTGGGTACGTACTCCGTAAAATCAGATTTTCCCAAAACTAAGTCGCTCAACCTTTATTTGCTTGTTTCCCTTCCTGCCTCCTTGCCTCGAACAGACTATGCCAAACTCCCCTGCCTTCCGTGCGGGAAAAAGACCCGCCCTCTCCTTTTTTTAGTCCGGGTTTGTATTGATGGATCGCGCGAAGCAGCAAAAACCCAAGCCGTGTCTTGTACTCCTCTCTGTCGGCCTTTCATTTGTCATGAATTACATACTTCACATGGCCGACATGTGGGACATATAGCAACTGGGTCGACGTGTCAAGCACCAAATAATAGTGCAGAATAGCAGGGGGACGCACCCCAGTCGTACCACCCCAATAGTAGTAGTAATGAGCAATGAGACGTCAAATCACAATGCCGCACCTTCCCAGACGGACGACGCAACCATTATTTCACACTTCGGTTCACCATCATCTCAAACCACGTAGTATTGCTTCTGCCTCAAGAGGGACACGCGCATCGCCTTGGTGCATCATGACACGTGGGACCGCATGACAGGCCATGCTGCCCTGCCGATCGCTCGGTAAAATCACCTCATTTTTACTACTATACTTCCTCCGTATCGGTTTACATGGCATGCACGTCGTTCTAGGTTGAGAATTTAACTGGCTATATATGTGATGAACAATATATGTTTAGAAACTACATCCGCTTAATAATCCAATGATATACTTTTTGTGACATAGTAACTCAGATTTAGTTATTCAAATGGATGACCTAGAACTACGTGCACGCCCTATAAACCGAGACGTCTAAAAAAATGAGAGGGAGAGGGTAGTTCAGTACGTATATTTTTAGATCAATATAGTCGGGATTCACCAAGGAGCAAAACCAAGTGGTAGGCTGCACCTGTCGTGTTGGCGTAGCGACTCAAGCAGGGCCAGTCCGCACACGAAATGGCGACACACTTAACAGGACCCCTTTGGCTGACATGTGGCTCATCCACTGTCTTGTTCCACGTGCGATGCACCAAATTACAGTTCGGAGCAGTGGTTGGAATTGGAGGCACCCCGGTCGTAGCGCCGCAGTAGTAGAAAATGAGCGATGAGGGGTCAAATCACAAAGCCCCACCTTTCCCGCATTAAGCTGGACGGACGAAGCAACCATCATTTCACTCTAGGGCGCAAGAGCATAAAGAAAAGAGAAAACCAATGATGCATGCGGCAGCTACCTGGGGCACCCTAGGGTAGGGGTCTCCACTATAGATCATTCTTTTTTGAAAGCGCCTCCACTACAAATTGGCTTCTCCCTCGTCCTCTTGAAGAAAACCGATGATGCATGTGGCGGTAGGGTTTGTAGGAGTACTACTAGGGCGTGCGGGGCCACGCTAAAGAATCGGAGAGGATTGAGTTCGAGTCGACGCCTTAAATATGTGTGGGCCGCTTGGTTTTAGGGGAACGAGGCATCATTTTGGGTTCGGGGACCAGTGGAGATATAGTACGTACGAAAAATTATGGACGTAGGTTCGACCGAAAGGCAATGATGCATGGGCCCTGCATTTTGATATACCCGGGGCCACGTGAAATTTGCTACTCTACTCAAAACTAGTAAGGTACACATGCATTGAACGCATGAGATTTCGAAACCAAATTATAAATAAATACACACTATAGCATGTAAAGCTTTGAGTCATATATGAATGATGTAGATGTTCGTTAATTCTTATAGTTCATCTCATTCAAAATCAATTAGTTTTATAAAAATGTCAAGATTCATGGGGTTGTGCATTGTAAAGCATAAATTAAAAAACAAATAATGGCATTTCATTTATAAAAAAATCAATTATGATACGGAAGATTCTAGAACAAAGGAGAAGTGCATGTGTTTTGAGGTTTGTGCATGATGCTTAAGTTCAACCACGAAGTCTTCTAAATTGTACATGTGGAAGATCTGGTGGAATGTTGATGATATCCAACAGCCAGCAGTGCTCGGATTTGCCATCTCTGCACTGTCGGATTAGCTTCATCCAGCGACCATCTTTCAAGTTATTCACACACTATATAGTTCTTGTGCCATAGTTGCATGTGTTGGAAAAAAGCTACTAGTGGGTTGTACTAGCTATTTAGGAATATAAGATGTATACATTGAAGTTGTAGGGAAAGAAATGAGATGGAGTATCTCAATTCCTATGAGTAGTGTCGGAGTAATTGGACACGGATACCCCGAAGACGGCAAGACAATTATTCAAGACATCGGGGCTAGCAAAGCCCATCAGTCCGATCGCTGCCGCCGCCTCGCCGGCTCCCTCAGACGATCAAGGCTTAACGAGCCGATTGCCGATCGCAGCCCGACCCGACACCGACAAGACACCGACGAGACGATCGTACCCAAGCACTATTCACGTGTCATCTCAGCCATCATGTAAAGTGTCACTTGTCCCCTGGCACTATTTATGAAGTGACCCAGGAGACAAGGATGACACTCCACCATGCCTTGCCCATACCACCACATAGCTTATATAGCAAGCTAGCTCCACACTATATATAGCTATCCATCCATCCATCCATCCATTCTCTCACACACTCATGCATGAGCACCATATGCTCACGGCCATGAGCATGGCCGGCCACTAGAACATACATACATATACTATGCCAGATGCCTATGGCACTGACCTCAGACACAGCTCCAGGAGCACTCTGTACTGAGATATGCCACATACATACAGACATGCATGAGTAGGGGTATAACTACCGCGTGCTACTCGCATACCCGCTCCCGGGCCTATCAACAGCAGTCTTGCCCTCACACGAAGCCACCTTGTGGCATATGTCGTCTTGCACCCCCCGTGAGAATACCGCGACATTTGGCACCCACCGTGGGGCGGTACTATGCTACCGCGCTGCTGCTAATTTCGCTGTCCGGGCGGGACCCTTTTTTCTTCATCACCTCCGCCGCGGCGTCGCGCCATCTCTTCGGTAGCGCTCGGGGGCTCGACATCGACCCGCCCCCGGAGCGGCCGCGAGGGGTGGCGCGTCCTCGCCGTCGGCCTCTTCGTCACCACCGTTGCGACGCCGGCTATCTGTCCACACGCACGCCGCGCGCGGGGCCTCGTTTCGGTCGACCGTTGCCATCCACGCGCCGCATGCGTTTGCTTCCCTCCTTGTTGCGCCTTTCTTTGGCAGGCACACGAGCGCTCGCTCCTCCATTTATCGCCTGTACAAGCTAGCTAGCTGCTAAGTCAAACAGTCAAACCATTGGCCACACTAGCAAAATACTACCCAGATTACCCCATACACCATGCATAGTCCAGATGCAAGCCAGATACTACCCGTATACTTCCCTGGCAATGACGTGGTTTATCTCTAGCATCCACGCTGCGCTGCTCCTCGTAGTCGCTCTCTGCTCGCGCATGTTGCAACTGCTACCAGCTACCTACGCATCCGCCATCGGCCGTCGTTGTTGACTTGCGGACCAGCGGCTCTTAGAGCCTCGCGTCCGCCAGCGCCGATGCGGTGGCCGCTCCGCCGCCGCGCCTCAGCGCCAGCTCCCGCCAATGCCGGCTCCTCCGCCAGATCGGCGCAACCCGCCTGCTTCCACTTTCGCTGCGCTGGCGGCTCCACCAGCACGCTGGTACTCGGCCTCACCTCCGTCTCCACGCCTCGCCCCGCGTCTGCTCCTCCGCACCGGCTCCGGCCTGCTGGTCCCCAGCCCGGTCCTCCGCCCCGGCTGACCGCAGGCCGGGTCCTCTGCTGCTCGCCGTCCCACGGCCCGGACTCCGCGTGTCTGCGAACCCGCGTCAAGCTGCCGCCTCCGCGCAACTCCCTGCGTCGTCGTCGCGACCCCATCCGTCTCTGCCTCCGCCCGTGGCCGGGTCATGCCTGCCGGCTCCGCCTACACCACACCGCGCCGGCTTCATCCGCGTAGGCTGGGTCCGGCCCAGCGCCGCCTCCACAGCGCCCTCTCCCGCGTCGCTCGCACCGGGTCCGGCCCTCCAGCTGATGCACCAGCTCTCGGCGCCAGCTGCTTCCCCGCTGCCGGGCTCCGCCTGCACCCTCGTGCCCATCCTGCGCACCGGCTTCCGCCAGCCGGCCGGCTGGTTTCGCCCGCGCCGACTTCCGCCATCCGGCCTGCCGGCCTCCGACGCCCGCAACCCGGCCTCGTTGCGGCTCCGGCCCGCATCGCCGCCTCCCGCCCGCCGCCTGACCGCACTTCATCGCCGGCTCCCACGACCTTCCCCGCGCGGCCCGCGCCGGCTCGCGATGGCCGGCTGCGCCCGACCTCCGTTCGCGCTGCCGGGCCAGCCCGTCCGTGGCCGGCTGCTCCACCACCGAAGTCGCCCGCCGCCGCTGCTCCACATCCGGGTCATCCTGCCGGCCCGCCGGCTTCGCCCACCACCTGGCCGGCTGCCGGCTCCCTGCTCGCCCGTTGTCCGGCCCGGCAGGCTGCCGGCTCCCGCTGTTCGGCTGCCCGTGGCCGGCTGGAGAAGAGAAAAAGAAAAGGGGCCGGAAGAAAAGAAAAGTCAGAGGCCGGCTTCCAAAAAAATAAGATGTGGAGTCCGGCTGCTCGCGTGGAGTCGGATAAAGAAGTGGCCGAGTGCCCACAGCCGGCTGTGAAAAAAAGAGGTGGAGTCCGGCTGCTCGCGTGGAGTTGGATAAAGAAGTGGCCGAGTGCCCACAGCCGGCTGTGAAAAAAAATTTGTTGCCGGGTGGAGAAAAGTCAGGCCGGATGCCCACCTGACTGCTCGTGCACAAGAAGCGTCCGGCTGTCGATAGCCGGCAAAAGAGAAAAAGACAAAGTAGTCGCTGGGAGATCCGGCCCGACTGCTCAGCAGTCGGCCCAAATCTCGGGGCTACACCCAGCGGGTGCGCTGAGACGCCCCCTCGAGAGAGAAGACAAAGTAGTTGCCGGGAGATCCGGCCCGACTGCTCAGCAGTTGGCCCGAATCTCGGGCTACACCAGTGAGTCTTGTTGTGACCCGAGAGAGAGAAGACAAAGTAGTTGCGGGAGATCCGGCCCGACCGCCGTGATCGGCCCGAATCTCGGGGCTACACCCAGCTGAGTCTTGTTGTGCGCCCCCGCGAGGAAAGAAGACAAAGTCATTGCCGGAAGATCCGGCCCGACTGCTCAGCAGTCGGCCCGAATCTCGGGGGCTACACCCAGCGGGTGCGCTGGCGCGCCCCGCAAAGATTGCAGACAAGAGAAGAGTCTTGTCCGACTGCCAGCAGCTGGCAGAAGAGAAAAAGAAGAAAAAGTGCATTGCAAGACGCCTTGCCGCCTGGCCGGTCGAGCCTGACCGGCCGGGATCCCCCTTCGAGCACCCGGGGGCTCGAGGGCTACACCAATGGTGCGCCAGCTCATGCGAGTGCCGAGTCGCGCCGGCTGTCTTCGACGATCGTGACTAGACGAAAATCAATGTGAGCTCCTCACCCGCATATTTTTTGCACCGCGAAAGCACGGATAACCTCGAGCGATGCTCGGGGGCTATCTTCGCATTTTATTACAGTTGCACTACTTTTCACCCCGGCGCCAGCCAGAGTTGGCCCGGGGGTTGGCCGCTTGGCCTGAGACGTTAGTTCCCGCAGACGGCTTAGTAGCGTGCGCGGTACCAAAGGCCCACTCTCAGTCACAGACCGCAGAGCGGTTGTCCGACTAGCAAGAGTGAAAGCTGGAGGCCACCCACGTGAAAAACGTCCGGGAAGAAAAACGCTTCGGGCGACCCGACCGTTTCCTTCATGAGTATCTACGCGGTTAAATTCGCTCCCAGAGTCTGAGTATTGTACGCTCCACTCCGCGGCCCACTCTCAGCCACAGACCACAGAGCGGCTGTACGGCAAGTGAGAGCACAAGCCAAAGAGTGGAGGGAACATGAAAAAGATTGAAGGGGGCTCGGACGAAACCGAGTCGGCACCCTCCGCATAAAACTTGCAATGCTAAAAGCAAACATTTGATATACCTGCATGGACTAACTTTGTCTTTTTTCATGATCATTTCCATGAACAATCGCCAAAAAACATCCGCCCAAATTTGCCAAGTTGCCCGGAGGCTTGGGGGCTACTGTCGGAGTAATTGGACACGGATACCCCGAAGACGGCAAGACAATTATTCAAGACATCGGGGCTAGCAAAGCCCCTCAGTCCGACTGCCGGCCGCTCCTGCCGGCTCCCCGTCCGACTGCGCCAACGAGCCGGCTACCGACTGCAGCCCGACCCGACATCGACGAGACACCGACTAGACGATCGTACCCGAGCACTATTCACGTGTCATCTCAGCCATCATGTATAGTGTCACTTGTCCCTTGGCACTATTTATGAAGTGACCCAGAGGACAAGGATGACACTCCACCATGCCTTGCCCATACCACCACATAGCTTAGATAGCAAGCTAGCTCCACACTATATATAGCTATCCATCCATCCATCCATCCATTCTCTCACACACTCATGCATGAGCACCATATGCTCACGGTCATGAGCATGGCCGGCCACTAGAACATACATACATATACGATGCCAGATGCCTATGGCACTGACCTCAGACACAGCTCCAGGAGCACTCTGTACTGAGATATGCCACATACATACAGACATGCAGGAGTAGGGGTATTATCTCTTCGGAGAGCCCCGAACCTGGGTAAACTACCGCGTGCTACTCGCATACCCGCTCCCGGGCCTATCAGCAGCAGTCTTGCCCTCACACGAAGCCACCTTGTGGCATATGTCGTCTTGCAACCCCCCATGAGAATACCGCGACAAGTAGGGATTGGAAAAGAGATGTCATTTGGTTGACATCATAGGAACTTTTGTATTGAATTTAGAGATGACATGTATCTCAATTCCTATGAGGAGGGATTAGAAAAGAGATGTAATTTGGTTCATATCATAGGAACTTTTCTATTGAATATACGCTAATGTTTATTTTCCTTTGAAAATTATGGGAGTATAGGAATCCATTCATATGAACCAAGTGGCTCTAAAGCTATAGAAATGATATCATGTTTATTTCCTTTGAAATGTGGAGTATATGAATCTATTCCTATGAACCAGTTGGCTCTAAAGGAAAAAATCCTATAAAAATCATATCATATAGAGTTCCTATGATATTCCTCCACACCAAAGGATGGTTGAAATTGCTGCAGGTGATACGATGGTCTTTCTTTGTAGACTCCTCCCCCATCTTTATAGTTACCTCTCAAAGATGAATGAAATGATATATACAGGGTATTCTACATGTGCAATTTCGCATACCGAAAACTTCGGTAAAAGTTTGCAAGGTTTGAATTTTCAATAAAGCTATATGCACTGCATTTTGGAACGGAGGGAGCATACGGCAGTTGCTAACACTCATGTGGAAGATTTGTGTGTAGGAGGAGTGGATGTTCTGTTAAATGACATGGCAAAACTGACACTGTCGGATGCCGATCTGTCGGTGTACAAAAGAAGGGGCGCACCTTTGTACCCCTTTACCTGTGCACGGACAGTCGGAGCCACGCCCATGGCCGCACCAAGCAGAACAGGGGAGGTGAACCAAGGCAAAAGCGAAGCCCAAGACAGCCAGAGCAATGCCAAGACCAAGAACGAAAAGAAGCAGAGAGGCGGAGCAGTTTCCCCCGGCAAGACCCTTGCCGAGGATTTGCCAAGAGTCTGCAAGACCCTTGCCGGGGCACCGCGACCAAACACCAACGGAGGGAGCCACCCTCGAGCCCACGGTCTCCAACACTATCGACCACGTTGGGCCAGGGCTCGGGAGGCACCTCTGTGGTGGCATGCAGATCTTTGTGAAGACATATTCAAGATCAGATAAGGATTAGAAGACAGCGATCCTCGGCAAGATCCTTGCCGAGGGGAACCACAAGACCCCCGGCAAGATCCTTGACAAGGACAACATCACGCCACGGCAAGACCCTTGCCTGGCCACCCGACAAGGCCCTCACCAAGGGCGCCAGCGGGGCCACTGCCAGGCCCGCACCAGCCAAGTCTCCACCGCCGTTCGCATGCATCTGCCAGCCCAACCAGCTGGGCAGGCACCTGCGTGGTAACATGCAGCTCCCATGCCAACTCATCAACCGCCTGCGTGGCGGCTTGCAGATCTTCGTGAAGACCCTACCACCGCGCCACCTCAGCTGCTTGCCTGCCTACATGGCGTCGCACACATCGCTGGCCAGGGCGCGTGTCAAAGCGAGGAGGAGCGGCAGCGGATGGGACGGGCCTCGCCCCCATGCATCCCCGATAAAGCTAGGGGACACCTCAACGGTGCATTAAATGCGTCTTATCCTGTAATACGAGCGATAAGCTCGTAGCACTGTACGCCTTTCCACCTCCTGTGTGCCACTGTGGCAGCCCCTTTCGACTATAAAAGGAGGCCCATGGCGTACCGGAGAAGGATTCGGCTCTTGCGAACCACGCACCCACCATAGCTAGTTCGAGAGCTCAAGAACTGTCTGAAATACATCCAACAAAGCAGGACTAGGGTTTTACGCATCCTCGCGGCCCGAACCTAGGTAAACGATCCTCGTGCTGGCTACTGATCCTGCTCTTCTTGCAACCCTGCGCCCCGGCAACCATAGTAGGGATTCTTGTGATCCCATAGGTGTCGTTTCCCACCGACACGATCTAACGGTTCTTACAGCGTTCGTCAGGAAAAGGCTTGTGGCGAATGTTTGTCGGATAATGATTTACGGACACATGCAATACATTGATACGTGCCACCTCTCTCTCACGCACACGCACCCTCCCGAGTCCTCTGGCACCCACTGTCTATCTGCAGGTAGACGTCACACACATATGTGCTCTTCACACCCTACCCTCAGAACTTCTAAAAAACAAAAAACGTAGCGCACATTTTATTTTAGCTCACACGTCACACACTTATACTATTACTCTTGTGGCGAACGTTCTTTGGGCATAGTATATTGTACTCTCATGAGGAGAAGCGGTGCACGCACGCACTAGTTCTCTCACACCCACTCATGGTACACGTGGAGCGCATTTTTTGAAGCTGGTACAACAAAATCACTCCACTACATATATAAGCAGGAGCCTTAGCGCTTGCTTTACTAGGGTTCCTCTCGTTCACTCTCTCATGCTCTCCAGATCTAAGCAAGACATAGGTGGCCACACTCTCTCTCAGCTCACGGCTGGTCACAAATCCGGCCGGACAACCTCGACCGGGGCAGGGGTGTAGGTGCATCGTTCACGCTGTCGTCGGCGGCGAGGAGGAGACCAACGGCTGCCCGCGCGTCCCGATCGGCGGTCGTGCCGTTCTCTCCGAGAGAGCGCCGACTCCGGAGGGCCTTCGACCCCTTCTTCCTCCCTGCAGTATTGTGGCCAAGATGCGGCCTCCCGACGCTGTCTTTGCCACATGCCGATGACCCTCAGGTATATATTCCTTCGAAACCTGCCTTGCTCTACTGCCCCAGCTCCCCACTTGGCTTCGTGTGGATCTTTTTCTACTTCCGTCCGCTGTTCCAAAGCCACCTAGACTTTTACTATTGTTAGAGGTAAAGCTAGTTCATACAGTCGACTATAAGAGTTGGTTCAAACAGGGAAGGAAGTGGGAAAGCTGTAGCATGAATCTAGGATTTGGTTCTAAGAGGAAATGGGGGAAAGTAGTAGATACTGGCTACCCAACCGGTCTCTTGGTTGAAAAGACGAAGAAAGCATGTTGGATGGCGAAGGGTGGGGGGAAGTGGACCTATATCTTGGTTGAAAAAGGAAAGAAAGTGACGGGTGTTGGGGGACAACGCAAATGAGAATGAGCAGGTCTAGATTTCATGTGCTCACATAGGAAAATGTCGCCGAGGAGATAAAAATGGGACAAATGCAGACATGCTGCCTGAGTGTTTGCCACTCTCAGCAACCATATCTGCCTCACCACTTTATGCCTCTGTTGTCCCTACGCCCATATCGCTACCGTTAATGTAAAATCACATGAAGGATTAAGCAATGCCACCTAATGTCACTATAAGTAATGGTCTAGTGCCGTCGATAAATTGAAGCAATGCCACCACCATTTTATGAAGTGCTTCCGTCTTGCTTTATTTCCCATGAATTTTGTTTTTGCAGTTACACTTAAATCTCACACCGCTAACATTGCTTCATCCCAAAGGAACTGCACAATTTTGTTTGCACATTTACTGATCATGTGCTACTCTCATGACAATAATACTAATGCTATTGTTCTGCATGTTAATCTAGTGACAGTGTTGATGTGATGTGATGCTACTTACTTAAGGAAACTTTCATACTGTCACTCTAGTGTCAATCATAACACAATAGATGCCGCTGTTAATCACATGCCACTGGAAATATCTGTCACTGTTTAAATAACCGTATTTCATATTTGCGCAAATAGGGATGTTTGTCTCCATATCATTTCGAGATGTCTGTCTCCGTATCGTTTCTATCTGCGCAATCAAAAGCACACACATCAGTTTTAGTAGAACTGCGCAAAATGAGATGGCTATCTCTCGTTGCCATCGTCTAACCACCCGTCTTCCAGGTATTCCTACATTGGTAGTTACTAGGTAGAATGACCAACGCAATCTAAAAGAAGCTGATTCATAAGTTTTACTTCCTGATTGCAGTGCAGGGATGAGCGAAAACATCTGCATCCTAGTCCAGAATGCACTTTCCTCCAGTTCATCCATGGACCGAGGACAAGCTGGCATGGCTGCACGGAGATTTTTGGGACAGGTGCGCGGACAAGAGGCATTGTGGTCTGCTTATTTCTGCAAATAGCGGCGCTTAAATTTAGTGGAATGCACAAGACTTTCAGCTGGTCAGTACACAACATGAAAGTTCAGCTTCAAAGATTCCAATTGAGAACACAATTATAATTGGTTATTCTGGAATGAGAGAACCTAACCTCAGTGGTGGCAACAAGAAAAACCAGAGTGAACTCCAGGAAATTTAAGCCTGCCAGGAGGCCCTTTGCTCAGAGAAGCCTTGCTTGTTTTTTCCTGATTTGTAAACCTTCTCACAACTTTGTCTTTTGCTATTAACTAGTATATGTTTGTTATGTTCTATGAATCATTGAGATGTATAAAATTTCTTAACATAAGCTTTTCAAGTCTTTTATGAAGCCGAGTTTAATGTGAGTGTTCCACATGAACGCTGGACTAGCGTGTGAACGTTTGGAATTTACATTGTGGCCTCAGTTAACTGCATGAACCACTGTAACAAGATACATAGTTGCTTATATGTCAGACAACAGATTGTTGATTGTTAGCTGGTCGATAGCCGAGTGTTGAAGCGAGCTGAGCCAATGTGCCGTGTTTTGCACAACTGCTTACAAGTGGGGTAGCACCAACAGTGTTTACAAGTACTTATGTATACGTCGGCGCGCAGTTCTCGAACGAGTACTCTATTTCATCAAAACACACACTGCTCGTATGATAAAACTAGTGAGGACGCATCTGTTTCGGCAACAATTACGATGATTCACGGGCACACAAAAGTAGCAGCAGTTCCCATAGACGGATTCAAACAGAGTACTAGCCCCAGAGGGCTCGATAACAGGCAAGGTCCGGATAATTAGACAGAATCCAAACTACTATTAAACTCTAGCTGGGGCAAGTATTTCATGCCTATATCTAATTTGGGCTGGACACAAGACGGACCTTGCCATGAACATCCTCGAGGACGTCCAGCATCAGCTCAATCCTGTGCACCTTCATGAAGAAAACCTTGTGGCCTTGCCACTCATAAACTTATTTGTGGAGGCATGCCACGTCATCTTCCTGCGTAAGCTTGACAAGAACAGTATGCCTCACAAACGAAGGAGTAGCTTTACACTTCTTGTGCTTTAGTACACCCTGGACAACATGCCTGACAACAGTGAGGCTAGAATACAACTCTTCATTGGTATAAGCGCAAATGGCTTCCAGGATCCAACAGCCTAAAAACTCTGTTTTCCCAGTGCGTATATTCAGGTCATCTGCCTCATAGCGAGTGACATGTACAACCACACAATCCTTGTCTGCATCAGGGCTCTAATTGAAATAGAAAAAAAATTTGAATTACTTTCCAGCATAAGAAACACAAGTTATTTAAACCACTAGGTATAGCATGGCATCGAAGCTAATAAATTTTTGCATTATTCATCACCACATACTTAGATGAAAAACCACAATCGATATCGGCAAAGAAGAAAATCACCTTGGGCAGCTCGATTGGGGGGGGGGGACACATCCTCGAAGGGGAAAACTGCTCTCTGCGATTGCCATGGGGGCTGTAACCTCAAGCAGGCGTTGACCATCTCAAGAGTGGTCGTGAGCGTATCTGGGGTCGGCTCGGTGGCTGCCTCCATCTTCTTGGAGCTCTCTGTCTCGTGGGGATCAGCCTCCCGCGTCTGCTCCAATATCGGCAGATCTTTGCCTAGTTCTCCTTGGTCCATCATGAAACTGACGAATACTAGGAGACCACTGAAATGAAAACACAATCGCAATGACAATGAAACAAAAAAGAGAGTGAGGATCGGTTATTGCTTTGCAAAAGTTCTTTTTTTTCTCTGAACGAAAATATAACAACATCACGGATCCGCTTACCATCCCTTCGCTGGGAGAGAAGAACAGTGGCAGATGCGAGTGTTGCCTTTCTTGAAGACGGTGAGGGAGAAGGGGATTCAGCAAAGAGTGAAATGATGGTTGCTTCGTCCGTCAAACTTAGACTGCGGGGAGGTGGGGTTTTGTGATACGATGGCTCGTTACTGCCGCGCTACGACCGGGGTGACTCTCCGCCTGCATACTGCCTTCTAATTTGGTGGATGGCATTTGGGCCCGCGCGCTGCATGGCCCGCATGTCGGTGAACAAAAGTATAACGACATTCAGTAGAGGGAGACGTTTCGATGACCTAGGAGGAGCCAGAAGCGGTATTGTATCCACTGTACTAGTAGTAATTGTTTTTCTGGGTAGCTGTAGAGTGTCTCCACTGTACTAGTAGTAATTGTTTCTCTGGGCCCAAGAAAAAACAGCCCATCCACCCTAGTAAATAGTAAAATCAATTCAAAAGTCCATATATTTACTGAATGAGAGGTGCTACCCACACCCAGCACGCCGCCCCCCAAAAAACCTGGGTGTTCTTCTTCCTCCTCACTCCCACCCACCTCACATCAGCTCGCTCCACTCGTACCCCCAAATTCCTCACCTCACTCCTACAGAAAACCCCAGCTCCCCTTCTCCCTCACTACTACAGAAAAACCCCAGCTCCCCTTCTTCACTCGCACTACAACTAGGCTCATCATTCGTTACTCTGCTCAAATCCGTGAGCGCGACGCGACGCCCTCGAGGAAAATGGAGTCGGCTGACCCCAAGATTAAGAAGATGAGGCTCCGCCAGCAAGCGACGCCTGTTGTAGATTCCGCACCCGGTAGCGCGGGGAGAAGCGGTGACCCCGCCCCCACCGGATCCCGGGAACCCGTAGAATCTCGGGTGGACCGCATCAGCGATCTCCCGGACGCCGTCCTTGGGGAGATCATCTCGCTTCTCCCCACCAAGGATTGCTAACGCACCCAAGTCCTCTCAATTTGGTGGCTCCCTCTATGGCGCGCCGTGCCCCTTAATCTCGACTGTCGTCAGCTATCTCTCTTCAATGATTTTGAAATCCCCAGAGCCATCATCTCCTCCCACCAGGGCTCCGTTCAAATCCTCTGCATCCCGTCATGCTACCTGAGCAAGCATACCATGCCCTGCATGGTGGACGCTCAGCTGAAATCCTCGAATTCACGTAACTACATCTGCTTGAGTTCTACTATTCCCCTGGAAATCACCTACCAGATACCGAATGCCATCTTCCTGTGCCCTCAGCACCCATGTCCATCTCGCGATTTTCCTCATCTCTCCACACCGCCACCTTTGCGCTATGCGACCTACCAGACAATCTGGTACTAAACCTTCGACTCCCATTTCTGAAGAAACTTTCACTTGTGTGGGTTCGTATATCGGAGGCCTCATTGCACAACATCATCCACTCCAGTTGCCCTGCCCTGGAGTGCTTGGTGCTTGTTTTCACAGTTAGAATCGGTTCTCTCTAAATAAAGTCGCCTAACCTTGTAAGAATTGGAATTTGTTTTGACGGAAGGCAGCTCATCATCCAAGATGCCCTTCACTTCAAAGGTTGATCATTGATTCTAGTTATTCAACGTTGCAAATAACCGTCCTCTCTGCGCCTAAACTGGAGACCTTGGGTGTAATACATGATCTCTATGCTCATTTCAATATGGTGTTTGGCTCCACAGTTCTTCGTGTACTTTACATTATCATCTACACTTGTAACCATAAGCTGCATTTTAAATTTCTCGCACAAGTTATATGTCATCTTGGAGTACACATTTTGTACTAATATTATGTTCTATGCTCAATGAAGAGTTTCTCCATGGATGGCCTATCAATGGTGCTGGATTCTGTCAAGATCTTATATATCCAAATGAATAGTTTTGATCTGAACAAGATTATTGGCTTGCTGCAATGCTTTCCATGTCTGAAGAAGTTGTATATAAAGGTGATAATTTCACGCACATTGGAAGCCCACATTTAGTGTACTAGAATTAACCGTTCAACTATTGCTCTTTCGACACTCCTTTTTTTTAAACCTTAACTGTTTTCAATCTTCATGTCTATTTAGGCAACAGGACGGGGTAAGGAAGTTATAACCAATCGGTGGATTCTTAAGCATCAGGATTTTCTCATTTCTCATGAGATTCGATTGAAGACAATAACGCTAGAACGATATGTAGCCAACCATGCAAACATTAGATTTGTCACATTCTTCCTGCTGAATGCGAGGTTACTATTGTCCATCAGGCTTAAGTTTATCAGCAGCATGGTTTTGACGGATGGGTATGTGGAAGAGCAAAAAAAGGAGTTTCACGTGGGCAAAAGAGCTTACGAACGTGCGGGCTTCTATTTACAACATATTGTGGTCATAATCCAAGAAATTTTATGACCCAGATGTTCATTCTATGGACCTCGACCGATCCATTTGACTGTGACTGCCAAAAACAGTGCTGGAGTTAGATGTTGTTGCCCTTTTCAACCTGGGTTTTTTTGTAAACCTGATGAACAATTAACCCTCGTGCTTTTGTACAGTTTGTAAGCTGGAGTTAGATGTTCTTGCCCTTTTCAACTCGGTAGGCTGTCATATTTTCTTTGAAGCAAGGCAAATGGCTTGCCATTCGTTTAATTTAGAGTGAAATATTGTAACAACTAACAAATCCCAACCAAGAGAAATAACATCACTCTCGCCGGCTTCTTGAGCTCACTGTGCATTACAGAAGCCAAGTGATTAGCCCCCACCAGCACCCACAAACTTATTTCCAACTAGCACATCAAATGGGCCGTAAATTTTCATAGGAAGGGCTGCATGACCATGACAGATTTGGATTCTGACATTTGGGACCCACGAGGAAATATCCTATCCAAGGTGGTGTTGACTTACTAGCCAGTCAACAAACGATTCTACCTACCAGCCGTTGGATTGACATCCAACATCTGCCGTGTATCTTCTATCTCTTGTCTTCTTCTTCCTCCAGCCACCCAAACCAAACCACCCCGTCGGCTCCGCTTTGCTCCCGCCTCCCATATCGGCAGCCCGCCGACCTACCAGACGCATTCTCCAATGTTGGTCAGTCCCTCCCTCTATTCCCCCACACGTCCTGTTATTCTCTGGCGACGTCAGCCCCAACACGCACCAGCACCCGAACCAGTCAAACCCTCGTACTCCCCTCGGCCTGCCACTGGACCGGCGCATCTTCCACGGCTCCTGTTCATTCCGTCTGAGGCCTCGCCTGTTGTCCTCCTCGCCTTTGCGGCCTTGGTTTGCTCATGATGCGCCGCCTCTTGCATTGTCAACGCGTCGTCAACAACCGAGAGGAACAAGGAGATGATCAGTACATGGAGAGGATGACAAGAGGGACCCACCAGCATCATGGCAGTACGCAAGCAAGTGCCTCTATATTACAAGCCCCAAAATATGGTTCCTCCTAATGGTTGGACATCTGGGGCTCACGCCATTGTCAACGTAGTCAATAAACGAGAGAATTACACTACGAGTGGCTGACACCACGGACCTAGCAGGTCGCGCAGTTTTTTTAGGAACAAGCAGTTGTTATTTATACTAGTTTTAGCAATGGATCAGGGTAACAACGGGGCTGTGCGGGGGCTGCCGCCCGTCTTATCAGGGTTTTATTTATGTTTACCACATCATGAGCCCAGTTGTGTTTTTTTCTTGCTAAAAATGGCTAGCCAGTTCTATTTTTAAAAGAAATACCCAAACGAGGCCTACTTGCTTTGTCAGCCCTGCTGGGCTGCAAATCTTTCAAGACGAGGAGAGTTTCATTCGGTTTGCCCAGAAATGAGCTGTACATTTTTAAAACACATCAAACTGGGAATTAGTTTCAATTTTTTTCATTACAAGATTTTAAATTCCATTGATTTTTATGCATGGACAATCATTTGGATTTTATATTTATATAAATTATTTTTCAAAATAGTTTGAATGTGAATCGATATTTCGGGATTAAAAACAATTGACAGCACTGAAATATGCAAAAAATTCGTATACTTTTTAACCGTGGCCACAATATGGGGTGTAATGCTAACAAAAAGAAGATGGGCTCCAAAAAAATTCTTAAGAATTAGCAAATGGGTTGTACATTATTAGAAATAATGCACATGAGAGCAGTGACTGTTGGATGTCCATTCAACGGTTGTCGTGCTTCTTCAATCTCTGCTTTTCTGCTCGGCCGCTCAAACAAGCGCCCGGCTGGACTGCTCGCCCTCCTCCCATGACGGCTATCTTGCCGCGTAGGCCTCACCGCCCCACCATACTCCCATCGCTGGCCTTGCCATCCCTCTACTCACCCACACCTGCTGTTATTCTCCGGCGACAGCAGACAAACCAAGAACCTCAGACAACAGATTCCCTTCCGTGTGAAACAACTGCCGAGTGTTCCCTGCCTCCTGGTCGTTCCCTTCCTAGGCCTCGCCGTCGTCCACCGCCCTAGTGCTCTGGGCGCAGCCTGGTCAACGTGGTCAATGAATGACATCCATCATAAGTGGACTATACGTGGAGAGGCTGACAGCTGGGTCCACGGCCGACATGCATCTGGTGGATCAGACGTGGAGAGGCCGATACTGGGTCCACGGCCGTACGCAAGGAAATGCCTCCTTATTACGCGCAAAATATTGATTCCTCCACCTGACATCTGGGACCCACTGAAAAAGGGCCTCTGTATTTCGCGAAAAAAATGTTACCGCCACTGACAGCTTGGACCCACCAGCTATATCTTCGCACGCAAGGAAGTGCCTCCTTATTACGCACAAAAAAAATGAATACTCCCCCTGCTAGCTGGGACCCAGTATAGTGGCAGGCTGACTTGTGGGCCTACTAACTTGACGGGGACGGAGGGCTTTGTCAACTTAGTGAATATGCACGATTCTAGCTCCAGTGACCGTACGATGTCCATCCAACGGCCGTAGTGCTTCTTCAACCTCTGGCCTTGTTGCTCCAGCTGCCCAAAGCAGCGCCGGTCGTGCCGCATGCTCCTGCCTCCTGTGGCGGGTCAGGTTGCCGTGGAGGCCTCACCGCCCCTACTATTCCCACCGCTGGCCAGCCTCGCAGGCAACGACAGCCTCACACCGCAGCCGAACCAGTGAACCCTCATACTCCTCTCCGCGCGGGCTTCCACTGCCGTGTCTTCCCCGGCTCCACGTCGTCCCCTTCCTAGGCCTCGCCGTCGTCCACCGCCCTGGTGCTCTCGGCGCGGCGTGGTCAACGTTGTCAAGGAATGGCTTCCATCGGACGTGCACTATACGTGGAGAGGCTGACAGCTGGGTCCACGGCCGCAGCAAGGAAGTGCCTCCTTATTACGCGCAAAATAATTATTCCTCCACCGACAAAGGGGACCCACCGGACGGGCCACCATATTTCATGAAAAAACGTTTCCCCTTGACCGCCGGGGCCCACCAGCCTACATCTTCGCATGCAAGGAAGTGCGTCCGGCAAAAAGCGATTCGCCCCGACCGCTGGGACCCACCAGCTACATCTTCGCAGCAAAGAAGTGCACGGCGGTCGGGACCCACCTGGTCGGCGTGTCGTAGCATTGTCATTCGTCGCGAATGTGTACGTACATACCGGTCGATGTAGAGGCGCCGACGTGTCATAGTAGAGGCGCACACGTAGCATGTACACGCACGCATGCCGCCGGTGTAAGAAAGAAAATACGGCCACGTACATACATACGGGCAGGGTCTGGAACGCCTACTCGCGCATACGTACGGCCAGGGCTAGTGTACATGGCTGGGTCTGAACGGAGAAACAGCGTCGTCCTCGTGTTCATGGGGAGCCAACCGGCTGGGTCGGACTCGGAATGCGTCATTGTGTTCATCGGGAGGGCTTGGATGGAACAACCGATGGAAACGAGGCCTGGCGTACCGCAGAACGGAGGAAACAGCCTTGTGTTCGACCGGCCACGTTCGAAACGGGATCCTGTTCATCGGGAGGAGGCTGGCGTACCGCAAAACGGAGGAAACAGACCTCCTACGGTCGAAACGGGGGTCCTGTTGATCGGGAGGGGTGTGGCGTACCGCAAAATGGAGGAAACGGACTTGTGTTCGAGCGCTACGGTCGAAACGGGGGTCCTATTCATCGGGAGGGGTGTGGCGGACCACAAAACGGGACTCCACGGGATACTGTTCATCTCCACCGTCGACCCCCTCAAGCCTCCACGGGCTACTGTTCATCCACCGTCGACCTCCTCCAGCCTCCACCGCGATCGCTCATCCACGGGCTCCTGTTCATCCAGCCTCCACCGCTGCCGCTACTCCACCGCCATCGCTCAACCAGCCCTCTCCACGGGCTCTGTTCAACCACCCCTCCACGGGCTACTGTTCATCCAACCCTCCACCGCTCATCGCTCATACCGCCTCGACGGGTGGTCCTGCTCATCATGCCCTCCACGGGTCCTGTTCATCCAGCCCCAACCGTCTCAAACGATCGGGTCCTGTTTCATCCACCCCACCGGAACTGCTCATCCAAACCCCCAAAGAACATTCACTTTGTTCATCTAGAGGCAAAACCATGCGGGTCCTGTACATCCACCCCCACCCGGATCTGTTCATCCAAACCCCCAGCAAAGAACGCCATCGCTCATCCAGAGGCAACATCGATCGGCTTCGATTAGCAGCGATTCAAGGAATCGCTCGATCGGGTTCAGTTAACAGCCATCGATCGATCGCTCGGGTTCAGTAACGCGTAGCCTGCAGTGCAATCACTCGGGTTCAGTTAGAGCCCAACGCCTCACACACACGCGCGTACGTACGAGAGAACACGCATCGCTCGGGCCCTGACCACCCACCGTAACAGGGGACTCCACGATATTTTCCGAGCCCTCGCTTCTACCACGGTTTTTTCCGTCATGGACGGTCCAAAGAATGTCAGGCATCTCATTTTCTATCATGATTTTTTGTCATAGAAGTAGGACCCCACCACATCTATGATGATACCGGGTTTTTTCACAATTATCGTCATAGAAGTGTCATAATTATGACAGAAAAGATTTTCGTTCGGCCCAAAATGTCACGGATGTGTCTTTTTTTTGTAGTGAAGGAATATGTTTTTGACATGAAGAAAGCAATAGCAATAAAACTGAATGATCATTATGCTAAGCTAATGGATGGGTCTTGTCCATCACATAATTCTCCTAATGATGTGATCCTGTTATCAAATGACAACTCATGTCCATGGTTAGGAAACCTTAACCATCTTTGATCAATGAGCTAGTCTAGTAGAGGCATACTAGGGACATGGTATTTGTTTATGTATTCACACATGTATTTAAGTTTCCGATCAATACAATTCTAGCATGAATAGTAAACCTTTATCATGAATAAGGAAATATAAAATAACAACTTTATTATTGCCTCTAGGGCATATTTCCTTCATGGACTGCATGGATAGGAGACTTACAGCTAGTTCTTGGTTTCTGCCTCAAGGTGGCAAACTACAGTTGGTTAATTATGTAATTTCTTCTCTGCCAATATATTTCCTCTGCCCTGTCCATCCCCCTGTAATTCTCAAATGGCTTGAAAGAATACAAAGGCAGTGTCTCTGGAGGAAATATGGGCATGAGAAGGGACACTCTTTGGTAGCATGGCCTTTGGTTTGCAGGCCCAAGAACAAGGGAGGTCTTGGAATTTTAAACCCAGGTCTACAGAATGAGACTCTCCTCATGAAGCATCTCAACAAATTCTACAACAAAGCAAACGTTTCATGGGTTCACTTAACATGGAATACAGACTACTTTGGTAAAATTCCCCATGACACTACCTTGTTTGGATCTTTCTGGTGGAGAGATGTCTCTAAGCTCATGGATAAATTTCGATCTGTCACTATGGTAAAGGTGAATAATGGAGACATTGTTCTCTTCTGGGGTGATTATTAGGAGATTGATAATGATTTTACCCCTCTATAGACAAGATTTCAAAGGCTGCATTCATATTGCTCTAACAAAGCTATATCTGTCAAGGAGGTTGTGGAGTGTGACAACCTATATGATTTTTTCACTCTGCCCCCTTTCCGAGTTGGCCTTTCTTGATCTCAGTCAAATTTCTGGTATGATGGGAAACATCCAACTCAACCATCAAGCTACTGATCAATGGTATTGGATACATGAAAAAATCTCTGATTATACTGCTAATAAGTTTTACACTTTTGTTCACAGCCAATTATAGCCAATGCCGTATTGAATTGGATTTGGAAAAGTTGTTGCACCACATGTCAATCAAGATGTTTGCAAGTTGGTTATTATAGATAGAGTTAACATCAAAGGCATGATACAACACCGACATTGGAGAATTGATGATAGCCCACAATGTGTGTTATGCCCAATCTCTGCTTTAGAAGACAGGGATCATCTATTCTTCCAATGCAATTTCAATGTGCGAATATGGAACTATCTACAGATTGTTTGGCCGGACAGTCAGGACATGGTGGAAATTGCTTTTGGTGCCAGGAAGGAGTTTAATGAACCTTTTTTGTAGAGGTAGTCTTCTTGGCTTGGTGGAATATTTGGAAGGTAAAAAATGACAAGGCTTTCAGACACATTAGACCATCTTTTGGCCAGTGGAGAAGTGGTTTGTCCATGATATCACCCTTTTTACACACATGATCAAAATCAAATATGACGATGCTCTACTGAGATGGATTGATTTTCTACCACCCTAGATCTTAGAAGTAGTTTGTTTTTTTCTTTTTCTTTGGTTTGCTCTTCTTGAGGAACTTGTACATATGTATTCCTTATTCTTTAATAAAATGTTGTGGGGTGTAAGCCCTGCAGCTTCCATGGTAAAAAAGACCTAGTGAATCACAACACACGGACGACACAATAGCACATAACTAGGACATGGTGTCACGTAGAAACCACGACATCACATAACCTATTGTTTTAGAGCTTTCATGTTTACAGACTTTGATATATATTCGGGCATCCAAACATGAAAATTCCTCATCACTCGAAGCTTGGAGCATCTCCAATAGCTGCCTTAAAATAGGGCACACAAACTAATTTTAAGGCATCAAAAAGTGCGTTTTAGGGCACTCGAAGATTTCTCCTCAAACAACTGCCCTAAAATAGGGCACTCACGCACATCTTTTTCTCCACAATTGCGTACATATTGAGACATAAACATGAACTATCAATAGAATTTAAACTTTGCAAGACACAAATGTACATATCAATTTTAACTTCGAATCAACATTATCAAATTTAACTTTAAATCTACATATCAAGTTCAAATGCAAACCACCCATCATAGTGCATCATCAACACAATTAAATGTGCATAGAACATAGCCTCTCAACTCTTATCGTCTCCATTGTCACTTGTTCTTGCGTTGTCTCCATGGCTACGGGGGGATCCAGGTTGGACGACAGCGTAGTCCAAGGCAGGATGGCGTGTGGGGTGGGGATTGCGGACATCCAAGAAAGCCAGGGTGGGTCGCTGGAGAGGGACAACAGCGACGTCGAAAGATAAGGTTGTGGATGAAAGCAAGGGGAGCAGGGGCAGAGTGGAAAAATGGACCGAAAGGGGATTTGAGTGGGTCGGGGTGTGTCAGAGTCCTACACGGCGGCGGTTCGGACTCCCACAGAACCCCCACCCTAGTTTGCTTTCGGTTTGCGGGAAAATAGACAGCCGGACGTGTCGACGGACCGATGCGTGACTTTGATGGATGACAAAATGCGTCTGTATAGCTTGGTCCAGACGGATACGGGATGTTTGAGGTGTGTTGGAGATGCCCTTAGTCTCAGTCCGTGTTGTTGAGCTATGTTAGGCGAAAATTCTATTGTAAAAAAATGGATGAAAAATAGAGAAGTGTTGGTTACTTATATTGTAAAGCTACCAAAAATTGTTTTAAGACCAAGATCACCATAATTCACCACAAGCGAGTAACTATATTGGTAAAAAATGTAGTTGCGTGTTCTTGCAGTTTATAGGATTGTGCTTGAGCGAGAGGAAAGGTATTGAAGACACCATAAAACAACAGTGTAAAAACAGCTACATTGTTTCTAACGATTTCATTGGTAGAATGGTTCTCATTACGGAAGACAAATGCGTTTCGGGAATCCCAATCTTTAAAAGAATGGTTCTCATTACGAAAGACCTATACCTAATGGGTACATGGGACGCCCAGATGAAAGGGGTGTTGGGGTCTTGGGCGAGGCCATCAGTCAGCAGGAGGTAGGCGTTTCTAGTGGAGAATGAGAGCGTGTGAGTGAGGTACCTATCTTCGGTGGTGTCGTTGTGGTCGAAATCCTGCATCAAAGACATCACAACAACAAGCTCGGTGGAGGCAACATTGGTAAGGCAATTTTGCAGGTTAGTCAACAATCCATCCTACATAGTTTGTGAGACCATAACAGATGGGTTTGTGGAGTGGAAAAAAGGTGGGGGAAGGCAATGGCAAGTCTCTGAGTATATATTAAGTATATAACCAAAAGAAGGTGGACGTGCCAGTATTGGTGAACACAAAGGAATTTTTGCAGGGTGTTTAGTTGCTTGTTAACCATTTTCTAGAGAAAGAAGATGTCGGTGTGAAATCCGGCAGACCTCGGGGTAGGGGGTCCCGAGCTGTGGATCTTGGATCGAGGGTAACAAGAATAGGGAGACGATATTTACCCAGGTTCGGGCCCTATTGATGGAGGTAAAACCCTACGTCATGCTTTTGTTTATATTGATGGAGATGTATCAAGTGTAGAGTTGATCCACCTCGAGATTGTAAGATGTGTTCTAACTCTAGGGCTAGGTGAATGAGATTGTGATGAAGTTCCTTCTATAGGCTAAACCCTTTGGCTTATATACACGCCATATAGGGCATCTAGGGTTACATGGTCGGTATCTTGGCGTGGAGGTGGCGGGAGAAGTCTTGGAGTGTACGTCAAGTCTTCGACAGATGTGGTCCTGATTATGCCCCCCATCATGTGGCTTCCAGAGTCCACATCGAGATGAATGAGGGCCCACCAGCCCAGTCGAGGAGCATGGGCCGACTAGGATGGCACCCCCTAGTTCAGGACACTGTCAGGAGGGGTTTGAGGTTTTGTTTGCAATGGCGGAGGAGTCATGGTAGTGGTTCCAGTGGACCCAAGAGAGGTCGAGATTTTGTGATAGCTTGAATTTGAAAGCCATTTTCATAAGCATATAGTTATTTACATTGAGCAAGTTTTTAATGCCTAGACCACCATATGTTTTAGACATTGGCCCAGTACATGTTTTTCAGCAGTACAGAAAAAGGCCATGCAGATCACATCTCTTTAAGAATTTTCTTAGGAGGGGAAAAACATACATAAAGGAACCGCGGGAGTGTAGAATGAAATAAATCAGAGTTAAACCTTGCCCCGTGGAACATAGGTTGGCCACACAACCGAATAAGTAGTTATAGAAGTTTTTACTAATGGGGTGGAAGGCTAAAGGGGGGCCGGTGTGTGATAGGGGTAGGCCTAGGTAATTCTGGGGGAAGGTTGAGATGGGGAAGTCAATAGTGTTGGCAATAGTGTTGGCAATCATCGTGTCGGAATGGAGGGGAATAAAGGTTGTCTTGTGGAAGTTAATGGCTAAACCAGTGGTGAGAGCAAAGTCATCAGGATGGCCTTGATACGTCTCCAACGTATCTATAATTTTTTGATTGTTCCATGATGTTATATTATCATTCTTGGATGTTTTATAATCATTTTATATCATTTTTTGGGACTAATATATTGACATAGTGCCAAGTGCCAGTTGTTGTTTTCTGCTTGTTTTTTTAGAGCGCATGAAATCAATATCAAACGGAGTCCAAATGCAGCGAAATGTTTTGTGGATTTTTTTGGAACAGAAGACACCAGATGGGCCAGAGAAGCACCTGGGGGTGCCCCGAGGGGTCACAACCCACCAGGGCGCGCCTAGGCCCCCAAGTGGGTTGTGCCCACCTCGGTGGCCTTCGCACCGCCTCTTCACTCTATAAATACCTCCTTGCTCCAGAAACCCTAGGGGAGTCGACAAAATTTTATTCCAACCACCGCAAGTTCTAGAACCACGAGATCCAATCTAGAGCCCTATTCCGGCACTCCACCGGAGGGTAACACGATCACCGAGGGGCTCATCATCCTCATTGGTGCCTCTCCGATGATGTGCGAGTAGTTCAATTCAGACCTACGGGTCCGTAGGCGGTAGCTAGATGGCTTTTTCTCTCTTTGTATCGCAATACAACGATCTCTTGGAGATCTATTTAATGTAATAACTCTTTGCAGTGTGTTTGTTGGTATCTGATGAATTGTGAATGAAAAAGTTCACATACAGTAGATATAATATAATAACAAAAAATGAATGGGTTTGCAACAGTACTTAAAGTAGTGATTTGCTTTCTTATACTAACAGATCTCATGAAGTTTTGTTAAGTTTTGTGTGATTGAAGTTTTCAAGTTTTGGGTGAGATCGCGATGGATGAAGGAATAAGGATTAGCAAAAGGCTAATATTGGGGATGCCCGAGGCACCCCAAGATAATATTCAAGAAGTATCAAGCAACTAAGCTTGGGGATGCCCCCGAGTGGCATCCCCTCTTTCTTCTAACGACCATCGGTATTTTACTTGAAACTATATTTTTATTCGTCACATATCATGAGTTTTGCTTGGAGCGTCTTGTATGATATGAGTCTTTGCTTGTTTTTTCTTTTTTCTTTTTAATAAGCCTCCTTGCTGAACACACCTATTTTGGAGAGCCAAATTATGCTATGATTGCTCGTATGCTTCACTTAAATTTTTAGAGCCTTGGAATTGCTCTAGTGCTTCACTTATATCTTTTTGAGCACGGTGTGCTTTGTTATCTTTGAAAAAATTCTCTCATGCTTCACTTAGATTAATTTGAGAGAAAGAAATATGATGCTCATGTTCTTCACTTATATTTGTTTGACCTCATTAAAAGCAACATATGAAGCTAGTTCCAAATTGATAGATATCCAATGAGGATACAATAAAAACTTTCATGAAGATCATTGGACAAAGTAAACTTGATTCTTTGTAGTAGTTTTGAGATATGATGATAGTGATATGTGAGCCATGTTAATGAGTAATCATGTTTTAGTAAGAATATTGATGTTAAGGTTTGCGATTTCCTATGCAAGAACGAAAGTCAATAGTCATGCAATGAAATTACATCCTACTTGTGTTGCATTATTTGGTGTTAGTTATGTTTAATGTTCCCTTATGATGGTTTTCGTTCCTTGGTTGGTGGCTTCTCAATCTCTTGCTAGCTCCACCTTGTACTAAGTAGTAATACTACTTGTGCATCCAAATCCTAAAACCCAAGTTATGCCAAATGAGTCCACCATACCTACCTATTTATGTGTTTCCTTGCCATTCTATGAAAATTTGTATGTGCCAACTCTAAATTTCAAAATAAATTTCTCTTTTGTGTGCCCGTACCGCTCATGAAGCAGCGAGGGGTGGCTAATATTTTTCACGCTAGATGTGTTATTCTCAAGATGAGTGTTTATTCATTTCTCATTGCACGAGAGTATGGCGGTAATAGGGATTCCCAGTCCCGAAATGAAAAAGAAAATTTACTTTATGTTCTCATATAATAAATTCCTTGGAAAGTGTTGGTATGGAGGACACCCGTGGATACGGTTAGCCATGGCTTGTGAAAGTTTGGTGGAAAAAGGAATAAACTTTATTTTATGTTTGGGAACCGTCTATGAGATATCTAGCATGGAAAGTGTTGGGAACTCTAAGTCATTCTCGTTGACGAGAAAAGCATGCCACCCAAAATAGTTTTATCTCTCAATTTTTGCTTTGACCTCTGGCACCTCTACAAATCCCTACTTCCGTCTGCGAAGGGCCTATCTTTTTTACTTAATGCAATTTTTTTGTGTCTCCATCTTCTCCTATAAAGCACCAACTATGGAACACTATTATCATACTTGAGCATTAGATGTAGTTAATATTTGGATGTGTTGCATGAATGGATCAATGATTGAGCATGATGAGCTAGGGATAACTTGCTTTAGGATTGATATTTTTAAGGACATGGTTGTTTGTTGATGTGCTTGAGTATTAAAGTCCTCATGTCAAAACTAGACTATTGCCTTGAACTATATAAAAGTCCAATTGTCCATGCTATAAAGGAAAGAATATGTGATGAATATGATAGGCAACATTCCACATCAAAAATTCTATTTTCATCATTTACCTACTCGAGGACGAGCAGGAATTAAGCTTGGGGATGCCGATACATATCCAACGTATCTATAATTTTTTTATTGTTCCTGTCGGATTTCGGGTTCCGGCAGACCCTTGAGGTTCGAACACTGGGGTGCGCGCGGAATCTCGCCTTCTACCTACCTGCACCCCGCCGCCTCGCTAGGATCTAAACTACGAAAGGAACAGCACAAGAGACACATGGTTTATACTAGTTCGGGCCACCATTGTGGTGTAATACCCTACTCTAGTTTGTGGTGTGGTGGATTGCCTCTTGGGCTGATGGTGATGAACAATACAAGGAAGAACAACCTCACGAGGGTCTGTTCTTGGCTGGTGCGATGAACTGCTAGGGGGATTTCAGTCGCCTCTCTCTATCTCTCTTGTTTGTTCTCTTGCTATCTTCCTCAATCTCTGATCCCCCCGGGGTCTTTTCTTAATATGGTGGCTAGCTCTACTTATGGGCGGATGCCCTGGGCCTCTTCCCAAATATTGAGCGGGAAGGGCGCCAACAATTGGCCATTTTGAAGGGGAACATATGGTACACTTATCTCGACTAAAGTTGGTCCTCGCTTTGTCAAAGGCTCCGTGGTGACACCGGCTTGGGCTCCACAATGACTTCCTTCCTGCCGTTGGACTGGTCTTGGTCTCGTTGCACCAAATGGACGCCTTTGCTTGACGCTCTCGCTGCGCTTGCTCCCTTTGCACCAAAGAGGAAAGGAGGACACCTGCTGGCCGGGCGCCCACCGGGCGCCCTTGGTCGTCATGGCTTGCGTCATGGGCAGCTCGTGAGGTACCCCGCCTTGATCTCTCCGCCTCCTCGTGAGCCAGCCTGATGAGGCCGTGCCTGAGGAAGCTCCCTGTCGTCCGCCCCGCGAGGCTTGGCCCCTCGCGAGGGTCTTGAGCTCGTGTTGGTGAAGATGGGCCGCGATGGGCCCCCCTTTGAGCCACGCTGCAGGCCGCAGGCAGGCAAGTCTGGGGACCCCCGTTCCCAGAACACCGACAGTAGCCCCCGGGCCCAAGGCGGGCCCGGACTTGGCCGAGCAGAGAGGCGAAGGGGCAAGTGCGAAGCGCCGCGGGCCTTAACAGCCTGCGGCCTTGGGCGTCGCGTGGCGGTTGATTGGACGTGGGTGCCTCAGCAACCGCGCGGGTCGATAAAGGAGCGGCGTCTGCCTAGGCTTTGCTTCCCTTGCTTTCTCTGGTTACTGCTCAAATCCCCTTTCTTGCGCCTCTCCTTCCTGCCTCCGAAATCTTCAGATCCACCTCGACTGCACGCCCTAGCAAGGCATGGCGCCTCGCCAGACCCCGGCCGGAGCTTGGTATGCGCCTGCCCTGGACTCGCCGAACGTGTCGGAGGCGAGCCTTGCCCGGGTGCGCCAGATGGCGGCGGCACAGGGCATCGACGGGGCAAAGGTGTTCAAGGCCGACTCCGCCCTCCCTGAGGTCCAAGGGAGCACCTTCTATCCGCTCTTTGTAAGTGCCATCGTTGCCGGTCTGATGCCTCCCTTATCCGAGTTCTTCTTCTCTGTCCTCCTCCATTACAAGCTACAAGCTCTGCACCTCCACCCCAACTCCGTTCTCCTCCTGGCGATCTTCACCTACTACTGTGAGGCTCACGTTGGGGTGCAGCCCTCGGTGGCCCTGCTGCGCCACTATTTCTCCCTCCGGAACTCTCGTGGTTCCTCCTCTGCGATGTCTGAGCTTAAATGATCTGGTAGCTCCATCGCCATTTCGAACCCATGAAGAGGATTGAGGGCTTCAGGAGCAAGTGGGTCTTGGTGGATGTTGGGCGCATCCACCCTCGGCTAATCTTGCCCACGGAGCACCCCATACACTCCGACGACTGGTCTCGAGTGGAGCTCGTGGATCCCCGCACGAGGCAGGTGTTGGAGAGGATGGACATGGATCTGAGGCCGGCCAGCATGGCGACGGCGAAGCTGACCAGCGCGTCGCTGCTGAGGGAATTCCTGGAGCACCAGCCGGCTCTGCTTCGTCAGTACCCGCTCCTGATGTGGAGGCCCCACCCGAGCCCTGCGGTCTTGGCCGACGAGGACCTGGCTACGGTTCTCCAATCTTTGGTCGGGGGTGACGTGGCGAGGTTGGAGGGCGCTCCTACGCCCCTGTTCCTCCGCGACGACTGGGAGCAGGTAGTGCAGTCCATGCCCGTCTTCAACGGGGACGGGCCCGTGCCCACGGAGGCCCCCGAGGAACCGGTGGACGTGTCCTCAAACGACTCCAGCAAGGAGAAGGGAGAAGGGGAGCAGGAAGGGGGGCCCGACTCTGAGGCGACCGATGGAGAGTCGAGGGCTCCCCTCCCCCGGCGCAAGTCCCGCATTCTCCGCCTCTCACCGAGCGACGACGATGATGAGGATGATGATGAGCAGGGCCGCGGGAGCTTGCCCCCGATCCCGAAGAAGGACAGGACCGGGCTGGTCCCCGCTGGTCTGCCCGGCATCGAGGCGATCCGCAGCGCGCCTCCCGCCTCCCGAGCTCCTTGAGGCTGATCCCGATGAGCCGGCTCTCGGGCTTCAAGTATGGCCGGAGGTTGCTCGAGCTTCGCGAGTGATGACCAGTAAGTGCTCGACTCTGTCTTATTTCTTGTTTTGTCACGAGGCTTGACGCGTCAGATCTCTTGGTTAGGCTAGCGCCCTGCAAAGAAGCCAAGGGATCTCTCGAGGTTCAATCCGCAACGCCTCTGCCCTGAAAGAAGGTGGCCGTGATGCACGGGCTTCTCCTGCCGGTCATCTCGCGAGGCCTGGTGGAGCTGGTGGGGCGAGCTCAGCCCCATGGCCCAAGCGACTCTGAGGTGTCCTCGCCGATGCCACCGCCACAGCTGTTGGGGCGCAGCAGGTCCCGCCTCAGGACGCCGTGGTTACGCTGCCGTCCTCTCCTCCTACTCCGCCAACTGTTGTCTCTCCGACTCCTCCTACCGTTCTGGATCGTGCACTTGCCCGGCCCCGGACCGGTTGCGGCATGATCTTTCGGGCGCCGACCCTCGTCTGGTGGTCGGGCGCCTGGAGCTGGCTTCCGGCTGGATTCGTTCCGATGCTTCAATCCGGGCGGCGTTGGTCCAGGCCTCGATGGCTTGCGACGAGGAGAAGCAAGCTGTCCTTGGGGCGAAAGCTGCTCGCGACGCCGCCTTGGGGGAGGTAGCCGAGGTCCGAGGTTGCTGGAAGGCGCTGGAGAGCGAGCTGCAGGGCCTGCGGGACCAGCTCGCCAAGGAGGCCCGCCTTCGCCAAGAGCAGGAGGAAGGCATGAAGGCTCGCGAGGTGGCCGTCAAGGATCGGGACGCCAAGCTCAAGAAGCGCCGTGAACGCCTAGGCGTGCTGGAGCAAGAGTTGGAGGCGAGGAAGGTCGAGCTGGACGGCAAGTCACGAGTCCTTGCCGAGGATCGCGTGGCCTTCACAGATATGGAGGTGAAGGCTCGCACCTTGCTGAGGGAGCTTTATGATAACGGCCTGGAGAGCCCGCTGGCCGGCGCAGAGGACGGCCCCACCAAGCTGCTTTCTTTCCTGGTTCGCGCTCTTGAAGATGTCGCCCTTGGCCTTGGCCCTACGACTGAGGCCGAGGCGCGTGTCTTGTCTTCTGCAGCGCTGATGCGGGTCCACACCCACGTCTACCTTCGCGATCCCAACGTCGACCTCGACAGCCTGCTGGAGCCAGCGAGCGGCGAGCTTGCTGCAGCCGCTGCTGAAGCCGTGAAGGGTCGTGCAAAGGCTCTGCTGGGGAAGTTCCGGGCCTTCAGCACCAAGCCGAAGCGGGGCGCTGCCAACCCTGCGGCTCCACAAGGTGAACCCGCTCCGCGCAGCTCCACCGCCGACAAGTGACTCCGTTGCGACTCATGTTCTGCTTTCGATTCCTGCACATGTATCATGCCTCGGGAAGGCGTTTAAACTTGCATGTGGCGTTGTGATAACAGTTATGGACTGTAATATTTGCTTTTGAATTCCTTGAAATTTGCGATCCCTACTTGCTTATGTTCTACGCCGGCAGAGTCTGCCTCACAAGATACCTCGGCTGCTAGCCCCGACTGTAAACCAGGACGGGACCAAGGAGTGAGGGGCTACGTGACAAGTTAGGCTCCTGAGTCGCGATGCCCAGGAGTCCCCCTTGGCGCACGAACAACAAGTAGGGAGGTCAGATGTGGGTGGATCTACCGTTCTACGTCTGCAGAGCCCGGCCCCACGCATACCTCAACCGCCATTAGCCTTTCGGAACTAAGGAGTGAGGGGCTACGTGACCAGTTAGGCTCCTGAGTCGCGATGCTCAGGAGTCCCACTTGGCGCACGAACAGCAAGTAGGGAGGTGAGATGTGGGTGGATCTACCGTTCTACGTCTGCAGAGCCCGGCCCCGCGCATACCTCAACCGCCATTAGCCTTTCGGAACTAAGGAGTGAGGGGCTACGTGACCCGATTAGGCTCTGAGTCGCGATGCTCAGAGTCCCCTTGGACGCTCAAACGGCCTTCGTACCTTGGCTCCGCTCAGGGAGGGACGCTGGCGACGAACCAGGCCCGAGGGGCTCGGCTGGGTGGCGTCTTGCCTGGCGTGACCCAGGCGCAGCCCCCGTGCCCAGGCCCCTCGCGCGACACTCCCGAGAGGAGGCATTGCGACGAGGCCAGACACTAAGCTCTGGGCTCCCTGAGGTTGATGCAGCCCGGGGGCCACCCTCAGTTGTTTATCACCAGCCATGAGCATAGCGCTTCCATATGTGTGCAGGCATAGCCGCTCCTCGGCAAGGTCGTTAGCCAGCGGAGCATGGTGCTTCCATCAGTGCGTGGGAGGGGCTCCCCTCTGGGAGGAGCCCCCGGGGCGTGTACAGCCCCGCCCTGACACGTGGCTGGCACGGTAGGGCCTGACGAGGTGTATCTGGGCACCTGTGAGCCAGCGCGGGACTCACAGGGCCCTACCTCATGGCGAGTTGCGCCTGGCACTGGGCCTTATCTTGTGATGTGTTCCTGCAAATTTGGTTAGATGCCGGCGCTCTACGTCCTCGGATATCGGCCCTCGAGCTGGTCTCAGCCGTCGCTGGTATGCCAGGTCGCGATGCCGTGAACAAGGCCAGAGGGTGAGGGCTGGAGAGCCAGTAGGAGCCCTGAGTCGCGATGCTTAGGTACCCTCCCTTTAACGTGCAAGCGGTCGGCATGAACGAAGAGAAGGTGCCATGGATTGGCATCAAATAACAAGCATAATGGGTCGAACGCGTGACCCGAAATAAACGCAAGAGGGATACATGCCGCCGGGCCTGGCCCAAGCGACTTGGGGATGATGCAGCCCGAAGGGCGCCCCCAATAAGGTAAGCTAGGAACAGGAAGTAAAAGGGATACACGCCGCAGGGACGGACCCACACGGCCTGGGAATAATGCAGCCCTAGGGGGGCGCTCCCAGCTGGAAATGAAACTTGAACGATGTCACCTGGTAGCATTAAAGACGAAAGGTTGTTGGTGCGGCAGACTCGGTGGGCTGCGGGAGCCGATCCTCATGAGCCCCCAGGCCCAGGAGCCTCGGGAGGCTCCGGAGGCGCTGGTGGCTCCTCGTGGACCATCTCCATCTCCGCCAGGGCTGCGGAACGCCTGGCCTCTTGAGCCTCCAGGATGTCCCTCATGAGGCGCTGGTACGTGACAGCCGCGTTTGGCAAGCCGTAAGGCATGCGAATGTAGCTGTGGGGTGGACCTTCGCAGCGCCCCACGCGAGAGGGCCAGAGGCGCTCCTGAGAGGCGGCTCGGTTGAGCCCTGGTATGTCGATGCAGACACGCAGCCCACCATCCTCGCCTGGATGGGGAGCCTCGGCAGGTAAGCGGCGGCTGCCAATCATGACTCTTGACTCTTGCAGCTCATGAACGATCTTGTCGATTTAACTCCCGAGGGTTTGGCCCTCCTTGCCTTGCTCCTTCTTGAGGGAAACGTGCTTCAAACACGCCTCCAAGTGGTGCCCAAGCGCCTCCCTCGTGACCCTGCAAGGTCGGTGGCCTCCAGTGGGGAGCCCCGAGCCCTGCTCGAGGAGGGCGCCGGGCGCGCTTCCTATGCGATAGAAGGAGGTTCCCCGAGCAAGCGCTGACCTGCCTGCCTCCCTCTGTGGGGCCGGGCCGGACGATGTCTTCTTCTTCTTGGGAGCGGTCTCGGGAAGCCTCCTGCTTCCGCGATCCGGGTCCTCCAGTGATGCGGCCTGAAAGGCTCGCTCCAGGGAGCACACTGCATCTTTCTCTTCGCAGGGCACCGTGATGACTCCGCCACTTCCTGGCATCTTGAGGACGTTGTAGCCGTGGTGGGTTACGGCCATGAACTTGGCCAGCGCTGGGTACCCGAGGATGGCGTTGTATGGCAGGCGAATGTGGGCGACGTCGAAGTCGATGAGCTTGGTGCGGTAGTTATCGCGTGCGCCGAAGATGACAGGGAGGCGAACCTCCCCGATCGGGACCGTGGAGCCGTCAGTGACCCCAGAGAAAGGCTTGGTCGGCTGGAGCTGATTGTAAGGCACTTGGAGATCGTTGAACGTTTCCAAGGACAGGACGTTGAGCCCTGCCCCGCCATCAATGAGGGTCTTGGTGACTAGCACGTTGTTGATGATTGGGGAACAGAGCATCGGGAGGGCTCCGGCTGTGGCCGCACACTTGAGCTGATCCACTGAGCTGAACATGATGGTGCACGCCGACCACCTAAGGGGGCGTGTGGCTTCGAGCTTGGGGAGGACTGCATTCACTTCACGGGCGAACTGCTTGAAGACGCGTTGAGAGGCTGGGGCTTGAGCTCCGCCTAGGATGCAGGCAATCGTGCGCGGCTCCTGGAAGCCCCCAGCCCCCTCGTCCTGATGATGGTCTTCATTTCTCCTTGGCTGCGGTGGCAGAGAAGGGAGGCCTGCGTTGCCTTGCGGGCGATCCTCGCGAGGCTGATCCCTCCAGCCTCCCTCGCGAGGCGGGTCTTGCCAGCGATCCTCGCGAGGCTGGTCACGCCACCCTTGGCGTGGGCCACGGTCTTCCCAGCGTCCTGCGTTCCTTCCTCCTCCTCGGCCGTAGCCCCGGTCGCTGCGGTCGGGACGTCGACCGATCCTCCCTTCTCGCACGGCTCGGAGTTCTTGACATTCGCTGGTGTTGTGGGTATGGAGGTCGTGGTACGCACAGTACCGGCTGCCGTTGGAGGACTCGGGTCATCTCTGCCCTGCTTGGTGTCCGGTTCTGCCGCGAGCACGGTAGCCCCCTTGCGTTTCACGTCCTTGACCTTGGATTTCTTCTCTTCTGGGTCTGCGGCAGCTCGAGGAGGAGAGACGCCTTCCTCGGCCTGGCGCACTTGGTCGCCAAGTTGAACAGCTCCAAGGAAGTGCACAGATCTTCATGCATCGCTAGCTCCTCCTTCTTCTTGACGTCGCGCTGCCGTCGGAGAAGGCGGAGATGATGGCCTCCTCGGTCACCTTGGGAATCTTGAGGCGTGCGTTGTTGAAGCGCTGGATGTACTTCTGCAGGGTCTCGCCTGGTTGCTGCTTGATGCGGTGCATGTCACTCACGGTGGGTGGCCGGTCGCGAGTACCTTGGAAGTTGGCGATGAAGCGGGTAAGCATCTCGTCCCAGGAGGAGATCGTGCCTGGGGCCAGGTTCAGGAGCCAGGTGCGGGCCCCGTCTTTGAGCGCCATGGGAAACCAGTTCGCCATGACCTTCTCGTCTCCGTTGGCGGCTTCGATGCCCATCTCGTAGAGCTAGAGGAACTCTGCGGGGTCGGCTGTACCATCATAGCGAGGAGGCAGGTCCGGCTTGAACTTGCCGGGCCACGCAACGCTGCGCAGCTCGGGGGTGAAGGCTCGGCAGCCTGCTGTGGCCACGGGAGGCCTTGGATGACGAAGAGCTTGGTCTTGCGGGTCCCGTCTGCTGCAGCCGGGAGCAGCGCTGGGTCTTGACGGTCTTTGGAGCAGGAGCGTGGTCGCGAGCTAGAGCGGGAGCACTCGGGCAGCTTCATGGGCGAGGGACCTCGACAGCTCTGCTCTTGCCGCTTGGCGCCGGACGGAGCGGGTTCCGCCCAGGACCACGCGCTTTGGGGCCTGTGGCGCCTTCTTGGGCGGCCGAGGCACCCCGAGCTTCGCCCGCAGGCAGAGTTCGGTGCAGCTGACAGCGGCGCGGGAGCCTCCTGCACGGACGAGCTCGGCGACGCGGTCGAGCCACTCTTTGTAGACGTCGTCGACGGGACGGTAGCGCATGAGCTCGTTTGCCGCGATGAGCGCAGCTCGAGCCTCCATGGGCGCACAGAATGCGCGAGACGAAGAACCAGCCGGGGCGAGCGAGGGGGTAGCACTACGGCCGGCTTGCCTCACGGAGGGATGCTGGGACGATGCTTGCTGCTCGTTCCCCGCCGGGCCGGTGGCGGCATTGACGGAAGGCGACGGGGAACGACGAGGGCGCCTGCCGATGGGAGCCGTCTGGGCGACGCGGGAAGCTAGAGCGGCTTGGCGCTCGACACAGGCCCGACGAGCGTCAGACATGGATGCGGTGGTCGACGGAGAACAGGGCGACGGAAGACGAATCACGGCGCACCCCTACCTAGCGCGCCAAATGTCGGATTTCAGGTTCCGGCAGACCCTTGAGGTTCGAACACTGGGGTGCGCGCGGAATCTTGCCTTCTACCTACCTGCACCTCGCCGCCTCGCTAGGATCTAAACTACGAAAGGAACAACACAAGAGACACAGGGTTTATACTAGTTCGGGCCACCATTGTGGTGTAATACCCTACTCTAGTTTTTGGTGTGGTGGATTGCCTCTTGGGCTGATGGTGATGAACAATACAAGGAAGAACAACCTCGCGAGGGTCTGTTCTTGGCTGGTGCGATGAACTGCTAGGGGGAGTTCAGTCGCCTCTCTCTATCTCTCTTGTTTGTTCTCTTGCTATCTTCCTCAATCTCTGATCCCCCCGGGGTCATTTCTTACTATGGTGGCTAGCTCTACTTATGGGCGGAGGCCCTGGGCCTCTTCCCAAATATTGAGCGGGAAGGGCGCCAACAATTGGCCATTTTGAAGGGGAACATATGGTACACTTATCCTGACTAAAGTTGGTCCTCGCACGTCAAAGGCTCGTGGTGACGCCTTGACTTGGGCTCCACAATGACTTCCTTCCTGCCATTGGACTGGTCTTGGTCTCATTGCACCGAAATGGACGCCTTTGCTTGATGCTCTCGCCTGCGCTTGCTCCCTTTGCACCAAAGAGGAAAGGAGGACACTACGCGGGCTGGCGCCACCGGGCGCCTCTTGGTCGTCATGGCTTGCGTCATGGGCACCTCGTGAGGTACCCCTCCTTGATCTCTCCGCCTCCTCGTGAGCCAGCCTGATGAGGCCGTGCCTGAGGAAGCTCCCTGTCGTCCGCCCCGCGAGTCTTGGCCCCTCATGAGGGTCTTGAGCTCGTGTTGATGAAGATGGGCCGCGATGGTCCCCCCTTTGAGCCACGCCGCAGGCCGCAGGCAGGCAAGTCTGGGGACCCCCGTTCCCAGAACGCCGACAGTTCCATGCTGTTATATTATCATTCTTGGATGCTTTACAATCATTTTATATCATTTTTTGGGACTAACCTATTGACATAGTGCCAAGTGCCAGTTGTTGTTTTCTGCTTGTTTTTTACGTCGCGGGATATTAATATCAAACAGAGTCCAAATGCAGCGAAACTTTTTGTGGATTTTTTTGGACTAGAAGACACAAGATGGGCTAGAGAAGCACCTGGGGGGTGCCCCAAGGGGCGCACAACCTACCAGGGCGCGCCTGGGCCCCTAGGAGCGCCCAGGTGGGTTGTGCCCACCTCGGTGGCCTGCCGCACCACCTCTTCGCTCTATGAATACCTCCTTGCTCCAGAAACCCTAGGGAGTCGGCGAAATTTTATTCCAGCCGCCAAGTTGCGTAACCATGAGATCCAATCTAGAGCCCTATTCCTAAGACTCACGAGGGGAACACGATCACGTAGGGGTTCATCATCCTCATTGGCGCCTCTCCGATGATGCGTGAGTAGTTCAACTCAGACCTACGGGTCCGTATGCAGTAGCTGGATGGCTTTTTCTCTCTTTGTATCTCAATACAACGGTCTCTTGGAGATCTATTTGATGTAATGACTCTTTGCGTGTGTTTGTTGGGATCTGATGAATTGTCAGTTTATGATCAGATTTTCCTTGATTTAATATCCAATCTTAATTGTTATATCCTCGTATTTCTTCTCCGATATTTGGGTTTTGTTTGGCCAACTTGATCTATTTATCTTGCAATGGGAAGAGGTGCTTTGTAATGGGTTCGATCTTGCGGTGTCCTTTCCCAGTGACAGAAGGGGCAGCAAGGAACACATGTACCATTGCTATTAAGGATAAAAACATGGGGTCTATTCCTACATGAATAGATCTTGTCTACATCATGTCATCACTCTTATTGCATTACTCCGTTTTTCCATGAACTTAATACACTAGACGCATGCTGGATAGCAGTCGATGTGTGGAGTAATAGTAGTAGATGCAGGCAGGAGTCGGTCTACTAATCTTGGACGTGATGCCTATATACATGATCATTGTCTTGGATATTGTCATAATTATTTGCTTTTCTATCAATTGCCCAACAATAATTTGTCTACCCACCGTTGCTATTTTCTCGAGAGAAGCCACTAGTGAAATCTATGGCCCCCGGGTCTATTTTCCATCATATACTTTCAGATCCATATTTCCAATTGCCTTTTCTTTTATTTGCTTCTTTTATTTTCAGATCTATATTATCGAAAACCCAAAAATACCTTGCTGCGTTTTATTTTCTTTTATTTGCATCTATCAATCTACTACAATTGTATCCTATCCTTACGTCAATTTTTGGCACCGCTACCCGAAGGGATTGACGACCCCTTTAATGCGTCGGGTTGCAAGTATTTGTTATTTGTGTGCAGTTACCATTTACTAGTGTTGCGTGGTTCTCCTACTAGTTTGATAACCTTGGTCTCATCACTGAGGGAAATACCTTACCGTTGCTGTGTTGTATCCTCCCTTATTCCTTGGGGAAACACCGACGCATCTCAAGCGACATCAGGCCTTAAGGTCGGTTGCAGTGTTTGTAGAAGCATGAGCAATGATCAAGGTGTCGTCTACATATTGGAGGATTGAAGGTGGTTTGTTGTGGAAGAGAGGGTGGCAGAGGTGTCCGCATCATGAGCTTTTTGAATCATCCATTGAAGCATGCCCCCGACAATTATGAACAAGTATGGGGATAGAGGTCACCTTGGCGGAGACCATTCTTATAGTTAATCCATGGTCCTGAGACGCCATTTAGGAGCATTGTCTTGGCCAATTGGAGGAGGGAGCTAACCCATGAGCACAACTTGGCGGAGAAAAGCCTATGGGATAAAATGGTGAGGAGGTGGTTCCCAGGTAATGTAGTCAAAGGCCTTATGGAAGTCAAGTTTGATGACCATGATTAGCGGTTTTTGAGAGTGGCAGAAGCTAAGCTGGTTAGTGCGTAATTTTAACTTTTAGCAATGTTTTCTTCCACTAATGAAGCCAGTGTGGTGGCCATGGACTAGAAGGGTACTGACAGGTTTTAGACTGTTAGTGAGAAGTTTTGCCACCACTTTCGGTGGACAATTTTGAAGGAGTTGGGTCGCAAAGTGTCAGCAGACTGTCCCCCATCTTTTGGGGGGAGTAGGATCATGGGAGATCTGTTAAGTCGTTCCACATCAGTTAAGAGGCCATGGAAGTTGTGAAAGAAAGGGGTGATTTTTTTGAATTGCGGAACTTCATGTAAATGCTAGCCCCGAAGCCGTGGGATCTAGGGCTAGCATTAGGGTTCATAAGGAGGAAGATGTCTTTGATCTCCTGCCCAGTGAATGCAGATTCTAGGGAGCGAACTTGAGGGATTTGTTTTGGGTAAATGTCTAGAAGATTGAACCTCCAAGAAGTAGGATTTTTGGACAAAAGGTGGATTTTATTAGTTCAAAATGGAGCATCAAGAGGATACAAACACGATGAGAACACACCTGGTCTCTGCATAGCTAGGATGCACAGAGCCAACACGAACACACATAAAACACGCCAACAATTTGCAAGTCATATAAGACCAAAGCTATGTGTAGGCGAGAAAGAAAGGAAAAAAAGCCTCAAAGTGTTCAGATCCATGATCGGCAAACTGTAGCAATGACCATATCAGCACCAACCATCTCATGACACCACACGGATGATGAAGTTCTTTAATAACAATGCCTTGAGAAAGGAAATGACGCTCACACGCCGCCATCACCGGATTCAACCATCAAGGCCACAATCTAGGTTTTCACCCTTACAATTTAGCCCAAGCATGTCCGACTAATGCTTTCAAGAAGGTATCGACACAAAAAGACGTTGCCATTGCCAGGTATTCAAACCTAGACTTTCACCTCAGAGCTCAGGACCTGAGCACGTAGCACCACCATTGAAGTCAGTCATGTGTTGTCGTCGTCACATTTACGTGATCCCAATAGCAACATGCAATGGGCGACCGTAGCCGCTGCACAACCATACTAGTGTTGGAGGGCCTGATGTGTCGTCCTCAAGGGAGGTCGGTTCTGAAGTCGAGCTTGTGATGCTCGTCAAGCCCTGAATCCGGCCAGGCGTCCAGCACGACAGGACAAGCTCGCCACAGGAATCCGTGGTGTACTCCAACCCTCTGAAGATTACAACCCGATCGGGGCATAGTTTTCGATGGTGGCTAGATGTCCCGTCGAGTCGGCGCAGAAAATCATGCTGCCGAACACAAAAAGTTGGACGGGGGCATAAACATCCATGCATCTGGTGCCGCAGTTGATCTGTAGATGAGCCATCGATCATTTGCCGATCTCACAGCAGAACTCTCAATGAAAGCACTAGTGTCGGTGTGAAATCCGGAGACCTCGGGGTAGGGGGTCCCGAGCTGTGGATCTCGGATCAAGGGTAATAGGAACAAGGAGATGATATTTACCCGGGTTCGGGCCCTCTTGATGGAGGTAAAGCCCTATGTCTCTGCCCTTGTTTATCATTATGGAGATGTATCGAATACAGAGTTGATCTACCTTGAGATCGTAAGATGTGTTCTAACTCTAGGGCTATGTGAATGAGATTGCGCTGAAGTTCCTTCTACAGGCTAAACCCTTTGGCTTATATATGTGCCAGGTAGGGCATCTAGGGTTACAAGGTCGGTATCTTTGCATGGAGGCGGCGGGAGAAGTCTTGGAGTGTACGTCAAGTCTTCAGCAGGTGTCCTGATCACGCCCCCATCGTGTGGCTTCGGGAGTCCACCTCGAGATGAATGAGGGCCCACCAGCCCAGCCGAGGAGCATGGGTTGACTAGGTTGGCACCCCCTAGTCCAGGACATCGTCAATAGCCCCCAAACAGGTCTTCTATGCCGAGAATGATCCCCTGGATGAAGATGACCTCGGATCCAAAGTCTTTGACTTGATAGACGAGATCCCCTTTGTGACTTTAATATCTCTCAACCCCTCGTCAAAGAGGTAGTGTCTCACAAACAAGACTTAGCTAAGCTCATACCTAGCCGAGGAAGCGCGGTAAGTTAGCCTCAAAGGCCGACCACATAGGTGTGAATAGTGCCGCCTAGACTAACAACTTTATCAAAGTGGCGCAACCTACGACGGGTCAGGCAGTTACTGCTTACCCCAAATCGTGGCCCATGGCAGCTTTTCTACTGGTGCATCCCATCGAAGTGGAGATCGTGCCTGTTTTCTTAGGGATATCATCAAGATTTTGTTTCCCCCCATACACACAACGACATCTTTTGCGGAGGAGTGGCATTTCTACTGGCATAGCAAGGGGGACTCTTGGCCTTTTATCAACCTATAAGATTAAGAAAATGACAGCGCAAACAAGCACGTTCTCATTTCCCCCGTCTACTGACTTCTCGACCTCTAGTGCCCAAATTAAATCTCGCTTTCTTCCTCCTCAGAGCATCCAAGCTCCCGCATTTGGCCATGGCCTACACACTTAAAGGGCACTGGGCTGGCTCCATTGTGACGGAGGCCACTATCGCGACGCTGCGCAGTGCGGGATACATCCCCGCTAATGTCGCCGTCCGCGCTCCCGACGCCAACCAGCAAGTGCTCGCTCCCAACCCAGGGGAGCGGGTAGTCTTCATCCCCCATCTCGTCAGAGGTTTAGGGTTGCTGCTGCACCCATTTGTGCATGGGGTAATGTTCTACTATAGGCTCTACTTCCACCACATGGCCTCGAACTCCATCTTACACCTCACCTCCTTCATCACGGTCCGCGAGACCTTCCTCCACATTGAGCCGCACTTTGGCTTATGGCTGAAGATCTTCGGCGTCAAGACAAAGTCCAGGGGCTCTGATATGGCGGAGTGCGTAGGGGCCATGGTCAGCAAGAACCATAAGGTCGACTGGTTCGAGGGCACTGATACGTCTCCAACGTATCTATAATTTTGAATTGTTCCATGCTATTATATTATCCATCTAGGATGTTTAATATGCATTTATATGCTATTTTATATGATTTTTGGGCCTAACCTATTAACCTGTGAGCCCAAAGGCTTCTGCTTTTTTCTTTGTTTTTGAGTATCGCATAAAAGGAAAACCAGACGGAGTCCAATTGACCTGAAATTTCACGGAGATTATTTTTGGACCATAAGAAGCCCACAGAGTATTGGAGATGGACCAGAAGAGTCCCGAGGCACCCGCGAGGGTGGGGGGCGTGCCCTACCTCCCGGGCGCGCCCCCTACCTCGTGGCCACCTCGGAGACCCCCCTGACTTGTTCCCGACGCCAACACCTCTTATATATACACAAACTTCCAGAACATAACCTATATCGGGAGTTCCGCCGCAAGCCTCCTCAGAGCCAACGAAAACCAATCTAGACCTGCTCCCATTCTCGCCAGAGGGGGGGAATCCCTCTCCGGTGGCCATCTTCATCATCCCGGTGCTCTCCATGACGAGGAGGGAGTAGTTCACCCTCGGGGCTGAGGGTATGTACCAGTAGCTATGTGTTTGATCTCTCTCTCTCTCTCGTGTTCTTGATTTGGCACGATCTTGATGTACCGCGAGCTTTGCTATTATAGTTGGATCTTATGATGTTTCTCCCCCTCTACTCTCTTGTAATGGATTGAGTTTTCCCTTTGAAGTTATCTTATCGGATTGAGTCTTTAAGGATTTGAGAACACTTGATGTATGTCTTGCATGTGCTTAGCTGTGGTAACAATGGGATATTCACGTGATCTACTTGATGTATGTTTTTGTGATCAACTTTAGGGTTCAAGGACCTTGTGAACTTATGCATAGGGGTTGGCACACGTTTCGCCTTGAATCTCCGGTAGAAACTTTGGGGCACTCTTTGAAGTTCTTTGTGTTGGTTGAATAGATGAATCTGAGATTGTGTGATGCATATCGTATAATCATACCCATGGATACTTGAGGTGACATTGGAGTATCTAGGTGACATTAGGGTTTTGGTTGATTTGTGTCTTGAGGTGTTATTCTAGTACGAACTCTATGATAGATCGAATAGAAAGAATAGCTTCATGTTATTTTATTATGGACTCTTGAATAGACTGATCAGAAAGGATAACTTTGAGGTGGTTTTGTACCCTACAATAATCTCTTCGTTTGTTCTCCGCTATTAGTGACTTTGGAGTGACTCTTTGTTGCATGTTGAGGGATTGTTATATGATCCAATTATGTTATTATTGTTGAGAGAACTTGCACTAGTGAAAGTATGAACCCTAGGCCTTGTTTCCTAACATTGCAATACCGTTTACGCTCACTTTTACCACTTGCTACCTTGCTGTTTTAATATTTTCAGATTACAAATACTCATATCTATCATCCATATTGCACTTGTATCACCATCTCTTCATTTAACTAGTGCACCTATACAATTTACCATTGTATTGGGTGTGTTGGGGACACAAGACACTCTTTGTTATTTGGTTGCAGGGTTGCTTGAGAGAGGCCATCTTTATCCTACACCTCCCACGGATTGATAAACCTTAGGTCATCCACTTGAGGGAAATTTGGTACTGTCCTACAAACGTCTGCACTTGGAGGCCCAACAACGTCTACATGGAGAAGGTTGCATAGTAGACATCAAGCTCTTTTTCCTCGGCGCCGCTGCCGGGAGGTGAGTGCTTGAAGGTATATCTTTAGATCTTGCAATCGAATCTTTTAGTTTCTTGTTTTATCACTAGTTTATTCTATAAAAGAAAACTACAAAAAAATGGAATTGAGGGTGCCTCATATGCTTCATCTTTTTAATGTCTTCTGTGAAAATAAGGATTCCGATAATTGTGCTCAATTGATAGAGGAAGAATGCATTAAAATGTTTGGCACTAAATCTTTGAATGATGAGCATGATTGCAATGTTGTTAGTATGAATTCTTTGAATACCCATGATGCTAATGATATGTAATTCCACAAGCTTGGGGATGCTATGTTTGATGAAGATGATATGTTTAGTTCCCCAAGTTTTGATGAGCAAATTTATTATGATGAAAGCATACCTCCAATTTATGATGATTATTGTGATGACACGTATGCTATAAAGAATAAAGATAACCATGAAACTTGTTATCATGATTTTAATTTTCAATTGGATTATGCTTCACATGATAGTTATTTTGTTGAGTTTGCTCCCACTACTATTGATGAGAATGAATTTGCTTATGTGGAGAGTAGTAAAATTTCTATGCAAGTAGATCATGAAAAGAATGCTTTATGCGATGGTTATATTGTTGAATTCATTCATGATGCTACTGAAAATTATTATGAGGGAGGAACATATGCTTGTAGGAATTGCAATAATATCAAGTTTCCTCTCTATGTGTTGAAAATCTTGAAGCTATGCTTGTTTTACATGCCTATGCTAGTTGATTCTTGTTCCAATAAATTGTTTGATCACAAAATCACTATGCATAGGAAGTGGGTTAGGCTTAAATGTGCTGAAGGAAATATGCCCTAGAGGCAATAATAAAGTTATTATTTATTTCCTTATTTCATGATAAATGTTTATTATTCATGCTAGAATTGTATTAACCGGAAACATAATACATGTGTGAATACATAGACAAACATAGTGTCACCAAGATGCCTCTACTTGACTAGCTTGTTGATCAAAGATGGTTGTGTTTCCTAGCCATAGACATGAGTTGTCATTTGATTAACGGGATCACATCATTAGAAGAATGATGTGATTGACTTGACCCATTCCGTTAGCTTAGCACTTGATCGCTTAGTATGTTGCTATTGCTTTCTTCATGACTTATACATGTTTCTATGACTATGAGATTATGCAACTCCTGCTTACGGAGGAACACTTTGTGTGCTACCAAACGTCGTAACGTGAATCGGGTGATTATAAAGGAGCTCTACAGGTGTCTCCGAAGGTACATGTTGAGTTGGCGTATTTCGAGATTAGGATTTGTCACTCCGATTGTCGGAGAGGTATCTGTGGGCCCTCTCGGTAATGCACATCACTATAAGCCTTGCAAGCAATGTAGCTAATGAGTTATTTGCGGGATGATGCATTACATAACGAGTAAAGAGACTTGCCGGTAACGAGATTGAACTAGGTATTGAGATACCGACGATCGAATCTCAGGCAAGTAACATACCGATGATAAAGGGAACAACGTATGTTGTTATGCGGTTTGACCGATAAAGATCTTCGTAGAATATGTAGGAGCCAATATGAGCATCCAGGTTCCGCTATTGGTTATTGACCCGAAATGGTTCTCGGTCATGTCTACATAGTTCTCAAACCCGTAGGGTCCGTGTTGGGGATGTTACTACTGGGCGTAAACCGGCCTATCTGGGCCGGGTTAACTTCATCAGTAGTTCAATAGTGTAAAAGCCCAGGAGGCATGAGTGTAAGGGCCCAAGGCCTGTAGTCGGTTCAGAGCCTGTAGCCGTAAACCGGCCTGATGTATAACTTGTATTGTAAGTTAGGAATAGAAAGAGACCAACCCGGATATGAATATGAACCGGAGGTGGGGACTCTCTGAGCCGACGGGCGTCACCCGTGTATATAAGGGGACGACCCGGGACGGTTCAAGGAGAGAGAACAACAACTCGAGGCCTAAGCGGTTGTTTGCTCCCTAGTCATCGAGACCACACCAATCCCATCACAAACTAGACGTAGGCTTTTACCTTCATCGAAGGGGCGAACTAGTATAACTCCCGTGTCTTTGCGTCCGCTTTAAACCCCTCTAAGTTAACTCCGTAGCGATGGCTCCGACTAAGTCCTTTCATGAGGACATCTGCCGTGACAAAACCACGACGGTTGGCGCCCACCGTGGGGCTATCGCATCGATGGTTTGATGATCTTGGAGGGCAAGCTCGAAGGACTCGAAGGCTACGCCAGGCCGGATGACCAAGAGTCGTCGCGGCAAGCTCTACATCGATGATGCAGGCCGGGGCCCCGAGGCCGGCTCGATTGTGTACGGGTACCGGGTCCCCTTTGGTGGCATACACGTTTTCATCGGCAAGATCAGTGAGCGATTACGAGCTGGCATCTGCACCGCACCGACCTCGTCGAGACGGCTCAGCGCGCGAAACCCGCTCAGGCTAAACCGGCCGTCAAGCGCGCTTTTGTGGGAGTCATCCACGGAGGAAATTATGAGGACGGATCAGCATCTGGTGGCGAAACCGTCGTCTACTCTGATGACGAGTCGTCGACCGGAGAAACTGAGTCTCTGTATCAGCTGCAAGATGGCCAGATTGGGGGCTGTTCCGACGGTGATAATATTCCGGACCCCTTTGATCTGCCCAACCGGGTTGGAATATTCATGGCCGGTACAGAAGCGACGCTTCACTCTTCGACCGCTGCGACAATGGTCGCCGTTTCAACAGCGGCGATGGCAGCCGGGGCAGGAGGCCCTGTGCGCCCGCCGGCTCAAGTTTTATCAGAACTATTCGATGCGTTGGCTGTGCTCATGGCAGAGGTTAACCCGGAGGACCAGGACATTCATAATGCGGAGATTGCAAAGGTGAAGGAACAAATCACTCGTGCTAAAGCAGATCCGGCAGCCGCAGATGCCGGATGGCGGCAGAGCGGGCCGCTTTGGATGCGCAAGCTTATAGGCTCATGCTGGATCAGAACGCGTCACATGAAGTCATGAAGAGGAAATACAGATCTCGTTTGCCTTCAGTTTTCGAGGGAAGAGATCTCTTTAACACCCCAGGAGCAGGAACCAGTAATCCGCCGGTGGTAAACCGGGCGGAAGCACCTGGGACGAGCGCGCCGGTTCAGCCCCGCGTAATAGATCTACCTCGCCATCATACCGGTACGCCTCAGGCTGTGCAAACATCTCCAGGTCACTACTCCAACCAGATGGATAACCTTGTTGCAGCTGCGGCACGGTTGGAGGCGATTCCAATTGAAGGCGATTCCAATTGAAGGCGATTCACCACATGCGGTAGAGACGCGCCGGGTCAAGGAACTCCTTAGGACAGCTCTGGTCCAATAGGAAGCATATTCGTACAGTCGCGATCGGATCCACTCTACCCCCGCCAAGCCGGAGCTACAAAGAAGCGTGGATGAACCGGCCGTATCAAGTAATGCACGGCGCGGTGCGCCCCGTGGCAACAACCCGGCGGGTGGTTTCGACAACGCCCAGGAGGTGGTGGACCGGGCCCGGTGCGTAGGGAGGCCGAGTTAGCATCACAACATCAGGATTATCAGCTTACGCCGGTTCGTCCGACCATCTTTGAGCCTGGAGTTACCTCTAGCTCTTTGGGGGTGCCTTGTCTCGTCCCCGCTTTACGCAATGTGCGCTTGCCCAAGGATTTCAAGGGGCCGCGCAAGGTGCCAAATTACACCGCCGATCTGGCTCCCGAAGCATGGATAGAGAGTTATGAGATGGCCATGGAGATGCTGGATGTGGATGAAGCCGCGTGTGCAAAGTACTTCACCATGATGCTCGAGGGCACGGCCCGCATTTCTTGGTTGAAAGGCTTGCCACCCAATTCCATCAGTTCATGGGCCCAGCTTATGGCCCGGTTCATTCAGAGTTTCAAAGATACCTGTAAGCAGCCCATGTCTCTGGTGGACTTGACGGCTTGTGTCCAGGGTCAGGGGGAATCAACAACCCATTGGGTACGCCGTGTCTCGGAAGTCTTGCATTCTTCAGACCGGATCAACGCTGATTCTGCGATCTTGACCCTAGAAGGCAACTGCCGGTTTAAACCTTTAAAGTTGAAGCTAGGATGCATGAAGCGGTTTTGCAATGACATGGGCACCCTCATGGGCGTTTTAGTGAAGTATGCTGATTCTGATAGTACCAAGGATCCCGAGTCGGATGACGATGATGAGACAGGGAAGGGAAAGAAGAACAGCAACTCCAAGGGCCAGAAAGATCACCCGGCTGTGTAATGGTGGAAATAAGCGTAAAGCAAACGGGCAACATGGACTTCAGAGTTAACACCAACGCTACAGGACAAGGGCCAGCGGCGCAAGGGTAAACAGCCGAATCAAGGAGGAGCGCCTAATTCCAATCCGGACCGCTTGAACTATCTGTTGAATCAACCCTGTCCGAAGCATGGGACGAAGGAGGCGCCAGCAAATCACCTCTGGAAGGATTGTTACATTATGCAGGAGTTCAAAAGTTCTAATGCTTTCCGGTATGATCAAGGTTCCGGCGGCGGTTCAGGGTCCGGCCCGGGTTACGGTGGAGGAAATTCCGGTCCAGGGTTTAGAGGTAATCCGGCGGACATAACAATCGTAACAATCGTAATAACCAAGGTGGTTACAATCAGCGACAACAGCAATCGGGTTATCGAGCAACCCAAAGCGGTTGAATGGTGGGCAATACCACGTCTTCACCACCAGCTTAGACAAGCGAGACCGGAAGCTTCAGAAGCGGGCAGTCAACGTTGTTGAACCGGGCGTGCCTCATTACCTACGCTGGTCAGAGCAGCCCATTGTGTGGAGTAGAGAGGATCATCCTCCCCGGGTTGACAATCCGGGTCAGCTAGCCCTGGTGGTGGCACCTCAGGTGGGAGGTTTCAAGTTCACCAAGGTGCTTATGGACGGAGGGAGCAGCATCAACATCCTGTACTACGAGACCTTCCGTCAGATGGGGTTAATGATAAACATCTCAAACTGTCCAATACAGTGTTCCATGGTGTGGTGCCCGGCAAGTCAGCATATCCAATCGGTAAAATAGCTCGAGGTGGCCTTCGGGATGAACATGACTCCAGATCAGAAACACTGACGTTTGAAGTGGTGAAAATTCAAAGTCCTTATCACGCCCTGTTTGGGCGGCCGGCGTATGCCAAGTTCGTGGCACGACCGTGTTATATCTATTTGCATCTCAAGATGCCGGGTCACAAGGGGACGATAACGGTTCATGGGAGCCGCAAGATCGCTTTGGAGTGCGAGGAAGGTGATGCGGCTTACGCAGAGTCGGTTTGTGCCACCGAGGAGCTGAAGTATTATAAGGACAATGTTGATCCGGCGGACATGACTCCATTGAAGAAGCCAACTACAGAGCATGATCCGGCCCTGAAGTTTAAATCGGCAGCTGAGACTAAACTTGTTGACTTCGTACCTGGCGATTCGTCCAAGCAGTTCATCATCAGTGCCAACTTGGATCCTAAATAGGAAAGCGCGCTCATCGAGTTCATCCGTGAGAATCGGGACATTTTTGCATGGAAGCCTTCTGACATGCCGGTGTACCGAGGGAGCTCACTGAGCACACTCTTAATGTTGATCCCAAGTATAAACCGGTAAAGCAGTTTCTCCGCAGGTTTAACGAGGAAAGGCGTAAGGCCATTGGAGAGGAGGTTGCCAGGCTCTTAGCAGCGGGTTTTATCGTTGAAGTTTTCCATCCAGAGTGGCTTGCTAATCCGGTGCTGGTCCTTAAGAAAAATGGCACTTGGCGTATGTGTGTGGATTACACGGATCTTAATAAGGCTTGTCCAGCAGATCCTTTTGCCCTCCCCCGCATTGACCAGATTATTGATGCCACTGCGGGTTGTGAGCTTTTGAGCTTTTTGGATGCATATTCTGGATATCATCAGATCAAGATGGCGGTTAAGGACCAGGAGAAGACAAAATTTATCACTCCCTTTGGAGCCTTCTGCTATGTGTCTATGCCTTTTGGGCTCAAGACCGCCCAAGCAACTTATCGCCAGTACAGAATTGCTTGCATAAACAGATCGGCCATAATGTGCATGCCTATGTGGATGATATTGTGGTTAAGTCAAGGAAGAAGGAAACACTGATTAATGATTTGAAAGAAACCTTTGACAACCTGCTGGTTTACAAGATGATGCTCAACCCGGCCAAATGTGTCTTTGGTGTTCCGGCAGGCAAGTTATTGGGTTTTCTTGTGTCCAACAGAGGGATTGAAGCTAATCCAGAGAAGATTACGGCTATCACCTCCTTGGCTAAACCAAAGTGCATTAATGATGTCCAGCGTTTACGGGCCGGATTGCCGCTACCGAGCCGGGTTTATCACCGCCTCGGAGAGAAGGCCATCCCTTTGTACCAGATGTCAAGAAGACAGATCGCTTGTTCCGAGTCCAGCCGCTGATGAAGCGTTGAGGACTTAAAGCGGCAATTGGCCAACTCCGCCTGCGTTTCGCCGCCTCCCATCGACAAGGAGCCGCTTCATTGTATGTTGTCGCTAACGCCAGGCGATTAAGCGTTGCCATTGTGGTAGAGCGGAAGGAGGCAGGGAAGGAGCATCCGGTTCAACATCCGGTTTATTATATCAGCGAGGTGCTTACTGAGTCGAAACTAAGATATCCGCATTGGCAGAAGCTAGTGTATGGAGTTTTTATGGCAAGCCGGAAGCTGAAGCAGTATTTCCAGGGGCACCCCATCACGGTGGTTAGTTTAGCTCCCTTAGGTGATATCATACGACTGGCCGGATTGCCAAGTGGGCTATAGAGCTTGGGCCGCATGGTTTGAAGTATGTACCTCGAACGGCAGTGAAGTCTCAAGGACTTGTGTATTTCATTAATGATTGGACGGAGTTACAAGCGCCTGAAGAAAAGCCCGATCATACCTATTGGACCATCCATTTTGACGGCTCCAGGCAGTTGGATGGCTCGGGGGCTGGAGTCGTGTTAACTTCCCCACGAGGTGACAAGTTTTGTTACGTCCTCCGCTTAATGTTCCCTTGTACTAACAATGCAGCTGAGTATGAAGCCTTGCTCCATGGTCTTCGGATGGCTAAGGAGATGAATCTAAGCCGGGTTAAGTGCTTCGGTGACTCGGACCTAGTGGCTCAACAGATGTCTGGCACTTGGGATTCCAAGGACCCACTCATGGCTGCATATCGTCGTGAGGTGGATGTTGTCGCAGATCATTTTAAAGGCTATCAGGTGGACCACGTGGATCGTCGGAAGAACGAAGCGACGGACGCTTTGAGCCGGTTGGGCTCTCAATGCAAACCGGTCCCGCCCAATGTTTTTCTCGACGATCGCACAATCCATCAGTCAAGCTCCCTGATGAAGCGGATTTGGCTATTCCTGATCCGGAGGCTCAGTTGGTGGCAGCTCTGCATGTCATTCCGGATTGGACGCTCCCTTATTTGGCATACATGAACCGGGGCGAGTTACCAGAAGATGAGACGTTAGCCCGATGTGATAGTTCGGGCGGTTCAAGTCTATGACCATTGTTAATGGCGAAGTTGCATCATTGCAGATATCGAGCGTTTCAACGCTGTGTGTCCCCTGAGGAAGGCTGTGAAATATTGCGTGAGATCCACGAAGGAGACTGTGGTCACCACGCCGGTTCAAAATCCTTGGCGGCTAAGGCATTCCGCCACGGTTTCTATTGGTTGACTGCCCATGCTGATGCGGAAGATCTGGTCAGACGATGTGATGGTTGCCAAAAAATTTCCAGACGTGCTCATGTACCGGCCCAAGAATGGAGGATGATTCCAATTACTTGGCCGTTTGCAACCTGGGGGCTGGATATGGTTGGGCCTTTCAAAAGGTCCAAGGACAAGAAGACCCACCTGCTGGTGGCGATCGACAAATTTACAAAGTGGGTCGAGGCAGAGCCTGTTAGTAGGTGTGATGCGGCCACGGCGGTTCAGTTCATCAAAAAGGTGATTTTCCGGTTTGGCTTTCCGCACAGTATCATCACAGATAATGGTACCAATTTGTCCAAAGGTGCCATGAAAGGGTTCTGCGAACGTGAACACATCCGGCTTGACGTTTCTTCAGTAGCTCACCCACAGTCCAATGGTCAAGTGAAGAGAGCCAATCAAGAGATCCTGAGAGGCATCAAACCCCGGCTTATGGTCCCTTTGCAGAGGACGCCGGGTTGTTGGGTAGAAGAGCTACCGTCTGTGTTATGGAGTATAAATACTACACCTAACAGATCCACGGGATACACACCGTTCTTTATGGTTTATGGAGCGGAGGCGGTTCTCCCCAGCGATATCGTATATGACTCACCTCGTGTGGCCGCCTATGTTGAAGCGGATAACGAGACAAAGACGACAGACGATTTGGATCGGCCGGATGAAGAGCGAGACATAGCAGCTGCTCGATCAGCGATTTACCAAAGGATCTTCGTCGTTATCATAGTCGCCGGGTCGTAACCGAGCCTTTCAAGAAGGAGATTTGGTGCTTCGCTCATCCAAGACCGCATGACAGATATGCACAAGCTATCCCCACCTTGGGAGGGACCTTTCGTGGTCGCAAGAATCTGCACAATGGGTCGTACTATCTGACCGATGTTCGAGAGCATAAAGACTCATGCACGTCAGAGGAGGAGACCAACAGGCCGTGGAACATAGCTCATCTTCGGCCTTATTATACCTGAGCCATCGGCTCTACTTATGTACATATTATGACAGTGTATATATTATGAATAAAGCAATAAACCGGAGCCTCGGCTAAAGCGGGTATCCGCTCATTACATCCTGTGTGGTTACATGGAGTTGTTCTGTCTTAAAGCGGCCTCCGGTTTACCCCTTGAGTTTGCTTTTCAAAAGCTTTGTGATATCACTTGGGGGCTTGGTCGTATCCGAACCAATGCAACACCTTTTGATAGGCGAAAGCCACCAGATCACTTGGGGACATGGTCAAGTCTGAACCAACACGCTTCTTGATCGGCCTAAGGCCATAGAGTCACTTGGGGGCTTGGTCGAACCCGAACCATTGCCACGCCAATTGATCGGCATAATGCCACGGTTTCAGTTGGGGACCTGGCTGACTTGAATCATAGCTACACCTTATTGGGAGCTTGGTCGTGTCCGACCATGGTAACACCATCTGATCAGCTCAGTAAAGCCTCTTTTTGCAAACGGTTTATCATTGCCTTTGCTTCATATTTTTTTCATCACTGTTATTTAATTTTTGTTGCGTTTCTTAAACCGACAACATTTTTAAAACCGTTTTCAAAACTATCGGTTGATGGAATTCGGTTAAATTTTTTAATCCGGCGATAATTTCACCGGTTTGATGTTTTTCCTGTTGACATCCTATTATGGAGTAACAGGGGGGCTTATTATGACCCGGCACGGTTTACATGGGAAACCGGCAGTATAAATGACAGGAGCTATTTTCTCCTTTGACGGTAAGGGTTTATCCAACCTCCGCTTCAAGATTGGCTAAGTCAACCTTATGCCCAGCAATGGCAGGTATTTGATATCATAAATTTCGGTTATATGCCTTAAAATATTCCATCATATGAATACATGAATACCACAAACCAGCTGGCGGTATAAACCGCCGTGGCGGTTTAAGATTTTGTAGCTGCAGGCAATATAAGATGAAATTTTTTGATTATTCAAGCAAGAGTATCAGCACCCATGCACGAAGGCATGTTCAAAGCAAGAGGGTTGGCTATCCTATTACAAGGCAACATGGTGCCCGAATAAGATCATTGTTTCTGGATGGAATATAATAAAGCAGCTCTTCAAACCGGCTTCTGGTTCATGCTTGTTCGCTGCCCCGGTTTGATGGTTGTGGATCGTCCTGTGCCGCTTCAGCCTCTTCCTCTCTACCCAGCTGCTGGAAGTCAACAGTGGTCCAGTCGATTCCCATTAAAGCTTGAAAGACAGCCTCTTCATGGATCAGGGAAGTTGGGTCAATATCAGGAGCATAAGTATGCTTACGGATTGGAGGGATCAGGTTTTCCGCTTTAGGGATAGGTGCAGCCACTCGCTTGTTCTGATCATCATACTGAGCTTGATAATGCGACAAGTTGGCTTCTTCAGCTAATTGGCAAGCCAAAGGGCGAACGGCCCGGTTAATTGCTCTCAAGTCATCTTCGTTGAATTCTGAGCCGTCTTCCTTCAGACTGGGATAGCCCTGAGCCGCTTCAATGGGATCAAAATCAGGCACCCATGCTTTGGCCCGGATTAAGGCGTTGATGGCACCGGTTCGTGCAACAGATTTCTTCAGCTCTTCAATCCGGGCGGGAAGCATAGACAAACGCTTAAAGGTATCCTGAATTAAGGAAGGCGCCGAATTGTTAGGAGAGGCGGTGGAGATGATCCACTGCGCTCCAGTATACAGCTGCTCTATTAAGGTATAGGCAGCCTTCAATTTTTTCCGGACATCTGACCCCAAGTGACCAATGCGTGTGCCTACAGCATTGCAAGAGAAATTACAAACCGGACTTACCATAAGAAAGGTCAAGATTATCATAGAAACCAGAGGAAACTTACCGAAGATGGCAGCGGTCATGGAATGCACTTGCCGCTTCACGCCGGGTCACTTCGTCTACCATCGCTTTTAAGGGCAGCCTCAAAGATTTTCAACCTTTTTAGTCAAAGCGGCCTTTTCAAGATCCCAGCCGCCCGGCCAGACTTGAACCACTCCTTGAGTTGCTCCATAGTAGTTAAAGCGGTTTTCAGCTCATCCTTGGCCTTGGAGGTTTCGATTGTTGAGATTTCAGATTTTCCGGAGGTCCTGGATTTGAGAGGCTTGTTGACGTATCTCACTGCAACAAGGAAGCATGTTACATATCGTCATTTCAAGTCCCCAAAGGCATAAACCTGTTATACACTTGGCACTTGGGGGCTAATGCATATTTAATCTTCATCTGTTAATGACATCACAAAGTCCCAAGCTTAATACAAGTATTCAACTTGGCACTTGGGGGCTAATGGCTATTTATTCAAACATGCACTGATGTGGCGATATAAAGTGCAGTCCCGGTTTAACTAGGCTAGGATGAATCGGCTCTAGGGGGCTACCTCAGCGGATTCTGAAGCATTGAGTTTATACTAAGTCCCGGTTTAACTATGCTAAGTTGAACCGGCCCTTGGGGGTTAGGAGAGTTAACAAAAATGGAAATATTCAGGCAAGGAAAAGAACATGGAGGTTACCTCGAGTTTCTCCTTCATCATTTTCACCAGGCCAGCTTCATAGTCACGGCTGGTATACAGCCGTTCAAGTAGCCGGAGTGAAGGTCTTGAGGGTTCGAGAGGAGCATAAGTGGCCGGATCAACATCCCACTTGCCCTTGCTCATAGTGGCAAACTCCTCCTTGGCGAATCGTCTAGATAAGGCAACCGGATCGCCCGGTTCATCGTGGCCAAAACCAGTAATTACGACGCCATCATCCTTGGAGCTACCGGTTTGACCAGAACCGTCGATTGGTCAAGAGGCCGGAATGGACCGGTGGATTTTTCAATCCGGTTGGGCTTCTAGGCTGATCAGCAGGAAGGGCGGTGTCGATGAGGCCTTTCTTCAAGAATAAGATCGTCATTTTATGTGACGGATCATTGGGTGTGTCTTCGCAGTTGTCCGTTTCAAGGTTTCGGGTGCTCCCCGGTTCAGGGGCAGTTTCTTTGTCGGCCGCTTTGCCCAGACGAGCCATTTTGCTCGGCCTAGGCTTGGCCCTGAAAAAGCACAACAAGAGTTAAACACGGCATATACAACATACGGTGATGTCAGAGAAGGAATATGAAAAGTATAACTTACCCAAGCAATCGCTTTTAATGGTGGTACCGAGTGGTGATGACTCGCCAGATGAGGAGGGAAGTGACCTGATAATCGTAATCGACGGATTAAGGGGTTGACGAAACCAGCCTGCTTTAGGAGGAGCAATCGACAAGCAAATTAGAGACCTCTGAACGGGCGCTTCCGAACTGGACTGTTTGGTAAACCGTGGAGGCAACTACCTGGCCGCTGTGCCAGTTGTCTGGCGAGCTTCATGTTGTTGAGTCTTCATAAGAAATTTGGGATCCAAGTAAGCAAGGGGATGAGAAAATTTAATTTTCCGGTTTGCTCGATGGTTTTTAGCGAAGGCAAAGGATTTGAGTCAGAGGAGAGAACAGTTACCTCTACAACATCAGCGTTACTGGCTTCAGCATCATCCTGACAAACATCGTCATTAATTAGGTGTGTGAAAGGAAAACCAAATGAATCACATTTTACCTCAAGGTCCGGATTACCCACATCATCATCCGCAGCCGGATCAGAAGAGGCAGTGGTTTTTCTCTTATGAGCAGTCTTCTTGACAACTTTTGTCTTTTGCCTAAGTGGTTTTTCCGGTTTGTCTGGTTTCTCCGGTTTCTCTTATGGCGTTTCTTGCTCGTAACGGATCATCGCCCTGGTTCAGCAAGAATAGTCGGTATTAAAAGTTATACCGGGATGGCGATAATATGTTCAGTAAAAATAATAAGAAATCTTACAGATGGCGGTTTGTTGGTAGCACGTATGAAGGGAGCAGACCAGTCCGGGCACAGAGATTTTCCGGTTCGTTCAGCATCTTCTTCACCGCCTCGGTGACCTCGTCATCGGTAAGCTGGATGTTAATGTGTCGGAGGGGGTCGTCGACACTACCAGTGTACTCACACATTAAACCGGAGCGCTGGGAGAGGGGTGTTGGAAATATGCCCTAGAGGCAATAATAAAAGCATTATTATTATATTTCCTTGTTCGTGATAATTGTCTTTTATTCATGCTATAATTGTATTATCCGGAAATCGTAATACATGTGTGAATACATAGACCACAATACGCCCCTAGTAAGCCTCTAGTTGACTAGCTCATTGGTCAACAGATAGTCATGGTTTCTCGACTATGGACATCGATGTCATTGACAAGGGGATCACGTCATTAGGAGAATGGCGTGATGGACAAGACCCAATCCTAAGCATAGCACAAGATCGTAGTTTGTTTTGCTAGAGCTTTTTCAATGTCAAGTATCTCTTCCTTAGACCATGAGATCGTGTAACTCCCGGATACCGTAGGAGTGCTTTGGGTGTACCAAACGTCATAACGTGAATCGGGTTGACTATAAAGGTGCACTCTGGTATCTCCGAAAGTGTCTCATTGGGTTGACACGGATCGAGATCGGGATTTGTCACTCCGTATGAGGGAGAGGTCTCTCTGGGCCCACTCGCTAATGCATCATCATAATGAGCTCAAAGTGACCAAGTGTTTGGTCGCGGGATCATGCATTACGGTACGAGTAAAGTGACTTGCCGGTAATGAGACTGAACGAGGTATTGGGATACCGACGATCGAGTCTCGGGCATGTAACGCATCGATTGACAAAGGGGATAGTATACAGGGTTGATTGAATCCTCGACATCGTGGTTCATCCGATGACATCATCGAGGAGCATGTGGGAGCCAACATGGGTATCCAGATCCCGCTGTTGGTTATTGACCTGAGATCGTCTCGGTCATGTCTGCATGTCTCCCGAACCCGTAGGGTCTACACACTTGCCCGATGATCGACGAGCGATAGAAAACAAATGGATCTTTAAGAAGAAGACGGACGCGGATGGTAATGTCACCATCTATAAAGCTCGACTTGTTGCTAAGGGTTATCGGCAAGTTCAAGGGATTGACTACGATGAGACTTTCTCTCCGTAGCGAAGCTTAAGTCCGTCCGAATCATGTTAGCAATTGCCGCATACTATGATTATGAGATATGGCAGGTGGACGTCAAAACAGCGTTCCTTAACGGGCATCTTAAGGAAGAGCTGTATATGATGCAGCTGGAAGGTTTTGTCGATCCTAAGAATGCTAACAAAGTATGCAAGCTCCAGCGATCCATTTATGGGCTGGTGCAAGCATCTCTGAGTTGGAACATTCGCTTTGATGAGATGATCAAAGCGTTTGGGTTTATGCGCACTTATGGAGAAGCCTGCGTTTACAAGAAAGTGAGTGGGAGCTCAGAGCATTTTTCATATTATATGTAGATGACATACTTTTGATGGGAAATGATATAGAATTCTTGGACATCATTAAGGCCTACTTGAATAAGTGTTTTTCAATGAAGGACCTTGGAGAAGCTGCTTATATATAAGGCATCAAGATCTATAGAGATAGATCGAGACGCCTCATAGGTCTTTCACAAAGCACATACCTTGACAGGATTTTGAAGAAGTTCAAAATGGATCAGTCCAAGAAAGGGTTCTTGCTCAGTCTTTGCAAGGTGTGAGATTGAGCTCAGCTCAATGCCCGACCACAGCAAAAGATAAAGAAGAGATGAGCGTCATCCACTATGCCTCAGCAATAGGATCTATTATGTATGCCATGCTGTGTACCAGACCTTATGTAAACCTTGACGTAAGTTTTGTAGGAAGGTACCAAAGTAATCCCGGCAAGGAACACCGACAGCGGTCAAGAATATCCTGAAGTACCGAAAAGGACAAAGGACATGTTTCGTTTATGGAGGTGACGAAGAGCTCATCGTAAAGGGCTACGCCGACGCTTAGCTTCGACACGCATCTGGATGACTCTAAGTCACAAACCGGATACGTATATGTTGAATGGTGGAGCGATGGTGGTGCAACCGCAAGCGTAGCGTCGTGGCGGGATCTACATGTGAAGCGGAGTACATGGCAGCCTCGGAGGCAGCGCATGAAGCAATTTGGGTGAAGGAGTTCATCACCGACCTAGGAGTCATACCCAATGCGTCGGGCCGATCAAACTCTTCCGTGACAACACCGAGCTATTGCCCTTGCCAAGGAGCCCGTGTTTCACAAGAAGACCAGGCACATCAAGTTGCCGCTTCAACTCCATCCGTGAAAATGTTCAAGATGGAGACATAGAAATTTGTAAAGTGCATACGGATCTAAATGTCGAGATCCGCTGACTAAACCTCTTCCGCAGCAAAACATGATCAACACCGTAACTCTATGGGTGTTCGATTCATCACAATGTAACTAGATTATTGACTCTAGTGCAAGTGGGAGACTGTTGGAAATATGCCCTAGAGGCAATAATAAAAGCATTATTATTATATTTCCTTGTTCGTGATAATTGTCTTTTATTCATGCTATAATTGTATTATCCGGAAATCGTAATACATGTGTGAATACATAGACCACAATACGTCCCTAGTAAGCCTCTAGTTGACTAGCTCGTTGGTCAACAGATAGTCATGGTTTCCTGACTATGGACATCAGATGTCATTGACATAGTTCGTTTTGCTAGAGCTTTTTCAATGTCAAGTATCTCTTCCTTAGACCATGAGATCGTGTAACTCCCGGATACCGTAGGAGTGCTTTGGGTGTACCAAACGTCACAACGTGAATCGGGTGACTATAAAGGTGCACTATGTATCTCCGAAAGTGTCATTGGGTTGACACGGATCGAGACTCGATTTGTCACTCCGTATGACGGAGAGGTATCTCTGGGCCCACTCGGTAATGCATCATCATAATGAGCTCAAAGTGACCAAGTGTTTGGTCGGGATCATGCATTACGGTACGAGTAAAGTGACTTGCGATGTAGACCGAACGAGGTAATGGGATACCGACGATCGAGTCTCGGGCATGTAACGTACCGATTGACAAAGGGAATAGTATACAGGGTTGATTGAATGCTCGACATCGTGGTTCATCCGATGACATCATCGAGGAGCATGTGGGAGCCAACATGGGTATCCAGATCCCGCTGTTGGTTATTGACCTGAGATCATCTCGGTCATGTCCGCATGTCTCCCGAACCCGTAGGGTCTACACACTTAAGGTTCGGTGACACTAGGGTTATTAGGAAGACTTGTATGTGATTACCAAATGTTGTTCGGAGTCCCGGATGAGATCCCGGACGTCACGAGGAGTTCCGGAATGGTCCGGGGGTAAAGATTATATATGGGAAGTTGTCAAACGGACAACGGAAAGTTTCGGGGGCATATCGGTATTGTACCGGGTCACCCAAGGGTTCCGGAGGTCCACCGGAGGGGGCCACCTCTCATGGCCACTTGGGCTGCGTGGGACGGGCCAGCCTCTGGTGGGCTGGGCGCACCCTCCCTTGGGCCCTTGCGCCTAGGGGTTGAAGGGGGAACCCCAGAGGGGCGCCTTGCTTGGGGGCAAGCCCTCCCTTGGCCGCCGCCTCTAGATGCCATCTAGAGGGGCCGCCCCTTGCCCTCTCCCCTATAAATAGAGGGGTGAGGGAGGCTGCACACCCCAAGCCAAGGCGCAGCCCTCCCTCCCCAACACCTCTCCTCCTCCGCGTGTGCTTGGCGAAGCCCTCACGGAGAATCGCCACTCCACCATCATCACGCCGTCGTGCTGCTGCTGGAGCCATCTTCCTCAACCTCTCCTTCCTCCTTGCTGGATCAAGACGGAGGAGACGTCGTCCGTACGTACGTGTGTTGAACGCGGAGGTGTTGTCCGTTCAGCACTTGGTCATCGGTGATCCGAATCACGGCGAGTACAATTCCATCATCACCATCCCCTTGTACGCTTCCGCACTCGATCTACAAGTGGTATGTAGATGCAAACTCTCTCCCTTGACTCGTTGCTTAGATGAACTCATAGATGAATCTTGGTGAAACCGTAGGAAAAATTTTAATTTTCTGCAACGTTCCCCAACAAAGGGTATCGTAGCTAGGTCTATGCGTAGTTCTCTATTGAACGAGTAGAACACAATTTGGTTGTGGGCGAGATCTTGTCAACTTGCTTGCCGCTACTAGTCTTATCTTGCTTCAACGGTATTGTGGGATGAAGCGCCCGGACCAACCTTACACGCATTTTACGTGAGACCGGTTCCACCGACTAACATGCACTAGTTGCATAAGGTGGTCAAGGGTGTCTGTCTCTCCCACTTTAGTTGGAGCGGATTCGATGAAAAGGGTCCTTATGAAGGGTAAATAGAAGTTGACAAGATCACGTTGTGGTTATTCGTAGGTAAGAAAACATTCTTGCTAGAACCCAATTGCAGCCATCGTAAAAGATGCAACAACAATTAGAGGACGCCTAACTTGTTTTTGCAGCAATTGTCATGTGATGTGATATGGCCAAGTTGTGATGTATGATGAATGACATATTGTGATGTATGAGATCATGTTCTTGTAATAGGAATCACGACTTGCATGTCGATGAGTATGACAACCGGCAGGAGCCATAGGAGTTGTCTTTATTTTTTGTATGACCTGCGTGTCATTGAAGAACGCCATGTAAATTACTTTACTTTATTGCTAAACGCGTTAGCCATAGAAGTAGAAGTAGTCGTTATGGCGTGACAACTTCATGAAGACACGATGATGGAGATCATGATGATGGAGATCATGGTGTCATGCCGGTGACAAGATGATCATGGAGCCCCGAAGATGGAGATCAATGGAGCTTTATGATATTGGCCATATCATGTCACTACTATATATAATTGCATGTTATTATGTTTATGCATCTTGTTTACTTAGAACGACGGTAGTAAATAAGATGATCCCTTACAACAATATCAAGAAGTGTTCTCCCCTAAGTGTGCACCGTTGCTAAAGTTCGTCGCTTCTAAGCACCACGTGATGATCGGGTGTGATGGATTCTTACGTTCACATACAACGGGTGTAAGACAGATTTACACACGCAAAACACTTAGGGTTAACTTGACGAGCCTAGCATGTACAGACATGGCCTCGGAACACGGAGACCGAAAGGTTGAACACGAGTTGTATGGAAGATACGATCCACATGAGAATGTTCACCGACGATGACTAGTCCGTCTCACGTGATGATCGGACACGGCCTAGTCGACTCGGATCGTGTAACACTTAGATGACTAGAGGGATGTCTAATCTGAGTGGGAGTTCATTAAAATAATTTGATTAGATGAACTTAATTATCATGAACTTAGTCTAAAACTTTTGCATAATATGTCTTGTAGATCGAATGGCCAACACTCATGTCAACTTGAACTTCAACGCTGCTCCTAGAGAAAACCAAGCTGAAAGATGATGGCAGCAACTATACGGATTGGGTCCTAACCCGAGGATCATCCTCATAGCTGCCAGAAACAATATGTCCTAGAAGGACCGCTAGGTGACGCACTTTGCCCCCGAGAACCAAGACATTATGAATGCTTGGCAATCTCGTCTTGATGATTACTCCCTCGCTCAAGTGCGGCATGTTTTACAACTTAGAACCGGGCTACAAAAGCGTTTTGAGCATCACGAAGCATATGAGATGTTCGAGGAGCTGAAACTAGTTTTCCAAGCTCACGCCCGGTCGAGAGATATGACATCTCCGACAAGTTCTATAGTTGTAAGATGGAGGAAAATAGTTCTCACAAGGAGCACATACTCAAGATGTCCGGGTTGCACAACCGTATGACCCAAACTGAATATTAACCTCCCCGATGAGGCGGTCATTGACAGAATCCTTCAGCCGCTTCCCACCAAGCTACAAGAGCTTTGTGATGAACTACAATATGCAGTGGGATGGTGAAGACCATTCCTGAAGTATTTTCAATGCTGAAGTCAGCAGAGGTTGAGATCAAGAAAGAACATCAAGTGTTGATGGTCAATAAGACCACTAAGTTCAAAAAGGGCAAGGGCAAGAAGAACTTCAAGAAAGACGGCAAGGATGTTGCGGCGCCCGTAAGCCGCCATCGAAGAAGTCAAAGAATGGACCCAAGCCTGAGACCGAGTGCTTTTATTGCAAGGGAAGGGTCACCGAAGCGGAACTGCCCCAAATACTTAGCGGACAAGAAGGCCGGCAACACCAAAGGTATATTTGATATACATGTAATTGATGTGTACTTTGCCAGTACTCGTAGTAACTCCTGGGTATTTGATACCAGTGCCGTTGCTCATATTTGTAATTCACAGTAGGAGCTGAGGAATAAGCGGAAACTGGCAAAGGACGAGGTGACGATGCGCATCGGGAATGGTTCCAGAGTCGATGTGATCGCCGTCGGCACGCTACCTCTTCATTTACCTACGGGATTAGTTATGAACCTTAATAATTGTTATTTGGTGCCAAGTTTGAGCATGAACATTGTTTCGGATCTCGTTTAATGCGTAGATGGCTACTCATTTAAATCCGAGAATAATGGTTGTTCTATTTATATGAGAGACATGTTTTATGGTCATGCTCCGATGGTCAATGGTTTGTTCTTAATGAATCTCGAGCGTAATGTTACACATATTCATAGCGTGAATACCAAAAGATGTAAAGTTGATAACGATAGTCCCACATACTTGTGGCAATCGCCGCCTTGGTCACATTGGTGTTAAGCGCATGAAGAAGCTCCATGCTGATGGACTTTTGGAGTCTCTAGATTATGAATCATTTGACACATGCGAACCATGCCTTATGGGCAAGATGACCAAGACTCCGTTCTCCGGAACAATGGAGCAAGCAACCAACTTATTGGAAATCATACATACCGATGTGTGCGGTCCAATGAGTGTTGAGGCTCGCGGAGGATATCGTTATGTTCTCACTCTCACTGATGACTTGAGTAGATATGGGTATGTCTACTTAATGAAACACAAGTCCGAGACCTTTGAAAAGTTCAAGGAATTTCAGAATGAGGTAGAGAATCAACGTGACCGAAAAATAAAATTCCTACGATCAGATCGTGGAGGAGAATATTTAAGTCACGAATTTGGTACACACTTAAGAAAATGTGGAATCGTTTCACAACTCACGCCGCCGAACACCTCAACAGAACGGTGTGTCCGAGCGTCAGAATCGCACTCTATTGGATATGGTGCGATCTATGATGTCTCTTACCGATTTACCGCTATCATTTTGGGGATACGCACTAGATACAACTACATTCACTTTAAATAGGGCACCGTCTAAATCCGTTGAGACGACACCGTATGAATTATGGTTTGGGAAGAAACCTAAGCTGTCGTTTCTAAAAGTTTGGGGATGCGATGCTTATGTCAAGAAACTTCAACCCAAAAGCTCGAACCCAAGTCGGAAAAATGCGTCTTCATAGGATACCCTAAGGAAACCATTGGGTATACCTTCTACCTTAGATCCGAGGGCAACATCTTTGTTGCCAAGAACGGATCCTTTCTGGAAAAAGAGTTTCTCTCAAAAGGAGTAAGTGGGAGGAAAGTAGAACTCGATGAAGTACTACCTCTTGAACCGGAAAGTAGTTCAGCTCAGGGAAATGTTCCTGTGGTGCCTACACCAATTGGAGAGGAAATTAATGATGATGATCAAGGTACTTCGGATCAAGTTGCTACTGAACTTCGTAGGTCCACTAGGACATGTTCCGCACCAGAGTGGTACGGCAACCCCGCCCCGGAAATAATGTTGTTAGACAACGGTGAACCTTCGAACTATGAAGAAGCGATGGCGGCCCCAGATTCCAACAAATGGCTAGAAGCCATGAAATCCGAGATAGAATCCATGTATGAAAACAAAGTATGGACTTTGACTGACTAGCCCGATGATCGGCGAGCGATAGAAAACAAATGGATCTTTAAGAAGAAGACGGACGCGGATGGTAATGTCACCATCTATAAAGCTCGACTTGTCGCTAAGGGTTATCGGCAAGTTCAAGGGATTGACTATGATGATACTTTCTCTCCCATAGCGAAGCTTAAGTCCGTCCGAATCATGTTAGCAATTGCCGCATACTATGATTATGAGATATGGCAGATGGACGTCAAAACAGTGTTCCTTAACGGGCATCTTAAGGAAGAGCTATATATGATGCAGCCGGAAGGTTTTGTCGATCCTAAGAATGCTAACAAAGTATGCAAGCTCCAGCGATCCATTTATGGGCTGGTGCAAGCATCTCGGAGTTGGAACATTCGCTTTGATGAGATGATCAAAGTGTTTGGGTTTATGCAGACTTATGGAGAAGCTTATGCGTTTACAAGAAAGTGAGTGGGAGCTCAGAGCATTTCTCATATTATATGTAGATGACATCCTTTTGATGGGAAATGATATAGAATTATTGGACATCATTAAGGCCTACTTGAATAAGTGTTTTTCAATGAAGGACCTTGGAGAAGCTGCTTATATATTAGGCATCAAGATCTATAGAGGTAGATCGAGACGCCTCATAGGTCTTTCACAAAGCACATACCTTGACAAGATTTTGAAGAAGTTCAAAATGGATCAGTCCAAGAAAGGGTTCTTGCCTGTCTTTGCAAGGTGTGAGATTGAGCTCAGCTCAATGCCCGACCACGGCAAAAGATAAAGAAGAGATGAGCGTCATCCCCTATGCCTCAGCCATAGGATCTATTATGTATGCCATGTCAGGTACCGCACCTAATGTAAACCTTGCCGTAAGTTTGGTAGGAAGGTACCAAAGTAATCCCGGCAAGGAACACCGGACAGCGGTCAAGAATATCCTGAAGTACCTGAAAAGGACAAAGGACATGTTTCTCGTTTATGGAGGTGACGAAGAGCTCGTAAAGGGTTACGTTGATGCTAGCTTCGACACAGATCCGGATGACTCTAAGTCACAAACCGGATACGTGTATATGTTGAATGGTGGAGCGATGGCTGGTGCACGCAAGCAGAGCGTCGTGGCGGGATCTACATGTGAAGCGGAGTACATGGCAGCCTCGGAGGCAGCGCATGAAGCAATTTGGGTGAAGGAGTTCATCACCGACCTAGGAGTCATACCCAATGCGTCGGGCCGATCAAACTCTTCTCGTGACAACACCGAGCTATTGCCCTTGCCAAGGAGCCCAGGTTTCACAAGAAGACCAGGCACATCAAGCGCCGCTTCAACTCCATCCGTGAAAATGTTCAAGATGGAGACATAGAAATTTGTAAAGTGCATACGGATCTGAATGTCGCAGATCCGCTGACTAAACCTCTTCCGCTGGCAAAACATGATCAACACCGTAACCCTATGGGTGTTCGATTCATCACAATGTAACTAGATTATTGACTCTAGTGCAAGTGGGAGACTGTTGGAAATATGCCCTAGAGGCAATAATAAAAGCATTATTATTATATTTCCTTGTTCGTGATAATTGTCTTTTATTCATGCTATAATTGTATTATCCGGAAATCGTAATACATGTGTGAATACATAGACCACAATACGTCCCTAGTAAGCCTCTAGTTGACTAGCTCGTTGGTCAACAGATAGTCATGGTTTCCTGACTATGGACATCGATGTCATTGATATCGGGATCACGCCATTAGGAGAATGACGTGATGGACAAGACCCAATCCTAAGCATAGCACAAGATCGTGTAGTTCGTTTTGCTAGAGCTTTTTCAATGTCAAGTATCTCTTCCTTAGACCATGAGATCATGTAACTCCCGGATACCGTAGGAGTGCTTTGGGTGTACCAAACGTCACAACGTGAATCGGGTGACTATAAAGGTGCACTACAGGTATCTCCGAAAGTGTACATTGGGTTGACACGGATCGAGACTGGGATTTGTCACTCCGTATGACGGAGAGGTATCTCTGGACCCACTCGGTAATGCATCATCATAATGAGCTCAAAGTGACCAAGTGTTTGGTCGCGGGATCATGCATTACGGTACGAGTAAAGTGACTTGCCGGTAACGAGACTGAACGAGGTATTGGGATACCGACGATCGAGTCTCGGGCATGTAACGTGCCGATTGACAAAGGGAATAGCATACAGGGTTGATTGAATCCTCGACATCGTGGTTCATCCGATGACATCATCGAGGAGCATGTGGGAGCCAACATGGGTATCCAGATCCCGCTGTTGGTTATTGACCTGAGATCATCTCGGTCATGTCCGTGATGTCTCCGAACCCGTAGGGTCTACACTTAAGGTTCGGTGACGCTTAGGGTTATTAGGAAGACTTGTATGTGATTACCGAATGTTGTTCGAGTCCCGGATGAGATCCCGGACGTCACGAGGAGTTCCTAATGGTCCGGAGGTAAAGATTTATATATGGGAAGTTGTCAAACGGACACCGGAAAAGTTTCGGGCATATCGGTATTGTACCGGGTCACCCAAGGGTTCCGGAGGTCCACCGGGAGGGCCACCTCCCGGGGGCCACTGGGCTGCGTGAAGCGGCCAGCCTGGTGGGCTGGGCGCACCTCCCTGGGCCCTGCGCCTAGGGGTTGAAGGGGGAACCCTAGAGGCGTCCCCTGCTTGGGGGCAAGCCCTCCCTTGGCTGCCGCCCCCTCTAGATGCCATCTAGAGGGGCCCCCTGCCCTCTCCCCTATAAATAGAGGGGTGAGGGAGGCTGCACACCCCAAGCCAAGGCGCAGCCCTCCCTCCCCAACACCTCTCCTCCTCCGCGTGTGCTTGGCGAAGCCCTGCCGGAGAACTGTCACTCCACCATCATCACGCCGCCGTGCTGCTGCTGGAGCCATCTTCCTCAACCTCTCCTTCCTCCTTGCTGGATCAAGATGGAGGATACGTCGTCCGTACCGTACGTGTGTTGAACGCGGAGGTGCTGTCCGTTCAGCACTTGGTCATCGGTGATCCGAATCACGGCGAGTACGACTCCATCATCACCATCCCCTTGAACGCTTCCGCACTCGATCTACAAGTGGTATGTAGATGCAAACTCTCTCCCTTGACTCGTTGCTTAGATGAACTCATAGATGAATCTTGGTGAAACCGTAGGAAAAAATTTAATTTTCTGCAACGTTCCCCAACAAGGGGCAGTATGCTCCATGATATCCAACAGCGTGCAAGGTCAATTCCGGTTAAACCGTTAGCCATGAAGGCTCTGAGCTTGGAGAGTTGAGGAGCATATTTACTTCTCTCACTGGCAGTTAATCTTTGTGGAAAGGGATGTGTGTTGCTGAGTCGCTCCGGAAGAAAACCAGGCAAGGGATTTTCATTGGCAGGTGAAGTATCTTTGCAATAAAACCATGTTTGATTCCATTCCTTGGGATGGCTGTGCAGCTTGACATGAGGATAAGTGACCTCCTTTCTTTCTGAATCGCCACGCCACCTAATTCCGTGTTAGGCCCGTCGGTGAATTCTGTGCGGCGGTTTATATGGAAGCAGTCTCTAAACAGCTCCACTGTGGGTTCTTCTTGAAAGTATGCCTCACAGAGCAGTTGGAAGTGGCATATATTGGTAATGTAATTGGGGCCTATATCTTGTGGACGGAGTGGAAAATTGGCTAGCACATCTCGATAAAATTTTGAACCGAAGCGGATTGAAGCCCGGGCTAGGTGATCTGCAAAACTACAACCTCTCCTTCCGAGGGGTGGGTGGACATTCTTTGCCGTGGACCCTCCAATGGATGCTATTTTCTTGGCTAAAGCGCCTACGGTCAGACCAAAGGTTGTTTAATTGAGTCTCGGTGACACCGGAAGGAGCCAGCCACTCATACACTTGTTTGGCCATCTACAAAAGATATATAAATCCGGTTCAAAGAAGTATGGCGGGATAAAGAGAGAACCGGTGTACAATGTTAAACCGGAGTTTTATGAAGCGACAGTATCTGCTACAGAAATTCTAACGGTTCAACAAGAGGGCTAATGGTGTGTACCGGCTTATGGAATTTTTTCTATGTTAAGTTAAACCGCTTGGCCTAAGGTCTAAATATCGAAAGCAATGAAGGTTGCAAACGGCTAAGTATGCAGAAACAGGTTTCACAAGTTTTTTCTACAACGAAGGATCTAACGCCAGATCGGAAAATAAGAAAAATATTCAAAAAAGGAAGACAGCAGAGCAGTATTGATGCAATGAGCAGAGATGATGCACTAGACTCTTGGATGCACGCACGAGACTACAGGCGGAGCATAAAAGTTCTTGCTAATCAAGCACAAAAGTATCACAGATATATTCAAGAATCTGCTATAAGAACAAGTTCATGGAGTACGGCAAGGACAGAAACCCTAGAATGGATCTAGGTCAAAAGGGAACTGAGGACCTACCTCAGTCAAGGAGAGGCGAAGGAATCTGCGTTTTCTCCGCGTTCAGTCGATGCAGCGGCCCAAGACGGTCAGAGAGGTCGACGGCGGCGGCGGAGCTCTGAGGCCAGCGACGCGAAGAAGACGAAGAGAAAGGGGATGAAGGGAAAAGAAGGGATGACCCTTCTGGCCTATTTATAAGGCAGGATCCCTGTGTCAGGCGCGGGAATCAAGGAACCGTAACCCTAGAAAGCGGAGCTCTCGCCTTGATTATTGCGGATCTACTAAAACAAAGAAGATATCACGGATGCTATCTTTCTGAGGACGTCAGACCGGTTTACAACATTGGAGAAAGTGACATCACGGCGGTTCAACGATTTTAAGAAGGTATCGAAGATAAAGGTTTTTTCTCAAGGATTGACGTGAACCTGTTCAAATCAATCTGGGGCCTAATGTTGGGGATGTTACTACTGGGCGTAAACCGGCCTATCTGGGCCGGGTTAACTTCATCAGTAGTTCAATAGTGTAAAATCCCAGGAGGCATGAGTGTAAGGGCCCAAGGCACGTAGTCGGTTCAGAGCACATGGCGTAAACCGCCCGATGTATAACTTGTATTGTAAGTCAGGAATAGAAAGAGACCAACCCGGATACGAATATGAACCGGAGGTGGGGACTCTCTGAGCCGACGGGCGTCACCCGTGTATATAAGGGGACGACCCGGGACGGTTCGAGGAGAGAGAACAACAACTCGAGGCCTAGGCGAAGCTGTTTGCTCCCTAGTCATCGAGACCACATCAATCCCATCACAAACTAGACGTAGGCTTTTACCTTCATCGAAGGGGCCGAACTAGTATAACTCCCGTGTCTTTGCGTCCGCTTTAAACCCCTCTAAGTTAACCCATAGCGATGGCTCCGCGACTAAGTCCTTTCATGAGGGCATCTGCCGTGACAAAACCACGACAGTCCACACGTTTAAGGTTTCGATGACAGTTATATTACGAGTTTATGAGTTTTGATATACCGAAGTTTGTTCGCAGTCCCGGATGTGATTACGGACATGACGAGGAGTCTCGAAATTGTCGATACATGAAGATTGATATATTGGAAGCCTATATTTGGATGTCGGAAGTGTTCCGGGTGAAATCGGGATTTTACCGGAGTACAGGGAGGTTGCCGGAACCCCCCGAGGGCTTATTGGGCCTACATGGGCCTTAGTGGAGAAGAGGAGAGGAGGCAAGGGCTGGGCTGCGCGCCCCTCCCCCCTAGTCCGAATAGGACAAGTAGAGGGGGGCGGCGCCCCCCTTTCCTTCCTCTCTCCCTCCTCCTTCCCCCCTTCTCCTAGTCCAACAAGGAAAGGAGGGAGTCCTACTCCCGGTGGGAGTAGGACTCCGCTTACGCCCTCCTTGGTCGGCCGCCTCCCCTTGGCTCCTTTATATACGGGGGCAGGGGGCACCTCTAGACACAACAATTGATCTCTTAGCCGTGTGCAGTGCCCCCCTCCACCATAGTCCTCGATAATATTGTAGCGGTGCTTAGGTGAAGCCCTGCGACGGCAGAACATCAAGATCTTCACCACGCCGTCGTGCTGACGGAACTCTTCCTCGACACTTTGCTGGATCGGAGTCCGGGGAACGTCATCGAGCTGAAGTGTGCTAGAACTCGGAGGTGCCGTAGTATCGGTGCTTGATCGGTCGGGCCGTGAAGACGTACGACTACATCAACCGCGTTATTCAAACGCTTCCGCTTTCGGTCTACGAGGGTACGTGGACAACACTCTCCCCTCGTTGCTATGCATCACCATGATCTTGCGTGTGCGTAGGAAATTTTTGAAATTACTCGTTCCCCAACAAAGTGGCATCCGAGCCTGGTTTTATGCGTAGATGTTTATGCACGAGTAGAACACAAGTGAGTTGTGGGCGATACAAGTCATACCGCTTACCGACATGTCATACTTTGGTTCGATGGTATTGTTGGATGAAGCGGACCGGACCGACATTACGCAGACGCTTACGCGAGACCGGTTCTCCCGACGTGCTTTGCACAGAGGTGGCTAGCGGGTGTCAGTTTCTCCAACTTTAGTTGAACCGAGTGTGGCTACGCCCGGTCCTTGCGAAGGTTTAAACATCACTAACTTGACGAACTATCGTTGTGGTTTTGATGCGTAGGTAAGAACGGTTCTTGCTCAGCCCGTAGCAGCCACGTAAAATTCGCAACAACAAAGTAGAGGACGTCTAACTTGTTTTTGCAGGGCATGTTGTGATGTGATATGGTCAAGACGTGATGCTATGTTTTATTGTATGAGATGATCATGTTTTGTAACCGAAGTTATCAGCAACTGGCAGGAGCCATATGGTTGTTGCTTTATTGTATGAAATGCAACGCATACATAATTGCTTTTACTTTATCACTAAGCGGTAGCGATAGTCGTAGAAGCAATAGATGGTGTAAACGACAATGATGCTACGATGGAGATCAAGGTGTCGCGCCGGTGACGATGGTGATCACGACGGTGCTTCGGAGATGGAGATCACAAGCACAAGATGATGATGGCCATACCATATCACTTATATTGATTGCATGTGATGTTTATCTTTTATGCATCTTATCTTACTTTGATTGACGGTAGCATTTTAAGATGATCTCTCACTAATTATCAAGAAGTGTTCTCCCTGAGTATGCACCGCTATGAAAGTTCTTCGTCTTTGAGACACCACGTGATGATCGGGTATGATAGGCTCTACGTTCAAATACAACGGGTGCAAAACAGTTGCACACGCAGAATACTCAGGTTAAACTTGACGAGCCTAGCATATAGAGATATGGCCTCAGAATACGGAGACCGAAAGGTCGAACGTGAATCATATAGTAGATATGATCAACATAGTGATGTTCACCATGGAAACTACTCCATCTCACGATCGGACATGGTTTAGTTGATTTGGCTCACATGATCACTTAGATGACTAGAGAGATGTCTGTCTATGTGGGAGTTCTTAAGTAATATGATTAATTGAACTTAAATTTATCATGAACTTAGTCCTGGTAGTATTCTGCAAATTATTTTGTAGATCAATAGCTTGCGTTGTTGCTTTCATATGTTTATTTTGATATGTTCCTAGAGAAAATTGTGTTGAAAGATGTTAATAGCAATAATGCAGATTGGATCCGTTATCTGAGGTTTATCCTCATTGCTGCACAGAAGAATTATGTCCTTAATGCACCGCTAGGTGACAGACCTATTGCAGGAGCAGATGCAGACTTTATGAACGTTTGGCTAGCTCAATATAATGACTACTTGATAGTTTAGTGCACCATGCTCAACGGCTTAGAATCGGGACTTCAAAGACGTTTTGAACGTCATGGACCATATGAGATGTTCCAGGAATTGAAGTTAATATTTCAAGCAAATACCCGAGTTGAGAGATATGAAGTCTCCAACAAGTTCTATAGCTAAAAGATGGAGGAGAATCGCTCAACTAGTGAGCATGTGCTCAGATTGTCCGGGTACTACAATCGCTTGAATCAAGTGGGAGTTAATCTTCCGGATAAGATAGTGATTGACAGAGTTCTCTAGTCACCATCACCAAGTTACTAGAACTTCGTGATGAACTATAGTATGCAAGGGATGACAAAATGATTCCCGAGCTCTTCGTGATGTTGAAATCGTGAAGGTAGAAATCAAGAAAAGAGCATCAAGTGTTGATGATCGACAAGACCACTAGTTTCAAGAAAAGGGCAAAGGGAAAGAAAGGGAACTTCAAGTAGAATGGCAAGCAATTTGTCACTCCCGCAAAGAAGCCCAAAGCTGGACCAAACCTGAAACTGAGTGCTTACACTTCAAAGGAAATGGTCACTGGAAACGGAAATGCCTTGAATATTTGGTGAATAAGAAGGATGGCAAAGTGAACAAGGGTATATTTGATATACATGTTATTGATGTGTGCCTTACTAGTGTTTATAGTAGCCCCTGAGTATTTGATACTTGTTCGGTTGCTAAGATTAGTAACTCGAAACAGGAGTTACATAATAAACAGAGGCTAGTTGAGGGGAAGTAACGATGAGTGTTGGAAGTAGTTCCAAGATTGATATGATCATCATAACACACTCCCTATACTTTTCGGGATTAGTGTTAAACCTAAATAAATGTTATTTAGTGTTTGTGTTGAGCATGAATATGATTTGATCATGTTTATTGCAATACGGTTATTCATTTGAAGTCAGAGAATAATTGTTGTTCTTCTTACATGAATAAAACCTTCAATGGTCATACACCCAATGAAAATATTTTATTGAATCTCGATCGTAGTGATACACATATTCATAATATTGATGCCAAAAGATGCAAAGTTAATAATGATAGTGCAACTTATTTGTGGCACTGCCGTTTGGGTCATATCGGTGTAAAGCGCATGAAGAAACTCCATAAAGATGGATTTTCGGAATCACTTGGTTATGAATCATTTGATGCTTGCGAACTATGCCTTTTGGGCAAGATGACTAAAACTCCGTTCTCCAGAACAATGGAACGAGCTTGTGACTTGTTGGAAATAATACATACTGATGTATGCAGACCAAAGAGTATTAAGGCTCGTGGCGGGTATCGTTATTTTCTGACCTTCATAGATGATTTGAGAAGATATGGGTATATCTACTTGATGAAACATAAGTCTGAAATAGTTGAAAGGTTCAAAGAATTTGAGAGTGAAGTGGAAAATCATTGTAACAAGAAAATAAAGTTTCTGCGATCTGATCGTGGAGATGAATATTTGAGTTATGAGTTTGGTCTTCAATTAAAACAATGTGGAATAGTTTCACAACTCACACCACCTGGAAGACCACAACATTATGGTGCGTCCGAACATCATAACCGCACTTTATTGGATATGGTGCGATCTATGATGTCTCTTACTGATGTACCACTATCATTTTGGGGTTATGCATTAGAGACAGCTGCATTCACGTTAAAAGGGCACCATCTAAATCCGTTGAGACGACACCCTATGAACCGTGGTTTAGCAAGAAACCTAAGCTATCGTTTCTTAAAGTTTGGGGTTGTGATGCTTAGGTGAAAAAGTTTCATCCTGATAAGCTCAAACCCAAATCGGAGAAATGCGTCTTCATAGAATACCCAAAGGAAACTGTTGGGTACACCTTCTATCACAGATCCGAAGGCAAAACATTCATTGCTAAGAATGGATCCTTTCTAGAGAAGGAGTTTCTCTCGAAAGAAGTGAATGGGAGGAAAGTAGAGCTTGATAAGGTAATTTGTACCTTCTCCCGAATTGGAAAGTAGTTCATCACAGAAATCAGTTCCAGTGATTCCTACACCAATTAGTGAGGAAGCTAATGATGATGATCATGAAACTTCTGATTAAGTTACTACAAAACCTCGTAGGTCTTCCAAAGTACAGTCCGCACCAGAGTGGTACGGTAATCCTGTTTTGGAAGTCATGTTACTAGACCATGATGAACCTACAAACTATGAGGAAGCGATGATGAGCCCGGATTCCATGAAATAGCTTGAGGCCATGAAATCTGAGATGGGATCCATGTATGAGAACAAAGTGTGGACTTTGGTGGAGTTACCCGATGATCGGCAAGCCATATTGTATAAATGGATCTTCAAGAGGAAGACAGACGCTGATATTAGTGTTACTATCTACAAAGCTCGACTTGTCGCAAAAGGGTTTTTGACAAGTTCAAGGTGTTGACTACAATGAGATTTTCTCAACTGTAGCGATGCTTAAGTCTGTCCGAAACATGTTAGAAATTGCCACATTTTATGAAATCTGGCAAATGGATGTCAAAAGTGCATTCCATAATGGTTTTCTTAAAGAAAAGTTGTATATGATGCAACCAGAAGGTTTTGTCAATCCTAAAGGTGCTAACAAAATGTACAAGCTCCAGCGATCCATCTATGGACTGGTGCAAGCATCTCAGAGTTGGAATATACGCTTTGATAAGTTGATCAAAGCATATAGTTTTATACAGACTTGCGGTGAAGCCTGTATTTACAATAAAGTGAGTGGGAGCACTACCGCCTTTCTGATAAATATATGTGAGTAACATATTGTTGATCAGAAATGATGTAGAAATTTTCTGTAAAGCATAAAGGAGTATTTGAAAGGAGTTCTTTGAAAGAAAGACCTCAGTAAAGCTACTTACATATTGAGCATCAAGATCTATTGAGATAGATCAAGACGCTTGATAAGTTTTTTCAGTAAGTACATACCTTGTCAAGATTTTGAAGTAGTTCAAAATGGAACAGTCAAAGAAAGAATTCTTGCCTGTGTTGCAAAGGTGTGAAATTGAGTAAGACTCAAATCCCGACCACGGCAGAAAATAGAAAAGAGAATGAAAGTCATTCCCTATGCCTCAGTCATAGGTTCTATAAAGTATGCCATGCTATGTACCAGACCTATTGTATACCTTGCTCTGAATTTGGCAAGGGAGTACAATAGTGATCTAGGAGTAGATCACTGGACATTGGTCAAGAATATCCTTAGTGAGGACTAAGGAAATATTTCTCAATTATGGAGGTGATAAAAAAGCCCGTCGTAAAGAGTTACATCGGTGCAAGCTGTTACACCGATCCAGATGACTCTAAGTCTTAATCTGGATGCATATTGAAAGTGGGAGCAATTAGCTAGAGTAGCTCCATGCATAGCATTGTAGACATAGAATATTTGCAAAATAAATACGCTCTGAATGTGACAGACCCATTGACTAAGCTTCTCTCACGAGCAAAACATGATCACACCTTAGTACTCTTTGGGTGTTAATCGCATAGCGATGTGAACTAGATTATTGACTCTAGTAAACCCTTTGGGTTTTGGTCACACGACGATGTAAACTATGGGTGTTAATCATATACTGATATGAATATTGGTGTTAAATCACATGGCGATGTGAACTAGATTATTGACTCTAGTGCAAGTGGGAGACTGAAGGAAATATGCCCTAGAGGCAATAATAAAGTTATTATTTATTTCCTTATTTCATGATAAATGTTTATTATTCATGGTAGAATTGTATTAACCGGAAACATAATACATGTGTGAATACATAGACAAACATAGTGTCACTAGTGTACCTCTACTTGACTAGCTTGTTGATCAAAGATGGTTGTGTTTCCTAGCCATAGACATGAGTTGTCATTTGATTAACGGGATCACATCATTAGAAGAATGATGTGATTGACAAACCCATTCCATTAGCTTAGCACTTGATCATTCAAGATGTTGCTATTGCTTTCTTCATGACTTATACATGTTTCTATGACTATGAGATTATGCAACTCCCATTTACCGGAGGAACACTTTGTGTGCTACCAAAGCGTCGAGCGTGGCGGGTGATTATAAAGGAGCTCTCTGAGGTGTCTCCGAAGGTACATGTTGAGTTGGCGTATTTCGAGATTAGGATTTGTTACTCCGATTGTCGAAGAGGTATCTCTGGGCCCTCTCGGTAATGCACATAACTATAAGCCTTGCAAGCAATGTAGCTAATGAGTTAGTTGCGGGATGATGCATTACGTAACGAGTAAAGATACTTGCTGGTAACGAGATTGAACTAGGTATTGAGATACCGACGATCGAATCTCGGGCAAGTAACATACCGATGACAAAGGGAACAACGTATGTTGTTATGCGTTTTGACCGATAAAGATCTTCGTAGAATATGTAGGAGCCAATATGAGCATCCAGGTTCCGCTATTGGTTATTGACCCGAAATGGTTCTCTGTCATGTCTACATAGTTCTCCAACCGTAGGGTCCGCACGCTTAAGGTTTCGATGACAGTTATATTATGAGTTTATGAGTTTTGATGTACCAAAGTTTGTTTGGAGTCCCTGATGTGATTACGGACGTGACGAGGAGTCTCGAAATGGTCGAGACATGAAGATTGATATATTGGAAGCCTATATTTGGATGTCGGAAGTGTTCCGGGTGAAATCGGGATTTTACCGGAGTACTGGGAGGTTACAGAAACCCCCCGGGGGCTTATTGGGCCTACATGGGCCTTAGTGGAGAAGAGGAGAGGAGGCATGGGCTGGGCCGCACGCCCCTCCCCCTAGTCCGAATAGGACAAGGAGAGGGGGGCGGCGCCCCCCTTTCCTTCCTCTCTCCCTCCTCCTTCCCCCCCTTCTCCTAGTCCAACAAGGAAAGGAGGGAGTCCTACTACCGGTGCGAGTAGGACTCCCCTTGGCGCGCCCCTCCTTGGCCGGCCTCCCCTCCCCCTTGGCTACTTTATATATGGGGGCAGGGGGGGCACCTATAGACACAACAATTGATCTCTTGATCTCTTAGCCGTGTGCGGTGCCCCCCTCCACCATAGTCCTCGATAATATTGTAGCGGTGCATAGGCGAAGCCCTGCGATGGTAGAACATCAAGATCGTCACCACGCCGTCGTGCTGACGGAACTCTTCCCCGGCACTTTGCTGGATCGGAGTCCGGGGAACGTCATCGAGCTGAACGTGTGCTAGAACTCGGAGGTGCCGTAGTTTCGGTGCTTGATCGGTCGGGCCGTGAAGACGTACGACTACATCAACCGCGTTATTCAAACGCTTCCGCTTTCGGTCTACGAGGGTACGTGGACAACACTCTCCCCTCTCGTTGCTATGCATCACCATGATCTTGCGTGTGCGTAGGAAAATTTTGAAATTACTACGTTCCCCAACATGTGCTAGGCGCGCCCCCTACCTCGTGGCTTCCTAGTTGAAGTCTTAACGTAGGGTCCAAGTCCTCTGGATCACGTTTGTTCCGAAAATCCGTTTGGACTCCGTTTGATATTCTTTTTCTGCGAAACTCTGAAATAGGCAAAAAAACAGCAATTTTGGGCTGGGCCTCCGGTTAATAGGTTAGTCCCAAAAATAATATAAAAGTGTATAATAAAGCCCAATAATGTCCAAAACAGAATATAACATAGCATGGAACAATAAAAAATTATAGATACGTTGGAGACGTATCAAGCATCCCCAAGCTTAATTCCTGCTCGTCCTCGAGTAGGTAAATGATAAAAACAGAATTTTAGATGTGGAATGCGACTAGGCATAATTTCAATGTAAATTTTTTTACCACTGTGGTATGAATATTCAGATCCGAAAGATTCAAGATAAAAGTTCAATATTGAAATAAAAATAATAATACTTCAAGCATACTAACTAAGCAATTATGTCCTCTCAAAATAACATGGCCAAAGTAAGTTCATCCCTACAAAATCATACAGTTTAGTCATGCTTAAGAATGCTCTCATCATGCACAACCCCGATGACAAGCCAAGCAATTGTTTCATACTTTAGTAATCTCAAACCTTTTCAGCCTTCACGCAATCCATGAGCGTGAGCCATGGATATAGCACTATGGGTGGAATAGAATATAATGATGGGGGTTATGTGGAGAAGACAAAAAAGGAGACAGTCTCACATCAACGAGGCTAATCAGTGAGCTATGGAGATGCCCATCGATTGATGTTAATGCAAGGAGTAGGGATTGCCATGCAATGGATGCACTAGAGCTATAAATATATGAAAGCTAAACAAAAGAAACTAAGTGGGTGTGCATCCAACTTGCTTGCTCACGAAGACCTAGGGCACTTGACGAGGCCCTTTGTTGGAATATACAAGCCAAGTTCTATAATGAAAAATTCCCACTAGTATATGAAAGTGACCAAACAATGGACTCTCTATCATGAAGATTATGGTGCTACTTTGAAGCACAAGTGTGGAAAAGGATAGCAGCATTGTCCCTTCTCTCTTTTTCTCTCATTTTTTTGGGCCTTCTCTTTTTTTATGGCCTTTCTCTCTTTTTTTATATTCCTCACTTGGGACAATGCTCTAGAAAATGATGATCATCACACTTCTATTTATTTACAACTCAATGATTACAACTCGATACTAGAACAAAGTATGACTCTATATGAATGCCTCCTGCGGTGTACCAGGATATGCAATGAACCAAGAGTGACATGTATGAAAGAATTATGAACGGTGGCTTTGCCACAAATACTATGTCAACTACATGATCATGCTAAGCAATATGACAATGATGAACGTGTCATGATAAACGGAACGGTGGAAAGTTGCATGGCAATATATCTCGTAATGGCTATGGAAATGCCATAATAGGTAGGTATGGTGGCTGTTTTGAGGAAGATATAAGGAGGTTTATGTGTGAAAGAGCGTATCATATCATGGGGTTTGGATGTACCGGCGAAGTTTGCACCAACTCTCAATGTGAGAAAGGGCAATGCACGGTACCGAAGAGGCTAGCAATGATGGAAGGGTGAGAGTGCGTATAATCCATGGACTCAACATTAGTCATAAAGAACTCACATACTTATCGAAAAAATCTACAAGTCATCAAAAACCAAGCACTACGCGCATGCTCCTAGGGGGATAGATTGGTAGGAAAAGACCATCGCCCGTCCTCGACCGCCACTCATAAGGAGGACAATCAAAGAACACCTCATGTTTCAAATTTGTTACATAACGTTTACCATACGTGCATGCTACGGGACTTGCAAACTTCAACACAAGTATTTCTAAAATTCACAACTACTCAACTAGCACAACTTTGATATCACTACCTCCATGTCTCAAAACAATCATCAAGTATCAAACTTCGCTTAGTATTCAACACACTTATAAGAAAGTATTTACTAGTCTTGAATACCTAGCATATTAGGATTATTTAAGCAAATTACCATGCTATTTAAGACTCTCAAAATAATCTAAGTGAAGCATGAGAGATCAATAGTTTCTATAAAACAAAAGTTACCACCGTGCTCTAAAAGATATAAGTGAAGTACTAGAGCAAAAACTATATAACTCAAAAGATATAAGTGAAGCACATAGAGTATTCTAATAATTTCCGAATCATGTGTGTCTCTCTCAAAAGGTGTGTACAGAAAGGATGATTGTGGTAAACTAAAAGCAAATACTCAAATCATACAAGACGCTCCAAGCAAAACACATATCATGTGGTGAATAAAAATATAGCTCCAAGTAAAGTTACCGATGGAAGTAGACGAAAGAGGGGATGCCTTCCGGGGCATCCCCAAGCTTTGGCTTTTAGGTGTCCTTAGATTATCTTGGGGGTGCCATGGGCATCCCCAAGCTTAGGCTCTTTGTACGTGCATCTAGTGCCCCTTAGTGATTTTGGTGTATTGAAGACTTATAGGTTAAGGGACTAATGTGTTTATGAGTGTACACAGGTCTATAAATCTATGAGGAGTTTGATATTTACAGAGAAAGTCCACCCCTAAAATGAAGTTCTTCGATGAAGACTTTGATATTCTGAAGACTTTCTGAAGACTTTGAAAGTGAAGAAATTGGTGTGACCTTGAAGACTTGGTATTCATTTGAGGAACATGAAGCATGAAGACTTTTGTTTTCGTAGTCTCGTTTTCTCTTTCTTGAGTCATAGGAAACACCGTACTGTTAAAGGGGGTCGAGGAAATACTAAGGAAAAATTTCCATGTGATGCTCAACTCAAAATCCTACACCTACCAATCCCATCGGGTGAAGCCTTTGGAAATCTCATACAGTTCAGTCAATTTCTTCAATGACAGAGACGAAGTTCTTCTGGTCTCTGAGGAATTTGTTCTGACTGAGGAGTTAGGAATTCGCCAGTGCGGATTGCCTACACAGTGAGGAACATGATAGCCCTGAGGAATTTGAGAGTCAAATTTCCGACCATTCTTGTATACTGGCCAGTTTGTCCCAAAATATCTTATCCACATAACGGTCATATCATTGAAGGGCATTTATGTCTTATCATGTCGGGCTGCTCCCTAGGCTATAAATAGCCGCCCCCTATAACCACTAGCTGGTTGGCTGCTCCGAGAGAACTTGACACTTCGTCATTTGAGAGCAACCCATCCTCCGAGGACTTTGAGCGAAAATCATCGAGTGAGGAAAAACCCAAAACCAAACCCCTACAAACCCAAAGTGATTGAGCATCATCGAGTGTGGAATTCAAGTCAACATCTGGTACTTGTCATTTCCTGGGACGGTCTTTGGTCTGTTGGTCCTCGAAGAAACAGAACTGCGTATCACTGTCTACTGCGGAAGCTGAGTACATTGCTGCTGGTTCTTCTTTGTGCTCAATTGCTGTGGATGAAGCAAACTCTCAAGGACTACGGCATCAACATGAAGAATGTGCCTCTCTACTGTGACAATGAGAGTGCCATCAAGATTGCTCACAAGCCAGTTCAGCACTCGAAGACAAAGCACATTCAGATTCGTCATCATTTTCTTCGTGATCATGTGTTGAAGGGAGACATCTTTATTGAGCATGTGAAGACTGAAGAACAGCTAGCCGATATCTTCACAAAGCCCTTGGATGAGAAGAGATTTAGCAAGTTGCGGCGTGAGCTAAATATCTTAGAATCTCCGAATGTTCCTTGAAAAGGACACTCACCCTAACACTTATGCAAAATTGATGACTTAGATGTGCAACACATGAAGAAACGTTTTTCTTCAATCAATGAAGAATAACACTCCAAGTGTGAAGAAATTAATGAAGAATTTGATTCTCAGAACCCTATGACAATTGTACGTGGTGTCTGAAATCATCATTCTTATACGGTGGGTCACGCCACCACCAAAGTTGAAAATCTTTAATTTGAGTTTTTCCTCGGTTTTGAAATTCTTCAGTTTTTCAAATTCTTCAACTTTGCAAAATCTTCACTGTTTTCGTTGCAATATATATATATGGGTTTATGTCCTCTACAGCATTCACTTATGGCTATTTCTTCAAGTTGCATTTTCTGCTAAGTGAATGTGATCGGACCCTTCCCCCTCTATGCTATACTCAACCCAATCTATTCACAAATTCTTCATGTTCGTTCTATTTGAAACTCGTTCAAAATCTTCACCGTGTCCTTGTCAGCTGAAGAAATTGCGAACGAAACTTTTAACTTATCTTATCAAAAAATTTGGGTTTGCCGCTCTATCCGTTCCGCTTCCTACGATAGACTTATCTATTCACCCACGATCTAACACGATCTCCACTTTTCAGTACGTGGGTGACACATGTCAAGCGAATGAGAAGGGTCAGGGGCACGTTCGTCCAAAATCTTCGGGCGAACAATTTTTCACCGTGACTATAAATACCCCCTCTCCTCTTCCTCACTTCCTTTACTCCGCTCGACCGCTCTATCTCTCTCGCTCGAGCTTCTCAAACCCTAGCGCCGCCGCTACTCCATCATCGCCGGTGAGGAAGAGCTTCACTGCCTCGACCTCGTCGCCGTCGTACTCTTGCCGACCGTGGAAATCTTCACTCTGTCGCCGCCGTAGCTGTCTTCCTCCACTGAGTTAGGGCGTGGGAGATCTGAACTGACGAACTTCTAATCTACACTTCTCAGTTCGTCGTGTTCTTTAGTTCGGGTAATTAAAAGTTACTTTTATTACTCGCTTTGATTCTCAAACCTTCCTGAAAATCTTCAAAGGTGTTTATTCTTCAAATCTTCACACATATGAACAGCTCAAACGAAATATGTTCTTGATTCGTTTCTCTAAGCAATGATTTTTCTTCAAGATTCCTCAATTATGTGGATCCTCGATCTATACGACTCTGGAACCTAAGACAAAGATCGCTTAGTGAAATTCTTGAAGGCTCATCTGGTCAAATTCCTCAAACTTGTTCTTTTTGAAAAACCTTCTGAGAACGCATATGACCTCTCCAAATTCATCGCAACTATACTATGTTCATAGGTACTCATGTCCACTGCTGAATCGCTAGGTTCTCATCAACTTAACTCATTTGCAGCGTTCCTCGAAGAAAAGTTGCACACTTCTTTGGAGAATTCGATTGTTCAAATTCCTCATCTGAAGAATATGGCTAACGGTAAGAAGCCATAGAAAGGATGAAAGGGGCCTGAGGTCATGACTGCTTTTGAAATACCTGAGGACATATATGCTGACTACTGCACACCTGATGAGGCTAAGTTTGGAAAGGAGAACAAAAATCAGCGCAAGGTGCGCATACAGAGGATTGAAAGGAGATGGGCAAGAGAATGGAGGGAGTACAGGTATGTTACTCCAAAGTACATGAAGATATTCGCTCTTAATCCTCCATGCCCAAGAGCTCCATTGGCACCGCCAAGAAGTCGACGCCACCAAAGATCAAGCGTGGTGAGGACTTTCTGAAGAATGGGCCAAGCGCCAAGCCAAGTTGGCAAGACAAGCCAAAGAACCAAGGAGGAAATTCAATGAAGACTCACATCGCTCTGCTGCCACTAAGGCCCCTGTCAAGCCTAGAAAATCAATGGCACAGAAGCCAGCGCATAAGCCAAGTGCTTCACCAACAGTGCCCTCACGGCCAAAATCCTCAGCAATGCCCTCACGGCCAAAATCTTCAATGCCCTCACGGCCAGTTCCTCATGCTGCTCCTGCTCCTCCCAAATCCTCAGCTCCCCTCCAAAGTCCTCAGCACCTGTGCATCTGGCCATGTGCCAAAGGACTGCATGCATCTCTATTGCCTCTGGTGTCTCAGCAAGTTCCTCAGCTGCACCAAATTCTTCATCAGGCCCCACTCTGCTGAAGAAAAAGGCAATGGCTGGTCAAGGTCCTCGGCCAAACCCGAAGAAGAAGCAGGTTGCCTTCCAAGTGCCATCTGATGATGAAGCTGATGATGATGAACTTGCAGAAATCATCAGAGACAGACAAGAAAGGGCTGCTAGAGCTAAAGGCACACCTGTGCCACTGCTTTTGGATCCAAGGGCGACCCTCGAGTACATTGATCTCTGGCACAAGGATCCAGAGACACCTATGCCTGATTTTCATTTGACTCCTGGCCAAACTCACATGCTGACCCATTTCATTTCTGAAGAGAAATGGAAATTTGAGAAGGCAAGGCAGATCAAGAAGGCTCAGTTCAGGAAAGAGAAGTTCCTGAGGAAAAATGTTGTCCGAATGACACCTGATGATCTCCTCAAGATCCAGTCTGAAATCAAGGCCCTCAGCGATGACTTTGATGCCTACTATGCTGATTGGCAAGGAGCCAAAGTCAGATTTGTAAACCTGACCAAGAAGTTCACAAATGTTGCAGCTTCAATGCAACAAGAAGTTCCTCAAGCTGGAGCCTCTGCTCAGCCTACTGAAGAACATGCCAGCACCGCTGATGATTTTCAGCCTGCTGAAGACAATGCTAGTTCCAAGGCTGATGACTCCATTCCAGCCGCTGAAGAAATTGCCAGGGCATCCACTAGTGGTGCGCCTAAAGAAACTGAAGAAGTCAGGGAAACTGCATCCGTTGCGCCTGCGGAAATTCAAACAAATTCCTCAGCTCCTCCTGCGCCTACACCAACTCCTATCCTTCCATCTGCATCAGATGTGAAGAAGACCAAGGCTGCAGAGCGAGCTGTAGTGAAGAAAAGGAAAGCATCAGCTGCTTCAAAATCTTCAGCTCCAAAGAAGATGAAGCCTATGACAAGCTCTTTTGAAAATCCGATCGATGCTGTTCCAATTTCCTCCGTTCCATCAAAGGACCTTGTTCCTTTTGGTGAAGAATATGAGATCCCTAGCGGATCTGATGAAGAAAATCACTCTGCTGCTTCGTTAGAGCAGATTGATGAAGAAATTGAAGTGGATGCGATCCCTTCTACTCCTGTCATTTCCTCTCCAATGCCTTAGTTCACAGCTGAAGAGGCTGGCGTTAAAGAAATTGAAGAAGATGAACAATGACTTTTGGGAGAGTCAGCATCCAAATTCCCCACTCTTCACTCCAATACAACAAATTCCTCAGTCCCCTGCACCAACAGTTCAAATGGGCTCTGAAGAAACTCATCCCACCTCGTTCGTGCATGAAGAAATTCCAGCCACTAGTCTTTGAAGAACACGATCTTTCTTGATCCTTTGAACACGCAGACTGCATATGAAGAGGAACCAGAAAATCCTCGACTGAAGAACACGAGATTGCGATTCCTGAGGTAGTGATGCAACTCACTGACACTCCACTGCCAAAGCCAAAGAATCCATTCTCAACGAAGCAAAAGTTCAAGGCTGAAGATTTCTTCGGCAAGCATGTATTCTTCACTGACTACAACCCATATGACTCTGCTCGCATAAGGAAGAGGCGTTTCTGGACTGCTAGTCAAGCCAACTTCTATTCCTCTGTGCTATTCAACAAAGACAAAGTCTTCGATCATGCACATATTCCTCACGTGGACATGGAATCTCTGCCAGGCTTCGAGCCAGTCCTTAGTATTCTTTACGATGCTGGATTGCTGAATTTCTGCACTGACATCTGTGATTGGAAAGAAGAACTCATTCTTCAATTCTATGCGACGCTGCACATCACCAGAGATTCTGAAGATGTGAACTCATGGGTACTAGACTGGATGTCGGAAAATACTCACTACAAGGCACCAGCAACTGAATTGCTTCGTGCCCTCCCACTCAGTCCTCCCCTTGATGGTGCTCGTTGCATCTACTGGCCGAACTGAGCTTACAAATCACTACATGCAAGTTCCGATGAAGTCTTTGAAGCCGTGGCTGGCCCCACGAACCAAATTCCTCGTCAAGGAATTACTATATGTGCCTCGGACTGTCTATCGCATTACAGCGAAGACAATGAGTCCTATCAAAGGCCACGACTCAAATGATGAAGAAGTCGTTGGCATCATGAAGAATATGCTTTTCAATATCATTCATGGCGTTCCCGTCAACTTCCATGATTTCTTCATGACGACTCTGGCAAACATTGCTATGTCACCTTTTGAGCTGAAGCCTTATGCACCATGGATTATGAGGTTCATCAGGTCAAGGTCTTCACTCAATTAAAAGGCTGATACTCTGAACCACTGCGGCTACTTGCCTCCAATTGAAGTCCTCAAACGGACATTTTCCTCAGCAGATGAAAAAGTCAAGGCAACTGCTGTGATAGATGAAGGCATTCGTCCATTGGATGGTCAATGATGACTCTGCCACACATGACTCTGCCGCCAACACCTTTACCAAGCAAAATCCTCAAGCCACAGCACCTAGGGTGATGACTGATCGTGAGTTACTCCTCAGTATTCATCAGAAGGTTGATCGGAATCATAAATGGGTCAAGCGTCAGTTTGGTTCAATTCTTCACAACATGACCTCAACACACAATGCAGTGAAGAAAAACCAATACTACCTCCATGAAACCTTCAACAGTACCTGGGTTGTTCTATCTCATCTCTACAACGCAGAAGAGCTGAAGAACATGGGTCTCAAAGAAGAATTTGACTCGTCTGCACCTCGACCGAAGAAATTCAAGAAGGTCAAGGTTCCTTCCTTGGTGCCCAGCTCCTATTCTTCATCGCGTGACACTGATGAAAATGAAGACTTGGACGACACTGTGGCAGGCCCTACTACGACAGCCGACCCTGACAACTCTGGCGCTCCTCCATCAACTTGATATTCTTCAGGAGCGTTAGTCCTCAGTTTCGATCCTTTTGGTCATTCAATAACAAAGGGGGAGAAATTTGAGTTAGTCTTCAAGCGGGTCTATTATATGGGCGTTTTTTTTGCTAAGTTACAACTCTCGTTCTTCTGAAACTTTTATTGGATCGAGTTGTAATCTTAAACCCGATGGTGCTCTGATACTTTCGATGTGTTCCTCTGCATGTTTATTCTTCGTTATGTGTTAATACACGCATGCTGAATTACATCACCACCATATTTCATCATGCATTTCAAATTCTTCATATTATATGTCAAATGCGTGTATGAATTACAAGATATAGGGGGAGATCTCCATGATTCAACTCTTCAAATGTGCAATGCCTCAAAAGAAAATTACTCACTATGCACATCTTCAGGGGGAGTTCTTCTATATCTTGCAATCAAATTCCTCAATATCAGTATTTACACTTCATATGTTTATCCCCGTTGAAAACTTAACCTATATTGTCATCAATCACCGAAAAGGGGGAGATTGTAAGTGCATCTAGTGCCCTTAGTGATTTTGGTGTATTGAAGACTTATAGGTTAAGGGACTAATGTGTTTATGAGTGTACACAGGTCTATAAGTCTATGAGGAGTTTGATATTTACAGAGAAAGTCCACCCCTAAAAATGAAGTTCTTCGACTGAAGACTTTGGTATTCTGAAGACTTTCTGAAGACTTTGAAAGTAAAGAAATTGGTGTGACCTTGAAGACTTGGTATTCATTTCAGGAACATGAAGCGTGAAGACTTTTGTTGTCGTAGTTTCTTTTTCTATTCTTGAGTCATAGGAAACACCGTACTGTTAAAGGGGGTTGAGGAAATACTAAGGAAAAATTTCCATGTGATGCTCAACTCAAAATCCTACACCTACCAATCCCTTCGAGTGAAGCCTTTGGAAATCTCATACAGATTCGGTCAATTTCCTCGATGTAGAGACGAAGTTCTTCTGGTCTCTGAGGAATTTGTTCTGATTGAGGAGTTAGGAATTCGCCAGTGCGGATTGCCTACACAGTGAGGAACATGATAGCCCTGAGGAATTTGAGAGTCAAATTTCCGACCGTTGCTGTGCTGCACGCCAGCTGTCCCAAAATATCTTATCCACCTAACGGTCATATCATTGAAGGGCATTTATGTCTTATCATGTCGGGCTGCTCCCTAGGCTTGAAATAGCCGCCCCCTACAACCACTAGCTGGTTGGCTGCTCCGAGAGAACTTGACACTTCGTCATTTGAGAGCAACCCATCCTCCGAGGACTTTGAGCGAAAATCATCGAGTGAGGAAAAACCCAACCAAACCCCTACAAACCCAAAGTGATTGAGCATCACTGAAGAGATTGATCCTGCGTGGATCCGATGCTTGTTACCTCTGAAGACTATGCTTCTTCCAGACGGTTAGGCATCATGGTCTAGAGCATCCAAGAGGAATTGTGGATCGCCGAGTGACCGAGTCTGTGAAGGTTTGGAAGTCGCCTGAAGACTTACCACGAGTGATTGGACGAGGTCTGTGTGTGACCGTAGTTCAAGGAGAATACGGTGAGGACTTGGTGTCCTGAGCTGCGAGCTCGGCCGATCGGGTGTCCGGACTGTGTGTCCTCGAGTTTAAATACTCAGCCGCTCCAACCAGACGTACAACCGACATGTTAGCTTGGAACTGGTCTACCAAATCATTGTCTTCACCAATCTTACTGGTTCTATTTCCTCAACTCTTTCATTTCCTCATTACTGTGTTAAGTGTTTGTTCATATCTGTGTTTGAAGACTTTGACTGGAGACTTTCTCAATTTCCTCAGTTCAATTTCTTCAGTCTGTTTGTCTTCATCTTGTGTTATCCTGTGTTTACGTTTTCTGTACTCTGTGATTGTCTTCATTTCATCATGATGACCATGCTTGTATTCTGTTATGCTTACTTCTGAGTACTTATTCCGCTGCAAGTAGTTCTTCACTTAGGAATTTCCTCACCGACAAATTCCTCAGTGAAGAATTCATAAAAATCGCCTATTCACCCCCCTCTAGTCGACATAACGCACTTTCAATTGGTATCAGAGCAAGGTACTCCCTTGTTCTGTGTGATTTTGGTTTAAATACCTGGAGTTTTAGCTATGTCGACCGCAGGTATGAAGAAAGTGACATGCCCTATCTTTGACGGTCATGATTATCCCAAGTGGAAGGCCATGATGAGGAAGCGCCTCATGGAAATGGACATCGAGCTGTGGACCGTCACTGAGATTGGTCTTACTGATCTATGCAAGACGGCGAATGCAGATGATATTCGCAAGTACACTCGACTTGACATCATGGCGAAGGACATCATCTGTTCCTGCCTATCCAGAGATGAATTCAAGCGCATTATGCATCTTTGCAATGCGAAGCTTATCTGGGACCGAATCTCTGACGTCTATGAAGGTCATCGAACCCGTCATGATCCTTGGTTTGAGTATTTCAAAGAATCACTCAAAACAATGACTTTCGAACCAGAATCATCATCTTCTGCACCATGTCTCATGCAAAAGGTGCTCAGGTAACCAAATGTTCCTCATCTGAGTCTAGTGATGATGAATCTGATGATGATTTTGAACCTAGCTATACCAAGCTTGTTTGTATTACCACCAAACAACAACATGCCTTGTAAATGTTCAAAACATGTTAGGTAAAAGTGATGATATGTTGAGTGAAGAAATGGATCGCACTAAAGCCCAGACTGAAAATCTTCAGAGACTTCAGTCTAGGTTTGACAGCCTTCAAGGTCATCATAACACTCTCTTATCTGATCATGAGAAGCTTTCTTATGAATTTCTTCAAAGAAAGCAAGATCTTGAGAAGCTAAGAGTGAGTTATGAAGATCTTTAGAAGGAGCGCGGTTCATTACTTGCTCAACAAATCAGCGCTTCTCAGGAAGAATTTGTTCCTCCATGCTTAAAGTGCATTGAACGTGAATCTGCTAATTCTTCACCTGAATGTTCAAATGCTTCAATTTTTACAAATTCTTCACCTGCCTCTGCTATCACTAATTGCTCATCTAAGGACATTGCTAGTATCACTGACGATGTAGGGCTGAAGGAATTGTACATGAAAGGCATGTTCAAAAGCCTCAAAGGGCATCAGACTCTTTGTGATGTGCTTAAAAAGCAGATCCTCAACAAAAACCCTAGGAAAGAGGGTATTGCCTTTGAGAGGAAACTCAATGTCGATGGTACATATTGGAAGCTTTGGCAGTACCCCAAAACCTCATGGGTTGCTGCAAAGGGACCTCCAGTTGATCCATCTAACTTATCTCGCTTTACATGTGAATCTCCTCATTCTTCTGATGAGTCATTTGACTCCAACTATAAACTGTTCAAAAATCAGAATGGTGAAGTATTTGCTAGATATGGTGGCACTAACTGCAGGAATGGTTCTCCTATGAAGAAAATCTAGGTTCCCAAGAAGTGCCTTGAAAGTCTTCAGGTGAATGTCCTCATGACACCACCTGTGAAGAATAGGAACCCCAGGTCAAACTATTCATATGGACCAAATTCTTCATATGGATCCAAGTCCTCATACGGACCAAAGTCCTCACGTGGATCAAATTCCTCAATATGATCAAAGTCCTCATATGATTATCATCGTGCTAACAACTCTGTTTCGCAGGGTAGAGCTAAGGGCTATGAATATGTGCATTATTCTTCAAACCATTATGTTCATAAGTCCTCGAAGAATTTCTCTGCTTATTCATATGCTTACCATAACCCCTCTTATGTGAAACGAAATGGATTGGCCTCTATGCCACCATTCTCATATGGAGCTCGCAGAGTGATGAACTCTTTGCCACCCCTTCAGATGTGGGTGGTGAAGAAAAAGAACTAATTTCCTCTGCAGGGTCAGGTCTCCAGACGTACTTTAACATCTGAAGAATTTGCTGGGGGCCTGACAAAAATGCCTGAAAGGACGCAGGCTAATCATGAAGAAATGAACTTTCATTTCACACGTCCTCATACTGCTATATCTTTTTTATTGGTTGATGAAATTCATCTGATGAAATTGATATCATATTCTTCACTAATGAAGTATATGAGATCGTAAGTTGCACTATTCATCTGCAGGATGATCAACCCAAAGCCAATGAGTGGGTCCTCGATAGTGGATGTACAAATCACATGATTGGTGACAAGAACCTATTGATGGGTGCTCCCTTATCACCGTCACATCTGAAGCATATCATCTTTGCTGACAAAGGCAAAAGTCAGGTATTGGGTCTTGGTAAGGTTGCAATCTCTAAGGACATACACATGGACAAAGTCATGCTTGTTGAGTCCTTAGGATACAACCTCATGTCGGTCTCAATGCTTTGTGATCTTGATATGGTTGTTGTTTTTGGAAAGTATCATTGTGTTGTGATTATGGAAGCTGACAATTCCAAAGTCTTCGAAGGCTTTAGGAGAGGAGACTTGTATATTGTTGATTTCTCTACAGGACCACAACCAGCCATGTGTCTACTTGCAAAAGCTTCAGAAGGCTGGCTATGGCATCGACGACTTGGTCATGCAGGCATGAGGAATTTGCACACGCTTGTGAAGAAGAAGCATGTCATTGGCATTGAGAATGTCAAATTCCTCAAGGATCACTTGTGTGGAGCCTGTGAAGCTGGAAAAATGACCAAGGCCAAGCATCCAGCGAAGACTATCATGACCACTACTCGTCCATTCGAATTGCTTCACATGGACCTCTTTGGTCCTAATCATTACTCAACAGTCACTAATGATGCATCTCTATATGGCTTTGTTATCGTTGATGATTACTCTCGTTATACATGGGTACACATTGTTACTTACAAACATGAAGTGCAGGAAGTCTTCAAACGATTTTCCTCGAGGGCTTCAACCAACTTTGGTGTGAAGATCAAACACATCAGGAGTGACAATGGAACTGAGTTCAAGAATTCCGGTCTTGATGACTATCTTGATGAACTTGGTATTACTCATGAGTTATCTGCTCCCTATACTCCTCGGCAAAATGGCGTCGTGGGCGCAAGAACAGAACTCTTGTTGAGATGGCTCGCACTATGCTTGATGAATACAAAAGCATATAAATCGTTTTGGATTGATGCAATTGATACCGCGTGCCACATCATCAACAGAGTATATCTTCACAAATTCTTCAAGAAGACTGCCTATGAACTCCTCAACGACAAGAAACCCAATGTGAGTTATTTCAAAGTCTTGATTGCTAAATGTTGGATTAGAGATCCTCATCATAATGCTAAATTTGCACCGAAAGCACATGAAGGTTTTATGCTTGGTTACGGAAAGGACTCGCACACCTACAGAGTCTTCAACAATGATCTTTACAAGATTGTTGAAACTGTAGATGTGCGGTTTGATGAAACTAATGGCTCGCAAAGAGAGCACCTACCTTCTGTGATAGATGAACCAACACCTGAGGAATCTATCAAGTTCAAGGCAACTGAGGATGTAATTCCTACTAAAGAATCTGCTGAAGAATTCATTCCAGAACGCGAAGAACGTCGAGCTGATGCACCTGAGGATAATGCTGAAGAAAATGGTCTTTGAAGAAAATGCTGATCAAATTCCTTGGCGACAACCAGCTCATCCTCGCGTTGCAAAAGAAGTGCAAGTTGACAAGATCATCGATGACATTGAAGCACCGGGTCCTCTCACACGCTCAAAAGCTTCACATTTATCTAACTTTTGTGGGCACTATGCTTTTGTCTCTATCACAGAGCCCACTAAGGTAGATGAAGCATTTACGGAGCACGAGTGGATTCAGGCCATGCAAGAAGAATTACATCAGTTCTAGCTCAACAATGTAAGGAGGCGGTCAAACGTCCGAGATCCTCGGAAGCATAATATCATTGGCACAAAGTGGATCTACCGCAACAAGCAAGATGAAAATGGCCTTGTGGTGAGGAATAAAGGCCTGACTTGTAGCTCAAGGCTACACACAGGTTGAAGGAATTGATTTCGATGAAACTTTTGCACCTGTTGCTAGACTTGAGGCTATTACATATTACTTGCTTATGGTAACCATCATAATATCACTTTATATCAAATGGATGTGAAAAGTGCATTCCTCAACGGTAAGCTTGAGGAAGAAGTATATGTTGCTCAACCCCCAGGTTTTGAAGATCCAAAGAATCCCGACAAAGTCTTGAGACTCAACAAGGCCCTCTATGGCCTCAAAGCAGGCCCCAGGCGTGGTATGATACTTTGAAGGAATTCTTCGTGAAGAATGGCTTCACACCGGTTCACTCGACCCTACTCTCTTTACTAAATCTTATGATGGTGAACTGTTTGTGTGCCAAATATCGTTGATGATATTATCTTTGGCTGTCTTGACCAACGTTATAGTGATGAATTTGCCTATATGATGAGTGAAGAATATCAAATGTCTATGATGGGAGAGTTGAAATTCTTCTTAGGTCTTCAAATTAAATCAACAACACAATGGCATATTCATATCTCGGAGAAATACCTCAAGGATGTTACGAGGAAATTCGCATGCAAGATTGCAAAGGCGTCAAAATTTCTATGCCCACAAATGGCCATCTATGCCTTGATGAAAATGGTATTGACTTGATCACAAGGTATACCGCTCCATGATTGGTTCTTTATTGTACTTATGTGCATCTAGGCCAGATATAATGCTTAGTGTTTGCATGTGTGCCCGATTTCAAGCTACAGAAGGAATCACACCATAAGGCTGTGAAGCATATTCTTCGATATTTAGCCCACACACCAACACTAGGATTATGGTACCCCAAGAGCTCTGCTTTTGATCTCACTGGATATTCTGACTCTGACTATGCTGGTGATCGTGTGGACCTCAAGTCAACATCTGGTACTTGTCATTTCCTCGGACGATCTTTGGTCCATTGGTCCTCGAAGAAACATAACTTCATTATCCTTTGTCTCTGCGGAAGCTGAGTACATTGTCTTTGGTTCTTGTTGTGCTCAATTGCGTGGATGAAGCAAACTCTCAAGGACTACGGCATCAACGTGAAGAATGTGCCTCTCTCTTTGTGACAATGAGAGTGCCATCAAGATTGCTCACAACCCAGTTCAGCAATCGAAGACAAAGCACATTCAGATTCGTCATCATTTTCTTCGTGATCATGTGTTGAAGGGCGACATCTTTATTGAGCATGTGAAAACAGAAGAACAGCTAGCCGATATCTTCACAAAGCCCTTTGATGAGAAGAGATTTAGCAAGTTGCGGTGTGAGCTAAATATCTTAGAATCTTCGAATGTTCTTTGAAAAGGACACTCACCCTAACACTTATGCAAAATTGATGACTTAGATGTGCAACACATGAAGAAACGTTTTCTTCAATCAATGAAGAATAACACTCTAAGTGTGAAGAAATTAATGAAGAATTTGATTCTCGTAACCCTCGACAATTGTACACGGTGTCTGAAATCATCATTCTTATACTGATTAGTCACGCCACCACCAAAGTTGAAAATCTTCAATTTGAGTTTTTCCTTAGTTTTGAAATTCTTCAGTTTTTCAAATTCTTCAACTTTGCAAAATCTTCACTGTTTTCGTCGTTTTTCTTCATTGGATATATATATATATATATATATATATATATATATATATATGTGTTTATATAAATCTCTGACATTCACTTATGGCTATTTCTTCAAGTTGCATTTTTTGCTAAGTGAATGTGATCGGACCCTTCCCCCTCTATGCAATACTCAACCCAATCTATTCTCAAATTCTTCATGTGCGTTCTATTTGAAACTTGTTCAAAATCTTCAATGTGTCCTTGTCAGCTGAAGAAATTGCGAACGAAACTTTTAACTTATCTTATCAAAATTTTCGGGTTTGCCGCTCTATCCGTTCCGCTTCATACGATAGACTTATCTATTCACCCACGATCTAACACGATCTCCACTTTTCAGTACGTGGGTGACACATGTCAAGCGGATGAGAAGGGTCGAGGCACGTTAAGTCCAAAATCTTGAGGCGAACAGTTTTTCACCGTGACTATAAATACCCCTCTCCCTTCCTCACTTCCTTTACTCCGTTCGACCGCTCTCTCTCTCGCTTGAGCTTCTCAAACCCTAGCGCCGCCGCTACTCCATCATCGCTGGTGAGGAAGAGCTTCACTACCTCGACCTCGTCGCCGTCGTACTCACGCCGACCGTGGAAATCTTCACTCCGCCGCCGCCGTAGTTGTCTTCCTCCGTGGAGTTAGGGTGTGGGAGATCTGAACTGACGAACTTGTAATCTACACTTCTCGGTTCGTCGTGTTCTTCAGTTCGGGTAATTAAAAGTTACTTTTATTACTCACTTTGATTCGCAAACCTTCCTGAAAATCTTCAAAGGTGTTTATTCTTCAAATCTTGACACATATGAACACCTCAAACGAAATATGTTCTTGATTCGTTTCTCTAAGCAATGATTTTTCTTCAAGATTCCTCAATTGTGTGGATCCTCGATCTATACAACTCTGGAACCTAAGACAAAGATCGCTTAGTGAAATTCTTCAAGGCTCATCTGGTCAAATTCCTCAAACTTGTTCTTTTGAAAAACCTTACGAGAACGCATATGACCTCTCCAAATTCCTCGCAACTATACTCATTCACAGGTACTCATGTCCATTCTTTGAATCACTAGGTTCTCATCAACTTAACTCATTTGCAGCGTTCCTCGAAGAAAAGTTGCACACTTCTTCAGATAATTCGATTGTTCAAATTCCTCATCTGAAGAATATGGCTGACGGTAAGAAGCCACAGAAAGGAGGAAAGAGGCCTAAGGTCATGACTGCTTTTGAAATACCTAAGGACATATATTGTAACATCCCAAATTTTCAATTTGGAATGTTATACATTAGATCATCATGCATATCATATTTTCTCGCATTTTCCGATCCTAGGAAATTTCACGCAACTCAAGGACCCTCGGAGAGAGTTGGAAGTTTCATTATTTTCATATTTGGGATTTCTCAAATTTTGGAAATAGGATCATTGGATTTATTTAATTATCTTCATAAAGTTTTTCCTATAAAAAAATCTCAAGAGAGGGAATAATATGACTTTCCCAATATTTAGGAAAAATGAAGATATATAAATAAATCAAAATTTGGTTTTTGAAAGATTTATTTTGCTTAGGCAAAAATGAGCATTTTAAAATTTATTTGCATGTTTGCTGTTTTTAAAGTTCATTTTGTTCGACTCATTTTTAGGAGTCGGAGAAAATTTGTTTTATTTAATTTGGAATTCATTTGGTATTTTTTAATTCGTTTTGGTTTAATTTTATTTTCAAAAAAAAATATTCGCGCCCCCCCCTGGGCCAAGGCCCAGCCGGCCCAGCCAGCCAGGCCCCGGCCCAGCCAGCCTCCCCGGCCCATCTCCCCTTCCCCCTCGCGCCTTGCGCCCAGAGGAATCCCGCCGCCACTTGCCCGCCCGACTCGGCTCGGACACGCCGAACCCCGCCCGCCGTGCCCCCTCCCCCACGGAGCCCCCTCCTATTTAACCGCCACCCCCTCTCTCCTCACATCACCCCGCCGCCCTCATCCGAGCCGCCGTCGCCAGGACGCCCTTGCCGCCGTCGCCCTAAATCGCCGAACACGCCGCCGTCACCCGAGCCTCGCCGACCCGCCGCCACCGCCGACCCGCCCGACCAGCGGAGCCCGGAACCCCGCCGGCGAGAGCCACCGGAGGTAGCCGCCCCGCGCCCGATCCGATCCGGTTTTCCCTAGAAAACCCGGTCCGGTTTTTTTTTTGCAAAGTTCGGTTTTTTTTAAAAACCTAGATTGGTTTTATTTTTATTGGTTTTCTTAGTTAACGAACGTTCACCGACCCGTTCGTTTAAATGAACGTGTTCGTTGGACTAGTTCTGTTAACGAACGTCCGTTATTTAATCCGTTCGTCGTTTTCTTTTAAATCGGATTTAATTCGTTAATTTTCAGATTCGATTTCTGATCCGATTTTCAAATCTGTTTTATTTCTTGCTCGTTTATCGAATCGGGTGATTCAAGCGCTGGAGTTTAAGAACGAAACCGCCGTTCGACTAACCTACTTTCACAGAGTTTTGCTACTGTGAAATTTTGACTTAATTTCAGATTGCTAAACCGAGTCGTTCTCTCTCGAGTTCCGACTTTCGATGCTTTATTTGATTCGATTCTTTTGCAACCAGGGTTCTTAAGTTGAACTATCTGGTTAGATCTTTTCGAGATGTCCCTGTGCATTAGATGAGTACTTATTGCATGCTTGTTGTTTGTCTGCGTTAGATCACCCGGAGTGCGCCGCTTGTTACTTCGAATCTCTAGGACTCGCGGATCATCAGCAAGGCAAGTAACACTTTGATCATACCTTTTCTACTACCCAGTTTTATTGCATTAGATCAAACCCTCAAACACTTGCATGATTAGGATCTAATCAAATTGTGGGATGGGAAGTAGATTGAGGTAGTACCTATTACCTGTTTACTTATGAAACCTTGGGAGTTACTTCTACGTTTGCTTGATTATGCCATGCTATGCTAGTAGACGTGGATTGGGTGAGTGAATATCCATGACAGATGTGAGATTGTTAATTAATGGTTTATCTAAGGTGGCAACCTAAACACACATCTGGGTGGACTGAGGCACCTGGTTTCTATCGAGGACTTGCCTGTATTTCTTCGGACCGCCACCCAGGCTCTAAGGGATCATAAGATTATTCAAACTAGAAACTTCCGTGTGCAGCCACAAGCCAATTATGGGCTCTGGCATAGTTGACTAAGTTGTGCGAACTCTTACGGGTAGGCTAGCTGATGTAGGGGATGTAGGTTGGTACGGTCTACCCACATGTAAGGTGCTAAGCGCTTACGAAAGACTATGTCTCGGTCATCCGCTTTCTCAAACACCATGTAGTCACGAGAACCAAGCGGAGGCGATCGAGTCTTGTGGGGAAAAGTCATGAAACCTCTGCGAGTGTATAAACTAATCATGATTAGCCGTGTCCCCGGTTATGGGCGTTTTGAGTATCTAGTACTTGAATATCATGTGAATCTCAACATTTTACTTCAAATAAAATTTATTTGGTTTTTAATGAGTACTTTTTAATTGGGATTTAGGATGCTGTCAACCATTCTCAATGTTTAACAACCACCATGATAGTTAAATAAAATTATTCCTTTGATGTAGGGAAAAATCAGCTTTATGCAAAAATGTAACCGTAGAGCCTTACCACCAGCCAAATATGCATGTAGTATAGGCTTATTGCTTCTTTGTTCTCTATGTGTTACATTGCGGCATATTCCATGTCTTGACCGTTTTTGGGCTGCAACTTTTCATGTTGCGAGACTTTTCGCATTTACGACTAAGGTGTTAGGTTGTGGTTCTATACTCGGTGATGCCGTTGGAGTTGATGGACTCACTCGTTTTCCAAGCCTTCCATTGTTATTATTAGATGGCCTTAAGCCATATTATTGTATTAAGTTCCCTTGTGGACTGACGATGTAATAAGTGTGTGATTGCTACTCTGCTATAAATCCTTGAAATCTTGTGTGGTGTCGGCATTCTTGATCCGGGGATGACATCGAGCACGAGCGCTAGATCCATTCGGTCTGGTCGCATGACAGAGAATGGTATCGAGCACACGCCGACTATAGGACACGACCACTAAGATAAAGCCATAGATCACTATTCTCTTCCCATTTTCTAACTCCTCATCTTTTCTACTCTCTTTAGGATGACGGACGCGAAGATCAAGTACACCCAACCGGATGAAGGCACACCTTTTGGATTTCACTTGAAGGAAGTTACCAAGTACCTAAACATTGGATTACCAAGTTTCACCGGAACTTTCAACGCCACTCTGCCTGAAGAGGAGCGCTGGAAGATTCACACTCACGTTCCAGAAGGACATTCGCCCCAATCACCAAGCCAATAGATAGTGTTTTCGATTGCACCAACTTGGAGTGCAGGAAAGAGCATGGCAGCTCACATCACCATGGGACGCATTGGAGAAGTTTATCAAGAAGACCTCAAGGACACAATCTACCAGATTTGCGGACGCCGAGACGACAAATGGGACGTCGTCAGCACTAAGAAGGATAGATCCATTGCAGCATTTATCCAGGAGTTAAACCAGCACATTCGGCGCCAGGAGAACCAGATGTGCAATGATATGTTGGAGTTGCAGAATGCAAAGGGAAGGATCATCGAGCTTGAAGAAGAACTAAAGACAACTCGCAAGGACTATATGGGCGAGATCGTAGCTACGGCAAGACACAATAACGATCTTAAGTGCGAGATTGAAGAACCGAAGAAGAAGTTGGCGCTTAGGAATGAAGACCAGTATGTCGATTGCCAGCGACTACATCAACATCGGCGACACCGATTCGGATCCAAGTGAACCCGACTTTGAAGACGAATTTGGAGCGGACATTATGGAGTCTTCCACGGTTCAAATTAGTAGAAGTCCCCCACATATTAGTAGTATTCCTCCATGTAAACATTATAGTACACGCACTTTTGCGATAGTTAGATCGTTGTAAGCCTTTGTTTGATTGAATGAAGTGATTTTGTGTGTATTTGCTCATGTGCATTTGGGTAGTGATTCCCCTTAGACCTCATTCTATTCTAAATTCTCATCTTTTCTAAACCCATCAGATGCCTCCGAGACGCGACCCCGGATTCGTTTTCCCGCCAGAGATCACCCAATTGATTCAGCAGCAGAATACCCTGATTCAAACATTGGTGCAGAACCAGGGCAACAACAACAACAACAACCCACCGCCACCACCACTGCGGATCATCCGACTCGTTTCCTTAGACTAAACCCGCCAGCAGTATTCCGATGCACCGAGCCAATTGTAGCGAGATGGTAGCTCCGCAAGATAGGAAGGAGCTAACCACTGCGGGATGCACGGATGGAGAAAGAGTGAAGTTTGCAGACATCAGCTTGAAGGACCCTTGGCAGACATGGTGGGAGAATTTCCACGACCACTTACCACCTGTAGACAACCGCTCACATGGGATCAATTTCAGCAAGCTTTTCGCTTGCCCATGTTTCAGCAGGAGCTATGGCCGGGAAGAAGCGTGAGTTTCGCAACTTCGCCAAGGAGGAAGGACTGTTGGCGATGCGTGGATGATTTTAGCAAATTAGCACGTTATGCCCCGGATAGCGTTACTCTTGATGCGACTAAGCGGAGAAGTTTCTAGAAGGACTGAATGATGAGTTCAAGATGCCGTTGATGGTAGCCGGTTTCAATAACTACCAGGAGTTAGTAGACCGAGCCCTCATGATTGAAGGAAAGCAAGACAAATTGAGAACTGCAAGCGGAAGTATGGGCAAGGGAAGTATAACTGGAGCTCAGCAGAAACCTCGTCATACCCTAAGTCAGAATTCAGTTTCAACATACCCATGGAGGAGGTAATTCGCATAACCATAATGGCACCAAGAATGGGACTGGGAATGGAGGAAGTAATGGACAGAATCGCACCAACCCGTCAACACCATCCAAAGTAGACCTGAGTCATATTACTTGCTTTAAGTGCCGCAAGACTGGGCATTATGCCAATGACTGTCCAGAAGGCCAGAATGGAAATGGCAATGGAAGCTCTGGAAAGAAGCCCAACCATTTCAATAGAGGACAGGTGAACCACCTTGAAGTGGAGGAGGTTGAAGATCAGCCCGATGCGATGTCGGTAAGTTTTTGGTTAAGTCATTTACTGCGGTTGTTCTTTTCGATCTTTGGTGCATCGCATTCATACATATCAAGGGATTTGTGGATAAGTACAAGTTACCAACCCAAGCCCTTAGGTCACCCATGCTAGTAACCTCACCCGGGCGAGTACATGGCTAGTAAATGGTGTGATCGATTGCCATTAAGGATTGGACACTATGTTTTCCCCTCGGACCTAATAGTTACGGAATCCCAAGGATTGGATGTGATATTAGGTATGGATTGGTTATCAAAGTATGGAGGAAACATTGATTGCTCCACTAGATCAATTTTGCTCACCACACGAAGGAAGAAGGATTAAGTATGTATCACGGCACGAGCCGAGGAGAGCACAAGCTAATTGCTTATCGAGAGTGGTACAGGAAGAAGTACCAGTGGTGAAGGATTTTCTGATGTGTTTAGGAAGAGTTGCGAGAATGCCACCGGATAGAGACATTGAGTTTTGATCGAGCTGTTGCGAGGAACAGGCCCTATATCGAAGCGGCCGTATAGGATGCCCGCAGGATTTGGCGGAAATCAAGAAGCAGATTAAGGAACTATTGGATAAAGGTTTTATCGCCCAAGCTCTTCACCTTGGGGATCACCCGTTTTGCTAGTGGAGAAGAAGGATGGATCGTTAAGAATGGTTGTTGATTATCGTGGATTGAATGAAGTAACAATCAAGAACAAGTACCCACTACCTATGATAAATGATCTGTTTGATCGCTTGCAAGGAGCCAAGGTGTTTTCCAAGATCGACTTGCGATCGTGGTACCATCGATTGAAGATTCGGGAGCGAGGACATACCCAAGACAGCATTTACCACGAGATATGGACTATCACGAGTATACCGTTATGTCATTTGGACTGACTAACGCACCAGCCTATTTCATGAACACGATGAACAAAGTGTTTATGGAGTTTTTGGATAAGTTCGTCATGGTGTTCATTGATGACATTTGATTTTCTCGAAGAATGAAGAGGAACACAAGGAACATTTATGCGATTGGTTTTGGAGAAACCGAGGGAACACCAGTTGTATGCCAAGTTCAGCAAATGTGAGTTTTGGTTAAAGGAAGTTGGATTTCTCGGACATGTTATATCCGGAGAAGGGATAGCGATTGACCCCACGAAAGTTGAGACCGTAACCAAATGGGAAGCACCAACGACAGTTGGAGAGATTAGGAGTTTCCTTGGACTCGCGAGGATACTACCGAAGGTTCATTGAGAATTTCTCAAGGATTGCCAAGCCTATGACAGAATTGTTGAAGAAGGAAAACAAATTCATATGGACTGAGGACTGTGAGGCAAGTTTTCAGGAGTTGAAGAAAAGATTGGTTACCTCACCAGTTTTGATATTGCGGATCGGACTAAAGATTATGAGGTATATTGCGGCGCTTCACGCCGAGGACTTGGAGCAGTGCTTATGCAGGAAGGAAGAGTTGTTTCGTATGCTTCACGACAACTTAAGCCCCATGAGTTGAATTATGCCACTCATGATTTGGAGCTAGCAGCCGTTGTGCATGCCTTGAAGACGTGGAGACATTTTCTCATTGGAAATCATTGTGAAGTATATACGGATCACAAGAGTTTGAAGTACATCTTCACACATAAGGAATTGAATCTCAGACAAAGGAGATGGTTAGAGCTTATTAAGGATTATGACATGAGATTGCATTATCACCACAGGAAGGCTAATGTCGAAAGCAGACGCATTGAGCCGTAAGAGCCACGTCAATACCCTAATGATGGGAGGAATACCCAATGAGTTAGCCGAGGACCTTCGAGGGCTATGTTTGGAAATAGTTCGAGAGGCTATGTAGCAGCATTGGAGATTCATCAACGCTGATGGACAAAATCGAGAAGCCCAAAAGGCGATAAGGAAGTTGCCTCTATAAAGGAGAAAATGAGCAAAGGCAAAGCTAAAGGATTTCGTGAGGGCGAGCACGATACCCTATGGTTTGAAGACCGTGTTTATGTGCCCAATAACCCGTAGATCGTGAAGTTGATTTTACAAGAAGCCCATGATTCACCATATTCGATTCACCCAGGAAATACCAAGATGTATTTGGATTTGAAGAATACTTTACGGTGGACCGGAATGAAGAAGGATATTATGCGAGTATGTAGCAGTTTGCGGCGTATGTCGAAAGTAAAGGCGAACATCGAAGCCGGCAGGATTGTTACAACCATTGCCGATACCGAATGGAAGTGGGATAAACTAGGCATGGATTTTATCACAGGATTGCCAAAGACTTCGTTCAGGATATGACTCGATTTGGGTTATAGTCGACCGTTTGACAAAGGTAGCTCATTTTATTCGATCAAGACTACCTATAGCGATTGCTAAGTTGGCAAAGATATACATGACCAGAATTGTGTGCTTACACGGAGTTCCGAGGAGCATCAGACGATAGAGGAACCCAGTTTACCTCGAAATTTTGGAACCCGGTTGCACGAAACTTTGGGAACTAGATTGGAATTCGATGCAGCTTTCCACCCACGCATCGATGGATGACCGATAGAGTCAATCAGATTTTGGAGGACATCTTTGAGAGCTTGTGCCCTAGATTATGGATCTAGCTGGGATGAAAATTTACCGTATGCAGAATTTTCCTACAACAACAGTTACCAAACCAGCTTGAAGATGGCACCTTTCGAGGCTTTGTATGGAAGAAGGTGCAGGACACCATTGTTATGGGACGAAACTGGAGATCGTCAGTTGTTTGGACCAGATTTGATTAAGGAGTCTGAACAGAAAGTTAAGTTGATTCGAGACAGGCTCAAGGTAGCCCAATCCAGACAAAAGAGCTATGCCGATTCAAAGCGCAAAGCGATTGAGTATGAAGTTGGAGACAGAGTATATCTCAGAGTATCCCCGCTTCGAGGAGTTAAGCGTTTTGGAGTTAAAGGAAAGTTAGCACCCGTTTCGTTGGACCGTATAAGATTTTGCAACGCATGGGAGAAGTTGCTTATAGGTTGGAATTGCGGAAGGACTGTCGGGGAGTTCATGATGTATTCCATGTTTCTCGATTGAAGAAATGTCACCCCGAGATAGCAGAGGTACCGTTAAGAATCTTGTACCATTGGAAGCAATTCAGTTGAAGGATGATTTGACATATGAGGAAAGACCGATTAAGATTCTCGATTATGCCAGCAGAGTTACTCGCATGCAAGGTTATCAAGTTTTGCAAAGTTCGATTGGAGCCACCACACCGAGGATGAAGCCACACAGGGAAAGAGAGGAAGTTTTGCTCAAGGACCACCCTCACCTATTTTCTAGCCAACCCGAATCTCGAGGGCGAGATTCATCTTAAGGGTAGGTTTGTAACATCCCAAATTTTCAATTTGGAATGTTATACATTAGATCATCATGCATATCATATTTTCTCGCATTTTCCGATCCTAGGAAATTTCACACAACTCAAGGACCCTCGGAGAGAGTTGGAAGTTTCATTATTTTCATATTTGGGATTTCTCAAATTTTGGAAATAGGATCATTGGATTTATTTAATTATCTTCATAAAGTTTTTCCTATAAAAATCTCAAGAGAGGGAATAATATGACTTTCCCAATATTTAGGAAAAATGAAGATATATAAATAAATCAAAATTTGGTTTTTGAAAGATTTATTTTGCTTAGGCAAAAATGAGCATTTTAAAATTTATTTGCATGTTTGCTGTTTTTAAAGTTCATTTTGTTCGACTCATTTTTAGGAGTCGGAGAAAATTTGTTTTATTTAATTTGGAATTCATTTGGTATTTTTTAATTCGTTTTGGTTTAATTTTATTTTTTTAAATAAAATATTCGCCCCCACAGGCCAAGGCCCGGCCAACCAGCCAGGCCAGCCCGGCCCGGCCTCCCGGCCCATCTCCCCTTCCCCTCGCGCCACGCCCTTGGAGGAGTCCATGCCGCCCGCCGCCCGACTCGGCTCGGACACGCCGGAGCCCGCCGCCGTGCCCCTCCCCACGCAACCGAGCCCCCTCCTATTTAACCGCCACCCCCCTCTATCCTCACATCACCCCTTGCCGCCCTCATCCGAGCCGCCCGCCGTCGCCCAGGGCCTTGCCGCCGTCGCCCTAAATCGCAGCACACCGCCGTCACCGGAGCCCCTCGCCGACCCCGCCACCCGCCGACCCGCTTGAGCCAGCAGGAGCCCGCGGAACCCGCGGCCGAGCCACCGGAGGTAGCCGCCCCGCGCCCGATCCGATCCGGTTTTCCCTAGAAAACCCGGTCTGGTTTTTTTTGCAAAGTTCGGTTTTTTTTAAAACCTAGATTGGTTTTATTTTTTTTGGTTTTCTTAGTTAACGAACGTTCACCGACCGTTCGTTTCAATGAACGTGTTCGTTGGATTCGTTCTGTTAACGAGCGTCCGTTATTTAATCCGTTAAATCGTTTTCTTTTAAATCAGATTTAATTCGTTAATTTTGATTCGATTTACGATCCGATTTTCAAATCTGTTTTATTTCTTGCTGCGTTTATCGGAATCGGTGATTCAAGCTACCGAGTTTAAATATGAAACCGCCGTTCGACTAACCTACTTTCACAGAGTTTTGCTACTGTGAAATTTTGACTTAATTTCAGATTGCTAAACCGAGTCGTTCTCTCTCGAGTTCCGACTTTCGATGCTTTATTTGATTCGATTCTTTTGCAACGGGGTTCTTAAGTTGAACTATCTGGTTAGATCTTTTCGAGATTTCCTGTGCATTAGATGAGTACTTATTGTATGCTTGTTGTTTGTCTGCGTTAGATCACCCGGAGTGCGCCGCTTGTTACTTGAATCTCTAGGACTCATGGATCATCGACAAGGCAAGTAACACTTTGATCATACCTTTTCTACTACCCAGTTTTATTGCATTAGATCAAACCCTCAAACACTTGCATGATTAGGATCTAATCAAATTGTGGGATGGGAAGTAGATTAAGGTAGTACCTATTACACTGTTTACTTATGAAACCTTGGGAGTTACTTCTCGTTTGCTTGATTATGCCATGCTATGCTAGTAGACGTGGATTGGGTGAGTGAATATCCATAGACAGATGTGAGATTGTTAATTAATGGTTTATCTAAGGTGGCAACCTAAACACACATCTGGGTGGATTGAGGCACCTGGTTTCTATCGAGGACTTACTGTATTTCTTGGACCGCCACCCAGGCTCTAAGGGATCATAAGATTATTCAAACTAGAAACTTCCGTGTGCAGCCACAAGCCAATTATGGGCTCTGGCATAGTTGACTAAGTTGTGCGAACTCTTACGGGTAGGCTAGCTGATGTAGGGGATGTAGGTTGGTACGGTCTACCCACATGTAAGGTGCTAAGCGCTTACGAAAGACTATGTCTCGGTCATCCGTTTCTCAAACACCATGTAGTCACGAGAACCAAGCGGAGGCGATCGAGTCTTGTGGGGAAAAGTGCGCAAACCTCTGCAGAGTGTATAAACTAATCATGATTAGCCGTGTCCCCGGTTATGGGCGTTTTGAGTATCTAGTACTTGAATATCATGTGAATCTCAACATGTTACTTCAAATAAAAGTTATTGGGTTTTTAATGAGTACTTTTTAATTGGGATTGAGGATCTTTGTCAATCATTCTCAATGTTTAACAACCACCATGATAGTTAAATAAAATTATTCCTTTGATGTAGGGAAAATCAGCTTTATGCAAAATGTAACCGTAGAGCCTTACCACCAGCCAAATATGCATGTAGTATAGGCTTATTGCTTCTTTGTTCTCTATGTGTTACATTGCGGCATATTCCATGTCTTGACCGTTTTGGCTGCAACTTTTCATGTTCTTGAGACTTTTAGACTGACAGTAAGGTGTTAGGTTGTGGTTCTATACTTTCGGTGATGCGTTGGAGTTGATGGACTCACTCGTTTTCCAAGCCTTCCATTGTTATTATTAGATGGCCTTAAGCCATATTATTGTATTAAGTTCCCTTGTGGACGACGATGTAATAAGTGTGTGATTGCTACTCTGCTATAAATCCTTCGAAGTACTGTGTGGTGTCAGCATTACTGATCCAGGGATGACACTGAGCACAGAGCGCTAGATCCATTCGGGTCTGGTCGCGACATATATGCTGACTACTGCACACCTGATGAGGCTAAGTTTGGAAAGGAGAACAAAAATCAGCGCAAGGTGCGCATACAGAGGATTGAAAGGAGATGGGCAAGAGAATGGAGGGAGTACAGGTATGTTACTCCAAAGTACATGAAGAAATTCGCTCTTAATCCTCCATGCCCAAGAGCTCCATTGGCACCTGGCCAAGAAGCTGACCCCACCAGCATCAAGCGTGGTGAGGACTTTCCTGAAGAATGGGCCAAGCGCCAAGCCAAGTTGGCAAGACAAGCCAAAGAAGCAGTGAGGAAATTCAATGAAGACTCTGCTACTGCTGCTGCCATCGAGGCCCTGTCAAGCCCAGAAAATCAATGGCAAAGAAGCCAGCGCACAAGCCAAGTGCTTCACCAACAGTGCCCTCACGACCAAAATCCTCAGCAATGCCCTCACGGCCAAAATCTTCAATGCCCTCACGGCCAGTTCCTCATGCTGCTCCTGCTCCTCCCAAATCCTCAGCTCCTCCTCAAAAGTCCTCAGCACCTGTGCATCTGGGCATGTGCCAAAGGACTGCAGGCATCTCTATTGCCTCTGGTGTCTCAGCAAGTTCCTCAGCTGCACCAAATTCTTCATCAGGCCCCACTCTGCTGAAGAAAAAGGCAACGGCTGGTCAACGTCCTCGGCCAAGTCCGAAGAAGAAACAGGTTGCCTTCCAAGTGCCATCTGATGATGAAGCTGATGATGAAGCTGATGATGATGAACTTGTAGAAATCATCAGAGACAGACAAGAAAGGGCCTCTAGAGCCAAAGGCACACCTGTGCCACTACTTTTGGATCCAAGGGCGATCCTCGAGTACATTGATCTCAGGCACAAGGATCCAGAGACACCTAGGCCTGATTTTCATTTGACTCCTGGCCAAAGTCACATGCTGACCCATTTCATTTCTAAAGAGAAATGGAAATTTGAGAAGGCAAGGCGGATCAAGAAGGCTCAGTTCAGGAAAGAGAAGTTCCCGAGGAAAAATGTTGTCCGAATGACACCTGATGATCTCCTCAAGATCCAGTCTGAAATCAAAGCCCTCAGCGATGACTTTGATGCCTACTATGCTGATTGGCAAGGAGCCAAAGTCAGATTTGTAAACCTGACCAAGAAGTTCACAAATGTTGCAGCTTCAACGCAACAAGAAGTTCCTCAGGCTGGAGCCTATGCTCAGCCTACTGAAGAACATGCCAGCACGGCGATGATTTTCAACTTTTGAAGACAATGCTAGTCCGAGTGATGACTCCATTCCAGCCGGCCGAAGAAATTGCCGAGGCATCCACTAGTGGTGCGCTGAAGAAACTGAAGAAATCAGGGCAAGCTGCATCGATTGCGCTGAGAAATTCAAACAAATTCCTCAGCTCCTCCTGCGCCTACACCAACTCCTATCCTTCCATCTGCATCAGATGTGAAGAAGACCAAGGATGCAGAGCGAGCTGCAGTGAAGAAAAGGAAAGCATCAGCTGCTTCAAAATCTTCAGCTCCAAAGAAGATGAAGCCTATGACAAGCTCTTTTAAAAATCCGATCGATGCTGTTCCAATTTCCTTTGTTCCATCAAAGGACCTTGTTCCTTTTAGTGAAGAATATGAGATCCCTAGCGAATCTGATGAAGAAAATCATTCTGCTGCTTCGTCAGAGCAGATTGATGAAGAAATTGAAGTGGATGTGATCCCTTCTACTCCTGGCATTTCCTCGCCAATGCCTCGGTTCCACAAATGAAGAGGCTGGCGTTGAAGAAATTGAAGATGTGGATATTGGAAGCACAACACCAGTGATGAACGATGACTTTTGGGACAGTCAGCATCCAAATTCCCCACTCTTCACTCCAATACAACAAATTCCTCAGTCCCTTGCACCAACAGTTCAAATGGGCTCTGAAGAAACTCATCCCACCTCGTTCGTGCATGAAGAAATTCCAGCCACTAGTGCTGAAGAACCTGCTGCTGCTGATCCTTTGAACACGCAGACTGCATATGAAGAGGAACCAGAAAATCCTCAGCCTGAAGAACCTGAGATTGCGATTCCTGAGGTAGTGATGCAACTCACTGACACTCCACTGCCAAAGCCAAAGAATCCATTCTCAACGAAGCAAAAGTTCAAGGTTGAAGATTTCTTCGGCGAGCATGTATTCTTCATTGACTACAACCCATATGACTCTGCTCGCATAAGGAAGAGGCGTTTCTGGACTGCTAGTCAAGCCAACTTCTATTCCTATGTGCTATTCAACAAAGACAAAGTCTTCGATCATGCACATATTCCTCACGTGGACATGGAATCTCTGCCAGGCTTCGAGCCAGTCCTCAGTGTTCTTCATGATGCTGGATTGCTGAATTTCTGCACTAACATCTGTGATTGGAAAGAAGAACTCATTCTTCAATTCTATGCGACGCTGCACATCACCAGAGATTCTGAAGATGTGAACTCATGGGTACTTGACTGGATGTCGGAAAATACTCACTACAAGGCACCAGCAACTGAATTGCTTCGTGCCCTCCCACTCGATCCTCCCCTTGATGGTGCTCGTTGCATCTCTGATGAACTGAGCTTACAAATCACTACATGCAAGTTCTGATGAAGCCATTGAAGCCAGGGCAGGCCCCACGAACCAAATTCCTCGTCAAGGAATTACTGTATGTGCCTCGGACTGTCTATCGCATTCTGGCGAAGACAATGAGTCCTATCAAAGGCCACGACTCAAATGATGAAGAAGTCGTTGGCATCATGAAGAATATGCTTTTCAATATCATTCATGGCATTCCCGTCAACTTCCATGATTTCTTCATGAGGACTCTGGCAAACATTGCTATGTCACCTCTTGAGCTGAAGCCTTATGCACCATGGATTATGAGGTTCATCAGGTCAAGGTCTTCACTCAATTACAATGCTGATACTCTGAACCACTGCGGCTACTTGCCTCCAATTGAAGTCCTCAAACGGACATTTTCCTCAGCTGATGACAAAGGCAAGGCAACTACTGTGATAGATGAAGGCATTCGTCCATTGGATGGTCAATGATGACTCTGCCACACATGACTCTGCCGCCAACACCTCTACCAAGTAAAATCCTCAAGCCACAACACCCAGGGTGATGACTGATCGTGAGTTACTCCTCAGTCTTCATCAGAAGGTTGATCGCAATCATAAATGGGTCAAGCGTCGGTTTGGTTCAATTCTTCACAACATGACCTCAACACACAATGCGGTGAAGAAAAACCAATACTACCTCCATGAAACCTTCAACCGTGCAGGCTGTTCTATCTCATCTCTCTGATGCGTAAGATCTGAAGAACATGGGTCTCAAAGAAGAATTTGACTAGTCTGCACCTCCACCGAAGAAATTCAAGAAGGTCAAGGTTCCTTCCTTAGTGGACAGCTCCTATTCTTCATCGCGCGACACTGATGAAAATGAAGACTTGGACGACACTGCGGCAGGCCCTACTACGACAACCGACCCTGACAACGCTGGCGCTCCTGCATCAACTTGATATTCTTCAGGGACGTTAGTCCTCAGTTTTGATCCTTTTGGTCATTCAATGACAAAGGGGGAGAAATTTGAGTTGGTCTTCAAGCGGGTCTATTATATGGGCGTTTTTTTGCTAAGTTACAACTCTCGTTCTTCTGAAACTTTTATTGGATCGAGTTGTAATCTTAAACCCGATGGTGCTCTGATACTTTCGATGTGTTCCTCTGCATGTTTATTCTTTGTTATGTGTTAATACACGCATGCTGAATTACATCAGTCACCATATTTCATCATGCATTTCAAATTCTTCATATTATATGTCAAATGCGTGTATGAATTACAAGATATAGGGGGAGATATCCATGATTCAACTCTTCAAATGTGCAATGCCTCAAAAGCAAATTCCTCACTATGCACATCTTCAGGGGGAGTTCTTCTATATCTTGCAATCAAATTCCTCAATATCAGTATTTACAATTCATATGTTTATCCCGTTGAAAACTTAACCTATATTGTCATCAATCACCAAAAGGGGAGATTGTAAGTGCATCTAGTGCCCCTTAGTGATTTTGGTGTATTGAAGACTTATAGGTTAAGGGACTAATGTGTTTATGAGTGTACACAGGTCTATAAGTCTATGAGGAGTTTGATATTTACAGAGAAAGTCCACCCTAAAAGGAAGTTCTTCGATCAAGACTTTGGTATTCTGAAGACTTTCTGAAGACTTTGAAAGTGAAGAAATCGGTGTGACCTTGAAGACTTGGTATTCATTTGAGGAACATGAAGCGTGAAGACTTTTGTTTTCGTAGTTTCGTTTTTCTATTTCTTGGGTCATAGGAAACACCGTACTGTTAAAGGGGGTCGAGGAAATACTAAGGAAAAATTTCCATGTGATGCTCAACTCAAAATCCTACACCTACCAATCCCTTCGAGTGAAGCCTTTGGAAATATCATACAGTTCAGTCAATTTCTTCAGTGACAGAGACGAAGTTCTTCTGGTCTCTGAGGAATTTGTTCTGATTGAGGAGTTAGGAATTAGCGGTCTTGGATTGCCTACACAAATGTGGAACATGATAGCCCCGAGGAATTTGAGAGTCAAATTTCCGACCGTTCTGTGCTTCTGGCGCCTGTCCCAAAATATCTTATCCACATAACGGTCATATCATTGAAGGGCATTTATGTCTTATCATGTCGGGCTGCTCCCTAGGCTATAAATAGCCGCCCCGTACAACCACTAGCTGGTTGGCTGCTCCGAGAGAACTTGACACTTCGTCATTTGAGAGCAACCCATCCTCCGAGGACTTTGAGCGAAAATCATCGAGTGAGGAAAAACCCAAAACCAAACCCCTACAAACCCAAAGTGATTGAGCATCACGGAAGAGATTGATCCTGCGTGGATCCGACGCTTGTTACCTCTGAAGAATGTGCTTCTTCCAGACGGTTAGGCGTCATGGTCTAGAGCATCCAAGAGGAATTGTGGATCGCCGAGTGACCGAGTCTGTGAAGGTTTGGAAGTTGCACGAAGACTTACCACGAGTGATTGGGCCGAGTGCAATGTGGCCGTAGTTCAAGGAGAATACGGTGAGGACTTGGTGTCCTGAGCTGCGAGCTCAGCCGACCAGGTGTCCGGGACTGTGTGTCCTCGAGTTTAATACTCAGCCGCTCCAACCAGACGTACAACTGAGACAACAGTTGGAACTGGTCTACCAAATCATTGTCTTCACCAACCTTACTGGTTCAATTTCCTCAACTCTTTCATTTCCTCATTACTGTGTTGAGTGTTTATCATATCTGTGTTTGAAGACTTTGACTGAAGACTTTCTCAATTTCCTCAGTTCAATTTCTTCAGTCTGTTTGTTGATCAGCAGCAATTGGACGACCTAGAAAATTTGTTTATTGATCAGCAGCAATTGGAATCAATATTTTATCACGTTCTGGTGATTTTTAACAATTATTTTCGTGAATAGAAAGTTTCTGGAATTTTCTGGAAGATCAAATAACTATCATCGAAGAAGATCCTATAGGTTAAACTTGGCAGAAACACTAATTGAAACATAAAAACACATCTAACCAGAGGCTAGATCAAATATTTATTCCTAAACAGAAGCAAAAAGAAAAAAAGAAAAATAATATTGGGTTGCCTCCCAACAAGCGCTATCGTTTCACGCCCCTAGCTAGGCATAAAAGCAATGATAGATCTAGGTATTGCCATCTTTGGTGGGCAATTCTTCAATGAGACATCTATCATCCTTAAGAGTTTCTTTCTTTTTATTAATCATCAAACTTCTAGGCACATAAACGAAAAATTCATTTGTAGCAAATGGTTCCTTGATGATAGCAAAAAGATTGGGATGGATACTTATAGATTTGAGATCCGCAGTTTCCTTACTAGAGGATTCACCCTTATTTTTAGGAACGTACATAAGCTTGGAAATTTTAGTTGGAGGACTTGGAGTATTCTTTACGGAAGAAAAAGCGGTTCCCAAGTTGGTAATGATACCCTCAAGTTTATCGATTCTAGTGGAATCCTGATTTATTCTTTCATTAACTATGGGTTCCTTCTCCTTAATATTTTTCAAAGTGACTCCTACTTTAGATCCATATTGGGTATTTTGGTTGTGGATCTTTTTATCCAAATTTTCGATTAAGTCGACGGTAGCAACTTTATTTTCAATAATTTCAAGTCTTCGCATTACATGCTCCAAAGTTAACATAGTTCCATTAACCAAAAGAGGTGGTGAGCCAAACAAATCTATCCTAGCATTATAAGAATCAAAAGTATGGCTACCCAAGAATTTCCTTCAGTAATGGTATCAAGGATATATCTGTACCAAGGAGTAGCGCCTACATAAAAATTGCAGAGAAGAAGATAATTAGATTGCTTCCTGGTAGATCTATTTTGAGCATTGCAAATTCTGTACCAAGCATCTTTCAGATTTTCCCCCTCCCTTAGCTTAAAATTTAGAACTTCATTCTCGGGAGACAACCGAGAAGATAGAGGACAAGCCATAACGATCAAGCAAGCGAAAGAGAGGCAAACCGAAAAGAGAGGGCGAATAAAACGGCAAAGGTGAAGTGGGGGAGAGGAAAACGAGAGGAAAATGGCAAATAATGTAATGCGGGAGATAAGGGTTTGTGATGGGTACTTGGTATGTTCACTTTTGCGTAGACTCCCCGGCAACAGCGCCAGAAATCCTTCTTGCTACCTCTTGAGCACTACGTTGGTTTTCCCTTGAAGAGGAAAGGGTGATGCAGCAAAGTAGCGTAAGTACTTCCCTCAGTTTCTGAGAACCAAGGTATCAATCCAGTAGGAGGCCACGCATGAGTCCCTCACACCTACACAAACAAATAAATCATCGCAACCAACGCGATAAGGGGTTGCCAATCCCTACACGGTCACTTACGAGAGTGTGATCTGGTAGATATGATAGGATAATATTTTTGGTATTTTATGATAAAGATGCAAAGTAAAGAAAGTGAAATAAAAACGGCAAAGGAAATAGATCTCCACGAGAGAGGGGGAGAATATTGTATTGAGATCCAAAAAGAGAGAAGAAGCCATCTAGCTAATAACTATGGACCCGAAGGTCTTAGGTAAACTACTCACACTTCATCGGAGAGGCTATGGTGTTGATGTAGAAGCCCTCCGTGATCGATGCCCCCTCCGACAGAGCTCCAAAACAGGCCCCAAGATAGGATCTCAAGGGTACAGAAGGTTGCGGTGGTGGAATTAGGTTTTTGGCTCCATATCTGGTAGTTTGGGGGTACGTAGGTATATATAGGAGGAAGGAGTACGTCAGTGGAGCAACATGGGGCCCACGAGGGTGGAGGGCGCGCCTGGGGGGTAGGCGTGCCCCCCTACCTCGTGGCTTCCTGGTTGAAGTCTTGACATAGGGTCCAAGTCCTCTGGATCACGTTCGTTCCGAAAATCACGTTCCCGAAGGTTTCATTCCGTTTGGACTCCATTTGATATTCTTTTTATGCGGAACTCTGAAATAGGCAAAAAGCAGCAATTCTGGGCTGGGCCTCCGGTTAATAGGTTAGTCCCAAAAATAATATAGAAGTGTATAATAAAGCCCAATAATATACTCCCTCCGTTCCTCAATATAAGGTGTATTATTTTTCCAAAAAGTCAAACTTCTCTAAGTTTGACCAAGTTTATAGACAAAAATATCAATATCTAGAATACCAAATCATTATCACTAGATTCATCATGAACTATATTTTTACATTTTATATATTTAGTATTATAAATCTTTATATATTTTGCTGTAAAGTTGGTCAAATATAGACAACAGTTGACTTTTTGAAAAACTAATACACCTTATATTTAGGAACGGAGGGAGTATAATATAGCATGGAACAATAAAAAATTATAGATACGTTGGAGACGTATCAGGGGTTAATAAAAAAATGTAACATATGCAATGTGTGTGAAATAGAGTCCTGGATATATCATATATAAAGAGGGGCGATCCACGAGAAGAGAGTGGAGGTATCATCGGCTTGAGGTGTCCATAGAATCGAAAAGAGGGATGATGTGTGTGTGTGTGCGCGCGCGATCGATAAAGAGTGCCATCGAATTTGTGTGTTCCCACGTCAAAGATATAGAGTGGCTGGCCTACTAGAACGTGAGAGGGGACATGTGCAGTTTGTCTCTGTGGCATGGATACCTACCTACAACGCTCGACTATCGGTGTGTGGTGGGGGGGAGGGAGGCCTAATTAACTATAGAGGTACAATGGCTGGTATATGTGTGGAGGAGGAGAGAGGCCTACCTCATGTATTAAGGGAGAGAGATCTACCTCATGTATTAAGGGAGATCGATCGGCATCCATGCATATGTGTAGTAGAGGAATAAGGTTGGGAGAGAGACAGAGCTAGAGTGTTGGAGGGGGTGGTAGTGGAGTTGCTTCTAACAAATGGTGGGATAGGCTTGCTACACAACCGAGGAGCACGCCTGCAGTATCAATAAGAGAGGGATGGCTTCCATGCATGCACGTGTGTGTGAGAGACGGGTCAGGAGGCATGCACGAATGATGAGGGGGGGGGCGATATGGACGTGGTAAGCAGACATAACAACATAGGAAGATCAATCGTCCTTTGTCAGAGAAAGGAGAGACATAACTTGTGAGGTACGTTGATCGATGGGGGGAATAGTTAAAGTCGACCTAGGTATATGTTGGGAGATCGATCGGTATACATGCATGTGTGTGTTAGAAGCAAATGAGGCACGGGGAGAAGGATAGAGAGAGAGGGATGCATCCAGGAGGTGGTGTGAGAGTCATACTATATCGGTGGGGGGGAGAAGTGTGCGAGTACGAGATCGATGAAAAGAGTGGTGGGAGTGAGGCATGGACGGTGATAAGAGAAGAGGGGAAGCTTGTGTTTTGTGCTAGGCACACCTGGCTAGAGAGGCATATCGATCGATGTGTGATGTAAAGAAGGAGCTGGGGGGGCCTATACACATCGTGGGTGAACGACCTAAAGTGAAAAGATGAATTTGCGCGATGGAGCTAGAGAATGCTGAGGGAGGGTTAGAGGGATGCGAGCGTCTGCATGCACGAGAGAAAGTTAGCGCTAGCTAGCTACAAAGATAAGAGGATTGTGTGGGTGTAAAAGACGAATAGAGATCATACTTCATTATAAAAAGCGAATTCGGATTTTTGAAGAATTTATCATAGTGTTTTAAACCGACGCATGTGTGAATATATATAACGGTGATACACATGGTGTGGTTATGAACATGTTATACTACATTAATATATTTTATCTCTACTCTTATAAAAAACGGAGTTGTTGATGATGGTGCCATCCTGCAATATAGGCCGTCCGATTTATATCTGACGGATAGGGAGGAAACTATGGCAATTTTGAAAAAAGATACCCGCACCCCTCTCCATATTTGCAAATTAGGACTCTCCTCGATCATGTTGATGTTCTGTGGAACGCATGGGCATCTTGCTAGTACTACGTATAGCATATAGAACATTGATCATAATTTGGGCTAATGTGTGGCTTTTGCAGCTCAGGTCTAACACTACAAAAAAATACACTTCCGTGATGATACGTGTTTGTCACAGTAGGTCGCGTTTTTTTCATGCATGTACATCCATGACAAATTTATGACAAAATCAAGATAGTCATACATCTTTGTCGTAGAAATGTTCCATGACATTACCAAAATTATCGTCTCGAAGTGTCCACTTCCATGACGATAAATCGTGGCGATCACCAGTGCTTTTCGTCAAGGGTGACCGACACGTGGCATCCACCGTAATGGAGCGCCGTTAAGCTATCGGCTCGGGTTTTGGATCCGATAACCCGTTAATGACCCCGACCAATGGGAAATTTCCACGTGTAAAATTCTTATTGGTGGGCCGAAACATGTGTCGGCTAAATCGATTAGGTCGAGATAAGCGCCTATGATATGTCGACACGTGCCATGGCCCACCATGGCCCATTTAGCTTACAAAGCGGCCCGTTTGACTTGGTCGAGTTAACGGGCTGGCCCATGAAAAGCCTGTTAACGGTCTCTTCGCAAATAGCCCATTTTACGGCCCGTTAATTCATGGCCCGTTAGGCACTAAAGGAAATCGGCCCAACAACGTCATGTGGGCCGTTGAATATAACACCAGCCCATTTCACTTTCGGCCCATGTATGGCCCACGACGTCTTTCGGCCCATATGAGGCCTTCGTATCTTTCGGCCCTTCTGGGCCCACGGTGACTCTAGCCCATAATGAACAGTAATTTTCTTTGTACCCGTTAACGGCCCATGATTTACATGGGCCGTTTCCTTCCGTTAGCTTTCGGCCTATTGGCCCATACGTTCTTGGGCTCCTTTTGACCCTCGATTACTTAGGCCCATTCTTGGCTGTTCCCCTAATAGGCCAAATTCGGCCCATGGCAAGAGTCGGCCCGTTACTGACATGTTCCCCAAATGGGCCAAATTCGGCCCATGGCAAGAGTCGGCCCGTTACTGGCATGTTACCCTAATGGGCCAAATTCGGCCCATGGCAAGAGTCGGCCCGTTTCTGGCCAGCACGTCCTATATTCTGGCCCATTAACGACCCGTTATGCCTGTGACAGAATTAAGCTTTTGCAGTCCTACGGCCTGTAAACAGCCCGTTACCGTGCTGGGCCGACACCAATTACGCCCAATTACGGCCCATATAGACCCATTTATCCGACCGGGAGGCCCACCGATTACAGGCCCATTTATCGACGGCCCGAGGCCCACCGATTACAGGCCCATTTATCAACGGCCCGTAGGAGACCCATGGATCCTACGACCCGTATATGGCCCATGGGTAGTTGCGGCCACTAGCAAACCAGGGAAAAAGAAGACTAGGAAATAAATAAGGCCGAAACTAACGCTAGGCTATTAAGGCGATTGCACAGATTACATCCACTCGGCATCAAAGATCGCCAAGAAGGCAAATATAGGGAACACCCTACACTATACAAAAATGGATTGCTGTTTTCTTCTTGGTGGTGGCTGCGTTAAGAATAAATTTTGTATCGCACCAAAAAAATTACAACTATATAACAAAAGGAAGGTTGGCATAAAACTTAACAGTCTAGCAGATAAATGCACCACTAGAAGTTCAGAAGCTCGGTTCATTTGACCCGACTTTTACGTTTTCATGCTGTATTGTCCGATGGAGCACCATAACCCTCGCCTTCATTTCCCCTAGGCTCCTGAACAACATAGCAAATGTCTGATAGTCTGTTTCAAAACCATGCATATCTTGACGACATTGAGCAATGTTTCTCCTTGTTTCACAAAGGGTCTCTGTTAGGGAATGGACTTTTTTATGCAGCGCCAGATACAACATTGCTTTGAGCTTGCATGTCTTGATCATGAGGCGGTTTGGACGATATTGCCTTAACAAGCAACCCAAGATACGCAGGAACGTGCTTTTAGCACTTTGTTAGTGGACAGTCTTGAACCACTGCAGCAAGAAGGCGACATTGCGGTTATAGTTGCATCGCCACCTTCGTAAGGTGGCGGTTCCACCATTTTTTTCATAGCTCCACTGAAAAGTTGAGGTTTTACATTAGTAGTACCCGAGCAGAAGATATTAAGGAGGCAGCAAAACCAAACAAAATAGCTTTGGTCTATATCTGAGAACTTATTCGTGAACCCATGTAAAATATTAGTTGTATTTTATTGCAAAGTACATAATAAAACCAGGTTCCAAACATATGACCATGTACCATCGCTAATGTATTGTCTATTTCTTCACATTGTATTCAGGGCTAAGGATAAAGAGACAAAGTTTATAATACGGTAAGCATAGTATGACATCATTCATATCACAAAACAACTGAGAACAGACAAACATGCAATTGTAACGTTGTGTGGGCAAGTCCAGCACGGAACTAGATTACGGGTCAAGATCAAAGGAACATCACTCCTCCCTTTTAAACCTTGTAAGGTGCAATGATACGCTAAGACAATTGTGTATAAAATTGAAAAGAGTAATAGACACTGGCTGCAAACCATGCAGTTCAAGGCACAAGTCAGAGTAAGTAGTAGTTAAAAGGCATGAGGATTAAGGACTTACAACAGCGGGCTTTGACTGGTGTAGTCATGCCCTTCTTCTTGCTGGTGTGACAGTTCTTGAAGATTCCCACAGCATTTGGTTCAGGTACTTTTTGGTCCTTGCGGGCTTTCCTCTGCATTTCGAACAAGTCAATATAGATCTGATAATATGGTACAACGAAAAGAGTGAAACAACAGATAATTACAAGAGCTCGCAGTGTGCAATATAGCTACGAGATCCACGTAAATGCATTGGAATTTCACTTTTAAATGCAGTTGGCCTTGTTCTTTGAACAGTTCACCTACAAGAAGATAGATTTGTGTGGCACATGTGTCAATAGGACTTCAACATGTGATCTAATCACATATATATAATGTACCTGATACTTTGGATCAGACCAGTGTTTAACAAGTCCCCTCCAGTCTTCATCCGATATATTTTGCACTGACTGGAGATGTTTGGGAAAGTTCACTGTTAGCCTTGCCTTCAAAGTGAGTTTTCCTCAAGTTATACCGATCTTTGTTGCGAAGCGGACTTGAAAACATGGGTGCAAGCTTGTGCAGTTGCATCATCTTGGCTATCCAACTTGGACCTCATCTGTTGAAAATTATGGAGTCTCATTATCGACAACCTAGAAAGTATGGGAATGCAGCAAGACGATATTACTAGTTTCCATACATAACCATACTTACAGATAAATGGTCGAGGAAGGTGTTGAACTGGGTTTCGTCGTTGTCATTCCTGTACTGAATCCATGTTGGGAGGATACGTACATGACACCTAACGGCAACCGCTGCCTCTGATACTAACTTGGCTGACTCCGTAGCATCACGTGGCCTTTTTAAACCTACCTCAAAACGGATCTGCATTCTTCCTCCTCTAGATTTAGTTAACCTATCGAGCATTATCCCTAATGTTTGTTTCCTCTTGCGCCTAGGTGCTAGTCCAACAACGAACATAGGAAGTGTTAGTGTACATCAAAGCTGTGAGACTACATATAAAGAAGCATGCAACTGTAACTTGACTCCAGCAACTACCTTCTTGTTGTTGAAGCTCACAAGGTTCGTCTGATATTGCCAACTCGTCTTGTGTCAAGAGTGCTTGGGAAGTAGTGTCAGGTGGCAAGGGAGCTTGGGAACATGCTGCTAGCTTAGTTGACGACGAGTATGTCGTGCAGCTGGTAGTACTGTGGTAGGTGTTGCAAGAACTAGGGCTGTCTCTGCTTGTTTGGTGGCAGCTATTTGTTTCTGTTTGGCTTTTTTTGCAGCTCGTGTAGCATGGGATGTCGTGGTTTGTAGAATTTTCCGCTGGGCTTTCACCTTCTATTGCACCATCGCATTACCAGTGAGAATCTGCAGGATTCATCCGCTTCTCATTCCACTGCCATTCGTGTTTCTTCCTCTTTCTCTCGTGCCATGTTAAGTCAAGCCGACAAGAAAAACGAATAACAATTTAGTTCTTCAGAACAAATTGATGTGTGATGCAGACGAACTGAACTTTGATGTTAGACAACCACATGATAGGAGGATGTAATATGTATGAAAAACAGGACGAAAGAGATAACCAGAAATATGATGTGTAAACTAAGAAGAAGACATTTCACCAAATTAGAAGCAATGCAATGGAAGGTAGACACCATATGAAAGATGCTACAAATATTGCTCTGCCAAGTTAACAGTGTCTCAGCATAAATGGCATTTAAAAAAATGTGAAGCAGTACAAGAAATAAATCATATGCAAGATGCAAACAACATCACACTACCATGTTAGAGGTCTCTCGTCATTAGTGCCATTGCATATTCACAGCATTGCATATTCACAGCTTATGATGTGTAAACTAAGGAGAAGGCATTTCAACAAATTATAAGCAATGGAAGCTAGACACCATATGAAAGATGCAATGAATATCACTCTACCAAGTTAAAACTGTCTCGTCATAAGTGCCATTTCAACAAATTAGTAGTACAAGCTAGAAAAGAATGTGAGATGTAACCTATATCACACTCCGAAGTCAAATGTGTCTTATGATAAGTGATTGTTGCGGGTTACACAACAAGTAGTAATTTGATGTAAGAACATGGTGTGATAGATGATATTGTATGTTCTAGAAAGCAGGAACACGTGTCTTATTCAAGTATAATGTGTAAAGTAAGCAGATGGAATTCAAAAAATTAGAAGCAATACAAGCTAGACATCACACATAACATGCAACCACATATAATGATTGCCAAATTAGAGGGAGCACTAGTGATGCTGCACTAGGGGAGACGTGCTCATCATAAACACAGCTTTGTTGAGTGTCTATGCATGTGTTGTCTTGGAAATCATCTTGGGGATGTGGAGGAGTAGAAACTGTAGAGGCCCTCCGTTTAGAAGGAGCACCTTTATCCGCTGCCTTGCTAACTTCCTTCCGCTTTATTGATTTTGAATTGTCAAGTAAAATCGACAAGAAAAAGCAATAAAATTCTCTCTTCGTAACTCATTCATGCATGATCTTGACAATCACTACTTTGATGTAAAGGCAAACACATGATACCAGGATGGAATATGTACGAAAAACAGGACGGCATGGCATGTTCACAACTGTTTGTGTAAACTAAGCGAAACCATTCCAGCAAATAAGAAGCAATGCAAGCTAGACACCACATGAAAGATGCAACCAATATGACTCGCCAAGTTAAAAGCGTCCCATCATAAATGGAATTTCAACAAATTAGAAGCAGCGCATGCTATAAATCATATGAAAGATGCAACTAATATCGCACTGCATATACTAAAGGTGTCTCGTCGTATTGATTGATGCGAGATACAAAAAAACAATAGTTTTATGTGAGGACATGCTTAATAGACAGATGTACTATGTACTAAATACAGGAAGGCATGTCACAAACAGGTATAATGTCGCATTTACAGGAGTATAAGCTAAGAAGACTAGCACATGCAGTTTAACCAGATTGGAAGAATTACAATCTAGACACCATATGCAACATGCAACCACATATCACATTGCCAAGTTAGAGCAAGCACCTGCGACGCTAGTGTAGGGGAAATGCTGTAATCAACTACAGAGCTACGTTCACTATCTTCATCTAGCATTTCTGTTTCTTGAGAATCATGTCAGGAGGCTGACGCTGCATTCTTTAAATGAGGAGTAGTCCCCTTGCCTGCCTGCCTCGTCATAAGTGATTGATGAGGGATACACAAGAACATTAGTTTGATGTAAGAACATGGTTAATACAGATGTACTAGTATGTACCAAAAACAGAAAGGCATGTCATATTCAAAGGTATAATGTGTAAGCTAAGCAGATGCAATTTAAGCAAATTGGAAGCAATACAAGCTAGACATCCGGCTGGAGTTGTGAACATGATCATCTAGGACCTGGGAGCCTGGTGGGAGGCGGGTTGCTTCGCCACCATCGCGGCTTTTTAGTTGGCTTCCAGGTGATGCCTGTCTTTCTTTGGGCTTGTCCTTTGGCTCGGCCGGTGCCCGACTAGCTATTTGTCTTCTGGTGCTCACGGGATGGTGGTTCATGTAAAAAATATCTTTCCTTATCTTAATAAAGACTGGCTTCGGCCTTTCGAATACAAGCTAGACACCATATGGAACATGCAACCACATATGACACCGTGAAGTTAAAGCAAGCACATGGGATGGTGGTTCATTGTGAGCGAGGTCATCAACTCCAGAGCAACGTTTACCGTCTCCATCTGCTGACACTGCACCCTTTAAAGCGCTGTAATGTGCCGCGCCTAGCCGCATAGAAAGCTCGCACAACTTGTCTCTTTTCTTTTTTGCTTCCCTTTCGGCAGACTCTAAAATACCCTTGCTTAAAAACACAATAGTGAGAGTATGAATGAAGTGTGTGCAGAACTAGTGCCTTTGTAAAAGTAGCGAGATAGCAGGTGGCTGAAAAATAAATGACAGGAGACATATGATTGCTCTACAACATTGCATGGCAAACAAAATTAGATTCTACTGTATGATTTTGTAATATATGAGCACAGGAAATGCAGGTACTCCTCCAAAGACACCACCACATGTGGTCATATCTAAGATAACGATGATTGAAAATAAATAGGTCATCGATTTTTTAATGAACCGTCCGATCTATAAGGAATGGGCGGATGGCCTTCATCTACCTCCCGCTAGTCATCAGTGTTGTGATCTTTCTCGAACCGCCCGGCGACCACCGGCCCAGACCCGTGCCTCCGTCGCCCGCCCTCCCATCAACCTCACACCACCGCCGTGCTTGGCAGCGCCCCAAGCCATCCCTTTAATCCCGGCCGACCTCCGGATCGAGCGCCCGGTGGCTCTAGGCCTAACGCCCCTAAGATAAACACCATAGGCGCTGCTTCCCGGCGTAATAGTCGTACTAAGCGCTGTTACACTTTGGGGAATGCTTCCGTTAGCCATTTGGGAATCAATCGGCAGAAATTGAAATTCGAGGCGACGGACCTCTAGCTAAGGTGAAATAGTATATGAGGAGAAACCTTGTGCATCGCGAGTTACTAGGAACATCTAGTATCAAGAAGACGCGGTCAACTAGTGTCACCGTGCAATCAGAGACGTAAGATTTGCACGAATAATGGAAGAGGAGTACCTTCTTGATTTGCGGTGTGGTCACCTCCACATGTCGCAGCGATCTTCTTCTTTTTACCGGGAAACCGATGTTACGGAGGGTGCGAGCTTGGACGAACCCATGGCCAAATTGTTGAATGTGTTGCCGTGGCCGTATGTCGGCGAAGGGGAAGCAGATCCGAGGCGGCGAAGGACGGCGTAGCAGGAACAGCTCCGGTGCGGTGGAGGGTGGAGAAGTTGGAGCGGGCAGTGGTGAGGCGCAGGACGGCGTGGTTGAACTGGCTCGGGTATGGACAGCTCGGCCTCGGCTTCAACTACTTTCCGTGGAGGACGTTGCGGTGGAGGTTGCGGTGGACGACGATGTCGGGGTATCGGCTCCGGCGTGATGGAGGAGGGCGGCGGTTGATGGGTGGGATGGGGTGGCGGACGGAGGACGCCGGGGTTTCTCGGCTAGTGGAGAGGTAGCTTTGGCGCCCACGGAGTACGAATGGGGAATCGGACGGGTGGGGAACCATGTTTGATGCAGGGGCGCTTGTTTTTGGCTTTTTGAACAGAAGATGGGACGCGCTTGTTTGAAATTTGGGGAAAGTACAAACTTTGCCCCCCTCTTAAATTTTGTACCTACTGCGGGTCGGGGGTAGGATGGTAATCCCAGGTGTCCCAAATAGTGGGAGGGAGCAATTTCGGCCGCGCACATGTGTGCTTAGGTGGCCATTGTGTATGAATGTTTTTCGGAGGCGGTTGCGTGGCGTCTAGATGAAGCTACAAACCTACCCCGGTTTAGACCTTTGGACATCGGGCCGGTAGGTTTCACAGGTCGGAGTTATTAGAAAAGTAATTTCCTTGTACTACCAAACATTGGTCTCACGCGGTTTCAAGCGAGTAGAGGCTCTTTTGGTAACCGTTCGAAAGTTTGGAACACAAGCATTCACGTTTAGAGTACTCTTGAACTATGAGGATTGACCTAAATAGACAATGTTATATTTGACCTTGTATGTTTGAAAACCTCATTAAATTATCCGCTTCCTTTTGAAATTTTGACACTTGAAAATCCTATAACTACGATTATTTTGGAATGGAGGAGCTAAATTTGAATCTATTTTGTACACGACTACATATGCTATTATGTACAAAATCAGAGCAAAGATTGGTACCCCATAGTTTAGGTATGGTTTACAAATGCCATGATATCAAATTCAAATAATTGAATGGACTTCATGTTGAATTCGATTTTTAAACCACCTTAGGTTGAATTCAAATGTATGCTAGTTCATAGGTAGCTATTTATAAATGTCCATTGTGTAACTTTCGTATGTATAATGTTCTTTACACACACAACATGAACTATACTCACGTTTATATTCGATTGCTAAAGCGATGCGTTGTCTGGAGTTCAAAATACTAACTATGTGGATCAACTGTGTCGAATAATAACATAGACATGCTCAAATTCGATAGAATCTAGATGTCTGATGGATCAATGACCGCTCCTTACGCGAATTGCAAATATCATGATCCCATCATAATATTTGGATACAATTTATATCTTTAATCAATGCGTAGAGCAGTCTTTTACGTGTAGTTTAACTCTCCATCGGTGGTCTCTCACACATGCTCACACAGTCTCTCCTGAGGTGTCTTTCTTGCACACATGCTCTAGATATAACCCTCCCTCCCTCTCGTAACCATTTACAACTGTTTTCACTAACCTTTATCACAAACACTCTTCCTCTCGCAAACATACACACGCACAATCCTCATCGACCCTTTCTATATACATGGACCTGCCTATGTGTCTCATGTACGCACATTATCTTTACGCATGTCTCTCACGCATTATCTCACACCTCTCTTCCTAATCGTGAGTATGATTCTAGCAGAGCATTTTGTAGGATGCCCCTTAAAGTTAGGTTGGATGAACAGTAATATCAGAGATAAAGGGTTACCTTAGTCCAAGAACCTAGGGTTACAAATCCTAGCCGGCTTTGTCAGTGGACACAGAGTCCTTCACAATTCTGCTATCTTTGTCTTGTACGACTAGTCATCCATGGGTCTTCCTAAATGTGTCATGGGCTGACCAATGTGGCGTAGGACGGAACCGAACGAAGGGCCTCACCTCGACCCACGGACCTCACGGTGACACACCCTCTGCCCCCACGTCTCATTATCTTCTCACACCCACACATACCAACACAAACACCACACACACAGAAAATTTATCCTGGTGCCTCTATTCCCTCCCCCCTTGCATATACACACTCAAGGGAATGGAATCTCTTGTCGTGATGTCATATTCGTCTCTCTCTCTAGACCACTCTCATTTCTCGTGCTATCTCTCCCACGCCCCCCATCGGCCCCTCTATCCATGCCTCTCTCGAATACGTAATACACACACATACCTCTCTAGGCCCCACCAAATGCATCAACTACACGTTCACACATGTTACATCACGTACCCCATTGATCTAAAAAGCCCTCTCTTCACGTTTATTTTGCATACAACATTCCTTTTGAATAAAGTGTGGCCAAAAAATTATTTTAGAGTTTCTACATATATAAAACATTACAAAGTTATATGGAGGAGTACGAATGCTAATTTGCATTGCATGGTGCCCACAATGATATTTATTCCAAGACTTTGTGAATTTGTATATTTTTATACTATATACAAAGTTAGTCATAATAAAGAGAAACGAAGAGCATCTCTCTCTCCATCGCATACCCCCAGACGCCCCTTTCACGTATGCACACAAAACTATCTCCGTGTCCTCTAAAAGTAAGCCCCGAGAAAATTCACGCGTGTTTCATCTTTCTCTCGCGATATATGCAATGGCGATCATTGTATTTGAAGCGAAGAACGATACATACATTGGACTTCATAATCCACTCATTACGGTCACCGTTTACGTTTAGTGGTTATTATGCGATCCACGGGCTCACAAGTACAACTTTGTATTTGCTCATGACATGACTAGTTGACCAGTTAAACGCTCCACATGGCACCTCTAGTGTTGCATTGCATTATCTCACTAACATCGTGCCCACACCCGACTTGTATCTACTCTACATCTACACTATTATAAAATACATAAAATACACTCTTATAAAAACAGAGTTGGTGATGATGGTGTGCCTGCCATCCTGCAATATAGGCCGTCCGATTTATATCGGCGGATAGGAAAGAAACTATGGAAATTTTGCAAAAAGGTACCCACACACCTCTCCACATTTGCAAATAAGTCCTTCCCTCGTTCATCATTTTCTCTCACAAGATAAACAAGTCATACAAATGCATCTTGGTGTTACGTGCAATGCACGGGCATCTTGCTTGTAAGAATGAAAACAAACGACAAAAAAAATATTTTGACGGTGGTTCGAAGTCATGATAGCGGGCACATCGGACAAGGTGGCCTTGTATTGGTATGCTGAGCCGTCTGTTTTAACACACATGAGATGGTGTGGTGATTATACACACACGCACGCATGCACACGAACTCCATCCACGCAACACTCACACAAACACATGCACCCACGCGCGCACGCAACACTCAATCGTACACACGCAGCCACGCACGCACGCAACACTCACACGCACACACGCACGCATGCATGCACACACCAGTACACCACACGACTAACACACACTCTCACGCTTAAGTGCTCAACCTACACGTGCATGCGCACACATCAGGCCCTAACAGACACATACACAACCAGGTGATTCCCGCGCACGGGTTGGAGCCTTGTCGCGCCTGCGTAAATTTGTGTTTATCTGAGCTTTTCCCTATGTGAACTAACAGGTGGGACCCACAAGGAAAGTGGTCAATTTAACTAGTCAACATGGCGCCACGCAGACTGGCCGGTCAACAGAGTGCAATCCGATGCTGAACTGTGAGCAAGTGACCGGATAATCACTGCAAAACGTATATAGTGACGGTAATCAGCTTATTCTGAAGTTCGGTGACCGTATTACGCTTTTCTCTCTGTAGGCCCTCCAAAACTACATCTCTACACGTTCTCGCATGTTACATCTAACAACTATGCAATACAAGACTACTACTACACTCTAACACAATAAATCATATGTGTTTTTAGTTTTACTAGATATCATATTGTTACTTATAATTATTCAGTTTGCATACATTAAAATTGCCTTTGAAATGTATGGCGATTATCATCTACCACGCGGGAAAAATCCGCCCTTTCTGTTTAATCGGGTTTGTATCGATGGATAAATGCGAAACAACAAAACTATAGTATTATACAAAGACAAGTGACAATTCACTGGGTCGTCGTGTCGTCTACTCCTCCGTCAGAAGAGTGGGCGCCGCTTTCATAAATCTTCTAGTCCCTTTTGCCGACATGTGGGACATCAAGCTACGGGTCCACGTGCCATCTTAGGAATCTGATGCGAGCAGCGGGGTGAAGCACCCCAGTCATGGCGCCCGGTGTATTAATGAGCAATGAGGCGTCAAATCACAAAGCTTCACCTTCCCGCAGTTAATTTGGAGGGACGAAGTAATAATGCTAAAAAAAGAAGTTGGAGGGACGAAGCAACCATCATTTCACTCGTTGCTGAATCCGCTTCTCACTCATCTTCTTCAACTTAACCACGTGTTGCTTCTGCCGTTGTTCTGCCTCATGTGGGACACGGATCAACTTGGTAAAGCACTAACACGTGGGACCGCATGTTAGCAAACCGCCAGGACAACGTCCTCCGAAAATAAGAAACCTCCCCCGCCATCCGCGCGGCAAAATCACCTCCTTTTTACTAATCTTTGATTCTATAATTTTTTTAGATCAATATAATTGATATTTGTATAGATAGCACACAGGAGCAAAACCAAGTGTTACGGTTAAGGGCATCCACAATGTGTAGCCAAATGTGAAAATAGCTTTTGGCATCGTGGGAACCATTGTGGACGGTGTTGCCAAAGCCAAAAAGATGGAACCGAAGCTCCTGATTGATTGGTGAAGGAATAGAAAAATGCAAAGTCTCTCCTCTTTCTCCCATGCTTGGACGCATGTAGTACATTATAGAGCACAGAGTCTACTCCCCTGTCCCTTCTATCACAAATCACAAAGCAGTGAGGCGTCAAATCACAAAGCACAGACGAAGCAACTATCATTTCACTCTTCACGACTCCGCTTCTCCATCGTCTTCTTTGAGAAACCATCTCACCGCACTAGTACTCCTAGTAGTAGTACTAGTAAAGGACTTCCTGGATGCAAATAAGGCGGTTGTCTCGGCTTGCAGGCGGCACTTGCAAACGACTTACCGTGGTCTCCCTCAATGGTGTTCTCCGTCGAACGCACTTCGCCAAACCACAAAAAAAAAAGTCGTTGACGTCACCGCAATGGGTAAGGAATTCAAATATAGTTACTACCTCCATTTTTTTGTACACAAGGCCAGTATATCAAAATTACAATTTGCAAAGGGCCACTAACACTAATCAAGGCAAAATTGATGGGGTTAGCAACCAAGGACATTAATATCCCCTGCATGCATGCGGAAGTGAGAAGGTTCGTTTGCATGGCGCTGCATTAATCAAGCGATGAGGAGTGAGATGGTTAGCTCTTTTGCTTTCGAGAAAAAAATACGCATTAATTGACACGTGAAACGAGGATTTGTATCGATTAAATCCCGTGAAGGAAAACCCCGCCTTTCTTTTTTAACACTAGTACTCCTAGTAATGCGTGCATTTATCCTGTTTGGGTCTAGGTCTTGCATTGCCAAACTTCGCCACACATTTTTGCCACGCTTGCCTAAAGTTTTCAAAATGAGAAGGAGGTACACTTGCGCACGGCTGTCGCGGTCGCACCGCACCCTCACACGGTCGCTCCTGCGCGCCGCGGTCGCACCGCACCCTCACACAGTCGCTCCTGCACGCCGGAAACCCAACCAAGGGAACGCACCCTCACTGACACGTGTTGTCGCATGTGAAAAAACCAAACTCAGCCATTCTATCGTTGACACATAATTTTCATTCATAGATAATGTTTGTCCAACCTCATGTTGGGGAGTATCCGTACGGCCCGTGCGGTGGTCTGTTGGGGAAGAAGAAGAGGTGAGGAAGAAGGAAAGAAGGGTTAGGAGACGTAGGATATTCATCCAACCGCCTGAAATGGTAGACTGACCCAAGTCAGGCGACTTGCATAACAAATAGTATGTTTTTACACAGCAAAAGATCCCTAAAAACAACAACATAAAGAAAAACTAGCATTGCTCGTGGAAAGAGACGGCCTCATCGTCTTTGGCTGCCGGCGCGAACCAGCCGTCGCTGCCGACGTGTGTCTCTGCACTGTGGTTGTCCTCGGCCTCCAGCTACTTGTTCAAGCGGAGCGTGCGGGCGCTCTGCACGGACGAGAGCACAGCCCGGTTCAAGTCGAGGATGTCCGGTTCCGCCTGCAGGAGGGCCTCGATGGCAGCGGCATCCGCGCTGGCGCTCGCGTCGACTCGAGCCTCCGCCGCCCGGTTCAAGTCCAGGACTTCCGGTTCCGCCTGCAGGAGGGCGTCGATGAGAGCGGCATCCGCGTGCTCTGCGTCGAGTCGAGCCTCTGCCGCCCGGTTCATGTCCAGGATGTCCGGTTCCACCTGCAGGAGGGCCTCGATGGCAGCGGCATCCGCGCGCTCCGCCTCAAGTTGAGCCTCCACCGCCTGGTTCACATCCACGACATCCGGTTCCGCCTGCAGGAGAGCCTCGATGGCAGCGGCATGCGCGTGCTCCGCATCGAGTTGAGCCTCTGCCTCCCGGTCCTCCTTTAGTACCGCCATGTTGAACCGCTGGTCCGTCTGCACCATGGGGGACTCGGACGCCGGCACGAAGTCGACGTCCATCGTCTCATACCCATCGGGGCCTTCTGCGCCCGCGACCTCCGCGATGAACATTGATCGGCTTCCTCCTCCTCGTAGCTTGGCTCCAGAGAACTTCGGGATTGGCCCGCCGCAGCAAGCTTGGGAACGGAGTGCGTGGCGCTGACCACCCGCGATTTCTGCGCGGCGCTCGGCGTCGACATCTTGTAGTAAGTGATATTGCGGCGCACCATGTCTTTCCGTCGAACTAGGGGATCGAAAGGTGGTGGAATGGGCTGTAGATTTTGTGGGGTTTTAGGTCAGTGGCTGGAGTAGGCCTAGCAGTGAAGGTTCTGGTGTGAATAGTGGTTCCGGTGACGACCGGTCAATCGGTTTTGACTGTACATCGCTCTTGTGGCGTTCGCGTTGCAGCCCGGCACGCTGGACCCTCCACGTCGCTCACCGAATGGAACGCTTCGTCCTGCGTTTTCGCTCGCTTGTGGGACCGCGGTTGAGAGCAAACCGACGTCCCTCCCCACCCCCCCCCGCGTCATTTATTATACCACCACACCCACCCTTTTATGCGGAGTAAATAAAAAAAGAGGGAGTATACAACGGATGAGGATCCCCTGACGTGGCCGAACCCAATGAGTAACAGACAAGCGGGCCTAGCAAGCATGGGGTCCGCCAAGAAGTGACCGAAAGGGAGGGTAAGGCAGGGATACCTACGTCAGAGGATCCACTTCCACTATACTACTTTGACCAAATGTTAGAGTAATAATATATGACATGCAACTTACACAAATGTTAGAGTAATAATATATGACATGCAACTTACACAAAGCATATAGGGTCTGATGCGTTTTTCGAGGTTAACTTTGACCAAATGTTAGAGTAATAATATATGACATAGAACTTACTCAAAGCATATGGTCAATTTCGTATGTGAAAGGAGTTTCCAATGATATAATTTTCACATTATACATCTCATGTACTCCCTCCGTCTAGGTGTGTAAGTCATCTTACGAAAACCAAATAATCCCAAAACACGTAGGCGCGGTGCATTAACTTCTACCTCGTTTCTTGTTTCTTGACATATGAACCAATAAGAGATGAGGGTGTGCATGATTTTAATGACCTGAGACTATCAAACATGACATGCAGTGGTTAGTTCATTGCATGCAATACTATTAATTAGCAAATAAACATTAATGTCTCTCGTTTTCCCCTCCTCCTTGGTCACGATTACACAGCCTAAAATGACTTACTCACCTATGTGAAAGGAGTACTTTTAATCTTGTCAATAGTCAAATTGGAAACCATCTCGAGTACAAATCTAGGAGTACGTACGAATCTAACAATATTGATTGGGCGTTGTTGAATGTTGATACCTTCTTTTATCATAGTAGAGATACTTTGACTACACATAAAACTTATACTCCCTCCGTCTAGGTGTGTAAGTCATCTTACAAAAACCAAATAATCCCAAAACACTTAGGCGCGGTGCATTAACTTCTACCTCGTTTCTTGTTTCTTGACATATCAACCAATAAGAGATGAGGGTGTGCATGCTTTTGATGACTTGAGACTATCAAACACGACATGCAGTGGTTAGTTCATTGCATGCAATACTACTAATTAGCAAATAGACATTAATGTCTCTCGTTTTTCTCTCCTCCTTGGTCACGGTGCACAGCCTAAGATGACTTACTCACCTAGACGGAGGGAGTATGTAAAGTAGAAAGGATAGGAGGGAGTATATTATGCGTTCAAAAGCAAGCGAACATTGAATATCCTTTATATATGATTTGCGGATCCTACGATCACCGGTTCAAAATTTTGAATCCGCCTTAGGTATCATGTGCCCCCACTCGTTCCCTCTCGATTTCATCTCGGGGTCCGGAGATCTATTGAAAGAGGACTAGGGTGGGTACATGCGAATGATACTCGGCGGAATGTTCAAATGAGGCATGCGGGAGGATGGACTCGACTGGAGGGTGACATGATCGATGGAGAAGAGGGTTGGAGAGGAATGAGAAATAAGCAAACGCCACATGATTACACTTGAACGGCTCAAATAAACATAAGTTGTCTCGCTTGGCCTACATAGTGAAAGGCCTAATGCGCAACGCGCGCGACCGACGAATATGGCCGGGAAAACAGGGAAACCGACATAGCGCAGACTAGTCCAATGGAGGAGCTGGCCCATGACCTCCTCGCTACCGACAACCGTTCATGTGGGTCGTTGGGGCCATCAACGGGGCGCAGCTCCAGCACCGCCTCTGGACACGACGACCGCGGTGAGATACACGCTCATATCATCGATAGACACGGTCGGTTTCAGTGTGCCGAGGGTGGCGTTAGTGCGGTGTCACGACCAACGATATGTTTGGTTTGTGCCCAAGGTTGCCCCACCAAAGCGTTGGGTAGCCAAAATTTTGGTTGAGGTATTGGTTGCCCATGATTTGGCCGACATTGGCAAGAAAAATGAACTAGAGTTGGCTAGAGTTCATTGGCATGCCAAAGAAATGGCAACCATCCAAACAAAGACCAATCTTTGGGTCATGACCAAAATTTTGGTAAGGTGCACTTTGGCCACAATCCAAACACATCCCAACACCGGCTCGTCGAGGATGCACGGGTGCCGCGACGCGTCCAGCTGGAGTGGTGTGTAGCGCCAACTGCATCCTCTGGACCTGAGACCATGCCGGGTCATCTTGCTTTTTCAATGACATGCGGGGATCGCATTTGAGCAAAGGGCATCTCCAACGTTGCCACGACCGCAGCTGACTACCCTGGCACACCAAAGCCCTCGTCCCTTGTGCCGTCGTGCGGTGCGTTCCCAGCCGGCGCCAGCTGCCCGCATTCATGCCGTCCGTTTGTATGTCATCGTTAAGAGGCTCGGTGCCCAAGGAACCAACTATGGCGACTTAATGACGCACCCGGACACTTGGCCTCACTGGAATGCGCTACTTAAAGCGGCAACGCCCAGCTAACCTCCACACCATAGCGCATCGTCCTCCTACCTGGCACCACATCCGCCATGACCGCAAGTGCGAACGCTCTGCAGGAGAGCTTCTCTTCGGGGATGAATCTCGAGGTCACCGCCCTCGCTCAAGTCGCCTCTCGCGACGCAATAGCGATGTAGCCGGACACGGACGCGACGGCACAAGTGATGGACACGGCGGCGGCCGACGATGGGAGCACCGTCAGCCACGCGTCCTACTTGCCGCCGTCCAACGTCCGGCACAGCCGAGGTCGGGGACTCCTCCGAGGATGAGTAGGGCATGGGAGGCGGCAGGTCATGGTGTGCCAACTGGACGGTCCGTATCCCGTGTTCTACTCTTCCTCGCCGGAGACCGCACCTTCACTTCACGGGTCTTGAACCCCGCCCCCGTACATGGAAGCCGGTCGCCGTCGTAGAATAGGTTTAGGGTCGGGTTTCTTTTATTTTTCTGTCCTATAAAAGTTCGAAATGTAATGAAAATCTGCCGTGTTTGCACTAATCTCGGCCGGTGTATATGAACTTTCACAATAATATACATATTGTAGGAGTACTAGCAAGATGCCCGTGCGTTGCACGGAAGATCAAGATTTTGTGAGAGAAAAGGATGAACGAGGGAAAGCCTTATCTGCAAATGTGGAGAGGAGTGCGGGTAAATTGTCATAGTTTCCTTCCTATCCGTTAGATATAGATCGGACGGCCTATATTGCAGGATGACAGGCACACCATCATCACCAACTCTGCTTTTGATTGAACCGAGACAAGTCTAAAAACCCAACTAAGCCAACCTCCCATCATATCGCGCGGGAAAAGACCCGACCGCGCCACTTTAGTCGGGATTACCGGATTACTAGTAGTAGTATCCATGGATCGCGCGAAGCAACATTTTTTTTTAGAGGGCGAAGCACCTAGTTTAAAAGGAAAAAAGGTGGTACACTCACAACACTCCTATCGCGGTCGCATTGCACCCCACACACGTTCGGTCCTCCACACGGCTCACGCATACGGAACGTGCTTCAGCTTGCCTCTTCACTGACACGTGGGACTGCACTTGGAGAAACCTACCATGCGCCAAACTCCCCCCGCCCACCGCGCGAAAATCCCCCCCCCCCCACACACACACACAAACATTCCCCCCAAATTCGATTCAGCCGCCCTTCAGCCAAATATTCCCCAAACCCCCTCCTCCCGTCCCCCCTCCACTCCATTCGCTCCGCCAAAGCCGCCCTCCCCGCTGCGCCGATACGTCGGCGCCGCGGTTCGTCGAGGGGACGCACGGCGATCCTCTCGCTCCCACAGTACGCTCTCGTAGACTGCCGTCCTCTAGCCGCGCCGCCACCTCTGGCTACGTTCTTGTGGAGGCGCACGGCGGTCAGCGCCGCCACCGCTAGCGACGTTCGTGTGGAGACGCACGACGGTCAGCTTCTCTCATGATACTCGCATTCTAGACTGAGGCCCCGTTCATGTCGGTGTAGCGCTGAATGTTAGCTGATAGACGCTGTTAATCTCACTGTTTGCCGAAGTAGTTTACTGTCAATATGCTCTGCTTAAGAAGCTTCCTTGCCTGCTCGCACTCAATCTGCTTAGCTGAGATGGCATGCCAACGCCGATTAGTTGCTAAAATATCCTGCCATATATTTATTGTGACGTAGATTGCCATGGTCTAGTAGCCAATCTGTTAGGTGAAATAGCTCTACACTGTTTTATACTCGATCTTTGTGCTGCGATGGCCTTCGATAGTTTGATGGTTGTGTGCTCGGCCTCATTGCCTGCTGAAACAGCCTGCCATAATTTAGCACTCAAATCTGTTTGCTGAATTAGCTTTACATATATTTCGTTACTTAGATCTGCTCGTCCAAATATCTTGCCATAGCTTTAGACATCGACCTAGGTATTTTTTTATGGACTTCATAAAAAAGCATATATGTTTTTCCTGTAATATCTAGTAGAAGAACTAATTTGTATGTCTAACAGATGGACATGACTTGATAACTTCTGCTCAAGATTCTCCATTGCATATGTCGAGGGTTTGAAAACTTCATGAACTTTATCAAAGCTGAGTACGGTGGTCCGAAATCAGATGTGCTCTGCCCGTGTAGCAGTTGTATGAATTCAATTACAAGACCCCAGTCAACTGTGCAAAATCATCTACACTTGTATGGATGTCGGTCACATATACTAGGTGGGTTCATCATGGTGAAGCTGTGAACGTCAATGTTACTGACTAAGTGGAAGCAAAGCAGATCACCATCTTGATCTCGCCTGATGCTCAGGTGGAAGAGGAGGAGGAGGTGGTGGTGGCGGAGCCAGTGAGTTTGACCAACATTGAAACAATGCTATGAAATGCTCGTGCATTCCGTGAACTTTCACCTGCGGAAGAAAAACGGTGGGCCCGCATGTTGGAACAATGCAACGTTGTTGTCACCCCAGAAATAAGCTATCAAGATTCTCAGCTATGGTCACCTTTCTTCGTGTGAAGACATCTGAGCGGATGACCAACAAATCATTCGATGCAATGTTGGCTGCTTTCCGCAAATCTTTCCCAGATCAAGCTGAGCTGCCACACTCCTACAAAGAAATGAAGAATTTCCTTCGTGCGGTTGGAATTGGATATGATATGATCCATGTTTGTAAGAATAATTGTGTTTTGTTCGGAAGGATTATGCCAACTTAAGTGAATGCCCGAAATGCAAATCATCAAGATGGAAAGATGGTGATGCTGTGAAGAGGGTTCCTCATAATGTTCGAGACATTTTCCAATTACACCAAGATTGCGAGAGGTTGTTTCATGATCTGCTGAAACAAGAGAGGATGTATTGTGGCATTCTAGGAACCAGGAGTACAGAGATCGAATGTAATGAGCCATCCATCTCATGGTAGTGAGTGGAAAAGCTTCAATGATAAACACAAAGAGTTTCTTTCTTGACCGAGAAACATTAGACTTGGCTTAGCTTCAGATGGATTTAACCCATTTGGCCACCAGAGCGCCACATATAGCATGTGGCAGTGCTTGTTATCCCTTACAACATGCCTCCAAATGTCTGCACCAAAGAATCAAACTACATGATGGCCTTGCTCATCCCAGGTCCAAAAAGTCCTGGAAAGGATTTCTATTTGTTCATGGAGCCTCTTGTGGAAGAACTTCAACAGCTATGGAAGGGTGTTCTCACTCGAGACCTATATAGCAGCCCACCAGCTGATTTCTTTCTGTGTCTTTGTTGTAATTTGGTGCATCCATGATTATCCGGCTTTGGGCACTATGTCAGGGCGAACGACACATGGTTACAATGCAGGTGTTCGCTGTGACAGGAATCCGCTCTCATACGCAATACTTAGCAAGATCTGTTACCTTGGACACCGCCGTTTCCTTGCCAAGGACAAGTCGCATCCTAGAAAACACCGAAGACATGTGTTCAATGCAAAGCATGAAAACCGTGATGCGCCAAAAGAGGCTCACCGCTGATGAGTTGCAAGTGGAATTAGAGAAGGCCAGGCATATTACACCAGGAAACCATCCTGGTAATGGTAGCGGGAAAAGGAAGTGTGGCACGGTAGAAGAGAGATTATTGTTTACCCGCAGGTCCACTTTGTGAGACTTGGAGTATTGGAAAGATTTGGATCTGCGGCACAATCTTGATGTGATGCACATCGAGAAAAATATATGTGACAAAGATTATCGGCTAATAATTTCTTAACATTGAAGGAAAGACGAAAGATACCTTAAAATCTAGGATTGATTTGACACACACAGGTATCGTAAAGGAATTGCAAGTGCAAGATGAAGGTAAACCACGGGATATGGCACCAGTTGTGTACGTCTTGGACAAGGTAAAAAGAAAAGAATTCTGCGAGGTCCTGTCACGTGTGAGATTCCCACATGGATTTGCTTCCAACCCTGAAAGGAGAGTCAGTGCAGATGGAAACAATGTACAAAGGTTGAAAGCTCATGACTGCCACGTCCTACTTCAAAGGGTTTTACCTGTTATCCTTAGAGGATTGGGCATACGACTTATACTGAGCGATTGCGAGTTGGGACAATTCTTGAGGAACTCATAGTAGAAATATTAGGATAGATGCTTTGGAGCGTCTTAGAGACAAGATACCAACTATCCTATGCGACGTTGAGAAGATGTATCCTCCAGCCTTCTTTGATGTGATGGTGCATTTGGCTGTTCATCTACCTGATGAGGCACTACTTAGAGGTCCAAGACAAGATGGTCTGGATGTACCCTATTGAAAGGCGGCTAGGCACTTTCAAGGGCTATGTTAGGAACAGAGCTAGACCCGAGGGTTCCATTGCGAGGCCTACATTGCTACTCTGAAGCATTGACATTCTGCTCAAAATACATTGAAACAAATTGATCAGCTTAGCAAAGAGGTGGGTGAAGACAATCCGGGCTCAATGTTTTCGATTATTCTGCTCGAAAGTTACGTGGAAGAGTCGACAAGAGGACAAACCTAAAGATTTGAAAAAATGGTTTGGTATGTGTTGAATAACCGTCCCGAGATACTACCTTATATCAAGTAAGTGCGATCGCAGCTTATACATCGTAATCTACTAAACTTGCAGCACATTCTTATATATTTAGATGTTTGACGCGACCACTATGTTGTGCATCATCTACAAAGAGGAGTTACTGCCGCAAAATCCAAGAAACATTGACAAACTGGTTATGGCAGGATTTGCGAAATGGTTCAAGAACCATGTAAGCTTTTGAAGTGCACTATCAGTTTTTTTAATATATTGAGTACATAAGATGACCAGCTTGTCTATTTTCTAACCATAGGTTAAGAAGATGCGGGAGGATGGGCAGGCAGTTGATGATGCCCTTTACTCACTAGCAATGGGTCTTGATACTCGGGTAAGACATTATGAATCTTGCGTTGTTGGAGATGTGCGCTACAACACCCTTGCACGAGACGAAGGCAGGAAGACACAAAGCAGTGCCATCATGAGCACGGATACGTATGACAAAGAGACAACTGAAATGTATGCTAACATAACATACATTGTTCAATTGCAGTATATCTCTAGTTTCGAGGATCATCGGTGTGTGGTTCTGTTGTGCTGTTGTTGGTATAACCTGTTTTCTAGGATCGCAAAACCCAGAGCTGATGATTATTTCAAATCCATCAATGTCAAGGCGGCATACCAGACCAACGAGCCTTTTATTTTGGCAAATCAAGCAACACTGATATTTTTCTTGGAAGACACATTTGCACGTAGCGATGATCGGAGAGTATTGCAAAGGTTTGAGCAGAGAGGAATTCATTTAATGAAGTTGCACAACAAGATGATGCTTACACTGCTCACGATGTACAAGATAACACAGATGTTCCTAATATCTTTGAGAACCATCACGCCAATGACGCCGCGAAAAGATTGCCTGTCGTCTTTGTGGACATACAAGAGTTGATCAAGAAGAAGCCAACGCTCGAGGGCGTTGAGGACGAAGAAGAAGATGACACTGTGGGGAATTATGATTCAGACTGATACACATGGCGAAGATGTTGACGCTGCTGCCGCGGATGATGATTAGATTGCTTTTGTCGTATTTGCTTGTCAGAAGATGTTTTTTATTTACTATGTGAAATTGTGTTTGCTATGACAACTGAAACCTGATGAACATGTTGTTTAGTATTTTGCTGTGAGAACATCACTTGTTATGTATGCTGATTTGTGTTTGGTGATTGTATGACAACTAAAACATGATGACATTGGTGTTTAGTCGTACTCATATTTGGCTGTGAAACTTGAATTTGATGACATAGTTTGTTGTTGGACTGCAATTTGCTCGACGTCTTTGAATGAGAACAAAGCTGACCCGACAGGGCCTCTGCTATTTATTTATTTATATGAGCAAAAGGGGATACCCCTTGATTTCCGTTAATAGAAATCATTAGATGTTCACAACACTACGCCCAGCCTGCTACACAGGTTTCATTCATTACTAGTTTCAAAGAAGTGCTCATGTCGTAGCTAATCGAATACATCACGAAAGTGCTACATACACCGCAAATAAAGAGACAATCATCCTACAGAGCACATCGAGTTTGCCCATTATCTTCACAAGCTCTTTCATCTCCTCATTGCTGTCAAAGTCGTTCAGCAGCTGTTGCTTGGCCATGATCAGAGGAACTGCATCTTTAACCTTCTGCTCTGCATCTTCCTCTTTTGTCGTTCCTTTAGTTACTTGTCCAACATCCCAACCTGCTGGTATTGGGATTCCTCGGCTAACCAAATAATCAGCGTAGTTGCATTCCCCCACATCAGCAACTTCCTAGAAATACAAATCACACGAATCTTCCCTTTTCTGCACGAATCAAATTGGAAGATCATCAACCAAACTATTTAAAAAATCAGCAACTAAAAGCAGCAGAACAACACTTAAACATATTATTACCCCATGATTCGGGCATTTGTAGAAGACTTGGCCAGGGTTGCGGATTGTGGTTGAGACGCGACGGATGACTCTGCATGATTTGCAGCAGTGGCACCACACCAACGGCAGCGGGTTGCGATGAGCAATCGGCTGCGGTGCGCGTGCCAGCGGGGGTGTGATGAGACCCACAGGCGATGGTACGGGTGGCGACTTGGCGCATATCTGGTTGTTGCCTGCTGAAGAGCAGGTGGATGAGCAGCCAGCGGACATGGTTGCTGCGGCCAGAGCTTCTGATGCTAGGCAGAGTAAGTAGAGAAGAGGAGAAGCGAACGTTGGACATGTCAATTTCATTACTTGTAGAGTAGCATAGCACCATATATAGTCATAGTCTAGGTTTGGATTCGAACCAGCTACAAGAGCACGTCTTTCTTTTTTCTAAAACTCGGCAACGTCTCTTTACTAGTACACTAGTTTGTTCTGTACGCCTTCCCAAGTCTTTGATTTTGTTTCCCTTTTTTTGCGAGGAAGGAAGGAGGACAAAATTGAGAGTTCCTCGGGCTCGAACCCAAGACCTCTCGGTTGAAAACCAAGGGTGCTAGTCACTTATGTGGCGAACGTTCCCTGTGAGGAGGAGGACGGTAGACGAACGCATTTTCCTCGCAGCTTTTCTTCCTATATAAAAAAGTATGCTACTTGGTGTCCGCTTAGTCAAAAACGATTGTGCCAACCTTGACCGTTCGATTGACATTCAACGTCTATCACGTTTCTTCAGTCTCTTCTTCCTCGAGCCGCCAAAGCCAAACCAGCACTGGCGGGACCGCCTGCTCCCGCCTTCCACGGCTGGCTGTGATCTTCCCCGGCTCCTATTTGTTCCCGTCCGAGGCCTCACCATCGTCCTCCGCCTTGGTTCGCTCGCCGCGGCACTGCCCTCCGGTGTTGTCAACATGGTCAACAACCGAGAGGAATAAGGAGATGAATGTACATGGTGAGGATGATGAGGGACCCAAAGAGCACGCAGTAATTTTGTTTTTTCAGGACGGAGAAGGGTATCAACTGGGTTGTGTGGGACCCGTGGCCCGTCTAGCCCAGGCTTTTATTTCATATGTTTAGCACATGACCAGCCCAGTTTGTTTTTTTCCTTTCTGAAAAATGGCTAGCCAGCTATTTTGTTTTTTGCAGAATAACCAACATAGGCCTACTTGCTTTTCTACGCTCTCGGGCCGGAAATCTTTCAAGACGAGGAGGGATGCATTTTGCCCAGAAAATGGGCTATAAGTAATAAGAAATGAGCTATAAGTAATAATAAATGGGCTATAAGTGATAATAAATGGGCTATAAGTAATAATAAATGGGTCAGAATGAAAAAATACAGCAAACAGGCAATTAGTTCCCAAATACTGTTTTCTTTCAGATTTTGATATTTTAAATTTTATTGTTTTTGTGCGGGTAAAATTTCATTGAATTTAAATTAAGGTATATTTAGATTTAAAATTAATTTGAATCTGGCTAGAAATTTCGGTCGTATCTTTGTTTGGACAGATTTGGAGTCTGACTTGTGGGTTTACTAGGTTGACGTGTACTTTGGCTTTGTCAACTTAGTACACAAACGATTCAAATTTAGTCCACAAACGATTCTAGCAGCATTGACCGTTGGATGTTAATCCAACGGCCGTCTTCCTTCAATATCTCGATCTTCTTGCTCCGGCCGCCCAAACCAGCTCGGTGGGACTGCTCGCCTCGCCTCACGTGGCCGGGCTTTGCCGAACAGCCGCACCGCCCACCCTACTTCATTGCTGGCTAGGCCATTCCTCTACTCACCCACACCTCTGTTATTTTCCGGCGACGGCAGCCGGACCAAGAAACCTCGTACTCCCCACCGTCAGGCAACCATTGCCGAAGTCTTCCCCGACTCGTGTCGTTCCCTTCCTAGGCCTCGCCGTCGTCCACCGCCATGGTGCTCTCGGCGCTGACCTGGTCAACGTGGTCAACAAACGACATCCATCGGCCGTGGATCAGACGCCAAAATAATGATTCCTCCACCGACACCGGGACCCACCGGAAGGGCCTCTCGTATTTTTGAAAAACGTTCCTCTACCGACATGTCAGACCCACCAGCTATATCTTCGCACGCAAGGAATGGCCTCCTTATTACGCACAAAAAAAATGAATACCCACCTTGCTAGATGGGACCCACCACAGTGGGAGGATGACTTGTGGGCAAACTAAGTTGATGGGGACGGAGGGCTTTGTCAACTTAGTCAATATGAACGATTCTAGCTCCAGTGACCATATGATGTCCATCCAACGGTCATAGTGCTTCTTCAACCTCTGGTCTTCTTGCTCCATCCGCCCAAAGCAGCGTCGGTCGTGCCGCGTGCTCCTGCCTCTCGTGGCCAGTTGTGATGTCGCGGAGGCCTCACCGCCCCTGTTATTCTGCGGCGACGGCAGCCTCACGCCGCAGCCGAACGATGAACGCCAGATCCTCTCCGCTGGCTACCATCGCGTCTTCCCCGGCTCCGCGTCGTCCCCTTCCTAGGCCTCGCCGTCGTCCAGACCACCGCCCTGGTGCTCTCGGCGCGGCGTGGTCAACATGGTCAACGACCGACTTCCATCGGAAGAGTACTGTACGTGGAGAGGCTGACAGCTGGGTCCAGGCGGCCGCAAGGAAGTGCCTCCTTATTACGCGCAAAATAATTATTCCTCCACCGGACGGGCCACCTTATTTCGTGAAAAAAAACGTTTCCCCCTTGACTGCAGGGACCCATCGGACGGGCCAGCATATTTCGTGAAAAAAAAACGTTCCCCGCGCTGTCAGCTCGGACCCACCGGAAGTGCCTCCTTATTACGCACAAAAAAATGAATACTCCCCTTGCTAGCTGGGACCCACCATGGTGGGAGGCTCACTTAGGCCTACTAAGTTGGCCCAGGGACGGGACCTTTGTCAACTTTAGTCTATATGAACGATTCTAGCTCCAGTGACCGTACGATGTCCATCCAACGGCCGTAGTGCTTCTTCAACCTCTGGTCTTCTCGCTCCAGCCGCCCAAAGCAGCGTCGGTCATGCCGCATGCTCCTCGCCTCCCTGCGGGCCGGTTGTGCTGCCGCGAGGCCTCACCGCCTTCTACTATTCCCACCGCTGGCCAGCCTGCGCGGCGACGGCAGCCTCACACCGCAGCCGAACCCGGTGAACCCTCGTACTCCTCTCCGCTGGGCTTCCATCGCCGCGTCTTCCCCGGCACCCGTCGTCCCCTTCCTAGGCCTCACCGTCGCCCACCGCCTCGGTGCTCTCGGCGCCAAGCGTGGTCAACGTGGTCAAGGAGCGACTTACATCGGACGTGGGACTGTACGTGGAGAGGCCGACAATGGGTCCACGGCCGCAGCAAGGAAGTGCCTCCTTATTACGCGGAAAATAATGATTCCTCCACCGACAGCCGGGACCCACCAGACGGGCCCTTTGATTTCGCGAAAAAACGCTTTCCCATCGCCGGGACCCACCAGCTACATCTTCGCACGCAAGGAAATGCGTCCAGGCAAAAAAACAAAATGATTCGCCCCTCTGACCGCTGGGACCCACCAGCGACACCTTCGCACGCAAGGAAGTGCGTCCGGGCAAAAAAACGATTTGCCCCCCTGACTGCTGGGACCCACCAGCTACATCTTCGCATGCAAGGAAGTGCGTCCGCAAAAAATGATTCGCTTCGATCACTGGGACCCACCAGCTACATCTTGGCGAGCAAGGAAGTGCTCGATAGTCGGGACCCACCTGGTCAAGCGCACGTGGCGTTGTCATTACGGTGGCGAACATGTACGCATATACCGGTCGTTGTAGAGGCACGACGCGTCGTAGTAGAGGCGCCGCACGCGGTCGTAGTAGAGGCGCGCACGTAGCATGTACACGTACGTACAGCGGCAAGGGTGCAAGAAAGAAAATACGGCCACGTACGTACATACGGGCAGGGTCTCAAACGCCTACTCGCGCATACGTACATGGTTGGATCGGAATGGAGAAACAGCGTCGTCGTCGTGTTCATGGGGAGCCAACCGGCTGGGTCAGAACGGAATGCGTGGTCGTGTTCATCGGGAGGGCTTGGACGGAACAGGCGATGGAAACGAGGCCCGGCGTACTGCACAACGGAGGAAACGGACCTCCTACATTCGGAACGGGGTCCTGTTGATCGGGAGGGGTGTGGCGTACCGCAAAACGGAGAAAACGGACCTCCTACAGTCGAAACAGTGGTCATGTTGATCGGGAGGGTGTGGCATCGCAAAACGGATTTAAACGGACCTCCTACGGTCAAACGGGGTCCTGTTGATCGGGAGGTGTGGCGTACCACAAAACGGACGAAACAGACTTGTGTTGGAGCGCCACGGTCGAAATGGGGTCCTGTTCATCGGGAGGGTGTGGCGATCGCAAAACGGACTCCACGGATACTGTTCATCTCCACCATCGACCTCCTCCAGCAGGCCACGGGCTACCGCCGACCTCCTCCAGCCTCCACGGGCTCCTGTTCATCCAGCCTCCACCGCCGCTTCCACCGCCATCGCTCAACCACCCCTCCACGGGCACCCTCCGCCGTCTATTGTTCATCCAGCCCTCCACACCACGGGGTCCTGTTCAACCACCCTCCACGGCCACCCTCCACCGCCTACTATTCATCCAGCCCTCCACACCACGGGTCCTGTTCATCCAGAGGCAACGCCACCGCCACCGCTCATCCAACCCCCCGCAATGCTCACTTGTTCATCCAATTGATCGGCTTGATTAGCAGCAGAGCGGCGAATCGCCCATCGGGTTCGCCAACAGCCATCGATCGATCGCTCGGGTTCGATAACGCGTAGCTGCAAAGGCAATCGCCGGGTTCGATTAGAGCCGAATGCCTCGCCAGTTCGATTAGAGCCAACGCCTCGCACGTGTACGAGAAACGCGCATCGCTCGGCCCCCGACCTCCCACCGTAACCGGCAACTCCCCGAAATTTTCCTCCCCCTCGCTTCTACCACATTTTTTTCTGTCATGGACGGCCCAAGGAATGTCATGCAGCTGCGTCTCTGGCCCGCCCAAGACGAAAAGCCCATTTTCTGTCATTATTTTTTGTCATAGAAGTAGGAGCCCACCACATCTATGATGATACCGGGTTTTGTCACAATTATCATCATAGAAGTGTCATATGTATGACAAAAAAAATTCGTTCGGCCCAAAATGTCATGGATGTGTCTTTTTTTTGTAGTGTAAATACTTGTCATAATGTAGGGGCCGGGGCACTATACTATGTGTGATAAACACGGTGTACATGTATGGAACATGGTTTAGATTATGAATATATAGTTAGTACATCAAATGTACTATTATTTGGAATCAACATCAAGTGTATTCAAAAAATAGAATTCGAGTTCATGTAGTACACATAGTTCATATCTATCTCTATAGTAATCATGTGGTGTGTTATTAAGGTAATACATGAATGATGGTTGAAGTTGGCAACAATCATGATTGTAGATTGTTATTGAAATAGAGAAATGAATTCAAATTCAGTTTGAATTGCAGTGGTAGTATAGACATTTGAAATACACTAAAATGTTGGTATGAGTAGGTTCCATGCATTATACAGCAAGCGAAAAAATTTAATTGGGCATAACATGGATTCATACTACCGAATAGCATTTAATTGCACTAAATTGTTGGTATGAGTAGCTTTAAATAGCATTTTTATAGTAAAACGGACAAGACTCTCTCTTTGTGTGGTGTGAATAGTTTTATTTTTTCGTTTTTTTTGGTTGAGGGAAGTGCGAATTGATTTGGTACGTACAAGTACAATATTACACGTTAGGCTTGTCCCTAAAATTCAACCCGCGCCTTGTTATATCCCGAAAATTCAGATATCGTGCTCTCAAAACTAGCGCCTTCACAACCCGCGCCTTGCTATCCTGAAATTACAATGCGCGCGAAAACTCCCTCCAGCTGCCAAATCCCGACACGCGAAATCCCCCTTCTAACCCTGAGCCGAAAGGGCCGCTAGTTCAAATCGGTGTGGGGTACTTTTGTAACACACCCTACATTTTGGACAAGCGCGTACCTAAGTCATGGTTCACCCCCTCCCATCACCTCCTTTTTGCCATTCGAAATCCCAGGCCGCCATAACCTCTCCGCTCCAGCCACGAAACCCCACCCTCCTCCGTCCGCCACCTCACCGCTGCCCAGCCGGAGCCTCTTCCCCGACGACGTCGTCCACCACAACAGCTCGACGTCCCTGATGACCCACAAGTATAGGGGATCTATCGTAGTCCTTTCGATAAATAGGAGTGTCGAACCCAAGGACGAGCAGACGGAAATGATAAGCGGTTTTCAGCAAGGTATTCTCTACAAGCACTGAAATTATAGGTAACAGATAGTTTTGTGATAAGATAATTTGTAACGAGCAACAAGTAACAAAAGTAAATAAAGTGGATCAAGGTGGCTGAATCCTTTTTGTAGCAAAGGACAAGCCCGGAGAAACTCTTATATAGAGAAAAAAGCGCTCCCGAGGACACATGGGAATTATCGTCAAGCTAGTTTTCATCACGTTCATATGATTCACGTTCGGTACTTTGATAATTTTGATATGTGGGTGGACCAGTGCTTGGGTGCTGTCCTTACTTGGACAAGCATCCCACTTATGATTAACTCCTATTGCAAGCATCCGCAACTACAAAAGAAGTATTAAGGTAAACCTAACCATAACATGAAACATATGGATCCAAATCAGCCCCTTACTGCAAACAACGCATAAACTAGGGTTTAAGCTTCATCACTCTAGCAACCCATCATCTACTTATTACTTCCCAATGCCTTCCTCTAGGCCCAAATAATGGTGAAGTGTCATGTAGTAGAAGTTCACATAACACCACTAGAGGAGAGACAACATACATCTCCTCAAAATATCGAACGAATACCAAATTCACATGACTACTAATAGCAAGACTTCTCCCATGTCCTCAGGAACAAACGTAACTACTCACGAAGCATATTCATGGTCATAATTAGAGGAGTATTAATATGCATAAAGGATCTGAACATATGATCTTCCACCAAATAAACCAACTAGCATCAGCTACAAGGAGTAATCAACACTACTAGCAACCTACAAGTACCAATCTTAGACTTAGAAACAAGAATTGGATACAAGATATGAACTAGGGTTTGAGAGGAGATGGTGCTGGTGAAGATGTTGATGGAGATTGGCCCCCTCCCGATGAGAGGAGCATTGGTGATGACGATGGCGATGAATTCCCCCTCCTAGAGGGAAGTGTCCCCGGCAGAACAGCTCCGCCAGAGCCCTAGATTAGTTCCGCCTCGTGGCGGCGGAGTCTCGTCCCGAAAGCTTGCTTATGGTTTTTCTTCGGAAGAAAGACTTCATATAGCAGAAGATGGGCACCGGACGGCCACCAGGGGGCCCACGAGGCAGGGGGCGCGCCTGTAGAAGGCGCCCACCCTCGTGCCTGTGGTGTGGGTCTTCTTCGCCGGTATTTTTTATTATTTCCAAAATAACTTTCGTGGAGTTTCGGACTTTTGGAGTTGTGCAGAATAGGTCTCTAATATTTGCTCCTTTTCCAAATTTCGTAATTCCAAATTGCCATTCTCCCTCTTTATGTAAACCTTGTAAAATAAGAGAGAATAGGCATAAGTATTGTGACATAATGTGTAATAACAGCCCATAATGCGATAAATATCGATATAAAAGCATGATGCAAAATGGACGTATCAACTCCCCCAAGCTTAGACCTCGCGTGTCCTCAAGCGAAAGCCGATAATGATAAATATGTCCACATGTTTAGAGGTAGAGGTGTCGATAAAATAAAATACGTACATGAGGGCATCATGATCATTCTTATAACAGCAACATATATGAATATTGTCATATGATTTCTTATGCTCAAGTAATAATCTATTCACAATGTCAAGTATGAATCAGAAACTTTATTGAGAACTAACAAACTATAGTCTCAGTCACTGAGGCAATTGCAATTTATCATAACATCAGAAAGAGTCTATGTAAGAGCTTTTCAACAAGTTCACATACTCAACTATCATTTAGTCTTTCACAATTTCTAACACTCACGCGATACTTATGGTTACGGAGTTTTAATCGGACACAGAGAAAGATAGGGGCTTATAGTTTCGCCTCCCAACCTTTTACCTCAAGGGTAATGTCAACACTAATAGATCATGATAACTTACATCCATTTATATATATATATATATATATATATATATATATATATATATATATATATATATATATCAGGATCTTTCCAACATACCGTGTTTGCCAAAGGATAAAATGTAAAAAGGAAAGGTGAAGATCACCACGACTCTTGCATAAGGTAGAAGATAAAAGTAAAGATAGGCCCTTCGCAGAGGGAAGTAGAGGTTGTCATGTGCTTTCATGGTTGGATGCACGAAATCTTAATGCAAAAGAATGTCACTTTATATTGCCACTTGTGATGTGGACCTTTATTATGCAGTCCGTCGCTTTTATTTCTTCCACATCACAAGATCGTATAAAGCTTATTTTCTCCCACACTAATAAGTCATACATATTTAGAGAGCAATTTTTATTGCTTGCACCAATGACAACTTACTTGAAGGATCTTACTCAATCCATAGGTAGATATGGTGGACTCTTATGGCAAAACTGGGTTTAAGGGTATTTGGAAGCACAAGTAGTATCTCTACTTGGTGCAAAGAATTTGGCTAGCATGAGGGAGAAAGGCAAGCTCAACATGTTGGATGATCCATGACAATATACTTTATTTCAGATATAAGAAAACATAACCCATTATGTTGTCTTCCTTGTCCAACGTCAACTCTTTAGCATGTCATATTTTAATGAGTGCTCACAATCATTAAAGATGTCCAAGATAGTATATTTATATGTGAAACCTCTCTTTCTTTATTACTTCCTATTAATTTCAACGATGACCAAGGCTATGTTTTTCAACTCTCAACAACTTTTAATCACCATACTCTTTCTATGTGAAGTCATTACTCTCCATAAGATCAATATGATCTCTTTATTTCTTTTTACTCTTTCCCTTTCTTTTATTCCCTCAAGATCATAGCAAAATAATCAAGCCCTTGACTTAACACCCTCTTTATTATATAGCTCACAGACTCGATTACATACAGGGATCATAAAGCAAAACTCAAAACTAGATCATACCAAAAACATTATTCTACTAGATCAAGATACTACTAAAAGGATCGAACTAAGAAAAACAGTAAAGATAGGAGTGTGATGGTGATACGATATCGGGGAACCTCCCCCAAGCTTGGAAGTTGCCAAGGGGAGTGCCCATACCCATATGATTATGTCTCCTTTGCTGGTGAAGAAGATGGTGGTGATGATGGGTAGTCGCACATCGAGCGCAAGAGATCCTCCAACTTGCGGATAATGCCCTTGAGTGCAACGATATGCTCCTTCCACAACATATTTTCACGTGTGAGATACTTGTTTTGTATACGAGCTAACTCAATCATCCTGAAAGCTTCGATCTCAGTTGGGGTAAGAAGATTGTGATCAAGTTGCAGGATGTCTTCTGTTGCCGGACCTTGGTCCTCTGTGGCCTTCTTGATCCCTTCATCCTTGTTGATCTCCATGGGTTCTTCCCTCTCCAGCTCTATCTTCAATAGCCAAGCATCGTTGTCACCATTGTTGGAGGAGGGGGACGACATGATGCCTGGCCTTGACAACCCCGATGTAAAACAGCTCGAAACAAGAACAGAGGATAATTGCGTGATACGGTGGTCAAAACCTCCAGGAGATTATATAATGAATTTTTACCGACCAAAATACGTATCGTGCAAGAAAACGGAGTCCGGAGAGCGCACAAGGTGCCCACGAGGTAGGGGGCGTGCCCAGGGGGGTAGCATGCGCCCTCTACCTTCGTGGAGGCCCCGTGTCCTTCCCGGTCTGCTTCTTATTTTTTATTTTTCTAAATATTCCAAAACAGAGAAAAATTGCCATTAGAACTGTTTTGGAGTCGGTTTACTTACCGTACCACATACCTATTCTCTTTCGGAGTCTGAAACGTTCTGGAAAGTGTCCCTTATGTATTCCTCCGGGATTACGGTTTCAATAACATTGGTTTCAACATTTATAGGGTTACCTAAGATATAATGTTTGATTCTGACCGTTCACCACTTTCGAATTTGTGCCTTGGAAGTTGTTGATTTTTATGGCACCGGAACGATAGACCTCCTCGATAACGTAAGGGCCTTCCCATTTAGAGAGAAGTTTTCCTGCAAAAAATCTTAAACGAGAGTTGTATAATAATACATAATCACCTACATTAAACTCACGCTTTTGTATTCTTTTGTCATGCCATCTTTTAACTTTTTCTTTAAACAACCTGGCATTCTCATAGGCTTGGGTTCTCCATTCATCAAGTGAGCTAATGTCAAATAACCTCTTCTCACTGGCAAGTTTGAAATCATAGTTGAGCTCTTTAATGGCCCAATATGCCTTATGTTCTAGTTTGAGAGGTAAGTGACATGCTTTTCCATAAACCATTTTATACGGAGACATACCCATAGGATTTTTATATGCAGTTCTATATGCCCATAATGCATCATCAAGTTTCTTGGACCAATTCTTTCTAGATCTATTAACAGTCTTTTGCAAAATTAATTTGAGCTCTCTATTACTCAATTCTACTTGACCACTAGACTGTGGATGATAAGGAGATGCAATTCTATGATTAACATCATATTTAGCAAGCATTTCACGGAAAGCACCATGAACAAAATGTGAACCACCATCAGTCATTAAATATCTAGGGACTCCAAACCTTGGAAAAATAACTTCTTTAAGCATCTTAATAGAGGTGTTATGATCAGCACTACTAGTTGGAATAGCTTCTACCCACTTAGTAACATAACCAACAGCAACTAAAATATGAGTATACCCATTAGAGGCAGGAAACGGTCCCATATAATCAAAGCCCAAACATCAAATGGTTCAATAACAAGTAAATTATTCATAGGCATTTCTTGACGTCTACTAATACTACCAATTCTTTGACATTCATCACAAGATAAGACAAACTTAAGGGCATCCTTGAAGAGACTAGGCCAATAAAAATCGGATTGCAATACCTTATGTGCAGTTCTATCTCCAGCGTGGTGTCCTCCATAAGCTTCGGAGTGACACTTGCGTAGGATCTGTTCCTGTTCATGCTCAGGTACACAACGCCTAATAACCCCATCTACTCCTTCTTTATAAAGGTGTGGGTCATCCCAAAAGTAATGCCGCAAATCATAGAAAAACTTTTTCTTTTGCTGGTATGTGAAACTAGGTGGTATCTAGCAACAATGTAATTAGCATAATCAACATACCATGGAGCAGTATGAGAAGAATTTATGACATTTAATTTCTCATCAGGAAAGCTATCATCAATAGGTAGTGGGTCATCAAGAACATTTTCTAACCTAGACAAGTTGTGCAGAACGGGTTCTCAGCTCCCTTTCTATCAATAATATATAAGTCAAATTCTTGTAGCAAGAGAACCCATCTAATAAGTCTAGGTTTAGCATCTTTCTTTTCCATAAGATATTTAATAGCAGCGTGATCCGTGTGAATGGTTAATTTAGAATCAACAATATAAGGTATGAACTTATCACAAGCAAATACAACTGCTAAGAATTCTTTTTTAGTAGTAGCATAATTTCTCTGAGCACTGTCTAGAGTTTTACTAGCAAATTGAATGACATTTAATTTCTTATCAACTCTTTTTCCTAGAACATCACCTACAGCATAATCACTAGCATCACACATAATTTCAAAGGGTGAATTCCAATCAGGTGGCTGAACAATAGGTGCAGAAATAAATGCTTTCTTAAGTATTTCAAATGCTTCTACACAATCATCATCAAAGACAAAAGCTATATCTTTTTGTAAGAGATTAGTCAGAGGCCGAGAAATTTTTGAGAAGTCCTTAATGAACCTCCTACTCCTATAAAAACCGGCATGACCAAGGAAACTTCTTATACCTTTGATGTCCTTGGGACATGGCATCTTTTCAATAGCATCAACTTTAGCTTTATCAACTTCAATGCCTCTTTCAGAAATTTTATGCCCCAAGACAATGCCTTCATTAACCATAAAGTGGCACTTCTCCCAATTCAAGACAACACTAGTTTCTTCACATCTCTGCAAAACTCGATCAAGGTTTCTCAAGCAATCATCAAAAGAGGATCCATAAACGGAGAAATCGTCCATGAAAACCTCACAAATCTTTTCACAAAAGTCAGAGAATATAGCCATCATGCATCTTTGAAAGGTAGAAGGTGCATTACATAAACCAAAAGGCATACGTCTAAAAGCAAAAGTACCGAAAGTGCAAGTAAAAGTGGTCTTAGCTTGATCATCAGCTGACATAGGTATTTGAGAGAAACCAGAGTAACGATCTAGAAAGCAAAAATGAGTATGTTTGGATAATCTTTCTAGCATTTGATCAATAAAAGGTAAGGGGTAATGATCCTTTTTGGTAGCCTTATTTAATTTGCGGAAATCAATTACCATCCTATAGCATGTAATAATTCTTTGCGGAATCAATTCATCTATATCATTAGGAACGACAGTAATACCTCCCTTCTTAGAGACACAATGGACAGGACTTACGCACTGACTATCAGCAACGGGATAAATTATACCTGCCTCAAGGAGCTTTAGTATTTCCTTTCTTACCACTTCTTTCATCTTAGGATTCAGCCGTCGTTGGTGATCAATAACTGGTTTGGCATCTTTCTCCAAATTTATTTTGTGTTTACATATAGTGGGACTAATACCCTTAAGATCATCAAGAGTATATCCAATAGCAGCACGGTGCTTCTTCAGAGTTTTCAATAATTTTTCTTCCTCCTTCTCTGAAAGGTTAGCACTAATAATAACACGATATATCTTCTTTTCATCAAGATAAGCATATTTAAGAGTATCAGGTAATGGTTTAAGCTCAAACACGGGATCACCCTTGGGTGGAGGAGGATCCCCTAGGATTTCAACAGGCAAGTTGTGTTTCAGAATAGGTCCCTGTTTAAAGAATACTTCATCTATTTCCCTTCTTTCATTCATAAAAATATCATTTTCGTGGTCTAGCAAATATTGTTCTAAAGGATCATTAGGGGGCACGGCAATAGAAGCAAGACCAATAATTTCATCCTTACTAGGCAATTCCTCTTCACGGTGTTGTCTACGAAATTTAGAAAAATTAAACTCATGAGACATATCACCCAAACCAATAGTAAAACATCCTTTTCACAGTCTATCAGAGTTGTGTTTAATTATTTCCAATAAATCCCATTTGAATTCAATAGTCTTCATCATAAAAGAACCAGTACAAGAAGTATCGAGCATGGTGCGATTGTTGTCAGAAAGCCGAGCATAAATTTTTTGAATAATCATTTCTCTTGAGAGCTCATGATTGGGGCATGAATATAACATTGACTTAAGCCTCCCCCAAGCTTGAGCGATGCTTTCTCCTTCGCGAGGCCAAAAATTATATATATATAATTACGATCACGATGGACAAGATGCATAGGATAAAACTTCTGATGAAATTCCAATTTCAATCGCTTGTAGTCCCATGATCCCATATCATCACATAGCCTATAGCATGTCAATTCATCTACCTTCAAAGATAAAGGGAAGACCTTCTTCTTGATAACATCATCGGGCATACCTGCAAGCTTAAATAATCCACAAACTTCATCCACATAGATTAGGTGTAAATCGGGATGCAATGTTCCATCTCCTATAAAAGGATTAGCTAGCAGTTTCTCCATCATACCCGAAGGAATTTCAAAGTAAACATTTTCATTTTCAGTAGGTTCAGTAGGTTGAGGAGCAACTCTTGTTTCTCTGGTCGGGGTGAAGATACCCGAACAAGCCCCTCAAATAATTACTTTCCATAGTAACAAGTGACAAGAATTTCAGCACACTATATAAATTTTTCCTTACCAAATTCCACCTACCAAAGGCGCTTCACTCCCCGGCAATACCGCCAGAAAAGAGTCTTGATGACCCACAAGTATAGGGGATCTATCGTAGTCCTTTCGATAAATAGGAGTGTCAAACCCAACGAGGAGCAGAAGGAAATGATAAGCAGTTTTCAGCAAGGTATTCTCTGCAAGCACTCAAATTATAGGTAATAGATAGTTTTGTGATAAGATAATTTGTAACGAGCAACAAGTAACAAAAGTAAATAAAGTGCAGCAAGGTGGCCCAATCCTTTTTGTAGCAAAGGACAAGCCTGGACAAACTCTTATATAGAGAAAATTGCTCCCGAGGACACATCGGAATTATCGTCAAGCTAGTTTTCATCATGTTCATATGATTCGCGTTCGGTACTTTGATAATTTGATGTGGGTGGACCGGTGCTTGGGTGCTGTCCTTACTTGGACAAGCATCCCACTTATGATTAACTCCTATTGCAAGCACCGCAACTAAAAAAGAAGTATTAAGGTAAACCTAACCATAGCATGAAACATATGGATCCAAATCAGCCCCTTACGAAGCAACGCATAAACTAGGGTTTAAGATTTTGTCACTCTAGAAACCCATCATCTACTTATTACTTCCCAATGCCTTCCTCTAGGCCCAAATAATGGTGAAGTTTCATGTAGTCGACGTTCACATAATGCCACTAGAGGAGAGACAACATACATCTCATCAAAATATCGAACGAATACAAAATTCACATGACTACTAATAGCAAGACTTCTCCCATGTCCTCAGGAACAAATGTACCTACTCACAAAGCATATTCATGTTCATAATCAGAGGAGTATTAATATGCATAAAGGATCTGAACATATGATCTTCCACCAAATAAACCAACTAGCATCAACTACAAGGAGTAATCAACACTACTAGCAACCTACAAGTACCAATCTCAGACTTAGAGACAAGAATTGGATACAAGAGATGAACTAGGGTTTGAGAGGATATGGTGCTGGTGAAGATGTCGATGGAGATTGGCCCCTTCCCGATGAGAGGAGCATTTGTGATGACGATGGCGATGATTTCCCCCTCCCGGAGGGAAGTGTCCCCAGCAGTACAGCTCCGCCAGAGCCCTAGATTGGTTCCGCCAAGGTTCCACCTCGTGGCGGCGGAGTCTCATCCCAAAAGCTTGCTTATGATTTTTCTTTGGACGAAAGACTTCATATAGCAGAAGATGGCCACCGGAGGGACACCAGGGGGCCCCCGAGGCAGGGGGCGCGCCCAGGGGGGTAGGGCGCGCCCCCTCCCTCGTGCCCAGGGTGTGGGTCCCCTCTGGTATTTTCTTCGCTCAATATTTTTTATTATTTCCAAAAGTAACTTCCATGGAGTTTCAGGACTTTTGGAGTTGTGCAGAATAGGTCTCTAATATTTGCTCCTTTTCCAGCCCAGAATTCCAGCTGCCGGAATTCTCCCTCTTTATGTAAACCTTGTAAAATAAGAGAGAATAGGCATAAGTATTGTGACATAATGTGTAATAACAGCCCATAATGCAATAAATATTGATATAAAAGCATGATGCAAAATGGACGTATCAGTCCCACGTCCACCTCCCCGTATGAGGATCCGTCGTCCATCTCGTCGTCCCGCCGGTTCAGCCGCCCCGTCCTCCACCTCCAAGGAGCTGCTCCGATGATCGCCTCGTCTATTGCGGCTGCTCCATCCCCACATCGCCGCCTTAACCTGCTCCACCAAAATCGCAACATCCTCACTGACTCCTCGGACGAAGCCGAGGCCTACTCGGCGCCACCAAAGAGGTTGTACACTCATCGCATCGCACCTTCTCCTTAGCTCTACCTCCGGCGCCGATAGTGCTCCATCCCGCACCCCCATGGAGCGGCTACCTTGAAGCCGGTGCCGCGGGCGACATCTGCACGGCGGCTCTCCCCCAGTGCGAGGCCCCTTCAGCGGCGGTGTCCATACCAGCCGGATCTGCTGCTGCTCCGGCTCTCACTCGCTCGCTCGCGCTGCTGCTGCTACTCTGGCTCTCGCTCGATCGCTCGCTCGCCCAGCTGGTGCTGCTCCGGCTCTCGCTTGCTTTCGCTTTGCTGCTCTTCCCTCGCTCATCTTTCTTTGCTGCTGCTCGATTTAGCTACACTTGATCATTGAATCGACTTTTGGGTCGATCGATTTTCAGGGGTGGGGGCTCACGGAGTTAAGGAAGAACTACCCACAGTGGGGACGGGGGCTCGCCGTAGAGGTACCACACTATCTATCTTAGGGTTCAGGGTGGGGCGGGGGGCCTATAGGGCTGGCCGGGGTGGCGGCGGACCGGCGATGGGGAGTTGTTTCGGGGTGGCGAGGCGGGGTTGGGGCCGGCGGTTCGTCCGATGGTGGCTGGTGGCTCAGGAGGGTGCAGGTTGAAGATGAACTGCAGGCCCTTCCTAAACTACATGTCAAGTGCCTCTCTGCTACCATTGCGTTCAGTTTCGACAGTAACATTCAGATTCCACAGTAAATTTTAGTTTCGACAGTTAAGTTCAGAGTCAGCAGTTTTTACCTCATCTGTTGTAGTCAGGTGGTTTTTGGTGATGTAAATTTTACATCTATTTTACATCATCTATTGGAGATGCTATTAGAATCCCACTTGAGATTGATGATGTCTATCTTGTACTGCTTCAGCCTTGACGTCTTATGGCTCACCGGGGCTGCTCCAACGATAGAACGATCCATCACAACAGAGCAGTGCCCTGGACGCCGTCTACAGATTCCTCAGATCTACCTCCACACATCCAATAGCCACCTCTGCCTCAACTGCTTCAGCGACCAACCCAATGATGCTGAGGTCGACACGGCTACGGCAAAGAGGTTGTACACTTGTTGCATCACTTATTACTATACATTCATGTCGATCCATTAGGGCTATTTTGGTTCAACGGAAAAACATAGCAATAGGGAATTTTCCAATGGCACTCTACTATTCAATTATTCATGCATTTTGTTGAAAGGAACGAAGCAAAACATCCACCGGACCTACTTTTCAAAATCCTATGCATGAAAACAAGACCAAGTGCATTAGTGGCAGAATAACATTCTAACTGTACACGCTTTCATATGGTTTCACTTTATTTTGGCCATGTTTCTTTGCATTCCTTTGCTCTTCCAATTCCTGTAAACCAAACACTCAAGTTGATAGAAAACATGTGTTTACAAATGCTCTGTTTACCATGTGCATTCCTATACTATTCCGGTGTTTTTCCTATCCCTGCGTTTTTTGAATCATGCAAGCCAAATGAGCCCTTACATAATTACTTCAGTTACAGGTAGGTGTCGAAGGGAACTTTGTGTTGTTTGTCCTGCTCCTGCCGCAACGTCGTCCACCTCAACTGAGTTGCTCCATCGACAAAAACATCCACCAAACCAGACATCACGACTCCTGACCGTCTTTCGCCGCCTCAGATCTCCTTCCCTGCCGCCGGCAGCCACCGCAACGGCATCACCATCATCAACTCAGCAGATGAACCTAAGGAGTACACGGGTCCACAAGAGAGGTCGCACTCTTTTGTTTCTGCTTATGTTATGCATTGCTTAAAATTACACCGCTACTTTATCGTCCTGTTCACCTCTTGGACTCCAAGTCAGGTCCAAATTAATGTTCAAACTTGAGTTCTAAATTAGTTGTGGGCACATATCGAGGAAGCAATGAATAGTATCTCTGTCTAATATCTTGTTCTGTTTGAAATATGCCCTAGAGGCAATAATAAAATGGTTATTATTATATTTCCTTATTCATGATAATTGTCTATTGTTCATGCTATAATTGTATTAACTGGAAACCGTAATACATGTGTGAATACATAGACCACAACATGTCCCTAGTGAGCCTCTAGTTGACTAGCTCGTTGATCAATAGATGGTTATGGTTACCAGACCATGGACATTGGATGTCATTGATAACGGGATCACATCATTAGGAGAATGAAGTGATGGACAAGACACAATCCTAAGCATAGCACAAGATCGTGTAGTTCGTTTGCTAGAGCTTTTCTAATGTCAAGTATCGTTTCCTTAGACCATGAGATTGTGCAACTCCCGGATACCGTAGGAATGCTTTGGGTGTACCAAACGTCACAACGTAACTGGGTGGCTATAAAGGTGCACTACAAGTATCTTCGAAAGTGTCTGTTGGGTTGGCAAGAATCGAGACTGGGATCTGTCACTCCGTATGACGGAGAGGTATCTTTGGGCCCACTCGGTAATGCATCATCATAATGAGCTCAATGTGACTAAGTAGTTAGTCACGGGATCATGCATTATGGAACGAGTAAAGTGACTTGCCGGTAATGAGATTGAACGAGGTATTGGGATACCGATGATCGAATCTCGGGCAAGTAACGTACCGATTGACAAAAGGAATTGTATACGGGATTGCTTGAAGCCCCGACATCGTGGTTCATCCGATGAGATCATCGTGGAACATGTGGGAGCCAACATGGGTATCCAGATCCCGCTGTTGGTTATTGACCAGAGAGATGTCTCGGTCATGTCTGCATGATTCCCAAGCCCGTAGGGTCTACACACTTAAGGTTCGATGACGCTAGGGTTATAGGGAAGGTATGTATGCGGTTACCGAATGTTGTTCGTAGTCCCGGATGAGATCGCGGACATCACGAGGAGTTCCGAAATGGTCCGGAGGTGAAGATTGATATATTGGACGAAGGGTTTTGGAGTTCGGAAGTGTTCCGGAGGTACCGGGTGATGACCAGCATGACCGAAAGGTATTTCGAGAGCCCGGCAAGTGTTGGGGGCTTCATGGGCCAAGGGAAGGGGCAAACCAGCCCACTAAGGGCTGTGCGCCCCCCTCACCTGTTCCCACGTGACCAGGGGGTTTGGGGCGCCCCATCTAGGGTTCCCACCTCCTGGCTTGGGGGCCAAGTCACCCAAGGGGGAGATCCCATCTGCCCTGGCCGCCGCCCCCCCTAGGGGAAACCCTAGGGCGCCTCCCCCTCCCCCTTGCCCCTATATATAGTGGAGGTTTTGGGGCTGCCCAATACATGAGTCTCTCTCTCCCAAGGCGCAGCCCTACCTCTCTCCCTCCTCGTCTTTTGTAGTGCTTGGCGAAGCCCTGCTGGAGTATCGCGCTCGTCCACCACCACCACGCCGTCGTGCTACTACTGGACGGAGTCTTCCCCAACCTCTCCCTCTCTCCTTGCTGGATCAAGGCATGGGAGACGTCACCGGGCTGCACGTGTGTTTAACACGGAGGCGCCGTTGTTCGGCGCTTAGATCGGAATCGACCGCGATCTGAATCGCCATGAGTACGACTACCTCATCCGTGTTCTTGCAACGCTTTCGCTTAGCGATCTACAAGGGTATGTAGATGCACTCCCCTTCCCCTTGTTGCTAGATTACTCCATAGATTGATCTTGGTGATGCGTAGAAAATTTTGAATTTCTGTTACGTTCCCCAACAGTGGCATCATGAGCTAGGTCTATGCGTGGATTCTATGCACGAGTAGAACACAAAGTAGTTGTGGGCGATGATTTTTCAATTGACTTGCCGTTACTAGTCTTATCTTGATTCGGCGGCATCGTGGGATGAAGCGGCCCGGACCAACCTTACACGTACACTTACGTGAGACAGGTTCCACCGACTGACATGCACTAGTTGCATAAGGTGGCTAGCAGGTGTCTGTCTCTCCCACTTTAGTCGGATCGGATTCGATGAAAAGGGTCCTTATGAAGGGTAAATAGTAGTTGGCATATCACATTGTTGTTTTGGCGTAGGAAAGAAACGTTCTTGATAGAAACCTATAACAGCCACGTAAAAACTTGCAACAACAACTAGAGGACGTCTAACTTGTTTTTGCAGCATATGCCGTGTGATGTGATATGGCCAAAAGAATGTGATGAATGATATATGTGATGTATGAGATTGATCATGTTCTTGTAATAGGAATCACGACTTGCATGTCGATGAGTATGACAACCGGCAGGAGCCATAGGAGATGTCTTAATTTATTGTATGACTTGCGTGTCATGAGTAACCCCATGTAATTACTTTACTTTATTGCTAAACCTTTAGCCATAGTGGTAGAAGTAATAGTTGGCGAGACAACTTCATGAAGACACGATGATGGAGATCATGGTGTCATGCCGGTGACAATGATGATCGTGGCGCCCCGGAGATGGAGATCAAAAGGAACAAATTGATATTGGCCATATCATGACACTATTTGATTGCATGTGATGTTTATCATGTTTTACATCTTATTTGCTTAGAATGACGGTAGCTTAAATAAGATGATCCCTCGCAATAATTTCAAGAAAGTGTTCCCCCTAACTGTGCACCGTTGCGAAGGTTCGTTGTTTTGAAGCACCATGTGATGATTGGGTGTGATAGATTCTAACGTTCGAATACAACGGGTGTAAGCCAGATTTACACAAGCAAAACACTTAGGTTGACTTGACGAACCTAGCATGTACAGACATGGCCTTGGAACACAAGAGACCGAAAGGTCGAACATGAGTCGTATAGCGGAATCGATCAACATGAAGATGTTCACCGATGATGACTAGTCCGTCTCATGTGATGATCGTACACGGCCTAGTTGGCTCGGATCATGTATCACTTAGATGACTAGAGGGATGTCTATCTAAGTGGGAATTTATTCAATAATCAGATGAACTTAATTATCATGAACATAGTCAAAAGGTCTTTGCAAATTATGTCGTGGCTTACGCTTTAGTTCTACTGTTTTAGATATGTTCCTAGAGAAAATTTAGTTGAAAGTTGATAGTAGCAATTATGCGGACTAGGTCCGTAAACTGAGGATTGTCCTCGTTGCTACGCAGAAGGCTTATGTCCTTAATGCAACGCTCGGTGTGCTGAACCTCGAACGTCGTCTATGGATGTTGCGAACATTTGACATACACGTTTTGATGACTATGTGATAGTTCAGTGCGTAACGTTAAACGGTTTAGAATTGAGGCATCAAAAGCATTTTGAAATGTCGCGGAACATATGAGATGTTCCAAGGACTAAAATTGAGATTTCAGGCTAGTGCCCACGTCAAGAGGTATGAGACCTCTGACAAGTTTCTTAAGCCTGCAAACTAAGGGAGAAAAGCTCAATCGTTGAGCATGTGCTTAGATTGTCTGAGTACTACAATCACTTGAATCGAGTGGGAGTTAATCTTCCAGATGAGATAGTGATGGTGCTCCATAGTCACTGCCACCAAGCTATTAGAGCTTCTTGATGAACTATAACATATCAGGGATAGACATGATGATCCTTGATCAATTCGCGACGTTTGACACCGCGAAAGTAGAAATCGAGTAGGAGCATCAATTGTTGATGGTTAGTAAAACCACTAGTTTCAAGAAGGTCAAGGGAAAGAAGGGATACTTCATGAAACAAAGCAAATCGCTTGCTGCTCTAGTGAAGAAACCCAAGGTTGAACCCAAACCGAGACTTAGTGCTTCGTAATGAGGGGAACGGGCATCAAGCAGAACCACCCTAGATACTTGGTAGATGAGAAGGCTGGCAAGGTCGTGTATATATTGGATATACATTATATTAATGTGTACTTTACTAGTACTCCTAGTAGCACCAGGGTATTATATACCGGTTCGGTTGCTAAGTGTTAGTAACTCGAAATAAAAAAGCTATGGAATAAACGGAGACTAGCTAAAGGTAAGATGACGATATATGTTGGAAGTGTTTCCAAGGTTGATGTGATCAAGCATCACATGCTCCCTCTACCATCGAGATTGGTGTTAAACCTAAATAATTGTTATTTGGTGTTTGCGTTGAGCATAAACATGATTGGATTATGTTTATCGCAATATGGTTATTCATTTAGGGAGAATAATGGTTACTCTGTTTATTTGAATAATACCTTCAACGGTCTTGCACCTAAAATGAATGGTTTATTAAATCTCGATCGTAGTGATACACATGTTCATGCCAAAAGATATAAGATAGTAATGATAGTACCACATACTTGTGGCACTGCCATTTGAGTCATACTGGTATAAAACGCATGAAGAAGCTCCATGTTGATGGATCTTTGGATTCACTCGTTTTTTAAAAGATTGAGACATGCGAACCACGTCCATTGGTATATATGCATGAAGAAACTCCATACAGATGGATCATTTGAAGTCACTTGATTTTGAATCACTTGAGACATGCAAATCATACCACATGGGCAAGATGACTGAAAGGCCTCGTTTTTCCAGTAAGATGAAACAAGAGAGCAACTTGTTGGAAGTAATACATTTGATGTGTGCAATCCAATGAGTGCTGAGGCACGCAATGAATATCGTTATGCTCTTACTTCATGGATGATTTGAGTAGATTCTAAGTATATTTACTTGATGAAACACGAGTATGAATTATTGAAAGGTTCAAGCAATTTCAGAGTGAAGTTGAAGATCATTGTGGCAAGAGGATAAAATGTCTATGATATGATCATAGAGATGAATATCTGAGTTACGAGTTTGGTACACAATTAAGACCTTGTGGAAATTGTTTCACAACTAATACCGCCTGGAACACCATAGTGTGATGGTGTGTCCGAACATCATAGCTGCACCATATTGGATATGGTGCATACCATGATGTCTCTTATCGAATTACCACTATCGTTTACGGGTTAGGTATTAGAGACAACCGCATTCACTTTAAATAGGGCACCACGCAATTCCGTTGAGACGACACCGTATGAACTATGGTTTAGAGAAACCTAAGTTGTCGTTTCTTAAAAGTTTGGGGCTGAGACGCTTATGTGAAAAAGTTTCTGGCTGATAAGCTCGAAACCAGAGCGGATAAATGCATCTTCATAGAATACCCAAAACAGTTGGGTGTCCCTACTATTTCAGATCCGGAAGCAAAAGTGATTGTTTCTAGAAACGGGTCCTTTCTCGAGGAAAAGTTTCTCTCGAAAGAATTGAGTGGGAGGATGGTGGAGACTTGATGAGGTTATTGAACCGTCACTTCAACTAGTGTGTAGCAGGGCACGGGAAGTTGTTCCTGTGGCACCTACACCAATTGAAGTGGAAGCTTATGATAGTGATCATGAAACTTCAGATCAAGTCATTACCAAACCTTGTAGGTCGACAAGGATGCGTACTACTTCAGAGTGGTACATAATCCTGTCTTAGGAGGTCATGTTGCTAGACAACAATGAACCTACGAGCTATGGAGAAGCGATGGTGGGCCCGGATTCCGACGAATGGCTCGAGGCCATAAAATTCGAGAGAGGATCCATGTATGAAAACAAAGTGTAGACTTTGGAAGAACTACTTAATGGTCGTAAGGTTGTTGGGTACAGATGGATTCTAAAAGGGAAGACAGACAATGATGGTATGTGTCACCATTAAGAAAGCTCGACTTGTCGCTAAGATGTTTCCGACAAGTTCAAGGAGTTGACTATGATGAGACTTTCTCACTCATAGCGATGCTAAGAGTCTGTTGGAATTATATTAGCGATTCTTGCATTATTTATGAAATCTTGCAGATAGGATGTCAAAACAATGTTTCCTCGATGATTTTCTTGAGGAAAGGTTGTATGTGATACAACCAGAAGGTTTTGTCAATCCTGAAAGATGCTAATAAGTACGCAAAGCTCCAGCAATCCTTCTAAGGACTGGAGTAAGCATCTCGGAGTTGGAATGTACGCTTTGATGAGATGATCAAAGATTTTGGTTTTGTACAAAGTTTATGAGAAACTTGTATTTCCAAAGAAGTGAGTGGGAGCACTATAGAATTTACATGAGTATATGTTGTTGACATATTGTTGATCGAAATGATGTAGAGTTCTGGAAAGCATATAGGGTTATTTGAAAAGTGTTTTTCAATGGAAAAACTGGATTAAGCTACTTGAACATTGAGCATCAAGATCTATAAGGATAGATCAAAATCGCTTAATAGTACTTTCAAACGAACACATACCATGACAAGATTTTGAAGGAGTTCAAAATAGATCGGCAAAGAAGGAGTTCTTGGCTGTGTTATAAGGTGTGAGTATTGAGTAAGACTCAAGACCTGACCACGGCGGAATAGAGAGAAAGGACGAAGGTCGTCCCCTATGCTTAGACGTAGGCTCCATAGTATGCTATGTTGTGTACCGCACCTGAAGTGTGCCTTGCCATGAGTCAGTCAAGGGGTACAAGTGTGATCCAGGAATGGATCATAGGACAACAGTCAAGGTTATCCGTAGTAACTAGTTGACTAAGGAATTTTCTCAATTATGGAGGTGGTAAAAGAGTTCGTCGTAAAGGGTTACGCTGATGCAAATTTTGACACTAATCTGGATGACTCTGAGTAGTAAACTGGATTCATATAGTAGAGTTGTTATTTGGAATAGTTCCAAATGGCACGTGATAGCTGCATATAGGAGATGACATAGAGATTTGTAAAGCACACACGGATCTGAAAGATTCAGACCCGTTGACTGATAACCTCTCTCACAAGCGAGATATGATCAAACCCAATGGGTGTTGGATTCGTTACAATCACATAGTGACGTGAACTGGATTATTGACTCTAGTGCAAGTGGGAGACTGTTGGAAATATGCCCTAGAGGCAATAATAAAATGGTTATTATTATATTTCCTTGTTCATGATAATTGTCTATTGTTCATGCTATAATTGTATTAACTGGAAACCGTAATACATGTGTGAATACATAGGCCACAACATGTCCCTAGTGAGCCTCTAGTTGACTAGCTCGTTGATCAATAGATGGTTATGGTTTCCTGACCATGGACATTGGATGTCATTGATAACGGGATCACATCATTAGGAGAATGATGTGATGGACAATACCCAATCCTAAGCATAGCACAAGATCGTGTAGTTCGTTTGCTAAAGTTTTTCTAATGTCAAGTATCGTTTCCTTAGACCATGAGATTGTGCAACTCCCGGAAACCGTAGGAATGCTTTGGGTGTACCAAACGTCACAACGTAACTGGGTGGCTATAAAGGTGCACTACAGGTATCTCCGACAGTGTCTGCATTGGGTTGTACGAATCAAGACTGGGATTTGTCACTCCGTATGATGGAGAGGTATCTCTGGGCCCACTCGGTAATGCATCATCATAATGAGCTCAATGTGACTAAGTAGTTAGTCACGGGATCATGCATTATGGAATGAGTAAAGTGACTTGCTAGTAACAAGATTGAACGAGGTATTGGGATACCGACGATCGAATCTCGGGCAAGTAACATACCAATTGACAAAAGGAGTTGTATACGGGATTGCTTGAATCCCCGACATCGTGGTTCATCCAATGAGATCATCGTGGAACATCTGGGAGCCAACATGGGTATCCAGATCCCATTGTTGGTTATTGACCGGAGATATGTCTCGGTCGTATGCGCATGATTCCGAGCCCGTAGGGTCTACACACTTAAGGTTCGATGACACTAGGGTTATAGGGAAGGTATATGCGTGGTTACCGAATGTTGTTGAGTCCGGATGAGATCCCGGACATCACGAGGAGTTCGGAATGGTCCGGAGGTGAAGATTGATATATTGGACGAAGGGTTTTGGAGTCCGGAAGTGTTCCGGAGGTACCGGGTGATGACCAGCATGACCGAAAGGTATCTCGGGAGCCCCGACAAGTGTTGGGGGGCTTCATGGGCTAAGGGAAGGGGGAAAACCAGCCCACTAAGGGGCTGTGCGCCCCCCTCACCTGTTCCCACATGACCAGGGGGTTTGGGGCGCCCCATCTAGGGTTCCCACCTCCTGGCTTGGGGGCCAAGTCACCCAAAGGGGAGATCCCATCTGCCCTGGCCGCCGCCCCTAGGGAAACCCTAGGGCGCCTCCCTCCCCTTGCCCCTATATATAGTGGAGGTTTTGGGGCTGCCCAATACATGAGTCTCTCTCTCCCAAGGCGCAGCCCTACCTCTCTCCCTCCTCGTCTCTCGTAGTGCTTGGCGAAGCCCTGCTGGAGTACCGCACTCCTCCACCACCACCACGCCGTCGTGCTGCTGCTGGACGGAGTCTTCCCCAACCTCTCCCTCTCTCCTTGCTGGATCAAGGCATGGGAGACGTCACTGGGCTGCACGTGTGTTGAACGCGGAGGCACCGTAGTTCGGCGCTTAGATCGGAATCGACCGCGATCTGAATCACCATGAGTACGACTACCTCATCCGCGTTCTTGCAACGCTTCCGCTTAGCGATCTACAAGGGTATGTAGATGCACTCCCCTTCCCCTTGTTGCTAGATTACTCCATAGATTGATCTTGGTGATGCATAGAAATTTTTTAATTTCTGCTACGTTCCCCAACAGGTTCACCTAGGGTATGCCTATTTTGTTCATCTTGGGTGGGAAACAAATAGTAAAGCAATCATCATTTGTCTTTTTATTAAATTAAAGCAATCATCAGCCTGCTATCATTATTTTTGGATCCATCCACTGGTTGTTACCATCACTCTAAATTTCTGCATGCTCTCCTTACATAATCTCACCATATTTTTTCATATGCATGTCAGATATTGTACACAGTCATGCTGAACATGTAGAGAAAAAGAGAAGAGTTTTCTTGTGACAATGCAATGTCATGCAGACATCGCTCGATGGTGGGTTCAATGGCAAACCCTCCCCACCCCTCTCCAGATTGTAATCCAGAGGAAGATGTCTGTTCTGAGGCGGATTCAGACGCCGCTGACCACTCCTATTTACCCCCTGAAAGGACATGCGGTGCCCCCATGTGTGGTTTTGGTAATTGATGACATTCTCTATGGACTAATGGTTGCATTGAGTTATATTTGAAGGATTTGTCCATAGGCATTTCTTGAAGTCCATGTGTTGGTTTCAAGGAGTTTATGTGTTGACCAAGGTGCTATTAAGGAATTATCCAAAGATTGGTCATGTGAGTGTTGAGCTTATTGCAAGCATGTCTTGAAGAAGAAGATTGTGTGATCATTCATGTTTACCTTCAAGACATCATCCAAACAAAGAGAGTTGGAAAGATTCAAGGTTGATCAAGACTAAGTCAAGAGTGAATCAAGTTGATCAACTCACAAAGCGTAGAAGATGTACCGAGAGGGATCAAGTGATCCCATGGTATGGTAAGCATTATCCATTGCACTTTGTGTACTAACACATGGTCTATGTGAGAGTCTATGTGGGGTTAGGTACGTGTCCATGGGCTTGCGTCAAGAGGAAGAGATCATACAACCCATGGAAAGGATGACATCAAGTGGTGATCGTCATCAAGATTGCCGTGTGCAAGTTCAAGTGGAGCATCACGAAGAGATCAAGTGCTTGAAGCTTGCCATCCATTGTGGTGCCAATGGACTTGTGAAGATGTGTCAAGAGTGGCTCACCCATAGTGGAGTATGGGGAGCAATCATCTAGTCTCCATCGACCCAACGCAATCAAGAAAGGTGGTCCATCTTGAGGAGGACAAGATCGTCATCATCTAGCTCAAGTGGATCATGTGCAAGTCAAAGGTTTGCCCTTGATAGGTTTTCTATTTTACCGGTCTCATGGTGGTAGTTGGGAGACCGGGTTATAGGATCGTTTGCCGTACTATCAAGGGGGGCTCTCAAGTTGGTAGCTTGATCGTATCGTTAGTAGAGCTCAAACCCTTGCATCCTTGCATCATGTTTCTTGGTTCTTGTTTGGTTCTCTTTGTGAGTCTTAGAGCTTATGGTCATCTTGATGACAAGCTTGAGTTCATCGAAAATGGAGTTCACATCGTCTTCTATGATGTTTTTCGGTGTTGGAGGTTTTACCGGTCTTTTTCGAGGAAGGGTTCTCACCATTTTCCTTTGGGACTTTTCTCATTTGCTTATTCTTGATATTTCTATCAAGATTGTGTTAGCCCATGTCGTTAGCTTTCCAACAAACTTGGTTTCGTTGAATTCGGAGTCCGTTTGCAAAAGTTGTGGTTGTTTTGGTAAAGGCTGCAGCGGTACTACCGCGACTAGAGCGGATGTAATTTTTTACTACCGCTCCAGAGCAGTACTACTGCGCCTCCTGAGTGGTAGTACCACTCCAGAGCAGTACTACCGCGGCTCCTAAGCGGTAGTACCGCTCCGGACCAAAATCTCGTGTTTTGCTCAGCGGAAGTAGGCACAGAAGTATTTTTTTAGTACCGCTTCATAAGTAGTAGTACCGCTACCATTTGCGGTAGTACCGTGAGGTCGGCGGTAGTACTGCGTGAGGACGAGCGGTACTACCGCTCTGAAGGTTCTTTGGCCTTTTGCCTCCTCGCTGTTGTGTTTGAAGGTTCTACCGCCCTAAGCGGTAGTACCGCTCCTTGGAGCGGTAGTACCGCTCCTTGGAAGCAGTAGTACCGCTCTGTCTTGAGATGTGAACATAACGGTTGGATTCGGGAGCTCCTATAAAAGGGGTCTTCTTCCCATTCAACCTTATTCTTTGAGCTCGTGTTCTTCCCCATTGTTGACCTTCTTGAGCTTGCTAACTCTCAATCCCTCCAATGATTCTTGCTAGTTCTTGAGGGAAAAGAGAGGAGATCTAGATCCACGTTTTCACCAATCACTTTCTCCTCTTAGTGAGGGGAACCCCTTGGATCTAGATCTTGGAGTTCTTCGTGTTCTTATTTCGTTCTTCCTCTCATTTTCCTCCCTAGCATTAGTTGCTTTGGTGGGATTTGGGAGAGAAGGACTTGGGCACTCCGTGTGCCCTTGCCATTACATTTGGTGCATCGGTTTGAGTTCTCCACGGTGATACGTGGAAGTTACAAGTTGAGAAGCTTATTACTCTTGGGTGCTTGGTGCCCTTGAGCTTGTTCCTCTTGGGTGCTTGGGCGCCCTAGACGGTTGGTGGTGTTCGGAGCTCAATCATTGTGGTGTAAAGCTCCGGGCAAGCGTCGGGTCTCCAATTAGGTTGTGGAGGTCGCCCCGAGCAATTTGACGGGTACCGGTGACCGCCCCCAATGGTTGCCAAAGTGTACGGGTTCGGTGACCGCCCCCAAGGGTTGCCATTTATGCAGGTTCGGTGACCGCCCTCAAGGGTCCCTTAGTGGAATCACGCCATCTTGCATTGTCTTGAGGCGTGAGGAGATTACTGATGGCCCTAGTGGCTTCTTGGGGAGCATTGTGCCTCCACACCGCTCCAAACGGAGACTAGCATCCACAAGGGTGTGAACTTGGGATACATCATCGTCTCCAGCGTGCCTCGGTTATCTCTTACCCGAGCCCTTTACTTATGCACTTTACTTTGTGATAGCCATATTGTTCTTGTCATATATCTTGCTATCACATAGTTGCTTATCTTGCTTAGCATAAGTTGTTGGTGCACATAGGTGAGCCTAGTTGTTGTAGGTTTTGTGCTTGACAAATTAACCGCTAGGTTTATTCCGCATTTGTTCAAGCCTCAACCGTAATTATTTTAAAGCGCCTATTCACCCCTCTAGGCGACATCCACGATCTTTCAATTGGTATCGAGCCTCGTCTCTCTTTGTTGGGCTTAACCGCCTAGAGAGTAAAGATGTCGACTAGGGATTAGGATTCTCGACACTCTTAGTTTCGATGGCACAAATTTTGATGTTTGGGTAATTCGCATGCTTAATCTCTTTAGGGTCATGGACCCAAATTTGGGCGAATTGTAGATATGGGTTTTTCTCCTCCAAAGGATCCCCAAAGATTATCTTTAGAGGATGAGAAAAACTCTTATCTCAATGCTCAAGCTTCTAATGTGCTTTTGATGCTTTGAGCAATGTAGTTATATTTCAACTCATGCCATTCCGGGATGCTCATGAGTTGTGGACGAAGCTTCAAGATAAATATGGTGTGTCCAAGATTTGTAGGGATGATTGTTCTCCCTCCACCTCCAGCCGTATAGTCTTCTCAACTTCTTCTACATCACCTACATGTGGTTTGCCACAAGGTAATGATATGGTGAGTAGTGTCGGTCATTGCAATGATGATAGTGTGCTTTTTGTGGATGATTCTTCATCACTATATTATTGCAATGCTCCGTCTTTGGGCTTTAACACTTTGAGCACTCCAAATGTTTCACATGCTTGTGTTGATAGTCCTTGCATATCATGTAGAAATTGCTTGACTAAATCTCATGATGATATGCTTGCTATGTCTTGTTGCCATGATAAAATGCATCTATTTCCTCGAATTGTTGTGCTAACAATGTAGAGGAAACCCAACACTCCATGGAACAAGATGTGGTGTTTAATGGTGCCTCAAGGGATCCTACACCATCATCTATTGCTTTTTGCCTTATGGCTAAGGCGTCAAAGGTATCTCCTACTTTGTACCCCAATATGTCTCTTGATGATGATGTTGATACTAATGATGATGAGGATAATGATGAAGAGAATGATAATGTTGCCTCCTTAAAAACTAAGGGGGAAATCATTTTTAAAGCTCTTCTTAAGAATAAAATTGCTCGTTCAACTTCATGGAAATCATGTCTATTGCTATTGAGGGCAAGAAATATATTGATAAGTTGGAATCTTGTCTTGAGGAGCATGAGGTCACCATTGATAAAATGGAAGGTCATGAGCGTGATTACGCTAATGAGATTGCGGACCTCTCTCAAGCTCTTGAACTTGAACAAACCACCAAGGAATCTCTTGAGGAGACTTTTGCTCTAGAATTATCTAGAGTGAGGGAATCTCGTGATAGAGCTCTTGAGGTGGCCAATGATTTTGAAACTAAAAATGAGGAGCTTGAAGTTGTGCGTGCTAAACTCCTTGAGGACTTTGAGCACCTCGAAAACGGCTCAAGGGTCATTAAGAGTGAGCTCATCAAACTCACCGAGTCTCATGCTCAACTTAAAGCTTCATATTCAAAAGAGCTTGCCAAGTTGTCTTCTCCTCCTGTTGCTAATGATGATGCTTGTGCTACTAACTCTATCTCTTGTGAAGCATCCATATTGAAGGAGAATGTTGAGCTACTGAGCTCAACTTGAGTTGCTATCTAGCAATTATGGGAAATTGGAAGAAAGCCATGAAAAGCTCTCAAGCTCTCATGACGATCTTCTAGTATCCCATAATGTGCTAAAGATAGCTCATGAGGCCATGCTTGCTAAGGTAACATCTAGTGAGCCTCATGTGGATACTAGCACTACTTCTAGTCAAAATGCTATATTGATATGTGCTAGTCCTTGTAATTCATCTACTCACAATGTTGGTACATCTTGTGATGAATTGCTTTCCTTGCCTCGTTGCTCTAACAATGAAGCTTATACTTCCTCTAGTACTTGTATTGAGACTAACCATGTAGAGGAAATCAAAGAGCTCAAGGCCCAAGTCACTTCTTTGAAGAAAGACTTGGAACAGAGTCATGAAGGGAAATCCACACTCAACAATATCTTGAGTGTGCAAAAATCCCCCAATGAAAAAGGTGGACTTGGATTCAACTCCAATAAGAAGAACAAGTCCAAGATGAACAAAAAGAAGGGCCAAGAACAAGTCAAGAAATCGGCCAAGATTGTTTGCTTCAAGTGCAAAGTAGAAGGGCATCATGTTAGATCTTGCCCATTGAAGAAGAAGGCCATTAGTGTCAAGCAACAAGGGAAGAGGGCACAAGTTCAATCTCATGCTCAACCTCAAGTTGAAGAAAGGCCACTTCCCAATAAGACTCAAGTTAATGCTTCTCTTGTTGAGAAATCAAGTGAGAAGAAAGTGAAGAGTAGACATTGCTACCTATGTCGTGAGAAAGGCCACGTCGCTTCTTCATGCACTAGTGGTAACTTATCCAACCCAATTATTATTGATGATGTCTATTCTCTTGGGAAGGATAAGGTTGGCAATGTGTTTGCCAAGTTTGTTGGTACTCAAAGTGGTGTCAAGAAAAGAACCATTTGGGTGGCCAAGCCTATTGTGACTAACCTCTTAGGACCCAACTTGGTTGAGGACCAACTAACTCAAACTTGATCAATAGGTGTTGTTGGAGGTCATTGGAGACTTGGCTACATTATGAAGATTTAAGGGTCCTCATCATTCATATTGTGTCAAGCCAAGTCATTCGGATTATCTTTCTATCATATATCCAATGCACCTCCTTGCGGTAACTCGTGCTTAAATTGCTTACATTAAAAGTTACTTGTCCCTTAGCATGTTGTGGTTTTGTATCTTGCATGTGCTTGCATATGTTGTGCTTCAAAATTGCTTATCCTGAGAAATCAAGTATGTGCATGTTGGTTTGCACATCATGTACATGTGTGTTGTGTGTTGAGCCTTTTTGCATCTTGTTTATTTCTTAGTTGGCTCTTGTGAGAGATTAATGGAATATCCCATTATGGGGGAGTGATGTGCTTTGTGCACCTCACAATCCTATAAATATGTGTAGATGAGTAATACCATCTAGTATTGATATTTCAAGATTATCTAGTCTCTAGGTGGTATATCTCTCATGAGAAATTAAAATTCTAAATTTTCCATTAATTATCTCTTGTTGGATCCTTTTAATTGCCTCTTGTCTATCTTTAATTGGTATCACATTATGGGGGAGTAATATGCTATGTGTGTATTACTAGCCTAGAAAATGTGTACATTTGAAATATTGTCACCTAGAATTGATATTGTAAATTATCTTGTTCCTGGGTGGCATGATAGCTCTACAAGTTGCAATTTGCTTGTGTTTGGTGTGAAGATGATGTCGGATATCATTGCTATCTACCACAGGGAATTATTTCCATTTAATTCTTGTCTTTTGACAATTGGTACTCACTTTTGTGGTAGAATTTATTGATCATCTTTACATTGGCTTTTGTTTTTATTTTGCCTTTTCTCTTGCCAAGGTTTGTGTCAACTCCCGTTGTCTTCCCTACCACTTGTGGATCTTGTTTATTTCTCGTCCTTGTCTAGTGTTTTCTAGATATAGTGAAAGTGGTGATCCCAACTTGTGCATTTTGTATTCAAATGCAAATTCTCTATAATGCACTAGTCTTGGGGAGCTATCCTATTCTCTATAGAACACTCTTCTTGCGATCCTTATCACGTGTGTGTTTGTGGAAGGCGAGCCGTTTCTTTTTGGTACTTTGTGCCATCATGAAACTTTGTAGAGGGCTTGGTTTTTTTTGAACCATTCTCTCTTTTGGGAGTTTGACATCCTTCTTTTGAGTGTATCAATGGATATCTCATTCCTTGATGTATCTTTTGGGATATCCTCCAAGTGATGATTTATTCATTTGGTATATTTTCTTCGCTTGGTATTTCTTTGTCTTTTGGTCTCGGTTCTTGAAAGTCTTGAGCATGCATATTTACTTCTTGTAGTTTCTTTGGCATGCTTTCTTTCTTTGACCCAATTTATAGGGAAACTCCACCAAGTATCAAATTGGATGAGATGTGCATGAAATTCATTTTCATATATATATGCACATATTTATGTGGAGTTTGTCCTATGCATTGGTGTTTCTAACTATTTGGTCCCGATGATTTTGGGTACCGTTTAGTTTGTGTTGTTCTTATAGGAACATTTGGAGATGCATTGTATGCTCGGCTCACTCACAAGGAAGGTGTTGTCACCATGTGCATATTGGAGTCAAGCTAGGATGATCAATGAACTACTATCTACCTTCAATTGGTATCTACTACATCCTTCCAATGGTATCTCGGTAATAAGTATCATCATCTACTACATGCACACATTACTTGCATCAACCTTGTGTAGGTTGTATCATGGCATGTATTTCATTCTTTCTTGTGATACTTGTTTCCTTTCTCAAAGCATCTCAACGATGATCTCATGTTGCTAGTTGTGATGTCTTTGATGTTCATCTTGATGAGAATTCATTTATATACAATAAGACCATATCTAGCCATGTGCTATGCTTTCAAGCAAATATCATATTGGTATATTTATGACTTCCTTGTGGATATCTTGTTCCTTCATGTTGTAACTATTTGGTGTACATCCCTCTTTGTAGATATATATCATCATGATTTTGTCTACCTAGAACCTTATACACTTGAGAGAAATTACATCTCTAGTTGATATCCTTTCTTTCAGGTCCACCTTGTCTTTCTTATGTTATTTCTTTGGTGGCTCCGTGAAAGCTTTTGCCTTGAGTGCGTGTCCTCTATCGTTGCATCTTGATGCACTCTTGTGTGGTGAAGATTATTTTCCTCTTGCTCATCTTTACGAGGCTTTTGCCATCTTAATTGGTACCCCTCGTCTTGATGAGCCTCTCATCGCTCTATCTTCACCACGGGTTGTCACAAGCATAGGTTCTCTATTTTCTTATTAGTAAGCTTGTGAACCCATTTGCTAGTTGTGTGTGAGAATGAAAGGCTTTGCCTTTGTGTATCTCATTCATTCGAGACTATGTTGATGCTTATGCTCATCCGTATATTAGTCTTCTCATGTGCTTTGCCATGACTCACACACATCATTTTGGTTGAGCCTATTCTTAAGTTGCCTCTTTTACAATGTTGCTCAACCATGTGCTTGTTGCAAGCGCTAGGCTTAGTTTCCTATATGCTCTCTTGCACTTGTTGTTAGTTTACTGTTGACTTTGGGGTAGCTATGATACTATTTTGTGCACTTTGGATCCAAATACAAAAATTCTTGATGTGCACAAATCATGGGGAGCTTCTCTAGTTTCTTTAGAACAATCCTCTGCTCATATCATAATATCTTTATTCATGTGGCACGTGGGTTCATTGGTCTAGTTGGTTCAATTGGTATCTTTTGATAGCTTGCTTCAATTGGTATCTTTTGATTGCTTGATTGCTTGTTTCTCTCTTTGTTATGTCTTTGTGGCATATCACTTTTTTGCAATCTTGGTGCCTCAATATAGTTGGTCTTCCTCCAAGTATTACCTTTGGATATGTGTATGGCATTACACTCTCTTGTTGAGAAATACACAACTTTTGGAGGAACACCTTTTATATTGGTCTTCTTAGCTTTTAGCCCATTTTGGCAATCGATGCCAATGGGGAGAAGTTTCAGAGAGTTTTGTGGAGAAGTCTTGAGTTTTCTCCTTGCTTTGGTTTTGTTCCTAAGCATTTGCATCTCATACGCATGCATTATTGGTTGTTCCGTTGCATGGTGATGCATAATTCCTTATATAAACTCTCTTGAAAGTGATTGTCATCAATTACCAAAATGGGGAGATTGAAAGGACATGCGGTGCCCCCATGTGTGGTTTTGGTAATTGATGACATTCTCTATGGACTAATGGTTGCATTGAGTTATATTTGAAGGATTTGTCCATAGGCATTTCTTGAAGTCCATGTGTTGGTTTCAAGGAGTTTATGTGTTGACCAAGGTGCTATTAAGGAATTATCCAAAGATTGGTCATGTGAGTGTTGAGCTTATTGCAAGCATGTCTTGAAGAAGAAGATTGTGTGATCATTCATGTTTACCTTCAAGACATCATCCAAACGAAGAGAGTTGGAAAGATTCAAGGTTGATCAAGACTAAGTCAAGAGTGAATCAAGTTGATCAACTCACAAAGCGTAGAAGATGTACCGAGAGGGATCAAGTGATCCCATGGTATGGTAAGCATTATCCATTGCACTTTGTGTACTAACCCATGGTCTATGTGAGAGTCTATGTGGGGTTAGATGCGTGTCCATGGGCTTGCGTCAAGAGGAAGAGATCATACAACCCATGGAAAGGATGACATCAAGTGGTGATCGTCATCAAGATTGCCGTGTGCAAGTTCAAGTGGAGCATCACGAAGAGATCAAGTGCTTGAAGCTTGCCATCCATTGTGGTGTTAATGGACTTGTGAAGATGTGCCGAAGAGTGGCTCACCCATAGTGGAGTATGGGGGAGAAATCATCTAGTCTCCATCGACCCAACGCAATCAAGAAAGGTGGTCCATCTTGAGGAGGACAAGATCGTCATCATCTAGCTCAAGTGGATCATGTGCAAGTCAAAGGTTTGCCCTTGATAGGTTTTCTATTTTACCGGTCTCATGGTGGTAGTTGGGAGACCGGGTTATAGGATCGTTTGCCGTACTATCAAGGGGGGCTCCCAAGTTGGTAGCTTGATCGTATCGTTAGTAGAGAGCTCAAACCCTTGCATCCTTGCATCATGTTTCTTGGTTCTTGTTTGGTTCTCTTTGTGAGTCTTAGATCTTATGGTCATCTTGATGACAAGCTTGAGTTCATCGAAAACGGAGTTCACATGCGCCTTCTATGATGTTTTCGGTGTTGGAGGTTTTACCGGTCTTTTCCGAGGAAGGGTTCTCACCATTTTCCTTTGGGACTTTTCTCATTTGCTTATTCTTGATATTTCTATCAAGATTGTGTTAGCCCATGTCGTTAGCTTTGCAACAAACTTGGTTTCGTTGAATTCGGAGTCCGTTTGCAAAAGTTGTGGCTGTTTTGGTAAAGGCTGCAGCGGTACTACCGCGACTAGAGCGGATGTAATTTTTACTATCGCTCGAGCAGTACTACCATGGCTCTGAGCGGTAGTACCGCCCCAGCAAGATACTACATGGCTCCTAAGCGGTAGTACCGCTCCGGACCAAAATCTCGTGTTTTGCTCAGCGGAAGTAAACGCATGTATTTTTTTAGTACCGCTGCATAGCAGTAGTACCGCTACCATTTGCGATAGTACCGTGAGGTCGAGCGGTAGTACCGTGAGGACGAGCGGTACTACCGCTCGAAGGTTCTTTGGCCTTTTGCCTCCTCGCTGTTGTGTTTCGAAGGGGTTCTACCGCCCTAGCGGTAGTACCGCTCCTTGGAGCGGTAGTACCGCTCTGTGCGGGATGTGAACATAACGGTTGCATTCGGGAGCTCCTATAAAAGGGGGTCTTCTTCCCCATTCAACCTTATTCTTTGAGCTCGTGTTCTTCCCCCATTGTTGACCTTCTTCGAGCTTGCTAACTCTCAATCCCTCCAATGATTCTTGCTAGTTCTTGAGGGAAAGAGAGGAGATCTAGATCCACGTTTTCACCAATCACTTTCTCCTCTTAGTGAGGGAACCCCTTGGATCTAGATCTTGGAGTTCTTCGTGTTCTTATTTCGTTCTTCCTCTCATTTTCCTCCCTAGCATTAGTTGCTTTGGTGGGATTTGGGAGAGAAGGACTTGGGCACTCCGTGTGCCCTTGCCATTGCATTTGGTGCATCGGTTTGAGTTCTCCACGGTGATACGTGGAAGTTACAAGTTGAGAAGCTTATTACTCTTGGGTGCTTGGTGCCCTTGAGCTTGTTCCTCTTGGGTGCTTGGGCGCCCTAGACGGTTGGTGTTGTTCGGAGCTCAATCATTGTGGTGTAAAGCTCCGGGCAAGCATCAGGGTTTCCAATTAGGTTGTGGAGATCGCCCCGAGCAATTTGATGGGTACCGATGACCGCCCCCAAGGGTTGCCAAAGTGTACGGGTTCGGTGACCGCCCCCAAGGGTTGCCATTTGTACGGGTTCGGTGACCGCCCTCAAGGGTCCCTTAGTGGAATCACTCCATCTTGCATTGTGCGAGGGCGTGAGGAGATTACGGTGGCCCTAGTGGCTTCTTGGGGAGCATTGTGCCTCCACACCGCTCCAAACGGAGACTAGCATCCGCAAGGGTGTGAACTTCGGGATACATCGTCGTCTCCGCCTGCCTCGGTTACCTCTTACCCGAGCCCTTTACTTATGCACTTTACTTTGTGATAACCATATTGTTCTTGTCATATATCTTGCTATCACATAGTTGCTTATCTTGCTTAGCATAAGTTGTTGGTGCACATAGGTGAGCCTAGTTGTTGTAGGTTTTGTGCTTGACAAATTAACCGCTAGGTTTATTCCGCATTTGTTCAAGCCTCAACCGTAATTATTTTAAAGCGCCTATTCACCCCCCCCCCCCCCTCTAGGCGACATCCACGATCTTTCACCCGCCAAGGTGTTGATGTACCTTGGCATGATGATGTTAGTCATATCATGCATATGTTGCCTTGAAGTGCCTACTTTTGACAGCATATATGTCTTCTGCTTAGTTTAGACATGTTCTGTAATGCCACCTGTTTAGTTTCTATATCATATATGGGAATTGTGCAGTCTCATGTCTTTTAGCCAGCCATAATATACGTGAAATGTGCAATGCCATCCTGTTTAACCAGGCATCATATATTTGAATGATATCTTGCCCATCATTTTCTTCTTACATTTTCATTTGTCGACAATGTTTGTACATTAAACTACTCTTCCTGTGAATCAGCCATTTGGGTGGGAGATTGAAAAATCTGGAGTAAAAACAAGGCCTTCAGCGCAGACAGTGCTACATGTCGAAGCAGATCTCTTGTTGGGTCCCGATAGCTCCTCAGAGATGGATTCAGAGACAGATGACCAGTCCTATTCCCCCACCGAGGTGTATGCTCTAACTTGGCACGGTTATACTGCTCATATCATGCATATGGTGCCTTGCATTGCATAGATTAGACATCATATACACAATATTCAACACCATGTTATTAGTTCAGACATCATATATAATACCCTCTGTTTAGCATATAAATCACATATGTGAATTAAATGATGCGATCCTGCTTACTTAGATAACATGTAGGTGAATTATGTCATGCGATCCTGTTTAGTTATTCATCATATCTTTGAATTATGTTATGCTATGCTATCCAGTTTAGGTAGACATCATATATGTGAAATTATGTCATGCTATCCGTTTTAGTTAAACAATATACATGTCAACTATTTCATGCCCTCTTTTTCCACACTATATATTGCATCTGTCTCTCATACAATGTCTCAGATTCAACTATGTTTCCTGTTTATCAGCCATTTGAATTGGAGCGGGTGATGCCAGATTCTAGCGGACTAAAACACGGTCTTCAAATAAAACAGTGCTACCTCTTGGTGGAGATAGCACTCCGATTGTACATGCATGAGAACCAGCCCTACCACACATAACCCAAACTCTCGCAGATTGTACCCCTACTGCAATGGACAGAGAACCAGCTTCACCCAATCTAACCCCAACCCCAGTAGATAGTAACCCAGTTCCTGTGACACGGCACCATCTCCACCATAGAGCTCCCAAACAAGAGTAGTTAGTAAGGCAGCTCTAGTGCCCAAAGGGCCAGTACTACCACGGCGAACCCCAACTCCACTAGTTAGTACGCCTATTCCTGTGGAGGAAGCACAACCAGCTAGTCGTAGTTTAGCATCTATCGCATTTGATGTTGTTAAATCGTATGTGTGTATGTTCCCATCTTGGAAATATTATACTAAAGATGAAAGAAAATGCCAGTTGCAGGTGTTTGTCCAGGAGTTATGTGTAAGCAATGTTATTCATGGCAATTACTTTACTTTGTCCCATACATCCTACCTCCATGATGGTTATAATACAGCAAATTTTCCTATTTTTCTCTATAGAGAAGGACCGATTTGGAAGCTCAGGATGAGGTAACCTGTGCTAATATCTCTCCTATCTTCAAGAATGCTTGGTGGCAGTATCGGAATTACCTGAAGAAAACGTACTTCACCGGCAAAGAAACTCATCAAATTCCCTTACGTTCTCCTGAGACACATTTACTAGACGATAACTGGGAATGCCTTCTTCTGTACTGGTCCCGAACCAAGAATGTGGTAAGGTATATGAGCTCATTTTATATTTTGAAGTACTATATTCTTGCGTCTTACTGTACTCTGTTCATGTAGAACAAATGCCTAAACCTGAACAACTGTTCTAATTTAAGATTCCATTGCTATCATAGTTCAAAAAAGCGCTAGGCGTTAATTGTGCATTTTGCCACCGCCTTGCGCTTTACTGACCAAAGCGCATGCTTATGCGCAGTTATGCACAGATTAAGTGTAGTTATGCGCAATGCGTTTCGCCAACACCTAGAGCCTAGGCGCGCTTAAGCGCTCGCTTAGGTGCGCCTTTTTTAACTATGATTGCTATCGTGCATACTGCTTTGCTCTTGTATCACTGTATTTACTCATACAAACTTATTTTTAAATTGAAGGATCCAATCGAAACTTCAATGGCACAGCAGGTATGTTCACGCATGTTTCTTTAACAGGCTTGCTCTTATCAATAGCTCTGTTGATTTCAATTTCAATTGTGTATACAATTGACTTTCATATCATGCACATTACTAGCATCACAACAAAGCCAATAGTGTTGTTGTACATGTAGACCCGTGGTACCCATCTGAAATCTTGTTGTGCCATGTAGTTTCCCACGCTTTGCATTCTTTCACTGCTGCTTTGTCTTGAACTGATATGATTTGAACCGTGTCTCTATTTTGATTTGGCAAGACAATGCAGTGACCATAGGACATAGATATATGTTTGTTTGATGCTTTTATTATGTACTAGTACTTGGCAATAGAAGACTTGGTAGTTTAATCCTGTCCACCTTACTAATGAACTTGTTCACCGGAATGAGTTTCATATACTAGTACATGCCAAACTGTTATGTGTCTGCTTGTTTCTCCTTTTAGAATGCTGACAGAATATTGGGGAAGAGTGCCTTATTAAGCAATGGTAAATGAAGTAATGCAGATAAGGTTCAGGATAGTGACACATCCTTGTTGGTCTCCAACAAAGCTGATAAAACAGCTAAGGAAGACTATCTCGACGACAATTAGACAATCCCAAAGTCCTGTCTTGGTTTAGTGTTGGAGTTACTAGCCACTACCGCTTGCACAAGCTATTCAAACTCACTGTCTGAATCAGTTCGGTATCTTGAGTCTCAACTACAAGATGAAAGACATTGATCAGTTGTGCTGCGACAAGAAGCGGAAGGACTGCGGAAGTCCCTGGAGCATTCAGATGCATACTTTCTGGTGCAACAGCAAGCGTTGGAGGATTTTAGCGCCAAACAAGACAAAGCTAATAAGCTTGCTAAGCTTATTGCCAACATGGTGGATACCACGTTTCTTGAGCTCTTCTGAAGTTGTTTAAGTTATGCTCTTGTTTTGCTGCCACGTTTATTTACACTGGTGGCCAATTTTGACGGCCAGTGTATGTAATATGCTACTTTGTTCCCTATATTTGCACTGGTGGCGAACTTTGATGCCCAGTGAATGTAATATGTGTAATAGCGGTAATAGACTAGCGTTAATTGCTTGCTTATTTATTTCCTTATTGTCTTGTTTAGTTGTTTGCTCGTAGTCACTGCAGTTTTTTTTCTGTGTTTTTCTAGTGGCCACAATAACCTATTTTTGGAAACTAGGCCAAATTAATCATGGCAACACACGGACTGTTGTAACCATGGGCCTCCTGCGGGCCCTATGATCCATGGGCCTTCTACGGGCCGTAGGATCCATTGGCCTTCTATACGGGCCGTAGGATCCATGGGCCTTCTACGGGCCGTACGATCCATGGGCCTTTTACGGGCCGTAGGATCCACGGGCCTTCTATGGGGCGTATCGTCATTTTGCCAATCATGGGTCGTACTATTCGTGGACAATAACGGGCCGTTTATTGGCCGTATTTGATAACTCTATGAAAACAGGCCAACGGGGTTTTTTCGACATGAAAACGGCCCAACGTATTAACGGGCCACAAACGGTCCGACTGTAACCACGGGCTGAATTTGGCCCTGGCGTAAAAATGAGCGATGTGGCCGTAAGTAACGAATCTTTGAAATGAGCCCAAGAATAAATTGGCTGGAAACGGCCCAACGGAATAATGGGCCGTTAATGGGTATAAGGTGATACACTGTTCATTATGGGCCAGTTTTACCACGGGCCATTAAGGGGCCAAGGGTTACTAAGGGCCTCATATGGGTCGAAAGACGTCATGGGCCATACATGGGCCGGAAGTTAAAACCGGCTAGAATTATATTGGATGGCCCAGATGACGCTACTGGGCATGGCTCGGATAGGCCGTAAACGGGCTCTGTGATAGCGGGCTATAAATGGGCTATATGCGAACACGCTGTTAACAGGCTTGCCGTGGGCCGGCCCGCCACCTTTTAACCAAGTCAAACGGCCGGCCTTTTCACAGGAATGGGCCTCTGTTGGGCCGTGCCACGTGTCGGCGTATCATAGGCGCTTTGGGTCCAATGAGTGGATGACATCTGTCACAACGGTGAGCCGACACATGTTTCCTCCAGCCAATGATGATTTTACACGTGGAAAATCCCCATTGATCGGGGCTGTTAACGGGTTATCGGATCCAAAACCGGACCCGATAGTTTAACGGCGTTCCGTTACGGTGGATGCCACGTGTCGGTCACCCTTGATGAAAAAACTTCTATAACGCGCGATTTATCGGCATGGAAGTGGACACTTCCGTGATGATAATTTTTGTAATATCATGGAACACTTCTATGACAGCACAAGTATGACTATATTGATTCTGTCATAAATTTGTCATGGATGTACATACATGATAGAAAACGTAACCTATTGTAACAAATACGTATCATCACGGAAGTGTATTTTTTTGTAGTGCTTAACCAGTCCTGGCTCGGGCTCGCCTGGGTTGTTGAGTCCCATCTCTTCGCCCCCATAGAATCGGCTGACGCAAGCAAAATTTACATGCACGTGAGGTTTAGCAAACACGTTTACTTTTTAGTTAACGGTTATAGTAGCTTTTACAATTTGACCGCTTCAGTTTGCATGTTAGCGAGACATTCCATCCATGGCTGCACAACAACCATGATAGTTGTTGTAGCTAGATGATATCCTACGCGTTGCGGCGGAGATTGGATGCAATATTTTTTGATGAAATTTGAATTAAATAAAAATAAATATAATATATTATATTTGATTATTATATAGTTGTAAATCCATACCTACTATTAAAGTGATCTGTCGAGGCCGTAGTATTCGGCCTAGCGTAATTTTGGGCTTGTGCGGCCACATAGCTGCAATCGCAATCAGCCCTTTCATGTTTATTCACATATTAAATAGTCCTTGTCTAAAAAAATTAAATAGTCCCACATTAATTATTTTTTAAATGATTGAAGTCGCCTTAGAGGATATGGAATCATTAAAAGAAAAAAGTCCTTGGTTAATATACGGAAAACGGAACTAAAATTGTCACAACGACCCACAGAAGACAACGCCGGCCAATCTGGCAGCCACATGAAGATAGATAATTTGTACTCTCTTCGTCCTATAATATAAAAACGTTTTTGGCACTACACTAGTGTCAAAAATGTTCTTATATTATGAGACAGAGGTAGTATATTTTAATCTTCTCCATTTAGTGCCACTAGACTCTAATAGATATTTGTTCTCTTTCTCCCAAAAAATGTGCGATTGATATGTATCTTTTCTAGACTTTGGCTTGCGCCTCACTGGATCGAACCGGTGATTTATGCCAACTGATACTATAATTGCTACGCTACAAGATAACCATTTTGTTCTCTTACCCCGTTGCAATACACGGACATGTTTGCTACTCCCTCGCATAATATAATACATTTTTGCAAGCTAAAACAACTTGCAAAAACATCTTATATATGGGACGGAGGAAGTAGTACATATAGAATATAAGTAGTATTTTCAATGCATGTTAAGAAATATATATGGTTGTGTGGATCTTGTGATGCAAATGCCAGGGTACTCCCCTTTAAAAAAAATGTTGAGAGAAATAAAATAGTGTCATTGATCATGTGGCATGTGTGCTGACGTGGGATGCGTGCATATTGAAAGATAATATAAATAACATATCCATGCATGTTAGTAAGAAAAATAATTAATGGATGATGAGATAACATATGTGATGAGCTCACATGTATGCATGTTGAGAGAATTGAGATAATGGTGATGAACTATTTAGGTAACTAGATGATGCCCCACGCGTTGCTGCGGGAATATTTTACACTATATTTCAAAAAGTATTAATTTTATGGAAATAAGAACATTCAGAGAAATAATATGAGAGCTAAAACTAAAAATACATATGGTTTATTGTGCTTGGTTACTGTATTTTCGTAAATTATTTAATAAATATATGACGCATGTTTGCATGTTGAGGTGAACCTTTCCTATTACTCATTGAGGGCCTTTTTTAATGCATGTTGCTTGATGAGGTGTCATGTTTGCATGTTGAGAGAAATATGTTAGTGGGGGCTAGCTATTTTAATATAAAAGATGTATATAGAATTTCTTTTTGTGAAATTAATGTGGGAATCGCGTGGACGCTCTTGTACAAAAAATGCAGAATTAATGCCGACATCGAGTAGATTGGGAAAACAGGCACGATTGTTACATTTACACATTTCAGGGACATCGACTAGATTGGAGAAACAGGCACGATTATTGATTACACATTTCGACAAGTGCCTTGCCCTATTACAGTCGCAGCAAGTGCTCAACCAGCTCGTCGACGTACTCGTCCTGCTTCGCCCTGTTGCGGAGAATCTCCTGGAACGCCCTGGCATTGCGGGCGAGGGTCTTCCCTTCCTCGCCCTCCGCCATCACCCGCCGCACCGTCCTGGCAACGTCGACCCCGGCAAACGACCCGTCGCGCTCGTGCCTGGGCACCTCCAGGCCGACGGCCCTCGCCGCCATGGCGCGCGCCGTGAGGCATTGGTCGGCGAACAGCGGGAGCATGACGAGCGGGTGGCCGAACAGTAAGCTCTCCATGAGCGAGCTCCACCCAGTGTGCGTCAGGAACGCACCCACGGCGCCGTGCGCGAGAACGCGCACCTGCGGCACCCACCCCACGCGCACGAGGCCGCGCCCGGACACGCGCTCCTCGAACCCGTCGGGGATCAGGAGGCCGCTCGGTTCCCGCAGCGCCCAGAGAAACCGAGCGCCCGACAGCTCCAGCCCGACTGCGAGCTGGCGGACCTGCTCGGGGGTCAGCGGCGCCTCGCTCCCGAACGCGACGTAGATCACGGACCTCGCCGGCTGCTCGTCCAGCCAGCGCATGAGACTCGCGCTCTCCTTGTCCTCATCCTTGCCGCCGCCGGCACGGTCGGCAACAGCTTCTTGGGCGGCGTCGTATGGAGCGAGGAGGCCGGACGGGGCCACAGGCTTGCCGAAGAGGTCAGTGAGGAGGGGGCAGAGCGGGCCGTCGACCTCGCGGCAGCTGCGCACGATGACGAGCGGGCAGTGCTGCTCCGTCTCTCAGAAGCGGCAGCAGTCGGATGGGCCGGCGGCGCTGGGGCGTAAATGCAGCTGGACGAACTGCTTGGCCTCGTGGAGACGGTGGACGATGTGGTTGGGAACGGGATCCACGGCGGCTGGTCCGTGAAGTCCTCCGCCGTCGTCCGCGGGTGCTCGTCGTTCGCCGTCTTGGGGCCGAGGAAAGCGATGAACGCTGCCGGGAAGATGGAGAACAACGCGCACGGTACCTGCACGCGCAGCGCACAGACGACATGAGTTCTTGTAGACCGACTTGCAGTGCCTGCCTACTTAAACAAAATGGAGTACCAACTTGCAGTTGTAGCAGCCAGTGCGACACGTACCTTGTGCTGCTCAGCTATGGGCGGGAGCCAGTGGTGTGTGAAGTCAACGAAGATCCAGTTGGGCTTCTTGCCGAATCCCGTCGCACCCTCCCCGCCGGCGCAGGCTCCGGCAAGAAATCCGGCGAAAGGGGCGGCGAGGCCGTCGAAAGCCACCTTGAGGAGGTCGACCTTCTCCGGCGGGACGTCGGCCGTCGACTCGGCGCCGTCCGGAAGGCCGTCAACGCTCGGCAGGGGCACGGGGAGGAGGCGGAGGCGGGGCCGGAGGTCCTTCGGGATGGGCCTCAGCCTGGCGAGGTTCCTCGGCGCGGACACGAAGGTGACGGCGTGCCCGCGCCTCGCCAGCTGCTCCGAGAGCTCGAGGTAGGGGATCATATGGCCGAACGCGAGCCATGGGAACACCACGACGTGGAGTGGCGAAGACCTCGCGGTGGCTTCTATGGCTTTTGCCATAGCCAGCTGATCTCGCTTCTTCTTGGAACAAAAATACTTCCACGCAACGTGACGGCCGAGCAGGTTCACGGTCGAACAGGCTAGGTCGCCGGCTGTGGGCGCTTTCTCCTGCTCTGACCGCCGGCGAGAGAGACGAGCCAGAGAAAAAAAATGTCGATCCAGATCAGACGGGGAGAGAGGGGATGCAACGACTTTGGTAATGTAAATATAATATAGGTGGAGTACAGAGTTCGTTCAACTTATACAAAGTTCACCTGCCCCGCCTTGAATAAAACATTGTTAAGACACTTATTTTAAAACAGCGGGAGTACTTTTTAAAGAGGGTAGCACTCTCTTCATCAATGGGCGTAGGTCCAGTTCTTTTGCCAGATTTTTCTAAAATCTGACCCTTACAAAGATTCTTTCAGAATTTTTAAGCCACATTTGTTTTACAATCCTATCTAGTTAGGGTCTAATTAGATAGAATTATAAAACAAAAAGGGATCAAAGATTTTAGGAGAAGCTAGAGAGGGGCTGATTCCCGAAGAATCCTGCAAAAGAACTGGACCTATATGTCTGCTCGCTGCAAGCAAGAAGCCGCTGCATAGCTCACGCGCTTCTTACATGAGACATGCATGAGGCTGGTCCAGCGCGCAACAACACGCGCGAGTCTCCCAGCACGCTTTTTTTCTTTTCTTTCGATTCTTTTTACTTCGGGTGGTCTGCTTTTTAATTTAAAAATGTCCGTCAATTTACAATATGTTCATGAAATTTGTAAAAGTGTTCATCAATTCAAAAAATCTTCTTGAATTTTAAAACTATTTGTGGATTCAAAAAATGTCTGTGAGAGATAAATATTCACGAATTTGAAATATGCCAGTAATGAATTTGAAAAAATGTTCATGCATTAAGAATATGTTCCTGAATTAAAAAATTGTTTGTGGATTTTAAAACTGTTTGTGACTTAAAAAGTAAAAAACAAAAAATAAATAAAAAGAAAAAATAAAAACAAAAAAAACAATGAGAACAAACAGAAAGAAAGGGAAAGGAAGATAAATATTTTCTAGAACCTTCCCAAAACTGGGCAGAAGGTTCCGAAAGCTTCCCAAAAACGGCATCCCCTACTCATCTATTAATGGGCTGGTCCGATCGACACAATATAGGCTACATGCCTTCAACGCTGTTCGTAAGCTAGCGATATATATCTTTTGCGCAACATTAACCGATATACATGGCAAAATCAAGGAATTAACTATGTGCAACCTTTTCCGTCTAGGCTTTACGAAATTTAACTACAAAACCTTTTACGAGGATACACCAGAGAGAGGTGTATGAGTGACATAGAAAAGAGAAAAAGGGACTACAGTTCTTCCATCTCTTTCCTCCTCTATAAGAAAAGCTCTTCTCCTTCCGTCAGCGCCACCGTCGGTCCGTCCCATCTCCCATGGCCTCTAGGCCATGGAGGTGCGGTGGATCCCCCCCCCCCCCCCTCGCTGGCAGGAGGGACCCCATTCTCGTTCTTGTTAAATTCATCGTCTTGGTTGGGGCGGTGCGGCGGCGGCGATGTTCCTTAGTAGGTATAATGTCTCCCACATTTTATCGTCCCGATGGTGCGTCTAGCATCGTTGGACGGCGTGTGAAGGTTTGTCTTCATCGGATCTCGCGGGATTTGGTCGGTGCTGGTCTTCAGTGGATTTGTTTGGATCCGGTCTTCTTTCGTCTTCATTTGGGTGTTTACAGGTTTGACACTTCTGATCTACGACTTCCTTCATGATGATGGTTGCTACTCTGGTGCGCTGGTCTTATGGGGCCTTAGAATGAAGACTTCCTGACTGTCTATTATAACAAAGTTTGCTCGGCTCCAGTATGGAATAGGCGATGACGGTGGCGCGCCTTCGGCTCACTCCAGTGCTTGTAGTCGTTGTTAGGTAGTCTACGGACATGGTTATAATTTTTATTATCTCTGTTGTTTTTTTTACTGTCATGATTGAAGATGAATAGATTAAAAATTTCTTACAAAGAAAAGAGCAAAGATGGTTAATACTACCTCTGTAAACTTTTATAAGATGTTTTAGGTCGGAGTACATGTAAAAACACAACAAACACCCCGGCACACGGCAAATAAGCATCTTTGGATCACATCAGACGGTATCGTAGTACATTATTTTAACAGGAAACAAAAATGTAACACAGACGAAATTAGCTAGGCATAACATTGAAGGCAATTTTTTTTTTTTTGCAAAAAACTAGTACTAGTACAATAGTACTACGTTTGCATTAGTTATTCATTTGTCAGTGGCAGAAGCCCAATGCAACCATCGTGGTGACATTTCCCTAGCGCATGCACGTCGGAAGCTCAAATCAATTCAAAGCCCATCGAGGTCGAGGAACTCGTCCGGGTCAACAAACGGCCCATCCGGCGGCACATCCTGCGGTCCTCCCTGCCTCTGCGCGACGGCAACGCGGTGGCCGCCTGCTCGCTGCGGCGAATGCAGCGGAGGAAGAGGAGCGGAAGGAGGAGGAGCCTGCTGCGCGCCGTGCGCGACGACGATGGCGAGCTGCGCCCTGGTCCAGGCGAGCTCGCACTGCGTGGCGAGGATCTCGTCCTGCAGCCGGTTGATGACTCCGGCGCAGCCGTACACCGGGTCCCCCACCCGCCACTGCGCCTCCATCGCCATCGTCTCCGCCGCTTGCGCTCTCTCCTCCACGGGCAAGCTCTGCGCGCGAAATGGCAGCTCAATGTGAATCTCCAACCATGCAATCGGGAGCTCTGACTTACAGCCGGCTGATGGTTTTCAGTTACCTGGAGCAGCCTGGCGACGTTGCTGGCGCCGAAGACCCGGTGGACGTTGGCGTAGCGGCGGGGGCGGGACGCCGGGAAGTAGGGGGCGAGCACGCAGCCGTGGCCGCACCGCCGGCGCAGGTACTTGCACGCCGCGCAGCGCCTCGGGTTGCCGCCGCCGCCTTCCTCCTCCTCCTCCTCCTGCACCTCCTCCGGCTCCACGTCGTTGCCGGTGGACATGGTGAACGATCTAGCGATGGATCTTCGTGTGAGTTCGTGAGATCGCGTGGATCTTTCGAAAGATTTCGGGGAGATCTTGTGCGTGCATGCTTATATACACAAATGGATGCAGCATGCATGGAGAGGGGTTGGAAATGGCAACACCAACGGCTACGTCGGTGCAAACTTGGCAAGCTTAACGGCATTGTTGTTGCTAATTGTATTGTATCACGAGGCCCACTAATTAAGGAACGCGCCGGCCACCCGGCAGCCCCCGTTTGCTACTTTTCTCTCTCCGGCCAGCACCGTCGCCCGTCGCCGCGGGCTTGGGCGCCGGCCCACTTACAGTCTTACACCATGGTACAGTGACATTGTTCGATCAAATGTATTCCGATGATTGTCTAAAAAAATGTATTCCGATGATTGTCGTGCGTAGACATGTAGAAGTAGTTGGTTTAGTATTACCGTTGCATATACTCCTGCACGTGTATTAGCTGTATTCGTACAGGAAGGAGTCTTTACCCGCTTCTTGTGTTTTCGAAGTCATGGTGACTGCCATTTACACAACGAGAAATCTAACCACCAGTCGACTGGTGGTTAGCGATAGGCACGTACGATCGCTCTCGTCTGTTTCTTTTCCTTCGATCGGTATTTACGATCGCTCCCGCTCCCGCTCCCGCCCGCTCCCGATCTAGAATTCCCGCACCTTTTATTTTTAATTTCGGTAAAAAAAATAGAAGGGCAAGGGGAGTCGAACCTGGGATCTAACAGATCCAGCAGTATTAGTAATCTACCAGCAACCACCTAAACAAACTCTATGTTGTGATTTGATTCATGTTAGATATTTTCATACCTTCATGTTGAGGCAGACTCTTCTACTACAGATCTGTTCGAGTGTTATTCTGCTGTCGTTTCTTTTTTCTTACAAACATTTTACCAAAAAATATACAAAACATACATATTTTATCAAAAATATATTAGAGATGTGAGTTGAGCTCATGATTTAATATAGAAGACTAGACTCTTGTACTCTTTTGTACATAGATGTGAGCTGAGTTCATGGTCTTAACATGATAATTTATTCACCACATATTTGATAACTTATGTACAAATATTGTGGAAACCTCGATCAGGTGAAAAACAATTTTTGAAACACACCCTAGCAACTCGTGTGAAAATAGCATGATAATATAAGTACCGTATACATGATAAGTTTGTTCCAGTGGGGGAGTGTTGTTTGACGATAATTTATGTGTAATTAGCATGGTAACTCACGCATAACAAACTTGATCACTTATATAAAAACACCGTGATAACTTTTGTATAAACATTGTTATAGCGTGCTAGTGGTCCGACCCACGAAAACGACTTGTTTTTGGCGAGATATAGATCTCATAACTTGATGAACAAATATTATGTTAACTTTGACCCAGAAAAAGTTGCTTAAATATACTCCGGCATCTTCAGTGGTACGTAATACTCACGGTATTTTTGACCCGACAGAAAATATTGGTTAAATACACAACTTGACGACTTCAATATAAATAGCATGAAAATATGCGCACCATAACCAGATAACTTACCTGATAACTTAGGTCCAAACACCACGGTTATTTTTATCCGGGGGAAAAAATGTTGAAGACATATCTGTTCTAAATTCTGTATAAATAGCATGGTAATATACACCAACAAACCTGATAATTTAGGTACAAACACCCTGATAACTTTAATTTGTGAAAAAAAGGTTGTTTAAAATGCAACTCCGGTAACTTTTGTGTGCCCACGACGCTGATAACTTATGTACAAACACCACAGTAACTTTTTATTGGGCGAAAATATTTGTTGTGCGTGTGTTATCACGGTGTTTGTGCGTGAGTTATCAAGTTCGTGCGTATAAATTATCATGTTCTTTACAGCGGTGCGTGAGTTATCAGATCTGTGGTGCATGATCTTTGGGCGAAAAGTTCTAGAAATATGCCCTGATAACCTAGTGCAAATAGCATGGTAATTTACGCACCAGACAACTGATAACTTACATGCAACACATTTGATAACTCTTTATCCATGTGAAAAACGTTACTGAAACATGTCCGGGTAACTTTTTGTTGTCGAAACATACCCCAGTGTGAAGTTACCACTACCACATGCTGAAGTTATCGTGCTTCTCATGTATAGTCATTAATCTTCTCATATTATAGTTATCAGGCTTATTATAGTATACTTATCATGTTGCTCAAGTCATAGTTATCACACTGGTCATGCCAAAGTTACCAAGCAAAAACAATTATTATCGCTGATATGACCGAAAAAAGAAAGGTTAAAATAACCTTGTTTATATTCAATAGACAACAATTAAGGGTGGCTGAGTTGGTTATTGGGCTCAAACTCTAATGAATAGACCTGGGTTCAAGTCTCCTTTTCAGCATTTTTATTTTCTTTTCATATTATGTATGTAGCCAAAAAACCAGAAAAACCGCTGGCGATTTACTATTAGCGTATACGGTTTTCGAGAGAAGAAGAAAAATCGGTGAAATCGAGCGTGCGGGTCGCGAGAGGAAGCTGGGTTACGGTAGTACGGATCTGTCGCTAACGACTAGCACAGTCCTTTACACAATAATGGGTCAACTGTATGACTCGGTTCGAGGCGACCACCGAAAACTTCCGTGATGCCACACGATCAAGTGTTCATTTCTACATAGTTCTTGTGTATACAATAATTTTGATTTTTCTGACATGATTCTAGCTTCTGTCGCTTAGCTTCACGTTGACATCAAGATCATGTCACCTGTATATTATCAACTAGCGTAGGTAGTGGAAGAAACATACTATATGGTAGGGAACTAGGGATGCTATTGGTGTCGCCAAATTTCATTTCAGAAATTAACGTATATCATCAGTTCGTACATAGTCCATTACAGTTCAGACCCAAAACACCAAACAGATGGTCTGTTCAAAAGTCAGTTATTAGTTTCTTTCCCTCGCTGCTTATTGTTTCACAATCTTAGAGTATAAAGTCTATTCGTATTATAATCTATCTCTATTAGTTTAGTCTTAGAGCTCAACCTTTGTAATTTATATAAACAGCCCTTGAGGCCTCAATTAATACAACAATTACTTCTTCAATATCTCAATCTATCATGGTATCTGACGCCTAGGTTTTCCGCATCTGGTATGACTCCGCCACCCGCGTCGCCGCCCCGGCCGATTCAGCCCCTCTTCTCCATGGCCGAGTTCCGCGCCGCCGGCGCCCCATCCCCTAGCTCTTCCTCTACAACTACCCAAACACCTCCCCCCCAAACCCGTCATCCACCGCTCCCGCGCCACCAGCTCCGTCGTCATGGCCTCCTCAAGATGATCCTTGGACTGGCCTCGTCGAGCTTGGTCGATGCCTTGGTCGGCCCCTCGCCGTATGGTGCCCCTCCTGCGTGCAGGCACGTGAAACCCCGGTCTTCGTCCAGCCACCGCTCTCCGGGACTCCTTGGACCCGAGCCGCGCCACGTCTACACCGCCACTCCCACTCGGCCTACCAAAGACGCCAGACCGCCGTCGCCTCCAACACCATGCCGGTCTTCTACGGCAACATGCAGGCCCCACTCGCATACGACCCATCCGCTATCCCCTACGTCAACATGCAAGCTCTTGGCCCCTCTGCTCCTCCCCAACAGGCGGCTTGGGACCAAGCCGCCTTCATCAACGCCATGAACAATTTTGTCCTCAACAACGTGAGGTAATGGATTGGATTTTCGATTCTGGTGCATCAATGCATATGTCTACAAATATGAATAGATTGTCAGCTTGTTTTCCTTCTGCTTTTTCCACTATCACCATTGGCGATGGCTCCACCATCCCTGTTTCATGCACCGGTCACTCTTACATCCCTTCCTCTCATGTCAATTTTCTTCTCCGCAATATTCTTGTGGTTCCTTCCATCATCAAAAATCTTATTTCTGTTAGACAATTTTGCATTGACAACAAAGTTATCCTGGCCTTTGACCCTTTTGGTTTGTCTGTGAAGAATCTGACAACGGGGCGGTCCTCGCTCGGTACAATAGCACGGGCGATCTTTATCCTCTTCATGGCGCGCCCACATCCACCCCTCGTGCCATGCTCGCATCCGTTGATCTATGGCATCGTCGTCTCGGTCATCCTAGCAAAAACACTTTGACGTCTTTACTCCAAGAATTTTGTATCTCTAGTTCTAGCAGTCCCCATAATCCCTCTCTCTGTAATGCATGTCAATGCGGCAAACATGTTAGATTACCTTTTGGAACCTCTACTACCATTAGTACTTTTCCTTTTGAGTTACTTCATTGTGATTTATGGGCCTCCCCAGTCCCTAGTGTTTCTGGTTATAAATATTATCTTGTGATCTTGGATGATTATTCTCACTATACTTGGACCTTTCCTCTCCGCGCTAAATCTGAAGTACCTGCAATCTTTCTCAACTTTCGACAATATGTAATCACACACTTTGGCTTGCCAATTCAATTTATTCAATGTGATAACGGTCGTGAATTTGATAATACCCAAAACCGCACCTTCTTTCTCTCCCAAGGCATTCTTCTTCGCTTTTCATGCCCTTATACATCTTCTCAAAATGGTAAAGCTGAACGCTGTCTTCGCTCTATTAATGATGTTCTTCGCACATTGCTTTTACAAGCCTTGGGTTGAAGCCCTTCGCACCGCCACACTCCTTCTTAATATTCGACCAACTAAAACTTGCCCTCTTTATTCGCCTTTCCAATCTCTTTTTCTCTTCCACCCTGACTATTCTTTTCTGCGTGTTTTTGGCTGTCTATGCTTTCCCAACATCGCCTCTACCGTCTCCAACAAACTAGAACCACGCTCACTACCTTGCATTCACCTTGGTATTTCTGATGATAACAAAGGATATCGTTGTTTCGAACCATCTTCTGGTCGTATCATTCTCTCTCGTCATGTCACATTTGATGAAAATACTTTTCCTTTTTCTGTCACTACAACCACAACACCAATTCCACCACAATCCGCCACCACCAAAACCCCTTCCCTAGTTCGCCTTGGTCATCTCTGCTGCCATGGAATCTTGTTCCGTCTCTCAGCCGGAATCGCCCAACGTTAGCCACCCTCCTGCCCGTCCCCCACCTCTCCATATCGCATCCTCTACCCCAGTCGTCTTTCCCTCACCACATCCTACCACGGCAACCCCCTCGACACCCACCACCTCTGATTCTTCTTCCTCACCGTCCTCTTCAACCGAAAACCCACTGCCACCCAATGCCGTTCTTATACCACCGCTCACCAATGATCATGTCATGTGCATCCGTGGAAAACGAGGATTTCTTCTTCCCACCAAACGTCTCAATCTTACCGCCACCCCAACCATCTCTCCTATTCCAACCAGTTATAAGCGAGCTCTTCTTGACCCTCTCGGCTTTTCGCTATGCACGATGAATTTGAAGCTCTTCAGACAAAATAATACATGGACTCTTGTTCCCAAACCTCCTGGTGTTAACATTGTTTACGGCAAATGGGTTTTTTCGTCATAAATTTCATTCCGATGGCACTCTCGCTCGTTACAAAGCTCGTTGGGTGTGTCGTGGTTTCTCCCAAAGAGCCTGGTATTGACTTTGATGAGACTTTTTCTCCTGTTGTTAAACCAAGCACTATTCATGTTGTTCTTAGTCTTGTTGTTTCCTCTTCTTGGCCTATTCATCAGCTTGATGTTAATAATGCTTTTCTTCATGGCACTCTCAATGAAACTGTTTATTGTCAGCAACCCTCTGGTTTTGAGAATCCCTCATCTCCAAATTTTTTTGTCTCCTCAACAAATCTCTTTATGGCCTTAAACAAGCTCCTCGTGCATGGTTTCAATGCTTTGCTACTTTTATTCAAACCATAGGCTTTATTCCCTCCAAATCCGATTCTTCTCTCTTTGTTTATCAGTCTTCTACTCACACTGCCTACCTCTTGCTTTATGTTGATGACATCATTCTCACGGCTAGTTCTGATTCTTTTCTTCAACATACCATCTCTTCTCTCAATCGGGAGTTTTCCATGACTGATCTTGGTCCTCTTCATCATTTTCTAGGTATTCATGTTTCTCGCACAAAATCTTCCCTCTTTCTTTCTCGTTCACCGACATACGCTCCAGTCTCAACATTGTTTCACCTGACGCTGAGACTGCGGGGGGATCTTAGAGTATAAAGTCTATTCGTATTGTAATCTATCTCTATTAGTCTAGTCTTGGAGCCCAAGCTTTGTAATTTATATAAACAGCCCTTGAGGCCCCAATCAATACAACAATTACTTCTCCAATATCTTAATCTATCACACAAAAGCCCAATGAACTTGATTTACTGGAACACCAAACAGATCATTTATCTGCACAATTAACTTGATGTGTGCTGTGTGTTTTTCACTAACCTTTCCGTGACGGGGGATTTCTAGGTCCATTTATGTTTAGATGCCAGGATATCAAAGTCCACGTAAACATGAAAGCTTTGAAAACAGCAGGTTATGCGATGTCGTAGTTTTTACGTGATGTCCTAGTTTGTGCTATTGTGCAGTCCTTGTGTTGTGCTTCGCGCCATGGAAATGACAATAGAAACATGATGTGTTGCGGGACCCCTAATCAAACAAAAACAAAACGCACCATCGCAAAGAACACAGATTAACAGGAAACAACATGAGAGTTGCATCCTTGGGATATCTGCTACTCACTGAACAAAAAAAGCCTGAGTTGGCATTCCTCTGCGCCATGGTTCACCAAATCTCAGGGTACCGTGAGTTTGTGACAGTCAACAGGAGAATCAGATTACCACACAACCTGCTGTTTTAAGGGCTCCATCGATGTTTTCCCGAAATTGCACTTACATGACGTAGCAGAATGTAGAGACTCAATTGTCACAGCCTCATGCATCATCAGAACATATGTAGAAGCTTCCTGCGAGCTGACTTTGAACAAAAAAGTGTTGAGGCCTCCAAAATCACCGGTCAGTAGACACCACCCTGGATCATAAGAAAAGAATTATCAGCAAAAGTTACAGTGCGTTCACATTATCATATAGGGCGAAGACAATTACAGAGGGGAGCATGTTGATAAATAAACTGGTGCATTACTAGAACTGCAGAAGGTCAAGAGCATATATGTGGCATCACAGTTCAAACCACCCTGGGAAACGATGGCAGCAACGTCAATCGTACCGCACACAAGATCATGTGATTACCCAGTAACAATATGCTCAGCTGTGCAATCTATGGATGTAAGTTAGTGACCCAGCCTTAGGCTAAAATGTGTGGCTAAATAATCCCAGTGACACAAGTGAACTCCTAAAGGTATGCAGATTTATCAGCACAGTTTCCAGTGAATCAAACAAACAGGGCTTCGTTGAATAAATAAGGAGCAAGGTCAAAAAGAAGAACTCTTTGGCTTATCCAAACCACATGTGTCAATGTGTGGTGTTGTAAGTTTGAAGAGAACAGCGCAGGAAATCCATATGCTGGTGGGATGCAAATTTGTGACACTAAGTATGCTGCTACAAAAATTTACGACGCCAGATAATATATGCAAGGGAATATTACAACGCTAGATAATGTATGCAAGTGAGTTTCATGTCGAACAAGTTCTAGCCATCTGGTTATCAGAAAATGCAGCCGCAAGTATTCAGGTTGCAACCACTATATGGCTAATTTCCAGCACATCAAATCAATAGCACTGCTCAATCAAATTATAGAAAACACAACACATTTGAAATTTTGAACCATCAAGCAACTAATCTCTTGGGAGTGGTGCAATATAAGAAGGTCGATAGCTAGCTTGATAGACTGAATACTATGAAGAACTACATACAAAAAGGTTCAGCTGCAAGACCATGAAAAATCTGAGAAGCAATTGAACCTACTGTGATAACATAATAACTTCAGTAGTGTCTAGCATAAATCATTTGTAACATCATTGCCTACAAGTGCAAATTAAGAAAAGGCAGCTTTATAACTTGCCAAATAAGCAGATTTATAAGCACAATGTCCAGTGAATCAAACTAATAGAGCTTTGCTGAACAAATAAGCACCAAAGGTGGAAAGAACTAATTAACTAGTCCAGACAATATATATGGTGCTTTAAGTTTGAAAGAACTGCCAAAGAAATCCACAAGTTGATGAGACGTAAATCCATGACACTAGGTCTGCCACTATGAAAACTTACGACGATACATAGTATATTTAAGTGAGTTTTGAGCTGCCACTTTTAAGATGCAAGAAAAGGGAGGTTCATTCATAGCCAAATTTACAATCTGCCGAAGTGTTTCATCTTGAGAAAACTTCAATGGGGAAAGAGCTTGATTAGCTTCATCGAAACTTCTTTACAGTTGTATAAAAGGCATTGTGCACTAATTTATATCAGCCTTAAAAACTTGGACAATATATATACAGGTGCCGCCTTCATCCAGAAAAAAAAAACCGCAGTCACTGAGACTTCTGTGGATTGCTCTGAGACAGAAAAAGAAGTTTCAACTTATGCTACTCCCTCCGTTTCTAAATGTAAGTCTTTCTAGAGATTCTAACAAACGACTACATACGGAGCAAAATGAGTGAATCTACATTCTAAAATATGTCTACATACATCTGTATGTTGTAGTCCATTTGAAATGTTTAAAAAGACTTATATTTAGGAACGGAGGGAGTAGAAATTATCCCAGGACCATTCATGAAGATGGGTATTTTGTGCATTCTCAGTTTAAACTTTAAGGAGTAAGGACAGTAACAAAAAAAAGCTGAAATTCAGTGTGCAAACTACTGTGCACGATCATTGCAGATAGTCATGCACAATCACAAAACGAACTAACTATTTACATCTTACTCTATCACAATGGAGAATTTCAGGCATACTGCATAACATGTTACACAGTTATGCTAAACCGTCGTAGGGAAAAGTACAGTTCCCCTTCTTTATAACCAGAAAGGCACATGATTTAGCCATGAAACAGAGGCATTTCAAAGATAGTTGCACAAGACAACATCGACAGTCATAGTTTAATATGCCCCTACTCTCTGTAATCTGTATATGACAAAATTTACAGGGTACAAGAAGAGAGGTTGTCGAATTACCATGGTCACGCAGAGGCAGAGCAGCAGCCTGGAGCCGAGAAGTAGGCAAATACAGGGTGACCAAATGTCATGCCATCTTCTTCGGCCGCCAAATATTCCAGCTTCTTGGTGTTCATGTCGTAGGAGAAGTTGCCGAAGCCCAGGGTGTTGATGAAGACCCTCCCGGTTCGCCCCTGGTCGACGTCGCCCAGCCACAGCCTGGCGTGCCGCCTCATGGGGTCCTTGGGCAGGGACGGCACGGTGTCGAACACCTCCCCCATGGGTATGCGCCTCTCCAGCACCCAGCCGTTGTCCCCATTGCCACGCACGCACATCTGGAGACCATGCTGTTCCTCCAGCGACGCGACGCACAGCCGTCCGTCCTCGGGCATCTCGCCGATGCGGTACTTGTGGAGCCCGTCGAGCTCACCCCACATCATCTCCGGCGCCCGGAGGAAGGAGAACTCCATGGTGGCGGCGTCGAGCGCGAGCGCGGAGGGGCTGCCGAGGATGTGCCAGTACATGCCCCCCGCGGCGTGCACGCACATGCGCTCGAACCTCATGGCGTCGAAGTCGACGGTGACCCCGCGCGACCGCGGTAGCGCGGTCCAGCGGTAACAGCCGTCGCGGAAGGACGCGACCCAGGCGCGCGGGAGGTCGACGTCGAGGGCGACGCAGAGGACCTCGAACCGGAGCCCGCCGTCGGGGTCCGCGGGGGCGTCGCGGTCGCGGGAGAGGAGCGCGCAGCCGATGACCTCGCCGCCGTTGAGGGAGGAGATGGGCGGCGGGGGCAGCAGCGCGTGGCGGCGCGAGACGGGGTCGCAGACGAGGAAGCCGCGGGCGTCGAACTGGAGCTTCCGGCGGAGGAGCAGGAGGCCGTGGTGGGAGTCGTAGAGGGTGTAGTCGAAGATGTCGGGGAGGAAGTCGAGGGAGAGGCGCGGGGAGGAGGCGCTGAGGGGCTGGAACACCGGGGCGGCGGCCGGCGGCAGCTGGAACGCGTGAGGGTCCTGCGGGCACATGGGGTGGTAGAAGTGGCCGAGGAGGGTGGGAGAGGCGCGCGAGTGGGAGGCGGAGGAGCCGAAGGAGTGGGAGAGGAGGCGGCTCGAGACGCGGCAGGCGAGGGCGGCGCGACGGATGGCTGTCATCGCTGCCATCGGCGGCGAGGCGAGGCAAGATTGGGGTTTTGGGCGCGCTTCTGCGGTGCGCTCCGCGCGATTGATTGGACGTTTTTCTGTCCAAAAAGCAAAGCAGAGCAGAGCAGGCTATGACCAGCCCACGACTCTCACACACACTGGGACAATCACGTGCCGTCGGCTTCGGTTGGGTTCCTGATAGTTTTTTTTTTTAATAAAATGCACTTGTGAAGAAAGCATACTTTGGTCACTGAATTTAGAAATACGTCTAATACGGCTATCAAATATGACAAGACGCGATTTTTCCGTTACTGTTCCTTGCGTCTCACTCGTCGCCGCTTAATTTGACCACTTGTTGACCAGTCTGAGGTGCCAGCTGTCCAACAGCGAGCAGTTTCGTGGTGTTTTTACAAGAAACCCATGGTTTGCTCGGGAATCCCTCACATCTCCCTGCTTGTTTGGCTTCAATCATAATAAAAGGAAGGAGGGGGGGTGGGGGGAGGGGAGATGTGGCAGAGGGAGGCGATCGTCGGTGGCGCCGCATCGCACCATCACCGCTGAGGTAGTGCTTGGGCAAGGGCGAGACTCGCCGTGGAGGCTCACCGCATCTCGTCGTTGAAGCTCTGCCATCGAGATGGCGCCTATTCGACGACCTGATGGTGGTCCGCCGCCCAACTACTGTAAGCCCTTGTCTCCACCACCATGTTTTTTGCGTTCGGATTTGCGCGATGGAAATTTAGGGTCTGGCATTGGGAATGTTGGGTTTGGTCGACAGTTATGCTCGCCTGCCATTCTAACATTTGGCTAGGGTTTTGGAACTTGATTTGGGGGTTTCGGTGTAGGGTTTTGGAGGAGGATTTGGGGTGCGCAAGTGTGGTTGTTTGTAGAAGATTAAGAGCATTGTGCTAGGGTTTTGGATTCAGGTGAATTGGGGGTTTCAGTTTAGGGTTTTTGGTGTGCAAAGGTGGTCCTTCTCAGACCCATTTGTTCATCAGATCTAGGTCCTTCTCGGACCTCTCGATCTTCCGGTTCATCTCCGCAATCTCTTCGAATGCGGAGCTTGGAGCCGAGGTAGACACCTGCACACAAGCACTTTACAATGAGCCCCATGATCAATCTATTGATACTCCAAACTTTGACCTGGCCGACAGCGAGCGGCTCAGTGATGTAGAGCCACTCACGCTGCCATTCTTTGACCGTCTCGATGAAGGTGCCTGATGTCTACTACGCAACCTTCTCCTTGTAGACGTTGTTGGGCCTCCAAGTGCAGAGGTTTGTAGGACAGTAGCAAATTTCCCTCAAGTGGATGACCTAAGGTTTATCAATCCGAGGGAGGTGTAGGATGAAGATGGCCTCTCTCAAGCAACCCTGCAACCAAATATCAAAGAGTCTCTTGTGTCCCCAACACACCCAATACAATGGTAAATTGTATAGATGCACAAGTTCCGCGAAGAGATGGTGATACAAGTGCAATATGGATGGTAGATATGAGTATTTGTAATCTGAAAATATAAAAACAGCAAGGTAGCAAGTGGTAAAAGTGAGCGTAAACGGTATTGCAATGTTAGGAAACAAGGCCTAGGGTTCATACTTTCACTAGTGCAAGTTCTCTCAACAATAATAACATAATTGGATCATATAACAATCCCTCAACATGCAACAAAGAGTCACTCCAAAGTCACTAATAGCGGAGAACAAACGAAGATATTATTGTAGGGTACGAGGCCACCTCAAAGTTATCCTTTCTGATCAATCTATTCAAGAGTCCGTAATAAAATAACACGAAGCTATTCTTTCCGTTCGATCTATCATAGAGTTCGTACTAGAATAACACCTTAAGACACAAATCAACCAAAACCCTAGTGTCACCTAGATACTCCAATGTCACCTCAAGTATCCGTGGGTATGATTATACGATATGCATCACACAATCTCAGATTCATCTATTCAACCAATACAAAGAACTTCAAAGAGTGCCCCAAAGTTTCTACTGGAGAATCAAGACGAAAACGTGTGCCAACCCCTATGCATAAGTTCACAAGGTCACTGAACCCGCAAGTTGATCACCAAAACATACATAAAGTAGATCACGTGAATATCCCATTGTAACCACAGATAAGCACATGCAAGACATACATCAAGTGTTCTAAAATCCTTAAAGACTCAATATGATAAGATAACTTCAAAGGGAAACTCAATCCATTACAAGAGTGTAGAGGGGGAGAAACATCATAAGATCCAACTATAATAGCAAAGCTCGCGGTACATCAAGATCGTGCCAAATCAAGAACACGAGAGAGAGAGAGAGAGAGTGATCAAACACATAGCTACTGGTACATACCCTCAGCCCCGAGGGTGAACTACTCCCTCCTCGTCATGGAGAACGCCGGGATGATGAAGATGGCCACCAGAGAGGGATTCCCCCCTCCGGCAGGGTGCCAGAATGGGTCTAGATTGGTTTTCGGTGGCTACAAAGGCTTGCGGCGGCGGAACTCCCTATCTAGGTTATGTTCTGGAAGTTTGGGTATATATAAGAGGTGTTGGCGTCGGGAACAAGTCAAGGGGGTCTCGAGGCCCACGAGGTAGGGGGCGCGCCCGGGGGTTTGGGGGCACCCCCACCCTCGTGGGTGCCTCGGGACTCTTCTGGTCCATCTCCGATACTCTGTGGGCTTCATCTGGTCCAAAAATAATTTCCGTGAAATTTCAGGTCAATTGGACTCCGTTTGGTTTTTCTTTTCTGCGATACTCAAAAACAAGGAAAAAACAGAAACTGGCACTGGGCTCTGGGATAATAGGTTAGTCCCAAAAATCATATAAAATAGCATATAAATGCATATAAAACATCCTAGATGGATAATATAATAGCATGGAACAATCAAAAATTATAGATACATTGGAGACGTATCAAGCATCCCCAAGCTTAATTCCTGCTCGTCCTCGAGTAGGTAAATGATGAAAACAGAATTGTTGATGTGGAATGCTACTTAACATATTTATCAATGGAATCTTCTTTATTGGTGCATGAATGTTCAGATCCGGAAGATTCAAGAAAAAGTTTAATATTGACATAAGAATAATAATACTTCAAGCATACTAACAAAGCAATCATGTCTTCTCAAAATAACATGGCCGAAGAAAGCTATCCCTACAAAATCATATAGTCTGGCTATGCTCTATCTTCATCACACAAAATATTTAAATCATGGATAACCCCGGTTTCAGCCAAGCAATTGTTTCATAATTTAGTATTCTCAAACTTTTTCAACTTTCACGCAATACATGAGCGTGAGCCATGGACATAGCACTATAGGTGGAATAGAAGGGTGGTTGTGGAGAAGACAAAAAGGAGAAGATAGTCTCACATCAACTAGGCGTATCAACGGGCTATGGAGATGCCCATCAATAGATATCAATGTGAGTGAGTAGGGATTGCCATGCAACGGATGCACTAGAGCTGTAAATGTATGAAAGCTCAAAAGGAAACTAAGTGGGTGTGCATCCAACTTGCTTGCTCATGAAGAGCTAGGGCACTTTGAGGAAGCCCATCATTGGAATATACAAGCCAAGTTCTATAACGAAAATTCCCACTAGTATATGAAAGTGACAAAATAAGAGACTCTCTATCATGAAGATCATGGTGCTACTTTGAAGCACAAGTGTGGAAAAAGGATAGTAACATTGTCCCTTCTCTCCTTTTCTCTCATTTTTTATTTTATTATTTTATTATTTGGGCTTTTTCTCCGTTTTTATGGCATCTTTTTTTATTTTATTTATTTTTTGTCCGGAGTCCCATCCCGACTTGTGGGGGAATCATAGTCTCCATCATCCTTTCCTCACTGGGACAATGCTCTAATAATGAAGATCATCACACTTTTATTTACTTACAACTCAAGAATTACAACTCGATACTTAGAACAAAATATGACTCTATGTGAATGCCTCCGGCGATGTACTGGGATGTGCAATGAATCAAGAGTGACATGTATGAAAGAATTATGAAAGGTGGCTTTGTCACAAATACGATGTCAACTACATGATCGTGCAAAGCAATATGACAATGATGGAGCGTGTCATAATAAACGGAACGGTGTAAAGTTGCATGGCAATATATCTCGGAATGGCTATGGAAATGCCATAATAGATAGGTATGGTGGCTGTTTTGAGGAAGGAATGGTGGGTGTATGGTACCGGCGAAAGTTGTGCGGCACAAGAGAAGCTAGCAATGGTGGAAGGATGAGAGTGCGTATAATCCATGGACTCAACATTAGTCATAAAGAACTCACATACTTATTGCAAAAATCTACAAGTCATCAAAACAAAGTACTACACGCATGCTCCTAGGGGAAGGGTTGGTAGGAGTTAACCATCGCGTGATCCCGACCTCCACTCATAAGGAAGACAATCAATAAATAAATCATGCTCCAACTTCATCACAACGGTTCACCATACGTGCATGCTACGGGAATCACAAACTTTAACACGAGTATCTCTCAAATTCACAACTACTCACTTGCATGACTCTAATATCACCATCTTCATATCTCAAAACAATCATAAGGAATAAAACTTCCCTTAGTATTCAATGCACTTTATATGAAAGTCTTTTATTATATCCCTCTTGGATGCCCATCATATTAGGACTAAATTCATAACCAAAGCAAATTACCATGCTGTTCTAAAAGACTCTCAAAATAATATAAGTGAAGCATGAGAGTTCATCTATTTCTTCAAAATAAAACCACAACCGTGCTCTAAAAGGATATAAGTGAAGCACTAGAGCAAATGACAAACTACTCCGAAAGATATAAGTGAAGATCAATGAGTAGTCGAATAATTACGTAACTATGTGAAGACTCTCTAACATTTAAAAATTTCTGATCTTGGGATATTATTCAAATAGCAATAAAAAAACAAAATTACATTTCAAGGATAGCACACATCATGTGAAGAAGCAAAAACTTAGGTTCAACCGATACTAACCGGTAATTGTTGAAGAAGAAAGGTGGGATGCCTACCGGGGCATCCCAAGCTTAGATGCTTGAGACTTCTTGAAATATTATCTTGGGATGCCTTGGGCATCCCCAAGCTTGAGCTTTTGTGTCTCCTTAATTCCTTTTATATCTCGATTTCCCTAAATCTCAAATACTTCATCCACACAAAACTCAACAAGAACTCGTGAGATAAGTTAGTATAAACCAATGCAAAAAACTTATCATTCTCTATTGTAGCAAATCACAAAAATTATTATTCAACATTGCATACTAAATTTCTCTGCATATTTAATACTCCTATACTCAAATAGAATCATTAAACAAGCAAACATATGCAAACAATGCAAACATAACAGCAATCTGCCAAAACAGTACAAATTGAGAAGAATGCAAGAGTATCAATACTTCCCTAACTCCAAACATTATGAAATTCTACCACACTGTAGAAAATTTATCAGAGTTTATTATGCAAAAAGTTTCAACATTTTATCATATTCTGGCTTTTCTAGGGAATTTTTGCAACAGTGATAAACTTTCTGTTTTGAAACAGCAACATGTATACTTGCAAAATAAGCATGGTAAAGGCTATCCTTCACATTTTTATTGAAAATAGAGATGCAAAACATTATTCTAAATAACAGCAAGCAAATACTAACAAAATAAAATGATGCTTCAAGCAAAACACATATCATGTGGTGAATAAAAATATAGCTCCAAGTAAAGTTACCGATGAACGAAGATGAAAGAGGGGATGCCATCCGGGGCATCCCCAAGCTTAGGCTCTTGGTTGTCCTTGAATATTACCTTGGGGTTCCTTGGGCATCCCCAAGCTTAGGCTCTTTCCACTCCTTATTCCATAGTCCATCGAATCTTTACCCAAAACTTGAAAACTTCACAACACAAAACTCAACAGAAAATCTTATGAGCTCCGTTAGTATAAGAAAATAAATCACCACTTTTGGTACTATTGTGAACTCATTCCAAATTCATATTGGTGTAATATCTACTGTATTACAACTTCTCTATGGTTCATACCCTCCGATACTACTCATAGATTCATCAAAATAAGCAAACAACACATAGAAGACAGAATTTGTCAAAAATAGAACAGTTTGTAGTAATCTGTAACTCTCGAATACTTCTGTAACTCCAAAAATCCTACCAAATTAGGAAATATGAGCAATCTGTTTATTGATCTTCTGCAAATAGAATCAACTGAAAAGCACGTTCCTGTGATTTATGAAGACTAATCTCTTGCGCGCAAAAGTTTCTATTTTTCAGCAAGATCAAATTAACTATCACCATAGGTTACCCTAAAGGTCTTACTTGGCACTTTATTGAAACAAAACCTATAAAACATGATTACTACAATAGCATAATCACGTGAACACACAAAAACAGTAAAGGTAAATATTGGGTTGTCTCCCAACAAGCGCTTTTCTTTATTGCCTTTTTAGCTAGGCATGATGATTTCAATGATGCTCTCATAAAAGATAAGAATTGAAACATAACGGGAGCATCATGAAGAATATGACTACCCCCCCCCCCAGGCGCACCCTCCACCCTTGTGGGCCCCATGTTGCTCCACCGACATACTCCTTCCTCCTATATATACCTACGTACACCCAAACTACCAGATACGGAGCCAAAAACCTAATTCCACCGACGCAACCTTCTGTACCCTTGAGATCCCATCTTGGGGCCTGTTTCGGAGCTCCGCCGGAGGGGGCATCGATCACGGAGGGCTTCTACATCAACACCATAGCCTCTTTGATGAAGTGTGAGTAGTTCACCTCAGACCTTTGGGTCCATAGTTATTAGCTAGATGGCTTCTTCTCTCTTTTTGGATCTCAATACAATGTTCTCCCCCTCTCTCGTGGAGATCTATTCGATGTAATCTTCTTTTGCGGTGTGTTTGTTGAGACCGATGAATTGTGGGTTTATGATAAGATTTAACTATGAACAATATTTGAATCTTCTGAATTCTTTTATGTATGATTGGTTATCTTTGCAAGTCTCTTCGAATTATCAGTTTGGTTTGGCCTACTAGATTGATCTTTCTTGCAATGGGAGAAGTGCTTAGCTTTGGGTTCAATCTTGCGGTGTCCTTTCCCAAAGGATGAGGGGCAGCAAGGCACGTATCGTATTGTTGCCATCGAGGATAACAAGATGGGGTTTATATCATATTGCATGAGTTTATCCCTCTACATCATGTCATCTTGCTTAAAGCCTTACTCTGTTCTTATGAACTTAATACTCTAGATGCATGCTGGATAGCGGTCGATGTGTGGAGTAATAGTAGTAGATGCAGGCAGGAGTCGGTCTACTTGTCTCGGACGTGATGTCTATATACATGATCATACCTAGATATTCTCATAACTATGCCCAATTCTGTCAATTGCTCAATAGTAATTTGTTCACCCACCATAAATACTTATGATCTTGAGAGAAGCCACTAGTGAAACCTATGGCCCCCGGGTCTATTTTCCATCATATTAATCTCCCGACAACAAGCTATTTCCTTTGCCATTTTTATTTTACTTTCTTTACTTTGCATCTTTATCATAAAATACCAAAAATACATATCTATCAGATCTCACTCTCGTAAGTGACCGTGTAGGGATTGACAACCCCTTATCGCGTTGGTTGCGAGGATTTATTTGTTTGTGTAGGTGCGAGGGACTCGTGTGTGGTCTCCTACTGGATTGATACCTTGGTTCTCAAAAACTAAGGAAAATACTTATGCTACTTTGCTGCATCACCCTTTCCTCTTCAAGGGAAAACCAATGCAGTGCTCAAGAGGTAGCAACCCCCCTCCCCAAGAAAAACTATCACGAACCCACACACTATATCTCTCTACGTTTGTATCTCTCTCACACAACCCCACATAGGTGGTGTACGTATACAAGAAGAGAATAGGTTCACCGTGCACGAACTCACGCTTCATGCCCAGCCACACCCGCGTGGGTACACATTGGAGCTCATTTCTGTACGAAATGGTAGCCCACGTGCTAATTTGAACGCGTGTAGCGGTTGTTTACCTGCGGAGGTCGTGTAGCACGCGTGCATGAAACAAAGTTCGACTTGATGCGTTGGCGCGTTATTTTTAAATAAGTTATATCGCTCAATGGCACGTACACAGAATATAAAATGGTTTTTATGGAGAAAAGGTAGTCCGCTCCACTATAAACAATGGAGCCTGCCTGCCTGGTTTGTCTCTCTTCAGAGTATCTCACACAAGGTTGCGGTGGCCTCTCTCTCTCTCTCTCACCGTTGGTCACTGATCCGGCCGCATCCCGTCCACCGGCGGAAAGGGAGAAGTGCATCGTTTCTCCATTCGACGGCACCGAGGCAGCACATCCCGATCTGCGGTACACGTCGTTCTCTCTGACCAAGCTCTGGCGTGGTAGGGCCTACGACACCAGCTCGCTGCCGCAGTATGGGCAGATTCCCCACGCCGCCGCTCACCTAGTTACATCCCGACAACCTCCAGGTATCCCCTCCGGCCTTGCTCCACTGCCCGTCTTCCCACGTTGCTGCATGTGGATCTTCCATAGTTCTTTGCCCAAAACGTAGCTTGTCCGGCGTACTTTCCATATTGCAATCTCGTCCTCACACCGTTTTAGACAAACACAACCGTGTTGTTATCTTCCCTTAGGACAAGGAATATGCTTCTTTTTTGTCGTCGCATGTGTCATCAACTGTTATTGGCCAGTAATTGTTTCCTTTCTATCTCTTTTTTGCAAAAAGGGCTATCCATTTCACCTCGTTGCTATTGCGACCTTTTGATGAACTGCACAAATCACTTTTTTCTTAAGAGTGTTTTGTGCAGTTCTGCCAAAATGTCACACGGGAAATGTCTCTACATTTCATTGCGACTGCACAAAGGGAGATTGGTTTTGCTCTATCCTCCTCATCCAACTCCGAGCCTAATCTTCACCAACTAGTTACTCTTAAGAGAGATTGGAAAGGTGACCGGCTTCTATTTGTGTTTTATTGTTTCATCAGCAGTCCTCTATTATCATAATCACACTTAATATCTTTGGAACAGGGACGCTCAGCTCTATTTTAGTGGAACTGCACAAAATGATCGGAATGTTGCATTCTCCAGACAGCTACTTTTTTCCCAACATGCCTTGTTGATTTAGACAGAGCTGGGGGGACGTTGCTGTCAATGAAAGCATGGATCAATTTTAATTTAACACCTTCTCACAACTTTGTCTTCAGTTGTGATGTAAATATTAGCTTTGATTAGCAAGGAAGTTAGTTTTTTGTTGTTTACGAAAGAGCATCGATGGCAAGATACACGAAACAAAAGCTGAAAGCTCACACCATTGTACAATTTCATGTCGCTGGAAAATTATTTGTATAGTACGTCAATTATGTAAACAAATGCTGGAAGCTTGATAGCATTGCCGTAAGCCTCTTGACATCCGGGTACATGTGCCATGCACAAAATTATACTCCTTTGTTCCTAAATATTTGTCTTTTTACAAATTTCAAATGGGCATATTTTAGAGTGTAGATTCACTCATTTTGCTTCGTATGTGTACTCCCTCCGTTCCTAAATATTTGTATTTCTAGAGATTTCAACAAGTGACTACATACGGAGCAAAATGAGTGAATCTACACCCTAAAATATATCTATATACTTCCGTATGTAGTAGTCCATTTGAATCTCTAAAAAGACAAATATTTGAGTAGTCACTCGTTGAAATTTCTAGAAAGACAAATACTCCGGAGTATATTTAAGAGCCGAGGGGGTAGTGCACAGCCGCATGGGAGACTCACACCGGCCGTTGCGCCGCATTAATAGTGAGTAATGAGCAGTCAAATCATAAGCCCACCTTTCCCACTGTAAGTTGCTCGGAAGAAGCAACCATCAATACGCTCTTCTTTAAATCCGCTCATACTACTCCATCCGTCACTGTTTATAGAGCGCGCTTCAGAAAAAGAGAAAATCTCTGGGACCAAGGAGACTAGCGATTGGCCTGAAAAATAGCATTGGTAGTTATAGCACGACATCTATTTCTAGAGGAAATAATGCGTACACACATGCATGCAGTGCTTCCACCCCGGGTAGACACATGCATGCACTTACTCCACTCCGTAGTACTACATCGTGAGAAAATTGCAGTTACCACGCCCTAATTAATTGAGCATTAAACCAAACGCGTCTAAAGTCTCTCTGGTGGTGGAAATGCATTGAGAGAAATGCATCATAATGAAGCGCGCCCTATAAATTGTGACGGAGGGAGGAGTAGTATGAAGGTGCAAAACCAAGTACGCGTATGGCCAGTCGGTCAACGCACCTCCTCTTCGCATATCACTGACATGTGGGACTGGAGTATGAGCAAACCGATCTCAATTGACGGCAAAATGGCCAACCCGTAGTTCCTTGAGAGAGACGAGGAGCGAGAACACACAGACGGGCTCGCACGGAGGCCAAGATATATTCGAGCATGGTTGATCGATATCATCATTACATGTTGGGCTGCCGTTTTCCGCCCTTCTCCGGAATAAATGTGTACTTTATCAAAAACTAAGAAAAATAAGAGTACAGAGGCTCCATCATGCGGTTCTAGTAGTAGTACTACTCGTACTACTAAACCTTGTGCTTGGCTCTTCGCCTCTTCTGAAGTCGAAAAATGATGGTACTCCGCATGTTCGGTACTATAGTGTATGCCTCTGGCAATCTGACACCGAATGAACTGATGCATGTCCACCGCCTGGGCGAAGGTACGTTGCATTAGTCAAAAGGCGTAAGCGAGCTTCACCTTGTCCTGCAAGCTTCTCCTCGTTCTGCGAGTTGACGGGACACACCAACAAGTAGTGCTAGTCCATACTCCCTCCTTTCCGGTTAATATGGCTTAATCTTTTTTGTGGGTAAATGAGAGAGCTTTATTCATATATAAGCATTCTTAGGACGATCAGCCAATAAACTGGTCACTAGGAAGCGAGCTACCCCGCAAAAAAAGAAGTAGGAAGCGAGGTGTTTCACAAGCCAGCTCTCGGACACATTCAAAGTGCAGCAAGCACGGTTCACACAAAGATGCGCCGCAAGGTTTGCTGACCTGTTTACATGCTAAATAACAAAAAAAAGAGGAAATATTACCGAGCGCTCCTATTTGTAAAAGGATATGAGCCAGAATTAAGCGAGAATTATGGCGAGTGTTCCATGCAATCAACTTCCACTATCACATGCGAGAACCCTCGAAGAGAACCAAATGTGTTGAAGATTGCTTTATCACATTTTAAACATATAATAAGAGTGCAGACGCTCCTCCATCTGGTTCCTAGTACTAGTATAGTACCTCTATAGACTATAGTAGTAGTACTAGTAAACTTTGCGCTTGGCTGTTCGCCTCTTCGGGAAGTGCAACAATAATAGTACTAGTATAGTGTATGCTTCTGGCAATCTGACACCGAATTAACTGTTGCACGTCCACCGCCTGAGCGAAGGACAACTTGCATTAGTCAAAAGTTTCTCCTTGTCCTGCGAGCCACCGCGTGCAAGATTCTCCCGTCCTGCAAGCTTCTCCTTGTTCGGCAAGTTGACGGGACACAACAAAGTAATGCTAGCCCATACTGCCTCCACTCCGGTTAATATGGCTTGATTTCAAACGAGATAAATACACTGTCTTTCACTGTATATTTGTAAAAATATGGTCAGTGGACTTCATAATACGCTCATTGCGCTCAATATATACATTTTTCCGGTGTTTATACGGTCACTAGCTCACCCTGGCTAAGTATATGTGTGCATCCACGTGTAGGTTGAGCACTTGAGCGTGACCGTGTGTGTTCCGTCGTGTGCTTGGACATGCATGCATTAGGGCGCCGCGCGCGTTTTTGCGTCCATGTGTACGTTGACTGTTGCATACACGTAAGGGGAGAACGTGTAGGGGCCACTAAAGGAGCAGTCAAATCACACAGTAAGTTAGTCGGAAGAAGCAACCATCATTTCACTCTTCAATGACACGTACGCAATGTAAAATGGTTGATATGGAGAGAAAAAGAAAACCACTATATATACACTAGCAGGAGCCTAAGCTACAAGCCTGCTTGCTTGGGTTGCTCTCTTCACAAGCATAGAACGACGGTGGCCACACTGCTGGTCACATATCCGGCCTGATCCCGCAGCAGGGGGAAGGGAACAATGTTCAGCGTAGACGCGGTCGACATCGGCGAGGGAGAAAATCCACAGTCGATGCGCCCCAATCGGGGGTCACCGCGATATGGGCCAAAGTCGCGTCCCAACCGCCCTTCTAGCTACAGCCCGACGTCCCAGGTAGTCCATCTTCCTTTTGGAGCCGGCTTGCTCCACTGCCGCAGCTCCCCACGTAGCTCCATCTCCATGTCGATCTTTCTCTACTTCTACTGGCTTCTACTTGTGATGAGTTTATGACTCATGAACTAGTGCCAGTACTATTATTCTAATCACACTTCTTCAATATCTTTGCCATCAGGGATGCTCAGCTCGATTTTAGTGGAACTGCACAAAAGCATCGTATGATCCGAGGGTGCCAGCCATCTTTCCTTCGACAGGTTCTACCCGCCAGAAAATAAATCCTGTTTAGGGTTTAGGGTTTAAGTCGTAGTGACCCCATCGGTAGTTTTTCTTTCAGACACGCTCTCACAACTTTTGTCTTTAGTTGTGAAGTAAATATTGGCTATGATCTGTGAATCATTGAGATGCATCAGCATGCGTGTTAGTTTTCCTTTGTATTTGATGGAATGTTGTAATGGGGCAACCTTGGAGTAGGAATGAAACTGGAGTGGAAAGTTTCCGTTTTTTCAGAGAAAAAATGGAAACGGAGAGAACCAACGTTTCGTTTTGTTGGATCGCGCCATCGAGCAAAACCAACGTTTACATCACGTCTGTCGCGTCCGTGTCTCACCCTCCTCCACGGCTCGACCCTACACGGTCGCTCGGCATGCCACTCACCGCAAACCGAGTATACGATAACTTTCCCGCCTGCTTGTCGATGGATCGCGCCATGGAGTACTAGTACTACTGGAAGAGATTGACGAGTTGGGGAGGACAACGAGCTGTAGCACGGAGTCCCAAGAACTTTTTACATGCATGTTCTGGCCGGCTATTGCGACCTTTGAATGCGGAGCAGTCGCGTGCACCAGGAAGCGGCGCGGGCGACGCTCTCTCGGCCGGCGCGCCGCTTCAATGCCGGCGCCAGTGAGAGGTCACGTCCGCTCTGGCCGGGCATGAATGCGACACCGACCATTTCAGGCGGGAAGCACACGCGGGTGATGAAGAGGGTTCGGGTTGGTCAGGAGCGGCCGTGGCAGCGGTCCGGACGCCCGCAAACAAGAGATGTTGTACGTTAATATTGCCGTGTATATAGTTAACAACGTAAATAATGTGCCAGTTGGACAAATATGATTGGAGACGGAGATGGAAATGGAATTTTACGTAAACCCGGATATGCATGTCTATGTCTATGTGTGTGTGTGCGTGACGACTCTCGCGACCTGGAAGCGGGGGTGTGTTTTTGATCGAGTTTTCTTTCTTGGTACGTTAAAAGATTGTCTGCCAGTTTTCGTTTTTTTTTCTGGGAAAACGCGTATTCTATTTAAAACCACTGCTATGGAGAGATTGTTATACTCCATTATAGCCTCTTGTTTGATAGAGTTTCTCGCGTCTCGCTCTCTCACCCTCCCCATATCAAAACAAGATGACAATGTCCACACTATCTCTCTCCTCACCGGTGGTCACAGATCCGGCCGAATCCCGTCCGCTGCGGGAGGTGAGGAGGTGCAGCGTTGACGTTGTCGCCGTCGGCGATGGAGGAAGCCGATGCGCACCATCCTCTCGGAGCCGGCGCTGGCGCGGACGAAGGTCCTCCGCGCCCTTGTTCGCTGCCGTCGTGTGGGCAGATCCCGCCCGCCCGCCTAAGCGACATCTCGCCCACCTGAGGTATAACTTCTTGTACTGGTCCAGCTCCCCAGGTCACTGCATGCGGGTTTTCTTCTATGCGACTACTCCCCAGCTCCCGATGTATAGTAGCTAGGGTTCATCGGCTGGTCCAACATCACCTACTATTATAGAGGAAATGCCACTCGAAAAGTTGTCCTGATTTATGCCTCGGTGGAGGTATATATTTTGTTTCGACAAAAAGTACATGGTGGTTGTGCGGTCATTGTCCATATGCTCCTATTGCTGCTGCTAATCTAATACTATCACTGGTTAAATGAAGAAATGCTTTTTTTCTCGGGTATCCTGGTTTAGTTCCCATCAATATAATCATGATGCTTCTGTTTGCTGGTGTACTTTTCATAATTCTTATTGACAATTGAGATGTCGTTGTTAATCTTGTAAAACAAAGTAACAACACTATGTCCCTTTTTTATATTTTTGGAAACAGTGATGCGTATCTTCATACCCAGGCATGTCTTCCTCAATTTTATTGGAACTACACAAAATTGGATGGCCATTGTTGTTCCGCCTCACTGTCCTCTGCCACGTGGTTCTTCCTTCCTCGAGCTTGACTACTGAGAAGAAACAGACCACGGTGAGAGAACTTCATAGGTGCCTCACCCATACTTGATGCCAAATGGATGATGCATCACCACGATGACCTATCGATGCTCATGGTTGCGCCTCACGGTTGCGTCGGCTGGTGAAGCTGATCGATTTTGAATGAAAAACAAGCTGTCTTCCATCAGTGCTCTTTGCTTGTTACCCACAAAGATGATATCCTTCGTCAGTTCACCTTGGTTGCGTTGGAGACGCAGTCGTCTTTCACGTTGGTGCAATTTTATCATACAATTGGCTATGAACCAAATGTTTCCTCGAAGAAGGATCGACGTTGGTACTAAGAGCATAAGTTTTGTATTGATTTCTAAGCCTTCTCACAACTTTGTCTCCAACTCCCCTGTAATTTTATTTATCCAGCTATTAACTTTGATTAAAAAATGGTGTGTACTAAAAACCCGGATGGACGTAGTAGCCCTCCATTTTTATTTACTCCGCATATTAGATTTGACTGAAGTCAAACTTTGTAAAGTTTGACCAAGTTTAGGCCGAACACAACAAACCATAATTATTAGAGAGGGCAAACTGTACATACTCTCAAACCTTTCCGATAATTGAAATTAAATTCTTTATTTGTACACACTCTCACACGTTTCCAATAATTTGGCGCATGTGTGTTTGTTCACTTAAGGGAGGGTAGTGTACCGCACGTGAAGGATAGGAAATGCGACCAGGACGCGTGGATTGTTAGTTCATCGGAAGTACTCCCTCTGTTCCTAAATATTTATCTTTCAAGTGGTTTGCAATGGACTACCACATACAGATGTATATAGACATTTTTTACAGTGTAAATTCACTCATTTTGCTCCGTATGTAGTCATTTGTTGAAATCTCTAGAAAGACAAATATTTAGGAACAGAGGGAGTAGTAGTTTTCTTCACTGGTACGTTAAATAAAGAGTTTCCTTTCATACTTACACAATTTAAAACGATTGTTATGGAGAGAATAAGAAAACCACTCCATTATATATTAGTCGTATACACGAGTACTATATGGACGCAGCTTCATTGACTTTAATGCACTTGCCTTTGGGTTTATGACAGGTGGGCCCAATATGTGGCTGGCCCACCTGTCATACAGCTAGAAGCAAGTGCAGTTAAGGCACCAGAGCTCAGTCCGTACAATAGTATATATATAAGCTGGAGCCTCAGCGCTTGTTCGCTAGGGTTTGCACTCTCCACACTCTCGCCGCACTACTTATATATATACAAGCTGGAGGCTCATCGTTCCTTTGCTAGGGTTTGCTATATTCACTGTCTCTCACCCTCTTCACCAGATCTAAACAAGACTGCGTTGTGGCCTCTGTCTCGCTCACCCCCCTCACAGACAGCTGGAGAAGGAGGCGTCTGAATCCCGTCGCACCGGGAAGGGGAGGAGGTGCAGCGTTCACTCTATCGCCTTCAGCGAGGGAGGCAATCCTTTGCCGGCTGCGCTTTTCTCTTTCACCCAGCGCCTGTGCGGGAGGGCCACCGACCCCTTGTTCCTCGCTGCCGTACGTAGTGTGGGCAGATCCGACCTCCCGCCGCAGGCCTTGCCACATCCCGACGACCCTAAGGTATAAGTTTCTTTGAAACCGTCATTGGTCTAGCTGCATGCTGATCTTTATCGATTCTGTAGTCGAATCTAGGTCTTGGTTCAAAGAGGAAAGAATGGTGCGGTGGGGTGGAGCATGAATCTAGGACGTGGTTCAGTGAGGAAAGGAGGGAGGGAAAGTAGTACAGACTAGCTATCCAGCCGCTTTGTTGGTTCAAAAGGGAAAAAGGGGGTAACCCAGTACACACATTTGTAAGGAACCCAACTCTTTGTTGAAAAGGGAAAGAAACTGGGGGGGGGGGGTAGTTTGTGCAGGACTAGATTTGCTGCCCTCACATCGGAAAAAGTTTCAAAGAGAACAAATATGGGACCAACGCATATATGCTGCTTGGCTACATACTCTGCATCACCCATTTATACGTGTGGACGCACATGGTGCTGGCATGTCCCATGTCCCATCCACATGATCATGCAGTGTGTTTTGAGATGTTGTGCTACTTGTATAGGTACTGTTTTAAATAAATGTTGAATTGAAGCTATTGTATTTTAAGCAATGCCACTCGTAATTAACTCTTGAACTATTTTAAGAGAATTTCTCTGTGAATATGAATCAATGCAACCGTTTTAGAAATGCTACTGTCCTATACTTTGTTTTCCATCAAGATAAGGTAGATGCTTCTTTTTGTGGCTGCATGTTTCATCCTCCTTTATTGACAGTAATTGTTTCCTTTTTGCCTCTGTTAAATCAGGGATATCTATTCAACTTGTTGCTATAGCAAACTTAAATGTCTCACCAGCGACTTTACTTGATTTCAGAGTAACTGCACAAAACGAGATTGGATTTCCTATTCGTGTTGGTAGATTCGTACGTGATCTTGTGTCCGTCATGACAGGTTGGTACTTGCCTTCATCCACATGATCGTGCAGTGTGTTTTGCGATGCTGTGCTACTTGTATTGGTACTGTTTTAAATAAATGTTGAATTGAAGCTATTGTATTGCTGTCTTTTCCCATTAAGTAGTGAACAAAAATGGGACCAACCCAGACATTATGCTTGTTGCTTTGTTACAACAAACTCTGCATCACCCCTTTATAAGTAGATGGAAGCACATGTTGTTGTTGCCCACTCTCCCCTGGAACTGTTTATGCTTTTGTTAATCTAATGCCACCTGGTAAAATTAAGCAATGCCACTCTCGTAATTAACTCATCAATCTTATTTCAAAACTGCAACACTTGTTAGGGATTGGCGGGATTACCATTTTTGTGGCCGCATGTTTCATCCTCCTTTATTGGCCAGTAATTGATTCCTTTTTTTCCTTTGTTAAAACAGGGATATCTATTCAACTTGTTGCTATTGCGATATTTTGCTTCGCTTAATTTTGGTGGAACTGCACGAAATGAGACCGGATTTCCATATATGTGTTGAGATCTCTTTTAGATCCACCTCAGGCGTTGTTTCAAATCTTGGTCTTGAAAGGTCAGTACCTACTTTCCTCAGAATTAACTACTGAATCTTAGTTCAAAACTGCAACACTTGTTAGGGATCGGCGGGAGTACCATTTCTGTTAGGGATCTGCCTGAGTACATGTTTAAGAAATGTATTGTTCAGATAAAGTCTCTGTTATTATATATCGATTCTGATGTTTTACAAATGGTACTATCCTGCTTTGTAGTTCTTTCTACATGTTTAACCAAGGTATTGTTAAGATTATGTCTCTGTTAAAATGAATCAGTCGCATTGTTTTAGGACTGATACTTTTCTGCTTTGTTGTTCTTTAAACATGTTGAAACAAGGCAATTATTAAGATAATGTCTCGATTAATATGAATGAATCACACCGATTGAGAATTGCTACTCTCTGCTTTGTTTCCCATTAAGATAAGGTAGATCAAGAGATGTTTTTCTCCAGGAGTACAAGTCATCAACCGTTATTTCTCAGTAATTGTTTCCCTTATACCTTTTGTTGCTTACAGGGATATCAAAATTAAAGCTCGGTTTTACTCCGACTTTGATTTTAGTTGAACTGCACAAAAGGAGCCAATGTGTCTAAGGCAAACTGCTGCATTAGTGGGTCCAGTTGGTCTTACCACTTTGCAGAAAGAAGCGATCCTTGTTTGTGCTACATTACACAAGGAATGATCGAGAAGCTTTACAGAGTATTAGTAGACGCTGGTGACATGACTAGTCTGCAGAGATGGCTGCTTTACTTGTGGTTCGGAGGAACACTGGGCAAACAAGTGCCCAAACAAGTACCAAGAAGCCAGGACAGGACTCCAAGTCTGTCAATGTCACTCTAAGCAACAATGATGGGGCATCTGGGTATGCTAATCTGTTTACCGTACTTTCAGTTTGTTAGTCCACCGATTGGTGGGTTGACACTGGGGCCAATATTCATGTGTGTTGATGTGTCTTTGTTTTCTGGCAGCATATAAATACGAAATCCACAGGGATGCTCAGCTTGATTTTAGTGGAACTGCACAAAATGTTCAGATGGTTCGTGTCCTCCATAATAATACTTCATCATGCACAATACATCGAATGGTTCTCTAATCATTCGTCGTCACCTTGAACCACCGGACTATCAGATGACAAACTGATGACAAACCCTGCCCGTTCCACAATCATAGGCATTACATATTTTGAATGGGAAAAGCTTGTCAAAGTTGACATTAGTTTAATGTATTGGAATTGGAAAACCTTGTCAATTTTTCCTGATTGATGTTAGCCAGAAGACATGCATTTGATATTTTTGAGTGGGACGCCCTTTGCTGTGAGGAACGTCGATCGTTTTTTCCCATTCCTGTCTTCGATTCGATAAATATTTACTCATTGAGATGCATAGTCACATGAATGTTGACTTATGTAAGATATTTTAAGAGTTAGTTACGAATATTGTCTATGTAATGCCGTGCCTTGTGTTTGATTGCAAAGTTGAGCTTGGAATGTTGTGGCATGCGGCATCATGAGCTGTTCACCGTGCCTCCTAAGAATAATGCTTCGTATTGTTTTGCATGTCGATCAAATGCCAGTGATTTGCTTGTTAGGAAGATCATCCTCTTCTGTTGTTTCCGTGCTTAAGAAGTTCATCGTCTTATGTTTCATTCATAGCCTATACGAAAAGTTGGGTAGGTTAGACGTGAAACCATATGATCTTCCGACCAACTCATAATCTTAGGCCGTGACTGGATCATCGTTTTCCAACCAAAACCGCTTGTAAAACTGACGCTTGAAAATAAAAGCAGATGGTCTTGGGCGAAGCGCTTGGTTGGTCGACTTCGACTAGTAAAATATACACCGGTCTCTCAAATTACACGCGTAACCCGCCGGTGTTACTTATAAACCTCGGGCCCTCGGTTTCATCACGCCTGTATTTTACGCGTTGTTTCCGATGATGAGTAAATTACACTTGTATCTTAATACAGTTGTGAAATAAACCAGAGCTCCCACACGCGGCCTTACCGTTTCATGCCGTCTCAGTCTCTCGAAGGTGCTCATAGGTGTCCGATGATCCTGGCTTCCTGAATGAGCAGTGGGCGCTGTATCAGACCATCCGTAGGGGCTCATGAGGCCCTCTCCGTCGTCCTTCGAGTTGTTGCGCTTGCCGTGGCGCCGAGCATTGTTAACATGGTCAATGAACATCAGGATTCAGGAGATGACTTTATTTTGACTGGTTGACAGTAGGGACCCACAAGGGCCATAGTCGTACGTACACAAGTGCCTCCTTATTATGTACAACTATTTTGTTTGCTTCCTCCTGGTTTGCTGACATCACAGTCCCACACCATTGTCAACCTATATAGTCAATAAACGAGAGAATTGCACAAGGTGCGGCCGACAGCTGGGGCCAAGCAGCTCGACCAGTATTTGTGTTTTTGAGGCGTGAGCACTGCAGAGTTTTTCTTGGCGATGTTTTTAAATGCGTTGTTCGTAGGAGAGCAGGGTATTAACTGGGCGGGCTGTGGCCCGTCTAGCCCAGGACAGATATCCAGCTCAGATATTAATTTTTTCAAGATGAAAATGGCTAGCCCAGCTATACGTTTTTTTAGGAATACCCAGGCAAAGTCAACTTGTTATTCTCCGCCCCGCTGGGTTGCAAATCTTTCATAGGAGGGATGCATTAGGATTAATAGGAAAATGGGCTTTAAAAACTAGTAAATGGGATGTAATTATAAAAACTGGGCAGTAACCATAAAAAAATGCACCAAGCACGGAATTAGTTTATAAAATATTATTTATGGATTTTGAAAATCTTAATTTTTAATTGTTGCGCGTGCAATGTTTTGTTAGATTTTTACGTAATACAAATTTATATTTAATCTCACTAGAAATTTCGGGATAAAAATATTTCGGATCCCATCAAAATGTGGGAAATTTTATTGAATTATGTCTTGAACGGTTGGTTGAAATTATTAATCATTGTCCTAGCTAGAAAATGGGTTGTACTTTTAACAAACTGTAAATGGGCTGTAGTAAATTCCATTAGAATTAAAAAATGGGCTGTACATTCTTACAAATCGCAAATGGGCTATAAGTTCTCTCCCACACACTTGTGGGCCTACTAAGTTGACGCGCCCCTAAAAAAAGAAGTTGACGCGTATGCAAGGCTTTGTGAACTTATGAAGGAAATATGCCCTAGAGGCAATAATAAAGTTATTATTTATTTCCTTATATCATGATAAATGTTTATTATTCATGCTAGAATTGTATTAACCGGAAACATAATACATGTGTGGATACATAGACAAACAGTGTCACTAGTATGCCTCTACTTGACTAGCTCGTTAATCAAAGATGGTTATGTTTCCTAACCATAGACATGAGTTGTCATTTGATTAACGGGATCACATCATTAGGAGAATGATCTGATTGACATGACCCATTCCGTTAGCCTAGCACTTGATCGTTTAGTATGTTGCTATTGCTTTCTTCATGACTTATACATGTTCCTGTAACTATGAGATTATGCAACTCCCATTTACCGGAGGAACACTTTGGGTGCTACCAAACGTCACAACGTGAATCGGGTGATTATAAAGGAGTATTACAGGTGTCTCCAAAGGTACATGTTGGGTTGGCGTATTTGAGATTAGGTTTTGTCACTCCGATTGTTTGAGAGGTATCTCTGGGCCCTCTCGGTAATGCACATCATTATAAGCCTTGCAAGCAATGTGACCAATGAGTTGGTTACGGGATGAAGCATTACAGAACGAGTAAAGAGACTTGCCGGTAACGAGATTGAACTAGGTATTGGATACCGACGATCAAATCTCGGGCAAGTAACATACCGATGACAAAGGGAACAACGTATGTTGTTATGCGGTTTGACCGATAAAGATCTTCGTAGAATATGTAGGAGCCAATATGGGCATCCAGGTCCCGCTATTGGTTATTGACCGAGAATAGTTCTAGGTCATGTCTACATAGTTCTCGAACCCGTAGGGTCCGCACGCTTAAGGTTTCGATGATGCTTATATTATGAGTTTATGAGTTTTGATGTACCGAAGGAGTTCGGAGTCCCGGATGAGATCGGGGACATGACGAGGAGTCTCGAAATGGTCGAGACGTAAAGATCGATATATTGGACGACTATATTCGGAGTTCGGAAAGGTTCGAATGATTCGGTATTTTTGAGTACCGGAGAGTTACGAGAATTCGCCGGGAGAAGTATTGGGCCTTATTGGGCCCTGCGGGAAAAGAGAGAGGGCTGCCTAGGGCAGGCCGCGCCCTCCATGGCCTAGTCCGAATTGGACTAGGGGAGGCCGCACCCTCCTTCCTTCCCTTCTCTCTTCCCTTCCTTGTCTCCTACTCCTAATACATGGAAGGATTCCTAGTTGGACTAGGAAAGGGGAATCCTACTCCCGGTGGGAGTAGGACTCCCCATGGCGCCCTCCTAGGGCCGGCCTCCTCCTCCCTCCCTCCTTTATATCACGGGGCAGGGGCACCCCATGGACACACAAGTTGATCTACGGATCGTTCCTTAGCCGTGTGCGGTGCCCCCTCCACCATATTCCACTTCGGTCATATCGTCAGCGAGCTTAGGCGAAGCCCTCGCCGGAGAAGTCATATCGTCGTGGAGCTTAGGCGAAGCCTCGCGTCGATGGAGCATCATCATCGTCACCACGCCGTCAGGTCGACGGAACTCATCCCCGACACTTTGCGGATCGAGTCCGGGATCGTCATCGAAATGAACATGTGCGTAACTCCGGAGGTGCCGTACGTTCGGTACTTGGATCGGTCGGATCGTGAAGACGTACGACTACATCAACCGCGTTGTTATAACGCTTCCGCTTTCGGTCTACAAGGGTACGTAGACAACACTCTCCCCTCTCGTTGCTATGCATCACCATGATCTTGCGTGTGCGTAGGAAATTTTTTGAAATTACTACGTTCCCCAACAGTGGCATCCGAGCCTAGGTTTTTATGGTTTGATGTTTTGCACGAGTAGAACACAAGTGAGTTGTGGGCGATACAAGTCATACTGCCTACCAACATGTCATACTTTGGTTCAGCGGTATTGTGAGATGAAGCGGCCCGGACCGACATTACGCCAGCGTCACGCTTACGCGAGACTGGTTTCACCGTTACGAGCACTCGTGCTTAAAGGTGGCTGGCGGTGTCCTGTCTCTCTCACTTTAGTTGAACTGAGTGTGGCTACGCCCGGTCCTTGAGAAGGTTAAAACGGAGTCTATTTGACGAAGTATCGTTGTGGTCTTGATGCGTAGGTGAGATTGGTTCTTGCTTAAGCCCGTAGCAGCCACGTAAAATTTGCAACAACAAAGTAGAGGACGTCTAACTTGTTTTTGCAGGGCATGTTGTGATGTGATATGGTCAAGGCGTGATGAGATATAAGTTGTTGTATAAGATGATCATGTTTTGTTGAAGTTATCGGCAATCGGCGTAAGCCCTATGGTTGTCTCTTTGTTGCATAAGATGCAAGTGCCAAATAATTGCTTTACTTTATCGCTATGCGATAGCAATAGTTGCAAGAGCAATAGTTGGCGAGACAACCATGTGATGACACATTGATATAGATCAAGATGATGAAGATCATGGTGTCGTGCGGTGACGATAAAGATCATGACAAGATTACTTTGGAGATGGAGATCAAAGGCGCAAGATGATCATGGCCATATCATGTCACATATTTTGATTGCATATGATGTTTATCTATCATACATCTTATTTTGCTTTGATTGACGGTAGCATTTTAAGATGATCTCTCACTAAAATTATCAAGTAGTGTTCTCCCGAGTATGCACCGTTGCCAAAGTTAAATGCGTGCCGAGACACCACGTGATGATCGGGTGTGATAAGCTCTCGTCCATCTACAACGGGTGCAAGCCAGTTTTGCACGCAGAATACTCAGGTTATACTTGACGAGCCTAGCATATGCGGATATGGCCTCGAACACGGAGACCGAAAGGTCGGCGTGAATCATATAGTAGATATGATCAACATAAGATGTTCACCATTGAAAACTACTCCATCTCACGTGATGATCGGTTATGGTTTAGTTGATTTGGATCACGTGATCACTTAGATGACTAGAGAGATGTCTATCTAAGTGGGAGTTCTTAAGTAATATGATTAATTGAACTTTAATTTATCATGAACTTAGTCCTGGTAGTATTTTGCAAATTATGTTGTATATCAATAGCTCGCGTTGTTGCTTACCTATGTTTTTATATGTGTTCCTAGAGAAAATTGTATTGAAAAATGTTAGTAGCAATGATGCGGATTGGATCCGTGATCTGAGGTTTATCCTCATTGCTGCATGTAAGAATTATGTCCTTAATGCACCGCTAGGTGACGGACCTATTGCAGGAGCAAATGTAGACGTTATGAACGCTTTGGCTAGCTCAATATGATGACTACTTGATAGTTTAGTGCACCATACTTAACAGCTTAAGATCGGGACTTCAAAGACGTTTTGAACGTCATGGACCATATGAGATGTTCCAGAATTGAAGTTAATATTTCAAGCAAATACCCGAGTTGAGAGATATGAAATCTCCAACAAGTTCTATAGCTAAAAGATGGAAGAGAATCGCTCAACTAGTGAGCATGTTCTCAGATTGTCCGGGTACTTCAATCGCTTGAATCAAGTGGGAGTTAATCTTCCGGATAAGATAGTGATTGACAGAATTCTCTAGTCACCAACACTAAGTTACTAGAACTTCGTGATGAACTATAGTATGCAAGGGATGACGAAAAACGATTCCCGAGCTCTTCGTGATGTTGAAATCGACGAAGGTAGAAATCAAGAAAGAGCATCAAGTGTTGATGATTGAAAAGACCACTAGTCTCAAGAAAAAGGGCAAAGGGAAGAAGGGAACTTCAAGAAGAACGGCAAGCAAGTTGCTGCTCGAGTGAAGAAACCCAAGTCTGGACCTAAGCACGAGACTAAGTGCTTTTGCTGCAATGGAACTGGTCACTAGAAGCGGAACTACCCCAAGTATTTGGCGAGATAAGAAGGATGGCAAAGTGAACAAAGGTATATTTGAGATACAGATTATTGATGTGTATTTTACTAGTGTTCGCATAACCCCTCGGTATTTGATAATCGTTCAGTTGCCATAAGAATAGTAACTTGAAACGGAGTTGCAGAATGAATGTAAACTAGTTGAAGGGAAGTGACGATGAGTGTTGGAAGTGGTTCCAAGATTGATATGATCATCATCGCACACTCCCTATACTTTCGGGATTAGTGCGGAACCTAAATAAGTGTTATTTGGTGTTGAGCATGAATATGATTTGATCATGTTTATTGCAATACGGTTATTCATTTAAGTAAGAGAATAAATTGTTGTTCTGTTTACATGAATAAAACCTTATATGGTTACACACCAATAAAAATGATTTGTTGGATCTCGATAGTAGTGATACACATATTCATAATATTGAAACCAAAAGATGCAAAGTTAATAATGATAGTGCAACTTATTTGTGGCAATCGCCGTTTAGGTCATATTGGTGTAAAGCGCATGAAGAAAACTCCATGCTGATGGACTTTTGGAATCACTTGATTATGAATCATTTGATGCTTGCGAACCCGTGCCGTTTGGGCAAGATGACTAAAACTTCGCTTCTCCGGAACAATGGAACAAGCTACTGACTTATTGGAAATAATACATACCGATGTATGAGATCCAATGAGTGTTGATGCTCGTGGCAAGTATCGTTATTTTCTGACTTTCACAAGATGATTTGAGCAGATATGGGTATTTCTACTTGATGAAACATAAGTCTGAAATAGTTGAAAGGTTCAAAGAATTTCAGAGTGAAGTGGAAAAATCATCGTAACAAGAAAATAAAGTTTCTGCGATCTAATCGCAAAGACGAATAATTGAGTTACGAGTTTGGTCTTCAATTAAAATAATGTGGAATAGTTTCACAGCTCACGCCACCGGAACACCACAATGTTATGGTGTGTCCGAACGTCAGAATCGCACTTTATTTGATATGGTGCGATCTATGATGTCTCTTATCGGTTTACCACTATCATTTTGGGGTTATGCATTAGAGACAATTTTGCATTCACGTTTAATAGGGCACCATCTAAATCCGTTGAGACGACACCATATGAACTATAGTTTAACAAGAAACCTAAGCTGTCGTTTCTTAAAAGTTTGGAGTTGTGATGCTTATGTGAAAAAGTTTTCACCGATAAGCTCAAACCCAAATCGGAGAAGTGCGTCTTCATAGAATACCCAAAGGTAACTATTGGGTACACCTTCTATCACAGATCCGAAGGCAAGTTTTTCGTTGCTAAGATGGATCCTTTCTAGAGAAGAAGTTTCTCTCGAAAGAAGTGAGTGGGAGGAAAGTAGAACTTGATGAGGTAATTATACCTCCTCCCTTATTGGAAAGTAGTTCATCACAGAAATCAGTTCCAGTGATTCCTACACCAATTAGTGAGGAAGTTAATGATGACGATCATGAAACTTCAGATCAAGTTGCTACCAAACCTCGTAGGTCTTCCAGAGTAAGATCCGCACTGAGTAGTACGGTAATCATGTTCTGGAAGTCATGTTACTAGACCATGATGAACCTACGAACTATGAGGAAGCAATGATGAGCCCAGATTCCGCGAAATGGCTTGAGGCCATAAAATCTGAGATATGATCCATGTATGAGAACAAAAGTATGGACTTTGATTGACTTGCTCGATGATCGACAAGCCATGTTAAATAAATGGATCTTCAAGAGGAAGACGGACAATCGATAGTAGTGTTACTATCTACAAAGCTCGACTTGTCACAAAAAGGTTTTCGACAAGTTCAAGGTGTTGACTACAATGAGATTTTCTCAATCAGAAGCGATGCTTAAGTCTGTCAGGTTAGCAATTGCCACATTTTATGAAATCTGGCAAATGGATGTCAAAACTACATTCTTTAATGGATTTATTAAAGAAGAGTTGTATATGATGCAACCGTAAGGTTTTGTCAATCCTAAAGGAGCTAACAAAATGTGCAAGCTCCGATGATCCATCTATGGACTGGTGCAAGCATCTCGTAGTTGGAATACATGCTTTGATAAGTTGATCATAGCATATAGTTTTATCTGCACTTGCGGTGAAGCCTGTAATTACTAGAAAGTGAGTGGGAGCACTACAACATTTCTGATAAGTATATGTGAATGACATATTGTAGATCGGAAATAATGTAGAATTATTCTGCAAAGCATAAAGGAGTGTTTGAAAGGAGTTTTTCAAAGAAAGACCTCGGTGAATCTGCTTACATATTGAGCATCAAGATCTATAGAGATAGATCAAGACGCTTGATAAGTTTTTTCAATGAGTACATACCTTGCAAGATTTTGAAGTAGTTCAAAATGGAACAGTCAAAGAAAGAGTTCTTGCCTGTGTTACAAGGTGTGAAATTGAGTAAGACTCAAAACTCGACCACGGCAGAAGATAGAAAGAGAATGAAAGTCATTCCCTATGCCTTGGCCATAGGTTCTATAAAGTATGCCATGCTGTGTACCAGATCTATTGTATACCCTACACTGAGTTTGGCAAGGGGGTACAATAGTGATCTAGGAGTAGATCACTGGACATCGGTCAAAATTATCCTTAGTGAAATAAGGATATGTTTCTCGATTATGGAAGTGACAAAAGGTTCGTCGTAAAGGGTTACGTTGATGCAAGTTTTGACACCGATCTGGATGACTCTAAGTCTCGATCTAGATACATATTGAAAGTGGGAGCAATTAGCTAGAGTAGCTCCGTGCGAGCATTGTAGACATAGAAAATTGCAAAATACATAAGGATCTGAATATGAAAGACCCGTTGACTAAGATTCTCTCACAAGCAAAACATGATCACACCTTAGTACTCTTTGGGTGTTAATCACATAGCGATGTGAACTAGATTACTGAATCTAGTAAACCCTTTGGGTGTTGGTCACATGGCGATGTGAACTATGGGTGTTAATCACATGATGATGTGAACTATCGATGTTAATCACATGGTGATGTGATCTAGATTATTGACTCTAGTGCAAGTGGGAGATCAAGGAAATATGCCCTAGAGGCAATAATAAAGTTATTATTTATTTCCTTATATCATGATAAATGTTTATTATTCATGCTAGAATTGTATTAACCGAAACATAATACATGTGTGAATACATAGACAAACAGAGTGTCACTAGTATGCCTCTACTTGACTAGCTCGTTAATCAAAGATGGTTATGTTTCCTAACCATAGACATGAGTTGTCATTTGATTAACGGATCACATCATTTGGAGAATGATCTGATTGACATGACCCATTCCGTTAGCCTAGCACTTGATCGCTTAGTATGTTGCTATTGCTTTCTTCATGACTTATACATGTTCCTCGTAACTATGAGATTATGCAACTCCTGCTTACCGGAGGAACACTTTGGTGCTACCAAACGTCCACAACGTGAATCGGGTGATTATAAAGGAGTACTACAGGTGTCTCCAAAGGTACATGTTGGGTTGGCGTATTTCGAGATTAGGTTTTGTCACTCCGATTGTGGGAGAGGTATCTCTGGGCCCTCTCGGTAATGCACATCATTATAAGCCTTGCAAGCAATGTGACCAATGAGTTGGTTACGGATGAAGCATTACAGAGCGAGTAAAGAGACTTGCTGTAACGAGATTGAACTAGGTATTGGATACCGACGATCAAATCTCGGGCAAGTAACATACCGATGACAAAGGGAACAACGTATGTTGTTATGCGGTTTGACCGATAAAGATCTTCGTAGAATATGTAGGAGCCAATATGGGCATCCAGGTCCCGCTATTGGTTATTGACCGAGAATAGTTCTAGGTCATGTCTACATAGTTCTCGAACCCGTAGGGTCCGCACGCTTAAGGTTTCGGCGATGCTATATTATGAGTTTATGAGTTTTGATGTACCGAAGGAGTTCGGAGTCCCGGATGAGATCGGGGACATGACGAGGAGTCTCGAAATGGTCGACACGTAAAGATCGATATATTGGACGACTATATTCGAGTTCGGAAAGGTTCGAATGATTCGGGTATTTTTCGAGTACCGGAGAGTTACGAGAATTCGCCGGGAGAAGTATTGGGCCTTATTGGGCCCTGCGGGAAAGAGAGAGGGCTGCCTAGGGCAGGCCGCTGCGCCCCATGGCCTAGTCCGAATTGGACTAGGGGAGGGCCGCACCCCCTCCTTCCTTTCCTTCTCTCTTCCTCTTCCTTGTCTCCTACTCCTAATACATGGAAGGACTCCTAGTTGGACTAGGAAAAGGGGAATCCTACTCCCGGTGGGAGTAGGACTCCCCATGGCGCACCCCTCCTAGGGCCGGCCTCCTCCTCCCTCCCTCCTTTATATACGGGGCAGGGGGCACCCCATGGACACACAAGTTGATCTACGGATCGTTCCTTAGCCGTGTGCGGTGCCCCCTCCACCATATTCCACTTCGGTCATATCGTCATGGAGCTTAGGCGAAGCCTCGCGCCGGAGAAGTCATATCGTCGTGGAGCTTAGGCGAAGCCTGCGTCGATGGAGCATCATCATCGCCACCACGCCGTCGTCGACGGAACTCATCCCGACACTTTGCCGGATCGGAGTCCGGGGATCGTCATCGAGCTGAACGTGTGCAGAACTCGGAGGTGCCGTGCGTTCGGTACTTGGATCGGTCGGATCGTGAAGACGTCATTTACTACATCAACCGCGTTGTTATAACGCTTCCGCTTTCGGTCTACGAGGGTACGTAGACAACACTCTCCCCTCTCGTTGCTATGCATCACCATGATCTTGCGTGTGCGTAGGAAATTTTTTGAAATTACTACGTTCCCCAACAACTTATTATAGTCAACACACGGTTCTAGCAGCAGTGGCCGTTGGATGTCCATCCAACGGATGCCGTGTTTCTTCTTCAATTTCGGATATTCTAGCTTCACCTGCCCAAAAAATGATTCCTCCCCCTGACATATGGGGCGTACCTTTTGGAAGCTGACCTGTGAGCCTACTAAGTTGACGCGTACCAAGGGCTTTGTCAACTTAGTCAATATGAAAGATTCTAGCTGCAGCGACCGTACAACGTCCATCCAAAGGCCGTCGTGCTTCTTCAACCTCTGGTCTTCTTGCTCCAGCCGCCCAAAGCAGCGTCGGTCGTGCCGCGTGCTCCTGCCTCCCATGGCCGGCTGTGATGCCGCGGAGGCCTCACCGCCCCCTACTACTCCCACCACTGGCCAGGCCATCCCTCTACTCACCCACACCCCCTGTTATTCCGCGGTGTAAGCAGCCTCACACCGCAGCCGAACCAGTGAACCCTCTTACTCCTCTCCACGCGGGCTTCCACTGCCGCGTCTTCCCCGGCTCCGTGTCGTCCCCTTCCTAGGACTCGCTGTCGTCCACCGCCCTGGTGCTCTCGGTGCGGCGTGGTCAACGTGGTCAAGGAATGGCTTCCATCGGACGTGGACTGTACGTGGAGAGGCTGACAGCTGGGTCCACAACGGCAGCAAGGAAGTGCCTCCTTATTACACGGAAAATAATGATTCCTCCACCTGACAGCAGGGACCCACCGTACGGGCCACCGTATTTCATGAAAAAAACGTTTGCCCTCTGACTGTTGGGACCCACCGGACGGGCCATCGTATTGCGTGAAAAAAAACGTTCCCCCCTGTCGGTGTCAAAACCGGCGGATCTCGGGTAGGGGGTCCCGAACTGTGCGTCTATGACGGATGGTAACAGGAGGCGGGGGACACAATGTTTACCCAGGTTCGGGCCCTCTCAATGGAGGTAATACCCTACTTCTTGCTTGATTGATCTTAAAGATATGAGTATTACAAGAGTTGATCTACCACGAGATAGTAGAGGCTAAACCCTAGAAGCTAGCCTATGGTATGATTGTTGTTATCCTACGGACTAAACCCTCCGGTTTATATAGACACCGGGGGGGGCTAGGGTTACACAGAGTCGGTTACAATGGGAGGAGATCTACATATCCGTATTGCAAAGCTTGCCTTCCACGCCAAGGAGAGTCTCATCTGGACATGGGACAAAGTCTTCAATCTTGTATCTTCATAGTCCAACAGTCCGGCCAAAGGATATAGTCCGGCTATCCGGAGACCCCCTAATCCAGACTCCTCAAGAGCCCTGAGCGAGGCTTCAATGACGATGAGTCCGACGCCAGCTTTGTCTTGACATTGCAAGGCGGGTTCCTCCTCCGAATACTCCATGGAAGATTTTGAACACAAGGATAGTGTCCGGCTCTGCAAAACAAATTCCACATACCACCGTAGAGAGAATAGTATTTCCCCAAATCTAATCTGCTGACCGTTTCTCATAATATAACATATAGCCGTGGTCTGGCCATGACGAACCGTCTTTCTCAACCAGCCTGCCACTACATGTTTTGCGAGGCGATTTTATTGGCACGTCTTGTCGAAGCAGTGATCGTGTCCCCCTTATTACGGGATTCTCATCAATACGGACGTGGGTAACCCAACCGCGCCATCAATTACGGCGCTTGGGGAATAAGCGAGTTTACTAGGCAGGTGGGGGCGTATAGTTTCGTCCGCCCTTATAAAGGGATAAGGGTTCACCCTTCTTCACCCACGCCTTCTTCCTCCTTGCTCATCCGTTCTCGCGCACTCGAGCTCCAACACCCAAGTTTGCGTCTTTCTCCTCAAACCGTTCCAAGCATGTCCGGAGCGGGAGGCATGTGGATGAAATCCTCTGTCACGGAGGAGGACATCAAAAAGCTGCGGGGAGCCGGATACTTGGCCGCGGATATCGCGCATCGGCTGCCCAACGCAGGGCAGATCGTCCCTACCCCGGAATCTCATGAGAGGGTAGTTTTCTCACCCACTTCGTCCGCGGACTGGGATTTCCTCTCCACCCGTTCGTCCGCGGCCTCATGTTTTACTACGGGCTGGATTTCCATGATCTGGCCCCAAACTTTATCCTCAACATCTCGGCGTTTATCACCGTGTGCGAGGCCTTCCTTCGTGATTCTGGCCCCACTTCGGCCTGTGGCTGAAGACCTTCAATGTTAAACCGAAGGTAGTAGGCGGCCAGCAAGCGGAATCCGGAGGCGCCATGGTGGGAAAAATGCCTAACGTCACATGGCTCGAGGGCTCCTATGTGGAGACCATAAAGGGGTGGCAATCGGGGTGGTTCTACATCACCGAGCGGCGCGACACCAATTGGGTGGCAGCCCCCGAATTCCGATCCAGAATCCCCACACGGCCACCTCCTAGAAAGAGAAGGGCATGTCTTGGGGTCCATCGGTGGAGCTGACCAGACTCCAGACGTGCATCAGGAACATGATAAACAAGAAAATCAAGCTTGTCAACATGGTCCAGGTCATGCTCTTCCGCCGGATCCTTTCATGTCAACAACGGGCATTCAGTTTGTGGGAGTTCGACCCGGCCGAGCACCAGACGCTGCGAGAGCTCTTCGACACAACGCACAAAGACGTGTGGAAGGTGTTGTTCAAGGGTGCCAAGGCACCTCCCTCCCTTACTGAGGACCACGGACTCTGCGCAAAGCGCCATGCTAGTCCGGTAAGTTCTTATATCTCACAGGATATTTGTCTTCCCCAGTTTAATCATGTGCGGGATCTAAGCTTCCATGCCTTTAACAGGACTGGTTGGAGACAGCGGAGCAGATTGACTGTCCAGCCCCCCTGCCCGAAGATCCAGCCGATGCTCTCCTAACGGAGATGCTGGCTCCGGCACCTTATGAGGTGCTGAAGAAGAAGAAGACCAAGAAGAAGGCCACGGGGACCCGAAAGGGTCTCCGGCGTCAGGTGATATCGGACTCATCGTCCGATAACTATGAGGCGCACTCCTCCCATGAAGACGAGGCGGAGGAAGAGGAAAGTTCTCCCCCCCAGCCGGGGGAGACAAGAAGAGGAAGGCTGCCCCAACGGGGGAGGCCGAAGGGTCCAAGAAGGGAAGGACTCTCCTTCCGGACTGTTCCACGACCGCCGCTCATAGTGAGGACGAGTGGTTGCCCAGGGACAAGCCCCTGGTGAAGTCGTAAGTATTCGGATACCAGAGTAATTCATGGTATGCTTTTATTGCACTGCTTCTCCTTACGCCGGATATGATTATGCAGTCTGTCCCGAGCCCGCATTGATGTATCTTCGTCGGACGGTTCTTTGGACTCGTCGGATATGAATAGCGATTCACTTCCGACCGCCTCTTCCCCTCGCCCTACGGACAACGTCGAGGTGTTGTCCCAAAAGGCACCGAGCCGAGGGGAGGCAGTCTGAGGCGCCTCGAGGCGACCTTCCGCACTCGGGCGTAAGGGAGCAAGACTCCCGCGGGCTCCAAGTTCGGCCCCCAGCCGAACACTGCGCTGGAACCTCGAGTGGTTCCGGACTCCGGCAGGCGACCCCACGTTAAGAGGGGCAAGCCGCCCGTGCCGGTGGCCTCTGTCCATCCAGAGGCACCGGACAATTTGTTGGAAGCGCTTCACGGCGCTTCCATCAACGAAGAGCACCGCACTATCATGAGTGTTGTGATCGAGAAGGTTCAGTCCGCCAAAAGAGGACTAACTGAAGCTTGTGCCAGCCTCCTAACAGGCTTTCAGGTATGTAATAGAAATATGGGAAAATATTACTGTATAGACAGTAGCCCCTGATGCTCTGTTTGGCGTTCGCGAAGGAAAGCCGAATAGAGGATCGAATAATAATTACAAGAGTCTAATCATAATATGTCTATGCGAATATGCAGGCTTCACTGCTGGCCGCAGCCGCACGTACTGCGGAGGTTGCTGCACTGAAGCGGGACCGTGAGCGGTTCAAGGAAGAGCTCGGCTTTGTCAAGAGGCAGCTCGAAGAGAACAAAGGTAACAATACCTTGTCTATATATTAGAAAGAAAGTTGGTTGCAAAATAATAGGATCATCATGAATGTGCCAGGGGCCACGACAGAAGTGGCGACCCTGAAAAAGGCGCTGTCCGAGGCCGAAACAAAGCGGCCAAGGAGCGCATCGAGCGAGAAAAACAAGAGGTCCGAGTAGGAGAGGTGCAGCAAAAGCTCTAGGCTCTCATAAAGAAGCACGAGTCCTTGGAGCTTGACTCTAAGACGCGAGAGTCCGAGCTTGCAAAGGCCCTCGAAAGCGCAAAACATGCCAAGGCCGAAGCCCAAAAGGCCCTCCAGGAAATTGAGGCGGTTAAGAAGATAGCGGCGGGTAAGGCATTCATTATGCAAAGCAAGCACGTGAAAGAAAATTGCTTTTTACTTACGAGTTCGAACTCTCGAGGAGGCGTTCGAGATCTGCCCCGGTGTGTCGATCTTTGCGGAGTTCTACCGGGCCGGGAGGGAAGCTTCGACAGAGAAGTTGTTACGGTCTCGATATCTTTGGGACCCGAACACCCGATGCCCTTGAGCGACCAGCTGAAGCAATTGGTCGAGCTTCACAAGGCCGTCGAACAGGCCATGAAGGGTCTCATAGTCCGGCTTTGGCCTGGCGAGCCCCTTCCGAACAGCTACTTCAGCCTGGTGAGGCGGCTTGTGGATGCCTGCCCACGGCTGGAGGTCATAAAGCGGTCCATCTGCATCGAAGGTGCACGCAGGGCTTTGCCCGTGCGAAAGTGCACTGGGCGAAGATGGACGCCGAGAAGCTGGTGAAGGAGGGGCCGCCGCAGGGCAAGGAGCATCGCCACCCCGAAATGTATTATGACGGTGTCCTGAAGGGTGCCCGCCTTGTGGCGGAGGAGTGCACCAAAGATGTAATTTTTGATTGAACGTGCTCATGCGATCCTTTAATGTGAAAACTAGTTCACTTGCGCTATGCGACGCTTTTTGAGACTTTCCTCCCCGGACAGATCTTCGTGTTCGGCGACTTCGTGCTGCGGGCCAACTCGCTTGGCCATCTGGAGCAGATCGACAGCTACGCCCCTAGCCACCATGTCAGGTTCGGAAACCTGAACTACACGGCGGACATCCGCGGAGACTTGATCTTCGATGGATTTGGGCCTATGCCAGGAGCACCGAACAGTCATGACGAGCACGGCCCGGACCTGCCATCGGACGAAGCTCGGGGTATCGCCCCCGTAGTATCTCCGGACCTAGACCGGAGCAGGCCGCGCCGTCTAAGGACGGAGGGATGGACCCCGCCCCGCCGGATGCGCACTCATGAGCGATAGAGCCGAACACAGGCCTTACCCCTGTAGTCGCCTGTGAATCTGGACCCCCGGATTCGTATCCGGACGTTGGTTCCGGTCCGCACACTCCCGAGCCCGTCGGGCAAGGATGGGCTCAAGTAATGGAGTTCACCACTGCTGATATCTTCCAGCACTCGCCCTTTGGCGACATGCTAGACTCATAAAAGTCTCTCTCTTTGTCAGGAGGCTCTTCGCCGAACTATGTCTGGCTCGAGTGGGAGGCAGACGACGAAGGAATTCGTTGCCCACCCACCACCCACTTCATTGCCACGGTCGATGACTTAACCGAGGTACTGAACTTCGACTCTGAAGACATCGACGGTATGGACGACGATGCAGGAGAAGAACATGAACCACCACACATTGGGCGGCGGACAACCACCTCTTCTTTTGATATATATATGGTGGACACTCCAAAGGAAACAAATGGCGATGAGGCAGCGGAGGATAATCCCCCAGGGGGAAAAGCAAAGTATGGGCATCGTCGGCGCCGCTCCGAGCCCCACCACAGGAATACCGGCCCAGAAGTCGAAAACAATCCGGATGGCACCGAAGATGAATATAACCCTTGTTGGCGTGCCTTCCATAAGGCCGGCCTGTCCACTATGGGATACTTGGAGAGGGACAACTATACGCCCCCTCCGGGGACGAGGCAAGCCTCGGCAATGAGGAATTCGGCGTGCCTGAAGATCCAGTGGAACAACCTCGCTTCGAGCGACGGCTCATGGCCACGGCAAAAAGCCTGCAAAGGAAGCAACAGCAGCTCAAGGCTGACCAAGATTTGCTGGTGGACAGATGGACCAAGGTCCTGGCCACTGAAAGATACGGACCTGACCGCCCCGACAAAAGGCACAACCAGCCACCCCAACCTAAGCAGGAGAACTCAAGGCGCATGCCCCAACGTCAACATGCCACTACGGTCTAAAACAACGCGAAGGACACAAGAAGAAGCATACTCAAGCCCCGGCGCAACGGTCTTAAGCGTCCAGTCAGGAAAGCTGGTGCTAACTCCAGCAACTCCCAGTCCGGTCAACGGACAAAGAAGAGCTCAGACGTACCCGGCCGAGCCACACACTAGATAAACCATGCGAAATTCATGGTACTCCTAGAAGGACGGCAAAGAATACCAATAGAGAATGCCGGATCCTCAAAGCAAAATGGCTGGCAGCGTTTAAACAATGAAGGGAGACTTTTGGTCAAGATATCCCCCCTCCATAACATATAAGTATGGCCGCTTGCCCCAGACCACGCTAACAGCAGCAACTCAGTTGCAGTACCTAAGGACATAGCAAACCAGGGGCTCCACAAAACATAAAACCCCCGCAGGTGTGAAATCACCAACAACATCTCTTAAAAGATGCTGGGGGCAAAGGCCAAGTTCTTCTGGCCCATCACTCTAAATGGTTGTCTTCGGATCACCAAACAAATACTACGCCAAAGAATAAATCTTCGGCACCTTCCCACCATGCGGTAATTTACCGTACGTTGGCGGGACGAACCATGTTGGCTGGATCCGGCGTGGTAAATCACTCGGGCCAACACCATGTGATGTAATCACACCTATGGGCAAGGCCGAACCCCGCCCTTGGGGCGGATATCATACAGCTGCCGGAGTAGCGAGTCGATCATGCCTATCAAGATTTTGATATAACATACGACTATCCGGACACCAATTGAGGAGTCTGCGCTACCCACCGGTATGACGGCTGGGTTTACCAGGGCCCGATCAGGAGCCCTCGGACCAACCCCAAGCAGACACTCGACTACCTCTGAGTATTTGCCTTGCAAACTAACTTTGACGCAGAACAGGATAGGTGACGTGGAATCGGCTAGGACACACAAGGAGCCCCCCCTGAAAGAAGGCAGTCCGGATTCACTTCTGATCCACTGACAAACCCCCTCCAGTCCGGTCATCACAGGTTCCGCCAAAAACACCTCTTTTCATACTCATACATCGTACTCATATGCATAGACATATCATTTTGCTACAATACGTAGACTTAAATAACGCTTACCGGCCGCTTTTCATCGACACCCGTGTTACGCCCGATTACGCCAGGGCTTCATAATCTGGCAATAAAGTCTGACCACCTTCTCGGTCGTCCGGCACCCCGAACTTATAGCAATATATGCATTAGCTCCGAATCATGTCTTGGGTCATTGGTTGGGTTTGCCCGGCTCCCTTGTTTTGGTACCTTACGTTCTGTTATATCGGCTAAGGTAGCGCAGGGAGAACCACTGCGATTGTGTCCTGGATCTGCCGGACGAGCACCTCAGTAGAGAAAGCCGAAAACCGACTATCATGATACAGCGAGAGCTGGTCAGCTGTTCGAGAGGTTGTAAAATCCCTAAAGATTTATTCCGCTAACGCCATTATAAATGCTGCGTCTGACGGATCGGTCTTCGATCAGGCGCCAATAGAGCCCCTAGTTCGCCTTCCGAACACTAGGGCTGCGCCGACCATACTCAATTCCTATGGCTAAGTGAGAGTAATAAAGCCTTATAGTCCGATTGCACGGTTCGTGGCGAAACGCCCGCATAAGGGACCCAACTATGGGATAAAGAGCGTTCAGTTATATCCCGAACACCCCAGTATTCTTTTTACGTGGGGGCAGAAGCCGACGACTGGCCACCTCTCAGGATTTACATTCTTTTTACGTATGCCTTGGAGGAGGAGCGCGATGTCGCGAAAGCCCGTTTCGCATTCTATCAGCAGCAGGCTCGACGATACCAAAGTAGAGAAGTGCGGGCCAAAACTTACAATATTGGCGAGCTCGCTCTACGACTACCGGAGAAGAAGAAGGATAAACTCAAACCCAAGTGGGAGGGTCCCTTCGTCATTAACAAATTTCTCACCGGAGGAGCGTACCGCTTACGTAATGCATCCGATAACAGGCTCGAGCCGAACCCATGGAACGCGGCAAGACTACGGATATTCTATGCCTAGCGCCGAACACAAAGGTTCGCCTCCTAACCCCTCCCTTTTAATTATGCCCCATCCCTTTTCCTTTCTCGACCTTTTTCTCTCTTCACACAAAGTATTTAATACGGTCGGATTTCGGATCACTCCGGCCGCACTAAGTGTGTAAGCAATACCTGGGGGCTTCCTATACGGAAGCTAAAAATGATTACTCACATGGCTTTTTGCCCGTCGCATATGCATCCTTTTTCCATATGTGCCTTTTCTTCACCATTATATGCATTGATATGACTTAAGATGTTGCCAAGCTGGGTTGCCTGGCTCTTGAGTTTATGCCCTACGTTCCCATTAATTCGGCTAAGGCATAAGGGGAGCACCTCTGTGATTGTTACTGCCGGTTCAGCCGGATGTGTACCTCAGACTGGGTGAAGCCGAAAGCTAGCTTCCTTAAGAGAATATTCGGTCGGTGAACAAAAGATGTATTCGTTTATCATAACATAAATCCCCAGAAGTCTTGTATCCTGCGCCATTGCTCGCAGTCCGGACATGCGCATCGCCACATGCGTACCCAGGGAAAGGAACCCCTAACGGAACTATTTTCTCTGGAAGATGTTTCTTACTATCCATGTAATATAACATAACTAGTTGGGTACTTGTATGTTCAAGCACTTATGACCCCTACGCCTTGTTTCCACGCATACCCCGGTTTTGTATAGCTGAGCAGGTATTCGGACACACCCCGGACTATAGGATCCGGGGGCTGAAGCGAAAAGGTCCTCCATGACAAATGATTTTAATCCGGCTAGGGGCTAATCACGCCCATTAAATTACACAGTTATTTGGACTGATCACATTCCTCTTCTATACCGTCCAACAGGCTATCTAGCTTACAATCCTATTGAGAATACTTAGCGGCTAACGCTACCTGGTCATACACCAGACTAACGGGAATTTCTTGCCCATCGGGCCCCGCCGGTCCCACTTCGGCCATATGGTTCGGGTCCAGCTTGGTGTAGCGTGTCTTCACCATTGCCCAGGCTTCTCTTGCTCCTTGATGGCATGCTGATATCTTCCATAGACGGAAGCGCCGCCGGGCCCCTTGAAGCAGGTCCACAAGTTCCCCCATGCCATTAGGCAGTAGGCTTGATGGCCACAAAGCCCGAGCAACACCTGCATCACCGCCGAGCTCGCCGTGCGATCAAAAGATCTTGCAAGAAATCATTTGCAGATGAGGGCATCTCCTCCTCGTATGACCCGTTAACATTCCTGCAAGCAAAATTCTTTCAATATACTTCCCCGCCGAACTGTACAATAGTTCGTCTAGGCACTTACCGTAAATGCTGCGTCGAAGCCTCTTGTTCTCCTTCATGGAGTTCGCTAGCTGAGCGCGGAGATCTCTTAACTCCACGTCCAGCTGGACTTTGGCATCTTGAAGATCGTTCTTCTCCCGCCTAACTCGCGTAAGAATGCGCTCACTAGCCTCTATTTGCTTTTTGAGATGCGATGCATCCTCTCCTACGCCCTCCGGATTTACCCCGGGATTGTCTGCAGAATTTTCGGTTAGACTTGTCATATTATCCAATTACTAACTGGTGCATCTTCGCACAATTGTGATAATTGTTACCAGATGAGGGCCTTTGTGGTTCCTCTAACTTGGAAACTGCGGCCCTCAGTTCGGCCTTGCAGTCCTCCAGCTCCTGAAACAATTGCTCGTTCTTCTCTACATGGACCTGTACAAAAATTGATCCTTAAAACTGTTGTTTCAACCGTTTCAAGTCTCAGGGGCTACTGCTATACATACTTATCACAATTCCTCACCCGTATGTCTTTGGTATACTGGTTTGTCGCTTGGGCAAGCCCGCCCCGAGCAGCTTGGACGTACGCGTCCGCCGAATTGAAGGCATTAAACGCCTCTTTGGAAAAGATGTTGTTCCGAAGTACGGCACGTCGGCTCCTGTGATTCATGGCGCTCTCTACTTCGGAATTCGTGGTTGAGAGCAGGTCCGCACTCTCTGTCGAAGAGCAATGCGGCGCTGGCCCTGTGTCCGCCTCCGCCCCTGAAGCCGGTTCCGCAATCCGGCTGGTGGAGGCGTGATTGGTAGGGTCTCTGGATATAGTCCGGCTATTCTTCTTCCTGCCAGACACGAAGGGCGCTGTCATATTTTAAATTCTATAATTACAGGACAGGTTATTGTTTTACCTCTCAGAGCGGTGTGTCAACCTCACCGCCTTCCTCTTGAGCCTGCCCGATCTGGACGCCTGCGTGGTTGACGAGTCCCTAGGGGCTCGGCCCCTCGCTCCGGCCGTCGTTTCTGCAAATAGAACGACGCCTCAAGGGTAAATTATAGCACCTGGGGGGAGTCCTCTTCGAAGGATAGGGCTTTCTAGTTCAGCTTACACATGAAGAGGGGAGCAGTCCAGGGTAGTCGGCCGTAATGGCCACTAGGGTGCCATCCCAGCTACTTTGATAAAATACCCCGTTGACAAGCTCCACAGTGATATCCGGATCCACTTTAAGTCCCGGATCTAGGGCCCTTCCAGGGTCCTCTGGTTGCGGGGAGGGGCTAAAGATTCCTTCTACGGCCCTCCTTAATTCATGCCCAGAAGCATTGATGCAAGTAATCTTAGCAGAAGAACGCTAGAGGAAAGCAGGGAAAAAGAATGGCAACTTACCCACGCTGGGGGGTTGTACATGGAGAATCCTTCCCGCGTTTGTATGCGAAGGAATTCCTCCTCTTCCCTTTTGTACAGGTCGGACAATATCCTTGCCAGAGCGGCAGCGGAGTCCGGGCCTTTACGACCGCAACGAGAGGCGTCGTCTTCCCCGTTGAAATGCCACATGGGCTTCCCCCGATATTGGAGCGGTTGCACTCCCCGTCTTATGCATATCGCCATAACCTCAACTATCGTCAGTCCGGATTTGGCTAGTAACTTTATCCTGTCCATCAGGAGGAATATTTCCCTCGTGTCCTCTTATTGAGGGCCCCGGGGGCGCCAGCTTAGGCGTGCCCTCGGGGCGTTCTTGAACTTCGGAGACCTGTCCGGACTGGATCCGGAAGGGGACGTCGTTTATATAAAACCACTCAAGGCCGGTTTTGGTGCCTTCTTAGGGGTGCCGGATAGGTATCCGGTCTCGGCAATGAGCGATACTTCGGCCCCGCCCACTTGACATAGGGACTCCCCCTGGGTGCGGGGGACGAGGCAGAACAGCTTCCGCCATAATCCAAAGTGTGGTTTGCAGCCTAGAAACAGCTCGCACAGGGGAACGTACCCCGCTATGTGCATAATAGAGCCAGGGGTAAGATCGTGTAACTGGAGGCCATAGAACTCCAGGAGCCCGCGAAGAAACGGATGGATAGGGAACCCAATGCCCCTCAGCAGATGAGGGATCAGACATATACGCTTCTCCGGAGATGGGTTAGGAGATTCCTCAGCCTGGTCTCCTCCGTCATAAGTGGCTATTCCAGCTCGGACGGAGACCATGAACGCCGATGGGAGAAACCCTTGGGTTTGTAACTTTGTCAAGCGGCTATGAGGAACTGAACACTCTCCCCAATCCCCCGACCTGGAACGAGAAGGGCAAGCAGAAGAGTTGCGACGGCCGGCCATGTTGGAATGGCTTTTTGCGAAGCGCTCTGTTGGATGCTGGCTCTGGGAGGAAGAGTGAGGTTTGGATCTGAGAATCCCCATCCCTTCAAATAGACGGTTCGCCCGGAGGATCGAGGGTGGCAAATGCAAAAATGCCTCGACTCCTCGCATTTCGCTCGACACGTGGAGATGGTCATTACTGAGGCACCGAAGCCGAGGAGAACAACATTGATTGGAGGCCGGACACTATTTGCCGTAACAAGCACTTTGGAGTATTCGGAGAAGGAACCCGCCCTGCAATGCCGAAGACAAGACTGCGCGCCGAACTCATCGTCATTGAAGCCTGGTTCAGGGGCTACTGAGGGAGTCCTGGATTAGGGGGTATCCGGACAGCCGGATCAGGTACAACGTCCGGACTATTGAAGCGTGAAGATACAAGACTCAAGACTTCAGCCCGTGTCCGGATGGGACTTTCCTTGGCGTGGAAGGCAAGCTTGGCGATTCGGATATTATATTTCCTTCCTTGTAACCGACTCCATGTAAACCCTAGCCCCCTTCGGTGCCTATATAAACCAGAGAGGTTGGTCCTTAGAAGGCCGATCACAATTACATTCATACCATCATAGGCTAGCTCTTAGGGTTTAGCCTCTACGATCTCGTGGTAGATCTACTCTTGTACTACCATATCATCAATATTAATCAAGCAGGAAGTAGGGTTTTACCTCCATAGAGAGGGCCCGAACCTGGGTAAACACCTGTGTCCCTTACTTCTTGTTACCATCAGCCTTTACGCACAGATCGGGACCCTCTACCCGAGATCCGCCGATTTTCACACCGACAGAGAGGCTGACAGCTGGGTCCACAGCCGCAGCAAGGAAGTGCCTCCTTATTACGTGCAAAATAATTATTCCTCCACCTAACAGCAGGGACCCACCAGATGGGCCACCGTATTTCACGAAAAAATGTTTCCCCCTTACTGCTGGGACCCACCAGCTACATCTTCGCACGCAAGGAAGTGCGTCTGGGCAAAAAAATGATTCTCCCCCTGATTGCTGGGACCCATCAGCTACATCTTCGCACGCAAGGAAGTGCATGCGTAGCGTCGTCATTCTGGTCGCGAACGTGTACGTACATACTGGTCGATGTAGAGGCACGCACATGTCGTAGTAGAGGCGTGCACGTAGCATGTACACGTACGTCGTCTGGCGCCGCAGTAAGAAAGAAAATACAGCCACTTATGTACATACGGGCAGGGTCTCGAACGCCTACTCGCGCATACGTACGGCCAGGGCTCGTGTACATGGCTGGGTCAGAACGGATAAACTGCGTCGTCGTCGTGTTCATGGGGAGCTAACCGGCTGGGTCGGAACAAAATGCGTCGTCGTGTTCATCGAGAGGGCTTGGACGGAACAGTCGATGGAAATGAGGCCTGGCGTACCGCAGAACGGAGGAAACGGCCTTGTGTTTGACCGGCCACGTTCGAAACGGGATCCTGTTCATCGGGAGGGGTTTGGCGTACTGCAAAACGGAGGAAACGGACCTCCTACGGTCGAAACGGGGTCTTGTTGATCGGGAGGGGTGTGGCGTACCGCAAAATGGAGGAAACGGACTTGTGTTGGAGCGCTACGGTGAAACAGGGGTCCTGTTCATCGGGAGCGGTGTGGCGTATCGCAAAACGGGGCTCCACGGGATACTGTTCATCTCCACCGTCGACCTCCTCCAGCCTCCACGGGATAATCGCTCATCCACCGTCGACCTCCTCCAGCCTCCATGGCCGTTCATCCACGGACTCCTGTTCATCCAGCCTCCACCGCGCTACTCCACTGCCATCGCTCAACCAGCCCTCTCCATGGGGTCCTGTTCAACCACCCCTCCACGGGCTACTGTTCATCCAGCCCTCCACCGTCTACTGTTCATCCTGCCCTCCACGGGGTGGTCCTGTTCATCCTGCCCTCCATGGGGTCCTGTTCATCCAGCCCCAACCGGCTCGATCGATCGGGGTCATGTTCATCCAGAGGCAACACCACGGGGTCCTGTTCATCCACCCCACCGGAACTGCTCATCCAAACCCCCCAACGCTCCTTTGTTCATCCGGAGGCATCATCGATCGGCTTGATTAGCAGCGATGGCGAAGGAATCACTCGATCGAGTTCGATTAACGACCATCGATCGGTCGCTCGGGTTCAAGATGCAGCGTGGCGTAGTGCAATCGCCGGGTTCGATTAGAGCCCAACACCGCACCCACGCAGCGTGCGTGTCACGAGAGAACGCAGCATCGCCGCCCCGACCACCCACCGTAACCGGGTACACCCCGATATTTTCCTCGCCCTCGCTTCTATCACGGTTTTTTCCGTCATGGACGGCCCAAAGAATGTTATGCAGCTGCGTCTCCGGCCCGCCTAGGACAAAAATCCCATTTTCTGTCATGATTTTTTGTCATAGAAGTAGGAGCCCACCACATCTATGATGATACTGGTTTTTGCCACAATTATCGTCATAGAAGTGTCATAAGTATGACAGAAAAAATTCGTTCGGCCCAAAATGTCACGGATGTGTCTTTTTCTTGTAATGAAGGGTTAGGGAGTGGGAATGCAGGTCGTTGCCAACGTTGGAGAACCATGCGGCGGGGGGGGGGGGGGCGGAGGAGTGATGTATACCCCACACACGTCTATTCTTGTATATTATAGTTGGGCCTCCAAGTGCTTAGGATTGTAGAACAACACCGAATTTCTCTCAGGTCAATGATTTAGAAATTATCAATCCATGAGAGGTGTAGGATTAAAGATTGCATTTTTAAGCAACATTGCAATAAAATACAAATAGTTTCTTGTGCCCCTAACACACCTAATACATTTGTCAATTGAATAGTGATACGTCTCCAACGTATCTATAATCAAACAGAGTCCAAACGGAATGAAACCTTCGGGAACGTGATTTTTGGAACAAACGTGATCCAGAGGACTTGGAGTCCACGTCAAGAAATCAACCAGGAGATCATGAGGCAGGGGGGCGCGCCCTCCACCCTCATGGGGCCCATGTTGCTCCACCGACGTACTTCTTCCTCCTATATATACCTACGTACCCCCAAACTATTAGATACAGAGCCAAAAACCTAATTCCACCGCCGCAACCTTACATGCAGTGAGATCCCATCTTGGAGCCTTTTCATGCTCACGGAGGGGCATTGATCACGGAGGGCTTCTACATCAACATCATAGCCTCTCCGATGATGTGTGAGTAGTTTACCTCAGACCTTCGGGTACATAGTTATGAGCTAGATGGCTTCTTCTCTCTCTTTGGATCTCAATACAAAGTTCTCCACGATTCTCGTGGAGATCTATTCGATGTAATCTTCTTTTGCCGTGTGTTTGTTGAGACCGATGAATTGTGGGTTTATGATCAAGTTTATCTATGAACAATATTTGAATCTTCTCTGAATTCTTTTATGTATGATTGGTTATCTTTGCAAGTCTCTTCGAATTATCAGCCTCGTTTGGCCTACTAGATTGATCTTTCTTGCAATGGGAGAAGTGCTTAGCTTTGGGTTCAATCTTGCGGTGTCCTTTCCTAGTGATGTTAGGGGCAGCAAGGCACGTATTGTATTGTTGCCATCGAGGATAACAAGATGGGGTTTATTTCATATTGCATGAGTTTATCCCTCTACATCATGTCATCTTGCTTAAAGCGTTACTCTGTTCTTATGAACTTAATACTCTAGATGCATGCTTTGGATAGCGGTCGATGTGTGGAGTAATAGTAGTAGATGCAGGCAGGAGTCGGTCTACTTGTCACGGACGTGATGCCTATATACATGATCATACCTAGATATTCTCATAACTATGCTCAATTCTATCAATTGCTCAACAGTAATTTGTTCACCCACCATAATAATTATGCTCTTGAGAGAAGCCACTAGTGAAACCTATGGCCCCCGGGTCTATTTTCCATCATATTAATCTTCCAACACTTAGTTATTTCTTTTGCCTTTTATTTTACTTTGCATCTTTATTTCTCTTTATCATAAAAATACCAAAAATATTATCTTATCATATCTATCATATCTCACTCTCGTAAGTGGCCGTTAAGGGATTGACAACCCCATTATCGCGTTGGTTGCAAGGTTCTTATTTGTTTGTGTTGGTGCGAGGGACTCATGCGTGATCTCCTACTGGATTTATATCTTGGTTCTAAAAAACTGAGGGAAATACTTATGCTACTTTACTGCATCACCCTTTCCTCTTCAAGGGAAAACCAACGCAGTGCTCAAGAGGTAGCAAGAAGGATTTCTGGCGCTGTTGCCGGGGAGATTCGCGCCAAGTCAAGTCAAGTCACGACATACCAAGTACCCATCACAAACTCTTATCCCTCGCATTACATTATTTGCCATTTGCCTCTCGTTTTCCTCTCCCCCACTTCACCCTTGTCGTTTTATTCTCCCTCTCTTTTCCGTTCGCCTCTTTTCCGCTTGTTTCGTCGTTATGGCTAGTCCTTTATCCACTCCTTTATCTATCGAGAATGAAGTTCTTAATTTTAAACAATGGGAGGGAGAAAATCTAAAAGATGCTTGGTATATAATCTGCAATGCTCAAAATAGATCTACCCGAAAGCAATGTACTACCATTCTTCTTCGCAATTTTTATGTAGGCATCACTCATTGGTATAGATATATCCTTGATACCATTACCGGAGGGAATTTCTTGGGTAGCCATACTTTTGATTCTTATAATGCTATTATAGATTTATTTGGCTCACCACCTCTTTTGGTTAATGGAACTATGTTAACTTTGGAACATGTGATGCAAAGGCTTGAAATTATTGAAAATAAAGTTGTCACTACGGAATTGATTGAGAATTTGGATAAAAATATCCATCATAAAATTACTCAATATGGATCTAAGGTAGGAGTCACTTTGAAAAAATTTAAAGAAAAGGAACCCATAGTTAATGAAAGAATAATTCAAGATTCTACTAGAATCGATAAACTTGAAGGTATCATTACCAACTTGGGGACCGCCTTTTCTTCCGTAAAGAACACTTCCAATCCTCCTACCAAAATTGCCAAGCTTATGTATGTTCCTAAAAATAAGGGTGAATCCTCTAGTAAGGAAGCTGCAGATCTCAAATCAGTAAGTGTTCATCCCAATCATTTTGCTATCATTAAGGAACCATTTGCTACAAATGATTTTTTTCAATTTCGTGCCTAGGAGTTTGATAATTAATAGAAAGAAAGAAACTCCTAAGGGTTATAGGTGTCTTATTGAAGAATTGCCTACCAAAGATGGCAATACCTAGATCTATCCTTGCTTTTATGCCTAGCTAGGGGCGTTAAACGATAGCACTTGTTGGGAGGCAACCCAATTTTGTTTTTAGTTTTTTTTGCTTTTTATTCTGTTTAGGAATAAATATTTGATCTAGCCTCTGGTTATATTTCTTTTTATGTTTTAATTAGTGTTTGTGCCAAGTTAAACCTATAGGATCTTCTTGATGATAGTTATTTGATCTTGCTGAAAATTCCAGAAACTTTCTGTTCACAAAAACAATTGTTAGAAATTATCAGAACGATATATGATATTGATTCCAATTGCAGCAGATGAATAAACAAATTTTTTAGGTCTTCCTTTTTTTTCTGAATTTTTAGAGTTCCAGAAGTTTGCGTTAGTTACAGATTACTACAGGCTGTTCTGTTTTTGATAGATTCTGTTTTTCGTGTGTTGTTTTCTTATTTTGATGAATCTATGGATAATAAAATAGTTTATAAACCATAGAGAAGTTGGAATACAGTAGGTTTAACACCAATATAAATAAATAATGAGTTCATTACAGTACCTTGAAATGGTGTTTTGTTTTCTTTCGCTAACAGAGCTCACGAGATTTTTCTGCTAAGTTTTGTGTTGTGAAGTTTTCAAGTTTTGGGTAAAAGATTTGATGGATTATGGAACAAGGAGTGGAAAGAGCCTAAGATTGAGGATGCCCATGGCACCCCAAGATAATCTAAGGACACCAAAAAGCCAAAGCTTGGGGATGCCCCGGAAGGCATCCCCTCTTTCGTCTACTTCCATCGGTAACTTTACTTGGAGCTATATTTTTATTCACCACATGATATGAGTTTTGCTTGGAGCGTCTTGTATTATTGGAGTCTTTATTTGTTAGTTCGCCACAATCATCCTTGCTGTACACACCTTTTGAGAGAGACACACATGATTCGGAATTTATTAGAATACTCTATGTGCTTCACTTATATCTTTTGAGCTATATAGTTTTTGCTCTAGTGCTTCACTTATACCTTTTAGAGCACGGTGGTGGATTTGTTTTATAGAAACTATTGTTATCTCATGCTTCACTTATATTATTTTGAGAGTCCTACAAAACGCATGGTAATTTTCTTAAATTGAGAAATTAGTCCTAAAGTAATAGGCATCCAAGATTAGTAAAAATTATCTTATGAGTGTGTTGAATACTATGAGAAGTTTGATGCTTGATAATTGTCTTGAGATATGAAGATGGTGATATTAGAGTCATGCTAGTTGAGTAGTTGTGGATTTGAGGAATGCTTGTGTTAAAGTTTGTGATTCCCGTAGCATGCACGTATGGTGAACCGTTATGTGATGAAGTCGGAGCATGATTTATTTATTGATTGTCTTCCTTATGAGTGGCGGTCGGGGATGAGCGATGGTCTTTTCCTACCAATCTATCCCCCTACGAGCATGCGCGTAATAATTTGCTTTGATAACTTGTAGATTTTTGCAATAAATATATGAGTTCTTCATGACTAATGTTGAGTCCATGGATTATACGCACTCTCTTCCTTCCACCATTGCAAGCCTCTCTAATACCGCACACTTTTTGCCGGTATCATAAACCCACCATATACTTTCCTCAAAACAGCCACCATACCTACCTATCATGGCATTTCCATAGCCATTCCGAGATATATTGCCATGCAACTTACCACTGTTCCGTTTACTATGACACGCTCCATCATTGTCATATTGCTTTGCATGATCATGTAGTTGACATCGTATTTGTGGCAAAGCCACCATTCATAATTCTCATACATGTCACTCTTGATTCATTGCATATCCTGCACATCACCGGAGGCATTCACATAGAGTCATATTTTGTTCTAAGTATTGAGTTGTAACTGTTGAGTTGTAAGTAAATAAAAGTGCGATGATCATCATTTTTAGAGCATTGTCCCAAGTGAGGAAAGGATGACGGAGAATATGATTCCCCCACAAGTCGGGATGAGACTCCGGAGGAAAAATAAAAAAAAGGAGAAAAAAGAGGCCATAAAAGAGAGAAAAGGCCCAAATAAAAAATGAGAGAAAAAGAGAGAAGGGACAATGCTACTATCCTTTTACCACACTTGTGCTTCAAAATAGCACCATGATCTTCATGATAGAGAGTCTCCTATGATATCACTTTCATATACTAGTGGGAATTTTTTATTATAGACCTTGGCTTGTATATTCCAATGATGGGCTTCCTCAAAATGCCCTAGGTCTTCGTGAGCAAGCGAGTTGGATGCACACCCACTTAGTTTCTTTTGTTGAGCTTTCATATACTTATAGCTCTAAGTGCATCCGTTGCATGGCAATCCCTACTCACTCACATTGATATCTATTAATGGGCATCTCCATAGCCCGTTGATACGCCTAGTTGATGTGAGACTATCTTCTCCCTTTTTTGTCATCTCCACAACCACCATTCTATTCCACATATAGTGCTATATCCATGGCTCACGCTCATGTATTGCGTGAAGATTGAAAAACTTTGAGAACACCAAAAGTATGAAACAATTGCTCGGCTTGTCATCGGGGTTGTGCATGATTTAAATATTTTGTGTGGTGAAGATAGAGCATAGCCAGACTATATGATTTTGTAGGGATAACTTTCTTTGGCCATGTTATTTTGAGAAGACATAATTTCTTAGTTAGTATGCTTGAAGTATTATTATTTTTATGTTAATATTAAACTTTTGTCTTGAATTTTTCGGATCTGAATATTCATACCACAATTAAAAGAATTACATTGAAAATTATGCTAAGTAGCATTCCACATCAAAAATTCTGTTTTTATCATTTACCTACTCGAGGACGAGAAGGAATTAAGCTTGGAGATGCTTGATACGTCTCCAACGTATCTATAATTTGTTATTGTTCCATGCTATATTATATTCTGTTTTGGGTGTTAATGGGCTTTATTATACACTTTTATATTATTTTTGGGACTAACCTATTAACTGGAGGCCCAGCCCAAATTGCTGATTTTTTGCCTATTTCAGTGTTTCATAGAAAAAGAATATCAAACGGAGTCCAAACGGAATGAAACTTTCGGGAACGTGATTTTTGGAACAAACGTGATCCAGAGGACTTGGAGTCCAAGTCATTAAATCAACCAGGAGAGCATGAGGCAGGGGGTGATATGTCTCCATAGTATCTATAATTTTTGATTGTTCCATGCCAACATTATACAACTTCCATATACTTTTGGCAACTTTTTATACTATTTTTGGGACTAACATATTGATCCGAAGGCCCGGTGCCTTCACATGCATTGCATGTTTTATGTTTTGCAGAAACCCCATATCAAACGGAATCCAAATGGGATAAAAACGGACGGAGAATATTTTTGGAATATTTGGAAAATTCCGGAAGAAGAATCAACGCGAGACGGTGCCCGAGGTGGCCACGAGGCAAGGGGCATGCTATATATTATTTCCCTATGATGTATGGCTATCCTATGATGTTTGAGTAGATCCGTTTTGTCCTATGGGTTATTTGATGATCAAGATTGGTTTGAGTTGCATGTTTTATTATTGGTGTTGTCGTATGGTGCTCTCCGTGTCGCATAGCGTGAGGGATCCCCGCTGTAGGGTTTGCAATATGTTCATGATTTGCTTATGGTGGGTGGCGTGAGTGATGAAGCACAGACCGAGTAAGTAGGTTGTTTGCGTATGGGATAAAGGGACTTGATACTTTAATGCTATGGTTGGGTTTTACCTTAATGATCTTTAGTAGTTGCGGATGCTTGCTAGAGTTCCAATCATAAGTGCATATGATCCAAGTAGAGAAAGTATGTTAGCTTATGCCTCTCCCTCAAATAAAATTGCAATAATGATTACCGGTCTAGTTATCGATTGCCTAGGGACAATTAACTTTCTCGTAACAAAAAGCTCTCTACTAAAACTAATTTAGTTGTGTCTTTATCTAAACAGCCCCTAGTTTGTACGCGCTCTTTATTATCTTGCAAACCTATCCAACACTACCTACAAAGTACTTCTAGTTTCATACTTGTTCTAGGTAAAGCGAACGTCAAGCGTGCGTAGAGTTGTATCGGTGGTCGATAGAACTTGAGGGAATATTTGTTCTACCTTTAGCTCCTCGTTGGGTTCGACACTCTTACTTATCGAAAGAGGCTACAATTGATCTCCTATACTTGTGGGTTATCTAGACCTTTTTCTGGCGCCGTTGCCGGGGAGTTATAGCGTGGGGTGAATATTCTTGTGTGTGCTTGTTTGCTTTATCACTAAGTAATTTTTATTTGCTGTTCTTAGTTGTTCTTTATCTTTTGCTATGGATATGGAACACGAAATACCAAAAAATTAGGTGTACTTGCTACTCATGGAGATGAGGAACCTCCTAAAACCCTCAATGCTCGTTATGTGACAGATATTATGTACTACTTTGATAATCCAGAGAAAACCCCATTCAATTTGGTATCGGGAGTAACGTTGGATCAACGTGAATACTTTAGGGATTATCGCTTGACACAAAAAGGGAAACTATTATGGGATCAAATTTATATATTGAAGTGGTATGCTCGGCAAGTATGCTTGAGTTATGATTATACTTGTTGCTCTAGGATGAAGGCTCCACACCTTCCCTTTTCATGCAAATTTAATGATAATAAAACCTTAGCTCCTTATGCTAATGGTATATATGATTACTATGATGTGGAACAAATAGAAGAATTTGTTGCTTTTATGGGTGCTTATGAAATTGAATCTATGTTTAAAGAGTTTGAAGATTTTGATGATGCTGTTTATAGACCTGAAAATTTAGCTATCCTCAAATATTTCTATGAGAATTATGAATACAATTCCGATATTAATGCACTTATTGAGAAAGTATCCGCTGTCCAAGAAGAGACTAATATTTTGCAGGAATCTATGGAAGAAGAAGTTGATGAAACTGTGAGCTCATTGGATGAAAAAGATGAGGAGGAGAGCGAAGAAAAAAAAGGAGGAAGAGCGGATTGATCACCCGTGCCCACCTTCTAATGAGAGTAACCCTCCAACTCATACATTGTTTAATTTCCCTTCGTGCTTACTGAAGGATGATTGCTATGATGACTATTATGATCCCGTTGATTCTTTTGAAATATCCCTTTTTGATGATGCTTGCTATGCTTGTGGCCAAGATGCCAATATGAATTATGCTTATGGAGAAGAACTTGCTATAGTTCCTTATGTTAAACATGAAATTGTTGCTATTGCACCCACGCATGATAGTCCTATTATCTTTTTGAATTCTCCAAACTACACTATATCGGAGAAGTTTGCACTTATCAAGGATTATATTGATGGGCTTCTCTTTACCGTTGCACATGATGATTTTCATAGATGTAATATGCATGTGCTTGCTGCTCCTACTTGCAATTATTCTGATAGAGGAACTATATCTCCACCTCTCTATGTTTCCAACACGATAAAATTGCAAGAAACTGTTTATACTATGCATTGGCCTTTACTTTGTGTGCATGAATTGTTCTTTTATGACATGCCGATGCATAGGGAGAGAGTTAGACTTCGTAATTGCTTGATATATGTTACTTTGTTCTCACTACTAAATTACAAATCATTGCTAATTAAAATTGGCTTCGATATACCTTGGGATCCGGGTGGATTCACTACTTGAGCACTATATGCCTAGTTTAATGGCTTTAAAGAAAGCGCTGCCAGGGAGACAACCCGGAAGTTTTAGAGAGTCATTTATTTCTGTTGAGTGCTTTCATATAGTTTAAAAACAACAAAAATAAAGAGGGGAACCCAAAGCTTTTTCAAAAAGAAAAGCAAAAGTGAGAAAGACAAGCATTGTTGAAGTGGGAGCTAGCCTTGAACCTTGTTCATGCTCACGGAAACTTTGTGAATCTTGATTACAGAAACTTTTAACCAAAAATAATTATCCCCTTGTACAATTCGATTGTATTATAAAAATAATGTGCCAAGGTTTTGTTGGAAATATGCTCTAGAGGCAATAATAAATTAGTTATTATTATATTTCCTTGTTCATGATAATCGTTTATTATCCATGCTATAATTGTATTGATAGGAAACTCAGATACATGTGTGGGTACATAGACAACACCATGTCCCTAGTAAGCCTCTAGTTGACTAGCTCATTGATCAATAGATGGTTATGGTTTCACGACCATGGACATTGGATGTCGTTGATAACGGGATCACATCATTAGGAGAATGATGTGATGGACAAGACCCAATCCTAAGCCTAGCACAAAGATCGTGTAGTTCGTATGCTCAAGCTTTTCTAATGTCAAGTATCATTTCCTTAGACCATGAGATTGTGCAACTCCCGGATACCGTAGGAATGCTTTGGGTGTACCAAACGTCACAACGTAACTGGGTGGCTATAAAGGTGCACTACGGGTATCTCCGAAAGTGTCTGTTGGGTTGGCACGAATCGAGACTGGGATTTGTCACTCCGTGTGATGGAGAGGTATCTCTGGGCCCACTCGGTAGGACATCATCATAATGTGCACAATGTGACCAAGGGGTTGATCACGGGATGATGTGTTACAGAACGAGTAAAGAGACTTGACGGTAACGAGATTGAACAAGGTATTGGGATACCGACGATCGAATCTCGGGCAAGTACTATACCTGTTGGGGATATAACTACTGAGTGTAAACCGCCCTGAAGGGGCCGGGTTACCCTCATCTATGATCAGGGCCCACGGAGGAGGCCCAAAGCCCAGAGGCGGATTAGGATCCATTCATGTAAACCGCCTTAGTCTTATAACTTGAGCTGTAAGATAAGAGAGAAGAGACCAAGCCGGAGACTTGTATGAGCCGGATCGGGACTCTGTAGACCGGCCGGGCGTCAACCCGTGTATATAAGGGGACGACCCGGCGGCGAGTTAAGGACAGAGAATTCGAGGCTGAGGCGAAGCTATTGCTCCCTAGGCGCCAAATCACATCAATCCCATCACAACTAGACGTAGGCTTTTACCTTCATCGAAGGGGCCGAACTAGTATAACTCCCGTGTCTTTGTGTCCGCTTAACCCCTCTAGGTTAACCCGTCACGATGGCCCTGCGACTAAGTCCTTTCATGAGGACATCTGCCGTGACAATTCCACGACGGTTGGCGCCCACCGCGGGCTATCGCATCGATGGTTTGATGATCTTAGAGGGCAAGTTCAAGGACTCGAAGGCTATGCTGTGGGCCGGATGACTAATAGTCGTCGCGGCAAGCTCTACATCGACGATGCGGATCGGGGCCCCGAGGCCGGCTCGGTTGAGTACGGATACCGGGTCCCCTTCGCGCATACACGTGTTCATCGGCAAGATCGGCGAGCCAGGGCCTGGGCCGACATCTGCACCGACCTCGCCGAGACGGCTCGTGGCGAAGAAGAGTCCTGCCTCGCTAAACCGGTGGTCGAGGCGTGCTTCGTGGGAGTCGTCCACGGAGACTACGAGGACGAATCAGCATCTAGCGGCGAAACCGTTGTCTACTCACGCAACGAAGTCGTCACCGGAGAAACCGAGTCTCTGTATCACCGCAAGATGGCCAGATCGGGGCTGTTCCGACGGTGAGAGTATTCCGACCCTTTGATCTACCCAACCGGGTTGGAATCTTCATGGCGGTACGCATGCGGCGCTTCACTCTTCGACCGGGCGCCCTGGTCGCCGGTTCAACAGCGGTGATGGCAGCCGGGAAGGAGGCCCCTGTCGCCCGCCGCTCAAGTTTTATCGTAGCTTTTCGACGCATTGGCTGTGCTCATGGCAGAGGCTAATCCGCCGGATCGTGACCTGCACAATGCGGAGATTGCAAAGGTGAGGAACAGATCACTAAAGCTAAAGCGGACCTGGCAGCCGCGGACGTGAGGATGGCGGCGAACGGGCCGCTTTGGATGCGCAGCTTATAGGCTCATGCTTTGGATCGTGAGCGCGCCACATGAAGTCATGAAAAGGAAGTACAGATCCCGTTTACCTTCGGTTTTCAAGGGAAGAGAGCTTTTCAATACCCCAGGGCAGGGACCCGATCCGCCGCCGGTGGTAAACCGCCGGAAGCACTGGGACGGCCGCGCCGTTCAGCCCGTGTGATAGATCTGCCGCCATCATACCGGCGTTCTGCATCAGTGCGAACACCTCCGGTCACTACTCCAACCCGATGGATAACCTTGTTGCGGCTGCGGCACGGCTGGAGGCGATTCCAATTGAAGGTGATTCACCACAGCGGTAGAGACACGCCGGGTTAAGGAGCTCCTCAGACGGCCCCGCTCAACAGAAGCGTATTCATACAGCCGATCGGATCCACTCTACCCCCGCCTAAGCCGGAGCTATGGCCGGGCGCTACCGACGAACCGCCGTGTCAAGCAATGCGCAGCGTGGTCCGCCTCGCGGCAACAACCCGGCGGGTGGCTTCGAAGATGCTCAAGTGGTAGTGGACCGCGCCAGGGCACGTAGGGAGGCCGAGCACAAAGACAACTGAGGATCATCAGCTCGCGCGGTTCGTCAAACCATCTTCGAACCAGGGGTCACGCCTCGCTCTTTGGGGTGCGTTGCCTCGTCCCGCTTTTACGCAACGTGCGTTTGCCCAAGGACTTCAAAGGGCCACGCAAGGTGCCCAATTATACTGCCGATTTGGCTCCAGAAGCATGGATAGAAAGCTATGAGATGGCCATGGAGATGCTGGATGTGGATGAAGCTGCGTGTGCGAAGTACTTCACAATGATGTTGGAAGGTACGGCCCGGACTTGGTTGAAGAACTTGCCGCCCAACTCAATCAGTACATGGACCCAGTTGCGGACCCGGTTCATTCAAAATTTCAAAGACACCTGTAAGCAGCCCATGTCTGTGGTGGATTTAGCGGCCTATGTCCAGGCGGATGGAGAATCCACAACCCATTGGGTGCGCCGTGTTTCGGAAGTTTTACATTCTTCAGACCGGATCAACCCTGATTCCGCGATCTTAACCTTGGAAGCCAATTGCCGGTTTGAACCGTGGAAATTGAAGTCGGAGTCGCATGAAGCGTTTTGCAATGACATGGGCACTCTAATGGGCGTTTTGGTAAAGTATGCTGATTCCGATAGTACCAAGGATCCCGAGTCTGAGGATGACGAAGTGGGGAAGGGAAAACAGAACAGCAACTCCAGAGGCCAGCAGCATCATTCGGCAGGCAATGGAGGGAACAAGCGTAAAGCAAACGGTAACATGGGCTTTGTAGCCAACACCAACGTGTAGGACAAGGGTCAACGGCGCAAGGGTAAGCAATCAAACCGGGGCGGTCACAATCCGGATCGTCTGAATTACATATTGAATCAACCTTGTCCGAAGCATGGGACGAAGGAGGCACCGGCAAACCACCTTTGGAAGGATTGTTATATTATGCAGGAGTTCAAAAACTCTAACTCTTCCGGTATGATCAAGGGCCCGAGGCGGTTCAGTGGTCCGCCCGGTTACGGTGGAGGAAATTCGCCCGAGGTTCGTGGTAATCCGGGCGGGCAAGGCAATCGAGTAATCGTAACAATCGAGTAATCAGAACCAAGGGGTTACAATCAACAACAGCGATCGGGTTACCAAATTAACCCAAAACAGTTGAACGGTGGATGCGACCACGTCTTTACCACTAGCTTGGACAGACGAGACCGAAAACTTGAAGCGGGCGGTCGGTGTTGTTGAACCGGCTGCGCCGCATTACCTACGCTGGTCGAGCAACCTATCGTATGGAGCAAGAGGACCATCGTCCCGGGTTTACAATCCGGTCGATTAGCCCCAGTGGTGGCGCCTCGGGTAGGAGGATACAAGTTTACCAAGGTGCTTATGGATGGAGGGAGCAGCATCAACATCCTCGTACTCACGAGACCTTCCGGCGTATGGGGTTAACGGATAGGCATCTTAGGCCGCCCAAAGACAAAGTGTTTCACGGTGTGGTGCCCGGCAAGTCGGCATACCCGATCGGTAAGATAGCTCGAAGTGGCCTTTGGGGACGAACATGACTCGGATCGGAAACGTTGACGTTTGAGGTGGTGAAAATTCAAAGCCCTTACCACGCCCTCTTCGGGCGGCCGCTTATGCTAAGTTTATGGCACGGCCCTGTTATGTTTATTTGCAGCTGAAAATGCCGGGTCACAAAGGGACGATAACGGTTCATGGGAGCCGCCGAATCGCTTTGGAGTGCGAGGAAGGTGATGCGGCTTATGCAGAGTCGGTTTGTGCCACTGAAGAGCTAAAGTATTATAAAGACAATGTTGACCCGGCGGATATGACCCCTTTAAAGAAGCCAACTACAGAGCACAATCCGGATTTGAAGTTCAAATCGGTGGGCCGAGACGAAACTTGTTGATTTTGTGCCCGGCGATTCGTCCAAGCAGTTCACCATCGGTGCCAACTTGGATCCTGAATAGGAAAGCGCTCATCGAAGTTCATCCGTGAGAATCGGGACATTTTGCATGGAAGCCTTCCGACATGGCAGGTGTACCGAGGAACTCGCTGAGCACACTCTTAATGTTGACCCCAAAGTACAGACCGGTAAAGCGCTTTCTTCGCCGGTTTAATGAGGAAAGGCGCAAGGCCATTGGAGAGGAAGTTGCTAGGCTCTTAGCGGCAGGGTTTATCGTTGAAGTCTTTCATCCAGAGTGGCTTGCTAATCCGGTGTTGGTCCTTAAGAAGAATGGCACTTGGCGCATGTGTGTGGATTACACAGATCTTAACAAAGCTTGTCCATCAGATCCTTTCGCCCTCCCACGCATTGACCAGATTATTGTTGATTCGTCGGGTTGTGAGCGTTTGAGATTTTTGGATGCGTATTCCGGTTATCACCAGATTAAGATGGCGGTTAAGGACCAGGAGAAGACGGCGTTTATCACCCCTTTGGAGCCTTCTCGCTATGTATCTATGCCTTTTGGGCTCAAGAGCGCCAAGCAACTTATCGTCATATAAGACAGTAATTGCTTGCACGAACAGATCGGTCGTAACGTGCACGCTTATGTGGATGATATCGTGGTGAAGTCAAGGCAGAAGGAAATGTTGATTGAGGATTTAGAGGAAACTTTTGACAACTTGCTGGTGTACAAGATGATGCTCAACCCGGCCAAGTGCGTCTTTGGTGTTCCGGCAAGTTATTGGGCTTTCGTGTCCAACAGGGGGATCGAAGCTAATCCGGTAAAAATTACGGCTATCACCTCCTTGGCTAAGCCAAAGTGCATCAATGATGTCCAGCGTTTGGCAGGCTGGATTGCTGCGCTAAGCCGTTTTATCAGCCGCCTAGGCGAGAAGGCCAATCCTTTGTACCAGATGCTGAAGAAGACGGATCAGTTTGTCTGGAGTTCACCACCGATGAAGCATTGAGGATTTGAAGCGGCAGTTAGCCAACCCGCCGGTTCTCGCCGCTCCAATTGACAAAGAGCCGCCGCTGTTATATGTTGTCGCTAATGCCGTGGCAGTTAGCGTGGCCATCGTGGTGGAGCGGAAGGAGGCGGGGAAGGAGTATCCGTTCAACGGCGGTTTATTACATCAGCGAGGTCCTCATTGAGTCTAAGCAGAGATATCCACATTGGCGTAAGCTGGTATATGGGGTTTTTATGGCAAGCCGGAAGCTAAAGCAATATTTGTGGGCACCCCATCACGGTGGTCGATTCAGCTCCCTTGGGTGACATCATACGTAACCGGAGGCAATCGCCGGATTGCTAAGTGGGCTATAGAGTCAATGGGGCATACGGTTTAAGGTATGTGCCTTGACGGCAGTAAAATCTCGAGCACTTGTGGATTTCATTAATGATTGGACGGAGTTGCAAGCGCTGAAGAAAAGCCGGATCATACCTATTGGACCATCCACTTTGATGGGTCCAGCAATTGGAGGGCTCGGGGTCGGAGTCGTATTAACTTCCCCGCGAGGTGACAAGTTCTCACGTTCTCCGCTTAATGTTCCCTTGTACTAACAATGCAGCTGAGTATGAAGCTTTGCTCCATGGTCTCCGGATGGCTAAGGAAATGAATCTCAGCCGGTTAAATGCTTTGGTGACTCGGACTTGGTGGCCCAGCAAGTATCAGGTACTTGGGATTCCAAAGATCCACTCATGGCTGCATACCGTCGGGAGGTGGATGTTGTCGCAGGGCACTTTAAAGGATATCAGGTGGACCATGTGGATCGTCGAAGAAGAACGGCGGTGATGCTTTAAGCCGGCCGGGGCTCTCAATGTAAACCAGTCCCGCCAACGCCTTCCTTGATGTATCGCACAATCCGTCGCTTAAGCTTCCCGATGAAGTTGATTTGGCTATTCCTGATCCGGAGGCTCGGTTGGTGGCGGCCTTGCATGTCATTCCGGATTGGACGCTCCCTTATTTGGCATACATGAACCGGGCGAAGTTACGGAAGATGAGACGTTGGCCCAGCAGATAGTTCGGCGGTCTAAGTCTATGACCATTGTTAATGGCGAGTTGCATCATTGCAAAGGTGTCGTATGCGTTTCAGCGTTATGTGTCCCCTGAGGAGGGTTGTGAGATATTGCGAGAGATCCATGAAGGGGACTGTGGTCACCACGCCGGTTCAAAGTCCTTGGTGGCCAAAGCGTTCCGCCACGGTTTCTATTGGTTGACTGCCCATGCTGATGCAGAGGATCTGGTCCGACGATGTGATGGTTGCCAAAAGTTTTCCAGACATGCTCATGTACCGGCCCAAGAATTGAGGATGATTACAATTACTTGGCCGTTTGCGACTTGGGGGCTGGATATGGTCGGACCTTCCAAAAGGTCCAAGGACAAGAAGACCCACCTGTTGGTGGCGGTCGACAAATTTACAAAGTGGGTGGAGGCGAGCACATTAGCAAGTGTGATGCGCCACGGCGGTTCGATTCATCAAAAGGTGATTTTCGGTTTGGGTTTCCACACAAGATCATCACGGACAATGGCACCAATTTGTCCAAGGGAGTCATGAAGGCGTTTTGTGAACGAGAGCACATCCGCTTGACGCGTTTCTTCAAAGGCCCACCCGCAGTCCAATGGTCAAGTGGAACGAGCTAATCAGGAGATCTTGAAAGGTATCAAACCCCGGCTTATGGTCCCTTTAGAGAGGACGCCGGGTTGTTGGGTGGAAGAGCTTCCATCGGTGGTATGGAGCATCAACACTACCCCTAACAGATCTACTGGATACACACCGTTCTTTATGGTCTATGGAGCGGAGGCGGTCCCGCCAGCGATATCCGTCACGACTCACCTCGGGTGGCAGCTTATGTTGAGGCGGATAGCGAGGCTGCACCTGGCAGGACGCGTTAGATCGGCCCGGATGAAGAGCGAGATATGGCGGCTGCTCGTTCGGCGGTTTACCGGAGGATCTTCGTCGGTATCACGATCGGCGGGTTAAAACCAGAACCTTTCAGAAGGAGACTTGGTGCTTGGCTCATTCAAGACCGTAAAGATATGCACAAGCTATCCCCACCTTGGGAAGGGCCTTTTGTGGTCAGCAAGAATCTGCACAACGGGTCATACTATCTCGATTGATGTTCGAGAGCGAAAGGACTCACGCACGCCGAGGAGGAGACCAACAGCCGTGGAACATAGCTTATCTTGACCTTATTATACCGAGCCATCGGCTCCACTTATGTACATATTAAGACAATGTATATATTATGAATAAAAGCAATAAACCGGATCCTCGGCTAAAGCGGGTATCTGCTCATAAAAGTCCGGTTTGGGTACATGGAGATGTTGTCGTAAAGCAGCCTCCGGTTTAACCCTTGGTCTTGCTTTTCATAAGTTTTTGTCACTTGGGGCTTGGTCGTGTCCAACCAATGCAACACCTTTGACGGTAAAGCCACCAGATCACTTGGGGACATGGTCACGTCTGAACCAGTCACGCCTCTTGGTCGGCCTAAGGCCATAGAATCACTTGGGGGCTTGGTCGAACCCGAACCATTGCAATGCCACTTGATCGGCATAATGCCATGATTTCAGTTGGGGACATGGCTAACTTGAACCATCGCTACACCTTATAGGGAGCTTGGTCCTGTCCGACCATGGTAACACCATCTGATCAGGCTCAATAAAGCCTCTTCTTGCAAACGGTTTTTATCATTGCCTTTGCTTCCGTATGGTTTGCATACCAGTTATTTGACTTTTGTTTGCCTTCTTAATCCGGCGATTTTTTCCGGTTTGATTTTTTTTTCTGTTAAAATCCCATTATGGAGTAACAGGGGGCTTGTCATGACCCGACACGGTTTACACGGTAAACCGGTATTATACACACAGGAGTTGTTCTCCTTTGACGGTAATGATTTATACAACCTCCGCCCCAAGTTTGGCTAGGCTAACCGCATGCCCGACAATGGCAGGTATTTTTTGGTATCACAAAGTTTTGATCATATACCTCAATACTTTCTTATGTAAATATATAGGCGTCCCAAGCCGGCTAGAGATGCAAGCCGCCGTGGCGGTTTAAGAATTTGTGATTGCAGCAAAATACATTGAAGGTTTCAATACTTCAAACCAAAGTATCAGCACCGCCGCGCAAAAGTTACAGACGGAGGGTATAAAGGCATGTTCAAGAACAAAGTGCTAGCTATTCTATTACAAAGCCTTCCAAGGCCTAGTGGTTCGCATGACGTTATGGCCAGCAGCTTCTGATGCATCACCCGGCTCGACGGATTAAGCTTCCTCGCCGGGTTGACGTGAGGAAGAGGCGTTTGGCGTCGGTTCAACTTCTTCCTCTTCATCACCCAAAGCCGGAAGTCATTGGTAGACCCGGTCAATCCGGGTTAAGGCCTGAAAGACAGCCTCTTCACTTATAAGCTCAGCCGGATCAACATCAGGGGCATAAGTGTGCTTACTGGTTGGAGGAACAAGGCTCTGCACTTCTGGAATGACAAACTCCACCCGCTTGTTGTTTGCGTCATAAAAAGAGCGGTAAACCGCTAGGTTGGCTTCTGCCGCCGCTGACTTCGCCAATGACGCATCTCCTTTGTTACTCGTTCAGGCGTCATTATCAAAGGCTTCACCGTTCTCTTGAGCTGGGAAAACCCTTGGCTATATCACCGGATCAAGGTCTCGCTATCCACGCCTTGGCGCGAAGTCAAAGCCATGAGAGTGCCAGCCCGGCCGCGGACCGTTTCAACTCTTCAAGCTGCACGGAATCATGGACAGCCGGTCCGGTGTGTCTTTGATCAAGGACGGAGCTGTGTTGTCGCACGATGTGGCACATATGACTCGGCTGGGCGCCGTATACAGCTGCTCGATCAGGGTGTAAGCGGCCTTGAGCTTCTTCCGCACGTCAGAGCCCAGATGAGCAATACGCTTGCCTGCACCAGGTTCAGACAGCTCAAGTTAAAACGGCGGCAACATTAAAGCAGGTGTATTCAGTGCAAATTTTCTTACCAAAGATGGCAGAGGTCATGGCATGAACTTGGCGCTTTAGTCTGGTAAGCTCTTCGGTCACCGGTTTAAGAGCTGATTCAGCATCTTCGCCCGCTTTGTCAAACCGGCTTTCTCGGTGTCCCATTTGGCCCGCTTCGGACGTATATCCCTCCTTCACTGTTCCATAGTGGCCAAGGCAGTTCTCAATTCGTCCTTGGCCTTGGTGGTCTCGCTTGTTGAGTTTCCAAGTTGGCACGAAGGTCCTTGAGTTGCACGGTTTGCTGGTATATCTCATTCTGATAACAAAGGGAGCACGTTAGTTGTGTTATTATAAAGTCCCAAGCTCAATACAAGTATTCAACTTGGCACTTGGGGGCTAATGGCTAATTGATCACAGTTCGGTATGGGATACAGAAGTTAAGTCCCGGTTTAACTATGCTAAAGTTGAACCGACCCTTGGGGGCTACTACGCAGCAAAGGTACAAGACAGGCATAAATCCTTACCTCATAGCGGTCCTTCATGCGATTTACAATGGCTTCAAGGTCACGGCTTGTGTAGAGCCGGTTCGTAAAGCCGAGTGAAGTTCTTGGGCGGAGAAATTGTCATGTCGACAGATCTGTTTTCCCCTTATCTTTACTCATAGTGGCAGACTCTCCCTTGGCGCTGTGTTTTGCTAAAGCGACCGGTTGGCTAGGGGTGGTGTAGCTAGTGCCCGTCACAATAACATCATCATTTTTGGCCGGGCTGGCCGGATCGGCGGTCTTCTTTGGGCTTGGTGCCTTCATGCTCTGGCTCGGCGGTTCAATAGTTACGACCCGCTCTGTGGTCGGACTCGGTGGAGCAGGATGCGAGGTTTCCACTTGGGCCTCCGGTTCAATTTCTAGCGGATAAGCAATATCGTCTCGGTACAACTCGCCAGAGCTATTCTTAGCGACTTCAGGATTTTCGCCCTGTTGCTCTGGGGTCTTCTCCGGATCAGCATCTGCAGTAGGCTCAAGAGTTTTTGCTTTTTTACTCAAGCGAGCCTTGGTGCTGCAGTGTTCAGAATTAGAGTAAGATAAATCGACCAACGCAACTATACACCGAATTGGCGGGACAGAGGTATGATACTTACCCTGCAGCAACTTTAAGCGGAGGCAGTTGCGTGGTTGATGAACCGCCAGAGGAGTTGGAAGAGGCCTGATAATTCGGGTCAGATGGATTGAGAGGACATCGGAAGAAACCCTTTAAGGGATAACGTTTTTCAGGGGAACAAGTCACCTCTGGACGACGTTCCGGGTTGGTGTATCTGGTAAACCGGAGGAGAGAATCTGTTGACCACTGTGCCGGGTTGTACGGCGCTCTTCAAATTCTTGTGTCTTCAAATAAGCATAGGAATGAGATTTTTCACTTTCCGAACGGGCGACGAATTCTTTTAACCGCACGAGGTCGGGTCGGAAGAAAGAAGGATTACCTCAACATGGTCGGCATGGCTGGCTTCAAAGATCATCCCGGGAATTAAATTTGTCAAGAAGGAAGAATAAAAAGTGACAAACTATAAGTAAGAAGAAACACAAGGTGGAGAGCCGGTTCTGGCGGCTCCTCGTAAGGATATCAAGTTTTACCTCAGCTTCGATTCTTCATCTTCGGCGGATCGAAGACCCGTGGTTTTCTTGCCAGCCTTTTTGGTAGCCTTGGACTTTATCTGGCGGAGCTCGGGCAGTTTTGGTCCGCATCCAGTATGAGCTGTTAGCCTGCGAGGTAACAAGGATTAATGAATATCAACAAAGTATTAAAGGCCCGAAAAGCGGTGAGCAGAGCCTTACCGCAGGCGGTTGGTTGGCAACACAGAACGGAGCCAACCCGGTTAGGCTGCAGACGGAGATTGGTTCATCAAGCATCCTCTTTACAGTCTCTGTGACCTCAAGTTCAGTTATTGGTAATTCGTGACGTCTTTGAGGGTCTTTGAGGCTGCCAAAGATATTCGCAGCATCAATCCGGGCCGGCGGCTTAAGGGCGAGATGCCCCAAGAAACCCAAAGATCGCACAAGGTCCACACCGGTTAGTCCATTGGCCATTAGAGCCCGGAGTTTAATGATCCGAGGTGCAAAATTCTTCCGTTCATGGCGGTTAAGCGTGAAGGCAGCGGATGATTGTTGCCGAGCCGGTGAGGACGGTAACCGGCAAAGGATTCTCGTTAGCGGGAGCAGTGTTCCGGCAAGAGAACCAGGTTTGGTTCCAATCTTTTGGATGGCTGTGGTGTTTGGCGTGGGGAAAGTCCGCTTCCTTCCTCTTCTGGATTGAAACGCTGCCCAGCTCTGTGTTGGGACCATCAGAAAATTCCGTACGACGGTTCAAGTGAAAGAAATCCCGGAACAGCTCCACAGAGGGTTCTTCTTGAAGGTAGACTTCACAGAACACTTGAAAATTGCATATGTTTGACACGGAGTTGGGACCAATATCCTGTGGATGGAGTTGAAAACTGGCAAGGACATCCCGGAAGAATTTTGATCCGGTGGGCAGAATCCCGGTCTAAGTGCTGCACAAATACAATTACTTCTCCTTCTTGCGGAGTGGGAGGGCATTCGCCATCCGCACCGCCGATGGAGGACATTTTAAGCAGCCAAAGCGCCGGTGGTGACGAATCCGTTGAGTTCCGACACGGTGGCGTAAGACCGGACCAAATTGAACGCTGCGAATTGCGGGGCCATTCCAGAAGATCAAAACTGCGAAAGGGAAAACGGTTCACCGTTAAACGGTTCAGCACATTATACGATGTTAAACCGGCAATTGCAGCCAGATTTCCGATTCCGGTTTAGCGAGGACTAATGGAGTGACGGGTTAGTTATCAAAAGTTAAACCGCCAAAAGAGACAGACCTGAAAAATTTACTAAGTATGGACAGAAACAGGTTTCACACGCGAATGGAAGTGATTTAGATCTACCGAAGGTTCAGTGAAAGAAAATCTTTGCGACCTAGCAAGCCTCGTAGAGGGCAGGAATGTTCGTGCGTCCTAAACAAGAAGATCTGGGCAAAATAAAAGATGAACAAGGAGTAAAACTGATGGCGGGCGGCCGCAAGACAGATGTGTACTACGGCCGAATCATACGGCCATGGTAGGACAGGTATAAGGACACTACGATGAACACCTATGAACTACAGGAGGAACAGGACCTTCAGATGCGGATCTAGGGTTCAAGAGGAGCCTTTTAGTGGTGCGCCGAAAGCGGCGGAGGAGCGCTTAAAGAGCTTCTTGTCCAGTCGAGCGATGATGCAGCGGCCTGAGGCCGACGCGGCGGTCGAAGGTCGGCCGGCGGCGAGCTTCAGAGCCGTAACGTCGCGAGGAAGAAGAAGAGCGAAGAAGAAGAGAAAGGGCCTGCCGGTCTATTTATAAGGGACCGGGCAGTTAACAAAGCGCCGAGAATCGAGGAGTCAAAGCGGCGGACGCGCAGCGGTCGCCTCGATTTCCGGATAGCATTAAATGAAAAGGGAATCTTACTGTTTGGATTTCTTTATTAAAGCCGACGTCAAAGGCGCCTGTTGCGGTGGTCGGAGGATGACGCCACGCGGTTCAAGCAAATGGCGGTTTACGGAGATGTTGAAGATTCACATGAACCGGTTCAAGTCAATCTGGGCCTAATGTTGGGGATATAACTCTGAGTGTAAACCGCCTCAAGGGGCCGGGTTACCCTCATCTATGATCAGGGCCCACGGAGGAGGCCCAAAGCCCAGAGGCGGATTAGGATCCATTCATGTAAACCGCCTTAGTCTTATAACTTGACCTGTAAGATAAGAGAGAAGAGACCGAGCCGGAGACTTGTATGAGCCGGATCGGGACTCAGAGACCGGCCAAGGCCAACCCGTGTATATAAGGGGACGACCCGTGGCGAAGTTAAGGACAGAGAATTCGAGGTCGAGGCGGTTATTGCTCCCTAGGCGCCAAATCACATCAATCCCATCACAACTAGACGTAGGCTTTTACCTTCATCGAAGGGGCCGAACTAGTATAACTCCCGTGTCTTTGTGTCCGCTTTAACCCCTCCAGGTTAACCCGTACGATGGCCCTGCGACTAAGTCCTTTCATGAGGACATCTGCCGTGACAATTCCACGACAATACCGGTAGACAGAGGGAATTGAATACAGGATTGATTGAATCCTCGACATCATGGTTCATCCGATGAGATCATCGTGGAACATGTGGGAGCCAACATGGGTATCCAGATCCCGCTGTTGGTTATTGGCCGGAGAGTTGTCTCGGTCATGTCTACGTGTCTCCCGAACCCGTAGGGTCTACACACTTAAGGTTCGATGACGCTAGGGTTATAGGGAAGGTATGTACGCGGTTACCGAATGTTGTTCGGAGTCCCGGATGAGATCTCGAACATCACGAGGAGTTCCGGAATGGTCCGGAGGTGAAGATTGATATATTGGACGAAGGGTTTTGGAGTCCGGAAGTGTTCCGGAGGTACCGGGTGATGACCAAAGATGACCGAAAGGTGTTTGGGAGCCCGGCAAGTGTTGGGGGCTTCATGGGCCAAGGGAAGGGGCAAACCAGCCCACTAAGGGGTTGTCGCCCCTCACCTATTCCCACGTGACCAGGGGGTTTGGGGTGCCCCATCTAGGGTTCACACCTCCTGGCTTGGGGGCCAAGTCACCCAAGGGGGAGATCCCATCTGCCCTGGCCGCCGCCCCCCTAGGGGAAACCCTAGGGTGCCTCCCCTCCCCTTTGCCCCTATATATAGTGGAGGTGTTGGGGCTGCCTAACACACGAGTCTCTCTCTCCCAAGGTGCAGCCCTACCTCTCTCCCTCCTCGTCTCTCGTAGTGCTTGGCGAAGCCCTGCTGGAGTACCGTGCTCCTCCACCACCACCACGCCGTCGTGCTGCTGTTGGACGGAGTCTTCCCCAACCTCTCCCTCTCCCCTTGCTGGATCAAGGCATGGGAGACGTCACCGGGCTGCATGTCCGTTGAACGCGGAGGCGCCGTGATTCAGTGCTTAGATCGGAATCAACCGCGATCTGAATCACTACGAGTACGACTCCTTCATCCGCGTTCTTGCAATGCTTCCGCTTAGCGATCTACAAGGGTATGTAGATGCACTCCCTTTCCCTCGTTGCTAGATTACTCCATAGATTGATCTTGGTGATGCGTAGAAATTTTTGAATTTCTGCTACGTTCCCCAACAGTGGTATCAGAGCTAGGTCTATTGCGTAGATTATATGCACGAGTAGAACACAAAGTAGTTGTGGGCGTTGATTTTGTTCAATATGCTTACCGTTACTAGTCCAATCTTATTTCGACGGTATTGTGGGATGAAGCGGCCCGGACCGACCTTACACGTACACTTACGTGAGACAGTTCCACCGACCGACATGCACTTGTTGCATAAGGTGGCTAGCGGGTGCCGCCTCTCCCACTTTAGTCGGAACGGATTCGATGAAAAGGGTCCTTATGAAGGGTAAATAGCAATTGGCATATCACGTTGTGGTTTTGCGTAGGTAAGAAAGCGTTCTTGCTAGAAACCCATAGCAGCCACGTAAAACATGCAAACAACAATTAGAGGACGTCTAACTTGTTTTTGCAGGGTATGCTATGTGATGTGATATGGCCAAAAGATTGTGATGAATGATATGTGATGTATGAGATTGATCATGTTCTTGTAATAGGAATCACGACTTGCATGTCGATGAGTATGACAACCGGCAGGAGCCATAGGAGTTGTCTTAACTTATTGTATGACCTGCGTGTCATTGAACAACGCCATGTAATCACTTTAATTTATTGCTAAACCGTTAGCCATAGTGGTAGAAGTAATAGTTGGCGAGACAACTTCATGGAGACATGATGATGGAGATCATGGTGTCATGCCGGTGACGATGATGATCATGGAGCCCCGAAGATGGAGATCAAAAGGAGCAAAATGATATTGGCCATATCATGTCACTATTTGATTGCATGTGATGTTTATCATGTTTATGAATCTTATTTGCTTAGAACGACGGTAGTAAATAAGATGATCCCTCATTAAAATTTCAAGAAAGTGTTCCCCCTAATTGTGCACCGTTGCGAAAGTTCGTTGTTTTGAAGCACCACGTGATGATCGGGTGTGATAGATTCTAACATTCACATACAACGGGTGTAAGCCAGATTTACACACGCGAAACACTTAGGTTGACTTGACGAGCCTAGCATGTACAGAAATGGCCTCAGAACAGAAGAGACCGAAAGGTCGAGCATGAGTCGTATGGTAGATACGATCAACATGAAGATGTTCACCGATGATGACTAGTCCGTCTCACGTGATGATCGGACACGATCTAGTTGACTCAGATCATGTAATCACTTAGATGACTAGAGGGATGTCTATCTGAGTGGGAGTTCATTAGATGAACTTAATTATCCTGAACATAGTCAAAAGCCCTTTGCAAATTATATCATAGCTCGCGCTTTAGTTCTACTGTTTTAGATATGTTCCTAGAGAAAATATAGTTGAAAGTTGACAGTAGCAATTATGTGGATAGTAGAAGGCTTATGTCTTTAATGCACCGCTCGGTGTGCTGGACCTCGAACGTGTTCTGTGGATGTTGCGAACATCTGACATACACGTTTTGATGACTACATGATAGTTCGATAATGTTGAATGGTTTAGAATTGAGGCACCAAAGACTTTTTCGAAACATCGCGGAACACATAAGATGTTTCGAGGGCTGAAATTGGGATTTCAGGCTCGTGCCCACGTCAAGAGGTATGAGACCTCCGACGATTTTCTTATCCTGCAAACTAAGGGAGAAAAGCTCAATCATTGAGCTTGTGCTTAGATTGTCTGAGTACAACAATCACTTGAATCGAGTGGGAGTTGATCTTCCTAATGAGATAGTGATGTTTCTCCAAAGTCATTGCCACCAAGCTGCTAGAGCTTCGTGATGAACTATAACATATCGTGATAGATGATCCTTGAGATATTCGCGATGTTTGACACCGCGAAAGTAGAAATCAAGAAGGAGCATCAATTGTTGATGGTTGGTGAAACCACTAGTTTCAACAAGGGCAAGGGCAAGAAGGGATACTTCATGAAACGGCAAATCGAGTTCTTTGCTCTAGTGAAGAAACCCAAGGTTGAACCCAAACCCGAGACTAAGTGCTTCTGTAGTAAGGGGGACAGCCACTAAGAGCAGAATTACCCTAGATACTTGGTAGATGAGAAGGCTGGCAAGGTCGATACAAGTATATTGGATATACATTATGTTAATGTGTACTTTACTAGTACTCCTAGTAGCACCAGGGTATTAGATACCGGTTCGGTTGCTAAGTGTTAGTAACTCGAAAAAAAAGCTACGGAATAAACGGAGACTAGCTAAAGGTGAGCTGATGATATGTGTTGGAAGTGTTTCCAAGGTTGACGTGATCAAGCATCGCACGCTCCCTCTACCATCGAGATTGGTGTTAAACCTAAATAATTGTTATTTGGTGTTTGCTTTGAGCATAGACATGATTCGATTATGTCTATCGCAATACGGTTATTCATTTAAGGAGAATAATGGTTACTCTGTTTATTTGAATAATACCTTCAATGGTCTTGCACCTAAAAGAATGGTTTATTGAATCTCGATCGTAGTGATACACATTTTCATGCCAAAAGATATAAGATAGTAATGATAATACCACTTACTTGTGGCCTTTGCCATGTAAGTCATATTGGTATAAAATGCATGAAGAAGCTCCATGTTGATGGATCTTTGGACTCACTCATTTTTAAAAGTTTGAGACATGCGAACCATGTCTATTCTTTGTATCTTGCATGAAGAAACTCCATGCAGATGGACCGTTTGGACTCACTTGATTTCGAATCACTTGAGACATGCAAATCATACCACATGGGCAAGATGACTGAAAGCCTTGTTTTCAGTAAAATGGAACAAGAAAGCAACTCGTTGGAAGTAATACATTTTGATGTGTGTAGTCCAATGAGTGCTAAGGCACACAGTGGATATCGTTATGTTCTTACTTCACAGATGATTTGAGTAGATACTGAGTATATTTACTTGATGAAACACAAGTCTGAATTATTGAATGGTTCAAGTAATTTCAGAGTGAAGTTGAAGATCATCGTGACAACAGGATAAAATGTCTATGATATGATCATAGAGATGAGTATCTGAGTTATGAGCTTTGGCACGCTATTAAGACATTGTGGAAATTGTTTCACAATTAATATCGCCTGGAACACCATAGTGTGATGGTGTGTCCGAACATCAGAGTTGCACCCTATTAGATATGGTGCGTACCATGATGTCTCTTATCGAATTACCACTATCGTTCATGGGTTAGGCATTAGAGACAACCGTGCTCACTTTAATAGGGCACCACGTAATTCCGTTGAGAGGACACCGTTTGAACTATGGTTTGGAGAAACCTAAGTTGTCGTTTCTTAAAAGTTTGGGGCTGCGACGCTTATGTGAAAAAGTTTCATCGTGATAAGCTCGAACCCAAAATAGATAAATACATCTTCATAGGATACCCAAAATGGTTGGGTATACCTCCTATCTCAGATCCGGAAGCAAAAGTAATTGTTTCTAGAAACGGGTCCTTTCTTGAGGAAAAGTTTCTCTCGAAAGAATTGAGTGGGAGGATGATGGAGACTTGATGAGGTTATTGAACCATCACTTCAACCAAAGTGTGTAGCGAGGGCACGGGAAGTTGTTCATGTGGCACCTATGCCAATTGAAGTGGAAGTCGATGATAGTGATCATGATGCTTCAGATCAAGCACTACTAAACCTCAGAGGTCGACAAGGACGCCAGATTACTTCGTGAGTGGTACGCAATCTTGTCTTAGAGGTCATGTTGCTAGACAACAATGAACCTACGAGCTATGGAGAAGCGATGGTAGGCCCGGATTCCAACGAATGGCTCGAGGCCATAAAATCCGAGAGAGGATCCATGACTTTGGAAGAAATACTTGATGGTCGTGAGGCCATTGGGCATGATGGATTTTAAAAGGAAGGCGGAACAATGATGGTAAGTATCACCATTAAGAAAGCTCGACTTGTCGTTAAGATGTTTTCCGACAAGTTCAAGGAGTTGACTACGATGAGACTTTCTCACCAGAAGCGATGCTAAGAGTCTGTTGGAATTATATTAGCAATTATCGCATGATTTATGAAATCTTGCAGCTAGGATGTCAAAACATTGTTTCCTCGACGATATCCTTGAGGAAAGGTTGTATGTGATACAACCGTAAGGTTTTGACAATCCCGAAAAACGCTAACAAGTATGCAAAGCTCCGACAATCCTTCTAAGGACCGGAGTAAGCATCTCGGAGTTGGAATGTATGCTTTGATGAGATGATCAAAGATTTTGGGTTTATACAAAGTTTATGAGAAACTTGTATTTCCAAAGAAGTGAGTGGGAGCACTATAGAATTTCGATGAGTATATGTTGTTGACATATTTTTGATCATATATGATGGAAAGCATTGAGTGTTATTTGAAAAGTGATTTTCAATAGAAAACCTGGATTAAGCTGCTTGAACATTGAGCATCAAGATCTATGAGGATAGATCAAAAACGCTAAATGGTACTTTCAAATGAGCACATACCTTGACATGATCTTGAAGGTGTTCAAGATGGATCAGTCAAAGAAGGAGTTCTTGCCTGAGTTGTAAGGTATGAAGTTAAGAGTTAAAGCTCGACCACGGCAGAAGAGAGAGAGAAAGGATGAAGGTCGTCCCCTATGCTTCAGACGTAGGCTCTATAGTATGCTATGCTGTGTACCGCACCGGAAGTGTGCCTTGCCATGAGTCAGTCAAGGGGTACAAGAATGATCCAGGAACGAATCATTGGACAGCGGTCAAAATTATCCTTAGAGGAATAAGGAAATGTTTCTCGATTATGGAGGTGATAAAGAGTTCGGCGTAAAGGGTTACGTCGATGCAAGCTTTAACACCTATCCGAATCACTCTGAGTAGCAAACCGGATACGTATAGTGGAGAGACCATTTGGAATAGCTCCAAATGGAGCATGGAAGCAGCATTTACAATATGACCTAGAGATTTGCGAAATAAATACGGATCTGAATGTTGCAGACCCGTTGACTAAAACCTCTCTCAGAAGCAAAACATGATCAAACCCCAGAACTCATTGAGTCTTAATCACATGGTGATGTGAACTAGTTTAGTGACACTAGTAAACTCTTTGGATGTTGGTCACATGGCGATGTGACCTATCAGTGTTAATCACATGGCGATGTGAACTAGATTATTGACTCTAGTGCAAGTGGGAGACTGTTGGAAATATGCTCTAGAGGCAATAATAAATTAGTTGTTATTATATTTCCTTGTTCATGATAATCGTTTATTATCCATGTTATAATTGTATTGATAGGAAACTCAGATACATGTGTGGGTACATAGACAACACCATGTCCCTAGTAAGCCTCTAGTTGACTAGCTCGTTGATCAATAGATGGTTATGGTTTCCTGACCATGGACATTGGATGTCGTTGATAACGGGATCACATCATTAGGAGAATGATGTGATGGACAAGACCCAATCCTAAGCCTAGCACAAAGATCGTGTAGTTCAGAGTGTGAAGCTTTTCTAATGTCAAGTATCATTTCCTTAGACCATGAGATTGTGCAACTCCTGGATACCGTAGGAATGCTTTGGGTGCACCAAACGTCACAACGTAATCGGGTGGCTATAAAGGTGCACTACGGGTATCTCCGAAAGTGTCATTGGGTTGGCACGAATCGAGATCGATTTGTCACTCCATGTGACGGAGAGGTATCTCTGGGCCCACTCGGTAGGACATCATCATAATGTGCACAATGTGACCAAGGGGTTGATCACGGGATGATGTGTTACGTGAGCAGTAAAGAGACTTCTTGTAACGAGATTGAACAAGGTATCGGGATACCGACGATCGAATCTCGGGCAAGTACTATACCGGTAGACAAAGGGAATTGAATACGAGATTGATTGAATCCTCGACATCGTGGTTCATCCGATGAGATCATCGTGGAACATGTGGGAGCCAACATGGGTATCTAGATCCCGCTGTTGGTTATTGGCCGGAGAGTTGTCTCGGTCATGTCTACGTGTCTCCTGAACCCGTAGGGTCTACACACTTAAGGTTCGATGACTCTAGGGTTATAGGGAAGGTATGTACGCGGTTACCGAATGTTGTTCGGAGTCCCGGATGAGATCCCGGACATCACGAGGAGTTCCGGAATGGTCCGGAGGTGAAGATTGATATATTGGACGAAGGGTTTTGGAGTCCGGAAGTGTTCCGGAGGTACCGGGTGATGACCAAAGCATGACCGAAAGGTGTTTGGGAGCCCCAAAGAAGTGTTGGGGGGCTTCATGGGCCAAGGGAAGGGGAAAACCAGCCCACTAAGGGGCTGTGCGCCCCCCTCACCTATTCCCACGTGACCAGGGGGTTTGGGGCGCCCCATCTAGGGTTCCCACCGCCTGGCTTGGGGGCCAAGTCACCCAAGGGGGAGTTCCCATCTGCCCTGGCCGCCGCCCCCCTAGGGGAAACCCTAGGGTGCCTCCCCTCCCCTTTGCCCCTATATATAGTGGAGGTTTTGGGGCTGCCTAACACACGAGTCTCTCTCTCCCAAGGTGCAGTCCTACCTCTCTCCCTCCTCGTCTCTCGTAGTGCTTGGCGAAACCCTGCTGGAGTACCGTGCTCCTCCACCACCACCACGCTGTCGTGCTGCTGCTGGACGGAGTTTTCCCCAACCTCTCCCTCTCCCCTTGCTGGATCAAGGCATGGGAGACGTCACCGGGCTGCATGTGTGTTGAACGCGGAGGCGCCGTGATTCAGCGCTTAGATCGGAATCAACCGCGATCTGAATTGCTACGAGTACGACTCCTTCATCCGCGTTCTTGCAACGCTTCCGCTTAGCGATCTACAAGGGTATGTAGATGCACTCCCCTTTCCCTCGTTGCTAGATTACTCCATAGATTGATCTTGGTGATGCGTAGAATTTTTTTGAATTTCTGCTACGTTCCCCAACAGGTTTGCCTTTAGGATGTTTACAATGCTTGTTCGTTTGTACGGTGCAGGACAGAAACTTTGGCTGTAGTGCGTGATTTTACATTTTTTTAATGGAACGTCAAATGGTTCTGATTCTTTTTGCACTGTCTTTCTATACAAATTGATTATTTTTCCGTATTTTGGCAGAATTTTTCAAGTTTCAGAAGTATGGTTAATGTTCAGATTATTGCAGATTGTTCTGTTTTAGACAGATTCTGTTTTTGATGCATAGTTTGCTTGTTTTGATGAAACTATCGATTTATATCAGTGGATTAAGCCATGAAAAAGTTATATTACTGTAGACACAATGCACAAACAAAATATGAATTGGTTTGCAACAGCTCTTAGAGTAGTGATTTGCTTTATTATACTAACGGATCTTACCGAGTTTTCTGTTGAAGTTTTGTGTGGATGAAGTGTTCGACGATCGAGGAGGTCTCGATGTGAGAAGAAGGAAGAGAGGCAAGAGCTCAGGCTTGGGGATTCCCAAGGCATCCCAAGTAAATATTCAAGGAGACTCAAGCGTCTAAGCTTGGGGATGCCCCGGAAGGCATCCCCTCTTTCTTCAACAAGTATCGGTATGTTTTCGGATTCGTTTCGTTCATGTGATATGTGCAGATCTTGGAGTGTCTTTTGCTTTAGTTTTAATTTTTTTGTTTTATGCACCATGCTGGTATGAGATAGTCCTTGGTTGATTTATAGAATGCTCTTTGCACTTCACTTATATCTTTTGTGTATGGCTTTATAGAATGCTTCATGTGCTTCACTTATATCGTTTGAAGTTTGGATTGCCTGTTTCTCTTTACATAGAAAACTGCCATTTGTAGAATTCTCTTTTGCTTCGCTTATATTTGTTAGAGCATGGGCATATCTTTTGTAGAAATAATTAAACTCTCTTGCTTCACTTATATCTATTTAGAGAGATGACAGGAATTGGTCATTCACATGGTTAGTCATAAAATCCTACATAAAACTTGTAGATCACTAGATATGATATGTTTGATTCCTTGCAATAGTTTTGCGATATAAAGATGGTGATATTAGAGTCATGCTAGTGGGTAGTTGTGGATTGTAGAAATACTTGTGTTGAAGTTTGTGATTCCCGTAGCATGCACGTATGGTGAACCGTTATGTAACGAAGTTGGAGCATGAGGTATTTATTGATTGTCTTCCTTATGAGTGGCGGTCGGGGATGAGCGATGGTCTTTTCCTACCAATCTATCCCCCTAGGAGCATGCGTGTAGTACTTTGTTTTGATGAATAATAGATTTTTGCAATAAGTATGTGAGTTCTTTATGACTAATGTTGAGTCCATGGATTATACGCACTCTCACCCTTCCATCATTGCTAGCCTCTTCGGTACCGTGCATTGCCCTTTCTCACCTCGAGAGTTGGTGCAAACTTCACTGGCATCCAAACCCCGTGATATGATACGCTCTGTCACACATAAGCCTCCTTATATCTTCCTCAAAACAGCCACCATACCTACCTATCATGGCATTTTCATAGCCATTCCGAGATATATTGCCATGCAACTTCCATCATCATCATATACATGACTTGAACATTTATTGTCATATTGCTTTGCATGATCGTAAGATAGCTAGCATGATGTTTCCATGGCTTGTCCGTTTTTTGATATCATTGCTACGCGAGATCACTGCACATCCCAAAGACATCACGGAGGCATTCATATAGAGTCATATCTTTGTTCTAGTATCGAGTTGTAATATTGAGTTGTAAGTAAATAAAAATGTGATGATCATTATTATTAGAACATTGTCCCATGTGAGATTATGAAAATAAAAGTGGCCAAAGAAGCCCCAAAAAAAGGAGAGAGAGGCCAAAGAAGCCTACAAAAAAGAGAAAAAAGAAAAAAAAGAAAAAAGAGAGAAAAAGAGAGAAGGGGCAATGTTACTATCCTTTTACCACACTTGTGCTTCAAAGTAGCACCATGTTCTTCATATAGAGAGTCTCTTGAGTTATCACTTTCATATACTAGTGGGAATTTTCATTGTAGAACTTGGCTTGTATATTCCAACGATGGGCTTCCTCAAATGCCCTAGGTCTTCATGAGCAAGCAAGTTGGATGCACACCCACTTAGTTTCAGTTTGAGCTTTCGTATACTTATAGCTCTAGTGCATCCGTTGCATGGCAATCCCTACTCCTCGCATTGACATCAATTGATGGGCATCTCCATAGCCCATTGATTAGCCGCGTCGATGTGAGACTTTCTTCCTTTTTGTCTTCTCCACACAACCTCCACCATCATATTCTATTCCACCTATAGTGCTATGTCCATGGCTCATGCTCATGTATTGCGTGAAAGTTGAAAAGGCTTGAGAACGTCAAAAGTATGAAACAATTGCTTGGCTTGTCATCGGGGTTGTGCATGATGTGAATATTTTGTGTGGTGAAGATGGAGCATAGCTAGACTATATGATTTTGTAGGGATAACTTTCTTTGGCCATGTTATTTTGAAAAGACATGATTGCTTAATTAGTAGGCTTGAAGTATTATTGTTTTTAGGTCAAATGATAGACTATTGCTTTGAATCACTCGTGTCTTAATATTCATGCCATGATTAGATACATGATCAAGATTATGCTAGGTAGCATTCCACATCAAAAATTATCTATTTTATCATTTACCTACTCGAGGACGAGTAGGAATTAAGCTTGAGGTGCTGATACGTCTCCGTCAGATCTATAATTTTTGATTGTTCCATGCCAATATTATACAACTTCCATATACTTTTGGCAACTTTTTATACTATTTTTGGGACTAACATATTGATCCAGTGCCCAGTGCCAGTTCCTGTCTATTGCATGTTTTATGTTTTGCAGAAACCCCATATCAAACGGAATCCAAATGGGATAAAAACGGACGGCGAATATTTTTGGAATATTTGGAAAATTACGGAAGAAAAATCAACGCGATACGGTGCCCGAGGTGGCCACGAGGCAAGGGGCGCGCCTGCCCCCCTCGTGGGCCACCCATAAGGTGGTTGACGCTCTTCTTTTGCCGCAAGAAAGCTATTTTTTGGGGAAAAATCACGGCGAAGATTTCAGTCCAATCGGAGTTACGGATCTCCATATATACACGAAACGTTGAAAGGGCAGAAGAAGGGAACGCAGAAACAGAGAGAGACAGAGAGACAGATCCAATCTCGGAGGGGCTCTCGCCCCTCCCACGCCATGGAGGCCAAGGACCAGAGGGGAAACCCTTCTCCCATCTAGGGAGGAGGTCAAGGAAGAAGAAGACGAAGGGGCCCCTCTCCCCTTCTCTTTCGGTGGCGCCGGAACGCCGCCGTGGCCATCATCATCACATAATCTTCACCAACAACTTCACCGCCATCATCACCAACTCTTCCCCCCTCTATGCAGCGATGTAACCCCTCTCTTACCCGCTGTAATCTCTACTTAAACATGGTGCTCAATGCTATATATTATTTCCCTATGATGTATGGCTATCCTATGATGTTTGAGTAGATCCATTTTGTTCTATGGGTTATTTGATGATCAAGATTTGTTTGAGTTGCATGTTTTATTATTGGTGCTGTCGTATGGTGCTCTCCGTGTTGCGCAAGCGTGAGGGATCCCCGCTGTAGGGTTTGCAATATGTTCATGATTTGCTTATGGTGGGTGGCATGAGTTACAGAAGCACAGACCCGAGTAAGTAGGTTGTTTGCGTATGGGATAAAGGAGACTTGATACTTTAATGCTATGGTTGGGTTTTACCTTAATGATCTTTAGTAGTTGCGGATGCTTTCTAGAGTTCCAATCATAAGTGCATATGATCCAAGTAGAGAAAGTATGTTAGCTTATGCCTCTCCCTCAAATAAAATTGCAATAATGATTACCGGTCTAGTTATCGATTGCCTAGGGACAAATAACTTTCTCGTAACAAAAAGATATCTACTAAAACTAATTTAGTTGTGTCTTTATCTAAACAGTCCCTAGTTTTTACGCGCTCTTTATTATCTTGCAAACCTATCCAACACTACCTACAAAGTACTTCTAGTTTCATACTTGTTCTAGGTAAAGCGAACGTCAAGTGTGCGTAGAGTTGTATCGGTGGTCGATAGAACTTGAGGGAATATCTATTCTACCTTTAGCTCCTCGTTGGGTTCGACACTCTTACTTATTGAAAGAGGCTACAATTGTTCCCCTATACTTGTGGGTTATCAGGGGGCGCGCCCTCCACCCTCGTGGGGCCCACTTTGCTCCACCGACGTACTTCTTCCTCCTATAGATACCTACGTACCCCCAAACTATCAGATACGGAGCCAAAAACCTAATTCCATCGCCGCAACCTTCTGTACCCGTGAGATCCCATCTTGGGGCCTTTTTCAAGGCCCACCGGAGGGGGCATTGATCACGGAGGGCTTCTACATCAACACCATAGCCTCTCCGATGATGTGTGAGTAGTTTACCTCGGACCTTCGGGTCCATAGTTATTAGCTAGATGGCTTCTTCTCTCTCTTTGGATCTCAATACAAAGTTCTCCACGATTCTCGTGGAGATCTATTCGATGTAATCTTCTTTTGCCGTGTGTTTGTTGAGACCGATGAATTGTGGGTTTATGACCAAGTTTATCTATGAACAATACTTGAATCTTCTCTGAATTCTTTTATGTATGATTGGTTATCTTTGCAAGTCTCTTTGAATTATCAGTTTGGTTTGGCCTACTAGATTGATTTTTCTTGCAATGGGAGAAGTGCTTAGCTTTGGGTTCAATCTTGCGGTGTCCTTTCCAAGTGACAGCAGGGGCAGCAAGGCACGTATTGTTTTGTTTCCATCAAGGATAACAAGATGGGGTTTACTTCATATTGCATGAGTTTATCCCTCTACATCATGTCATCTTGCTTAAAGCATTACTCTGTTCTTATGAACTTAATACTCTAGATGCATGCCGGATAGCGGTCGATGTGTAGAGTAATAGTAGTAGATGCAGGCAGCAGTCGGTCTACTTGTCACGGGCATGATGCCTATATACATGATCATGCCTAGATATTCTCATAACTATGCTCAATTCTATCAATTGCTCAATAGTAATTTGTTTACCCACCGTAATACTTATGCTCTTGAGAGAAGCCACTTGTGAAACCTATGGCCCCCGGGTCTATTTTCCATCATATTAATCTTCCAACACTTAGTTATTTCTTTTGCCTTTTATTTTACTTTGCATCTTTATTTATCTTTATCATAAAAATATCAAAAATATTATCTTATGATATCTATCAGATCTCACTCTCGTAAGTGACCGTTGAGGGATTGACAACCCCTTTATCGCGTTGGTTGCAAGGTTCTTATTTGTTTGTGTAGGTGCGAGGGACTCGTGCGTGATCTCCTACTGGATTGATACCTTGGTTCTCAAAAACTAAGGGAAATACTTACACTACTTTACTGCATCACCCTTTCCTCTTCAAGGGAAAACCAACGCAGTGCTGAAGAGGTAGCATATAGCTGCACTAGTTTGGCGAAGAGATTGGTAATTTTGATTATACGTTGATATTATGGTTGGTGAAATAATTTTTTATTTTTTGAACAAATAACAAACCCAAGGTAATAAGGTGTAGAAGTGAACGAAACGAGGTTCACTCGCAAAAAAAGAGAACGAAACCATGTTATGGAAACTAGGTATGGATTTCATTGATTCACTGGTGTCAACTCTCGACATCAATAACTTTATTATAATACTTGATACAGCTTCACTAGGTGCGGTAAAAATCACACCCAAAGTTCCCTTTTTATTGGATGAAAATAGGATGGGACCTCATGGGTGCGATAAAGCATTACCTAAAAGTTTTCTTTATAATCTTAATCTATTGGGAACGCAAAGGTCACCTCAGGTGACCCATAAATTATATTATAAAATCAATACATGATATCTTATCTTTCTAATCTTAATCCAGAGTCACGCAATGTCTCCGCAGGTGTCTCCGAAAATTATACTAGATATTAATCATATGATCTCATTAATTCTAGAAGTTCAATATAACATGAACAAGATTCAACCCATAAAGAAATTCATCACCAGAACTACGTTATATAATTCAACTCACCATCAATACTCAAGATCACAAACATGGATACAACTCATGTCACCAAGAAAGAGAGATTGATGGCGGAACACTAGAGCTTACAAACCCCTTGCCTCGTGGGTGGACTACTCCCGCATCATCATGGGAGGAGCTAGGGTTGACAAAAGGGGTCAAATACGAAGATTCTCCCCTTGGGCAAATTGACACGATGGGGTCAAATAAAATCACATTGGAACATGAAGTGGCAGCAGCAAAAAAATTCTGTAAAAATAATACAAGAAGGGTTTTCTGAGGTGTGCATAGGCTAGCTACAAATAAGAGAAGCTAGGGGGAACCCTTGTGGAGCCAGGCGCATACTCCAGGCGCCTTGGCCCCTGGGACTCTCAGGTTGCATAGCTTTGTCACAGTGCCTGCTTTTGATAGAAAATTGGCTTCTATATTTTTTTTTGTTTTCCTCGAGATCTTACATATGGAGTAATGGGGTGTATCCAACTTGCTTGCTCGGAAAGACTTACAGTTCATTTGAGAAGGTTCGTCATTGGAATATGTAAGACAAGTCCTATAATGTAAAGTCCTCACTAGTATATGAAACAATGCAACTCATGAAACTTCCAATTTTTCAATGCATGAACTTGTGCTACTTTGGATCACTTATTTTCCTTCAAATGCATGCATGTAGCTACTTTGAAGCACTACCAAATGCATGGTGCTAGTTTGAAGTACTCTTGTGTAATCTATAAAGGAAAATAGTGTTGCTTCTCCTCCTCTCTCTCACTCGCCCTTTTTTGTCTCTCATTGACACATTTTTTGTGTCCCTTGACACTTTTCTCTTCTTTTTTTGTCCTTTAACTTTTTTTTATTTTCTCTGATGATAAAAGCATCATTTACAATAAGGACCAGTGCACTATTCTCAACTTCATTAAAATGTAAACATCTCTTGCTATGAACATGTAAGAAACTCTATATGAAAGCCTTCGGCAGTGTATCAAAATGTGCAATGATCTACAGTATGTCATATATATATATATATATATATGTGTGTGTGTGTGTGTGTGTGTGTGTGTGTGTGTGTATAAACACTATTCTAATCACGGGATCAGAATAATATTCTAATCACAACCTGAACTGCCTGAGTAACGCGCCTGAACTTCCCTCTGTACAAACCCGACCTTCAGGCTATCTTCGCAACCGTGGCTTCCCCCGCGAATTATTCTTGTTAGTCGTGTTCTATATGATGTTAGTGTAATCTAGAAATATTTTTAGCAACTAAATACCGGTTTTAAATAGGAATCTCGCTCGTTGGCGGATTTTTCTCTCGGGTCGTGATAAATTGCGTTTTTTGCAATTTTACTGCCTGAGTTGTTCGACCTGAACTTCTCCTAGTGCTAGGTTGAACTTCCGCCAACATTGCCCAAATGGGGCTTGCGATATATCGTTGGAAAGCTATGGACACAAGTATCATGACCCAAGTTAAATTTTTGGCAAAATGTAAGCGGTTTAAGAGCTGTTTTAAAAACCGTTTTTGTTTCATACAAAAAATGTGAATCGTATTTTCGGTCGCATTTCTAAACCGTTTATCGGAATGAGGCAAATAATATTGCATTGGAAAGCTGCTGCAAAACCGCTCCTTCCACATGTTGAAAGTTTTCTCTAATGCCCTACGATTAAAGAGTAATTTGGAAAATCGTAAAATTTTGCAAACCAAACAGCCGAATTCGTATTTTTGATGTCATTTCTAAACAGCTAATCCAATTGAGGCAAATGATATGGCGTTGGAAAGCTTATGGAAAAGCGCTACTTTTTCATGTAGAAAGTTTTTTCTAATTTTGAACGTTTTAAGAGTAATTTAGAAAACGGTACAAGTTCCACCGAGTTTGTATTTTCGATATATCTTTTTAAACCGTATGTCCGAATGCAGGAAATGATATGGCGTTAGAAAGCATGAGGAAATGCAAAACTTTTTGGTATATATTGTTTCTCCCAATTCCTTACAGTTTTAAGTCAATTTTGAAAATGGCTAAAAATCTATTTTCGCCATAATTTCTACAAACTTTATCGGAATGGGGAAAATAATATACCGTTGGAAAGCTAAGGAAAATACGAAACTACTTCATGTTGATGGTTTTCTGTGATTCCTAGCCATTTTCAAGTAATTTCGAAAACAGCGAGATCATTCGTTCTGCCTTTATCGCGAAACAGATTCTTCGAAAATGCACCACGTGAAGAACCTGAACTTCTCGGCAAGTCTACTTGAACTTCACTCTGTTTTTCACGTGCTTTTTTTACCCGTAGATCTCCATCCGCTGCTCGTAGCTCTCCATCCACTCACTGAAATTGAGTAAGTGATATACTGATGGAAAGCTGCTGTAAACACGCAACTCTCCCGTGTTGATCATTTTTTCATACTCGCGACGATTTTAAAAGTTTTTCATCTGATATTCATTCAGTGTAGTAGTTGAACTTCCTGCTATTTTCACGTTGACCTTCTGTGACATATTTTTATTCGTAATTTTCTCATCCATTCATCAGTGTTACACAAATGATATTCCTTTGTACAAACCTCTCTCGCAATAATTTTTTTAACTTTCTCCGACGAAGGACTTGAACTTACACAAATGATATTCCTGTCGTTTTGAAGTAAATTAGAAAATGGCGTGATCATGATTTTTGCGTTCATCGCGAACGGAAATGCACTGCGTGAAGTAGTTGAACTTCTGGGGCATGTCTGTCTGAACTTCACTCCGTATTTTACGTGATGTTTTTTGCCCGTAACTCGCAAACCAGTTGCCGGAATTTGGAAATGATATACCGATGAGAGCTGTTGAAAACACGCAAATTTTTAGTGTTGATCCGTTTTTCATACTCGCGATGGTTCAAAATATTATATTGAATGCGTAAAAATGTGTTTTTAACCGTATGCATAAAAACTTTTAAGCCATTCATCGGAATATACCATACAATATACCGTTGAAAAGCTTTATGTATAGGAGCATCTTTTCATGTAGACAGACGTTACACATTTTTGTTGTTTGAGAGCAGTTTTAAAAATGGCAAAAACAACGTCGTTTTTGCTTGTTTTTTACATGTAATTGAAGGTCGGACGTCTCGCACTAGAGATCTTGAACTTCATCGGGAGGAGCATGTGAACTTCTTGCAACAAACCTTTTAAGCTTTTTGTTTTCTGTTCTTATATTCCTATCTGAAACGCATTTTGTGTAGTAGTTGAACTTCCCGTTGTTTTCATCTTGAACTTCTGTCACGTATTTTTGTTCAACCTCTCCCATAAGAATTTTTGAACTTTCTCAGGCCGAGCACTTGAACTTCTAGCAACAAAATTTTGGACTTCACCTTTTTATTCTTTTTTTCTTATACGAAACGCACACCATGCAATACATGAACTTCTGACTGTTATCAACCTGAACTTCTCTTGGTTACGTGAAAATATCTGAGTTTTTTTATAGACATTTAACCGCTCTACCTTTTTTATTTGAACTTCATTGTGTATTTTTTAGAAATGTAATAAACATTGTACAACTTCTTGGTTATTTCCAACTGAACTTATTGGTTTGTTCGTTAGTAACGGGATTTTTTTTAGTTTTTGTAATAAATAGTGAACTGCTCCGTTTTATGAAATTGAACTTCTTGGTTTATTATTTAGTAATGAGGAAAATCTGAATTTTTCATATACATTGAACTACTTTTTCTAAAATTGAACTTCTTGATTTTTTTTCAATTTGGACATCTTAGTGTTATTCATTTGTAACGGCAAAAAAAAATCCTAGTTTTGTAATAAACATCGTACAACTTCTTAGTTATTTTGAACTGAACTTCTTGGTTTTTCGTTAGTAATGGGAAAAATTCAAATTGTTGTAATGCTCCATTTTTTGAAATTAAACTTCTTTGTATATTATTTAGGAACGAGGAAAATCAAGGTTTTCATACACAATGAACTATTCCATTTCTTAAAATTGAACTTCTTGGTTTTTTCAATTTGGACATCTTGTTGTATTCATTTTTGTAACGGAAATGATGAAAATAGCTTTTTTATGAATTTTCGACTACTCTATTTTGAAATTTTTTACTTCTTGTTTTTTATCTTCCTTTTTCATTCTTTAATAATTTGGAAAATCTGAATTTTGTATATACATCGATTTGCTTTTTTTAATTTGGACTTCTTGGTTTTACTTAATTTTGTAAGTGTTTTTTTCTCCACGAACTAGACATGCTTGAACTTCAGGACGTGTGGTTTCTTCTTTTACTTATTTTTTCGTGAATCAAACTTCTAAATTTCCCCCACTTTCGCGAGTCTGACAATATGAAGTTCTAAATTAGATATTTCTAATAGTACAATATGTATATGAAAATTCTAGCAACAAAATTTTTCCCGCAAACAACAGAACAAATTTTTTCGGAATGTGAATACGAAGTGATATAGATCAACACATTGGACTGGATACGTAACCATTACTGCAGACATTTGTGGTCTTCAAAAGTTTCAATTCCTGGGTAGTTCTAATACATGACCTTTCCACGTAATAATATATGAACTTCTCGGAAACATAATTTTTGTTAAGAACATTTTTAAGTACAGAACATACATGAAGGAGGTCGAAGATGTGCGCACGGACGCATCAAAGTGTAGAAAAGTTTTTGGATGCTCTTTTTTTTACAATATTAACTCTCAAACATCAGCGACAACCTAAAGAAAAAAGTACCGGTTCTGATTTGGCATATCAATAAGCATATATAGAGGACATAATCAGAACTTGCTCTCGGCATTAATTCACCGTCGTTGCTTTTTTGCATCCTAAACTAGTTCTCCTGGAGCACAGGACGGAGGAGAGGCTGGACTATGTGCAGGCTGCCCTGCCAATACTTTTTCAACTTCCAAACTTTTTTGAAACTATGACGATGGGGAAGTTCGATGAAATTTGCCGGGGAAGGTCGTTGAGAGCAGTGACAACAGGTAACACGCGAGAGATGGCAGCCATATGGCTGGATTGCGGCGATCAGGACCTCGGGGAAGCCGCCAAGTGCCGTGCTGCAGCAGGAGAGGCTCGGTAGAAGGTCGAACAGAGGGGCGAGGGAAGGTCACAGGTGGCAGCTTGCTTGAGATGGTGATGGGAAGGGAAGGTCAGAGAGAGTTGGCAGGGAAAGTCGCTCGTCGCGTTTGGCTTTCTGTGACACAGGAAGCAAAGAACTTGGGGGAGGAGCTCGGAAGATTAGACGGGGACAGGTGGTGGACCTCCAGCTTGCATCCTGGCGTGGCGGCTGTGGGAGATGGAGGGGACAACCGCCACCTTTTTACAGAAGGCCGGGGATGCACCCGCAGATGAACGTGGTCGGCGTCGCACTGTTGAACCCCGGCGGCGGCACCAGTTGGAAGCGAGCAGCGGCGAGCAGGTGGAGGCGGCGGCATGAGCGAGATCCGTTTGCCAGGGAGGAAAGTGGGGTCGGCGGCCCATCTGCCTGGGAGGAAGGTGGGGGAGGGAGGCTCTGTCCAGCGGCGGCGCGCGATGGCTGGGTCACGCCGGCGGCCAGAGCTTGTTCGCGGTTGAGGCCGCGCCAGGTGGATGGCGACGGCGGCCGGGAAGCGGGGCGCGGGGCGTGGGGCGGCGGCCGAGGAGAGAGGCGCAAGGCACGGGGCACGGGGCGGCGACCGAGGAGAGAGATGCGGGGCGGGAGCTCAGTGGCGATGGGATCGGGGGAGATTGGGGACGAGCGGTTGTGGGGTGGGATTTTTTTCCAACGGGTTTGGGAGTTCGGGAACCACCCGATCGCTGCTATATAGGGCCTCACGTGATCTAAATAGTTATTCTATATATATATATATATATATATATATATATATATATATATATATATATATATATATATATATATATATATGAAACTTGATCAAAACAAAATGATTTTTTTCTGTTTAAGATACTTCAAAAAGCATGTTTCGTATAATTTCACCTTGTTTTGGAGAGTTTCATCACGTTCCGATACAGCAAACATGAAACGAGTTTAACAGTTTCATAGAGTATTACCATGTTTTGATACAGTAAACATGATACAAGTTTAACAGTTTCGTAGAGTTCCACTATGTTTTAGAACTTAAATTTTAAAACTTCACAAAAATAATATTATTTTTTAAAAGTTAGACCTACGGGCAGGAGCCTAGTGGCATTATAATTAAGAAGGAAGGTGTGAGACACCAAGTTTTAAATCCGCCAAATAAATTCCTCCCATAGAATTCGTACTTGGATCTGCCAAGGCACGCAACCATGCTCTTGCCAGTGGGCTAGGTTCCCATCCGCAATATATTTTGTGGAGGGTGAGGGGGGTGCAAAATAAATTCAAGAGTGGTTTTGTTTCAAAGTCATAACCCTCTTCAGCAACAACATAAGATGCAAACAGATCTTAAATTTGACTTTTGTTTCATAAGATAAAATGATTCAAACATGGAAATAATGTGAAAAGGCGTCCGAGGGTGGAGCATATTAGAGCATCTCTAGCAGACCCCGCATCCCGCCGACCCGCAAAACGCGTTTGCAGTTTGCGGAAAAATGGTTTTGCAGGCTGGCGCGGACAGCCGCAGAGGCAGACCCCGCAAAACGGACCCGTAAAAAAGGATATTCGCGGAATATGCTCTTTTACGGGTCGCCTTTGCGGGGTCTGGTCTGGCCGCTCGCCCCTGCTCGAAAAAACTAAATTTGCACCTCAATTTGACCCAACATAATGTTGGGTTCTACGGTAGGGTGCGTCGACTGCAATTTAAAATTTCCTACGCGCAGAACAACCAAGAAGATGCTACGGGAGATGGATCATAGTTCGTTACCACTAGACGCGCAGTACCGTGCAGCGGAAGAAGAGTTGGGGCATCACGTCCGCGTGGATCGTCTCCTCCTCGTCCGGTTTCCCTCGAACAGCCGATCGTCCGATCCCACGTACAAGTTCGCTGGAGCGGCGCAGGTGCACCGCCTCTAATGGTATCCGCGCGTGCAGGAGGAACGTCGTGCGGCGGACTGCTAGGTCTGATCACACAACCGGCGGCGAGTGGAGGTGTCTATTCGCAACACATGCAAACCCTAGTGACAGTGCCGAAGCGATCCCCCTCATGAGTGTGCGGCACCTCCATTTTATATAGGCGTCCGTCGCAGGCTCAACACCTGGGCCTCGCACGGACCCTAAAGCCCATAAATCTACTCGGCCACAATCCGGATACAACTCAGATCACATCCGACCAGTGTCCCCGAATCGGACCTCGTAGGTTCCTTCCCTTAAGCGCGACCCCTTAGGTTCAAGCCGGCTTGGTCGCAGTTCGGATCACCTCCGAACCGCACAGTTGGTAGCGGCCTCTAGCAAGGCATGCCGAACACCAAGCAGACTATCAAGCTGGTTAGGCGAACCTGTACATCACACATCCATTCCTTTTACCACATGATATATGTTGTCGAGCTCAAGGCGAGTCTGTCATCCTTGTGCTAGCCCGACCTCTTTCTCGTTCCAGTGATGCCGACCACTATCTGGATTATCTCATAATCCTTGTCACATGGCCATGCTTATCCTGGTCGGATCACACGAGGGGCCCAGAGTATATCTCTCCTGGTCGGAGGGGAAAATCCCATCTTGCTCGACCATGTCTCGCAGCATGGATCTGGACAAGCCTGAAACCTGCCTTTTAACTACCCAGTCACGGAGTAGCGTTTGGTCAGCCCAAAGCAAGTCTGTCAGCAACCCGAGTACATGTGCCAGCTCAGGTCTTAGGACATAGAACGTATGTTGTACTAGAGACTCACAGATGACATATCGCTGCGTCTCATAGTTGGGTCTGTCCGACTCGGACCTTATCTCAACTCGGATCCGACTATGTCGAATCCGACCAGACCTTTCCAAGCCCATATTATCCGGTTAGCATCCAATGCTTCATGGCTAGTGAGACCAAGCCATCAACCGTGTCATATGCTAGTCTAGTTGGCTGCGCGTCCACACAGCCCTTTCGACTAGGGTCTTTTTAGGACAATTATCATACAATGCATAGTCCCACAAACAAGTACGTACTTGCTGATACACATCATTGATAATGTCCAAGGACTATCTTTATTCATAAACACATAGGAAATATCATCATACATGATTGCCTCTAGGGCATATCTCCAACACATAATGCATTTATTTGCTTTTTCAACAACATTGGATACATAAGACATCATCAAATCTTTGCTAGAATAGCAAGACAAAAGAAAACAAGAACCACAAGTATGCATTTTAGAAGATTTCCAACTTCCATAACTGATCCCACTAATTGGACCAATATCTTCTCCATGCATTCATTGTTGATATGCGGATTCTTGATTTTGCATTCTTCTTTCCTCATCTTTGGTTCAAAAGAAGTAGACGTTGCTTCCCCTCTAGTTGCACATACAGCCGCATCATTGCCTTCGATTCTACTAAGGAGTGCACGAACGTCTATTAAGTTTCTTCCTATCAATAAATCAATGTATTCGCCTTCCCAAAACCAAAATGAGCATCCATCTTCCTACACACATGATGATGTTCGAAATGAGCTACCGCAATTGAACCAAAGAATGAGCTATCAAAATGAGCCGAATGAAAACAGCACGTACCCCGTCGTTTTCGCATTTGAAGAACACCCATCCGAGATGCTTCTGCGTACCCAAAGTTAGCCGCAGCACTGTCCGCGTGCAGTCGTCGCACTGTATGAGCGGCATCGGCGAGCTACAGAGCCATTGCGCGAGCGCCGAGCCCGGTGGACAGCCGGCGGAATCCATGCCCGCAAACCGTCGGCGGCGGCGAGAGGACGAACCTGTACCTGCATGCGGCGATGCGACTTTGTCGGGGCTGCGCGAGATTCTCCCCGACCATTCCATCGCTTGGCGCAGCCACCGGCGGCCAGAAAAGCCAAATTCGGCGGCCCGCGATGAAGGGTCGCAGATCCGCAACTTTCAGGCCCGCCGATGCAGGAGGGAGGGGGCGGAGGGCAACCTCGTGCGTGTGGCGGCCTTTCGGCGTGCTCCCGCCGGCTACTTTCACCGGAATCTTGGGCGACGGCCCGGCGGCAGAGCGAGGGGGAGAGGGGAGGTGGTTGGTGGGGAAAAGTGCGGGCTGAAATGTCCTCCCCACCAACCGCTCCCGCTATATGTAGGGCACCGACGGGCCGGGAGGGGGGGGGGTAAACCTGGGGGGGTAAACCTGTGTATTTGCGGGTTGGGGTCAAGTTTTTGCCGCGCCCCTCAAAAAATTTTGTGGGCCGGCCGCGTTTGCGGTGTCTGTTCGGACGGGATTTTTCATGCCGACCCGCATTTTGGCAGTTATTTTGCGGGTCGAGGCTTTTGCGGGGTCTGTTAGAGATGCTCTTATGTCAGGGTGGAGCAAGTCTTTGTGAAATCTCTGCCAAAAGTACACTGTGTGGAGTCCCTAAAAAAATTACACTGGGTGGAGAATAATAACTGGCTGTTATGACATACTGTATTTGACATAATACAGGGAAGTAAATTTCAGTAAAATATAATCTAAAAATAAGTAATAAAATAAGGGCCGTGCTACGCGTCGGGCGGATCCGCCGCCTCCACAGCCATAGATCTGGGGAAAAGCTGGTGGTCAACTGACTGATTTTTTCTCTCATGTCCACCACATCCTGCACTTGCCACGCGTCTTCATGGGCCCAGCATACCATATCTCTCCTTCGTCCTTATCTCTAGTGAAACGTTGGCCACATATGTTCTTTCTCCTATCCATGTGTTGATCCGGCTTTCACCCGAAGGCTCCACTACTAGGAAAAGGGCTATAGATAGGATTGATACTAATGGCGCACCAGGTAAGCAGTGCGCCACTACTATATACTAATGGTGCACCGGTTGGAGGTGCGCCATTAGTAAGGAAGACACTAATGGCGCACCAGGCACACGGTGCGCCACTAGTATTGAATTTCTTTTTCATTTTTCCATACATTCTAATGGCGCATGACGCCAAAGTGCGCCATTACTAGTTCTAACAAGTAATGGCGCACCTTGTAAACAAGTCGCCATTAGTATATAATTTTTTTACTTTTTGCAAAACTGCTAATGGCGCACCTTGTATATTTTCATGGACACTTTTGATCTCGATCTCGATCCCACCCGCACCCTCCCGCTAGCTCCACCGCCGACGACCCACCGCAACCTCCCCTCCACCGCCCGCCGACGAGCACCCGGCCCCGCACCTCCCCCCGCTCCACCGCCAACGGGCACCCCCGCACCTTCCCCGCCTCCACCGCCACGATGATATTTTCAAGTAACAAATTTGAACATATTTTCTAAAAATTATTACTGTTTTTATAAAAAATATTACTGTTATGATTTAAACAAGTTTGAACATATTTAAACACAAATAAATATCAAACAGGATTTAAAATGCATTAAAAATATTGGGGAGCACAGGAATCGAACCCAGACCTCCTGGTGTGTGTCTTTCAGATCTTGACCGGTCGGGCTAGTGGGCGGGTTCTTTTGATCTCGATCTCGATCCCACCCGCACCCTCCCCGCTAGCTCCACCGCCGCCGACGACCCACCGCAACCCTCTCCCGCTCCACCGCCATCGATGAGCACCCGGCCCCCGCACCCGCCCCCGCTCCACCGCCGCCAACGGGCATCCCCCGCACCTTCCCCCCGCTCCACCGCCACCGCGGATGATATTTTCAAGTAACAAATTTGAACATATTTTCTAAAAATTATTACTGTTTTTATTAAAAAAATTACTGTTATGATTTAAACAAGTTTGAACATATTTAAACACAAATAGATATCAAACAGGATTTAAAATGCATAAAAAATATTGGGGAGCCTGGGAATCGAACCGGGACCTCTGGTGTGTGTCTTAACGTCTTGACCGATCGGGCTAGTGGGCGGGTTCTTTTATCTCGATCTCGATCCCACCCGCACCTCCCCCGCTAGCTCCACCGCAATCGACGACCCACCGCAACCTCCCCGCTCCACCGCCACGACGAGCACCCGGCCCCGCACCTCCCGCTCCACCACCGCCAACGGGCACCCCCCGCACCTTCCCCCCGCTCCACCGCCGCCGCCGATGATATTTTCAAGTAACAAATTTGAACATATTTTCTAAAAGTTTATTACTGTTTTTATAAAAGAAAATACTGTTATGATTTAAACAAGTTTGAACATATTTAAACACAAATAAATATCAAACAGGATTTAAAATGCATAAAAAAATATTGGGGAGCCTGGGAATCGAACCCAGGACCCCCTGATGTGTGTGCTGCGTACTGACCAGTCGGGCTAGTGGGCGGGTTCTGTTGTAGATAGGGTTAGGTGGTATATAAGACAAGCCGGGCTAGATTAAATTACTTATGGTGCACCCTTCTGTGGTGCGCCATTGATATGGATGTACTTATGGCGCACCCCCGGGTGGTGCGCCATTGCTAAGCCTCCCCACAAGAAAATCCCAATCCCCAATCCACACTCTAATCCCTCCCGCCTCATCTCACTGCCGTCCCGGCCGTGCACCCGACCACCCTCCGCCGACCACCTCCCTCACCGTCCCCCCCTCCGCCCGCGCCCGCTCCTCCCTCCACCCGCGGCCCGCCTGCGTCCCCTCCCTCCCGGCCGCGACAACTAGGATTCCTAGCCGCCCGCCACACGCCGCCGCCCTTGTGGCGCTCAACCGGCCGAACCCTCCGCTGCCCGCCTCCATTGCAGGCCCCTCCAGCCCCAGCTGCGCCCCCGCCCGGCTCCTCCTCTCTTCTCCCGCGACCTCCCCCTACCCCCTCTCCACCGCCCGTCCCCTCAGCGCCGCCCGCCGTCTCCCCGAACCCTAGCTCCGCCGGCGTCGGGGACGACCACCTCGTCGGCCTCACCAGGCCGCAGGCCCTCAAGCCCCACGCCTTCCTTGGCCTCGCCCTCTCCACCGGCAGCGCCCCTTCCTCCGCCCTTGCAGCGTGGCAGCAGCAGTAAACAGTCAGGTAAAACAGACTAATCTCTTGTGTATTACCGTATTAATCTTGCTACTATTGTAGATACAGTAGTTTTATGTTGTTGTAGTTTTATGTTGCAGATACAGTAGTTTTATGTTGCAGATACAATAGTTTTACTGTATTACTATAGTTGCTTTGGCCTGTACTTAGTGTTTTTATGATTTCTTGTTTTGATGTTACAATTTTGTTAGTTCCTAGATATTGCTGGTTTGTACTTAGAAAATATTCAAAGTTGATTCTGTTGTCTCTGCAGTTCAAAACGTTTTGTATCAAGCTTCTAGGTTTTGTCACAGATAGTAATGCTTTGCTCATGTAGTTGCTGCATGATCAACTTGTGTAATGAGTTTAACTTGATTCCATGCTCACAACAATTGAATGTAACTGGATCCTCTTTGTTTCATGTACATGAAGTATTTCAACTTGTTTGTCTGCATAAAGCCTTGGTTTAATTTTCTAGGCTAATTCAACTTGTTGTGCATGATGTAGGAAAGTGAACCAATAAAAATTGTTTATTATTGAACCAAATGTTCTTAGTGTTTCAGTGGATTTGTAAATCTGTGGGCTTGCCCACTAATCAAATACCATTTTAGGGGACCTTCATTTATAACTTGTCCAACAAAAGCATGGAACTAGGAAACTAAACAACCCCCATTAGAAGATCCTGAAATATATGCTCCACTAGTTGTCAAGTTCCCTCTTATTCTGTGTTATAGATGCAGAGAGCTTAGAAGGAAAAGCAAGCCCAAATACAAGCTAACTTAATTTCTGAGACAAGGTCTGACAAAGAACACCTCCAAGGTGAGAAATATGTTCCTATTTATCTTTTTTTGCTCAAGTTCTTCAGTACATCATATAATATAGAGAAGTGCAGATCAAGTGGTGCAATCATATACATCAGCCACTTAAGTCATCCTTCCCTTTAAGAAGAGTGATGCCTTTCGATGTCACACAATAATGTTTGTTGCAAGAACATTCTACTCTTAGTGTTCGTTTGTTTACTGCATAAAAATATATAGTTTTGCTGCTGTTATGCAGTATTCACTTCTGCTGCTTTCTTTGTACTTGTGATGATTTTGCAGTACCCGAGAGGCCCTTGAGTTTGCAGGAATGTCGATTAACTTCCGTTCGGCAAATTCAGGTACTCCATATGTCCTATTTTCAGCAAAGGTAATGCTGAATTTTTCCGTGAATTTTAGCATGACTTTGCTAAAATAGGACATATGGGGTACTGCGACTAATACTGTTATCATGCATGTTTTATGATCTGTTGTAAGGGTACTAATTGGTCTCTTCTGCTGCTTATCGAGAGATGGCGGAAGCAGCCACCGCCGCTCTGCGACATCATGATCTGACTTGGATGCTTCCGAGTTCTTCACTATCATACTTGAGACTTGATTATCATCCATGACGCAGTATATAAACGAGAGATCTCCTTCACCCATCTCATTATGATATCATTGTTTGCTACATCACTCATTGTCCCAAACTGCAGAGGCTGCTGACAGTTTATGAACATCTTGATGGGTGAAGATCCGCCAATAATGTGAAGGCTGACAGCGGCGGCGGGATTCGCAGCGATGGGATGTGGAGTTGGTGATCAAGGAGGGCCACATGTACTTGTCTCGTGGGTGGGAGAAGTTCTACCATGCCTACGACCTGCGGCTGGGGTACTTCCTTCTCTTCAGGTACGACGATGCCACCATGCTCATCGTGAAGGTGTTCAACGCGACTATGTGTCGCATGCGCTTCGCTGACGATGATGATGCCGGCGCGTTCTGCCTCTTCTTATTCCTCTACATTTGGCTTTGTCTCACATCGATTGTTAACAGTCATTGTTGCATTTGGAGAGGTAATGGAGCAAGAAGCGGCGGCTGGCAAAGCGGCGATTCTGGCAAAGAACGATTACGGGTCAGAAGCGAAGCAAAGAATGATTCTGGTTGTAGCGAAAGCAGCAGCGATTCTGGCAGCAGCATAGACAACAAGAAGGATGATCCAGGCTGGAGTGCGGGAGAAGAGGAGCAAAGTGGGGTTGAGGAGCTGCAGGATGACGATGGGCATCAGGTTGAGGATGACCTAGCGCTGGTGGTGGCTGACCAAGGGCAAGAGATGGTGGTGGCTGGCCATGGGCAAGAGATGGTGGTGGCTGACCATGGGCAAGAGATGGAGGTGGCTGAGGATGACCTAGCGATGGTCGTGCTGAAGGTGGCCTCGCGATGGTGGTGGTGCGGCGATCCCACAGTGGGCGACATGACCACGCCAATTGTGGTAGAAGACTACATCCCACTGCCTCCTTGCCTCCACCGCCTCGCCGCTCTAGGCATCGAGGAGAGGAAGGAGAAGAAGGAGAAGAACAATGCATGAGAACTGAACTTTGTCGTGTATGTCGAGATCTCCAATAGGTTAGTTATCCAAAATGATATATATATATATATATATATATATATATATATATATATATATATATATATATACACTTAGTTACCTATGTTATCTCTAATATGCTTAGTTTCCTATAGGTTAGCTTCATTTTTACCTAAGTTGGCTCTAATATACTAACTTAGAGCTTATATGCTTAGTTTCCTATAGGTTAGATCCAAAATAACTTATGTTAGCACAAAATGATCAAGTTTACATAATAAGCTTATAGTCTTTTTCTTATTCTTCTTCTTTTCCAAAATGACATAGGTTAGCTTCATTTTTACCTAAGTTGGCTCTAATATACTAACTTAGAGCTTATATGCTTAGTTTCCTATAGGTTAGCTCTAAAATAACTTATGTTAGCACAAAATGATCAAGTTTACATAATAAGCTTATAGTCATTTTCTTATTCTTCTTCTTTTCCAAAATGACATAGGTTAGCTTCATTTTACCTAAGTTGGCTCTAATATACTAACTTAGAGCTTATATGCTTAGTTTCCTATAGGTTAGCTCCAAAATAACTTATGTTAGCACAAAATGATCAAGTTTACATAATAAGCTTATAGTCTTCTTCTTATTCTTCTTCTTTTCCAAAACTCTTCTTATTCTTCTTCTAGTGTTCTTCTTCTAGTATTCTTCTAGTCTTCTTCTTTTTCTTCTTCTAACTTCTTGTTTATCATTTTGCAGATTTGATTTAATTGACGGAAGCTTGCGTGGATGGAGTGCTTCTTTTCCATTTGTGTTTTTATTTTGTATCTATGTGAAACTTTTGTGATTTGATGGATAACGGTGTTGGATGAACAATGTGAAACTTTTGTAATATGTAACGATGGAACTATGTGTTGGCTATGTATGTATATATGATGGAACTTGTGTGTTGGCTATGTATGTATATATGATGGAAATTGTGTGTTGGCTATGTATGTATATATGATGGAACTTGTGTGTTGGCTATGATTGTTATATGGATGCTTGTTGTATATATATGTGTTGGATATCTCATCGGTGAAATAGTGACTTGAGATTAAGGAAAAAAATTAAAAAAATTGTTACTAATGGCGCACTAACATGTCATGCGCCATTAGTATATAAGACACTAATGGCGCACTGTGGGCAAAACTAATGGCGCACTGCCAGGTGCGCCATTAGTATACCATATACTAATGGCGCACCAGTGGTGCGCCATTAGTAAAAAATTCTAGTGGCGTGATACTAATGGCGCACTGGTAATGCGCCATTAGTAGGCAAAACCAGTGCGCCATTAGTAGGCCTTTTCCTAGTAGTGCTCATCTCATCTCACCACGCAAAGTGTTTTCGTAACCTACTCTCATTCTTGCAACTGGGCACATGTTGCAGTCCGGCCAGAAGGGAGGCGCGAGAGAAGGCGACGACAACGACATAATTCCGCCGGTTGTGGGCACCCGACCACGGCAGAGCGACAAGGCTGGTCAGGCCCGAGCGGTCGGTGAACGTGAGGCTGGGACCACGGTGTAGTCATCCCTGGCGGATGATGCACGTTCGCCTCGCCGCCTCTGCCACGGCGCGAGCCCGCTGAAGGTCCCCGTCACCGGTGGCGAAGCAGGCGCAGCCGTTGTTTCAGGAATTCTTTCTGCAACGCGGCCATTGTTTCAGGAATTGTTTCTGCAATCTCCAAATTTTTACAACATGGTAGTTGTTTCTACAACGCAGCCGTTGTTTCAGGAATTGCTTCTGCAATGCGGCCGTTGTTTCAGGAATTGTTTCTGCAACGCGATCATTGTTTCAGGATTGTTTCTGCAATGCGGTCGTTGTTTCTGCAACTGGTTTGTTGTTTCAGGAATTAGTGTGTCGGGAAGGCGACGAGGCGCGTGCGAGGAGTTAGATCGGACGGCTCGCACGCGGAGATCCGACGGCTGTCGAGGTGGTAGATGTTTACTACTCCCTCCGTAAACTAATATAAGAGCGTTTAGATCACTAAAGTGATCTAGACGCTCTTATATTAGTTTACGGAGGGAGTAGATGTCTACCGGTAGACGCGTAGCGCTCCCCATAGATCTGGCACAATTCATTGCAACAAATGAAGTGTTCCAAAATCTTTTGCAGAAACATTTGAATAGAGACTATTGCAGTTTTTTTCATCTTTATTTTTTGCAACATAGATAATGTTGTGAAAAGGACTTCTGCAAAATGGATGTTGTTGTGGATTTTTTTTTGCAATGAAAGATGATGTCGTAGCAGCACCGTCTTCGTTGTCGTTGCCATTTGTAACTCCGTCATTATTGCAGAAACTTGTTGGCGTGCGACAGCACTGTCAGACACAGACAACTTCCGCTGATAATCTTGCAGACCTTTTTTTCCTGTTTTCACCTTTTTGCAACATGGGAGTCGTTGCGGAAGAAATTTCGTAACACGGATGATTTTGCAGAAAACTTTCTCCTCCCCGCGCACATGGTCGCACAGAACCGCTAGAAATAGTGCTAGATGGACCCATGCAAGACACGTGTTGCAAGGAGGAGGTGACGGACGCCTCGCATGAGATCCACCGGCAGAAACCAATCATTTCCCATAAAATAAGCAATACACGTGAAATATTGCGAGCCCAGGACTGCATGGATTCGAATCTCCAATATATAAGGGCTGCTACTTGCGTGGATTTGTGCAGTTTCCTCGGAGGCGTCCCTCAAAAATAAAAATAAAAACTTTTCTCGGAGGCGTACAATAGCGAGAATATTGAGTATTGACTTGTCTGTTCCTTGCACGACGCAAAGTCTCCGTCGTTCAAAATACAAATCCTCTTCAACGTTGACCCCTCTACCAACCTACATCCCATCAATAAATAAGCTGCGCGCCCCTGCATGCATACGTACACCTCAATCGCGATCTAGAAACGAACAACTCGCCGATCAATCTCGCAGCATGGCGTCCAGCACCAGGTTTGCTCCCCTCCTCCTCGCGCTCGCCGCCCTCGCCGCCGCGGCGCTCGCCCCCTCGGCGTCGGCGGCGTCCGGCACGGAGTACTGCCGGGACACGCTGGGCGGCCTGCTGGCGTGCCACGCGTTCATGTACGAGGGCGCGCCGGCGGCCTCGCCCGCCTGCTGCGACGCCTATAGCGCCGCCTTCAACGCCGACCCCTTCTGCCTCTGCTACATCGCCAACGGCGTCTACGGCCGCTCCACCGGCTACGACGTCAACGTCACCCACGCCCTCGAGATCCCCACCAGCTGCGGCCAGGTCCAGCCGCCCATCCAGCTCTGCGACAGTAAGTAGCTACCATACCAAGCCTCCGATCGAACTCTTCTCTACGTACGTGCGCGACTGAACTCTGATCCGATCGACTAATTGATCGATGAATTTTGCAGTGCAAGGAGTGGTGCTTCCTCCCTACGAGCCGGAGTCTGGACCCAAGGCCTCGTCGCCGGCGGCTCAGCCACCTTCAGGTATGTACTGGTAGTCGCTTGACACCGAGATCGCTAGGAGAAACTTTCGGTCGATGTCTGATCAGAGCTTTGATTTGACTATTAATGCAGCAGGATCGGTAGAGCCACCACAGTCGTCTCCTGCGGCGCCGTCGTCGACTTCCCCGACACCGCCACCGCCATCGCCACCAACAATCTCCGGCAGTGATCAATCCTCGGTGCAGATGGCCTTCATGCTCTTCACCGTTGCTGCCGGCATGGTCGCGGCCGTGGTCTGAAGATGGGAATTGCAGCCATGATAAGCTATGATATCAGGACTTGCAGATTAGGAATATTAGCTGCAGATTGAAATTTAAATTAAATCGTGACATATATGTTGTTCGCAACATGTAATTATGTAATAGACTAAATATATAGGTTTTTTTCTTTGGTTAATCAAATAGGTAGGAGTTATATGAGACTTTGTTAATTCTCATCTACTCAACTATTATAAGACGTTTTAGATCACTAACCTAAAACATCTTATAAATATTTACAGAGGAATAGATGAGAATTAGCAAATCTGTTGTTTTATAGCGAAATTCTAGAACTAAATTGGTTATTTCGGTGTTCCTTCGGTGTATGACTATGACATACATGATCTGCCTATATCCAAGTGCATGCATTCAATCGAACAGGGAGGCTCTAAAAAGGTTACTTTACCAATGTACATAAAAACAACAATGTAATTTAAGGTGCTCATTGGAAGGATTGGTTCCTACGGTACGCACCACTGCCACTCTCCCAGGAAAGCAATGCTTCTTTTCTTTAAAATAAACTCCCAATCTATTCATCAACTCTTAAGGTAGTACAAAGAACGCCAGAAGTAAAAATTACATCCAAATCCCTAGACCACCTAAGCGACGACTACAAGCAATAGGAACATAGAGGAATGAATATTGAATTCATGTGGATCCATCGAAAACAAACACCGATCAAATCCCACGAGATCTGCCAAAGACAAACTTTCACACGCCCTCTGATGACGCTAACAAACACCAACCCTTAGCGAATACCTTCCCTGCACTACTCCCACCACTAAAACAATAATGCCCTTGTCTAAAAATTTGTGCATGATGGGATTGAGCTTGCATTGCGTAGTAGACTAACCAATGCCACGGCTCGTGATGACTAATAGACTAACCAATGCATTGTGCCCACACATGATATGATTTTTAACAGACAAACTCGTAACTACAGGGCCACTACTTGGATCTGTACGTGGTCCTTGCTCATTCCTGCAAAAGACAGAGCTTTGGTTACTGGGTCTGCCCAATAGGAGATGGTAGCTTGGGATATCTACAACCGGTTTGGATGGCGGTCCAGTAATAGGCTAGGTGTTTAGTCATCTCGTCCTATTTTCACCGGTTGTGGCAACTTTTACCCTTTTTTATTACTTCTTTTAGCTCCGAGCGAGTTTGTAATAGACCGTGGACCTTTCGGATACTTTGCATGCATCATTCTGATAGAGAGGCTGGGGTGATCCTCCTTTTCTGAAAAAAAAAACTTTCCATTCGCTTCCCCGCTGCTACCAACATCTGGAGAAAAGTTGACATCAAACCAATTTCCACGCCATTCGAGCAGATTCTCAACTCCCCTATCCCAGATGGCATATCGACGGCATCTCCCTCACCTACGTAGCATCGGCTCAGTTACTCTATTTTGGGCACTTCTGCTCCATGATGATTAGGATCCAATCCAACTAAAATTTTCTTCTCAGCAAATGCATCAAGCTCAAGATCACCACAAGTCGACAACCACAATAAGTACCAAGTGCATCGACTCCATGAGCTCAAGACAGTAAGTCTCAAATGCATCGACTATGCAGTAAGTCTCAAATGCAAAGTTTCCTCCATAGAAGATTCACAAATCACAATGCAAACCATAATGTGCTCATGCTTGGATTCAATTCTATGTTGCTGATCCATAACCCCAAACAAGAAACAATCGTCAACTAAACCAGAAAAACATGAAAAGTAACCAGGGAAGTAATCATAAGCCTCTAGCTATACATAAGAGTGGTTGCTGAATTATTGCTGCTCTGGATCGAGTCAAGCAGGACCAAGAATAAACAGCCTCTGTAGCCATCTGGGCCAACCTTTTCATTTTCAGGGGGTCGTAATCTCATTACTGAACACTATTTAGGGATACTACTAACTCTACTTAGCCACTATGTTTGGGCTCAAATAAAAGCCTAGAGCTCCGCCGGAAAAGGAACAAACAAGACACAGAGGTTTGATATAACTGTTCATTCCGTAATCACGATAGCTTGACACCTAATAGTCAACATCATGGCATCGGTTGCACGGCTTCAGGACATTTAACTTGACTGTGGAGGGAACTTTTCCCTCGATGCAAGTCCGGATAGCCTCGAGCGTTTTAGGGGCTTCCACAAGAGTAGCCCTGCTCACGTAGCATTTGCCAAATCTTTTGGCCAACCATCAGTTATGTCCAGTGTGAGGCACTCGAGCGATGGTGTATGCTCCAGAATATGACATGTGAGCTGAACCAAGAGGTTTGTGGAGTAGAAACTGGTAAGCTTCACATGCCTCAGATTGTCATAGCGTCCTGGAATCCGCCCCAAATGTGAGGTATCTTCAACGATCGAATCATCGTGATCTCGTCGCCACATTGGTGTCTGTAGATGAAAAGCCAACATACTTGAATTCATAGTTCTAAATGATACTCCATCTGAATCAAAATATAAGGCGTTTTTTGACACTGCCAAAAAATGTCTTAAATTTTGATACACAGGGAGTAGTCACTAATAAATATCGCAGCAGGGCAAACAGTTACTTACATTTAGGTTGAAGGTCTCCAAGCAAGGACACGCATCAAGGAAAGAAATGAACAAGAGAATATCACAGGCCGTGGGAAAGGTCCATCTCAATATTTTAATATCCAAATATTTGAGGTGGAGGAATTTTCTTGGCAGCATTGGCGGACTATCCACCTTGCACAAAAATGTCTAAGATTAACCCCATTGCTATATAATAACTACCTGCAGCCATATGCATACGCCTAAAAGTTGTAGAGTATATACCTCATCAAGCACCGAATACATAGTAAGATTTTCAAGATTTGACAATGTGGACGGAAGCATGGAACGAGCATAACTGAGAACACATGAATGTGATATGAGTATTTTCTTCAATTGCAATGATTCTCCGAGTAATAGTTATACTTGTTGATCACCATGAAAGTGAAAACTGGAGATATTTGGAGCTTTGCTTTCTATCACTTGCAGTATGTCGCAATGGAACACCCTCAGGCACCTGAGACGCTGTAGGCAAGGTATGTTCAAGGAAATTATCTCACGGCAGCAGCTGAGTTCCAATAGCTCCAAACCAAAAGAAACTGAAAGAAGGAACCCCAACTCATCCCCCGTGATATGCACAAAACTCAGAGACAGATTCGTCAGGCTTCTCATGCAACCGAAGCCTGCGGTGGGGTGGAAGGCACAACCTACAAATGTTAGATCACGAATGGAGTTTTGACACCCATCAGATAAGAGTGAGCATGGGATTTTGTATTTAGGCTCTTTGTAGAATGGAACACCCTCTGGAGACAACAGTTGAAGGGAGAGTCCTTCTATCCCCGGTGCAATGGCAGTCTGGAGGCAACTATCCAGACATGAATTGGTGTCGCCATCATATGGACCAAAGAATTCAAGGTGGAGTGTCTTCACACCAACGCCCGAGTGGCTTCTCAGAATACGGCCAACTTTGCTGTTGTAATCTCTTGTTAGTTTACTCTGTCTACGTGCATCTACATTGTAGCCCACTGTTTCCATACAAAAGCTGAGGTTGGGACGGCACTCCCATGAACTTCGAAACGCGCGAGAAACACAAGCAGCACGCGCAGCATCTTTCATTGGCAGAAAGGAGCATATATGAAGCCAGATATCCTGCATGCACAAGTAGAAGTTCAAGGTTTGAATTGCAGAGGCAAAAAGTATCAAGTGCAAGATAAACGTGCGAGATATCACTATTTAAATATGAATGTCATGATCTTTTTTTGATAAAATGCAACAAGTCAGCTTCAAATTTCCAAATCATAATGAGAAAGATTACACAAGAAAACCGCACGAGACACTAATCCATGACACGAAACCCTTGCCCTCTGTTTCCTCCATATCCTAACCTCCCTCTAGATCTTCCAGGCATGGGGAAAAAAGAGGAGACACGGAGAAAAGCAATCTGCTTGGCCCAGCCGTCTGCTGTCCCTGAAATTTCTCCTCTTATTAATTTAGCAAGTGGCAGTCAATGAACTAGACAAAAGGTCTTTGTGGAGTAATGTGCGCAGGCGCTCTCCCGGCTTGCATTCCTCGAATATCCTGCCCCCTCTCATGGGCCTGTAGTCATGCTATGACACTCATTGATTGTGGATGCTCCTGTATTATGCCGTGGAGATCATAATTCATTGATTGTGAATGCTCCTGTATCGCACCGTGGGAATGGGAACTCGTTGATTGTGGATGTTTCTATATTGCACCGTGGGGATCGGAACTGGTTGATTGCGGATGTTCCTATATCGTGCCATAGGGATCGGTGGCTCACAAAGTCTTGGGTATTGTGACCCCTCGTCAACACCCCACATATGCTTGTGTTTCTGTCGGTGATGGTACTTCTGTGTATGCTGGCTTGTCTTCGCCTTCTCTTCGGCACCCATTTTCTTTCTACTACTGTTATTGTATGGTTTTCGGCCCAGTTTTCCTCGTAATTGGGACCAACTTGTTTAGGTTTTCTATCTGGTTTTCTTTGTGAACTCGATCAGCCAACCAAGAGGGTAACATTCTCTTGGTATTTGGCCTCTTCGAGTAATATATTCAGGTGGAGCCCTCCCCCTCCCCCTCCCCTTTGATTTCTCAAAAAAAAAAGTATTATGTATTCTGTTATCAGCATTACATGACGTACCTCTGGAAGGTCCTTCTTTATTCTTTTGCCATTCTAAGAAGCATCGTCTTGGTGGTTGGGTGAGGCATCCCTGCTAGCTGATGAACCAGTTGATACATCTGCAACACGACATGGTCATGAGACGCCAACAAAGGAAACAACAAGAACAAGTACATCAAGAGACAGGACTTTTAGGTCCCGGGGTCGGCACACCCGACTATCCTCACCGTCCATCCACAGTGTCTGACTTGGCGATCCACAGTAGTAGATGAAACGAATGAAGAGGAGAGAGAGTATGGAACGTTGTGCGTTGTTGTTTACAGAAGTTGCATGCAAAAGTTGAGAGAGAGAGAGAACTGCTGCATGCAAAGCTTTTTTGGGGAGATTTTTTAGAAGGGTATCTAGAGACCAGTTGCATGACACGCTGCCTGCATACCTATGACATGTCTTTTCAGCACTAGGCTGCTCCTGCTGCCCCACAGGACAGCTACTTTCATAGGTCCTTTTCTTTCTGCGTATTAGGTTTATGCGAAGTCAATCTCATCCAACTTTGACCAAGATTATACAAAAAATTATTAACATTCGCATAACAACACCAATATCATTAGATCCATCTTGGAATATATTTTCATATTATATTTATTAGATATTATAGATGCTAATAATTTTTAATATAAATTTGGTCAAACTTAGCAAAGTTTGACTTTCGACAAATCCAATGTGCAGAGTAAAAAGGACCGGAGGGAGTACTATCCATCATAGCGACATAGCCTACTACTCACTAGTAGCACCATAATTAGAACAGTCAAATGGACTGGGTAAGCATGCAGCTCTGCGGGTTGACACAAGACCGCACGAATCTCAGCAATATCAGACGGATAGATAACAGGGTGCCCCGACCCCGGAGCTACCACACCTTTTCGGTACATCAATGCAGATCTAGTTATGACCATCGTGCAGCTTTTGTGCAAGCTCATCAATTGCATTACAAAAACAAACATGTTTCAGTTTTAAGAAGAAAAGGGATTAAATCGGCCATAGGTATTCTTGCAAAACATTGCAGTCTTGGTAATCCAATCTTGTACTACAATCCAATAGAACATGACAGTGGAGCACATGATTCAGTGAGACGGGCATCTTTGCGAACTGCCTTTGCACTGCCGCTGCCAATTTATTTATTTATTGTATAGGACAAATGTTTCCTACAAGCAGTGGTAGTTACCACCACTTGCGTTTTGTATGTTGTATGTAGTATCTGTCGAAACCGAGAGTATGTATGTGTAGTATGTAGTATATAACAATGATTAGGTAGTATATATACTAATTTTTAGGTAGTATGTACCATTTTTTGAGTATGCTCTTTTTTACGTATAAATATGTACGTATTTCATAAATATAACAAAAACTATGGGCTCATATGCAATTTTTTCACGTAACTTGCTTTTAAATATCTTAGATATAGTATATGAACATATTTAAAATAATAAAATAGTATATATAGTACCACTTGGTAGTATATGAGATATGTGGGGTAACTACCACCGGGTGGTAGGATGGATTTTCCCTATTGTATATATATATATATATGAAACTAAAGCAGAGAGGGACACGGCGAACAGAGAGGCGGAGGGGCGGTGGCTTACGGCGGCCTTGGATTTGCCGGTGACGAGGATCCTGCTCCAGGGACGCCATAAGACAGTTGGGCGCTAGTAGACCCACGAACGATGCATTGACGCAGGAAATCCTCTCTTTTCTGCTCTGCCTCCGCCTCTCCGTCCGATTCTGGATCGATCCCGAGCTCGGTGTGGACTCTCGACCTCAGTTTCGGTTGGAATCTAACTCCGGAAGGAGATCGCGCTGGCCGCCGGGAGATCTATTTCCGCCAGCCTTTCCCCCTTGCAGAGTAGTAGTAGGAGTAATTTAAAAAAAAACTACAACCTCAGGTTTTAAAACGACCCGGATCAGCGAGTTCAGGGTTTCCTCCTCCACCCCCGCTGCGACCTCCTCCTCCACCCCCGCTGCAAGGCCGGCCGCCTCCCGCCACCCCGCCTCGACCTCCTCAACCAATTCTGCAAGGTAGCTTCTCCCATGGTGGCGGAGGGGGAGGAAAAGAAGAAGATGGTGATGTTGCGGAGCGAGGACGGCGTGGACTTCGTGCTGTCAGAGGCCGAGGCTGAGGCCCATTGCGGCAGGAAAATCAAAATAATGATGAAGTACGACTCCGAGGACCACATCATCCCTTCCGACGACGGCGGCGGCGAAATCAACTACTGCCTCATCCGCCTCCCCGTCCGAGGCGACACACTCTCCAAGGTTATAGACTACTCCAAGATGCACGCCTCCGGATCCCACGGCTTGACCCACTGGGATGCAGAGTTCATCTCTGGATCCGACCACGAGGCCCTCTTCCATCTCATCCTGGTGAGTACGTACGTACATACTTTCCCAAAAAAATAGAATGGTTTATATTATATCTAAGAAAAGTAATACCTCAATCAGTTGATAGAACCGGCTTGGGTATAATTTGTCTAAATCAAATCCATGGTTTAATAATGAACTGCGTTGTTTAACCATAATATCAAATCCATTCCTATCAAATTTCCTATAGATACAACATACACACACACAGTATACACATTATATACGAAACAAACAAATTCATTAACTTCAGTATGCCCTCAATTTTCTATTATTAGTTGATATTATGTCAATTGAATATCTTTTCTGTTTTATGAGATTTTTGCTGAAGTTGGATTTACACCTAATTCACATGGAGCTTATTCGTGAGATTTCTAAACTTTTAATTCAAGAATAGTAGAGAAGAACTTATGTCACCACAAACAAAACTAAAAGTGTTGGATTTCAATCTGGCGTTAAAGATCATAAATCGATTTGCTACACCCTCCCCGGTATGAAACCAAGGATATGTAAGATTTTGGTCCAAGGCATCATCGGTTCCTAGCTCCGCCACTGGTATTATCTATGATATGAGTCATGCCCATATAGCAACAAACAGTTTTGCTCATTCGAATGAGAATTTCTTAGAGCTCAATCAACTCCTTAGCAAAAAGACGCCATATCTCATTCATTTATTTAAGCTTTGCATTACTACTTGCAGGCTTGAATATCTTCAAATAAGAGGACTGATTGACCTAGCTTGCCGGACTATTGCTAGTAAGATAAAGGGGAAATCTCCGGCGTAAAATTTGTAATATCTTCAACATCAAGAGTGTCTTTCCTCCGAATTAGATGGAGAAATGATAGCAAAGCGATTGCAACATTCCACAACATGTTCGAGCGACAAGGTATGTTCCTTGATTGATCCACTCTTTTGACGTAATGCAACCTTACCACTATAGAGTCATTTATCTTATGACTTGTTTCATTGTGACATCAATAACAATATCCTATGGTCATCTTCTACACTTATTCCATTGTTGCTCTGGTGGATTAACAACAAAGTCTTACCCTCGTATTGTGGACAAGCAGGAGTTGCCATGCAGTGAGACCCAATGTTTAATGCAAGAGCTCGAATTCGAGGAAAAGGCTTTGCAGGCTCTTGACATAGTTCGATGTCAAGAGTTTACGGGATACGATCCTAAGGTCAACGCTTACACCCGTACCCGATTCGACATATTCAACCTAGCCTTCTTTGACCTTGACAAAGAGTGTGAGTATTTTCATAATTGTTTCATTCGTTAATCTTCTTTAGGTACTCATTTGATGTGCATACATGTTGGTTTTGATTTGTGATTGTGGCCTCTATCCACAGCTGATTTTTATCATGTGTAAATGTCATTACCTTGAAGGTAAAGGAATCGGAAGTTGGCTTCCGATAAAAGTTTTTGGTACCGTTGTAGCAAGAGACCAGGTCGACTATAGATGTGTTTATCTCTTCAGCGTGAAAGGGATGATCCCCAACTCATCACCTCGGCGGTATGTATTTGTGCCTCAATCTTTTCCTATGCTTATGTATGGCTCCAAAACACATGAAAAGATTATTTTGGTTGAACTTTCTTTTTGCAGGATGGCAAGTTAACTTTGATGGATCCATGCCGAGGGCTTGTTCCAGAGGACAGAATATATTTTGAGATGAATTTAAAGATAGTACGTGATGGAGGTGAGGTTGAAGATTTCAGCAAAGGTGTGATCGTTTTCAACAGGCCCGCCTCCCTAATGATAAGCAGACCATGGGTGTGAGTCTAAATAGCTATCTGAGTAGGGTGGAAGTGAGATGTGCTCATGTTGTATATCCCATTGAAGCTACCATTGAAGTCAATATCTTGAAGGGACCGTGTAGTGTCTCAAGAATTATCGCCGCTACTACCAAGAATTATGAGTATAGTATGGATCTTTACAACGGCGGTGAAGCAGCAGCAGAGGTTGAGGCAGGAATCGTTCCCTTGAGTCGTCGTGTTGTAGCTGTCCCACTTGGTCCAAGGCATCGTCGGTTCCTAGCTCCGCCACTGGTATTATCTATGATATGAGTCATGCCCATATAGCAACAAACAGTTTTGCTCATTCGAATGAGAATTTCTTAGAGCTCAATCAACTCCTTAGCAAAAAGACGCCATATCTCATTCATTTATTTAAGCTTTGCATTACTACTTGCAGGCTTCGGAATATCTTCAAATAAGAGGACTGATTGACCTAGCTTGCCAGACTATTGCTAGTAAGATAAAGGGGAAATCTCCGCGTGAAATTTGTAATATCTTCAACATCAAGAGTGTCTTTCCTCCGGAATTAGATGGAGAAATGATAGCAAAGCGATTGCAAGATTCCACAACATGTTCGAGCGACAAGGTATGTTCCTTGATTGATCCACTCTTTTGACGTAATGCAACCTTACCACTATAGAGTCATTTATCTTATGACTTGTTTCATTGTGACATCAATAACAATATCCTATGGTCATCTTCTACACTTATTCCATTGTTGCTCTGGTGGATTAACAACAAAGTCTTACCCTCGTATTGTGGACAAGCAGGAGTTGCCATGCAGTGAGACCCAATGTTTAATGCAAGAGCTCGAATTCAAGGAAAAGGCTTTGCAGGCTCTTGACATAGTTCGATGTCAAGAGTTTACGGGATACGATCCTAAGGTCAACGCTTACACCCGTACCCGATTCGACATATTCAACCTAGCCTTCTTTGACCTTGACAAAGAGTGTGAGTATTTTCATAATTGTTTCATTCGTTAATCTTCTTTAGGTACTCATTTGATGTGCATACATGTTGGTTTTGATTTGTGATTGTGGCCTCTATCCACAGCTGATTTTTATCATGTGTAAATGTCATTACCTTGAAGGTAAAGGAATCGGAAGTTGGCTTCCCGATAAAAGTTTTTGGTACCGTTGTAGCAAGAGACCAGGTCGACTATAGATGTGTTTATCTCTTCAGGCGTGAAAGGGATGATCCCCAACTCATCACCTCGGCGGTATGTATTTGTGCCTCCAATCTTTTCCTATGCTTATGTATGGCTCCAAAACACATGAAAAGATTATTTTGGTTGAACTTTCTTTTTGCAGGATGGCAAGTTAACTTTGATGGATCCATGCCGAGGGCTTGTTCGAGAGGACAGAATATATTTTGAGATGAATTTAAAGATAGTACGTGATGGAGGTGAGGTTGAAGATTTCAGCAAAGGTGTGATCGTTTTCAACAGGGCCCGCCTCCCTAATGATAAGCAGACCATGGGTGTGAGTCTAAATAGCTATCTGAGTAGGGTGGAAGTGAGATGTGCTCATGTTGTATATCCCATTGAAGCTACCATTGAAGTCAATATCTTGAAGGGACCGTGTAGTGTCTCAAGAATTATCGCCGCTACTACCAAGAATTATGAGTATAGTATGGATCTTTAGCGGCGGTGAAGCAGCAGCAGAGGTTGAGGCAGGAATCGTTCCCTTGAGTCGTCGTGTTGTAGCTGTCCCACTTGGTCCAAGGCATCGTCGGTTCCTAGCTCCGCCACTGGTATTATCTATGATATGAGTCATGCCCATATAGCAACAAACAGTTTTGCTCATTCGAATGAGAATTATCTTAGAGCTCAATCAACTCCTTAGCAAAAAGACGCCATATCTCATTCATTTCTTTAAGCTTTGCATTACTACTTGCAGGCTTCGGAATATCTTCAAATAAGAGGACTGATTGACCTAGCTTGCCGGACTATTGCTAGTAAGATAAAGGGAAATCTCCGCGTGAAATTTGTAATATCTTCAACATCAAGAGTGTCTTTCCTCCGGAATTAGATGGAGAAATGATAGCAAAGCGATTGCAAGATTCCACAACATGTTCGAGCGACAAGGTATGTTCCTTGATTGATCCACTCTTTTGACGTAATGCAACCTTACCACTATAGAGTCATTTATCTTATGACTTGTTTCATTGTGACATCAATAACAATATCCTATGGTCATCTTCTACACTTATTCCATTGTTGCTCCGGTGGATTAACAACAAAGTCTTACCCTCGTATTGTGGACAAGCAGGAGTTGCCATGCAGTGAGACCCAATGTTTAATGCAAGAGCTCGAATTCAAGGAAAAGGCTTTGCAGGCTCTTGACATAGTTCGATGTCAAGAGTTTACGGGATACGATCCTAAGGTCAACGCTTACACCCGTGCCGATTCGACATATTCAACCTAGCCTTCTTTGACCTTGACAAAGAGTGTGAGTATTTTCATAATTGTTTCATTCGTTAATCTTCTTTAGGTACTCATTTGATGTGCATACATGTTGGTTTTGATTTGTGATTGTGGCCTCTATCCACAGCTGATTTTTATCATGTGTAAATGTCATTACCTTGAAGGTAAAGGAATCGGAAGTTGGCTTCCCGATAAAAGTTTTTGGTACCGTTGTAGCAAGAGACCAGGTCGACTATAGATGTGTTTATCTCTTGAGCGTGAAAGGGATGATCCCCAACTCATCACCTCGGCGGTATGTATTTGTGCCTCCAATCTTTTCCTATGCTTATGTATGGCTCCAAAACACATGAAAAGATTATTTTGGTTGAACTTTCTTTTTGCAGGATGGCAAGTTAACTTTGATGGATCCATGCCGAGGGCTTGTTCGAGAGGACAGAATATATTTTGAGATGAATTTAAAGATAGTACGTGATGGAGGTGAGGTTGAAGATTTCAGCAAAGGTGTGATCGTTTTCAACAGGGCCCGCCTCCCTAATGATAAGCAGACCATGGGTGTGAGTCTAAATAGCTATCTGAGTAGGGTGGAAGTGAGATGTGCTCATGTTGTATATCCCATTGAAGCTACCATTGAAGTCAATATCTTGAAGGGACCGTGTAGTGTCTCAAGAATTATCGCCGCTACTACCAAGAATTATGAGTATAGTATGGATCTTTACAACGGCGGTGAAGCAGCAGCAGAGGTTGAGGCAGGAATCGTTCCCTTGAGTCGTCGTGTTGTAGCTGTCCCACTTGGTCCAAGGCATCGTCGGTTCCTAGCTCCATAATGTTATTATCTATGATATGAGTCATGCCCATATAGCAACAAACAGTTTTGCTCATTCGAATGAGAATTATCTTAGAGCTCAATCAACTCCTTAGCAAAAAGACGCCATATCTCATTCATTTCTTTAAGCTTTGCATTACTACTTGCAGGCTTGAATATCTTCAAATAAGAGGACTGATTGACCTAGCTTGCCGGACTATTGCTAGTAAGATAAAGGGAAATCTCCGGCGTGAAATTTGTAATATCTTCAACATCAAGAGTGTCTTTCCTCCGAATTAGATGGAGAAATGATAGCAAAGCGATTGCAAGATTCCACAACATGTTCGGCGACAAGGTATGTTCCTTGATTGATCCACTCTTTTGACGTAATGCAACCTTACCACTATAGAGTCATTTATCTTATGACTTGTTTCATTGTGACATCAATAACAATATCCTATGGTCATCTTCTACACTTATTCCATTGTTGCTCTGGTGGATTAACAACAAAGTCTTACCCTCGTATTGTGGACAAGCAGGAGTTGCCATGCAGTGAGACCCAATGTTTAATGCAAGAGCTCGAATTCAAGGAAAAGGCTTTGCAGGCTCTTGACATAGTTCGATGTCAAGAGTTTACGGGATACGATCCTAAGGTCAACGCTTACACCCGTGCCGATTCGACATATTCAACCTAGCCTTCTTTGACCTTGACAAAGAGTGTGAGTATTTTCATAATTGTTTCATTCGTTAATCTTCTTTAGGTACTCATTTGATGTGCATACATGTTGGTTTTGATTTGTGATTGTGGCCTCTATCCACAGCTGATTTTTATCATGTGTAAATGTCATTACCTTGAAGGTAAAGGAATCGGAAGTTGGCTTCCCGATAAAAGTTTTTGGTACCGTTGTAGCAAGAGACCAGGTCGACTATAGATGTGTTTATCTCTTCAGGCGTGAAAGGGATGATCCCCAACTCATCACCTCGGCGGTATGTATTTGTGCCTCCAATCTTTTCCTATGCTTATGTATGGCTCCAAAACACATGAAAAGATTATTTTGGTTGAACTTTCTTTTTGCAGGATGGCAAGTTAACTTTGATGGATCCATGCCGAGGGCTTGTTCCAGAGGACAGAATATATTTTGAGATGAATTTAAAGATAGTACGTGATGGAGGTGAGGTTGAAGATTTCAGCAAAGGTGTGATCGTTTTCAACAGGGCCCGCCTCCCTAATGATAAGCAGACCATGGGTGTGAGTCTAAATAGCTATCTGAGTAGGGTGGAAGTGAGATGTGCTCATGTTGTATATCCCATTGAAGCTACCATTGAAGTCAATATCTTGAAGGGACCGTGTAGTGTCTCAAGAATTATCGCCGCTACTACCAAGAATTATGAGTATAGTATGGATCTTTACAACGGCGGTGAAGCAGCAGCAGAGGTTGAGGCAGGAATCGTTCCCTTGAGTCGTCGTGTTGTAGCTGTCCCACTTGGTACAAAGTTGGTGCTCATTGTCACCGGTCGTAGCGTTGGTGATGTTTTCAATAAAAACATCACCGCAACTTTAGGACGATCCACTGAGATGATGCATTATAGATTAGGCTCCGCACTTGTGGAGGTGAAACTTGTCTGGACAGCTGTTCCCAGACGCGAGAGACAAGATATGATCAAGGATGTGGGAGACGAGAGCCTTTTGATGTGATGCGGCTGAGCATCTGTTTGATGGATGGAAATCGACACCTCGAAAGTATTCTGTATTCTGGAAAGTATCTTTATTTTCTAGTAGACGGCTGTAGATTCCATGTACTCGTATCTTTATATTTTTGAATAAAGGTGTTTGATTTACTACTCTGTTATTCCTGCCAAAGAGTGTCTTTTTTAATGGATGGAAATCGACATCTCGAATTATTATTATCAATAGGAATAACTTAAATTCGGATAGTAGCGCAAAGCTAAGTAAAAAAAAAACCCAACGTTGCTTAACTGAGACAAAAATACGGTGACTTCAACAGTCAACATTGTGTTTTTCAATCAAGGTGAAAACCCGTATCCAAACAGTTGCATAGGATGTATACAGGCAAAATGTACCGTATCAGCGTAAATCTGTAGTGCAAACAGAACGTTTTGGAGCCAGCCATTCTACTACATCATTATGTATTTGTAGAATAAACAGTAAAGTAGTTCCTGCTTATATAAAATGCACCATGGAAGAATGAACAGAAAGAAAGCGTGCTCTGCTTTTATGGAACATATTCTGAAAATAAAAAAACGGAAACCAACATTAGCAAGTACAAATGGATCAGAAATTTGAGAGCACAGATAACTATATATATATGAAAACATACATGAGAATCAAGTATTTCGGACCTACTACCTCCTTGGCTCCTTCAACAACAGGAAGTACTTGTCTAAAATATAGGCAAAAATGATGATTGGCATTCGGTGGTTCACATAGAAAAACTGAAACGGTATTTTCACAATTATTTGCCAAACAATTATGACATCCATGGTACACCACCTTTGCTAAAACAAAGTTTAAGTTGGGTGTTTGCAAAGCAAAAAACAAAAACTTTGAAATGCCATTAGAAGAAAATTAAAGCCCTACATAAATCCCATCACTTGTGTACCACACACAAAAGCATAGCAACAAATGATATATCTAAATAAAAGTTGACGGCGGATATTGGATGATTAATCAAAACCAAAGCACGACTAAGCAACAAAAAATTAAATCCACCTGCAAACTCTGATGCCAATAACAATAGTTAAGAAAGAGTCAGTAAAACACATGACCAATCATGGTGGATGATAAGTACACGACATGTGGACACTGCATTAGCAAGAGGGGTATTTGAGGTACCATACAAACTAAAAGACAAAAAAGAGTTGTGCACGCATAATCAGGCTTTATAGCAGGAGATCCTGGAGCAACTCCAATGTCAAACTGTATACCCACACACACACACACACACAAATAAGAGAATCATAGCCATTTTGAGATGCTCAATAGAAGAGAAAACTAAGGGATAAATTCCAGAGCAATAGATATAGACATACATAGTGAAGTGTAACAATGGTGGAAGAGGCAAAACTGAGCTGGGGATGAAAGAGTGAGGAGAGAGCCGGTGCGCTGCCGTCAGCCAAAAACGTTTCAGTGACGATCAAACCCCTTTGACCAGACGAAAACGGCATGGAAGGGTATTTTCATAATGGCACATGAAGAAGAGGGGTATAGTTGAGCACTGTTTTTATTTAGGGGTAAAGATAAGATCGGACGAAAATTAGGAGGGAAAATGAAAATGTCCCAATATGTTATTGTCATGCAAGCTAGCTGCGGCAAGGTGCTACCTATTATCCTTGTTACGTGTTATGATGAAAATATTATATTGTTCTCATAAATTGTTTGATCTAAAATTACAAGCCAGGTGCTATCAATTTTTTTTTAGAAATACGTAATTTCAATATGTTAATTTGAACAGAAGTGGTTCAACATGGTCATTTGCCATCGAGGGCAAAATCGTCATTTTTCTTACTTTGACCGAAGTGGTTCACACCGACTTAACGGTTGATGGCAAATTGGCAAAGAAACGAGCTTGTAAGCAGCACAAGAGCAACATTGGTTTGTTCGATGGCAAATGAGCAATAGCCGAGCTTGTCAATGGTGAATAAGCAATCGTCTCAATGTACAGGCTTTCTTTTCAAGCATACCGAGCAGCCACTAGACTAGAGTCGAGCATACAGCTTCCTTTTTGTACCGGAAATCAAGCTTGTACATCGAGCGTACAACAGCTTGATCAGGCCGTCGCGCGCCACTAATCAACTAGTGAAGTCTGTTTTGAACCATGTGGTTGTAGAGCGTGACGCAAACGAATCCTCACGTTGAAATCCTTGAAGTCCATACCGTGTGCTCACCAATCCCAGCCACTTGTAACCCTAAACCGACCCTACACCTGTTTGGCAGGACAATCCCAAGCGGGATAGCTTGTTTCTCTCACTGATCATACAGGCCCACATGTCATACCCTTCTTCTTCAACAATCTTTTTCTTCCTATGTTTTAAAAGAAGAAAAAAATCCTCTCTCTCTCTTCACAGTGCTGCTCGTCCCGGCCCATCGCCATTTTCCCGAAACCAGCTCCCTCGTCCGCGCGCGTCCATGTCCAACACCACATGCCGCCGTCGGCGGCATGGACTCGCGAGCCATGGAGCGACATAGCTTCAGATCAATTGCCCACATGTGTCGTATACATGTAGCTAGCCCTCGCAACGAGCAATTCACACACACACACGCACGCACGCACACACACCGGCGGCCCGGTGAGCAATTGAACACACACACACGCATGCGGCCAGCGTAGGCGCCTCACCTAAACCAAAAGAAGACATAAACTGCTGTGAATTTCGGCAGAACAAATAACTTCATGGCACCCACCGCGTTCAAGGTCCGGCCTCCGCTTCGCCTCGCGCAGAAACAGCGCTACGTCGCTTTTCTCCGTCATGCTATTGTTGCGCTAATGTCTGCTCGCTGGACGGCGACGTCGCGGCGCTCGTGGACTTTTGGCTCGCCGCTGACCGCTCCGTCGCGCTCGTGAGCTGGAACCTGTCCGTCAGCTCGTCCCCGTGCAGCGGGGAAACAACAGCGGGGCGCGGGATGACCCGAGCCTGGGGCGCGTGACGCAGCTGGTGCTCGAGGGGCTCGGCCTGTCCGGCGCGGACGTGCTCTACCGCTCGCCAAGTTGCTCCTCCAGCCGCGTCGCCCCCATCTGCTTTGCCACGCGGGACGTGCAGGCCGCCCCTCCGTTTCTGTGGTGATGTCGCGAAGGAGCTCACAGTCGCTTGTGCACCAGCGGCCAGTCTCTTGTGCACCAGCGGCCAGTCTCCGCCTTGGGCGCGAGACGGCGCCCTCCGCCTCCACCTGAACACACATCTGAAAGGATTGGGACAGAGGATAGATACCACAGGTGGGCCAACCTATTCAGTGAGAGTAAAGGTAGATCCCGGCCAGGATCATTTATTTCCCGGTATGCCAAACGGATCCAGGGTCTAGATCGACCGGGTAACGATTTTCAGGTATTTAGACGTGGGGGGTTTATTTACATCACGCTTTACAACCTTAGAGCATCTCCAACAACAGCGGTAAAAAACATGCGTGTGAGAAACGTGGGTTTTAGCGCGCGCGGAGCGGTTTCGCGCGCTTCAGCGGGCGCGGGAGATCCCGGTGCACGGGAAAAGATCGCACGCATCGAAAAACCGGCCCAGCGCGCTCTATAAAACGCATGCGCCGATGCCGGCCAACCGCACACTCGAGGGCTCCCGCCGCCCCCTTCTTCCTCGCATCCGGTGCCCTCCCCCCGCCGCCGCCGACATGCAGTCGCGTCGCTGGAGCAGCTCGGGCTACCGCGGCGTCCGCGGCCGCCCTTCCGGCACATTCTACACGGAAATACACCCCGGTGACGTGCATCTTGGTCTCGGGACGTTCAAGACCGCGCAAGAGGCCGTCTGCGTGTACGACGTGGCGGCTTGGCGCCTCTCCAGGCCACGCTCGCAGATAAACTTCGACGACGCGCAGACGTGCTAGCAGGCGCAGGACCTCGCCCCTCCGCCGCGTCTAGTAACCGACGAGGATCGTAACAAACACCGCAGACGGTAGTGCAACCTCCTCGTCGACGAGGCGGACGAGCTAGCCATGGTGGAGTGGCGCTAGCGCTACCCGCAGGACGTCGCCGACGAGAACGCCTTCTGGGCGGAGAGGAGGGCAAAGCGCCGCGAGGACCGGGCGGATAGGCGTCGGCGGAAGGCACAGGTGATATCGCAGTGCAAACTAGGACAGGCATTGTTCTTTGACGACAAATATCTCATATTGTCAAAATAAACATGTTGCCAGCACCGGCTACTCGCGCGTGCAATTTTTTACAGCGGTCGCTGGAGCCAGCGCTCTGCGGCGTACAAAAGGTTACTTTTTCAACGTTGTAAGCTTATTTTAGGGCGCCGCACGGTTACGCGCTTGTTGGAGACGCTCTTAGAATTTTAAATAGATTTCATTCCTGATCAACCACGTTACTTAGAGCAACTCCAACGCATAGACCCAAAACGTCCGCCTGCGTCAGTTTGAGTCGGCGCGGATAAAAGTGAAGGCTCAACGCCGTGACCCAAACCGAAAATGCTTCCGCGCCAAAATGGAGCACACACGGTTTAAGTTTTATTAATGTACTCCCTCCGTCTAGGTGTGTAAGTCATCTTACGTTGCGCACCGTGATCAAGGTGGAGGGGAAAACGAGAGAACTTAATGTGTTTTTACTAATTAATAACAATGCATGCAACGAACTAACCAATGCATGTCGTGTTTGGTAGTCTCAAATCATTTAAAGCATGCATGACCCACATCTCTTATTGGTTGATATGTCATGAAACAAGAAACGAGATGAGAGTTAATGTACCGCGCCTAAATGTTTTGGGATTATTTGGTTTTCGTAAGATGACTTACACACCTAGACGGAGGGAGTAATATGGACGCATGAACTCTCGCCGGTCTTCGTGACCAGCTTTAATGTTTAATTAATGTTTATTTACATTTTTGAAATATTTGTGCTTTTTTTCGTGCAACGTCGAAATGTGTCTGGCGGCATATGCACCAAACGGACATTGATGTGTATCGGGCCGACTTAAACAGACAAAATTGACATTCGTTTGGGTCGACGTGTCGGAGTTGATGTTACCGCCAGCACAAACCCGTAGAAAACACGGTAGAACGTGGCAGGCAGATCTCTTCGCGCGACCGGCCGCAAATCTGACGGCCGATCGACGAGCTTGCGATCTACGCTGCGGCACGTGGTAAAGCCGAGCAAAGGTCATAGATCCCGGTCGCACTTTCAGAATCCACGTGACATGACATCCCGAGGTCCGTTCGTTCCGAGACGCAGCTGCAACGTTTGACAAATGCTGCATCGTCCGTCCGGCAAACGGCAAACCACCAGTCCACCACCCCGAACTCGGTCGCCGCGCCCCGCCAACCATACAATCCGGCGACTAAATTGAACCGCTCGTCGGAACCCTGCCGGCCCCGCGGCCAGCAGAACGGCGGCGAAAGTCAGCCCGTCAGTCGCCGCTCGCCAGAGCCCGGAACCGTCCGCCGTCGCCGCCCGACCGCGCGCGCGTAACTTGGCCATTTGGACGCAGAGAAGCGCGCTCGCTCCAACTAGATCGGACAATGGCCGGCACAAAAACTATTCGCCAACCCGCGCCGGGTCCAACTCCAATCCAACCAGAAGAGTCTACCTGGGTACAGTACTGTACTACTAGTACCAGCACTTATACTAGTCCAATACGAGGAGGAGTATTTAGGCGCGCGACTCGTGCTCTTGTTACGGTACGGCTTCCACGAGTGAGTCAGTCCACAATCCACATACGCGTAGCGTGAGCTAGCGTGGCGTAGGGCGCTCTCTTCTCCTCCTGACCCGAGCGGCCTCGCGCGCGCGCCAACGCCAAGGCGGGGCTGATGGAGGGGGCGCCGAGGGCGGTGCCGTCCCGGCGCGGCGGCGTCACGCTGGCGGAGCAGCTCGCCGCGTCCTCCAACCTCCGCGACCTCCTCAAGCTCCGCGACGACGACGTTCAGGGCGAGGGCGACGGCGCGCGGCCCGCCAGGCGCCGCACGCTCCTCGACGTCATCCGCGGCCCCGAGGAGGACGCCGCTCCCCCTCCGGCTCCTCCCTCCTCCACGCGGGCCGCGGAGCCCGCAGCGACGGCGGGGGAGACCGTGGCGGGAGCGGTGCCGCGGCCGGCGTCGCCCGGGCAGGGGGAGGAGAGGCGGGTGTCGCTGATGGCGCTGCTGGAGCAGGCGGAGCGGCAGTGGACGACGGCGGCGGCGCGCGCCGGGGCGTGGACGCGCGTGGACCAGGACGCGGCGACGGAGGAAGAAGAGGGGAGCGGGAGGGGCGTGGGCGGGCGGTGCTGCGTGTGCATGGCGCGGCGCAAGGGCGCGGCCTTCGTCCCCTGCGGCCACACCTTCTGCCGCGCCTGCGCCCGCGAGGTCCGCGCCGGCCGCGGCCGCTGCCCGCTCTGCAACGCCGCCATCCGCGAGGTCCTCAACCTCTTCTGACGCCGACGACCAGGCCGGCTCACATCCATCCATTGGCGTCGATTGGGAGACTGCTAGCATCATTCGGTGTATAGATAGATAAATCTCTTCCGTTGTTGATTTCTTCTTCCTTCTTCGTACTTACAATACAAGTGAAAACATTCAATACAGTAGTTCATCATCATCGTGAATTCATCAATCTGTTCATCTACAAACGTGCTGGATCGAATCCTCTGCAATTAAGATGCTCGTACGAACTACAGCATGCGCGGTATGGCCATCCAGAGTGGTTGGAGGTGGATGCCATCATTAAGCTCGACTCGCCCGGCCGTTACCAGTTTCCTCGGTTCAAAACTTCAACGCGTCGGAAAAATCCACCCGTGGCGGCGGCGGCGTGATGTCACCGCCGGAGAAGATAGTAGATAGATAGGGACGACTTGCGCCGCAGGCCAGCCATCTGTCCGGCCTGACCTGATGATGCGTTCGGCGGTGATGTTGACCCGGTTGCTCAGCCGAACGGTGCCGTTGCGGCAAACGGCCAAAGTGTTGCTCTCGTCTCCTCTTGTGCTCTTCTTCTCTTTATCAATTGTGAAAGTTAAAAGCGAAAGGTAACCAACGCATCGTTGGCACTGGGAGATGAGATAGATGGTGATAAAGCCATTGAACTTGTGCTATTGGACGCAACATGCCTGCACACTCTGCCCACATCGTACTTGCGTTAGATCTCGTTGGTTGGGTGGTAAGCTAACCTCACCACCACACGCACTATGGTACTATAGTTTTGTCTCAAAAAAAAACGCACTATGGTAATGTAGTATAGCACTGTTGTACACAAATACAGTACAATGTTGAAAGCATGGATGCGGTCGTCTAATTAAGAGCAACTCCAACGCGCCGACCCAAACGGATACGCGTTTTCTTTGCTTTTCGTCTGTTTATTTCGATCAGATAGACGTATGCATCCACTTTTCGTTTTGGGTCGGTAGATGTACCCTACAGGAGGCATACCCATTTTTGACCCGCATGACCGAAATAAATGTAAAAAAAAACTTAATTAAACAAAAGTGGTCGGTCGGTCAACGTCGTCCAAAATCCTCCTAAAAGGTTAATTAAACATAAAAAATAAAAACCCGCCCGCATGCTACCCTAGTCATCCACCTTGCTCTTGTCGTCATCGTTGCCGCCGGTGAGGTCAATGAAGACGGGAGGCGGCCCAACCTAGCCGAATGCGGCTTGATAAACCGTCAGGACTGCCTCCTCCGGCGTGTGCTGCGGCGACGGCAATGCGACGAGGCATGCTCTCCTCCTCCTCTTCCTCCTTCTGGCGGTGGCCTCCTCCTCCTCGCGCTCCTCTGCATGCGCCGCTTGCCGTCGGCGCTTAGTCTGTGACCTCCAGCCGGCGTCGCCGAGCCAATATGGGGGGGCTGACCACTCCCTCGGCCGGTCGGCTCGGGCTTAGGTAACACCGGAGGGTGGCGGGCACGGCGCAACCTCCGCCAGCCTTGCCTGGTAGTCCGCTTCCACCTTCAGCCGCTCCTCCTCGATGGAGGTCTTCAAGGGCGCCGCCAGCGTCGCCTTGTAGGCAGCCTCCTCTCCTCCTCCTCCTCCTCCTCCAGCTTGACGACTGGGGGAGGCAGGGGTTTGATGTGGTGGTGCTGCACGTCGAGCCGCCGTTGCTCCTTGTGCTAGAGGGCAAACCAGACCTCCCAATGGGAAGAGTCTGCCTTGTACTCCGGCATCCATCGTTGCTCGGCGTGAAATTGCGCCCGGCCTTCTGCGCACCTCCTTAGCGTGCACCCATGTGGCCAGCAGCAGCGTGAGATCCATTGCGGATCGAGATACCCGATCGTCTGCAGCGGCTTCACGCGACAATGGCGGCTACTGAACTCCAGTGCCACCATGCTTGGTGCCGGGATGTCTGACCGCCCTCGTTAAGCGAAGCGGCGGCGGCGGAGAAGGAAGAGTGCGGGAGGAGGAAGCGTCGGGGGTGAACTTCCCCTTGCTCTTGCCGGAGCCGCTGAATAAACCCATGGCTAGGGTTATGCAGGGGCGGCTAGATGTGGACGGCAGTGGAAGTGGATGACCCCCTCCCTCCCTCCCACCCCCCCCCCCCCCATGTGTGGATTAAAAAAGGACGGCCTTCCGATGCTTTCACTGACTGATGCGTGGGCCCGGTGTCGGTGGCCGCTATTTAATATGACCGTGTTCGGTCGTTGGCCGACCTCCAACCGGGTGACCCATTTCGTCCGCCCACATTCGTTTGGGTCGCCACTGATCAAAACGCCAACACAACATGCGGACCCAAACTCAAAATGTGTCCGCTTCATGTCCGCGCCGACCTATTTTAGACTTAATTTTGAGCTTGGAATGCGTCGGCACGAACATGAAGCGGACGCGTTTTGGATTTGGATCCGTGCGTTGTACCGACGTTTTGGTCCGCGACGAGCCAAACGAACGTGGGCGGATGAAATGGGTCATGGGTTGAAGTTGCTCTAACGGCGTGTCCACATCGAACGGCCGGCGGGACCGGACCAACGGCGAGCTTATCTCATTTCCGTTGGCCGTCGACCGTTTGTCCTGGCGAACAAGGACAGCGGGCGTGACGGCGACGGCCCGCGTATGCATGCGGCAAACGGCCAAACGAGCCGAGGAACGGGTCTGACGGACGGACGGACGGATGCATGCTGCATGGGAGTCGTTGGCAGTTTGGCACCTGGCTTCAGACATAGGGCCGGGTCTCCACGACGGCTCTGCTACAGTCACGTACAGTGCCCCTGCGCTCGGGGCCTCATGATCGATGGAAGCTTTACGTGCTGCGTCAATCATCAACCAACTAAACCGAATTACCGAAACCGGCCACGTACGTACGTTGCCACGTCGGCATCGCGCCGTTGCTGTCCATGTCGGCAGGTTTTTGGAAGCCTCTGACCCGACTCGAAGGGGCCGGCTGGCTTTTCGGTTGAAGTACCGATCACATATTCGCTCACTGCTGAGCGTAAAAGCGTCCAATGTCTTGGCCGATCGGTCGATCGATGCAGATGGTGGGGTGTGAGAGGACTTTCACGTGCAGGTACCATGTGGCCGCCACTTTTGGGGCAGCACTTGACCAGTTAAGGTCGAGAGCAAGGTATTGTTGCACGTGCTCTACGCCGTCTTCGTTACTCTTTACACATCACCGTGTGATTCAAGTTGAAGATGGATCGGGGGGTGCTAACAAATTTCTGGAGCCGAGGGACTAAAATGACCGCGCGAGACAAATCTGTAGACAGTTCATTTTCATTTAGCAAGTGGCAAGAGCATCTTCAATGGTTTGTGTATATTTGGTCGTCTATGCGTTCATATAGATAATGGTAAAAAAAGCGAAGATGCTCTCTCTCCTGGGCTCCCGCAACTCTTGGGCGACGAGCGGTTCCTAGGGTTTTGAGCACTTTCTAGGTCTCCGATTCCGTCGTTGATCCTTCTTTCTCCCCCCATCTTCGATCGGATCTCCTGCCACTCCTGGTGCGCGCGTTTCCTGGATCTGGTTTCTGCTCGGGGTGATTAAGGGGCCTTCCTTGTATCGCTGCCCACCCTTGGCAGGGCCAGTTTTTTAGGGTTCGTCGTATACCCCATGGCAGGGACTCGAGATGTGGAGGGATCAGTGGCCTTTGGGGCCGGAGAGTTTGCGCCGGGCGGCGGTGATGGCGATGTCACCCGGGTGCGTCCGATCGCTGGGGGGTCGATAGCGGTCCAAACTCCGTCTCCCTCGGCGGGTGCTTCATCCTCGGCAACCCGCGTGGCGGATCATGTTGAGGAGATGATGGAACGACTTCGTCGGCGGTATTGAGGCGAGACCCGTGGTGCTGGATGATGAGGATGAGGCGGATTTGGTGGCTCCGGATTGCGCTCTGGTGGGGAAGGTTCTCTCCCCGAACATCCTACATATCCAGACCATCTCTTCTGCTATGAGACCTGCTTGGGGCAACCCAAGGGGATTGCTGCTCCATCCCTACGGGGACAATGTTTTTGTTGCTGAATTTGGTACCCAGGCGGATAGAACCAGGGTGATCGAGGGCTCGCCTTGGATGGTGGGCAAGCACGGTCTGCTCAAGGTTTTTGACACGAATACCCAACCCCTTCAAGTCAGTTTTGATCGTCGGCTATTTGGTCCCGTATAATGAACTTACCTCCAAGGTTGGTGAAAGCAAAACTTGGCACAGAGTTTGCAAAGCCTATGGGTAACATCATCAAGGTTGATGCCGATTCGGATGGTATTTCTTTGGGGTGGATATATGCGTGTGCGGGTGGAGATTTTTGTTGGTGAACCACTCGTGCGTTATGTGATAGTAACTTTAGTCAAGCTTCAGTCGACGGACACTTATTCGGTGATGTACGAGAGACTGCCTAAAAGTGCAACTATCCCTAGGTGGTTTTGGTAATTCATAACAACATATAGCTCATTGAGCTAATGCTATTCCAAGATGAACATTTCAGGAAAGCTCAATGAATGGCATGGCATGGATGATGAAAGTGGATCCCTCAAAATGCTAATGACAAAGGATTGGCTCAAGCTCAAAAGCTCAAGACTCTTCATTTTATATTTTAGTGATTCAAGATCACATTGAGTCTATAGGAAAAGCCAATACTATCAACGAGGGATGAGGTGTTGCTTAATGAGCCTCTTGCTTCATGTGCTTAGTGATATGCTCCAAAACCCTCAGCTACCTTTCTCACATCCACATATGACCTAAACCTAAAGCCAAAATCGGTCTCACTGATTCTTCCTATCCGGCGCCATCGATTCCAAAAGTCATAGCCACTGCCACAAACCCTAGGCAAATCGGTCCTACCGATAGGGATCTCGGTCTCACCGAGATGGGATTGTAATCTCTCTGTTTCCTTTTCGTAACTTTTCGGTCTCACTGAAAGAGTGGATCGGTCCCACCGAGATTGCAATGTAAACTCTCTCTTTCCCTTTCGTAACGTTTCGGTCTCACCGAAAGAGCGAATCGGTCCCACCGAGTTTACCTGACCAACTCTCTGGTTAGCTTATTACCAAAATCGGTCTCACCGAGTTTGTGTAATCGGTCTCACCGAGATTACGTTATTCCCTAATCCTAACCATATCGGTCCTACCGAGATGCAAGTCGATCCACCAAAACCCTAACGGTCACTAGGTTTACTAAAATCGGTCTGACCGAGTTTGTTGATTCGGTCCCACCGAGATTGGTAAATTGTGTGTAACGGTTAGATTTTGTGTGGAGGCTATATATACCCTCCACCTCCTCTTCATTCGTGGAGAGAGCCATCGTAACAAACCTACACTTCCAACTTACCATTTCTGAGAGAGAACCACCTACTCATGTGTTGAGACCAAGATATTCCATTCCTACCATATGAATCTTGATCTCTAGCCTTCCCCAAGTTGCTTTCACTGAAATCTACTTTCCACCAGATCCAAATCCTATGAGAGAGAGTTGAGTGCTGGGGAGACTATCATTTGAAGCACAAGAGCAAGGAGTTCATCATCAACACACCATTTACTACTTCTTGGAGAGTGGTGTCTCCTAGATTGGCTAGGTGTCACTTGGGAGCCTCCGACAAGATTGTGGAGTTGAACCAAGGAGTTTGTAAGGGCAAGGAGATCGCCTACTTCGTGAAAATCTACCGCTAGTGAGGCAAGTCCTTCGTGGGCGACGACCATGGTGGGATAGACAAGGTTGCTACTTCGTGGACCCTTCGTGGGTGGAGCCCTCCGTGGACTCGCGCATAGCCGTTACCCTTCGTGGGTTGAAGTCTCCATCAATGTGGAATGCGATAGCACCACCTATCGGAACCACGCCAAAAACATCCGTGTCTCCAATTGCGTTTGAATCCTCCAAACCCTTCCCTTTACTTTCTTGCAAGTTGCATGCTTTAATTTCCGCTGCCAATATACTCTTTGCATGCTTGCTTGAATTGTGTGATGATTGCTTGACTTGTCCTAAGATAGCTAAAATCTGCCAAACTCTATAACTGGGAAAAGGTTAAGTTTTTAATTGGTCAAGTAGTCTAATCACCCCCCCCCCTCTAGGCATACTTCAAGGTCCTACACTGCCCCTTCACTGTTACTCATGTGGCCTCCTTGGCCATTCTTCTGTTCTATGCCCATCCCCAGGTGTCAGGGATGTGAATGGTGACCTCCCATATGCAGCTAAGAGGATATGTGTTCAGGATGAGAGGCACAACAGTGAGTGGCGGTTCGAAGTCTTCTACGGCTTCGTCGTCCGCGGGTTCTGATGGCAAAGCAGGCGGCCAGCGGCCTACTCCCCTTGGTCGGGCCAAAGCTGTTGCCACTATGGGAGGGGTCGGAGTGCAGCTACGAGCAGGGAGCTGTTCTCAGGCAGTCATGACACTGTGGGTACATCCGGAAAAAAGAGGAAGGCGACAAAAGCTAAGGCCCCTTTGGTGATCTGTGACAAGGCGTCTTCTGATGCAAATGATCTTGCTTTGGTCTTGGCAACGGACCCCCAAGCTGCTAATGTTGGTGTGGAGCAGCTAGGTGAGGAGGACTCGAACAAAAAACAACGCACATCAGACTCTCGATCGGCGGATCTGGCGGCGGCTGCGACGCAGCCCCGCCCTACGCAATGAGTATCATCTGCTGGAACTGTCGAGGCCTGGGGTCGGACTCGACAGTTGGCGAGCTTCGCTGGCTTGTGAAGCTCTACCGACCCTCCCTCCTCTTTCTTTCTGAAACAAAGATGAGGGATACGCGGGTGAAGAATTTCATGTGGGGTCACTTGGTTTTTCGGGCTGTTATGCTATCAGCAGTGAGGGGCTCAGTGGCGGTCTTGCTTTGTTTTGGACACATGCAGCAGAGGTTATGGTAAAGGCAGCCAACAAGAGATGCATCGATGTTCAGGTGAAACTTGATGAGGGTTTGCCGTGGAGAGCGACATTTGTCTACGGCGAACCAAGAAGAGAGAATAGACCACTCTTTTGGGAACTTCTATGGCGTATGCATCATTCCTGGATGGGTCCATGGTTATGCTATGGCGACTTTAATGAGGTGCTTACTGGTGATGAACACTGCGGGCCCAGAGACAGGCTAGACTCTCAAATGGCTGCTTTTAGGGATTGCATGATGGACTGTGGATTGATGGACTTAGGCTTTTCCGGTCCTAAGTTCACGTGGTGTAACAGACAGGATCCCAACAGTAATGTTCGTTGTTGCTTGGATCGAGCCATGGCGAACAGTGACTTCTCCAACTTGTTTGAGGCTTGCAATGTGGAGAATATTATCGCCACCACATTTGACCACTATCCGGTCCTTGTTAAACTTCTGCAGATTCCCACATGCACCGTCTGATCCCGGTCTGACAAGGTTTCAGGTTTGAGGCAATGTGGATGCGTGCGGCTGACTACCGTGAAACTCTTGAGCAGGCTTGGTCGGCGGGCAGAGATGGCTTGTCGACTTTGAGCTCGACCTGGACGAACCTCAAGGGGGTGGCTAGCTCTCTGCGCTCTTGGAGCAAGGAGGCTTTCGGTTCTGTTCGTATGAATATTGGCAAGATGGAACGTCGCCTTGCTACCATTAGGGCGTCACCGCCCTCCCCGTCGTCGCTTGCTGAGGAGAAACATATCGAAGGTCAGTTATGCTTGTTTGAGCATGAAGAGATTATGGAGAGGCAGCGGTCTCGAGTGGGTAGCTCAAAGCCGGTGTGATAACGGAGTTTCTCCAAGCCCGTGCGATGGCCAGGCGGAGAACAAATAAAATTCACTCTCTTCTTCGGGATGATGGCTCGGTCTGTTCTACTCAAAGTCAGATAAAACAGTTGGTGCAATCCTATTATGAGCAGCTCTTCACGTCCAAGCCATGCACGTCTACTGAAGAGCTTCTGCAGGCAATCCCGAGTAAGGTTTCCACTGAAATGAATGTTGAGTTGTGCATGCCGTATACTAATGAGGAAATTAGGGCTGCTTTGTTTCAGATGGGGCCGACCAAGGCACCAGGTCCGGATGGTTTCCCGGCTCTCTTCTACCAAACTCACTGGGAGTTTTTGGGTGATGACTTTTGTCATGCGGTTCGTGGCTTTTTGGAGGGAAGACCAATCCCTGAAGGTTTCTGCGATTCGGTTATTGTCTTGATTCCAAAGACTACCAAACCAAAGCTGTTGAAGAACTTCCGTCCTATCAGTCTGTGTAATGTCCTTTACAAGATTGCTTCCAAAGTTCTTGCCAACCGTCTAAAAACTATTCTGCCTATGGTGGTCTCGGAGAGTCAGAGTGCCTTTGTTCCTGGCAGGTTGATCACGGATAACACCCTTATTGCTTATGAGTGCCTCCACACCATCCAGAATCAACGTCTGAAGAAACCCTTCTTTGCCCTAAAGATCGATATGATGAAGGCCTGTGATCGTGTGGAGTGGAGCTATCTGCACCAGTGTTTGACCAAATTGGGCTCTGCATACTCATGGATTGAGACTGTGATGCGATGTGTGACTAATGTTCGTTATGCTGTGCGTGTTAATGGGGAGTTAACTGAACCGGTGATTCCGTCTTGTGGGATTCGGCAAGGGGACCCAATAAGCCCGTATCTCATCCTCTTATGCTCTGAAGGTTTCTCTAGTCTGCTATTTCAAAAGGAGGCTCGTGGTGAGCTACATGGGATTCGTAACGGCCGTCATGGCCCATCTATCTCACACCTCCTGTTCGCGGACGATAGTATCTTCTTTGCGAAGAGTGATTTTCGGTGTGGCCTCTTTGGAATCTACCCTAAGTTCCCTCTTGCTCGGGTTCAGGCCAGGCTATTAATAAAGACAAGTCTACTCTCTTCTTTGGCCGACATTGCCCCACGAGTGTCAAAGACAGAGTTAAGGCTCAGTTGGGCATTAGAAACGAATCCTTTAAGGATTCATATTTGGGAATGCCGACGGAGGTGGGTAACTCTCCCACGAGCACTTTCAAGTTTCTGGTTGATAAGGCGTGATGTAACATTTTTGGTTGGTCGGATCGGCCTATGTCTCGAGCGGGCTGAAACTTTCTTTGAAATCAAAGACACAGGCTATCCCAACCTTCATTTCTAGCTGTTTCCGTCTGCCCGTGGCTATCTGTGAGAAGTTCAGGCAAATTGTTTCTGATCATTGGTGGGGCCGTGAGGATGGCAAAAAGAAAATGCATTGGCGGTCCTGGGAGTGGCTCTCTACACCCAAGTCCCTTGGGGGCATGGGATTCAAGGATTTGGCGCTGTTCAACCAAGCTATGTTGGGCAAACAGGGATGGAGACTTCTGACTGATCTTGATTCGTTGTGTGCTCGAGTTCTAAAGGGAAGGTATTTTCCTATTGGTGATTTTTGGAATGCTTCTACTCCCAGTTCTGCCTCGGCTACTTGGCGTGCTATTTTGCATGGGAGGGACCTGCTCAAGAAGGGTGTGCAATGGGGAATAGGAGATGGCAGGAGTACTTCCATTCTCAAGGATCACTGGATTCCTTCCACTCCCCCGGCCTTGCTCCAAACTCTTTCTCCCATCCCAAGCACGGCTACAGTTCACTGTTTGCTTGATGAAGAGCATGGAGGATGGAATGAGGAATCTGTGCGTGCTTTTTTTTCCACAAGAGGTGGCTGATGAGATCCTCAAGATTAATGTGAACCTGGAGGGAGGCCCGGACTATGTGCGCTGGCCGTTTACAAGATATGGACACTACTCGGTTCGCTCAGCTTACAATATGGCCAGGACAAGCTTGTTCTTTGTTGGCACGCAGTGCAAATGGTGGCGGCCAGAATTCAGGTTGGTCGTTGGAGGACAAGTTGTGGAATAAATTATGGAACATCCAGGTGCCGAACAAAATGAAGATTTTGCTGTGGAGGTTTGTTCACAACTGCTTACCATCGGGAGAACAATTGCAGCGTCGTCAGGTCCCAACTAGGACGGATTGTGTGTTCTGTGGCAGAGTTGAAGGAATTGAGCACGCCTTGCTCTTTTGTGGCCATGCACGTCTGGTCTGGGAGGAGATTCAGGAGGTTTTTGGAATCAAATTATGTTGCTCGTCTTTCACTTCTCCTAAGCAGTGGTTTTTCGAACTGTTTGGCCGGTGCTCCGACAAGGAAATTTCTGTCATCACGGTCTCACTATGGCACATCTGGGAAGCCCGCAATGCCGCTCGCAATGAACCGGAGCCTCCTCTTCCGAAGCGGATTGCGGCGAGGTTGATAAGCGTCGTGGAGATGATATTCCGGCACCTTTTCAAACCCGGCCGCCCGGCCAGCGTTCTCGAGGGCGGCCTTTCGTTGGACTCCGCCTCCGCTGATGCGCTCTTGGTATCCTCTGATGCAGCGGTATCCTCTGACTGTGCGTCGTCTGCTGTAGGGGTGGTGGTGCAGGATCACTCCGGCCTGTGTGTGGCGGCTGCCTCCGATCCCTTGCCCGGTGTCTCATCGCCAGAGCTGGCTGAGGCCTTGGTGCTCCGCCGGGCGATGCAGCTGGCGGGCGAGCAAAATTTTGATCGGGTGATCTTTCAATCTGATTGCCTCTCGGTGGTTCAACGGATTAACTCTCCGACCCGGGACAGGTCCATGGTGGGCTCGATCATCGCGGATATCAAGATGGCGTCTCGTGCCTTGTCTTCGGCCTCTTTTATGCATGTTCGTTGGCATTGTAATATTTTAGCTCATGTTTTAGCTAAGTCTAGTCTGAACTCTATGAGTCCTTGTGTTTTTCTTTCTGCTCCGGATTGCATCCGGGAGACTCTATATAATATGTTTGCTTGATTAATAAAGGCCGACGTTCTTTAAAAAAAAGATAATGGTAAAAAAGGGTGTTCTCATATACACGAGCAATTTTTTCAACAGACTGTCTATGCATAGAGATCGTCTATATTCCCTCTAACTACCATTTCAACAGCTACTTTTACAAACAGTGTATAAATCGACATCACAAAATGGACTGCATGTGGGGTTGAGATCCTCTTTGGTAACTATATACGTGCAGTACAATCCATGACACGTTGGGTCAGGGCCAAATCACAACGATTATAGCTATGGTATCCTATATACATATGAAGTTGATCTCCACTATCCTATTTATCTTAACATGCATACATGCCACCTCATCAAAGACCCATCAATACATGCATGACAAAAAGTTTATCATTATTAGTTGATCTCATGCACACCTTTTACCCCACCACATATGTCACCTCATCAAAGGTCCACTCAACATGCATGAAAAAAGTTTTTCCATTACGCTATGCCACTTATATTTAAAATATTTTTCTGACTACACAATAATCAAATAAATATATAATATTTATTTTTAGCTTTCGTTCATATGTTATTAATTTTTTTTGTGGGTGCATATATTATTAATTCATCTATGGAAGATCCACACAATCAAATCACTGACATATATTGCAATCAATCCCCGCAACAACGCACGGGGTATTCTCTAGCTAGTAGTTACAATAGCGGACATGGAGACCTCACATACAGACAGACGACACCGAGCATAGATCCCTCTGGACCATGGTCTAGCACAACATTTCTGGCTACATTCTATTGCAGCCTGTCATGTGAACATACACTTCCTTCGGTGTTCAGGATTGGCATCAAACAAAATAGTTCACGGTGGATCGAACTTCGGTAGGCTAACGAGTATTTTGTTTGTGTAACATGTCATAGAGTTGCACGGTGCGACCATTCAGTGATTGTATTGGCCTACTGTTCTGCCTGTAACTCTTCTCCAAAGGAGCCATCAAAGCAACAGCCTGCTCCTTTGTCATTTCTCTTATCTGTGAGACATCTCAAAGTATATGTATAAGTAAGTTCCGCTGCATAAACATCATGTGAAATTAAAATTTCTACACTATTTTCCACATCTGAGCAGATGGAATACCTCGCCAAGAATGTTCCAGATCACATTCTCCGTGCATGGAGGTGCAGTGAGAGATCCAACATATCTGAAATATCTATCTGCACCGTGCATTAGTTCCTTCATATTCACCACCCCAACGGGGAGAGGATCACCTTTCTCAGCTTTGCAGCCTTCCGCAGACAATTCAGCTAACTTATCCTTTATCTGTGAGTGCAACACAAAGAAAAATACTGAAATGGATGTAGACCAAACATGCGCAAAGTACTGCAGTGTCCTAGTCATCTTGTTTAACTAGTTCAAGTACAATACATATTTATAACAGATCAAATTACAAGTTGTAATCATGTTATTTAGTCCTTGAACATGTGAGTGTCTCCTGGCTATCCACACAATACATACCGTTGTATTGAATGTATATAAACTACTCATTAACCAAGGGTTACTAGTCATTTCATTAATCTAGTGTTATAGTTACGCCGGTTGGTTATAGTTTCGATCCTTACTTCTGCGGTCAAAATGAACACATAAAGCATGAAAACGCTATCCTGATGCACCAAGGGAAAACACCGCCGCCTATTGAACTAGATATAAAGGTCCCACTCATGTTAATTATTTGAATCATATCCTCAAGTTGATCATGATGGGGAATCGCAATATGCAGTGTTCTACAATGCCATAGTGATAGTAGCAGTACAATACCCTTTTCCTATAAGGGTGATTTACCTGACGACGGAAAGGATCTTGTTTTCCGTGCCGATAAAGTATTGAGACAACAGTTATGTTGCCATCATCAGTGTAGTGCACCATAAGGAGCTCCACCGCAAATCTATCAAGGTAAGAGAACGATGCACACAGTTAGTACAACAAAAAAATTGAATGGTTTTCAGTTCTCAAAAGTGCACATTTGAACCTCTTGCCATTGATGGTATGCTCTGAGGGAGAGTGCCAATGCAATTGCTTCAATTTATACGCCTTTCCATCCACCATGACAGTCCCAACAGTGTCATTATATCGCAACTACATCAATCAGTTGGCCCAATGATTTCATAATTTGCATTATTTCGAACTAGGAGATTACATTTATGTAATAGAACACATATTTTCATGAACTTGTTATTGTAGTCATTCGTACAGTATAGAAAAGATCACAATAGGATGAGGGTGGGGGTTCATAATGCATGTATTTTATTACAAGATACTGAGATGGTGGAGGTCACAAGTCATACAACCAAAACAACAAAGGAAAACAAAGCTAAAAAGCCGAGCTAAGAAAAAAAACAAGCAAACCAAGCAACTTATTGGAAACAAACAAAATATAGATAAGTGGATTCAGGTATTGTTGTGCTTGTATTTATAAATTTTATGTTCGGTGACATAAAGAACCATTTGGTTGAGAGGGTCAGGGCAAACCGCAATGTTGAAGACGTTGTCAACCATTGTAGCATTTGTAGAAGTATAATATCTTTTTAGGGGCTCCATTCGTAGGTCAGGTACCACACAATCTCTCACGATGTTAATTGGAGACTGGTAGATTTCTTTTGAGCAAACTGTGAAATTAGGACTTAAGCTCCCCCAATGCTTTGGGCCAGTTCTCCCACTGTATCCAAAGCTCACGCCATTTGCTTTTAGTCGAAAAATATAGATAAGAAATCATATGTCAACGCGAAACTTTGTGCAACTTATACTAGCAATAGTATAAACGAAGATGTCAAAGATTGATTGGAATGCTTTTTTACAACGATGGAATAATTTTATATCTATTTGAGATTGCCCGTGTCTCACCCTTTTGTAGCGTACATGAGTGGTACAAATATGTTCAGGAACTGATTGGTGGCAGTTCATCATAGGCTAAAAGGCTCAAATCTGTGTGGGGGTATGCGCTTTACCTTGGGCGATATGAAATTGTTGTGTTTCTAACAAAACGGAAGTTTTAGAAAGAACTGCTGGTTATTTTCAACTGTACCGGATGGATCCGTATGTGGTCCTATCTATGACGCGCAGAGGCTCGGACGTCCACAGACAACCAATGAAGACGACAACTTGCACTATATCGAACTAATTTGGATGACGATTCAATAGTAGAACAAGCATGAGATACCATGTAACTTACTGATGTCTAATTGTTATAGACTTTTAGCATTTTGTGCCCATATAGCATTAGCTCGATGCAGTTTTAATGCCAATGTCTTTTCTCCTTCTTGATTGGTTTTGGAGAATTCTACAAAATGTATATATTCAGGAATGATTATAAACTGAATTACATTTTTTTATGAAAGATTGCATACTTTTCCACTTTTAAGCTTTGATATCCCCTTCAAGAAAAATATGAAAAATAGTAACGACTTGGCAGTGAAGTGAACCAACTGACAAGAAACCAGAAATATCTCCTAGGCGGGACCTAAAAAGGTTCTCCTTTTTTTAGCATAGCCAATCATGAAACGGTCGCCCTTTTATCCAAATGCTGAACCGATACAAGGACCATCATAAAATAATGACTATGTGCATCGATCCATGAAGAGACCGTGGGTTTTCCCTCTTTTTTCAGAAAAAAAGAGCGCAATTTAAACGACACGGCAGCTTATGAGCCAAATTGAGTGTCTAAAAAGGTTGGAAACCACTGAGAACGGAAGATTCCTCCTTTTTGAAGAAAATGGAGAACGGAAGATAAAACTCGTGCCAGAGTTACATGTTGACAGTAAACAGCAAAATTGAGGTAGCTTTCGGAAGGAAAAACCTCGCTAGGTAATGCAGAACATAGAACACATACCAGTGTCACACGCATGGGTTATAAGAAAGCACATGCACAACAGTGCAACACAGATTGCACTTTTCTCGGAAGTCACCATCGTTCTCTTTGAGAAATCTAAGCTCTGAGCTATATATAGGTGCAGGAAAATATAGAAGGAAGTGTGGTCGAGCTACAAAGAGAACTGCACAAGGCACACACACATATATACATAGCGCGACTTGCGGTTGATGGTATTACTACTATTCTGCTACAGCTCGCGCCGGTCTGCTTCGTGCATCCAGAGCGGCTGGAGGTCGACGCCATCATTAAACTCTCGGAAAACTCTAGTGCGGCGGCGCTGTGGTGTGATGTGACGGCCGGAGAAGGCAGATCGATCGATAGGGACGAATTGAGCTGCAGGCCAGCCATCTGATACGTCCGGCGGATCTTGACTCGGTGGCTCCCTCGGCCGAACGACCGTCACACGCACTATAGTAAGTACTACTCCCGTTATGGGACGGAGGGAGTAGTATAATATAGGAGTGTATACAAATGGTAAACACATGAGATCGGCCGGGGGCCGGAGCGGACCGGCGGCGAGCGTCATCTCGTTCCCTTTTGCCGTCGACATATGGTTTGTCGTTGTGGGCGAGGACAGCGCGCGACGACGACGGCGACGGCGACGGCCTGCGGATGCGGCAAGGCGGCCAGACGATAGAAGAACGGGTCGGACGGATCACGGATGTGGCAAAGATACACGTACAGGGCCGGGTCTCCGTGACCTGTAATGACGGCTCTGCTGCAATAATCTCGTACGGTGCCAGCAACTGCCAGTGTACGTGCTTGCAGCGCTCAACAGCGGCCGCATGATCGATTCAAAATGTCAATAGAAGATCGGGCTTCTCGGTTCTACACATCATTGAATTCTTTGAGCTATGGGTTTGGTTGATCTTCTGGATGTCAACCTCGCTGCCGTCGCCGGGGTACGGAATTGTTTGAATAACTTGCAAAAAACCACCATATTTGTGAACCCTAAATCACAAAACCACCAAGTCTTGACTGTTTTTTCAAAAACCCACCCCCATTTGTTACAAGTTTGTTTAGCACATACTAAGGGCATCTCCAATGCTAATTAATCGATTGGAGCAGGTTAACGCTACACCTGACTTGTGGGTCGTTCAGCACATACTAAGGGCATCTCTAATGGCAATCGGCAAATTTCCTCCTGCATCTGTCCGCGGACAGGAGATTAGTCCACCAACATGAATGCGGAAGACCGTCATCTAACCATAACCACATACATTTAACAAAGTTCTGACCAATCGGACCAATTTCATTTAAACACGTCTGGATTTCATATAAACATGGTATAGTTAATACCTAATCTAAATGGTCGCCGGCGCCCGTTCCTCGTGTCCGGCCATGAGCCCCGAGAACTGAAGTTTCGCTTTCTTCAGTTCCGCCTCCGTAACCTCCGACTCCGGAGACCCAGGAAGTGAAGCTGTCCACCTCCACGTCGCCGCCAAGCAACTAATCGGCCGCCGATGCTGAGCCCACCAAGCTTGGCGTCGACGGGAGGGGAGGAGCAGTGGCCTTCCTGGGACCAGAGCGATGGCGACCTACCGTGCACTACTCTTCCTCGTTGCCGGCGGTGCGAACGAACGTGCCACCTTCGTGGTCGTCACGGCGGGATGCGGACTCAGGATGTCCTCCTGCTCGTCGTCGGTCTCGTCGAACACGGCTTTGTCTGCGTCGTCGCTCTCCTTGTAGGCGGCCTCCACCTCCGCCACCCGTTGGCGGTACAGCCAGCGGGCGAGGCAGATCTCACGGGTGGAGCGGTATGACTCGAGCAGCGCCTCCTGCTCCGCCAGGTCTAGGTCCGACGCGACTGCCCTACCGGCGGCGAGCTGCTCCTCCGCCTGCACGTGCTCCTGGAGGACGTGGTTGTTGTAGGCAGCGACGCCCTGTGTCTCCCGCTCCTCCTGCACTATATCCATGTAACGGGCACGAGCCTCGCCGATTGTCTTGGTGCAATGCATCGGCGAAGGTGCCGCGAAGGAGAAGGGTGGCACCGGTTCGTCGTCGACAGCGTCATCCATTGGGACGTTGTCGTCCTCCGGCTGCCTGCCGGCCGGCCAGCCGATAACAATGGTGTACATCTCCTTCTTTTGGTCCGACGTCAGCCCGTCCCAGACAGCTTTGGCGGGGGAGGAATCCATGGTGGGAGTGGTGCGGAGATGGATTAGGCAGATGACTGCGGCTATGGTCGGTGCATTGGTTTATATAGCAATGGTGGGCGGCAGAGCGACGGACGGGTAGCGCCAGAGGAGACGCCTCGGCAATCGCGTGCCATCAATGTGGGCGGCAGACGGACGAACGGGCGGCCGTCATGTTGTTTGAACGGAAAACGGAAAGCGACGCGGGCGGCGCTCTCTCGACAGTGTGTCGCTTCAATGTCGGCGCCAGCGAGTGGTCTGCTGATCGCATCCACTCTGGTCGGGCATGAATGCGGGCGCTGACGCTCAGAAGCGGCGCTGAACGAGAACGTGTGGGATGGGAGGGGTTTTAGAGGGCCAAGGCGGTCAGAAGAGGGCTTGGGAGCGGACCAAACTTCCGCAAAGTCCCTCATGTTTGTCTCCGGTTTACAGAAGAAAATATATCTAGATCGTGCCGCGGACCGGTACATGACCGCGTTAAATGAATTCCGCGGTCCAGACAGCGTGGCCGGGAGATATGCGGGAGGTTTGCGGGTTCGGCGTTGGAGATGCCCTAGTTGACTAGTCAAAATCGGATCCATAGCAGCGCCGCCACCGTCTGCCCGCGTTGCTAGGTCGCGGCATCTCCGCCGCATCCCTTCCCCTGAGGCGCATGCTGCCACCACCTGCTCCTAGCCGGCCGCCCAGCCTCTGATGCCGTCGCTGAATGGCCCTGCTCGTCCCCAACCTCCTCCTCCGCATTCTCACTCTTGCATGAGGCCCGCTCTCACTGGTGGCGGCAAACGCGCACATGTCCTCCGTGCCGGACAAGCCGAGGCGCCCTACCTACGCCGTTGCCGTCCGGACTAGGCGACGCCGACGCGCTCGCGTCGGACATGGATCCAGCCCGCGTCACCCCCGGAGCCGAGCTCCACCACGACGACGACGACCACGCCTCGCCAGCTCCAGGCAGCCTTCTGACCCCGGTCGCCTCTCTGCCGGATCCCACGAGGCTCCGCCTAATGAACTGCTCCGGCTGTGTGACAAGGAGGCACGCCCCGACGACGGCCGCGAAGTTGTGTTGCCTTTCCTTGCCACCCGACAGCGAGACGACGCCCGCCAGCTATCCGCGACGAGTTCCGTCCCGTTCAACCCCCTCCTCAGTTCAGGGCGGCCGAAGGGATGAGCATGAGCACGACGGACGGCGGGACGCACCGCGTTGCCACTTTCGTGCGCCTGCTAGCTGTTTGCCGAAATGCCAAGGAGGCAGTGGAGGGGTTGACCGGTCGCTGGTGTCGTGCCCTGCATCCCCGGAGAAGAGACGAGGAGAAGAGAAAGAAGCAAAGAAGCTGACAAGTGGGCCCTGTGAACTTTTTAATGTGCTAGTCAAATGGTGTCTGAGAACTTGGTGCCATGTCAGCTTGACAAGTAGGACCCATCGGTCAGTTTCGGTGTCAATCGCTGCTTATTGAGCGATCTGTGTTTTCGGCAAACTGTCAGCGCAATGATATGGTCTTTTTTTTTATTAGGGTCCACAAATATGATGGTTTTTTATAATTTACTTGAATTTTTTTAGTGTATTTATTTGAATTGTTTGGAAGCTAACCACCTCGAGGAAGTACTAGGCCTCCTGGGCTTACTCTGCTCAGCTTGGCACCTCGACCGCCTCACAGATGAAAACCGTGGTTTGGGATAATTTGGGCCACCAAACTTTTCCATGTGGCTAATTCTACGAGATAGTGCTTGGACAGCTAATAGACTTCAACATAGGGGATGGCCTAATTGTGGCGTATGTCAATTATGCAAGAAAGAATCGAAGACGATGATACACCTTCTTTTCAAGTGTAGATGTACTAAACACACTTGGGATGGCATTAGAGCGTGGCTAGGGCTGACCTACGTGAGTATTGATGCTTTGAACACATTCATCTCCGTCAAAGGTTGGTGGCACTACATGGTAAACACCATTAGAAAGAGGTCACGTATCTTGTCATGCTCATGTCGTGGAAGCTTTGAAATGAGAGAACACTACTGGTTCGGTACTCCCCCACCACCACCCCCCCCCCCCCACCCCTTCTCGTAAACATAAGGACGGCTTAGATTGGTCATACCTCTTCATAAGAAAGGGCTTGCCGATCATATATTAGAAACTCACAGGACACAAACCAAGGACTTCCTGGTACAAAGTTTGACGCGATAACCAACCAGCCACGGTCAACTGTTGTTTTTACATAGTTCTTTCTCATTCTTTCCTCATTCATCTTTTCCTTTTTTATTTTTCCTTTTTCCCGTTTTTTCAAACAGTCTTGTTCGGTTTTAATTTTCCTTTTTTCTTTTCTTTTATTTTTTTGTTCCTTTTTTCTTTTGCAATGTGCAAACTTTTTCAGTTTCCTTTAAAATCAATGATTTATTTTTTCTAAATCGATGAACCTTTTTCAAAATGAATGAAAATTTTTCAAGTCGATGAACTTTCCTTTCAAAATCGATGGACTTTTTTCAGAATTGATAATTTTTTCCAAAATCTATGAACTTTTTGAACTTTTTTTCAAATCCTTGAACTTTTTTTTTCAAAATCGGTGAATTTTATTTCAATTCTTGGTATTTTTAATTTGTGAACATTTTGCAAATCTGCTAATTTTTTCAACTCCATGAGCTTTTCCAAAAGGATGAACCATTTTTTCAAAGTCAACAGTCGAAGATCAAACATGTCAATGACCAACTTTTCGTCCAGGTCAATCATGAAGAAGTTTTTTTGAACGAAAAAGCGATCGGGGCATATGCTCTTGAGGAGCGACAGCTGATCACCCGTGTAGTTGGGCCGGCCCATGAAAGGTGGCATGCAAGCGCTGCGTCTGCTAACTAGCACAGAAAGCGGTGACTAGGCGCTCCCATTGTACAGGGAGTAGTGTCACACAAACCGGCGCACACACCCCTCTGTCCTAGGTCTGGCCCATTTTTTTTCTTTTTCTAACCTTCAGAAAATAGGTGCATGAAGTAGGACCTCTTGGACTACTTCCACCCACTATAACCAACTAGTACAACTCTTCTTTTATTTTATTTGATGTGCATCTTCTCAGTCTGGTTTTGTTTTTTGCTTTTATTTGGACTATTTTTCTATGGTTTGTTTGTTTTTTATTTTTCTTTGTTTCTTATTATTGTTCATTTTCATAAATTTGTGAACTTTTTTCAAATCTATGAACTTATATTAAGGATTCGAGAAACAACAGGCTCTCTGACGGAGTGTTCTGGCCTACTAGACACCCTTTGTCGAACATGGTCTAGTTTTGAACATCTTTCAAATGCCCCCAATTTTTGCTGGAAGGTGGGCATTGTCCATGGTAGCCATCTGAAAGCACAAGTGCTCCCTAGGTGGTTTTGTTAATTAATGTCAACATATCTCTTGTTGGACTAACACCTTTACCTAGTATGTTTCAGATAAGTTCAAGAATGAAGTGGCTTGGAGTAAAAGATGTGGAACCCCTTCTAGATGCTAAGGACAAAGGATTGGCTCAAGCTTCAAGCACAAGACTCTACATTTTATATTTTAGTGATCCAAGATCACATTGAATCTATAGGAAAAGCCAATACTATCAAGGAGGGATGAGGTGTTGCTTATGGCTTACTTGCTCAAAATGCTTAGTGATATGCTCCAAAGCCCTCAACTATTTTCTCACATCCACATATGACCTAAACCAAAAGTCAAACTCGGCCCTACCGATTCTTTCTATCCGGCGCCACCGAGTTCAGATGTCATAGCCACTGCCACAAACCCTAGGCAAATCGGTCTCACCGATAGGGATCTCGGTCTCACCGAGATGGGGTTGTAATCTCTCTGTGTATATCCATTACCAAAATTGGTCTAACCGAATTTGAGCAATCGGTACTACCGAGATTACAATGCGAACTCTCTGGTTAGCTTGTTACCAAAATCAGTCCCACCGAGTTTGTGTAATCAGTCTCACCGAGTTTGCCTGACCAACTCTCTGGTTAGCTTATTGCCAAAATCGACCCCACCGAGTTTGTGTAATCGGTCTCACCGAGATTACGTAATGCCCTAACCCTAACCATATAGGTCCTACCGAGTTGCATGTCGGTCCCACCGAAAATCCTAACGGTCACTAGATTTGTTGAATCGGTCCGACCGAGTTTCTCAATTCGGTCCCACCGAGATTGGGAAGTTGTGTGTAACGGTTAGATTTTGTGTGGAGGCTATATATACCCCTCCACCTCCTCTTCATTCGTTGAGAGAGCCATCAGAATGAACCTACACTTCCAATACACATTTCTCAGAGAGAACCACCTACACTTGTGTTGAGGCCAAGATATTCCATTCCTACCATATGAATCTTGATCTCTAGCCTTCCCCAAGTTGCTTTCCACTCAAATCTTCTTTCCACCAAATCCAAATCCTGTGAGATGAGTTGAGTGTTAGGAGACTATCATTTGAAGCACAAGAGCAAGGAGTTCATCATCAACACACCATTTGTTACTTCTTGGAGAGTGGTGTCTCCTAGATTGGCTAGGTGTCACTTTGGAGCCTCTGACAAGATTGTGGAGTTGAACCAAGGAGTTTGTAAGGGCAAGGAGATCGCCTACTTCGTGAAGATCTACCGCTAGTGAGGCAAGTCCTTCGTGGGCGACGGCCATGGTGGGATAGACAAGGTTGCTTCTTCGTGGACCCTTCGTGGGTGAAGCCCTCCGTGGACTCAGCATAACCGTTACCCTTCGTGGGTTGAAGTCTCCATCAACGTGGATGTACGATAGCACCACCTATCGGAACCACAACAAAAACATCCGTGTCTCCAATTGCGTTTGAATCCTCCAAACCCTTCCCTTTACATTCTTGCAAGTTGCATGCTTTACTTTCCGCTGCTTATATAGTCTTTGCATGCTTGCTTGATATGTATTGTGTTTGTTATACTTGTCCCAAAACTCAACTTTAACATAAAGAATTTAAAAACTATAACTTTTGGTACTTAGTGTCTAATCACCCCCCCCCCTCTAGACACCTCTTCTCGATCCTTTCAATTGGTATCAGAGCTTTGGTCTCCATTGCCTTGGTTTAATCACCATTGGAGGAAGATGGATGTGTCTAATTTAGGGAGTCTTAGACATAGAGTGCCTATTCTTGATGGAGAATATTTTCATGAGTGGAAAAATGAAATGCTTAAGATTTTCAATGAATATCATTTGAACAAGTATATTGCTAGCCCTTGTGCACCTCATATTGATCCCTTGCATCCCACACCCGAAGAGGATATCTTGACATGATTCACAATCTTAGAACTATCAACCTTATCATAAGAGGATTGCCCAAAAATTTGATTGCTAGTTTGCCTACTCTTGATTGTTCCTATACTATATGGAAATTTCTTGAGGAACGATTTCCAGATTATTCCTTGAAAAATCTAGAAGAAATTCTCCATAAGTCTATTGCCTTGAGTAAGATGAATTCTAGTGATCCTAGCTTTGGTGATTGTCTGTTTGAGCTTACGAATCTCATGCGTGGCACAGGAGATGTTGGAATCATTAGCAATATCATTTCTGAAGCTATTAGAATTCATAAAGATAATCATAGAAATGATCATTTGTCTAATGAATTACCCTCTCTAGGAATTGATCAATCACAAGATGATGTTGAACATGGATACTATGATGAGGATGACGATAGTGAATATGATCTTGATGATGCAATTAGACACTTTGGTCTTATGGCAAATCTTCGGCTACATGGCTGGAGGAAAGGAATGGGTCCTTGATAGTGGATGTCTTGATCATATGACCGGAGATAAAGATATGTTCCGTGAGCTTGCTTTGAAAGCAACGGCCCTCGAAAATATGTCACTTCTGGTGATAATTCAAAGGGTAAGGTGGTTGGCCTTGGTAAGGTGGACATCTCACATGATAGCTCCATACAAAATGTCATGCTCGTTGAATCTCTTGGCTACAACTTACTTTCGATTATCTAGACTTGCGATTTCGGTTTCAATGTCCTATTCTTTGAAATAGATTGCCAAGTGTTTCAGAGAGATAATCATAAAATGGTCTTTACCGATTATGCGTAGAGGTGATCTATACATTATTGATTTCACTAAGAAGGCTCAACCTATAACTTTCTTTATTGCTAAATCCTCTAAAGGTTGGTTATGGCATAGACGATTAGGTCATGTAGGCATGCGAAACCTTGACAAGCTTATTAAAGGAAATCATATCCTTGGCGTTAACGATGTCATATTTGATAAGGATAGACTTTGCAGCGCTTGTCAAGCAGGTAAATAGGTTGGAGGAAGGCATCCCGTGAAGAACATCATGACCACAAGGAGGCCACTCGAGCTACTTCACATGGATCTTTTTGGTCCCAACGCTTACAAAAGTCTCGGTGGAAATTATTTTGGTCTAGTTATAGTTGATGATTTTTCAAGATTTACGTGGGTGTTCTTTCTCGATGATAAATCGCAGGTCCAAAAGATCTTCAAAAACTTCGCTAGGAAGGCCCAAAATCAATTTGACGTGAAGATCAAGAAGGTTCGAAGCGACAACGGAAAGGAGTTCAAGAACGCAAATGTGGATACCTTTCTTGACGAAGAAGGGATTTCACATGAGTTCTCGGCTACGTACATACCTAAAAAAATGGAGTCGTTGAGAGGAAGAACTGGACTCTTATTGAAATGGCAAGAACGATGCTTGATGAGTACAAGACGCCAAAGCACTTTTGGGCAGAAGCGGTTGAGACAGCTTGTCAGGCAACAAATCGCGTGTATCTTCACAAGCTACTCGGCAAGACGGCATACGAGCTTCTCACCGGTAACAAACCCCAAGTTGGATACTTTCGAGTATTCGGCTCAAAGTGCTACATTCTTGATAAGCATCGTCGTTCTAAATTTGCTCCTAAGTCTCATGAAGGTTTCCTACTTGGTTATGGCTCAAACTCTCACACATACCGTGTCTACAAAAATTTCACCCGAAAGGTTGAAGAAACGGTGGATGTGAAGTTTGATGAAACTAACGGCTCGCAAGTAGAACAATTGCCAATTGATGTAGGAGACAAAAACCCCTCGGAAGCAATTCAAGTCTTGTCTATTGGCAAGATTCGTCCAACGGAGGTGAAGGAGAGTACCTCGTCCGTCCAAGTGGAAGCTTCTACCTCAAGACAAGGTGAACCAAGAGTTGATATGGAAGCATCCACGAGTGGGACACACCAAGATGAAGAAAACGAGGAAGTGCACCAAGATGACCATCAACAACCTCCTTCCCCACCATGACAAGACAACGACAACATCAACAACGAAGAAGGCCAAGAAGAAGAACAAGATGAAGAAGATGTTCAACCAAGACCCATGCAAAAGCTTTCACGAGTTTGAGCTAGAATCACCAAAGATCATCCCGTCGAGCAAATCTACAATGATATCCAAACCGGGAGAATCACTCGCTCTAAAACTCGTTTAGCTAATTTTTGTGAACATTACTCATTCATCTCTAGCATTGAACCTATGAAGGTTGAAGAAGCATTGGAAGATCCGGATTGGATAAACGCCATGCATGAAGAGCTACACAACTTTGAGAGAAATCAAGTGTGGACATTGGTTGAGAAGCCCAACAACAACCACAACATCATTGGTACCAAATGGGTGTTTCGCAACAAGCAAGATGAAGATGGACAAGTAGTTCGCAACAAAGCACGTCTCGTCGCCCAAGGCTACACACAAGTCGAAGATATGGACTAAGGTGAGACTTATGCTCCTGTTGCTAGACTTGAGTCCATTCGCATCTTACTTGCTTATGCTAATCACCATGAGATCACCTTGTACCAAATGGACATTAAAAGTGCTTTCCTAAATGGTGAAATTGAGGAGGAAGTTTATGTTAAGCAACCTCCCGGCTTTGTCAATCCTAAGAAACCTGATCATGTCTACAAACTTCACAAAGCCCTTTATGGTCTTAAACAAGCTCCTAGAGCATGGTATAAATGCTTGACCAAGTTCCTTATTGAAAAAGGCTTTGAAATTGGTAATATTGATTCTACTCTTTTTACAAAAAGGGTTAATGGTGAACTATTTGCGTGCCAAATTTATGTTGATGATATTATATTTGGTTCGACTAACCCTCATTTTAGTGAAATGTTTGGAAAGCTAATGTCGGAGAAGTTTGAGATGTCTATGATGAGTGAACTCAAATTCTTTCTCGGTTTGCAAATCAAGCAAACTAAGGAAGGTACCTTTGTCTCTCAAACAAAGTACACCAAGGACTTAAACAAGAAGTTCAATATGCAAGAATGCAAAGGTATGACTACACCCATGCTTACCAGTGGACATCTTGATTTGACCAAAGATGGTGAACCGGTTGATCAAAAAGTTTACCGCTCTATGATTGTTCATTGTTATATCTATGTGCTTCACGTCCCGATATTATGCTAAGTGTGTGCATGTGTGCATGATATCAAGCTGCTCCTAAAGAATGTCATCTTAAGGCCGTGAAAAGGATAGTGAGATACTTAATCCATACACCAAATTTTGGCATTTGGTATCCAAAGAGGGCTTCTTTCGATCTTGTTGGCTACTCTGACTCGGACTATGTCGGTGACAAGGTTGATAGAAAGTCCACTTCGGGTACTTGTCAATTTCTTGGTAGATCTCTTGTATCTTGGTCTTCCAAGAAACAAAACTCGGTATCCTTATCCACCGCCGAAGCGGAATACATTGCCGCTGGTTCATGTTGTGCTCAATTACTTTGGATGACCCAAACTCTTAAAGATTATGGGATATATGTGAAACATGTTCCATTACTTTGTGACAATGAAAGTGCTATCAAGATTGCTCACAATCCCGTGCAACACTCTCGAACTAAGCACATTGAAGTTCGTCATCATTTCATTCAAGATCATGTTGCCAAAGGGGACATTAATCTTAAGCATGTTCGCACCGAAAAGAAATTAGCGGATATATTCACTAAACCACTTGATGAGAGAGTGTTTTGCAGGTTAAGAGGTGAATTGAACATCATTGATGCTTCAAACTTGGAGTAGGAACTCCATTTGATACATGCAAGGCATGAGCCTATTACTAATCCTTGACATTTCTCTTATGATGACAATCTTATGTCTTGGATATATTTGCACCTTGCGTGTTATCTAACCCTTGTAGGTACTTGGATGAATCTAAATCTATGAGATTGCAACTCACTCACATCTTGAGCAATTTCTATATCACCAAGTCTCTACACAATGGTGGATGAAGACAAGGAAGCACGCAACCATTCAAACATATCCTTTGACAAATTCTATGTTGAGTTTCATGATTGTCATTTTGGATACACAAGTGCTCTTCCTTGCAAAAACTAACCCATGTAGGTAGATGAACTCAAACTCCAAGTGGTGCTCCCAACTCTTGATGAGCTACATCAACCTTGAGCAACCCACACAAGTTCAACTACATGATCACGATCATCACCACCACCCAAGGTATGTTGTTCCATCTTAGAGAAACTTTACTCCAGGTCATGAGTCAAAGCAACTCAACAAGATGTGAATACATCAACAAGCTTAAACGAAGAATGGTAACCCCATTTTGAGCTTAAACAATGAGTATGACCTATGATCAAGTGATCTCACTTGACTCCTAAGTCAATATACTCTAACATAGGTGACTTTGTCACCGCCCAATTCTAGATGAAGTTCTCTTGTGTTTCCTTTTGCATTTGTCTCTTGCATATTTGCCTCCCTCTTAAAAAAAACTTCATCTAGATTTCTTTTCTTTTCTGTTTGTTCTGCATTCCCTGCATCCAATTCATTGCAAATCTTTCAGTTAATTCCTTGCAAATCTTTCAGTTAATTCCTTGCAAATCCTTGTGAGATCTTACTTGTCTAGTGAGCTGGGGTGACAAGTGTTTTCTCTGTGATGAACTCGGTCACACCGGTCTCTTGTTTTCGGTCCAACCGAATTCTTTCGGTGCAACCGAAGCATACCACTCGGTGCCACCGATTTCATTACAGGAAAGACATTTTGCCAATCGTTCCTGCATTATTTTGATCCAGCTCCACTCAATGAATCTTCTCCTCTACAAGCAACACATTTACCTTAATGCTTTGTGCTGTGACTCAAGGACCAAACCCATACACGACAAATTCCAGAAGACCCTTCTTGGAAATGGATGTCAAAGGGGGAGAGAGAGATCACATCAAAGCTCAATCATATCTCTAGGGGGAGAGAATACTCAAGGAGAGAGTAATCTTCAAGGATCCCAGATGCTTGGTGTTCAAGAGGAGAGATGCTACTTGTCTTCTTGAGGGGAAAGACATGTTCATATGTGCTTATTTGCAGTAGCTCTGTTTATTTTCTCGAGCTCTGATTTTCTGTTCCCTATATTCTCCCAATATCCCCTATCTTCTCCCAATATCCCATGCTAGATTCAGGGGGAGCAAGACATCTAAGGGAAGGAAATCCTTAAATTCATTGCATATCTTTACCTTTGGGGACATGTCTATATCCAATGTGGTACTCAGTACTCACTCTCTACATGTCATCCCAGTCTTGGTACTCTTGTGGTTTCTTTTGTTTGCTCTGGCTAGTAGGTGTATCTGTGTTATCTAACCTTGTTTACGCAGGTGCATCCCATCCTTAGCCAACTCAAGACCACAAGGTAAGTATATGCATCATAATCATGTGTATGAGGAATTCTTGCTGATGTACATACTGTTTGCAAGAAGGACTCATGAGCATGAAGTTACATTTCCCACATTCACATCTTTTGCTCTGATGCATATAGCTAAGATACATGTAACACATGCTTACTCTGTCATGTTTATGCATTCACATGTTCTTATATTCCATATTCACATGAGTGCATACATGTAGGGGGAGTCTATGCATGTTACATGTCTTTCAAAAGCTTTACTTACTATTCTCTATATCTTTATCTAAAGCTTTCATGTATGTTGTCATCAATTACCAAAAAGGAGGAGATTGAAAGCACAAGTGCTCCCTAGGTGGTTTTGGTAATTAATGTCAACATATCTCTTGTTGGACTAACACCTTTACCTAGTATGTTTCAGATAAGTTCAACAATGAAGTGGCATGGACTAAAGGATGTGGAACCCCTTCTAGATGCTAAGGACAAAGGATTGGCTCAAGCTTCAAGCACAAGAATCTACATTTTATATTTTAGTGATCCAAGATCACATTGAGTCTATAGGAAAAGACAATACTATCAAGGAGGGATGAGGTGTTGCTTATGGCTTACTTGCTCAAAATGCTTAGTGATATGCTCCAAATCCCTCAACAACTTTCTCACATCCACATATGACCTAAACCAAAAGTTAAACTCAGCCCTACCGATTCTTTCTATCCGGCGCCTCCGATTTCAGATGTCATAGCCACTGCCACAAACCCTAGGGAAATTGGTCTCATCGATAGGGATCTCGGTATCACCGAGATGGGGTTGTAATCTCTCTGTGTATATCCATTACCAAAATTGGTCTAACCGAATTTGAGTAATCGGTACTACCGAGATTACAATGCAAACTCTCTGGTTAGCTTGTTACCAAAATCGGTCCCACCGAGTTTGTGTAATCAGTCTCACCGAATTTGCCTGACCAACTCTCAGGTTAGCTTATTGCCAAAATTGGTCCCACCGAGTTTGTGTAATCGGTCTCACCGAGATTATGTTATGCCCTAACCCTAACCATATCGGTCCTACCGAGTTGCATGTCGGTCCCACCAAAAATCCTAACGGTCACTAGATTTGCTGAATCGGTCCGACCGAGTTTCTCAATTCGGTCCCACTGAGATTGGTAAGTTGTGTGTAACGGTTAGATTTTGTGTGGAGGCTATATATACCCCTCCACCTCCTCTTCATTCGTTGAGAGAGCCATCAGAACGAACCTACACTTCCAATACATTTTTTCTGAGAGAGAACCACCTACACTTGTGTTGAGGCCAAGATATTCCATTCCTACCATATGAATCTTGATCTCTAGCCTTCCCCAAGTTGCTTTCCACTCAAATCTTCTTTCCACCAAATCCAAATCATGTCAGAGAGGGTTGAGTGTTGGGAGACTATCATTTGAAGCACAAGAGCAAGGAGTTCATCATCAACACACCATTTGTTACTTCTTGGAGAGTGGTGTCTCCTAGATTGGCTAGGTGTCACTTGGGAGCCTCCGACAAGATTGTGGAGTTGAACCAAGGAGTTTGTAAGGGCAAGGAGATCGCCTACTTCGTGAAGATCTACCGCTAGTGAGGCAAGTCCTTCGTGGGCGACGACCATGGTGGGATAGACAAGGTTGCTTCTTCGTGGACCCTTCGTGGGTGGAGCCCTCCGTGGACTCGCGCAACCATTACCCTTCGTGGGTTGAAGTCTCCATCAACGTGGATGTACGATAGCACCACCTATCGGAACCACGAAAAAACATCCGTGTCTCCAATTGCGTTTGAATCCTCCAAATCCTTCCCTTTACATTCTTGCAAGTTGCATGCTTTACTTTCCGCTGCTCATATACTCTTTGCATGCTTGCTTGATATGTATTGTGTTTGTTATACTTGTGCGAAAACTCCACTTTAACATAAAGAAGTTAAAAACTGTAACTTTTGGTACTTAGTGTCTAATCACCCCCCCCCCCCTCTAGACACCTCTTCTCGATCCTTTCACCATCAGTGCCAGGCTGCGACACGTCCGATCATTTATTGCTCTTTTTTCACCAAAAAACTCCAAAAAATGCAAAACTTGTTGAAAATCCAAACAACTTGGCATGATGCCTTGAATTGATCATACAAGGCCATGGAAAAAATTAGGACCATTTCAAGGATGTCAAGTGCTCTTAGACAGAGCCTTCTGGCCAACCGAACACCCTTCATTGAACATGGTCTAGTTTTGGACATTCTTGAAACGACCCCAACATTTTCAAGAAGGTGGACATGCCCATGGTAGGCACCCATGCCTTGTTTGAATGATTTCTGACACCGTATGCAAGTTGTGACACGTTCGGCCATTTGTCGACCTTTTTTGGCCGAGGAAACTCCAGAAAATGCAAAATTCGTCAAAAAACAAAACAACTTGGCATGATGCCTTGAATTGTTCATACAAGCCAATGAAAAAAATTAGGTCATTTGACGAATGTCGAGAATAAACGTGCTCTCAAACAGAGCCTTCTGAACTACCCGGACACCCTATGTTGAACATGATGATTTTTTCTACACGAATACAAAAAAGGTTCGAGCAAATTCAAAAAAATGCTTTCAAATTTTTGTTCTTTTTTTTAAATCTTTTGAAATTCCAAATTTGTTAGTGTTTTTCATATAATGATAAAAAACAAAAAAAAGTTTATGTTCCAAATTTTCTTTGCTCTTTTTAAAAGTGTTAGGGTTTTGACATTATGAGCAGATGTGGAAAACACAAACATTACGAGGAATTTATATAATGTTCGTGTTTTGAAAAAATTGGTCGTAGTTTCAAAAAATGTCCGTCTTTTCAGTCTTGTTCTTGCTTTTAGAAAATGTTCATATTTTCAAAAAAGCATTTCTAGTTTCGGAAAATGTTCTTGTTTCAATTTTGCTCCAATTTGTTTTTTAAAGTTTGAGATTGTGAAACATTGTTCAAAAAAGGTTTGACTTTTTTAAAAATATGTTCACAAATTTTGAAAATGCTCAGGTTTCAAAAATATTTACTTTGTCAAACAGAAATTCACATACGAGTTTTTTATAAAAAAAAACCTTTTTGGGCTAGTGATGTTACGCATTCGCGGGAGCTTGTGTGTTAGATCCGCTCAACATTTTAGTATTTGTGAATTGGTGTTTAAGTGTTGCCGCTTTCGTTAGTTTCTTGAAGTGTGGCACTACTATTCTAGCACTTGAGGCAGCCGGCCGAAGTGGCTAGCAACGAGAGCCATTCTATCCCTGGTCGCGAGTTCAATACCTAGGGCGCTATTTCTGTTGATTTTTCAGCCCAAATGGGCCGGCCCAGATGAGCTATGCCTTTTTCAAAGGTCTATATTGAAGGAAATATGCTCTAAAGGCAATAATAAAGTTATTATTTATATTTCCTTATACCATGATAAATGTTTACTATTCATGCTAGAATTTGTATTAACCGGAAACTATGGTTAAGTTTCCTGACCATAGACATGTGTTGTCATTTGACAAGACCCATCCGGCAGCTTAGCATAATGATCGTTAAGTTTTATTGCTATTGCTTTCTTCATGACTTATACATATTCCTCTGACTATGAGATTATGCAACTCCCGAATACCGGAGGAACACCTTGTGTGCTATCAAACGTCACAACGTAATCGGGTGATTATAAAGATGCTCTCTGAGTGTCTCCGAAGGTGTTTGTTGGGTTGGCATAGATCGAGATTAGGATTTGTCACTCCGTAGTATCGGAGAGGTATCTCTAGGCCCTCTCGATAATGCACATCACTATAAGTCTTGCAAGCAATGTGACTAATGAGTTAGTTGCGGGATGATGCATTATAGAACGAGTAAAGAGACATGCCGGTAACGAGATTAAACTAGGTATGATGATACCGACGATCGAATCTCGGGCAAGTAACATACCGATGACAAAGGGAATAACGTATGTTGTTATTACGGTTTGACCGATAAAGATCTTCGTAGCATATGTAGGTGTTGGGGAACGTAGCAGAAATTCAAAATTTTCCTACGAGTCACCAAGATCTATCTATGGAGAGACTAGCAACGAGAGAGAGGGGAGTGCATCTACATACCCTTATAGATCGCTAAGCGGAAGCGTTCAAGAGAACGGGGTTGAAGGAGTCATACTCGTTGTGATCCAAATCACCGGAGATCCTAGTGCCGAACGGACGGCACCTCCGCGTTCAACACACGTGCAGCCCGGTGACGTCTCCCATGCCTTGATCCAGCAAGGAGAGAGGAGAGGTTGAGGAAGACTCCATCCAGCGAAGCACAACGGCGTGGTGGTGATGGAGGAGCGCTGAACTCCAAGCGAGGCTTCGCCCAAGCACTACGATAGACGAGAAGGGAAAGGGGTAGGGCTGCGCCAACAGGAGAAGAACTTCGTGTGTTGGGCTGCCCCTTTGCCTCCACTATATATAGGGTGATAGGGAGGGCTGCACCCCCACCTAGGGTTCCCTCCCTAGGGGTGGCGGCAGCCCCAATCCCCATCTGGGGTGGCGGCCAAGTGGGGGAGAGGGAGGCGCACCAGGCATGGGCCTTTAGGGCCCATCTGCCCTAGGGTTTGCCCCCCTCTTCTCTCTAGGCGCATGGGCCCTGATGGGGAGGCGCCCCAGAGCACCTAGGGGCTGGTCCCTTCTCACACTTGGCCCATGTATGCCTCCGGGGCCCGCGGCCCCTCCCGGTGGACCCCCGGACCCCTCCGGTGGTCCCGGTACACTACCGGTGATGCCCGGAACACTTCCGGTGGCCAAAACCATACTTCCTATATATCATTCTTTACCTCCGGACCATTCTGGAACTCCTCGTGACATCCGGGATCTCATCCGAGACTCCGAACAACATTCGGTAAGAGCGTACATACTTTCCCTATAACCCTAGCGTCATCGAACCTTAAGTGTGTAGACCCTACGGGTTCGGGAGACATGTAGACATGACCGAGACAACTCTCTGGTCAATAACCAACAGCGGGATCTGGATACCCATGTTGGCTCCCACATGTTCCACGACGATCTCATCGAATGAACCACGATGTCGAGGATTCAATCAATCCCGTATACAATTCCCTTTGTCTAGCGGTATTGTACTTGCCCGAGATTCGATCGTCGGTATCCCGATACCTTGTTCAATCTCGTTACCGGCAAGTCTCTTTACTAGTTCCGTAACACATCATCACGGGATCAACCCCTAGGTCACATAGTGCACATTATGATGATGTCCTAACGAGTGGGCCAGAGATACCTCTCCGTCACACGGAGTGACAAATCCGATCTCGATTCGTGCCAACCCAATGACACTTTCGGAGATACCCGTAGTGCACCTTTATAGCCACCCAGTTATGTTGTGACGTTTGGTACACCCAAAGCATTCCTACGGTATCCGGAGTTGCACAATCTCATGGTCTAAGGAAATGATACTTAACATTAGAAAAGCTTTAGCATCTGAACTACGATTTTTGTGCTAGGCTTAGGATTGGGTCTTGTCCATCACATCATTCTCCTAATGATGTGATCCCGTTATCAACGACATCCAATGTCCATGGTCGAGAAACCGTAACCATCTATTGATCAACGAGCTAGTCAACTAGAGGCTTACTAGGGACATGGTGTTGTCTATGTATCCACACATGTATATGAGTTTCCTATCAATACAATTATAGCATGGATAATAAACGATTATCATGAACAAGGAAATATAATAATAATAACTAATTTATTATTGCCTCTAGGGCATATTTCCAACAGTCTCCCACTTGCACTAGAGTCAATAATCTAGTTCACATCGCCATGTGATTAACACTCACAGGTCACATCGCCATGTGACTAACATCCAAAGAGTTTACTAGTGTCACTAAACTAGTTCACATCATCATGTGATTAAGACTCAATGATTTCTAGGGTTTGATCATGTTCTGCTTATGAGAGAGGTTTTAGTCAATGGGTCTGCAACATTCAGATCCGTATGTACTTCGCAAATCTCTAGGTCATATTGTAAATGCTGCTTCCACGCTCCACTTGAAGCTATTCCAAATGGTTGCTCCACTATACGTATCCGGTTTGCTACTCAGAGTCACTCGGATAGGTGTTAAAGCTTGCATCGACGTAAAACTTTATGCCGAACTCTTTATCACCTCCATAATCGAGAAAGATGTCCTTATTTACTCCAAGGACAATTTTGACCCCTGTCCAATGATCCATTCCTGGATCATTCTTGTACCCTGACCGACTTCGTGGCAAGGCACACTTCCGGTGCGGTACACAGCATAGCATACTATAGAGCCTACGTCTGAAGCATAGGGGACGACCTTCGTCCTTTCTCTCTCTTCTGCCATGGTCGAGCTTTAAGTCTTAACTTCATACCTTACAACTCAGGCAAGAACTCCTTCTTTGACTGATCCATCTTGAACACCTTCAAGATCATGTCAAGGTATGTGCTCATTTGAAAGTACCATTTAGTGTTTTTGATCTATCCTTATAAATCTTGATGCTCAATGTTCAAGTAGCTTAATCCAGGTCTTCCATTGAAAAACACTTTTCAAATAACCCTATATGCTTTCCAGAATATCTACATCATTTCTGATCAACAATATGTCAACAACACATACTCATCAGAAATACTATAGTGCTCCCACTCACTTCTTTGGAAATACAAATTTTTCATAAACTTAGTATAAACCCAAAATCTTTGATCATCTCATCAAAGCGTACATCCCAACTCCGAGATGCTTACTCCAGTCCTTAGAAGGATTGCTGGAGCTTTGCATACTTGTTAGCGTCTTCGGGATTGACAAAACCTTACGGTTGTATCACATACAACCTTTCCTCAAGGATATCGTCGAGGAAACAATGTTTTGACATCCTATCTGCAAGATTTCATAAATCATGTAGTAATTGCTAATATAATTCCAACAGACTCTTAGCATCGTTACGAGTGAGAAAGTCTCATCATAGTCAACTCCTTGAACTTGTCGGAAAACATCTTAACGACAAGTCGAGCTTTCTTAATGGTGATACTTACCATCATTGTCTGTCTTCCTTTTAAAATCCATCTATACCCAACAGCCTTACGACCATCAAGTAGTTCTTCCAAAGTCCACACTTTGTTCCCATACATGGATCCTCTCTCGGATTTTATGGCCTCTTAGCCATTTGTCGGAATCCGGGCCCACCATCGCTTCTCCATAGCTCGTAGGTTCATTGTTGTCTAGCAACATGACCTTCAAGACATGATTACTGTACCACTCTGAAGTAGTACGCATCCTTGTCACCCTATGAGGTTCGGTAGTGACTTGATCCGAAGTTTCATGATCACCATCATCAACTTCCACTTCAATTGATGTAGGTGCTACAGGAACAACTTCCTGTGCCCTGCTACATACTAGTTGAAGTGATGGTTCAATAACCTCATCAAGTCTCCACCATCCTCCCACTCAATTCTTTCGAGAGAAACTTTTCCTCGAGAAAGGACCCGATTCTAGAAACAATCCCTATTGCTTTCGGATCTGAATTAGGAGGTATACCCAACTGTTTTGGGTGTCCTATGAAGATGCATTTTATCCGCTTTGGGTTCGAGCTTATCAACCTGAAACTTTTCACATAAGCGTCACAGCCCCAAACTTTTAAGAAACGACAACTTAGGTTTGTCCAAACCATAGTTCAAACGGTGTCATCTCAACGGAATTACGTGGTGCCCTATTAAAGTGAGTGCGGTTGTCTCTAATGCCTAACCCATGAACGATAGTGGTAATTAGATAAGAGACATCATGGTACGCACCATATCCAATAGGGTGCAACTATGATGGACCATCACACTATGGTGTTCCAGGCGGTATTAATTGTGAAACAATTTCCACAATGTCTTAATTGCGTGCCAAAGCTCGTAACTCAGATACTCATCTCTATGATCATATCATAGACATTTTATCCTCTTGTCATGATGATCTTCAACTTCACTCTGAAATTACTTGAACCATTCAATAATTCAGACTTGTGTTTCATCAAGTAAATATACTCAAGATCTACTCAAATCATTCGTGAAGTAAGAACATAACGATATCCATCAAGGTGCCTCAGCACTCATTGGACTGCACACATCAAAATGTATTACTTCCAACAAGTTGCTTTCTTGTTCCATTTCACTAAAAACGAGGCTTTCAGTCATCTTGCCCATACGGTATGATTTGCATGTCTCAAGTGATTCAAAATCAAGTGAGTCCAAACGGTCCATCTGCATGGAGTTTCTTCATGGATATACACCAATAGACATGGTTCGCATGTCTCAAACTTTTCAAAAACGAGTGAGTCCAAATATCCATCAACATGTAGCTTCTTCATACGTTTTATACCAATATGACTTACATGGCAGTGCCACAAGTAGGTGGTACTATCATTACTATCTTATATCTTTTGGCATGAACATGTGTATCACTACGATCGAGATTTAATAAACCATTCATTTTAGGTGCAAGACCATTGAAGGTATTATTCAAATAAACATAGTAACCATTATTCTCCTTAAATGAATAACCGTATTGCGATAGACATAATCCAATCATGCCTATGCTCAACGCAAACACCAAATAACAATTATTTAGGTTTAACACCAATCTCGAAGGTAGAGGGAGCGTGCGATGCTTGATCATATCAACCTTGGAAACACTTCCAACACATATCATCAGCTCACCTTTAGCTAGTCTCCTTTTATTCCATAGCTTTTATTTCGAGTTACTAGCACTTAGCAACCGAACCGGTATCTAATACCCTGGTGCTACTAGGAGTACTAGTAAAGTACACATTAACATAATGTATATCCAATATACTTCCGTCGACCTTGCCAGCCTTCTCATCTACCAAGTATCTAGGGTAATTCTGCTCCAGTGACTGTTCCCCTTATTACAGAAGCACTTAGTCTCGGGTTTGGGTTCAACCTTGGGTTTCTTCACTAGAGCAGCATCTGATTTGCCGTTTCATGAAGTATCCCTTCTTGCCCTTGCCCTTCTTGAAACTAGTGGTTTTACTAACCATCAACAATTGATGCTCCTACTTGACTTCTACTTTCGCGGCGTCAAACATCGTGAATACTTCAAGGATCATCATATCTATCCCTGATATGTTATAGTTCATCACGAAGCTTTAGTAGCTTGGTGGCAATGACTTTGGAGAAACATCACTATCTCATCTGGAAGATTAACTCCCACTCGATTCAAGTGATTGTTGTACCCAGACAATCTGAGTACAAGCTCAACGATTGAGCTTTTCTCCCTTAGTTTGTAGGCCAAGAAGCTAGTCGGAGGTCTTATACCTCTTGACGTGGGCACGAGCCTGAAATCCCAATTTCATCCCTCGAAACATCTCAGATGTTTCGCGACGTTTGAAATCGTCTTCGGTGCCTTAACTCTAAACTATTTAACATTACTGAACTATCACGTAGTTATCAAAACGTGTATGTCAGATGTTCGCAACATCCACAGACGGCGTTCGAGGTTCAAAGACACCGAGCGGTGCATTAAGGACATAAGCCTTCTTCCAAGCAACGAGGACAATCCTCAGTTTAAGACTTAGTCCGCATAATCGCTACTATCATCTTTCAACTGAATTTTCTCTAGGAACATATCTAAACAGTAGGACTAAAGCGCGAGCTTACGACATAATTAGCAAAGACCTTTTGACTATGTTCAGGATAATTAAGTTCATCTTATGAACTCTCACTCGAGATAGACATCCCTCTTAGTCATCTAAGTGATTACATGATCCGAGTCAACTAGGCCGTGTCCGATCATCACGTGAGACGGACTAGTCATCATCGGTGAACATCTTCATGTTGATCGTATCTACTATACGACTCATGCTCGAACTTTCGATCTCTTGTGTTCCGAGGCCATGTCTGTACATGCTAGGCTCGTCAAGTCAACCTAAGTGTTTCGCGTGTGTAAATCTGTCTTACACCCGTTGTATGTGAACGTTAGAATCTATCACACCCGATCATCACGTGGTGCTTGAAACAACGAACTTTCATAGCAGGTGCACGATTAGGGGAACACTTTCTTGAAATTTTAATGAGGGATCATCTAATTTACTACCGTCGTTCTAAGCAAATAAGATGCATAAACATGATAAACATCACATGCAATCAAAAAGTGACATGATATGGCCAATATCATTTTGCTCCTTTTGATCTCCATCTTCGGGGCTCCATGATCATCATCGTCACCAGCACGACACCATGATCTCCATCATCATGATCTCCATCATCGTGTCTCCATGAAGTTGTCTCGCCAACTATTACTTCTATGTTAGAAATAAAGTAAAGTAATTACGTGGCGTAGTTCATTGACACGCAGGTCATACAATAAATTAAGACAACTCCTATGGCTCCTGCCGGTTGTCATACTCATCGACATGCAAGTAGTGATTCCTATTACAAGAACATGATCAATCTCATACATCACATATATCATTCATCACATTCTTTTGGCCATATCACATCACATAGCATACCTGCAAAAACAAGTTAGACGTCCTCTAATTGTTGTTGCATGTTTTACGATGGCTGCTATGGGTTTCTAGCAAGAACGTTTCTTACCTACTTAAAACCACAACGTGATATGTCAATTGCTATTTACCCTTCATAAGGACCCTTTTCATCGAATCCGATCCGACTAAAGTGGGAGAGATCGGCACCCGCTAGCCACCTTATGCAACAAGTGCATGTCGATTCGGTGGAACTCATCTCACGTAAGTGTACGTGTAAGGTCGGTCCGGCCGCTTCATCCCACAATACCGTCAAAACAAGATTGGACTAGTAACGGTAAGCATATTGAACAAAATCAACGCCCACAACTACTTTGTGTTCTACTCGTGCATAGAATCTACGCAATAGACCTAGCTCATGATGCCACTGTTGGGCAACGTAGCAGAAATTCAAAATTTTCCTACGAGTCACCAAGATCTATCTATGAAGAGACTAGCAACGAGAGAGAGGAGAGTGCATCTACATACCCTTATAGATCGCTAAGCGGAAGCGTTCAAGAGAACGGAGTTGAAGGAGTCGTACTCGTCGTGATCCAAATCACCGGAGATCCTAGTGCCGAACGGACGGCACCTCCGCGTTCAACACATGTGCAGCCCGGTGACGTCTCCCATGCCTTGATCCACTAAGGAGAGAAGGAGAGGTTGAGGAAGACTCCATCCAGTAGCAGCACAACGGCGTGGTGGCGATGGAGGAGCGCGGAACTCCAGCAGGGCTTCGCCAAGCACTACGAGAGACGAGAAGGGAAAGGGGTAGGGCTGCGCCAACAGGAGAAGAACTTCGTGTGTTGGGCTGCCCCTTTGCCTCCACTATATATAGGGGAAGAGGGAGGGCTGCGCCCCCACCTAGGGTTCCCTCCCTAGGGGTGGCGGCAGCCCCAATCCCCATCTGGGGTGGCGGGGGGAGAGGGAGGCGCACCAGGCATGGGCCTTTAGGGCCCCTCTACCCTAGGGGTTGCCCCTCTTCTCTCTAGGCGCATGGGCCGTGGTGGGGCGGCGCCCCAGCCCACCGAGGGGCTGGGCCCTTCTCACAGTTGGCCCGTGTATGCCTCCGGGGCCCTTGACCCCTCCGGGGACCTCCGACCCCTCCGGTGGTCCAGTACACTACCGGTGATGCCCGGAACACTTCCGGTGGCCAAAACCATACTTCCTATATATCAGTCTTTACCTCCGGACCATTCCGGAACTCCTCGTGACGTCCGGGATCTCATCCGGGACTCCGAACAACATTCGGTAACCGCGTACATACTTTCCCTATAACCCTAGCGTCATCGAACCTTAAGTGTGTAGACCCTACGGGTTCGGGAGACATGTAGACATGACCGAGACAACTCTGCAGTCAATAACCAACAGCGGGATCTGGATACCCATGTTGGCTCCCACATGTTCCACGATGATCTCATCGGATGAACCACGATGTCGAGGATTCAATCAATCCCGTATACAATTCCCTTTGTCTAGCGGTATTGTACTTGCCGAGATTCGATCGTCGGTATCCCGATACCTTGTTCAATCTCGTTACCGGCAAGTCTCTTTACTCGTTCCGTAACACATCATCCCGTGATCAACCCCTTGGTCACATTGTGCACATTATGATGATGTCCTACCAAGTGGGCCCAGAGATACCTCTCCATCACACGGAGTGACAAATCCGATCTCGATTCGTACAACCCAATGACACTTTCGGAGATACCCTTAGTGCACCTTTATAGCCACCCAGTTACGTTGTGATGTTTGGTACACCCAGAGCATTCCTACGGTATCCGTGAGTTGCACAATCTCATGGTCTAAGGAAATGATACTTAACATTAGAAAAGCTTTAGCATACGAACTACACGATCTTTGTGCTAGGCTTAGGATTGGGTCTTGTCCATCACATCATTCTCCTAATGATGTGATCCCGTTATCAACGGCATCCAATGTCCATGGTCAGGAAACCGTAACCATCTATTGATCAACGAGCTAGTCAACTAGAGGCTTACTAGGGACATGGTGTTGTCTATGTATCCACACATGTATCTGAGTTTCCTATCAATACAATTATAGCATGGATAATAAACGATTATCATGAACAAGGAAATATAATAATAATAATAATAACTAATTTATTATTGCCTCTAGGGCATATTTCCAACAGTAGGAACCAATATGAGCATTCAGGTTCCGCTGTTGGTTATTGACTGCAGATGTGTCTCGGTCATGTCTACATAGTTCTCGAACCCGTAGGGTCCGCACGCTTAACGTTCGATGACGATTTGTATTACGAGTTATGTGTTTTAGTGACCAAAGTTTGTTCGGAGTCCCGGATGAGATCACGGACATGACGAGGAGTCTCAAAATGGTCGACGGGTAAAGATGGATATATTGGAAGGTAGTATTCAGACACCAGAATGGTTTCGAGTGGTTTGGGTATTTTTCCGTAGTATCGAGGGGTTACCGGAACCCCTTGGGGAATTGTTGGGCCTACATGGGCCATAGGAAAGAGGGGAGGCAGCCCACAAGGGGTGTTCGCGCCCCCCTCCCATGGGGAGTCCGAATTGGACTAGGGGAGGGGACGCGCCCCCTTTCCTTCTCCTCTTCCCTCATTCCCCCTTTTCCCCCTCCGTAAGAAGGAAAAGAGGGGGGGGGGGGGCGAATCCTACTAGGAGTGGAGTCCTAGTAGGACTCCCCCCTTGGTGCGCCCCCTCCTGGCCGGTCGCCTCCTCCCTCTCCTTTATGTATGGGGGCAAGGGTGCACCCCATAGCACATCAGTTGTTCTCTTAGCCGTGTGCGGTGTCCCCCTCCACAGTTTACTCCTCCGGTCATAGCATCGTAGTGCTTAGGCGAAGCCCTGTGCGGATCACATCACCATCACCATCATCACGCCGTCGTGCTGACAGAACTCTCCCTCGACCCTCTGCTGGATCAAGAGTTCGAGGGACGTCATCGAGCTGAACGTGTGCTGAACTCGGAGGTGCCGTACATTCGGTACTAGATCGGTTGGATTGTGAAGACGTTCGACTACATCAACTGCGTTAACCTAACACTTCCACTTTCGGCCTACGAGGGAACGTGGACCCACTCTCCCCCTCTCGTTGCTATGCATCTCCTAGATAGATCTTGTGTGAGTGTAGATTTTTTTTTGAAATTGCATGCTACATTCCCAAACATATATCGCCCTTTGTATGCTTTCTGAGGGGGGCTGTACCGAAACTGGGCTCATTAAAGAAATGCAAGATTTTTTAATAATTGATAGGGTTTAAGCGGAGCCAAACCTTTTGGGGCGGGTAAACACTTGGGATCTTTGGGTTTGCAAGAGTAGACGTGTGGTCATCGCAATCGTTAATTTGTCGGTTTTCTTATCTGGTAAACTCCTCTAAACTAAAATGACGAAATAAAGCTTTTGCTTCCTTTTGAAACACTACGCATTGCACATTTTAACCAACCAAATCGGCCACATACGTTGCTAGCACACATCAGCATCATCTGGTGGGGTGCGCGTCTATAGGTCGTTTAGTGTTCTATTTGACGCGCGTTAGCGTCAAATAGGCGCATCAAATAAACGACCCGGTACCTGAAGTAAGACGCAAATTGGCCGGCGCACACTGGCGAGCACATTTGAGTGAGTTTTCTTTATTTCTCTCTTTGCAATTTTCATGGCGGTTTTTTCTAAAAATCAATTGCTGGACTTTTACAGAGCTGAAATAATTAAGAATCACTATAGAAAAATAGAAAACAATATATTAGAAAAAGTGTTCAGCATGTTTAAGAAAAGTTGAATCCAAGTTTAAAAAAGGTTCACCGTATGTTATAAAAAGTTCACCATATACTAAATAAATGTTCAGCGTGTGTTAAAAAATGCTCACCATACATTAGAAAAATTAAAGAGTACAAAAGAAGAAAATCAAACACATAAAAAACTGAAAATATAAATTAAAATAAAGAAATAAAACTAGAAAGAAAATAAAAACCCAAAACAGAAACCACAAACAGAAAAACTCGAAAGAAAAACAGCAGCGAACCAAACAACATACACGTGGGCGCAGCAGCGGAGCCCCCAAATCAGCACTAATTAAACAATACTCTTTCAAAGATCACTCTCACCTCCCTAGGTTGTGAGTTGTGAGAAATGGCGCACTTCATGCTCGCCACTTATCGCAACCTGTGAGATTTTTCCTTTTTTTGTAGATTCGTTTGTTCAAAATATTTTATCTCTCAAACCACGCGTCCAAATTTTGAAACAGTATAATCGTTAGATTCCTCACGTCGAGATCTTCAAAACTAAACCACATGTTGATAGATTTCAACAATTTTTTCTTTTTAACGAGAAAACTGGAAGAAAAAAAGGAACCGGGAGCACTTTTTCCCTCTTTTCGAGAGGCAAAGCAAATCTGTGGCTCTGCGAAAAGTAAATTAGTGCCTCTTGCGGAAGGCTTTTTTTTCCTTTTCTGAAAGGCATGGCCGTGCCTCTCACGGAAGCAAATCTGTGCCTGCCTCTCGCGGAAGGGAAAAAAAGAAAACAAGTTTTTTTGCGACAATGTTTTCGTCAATTTTCTTTGTCCAGAACCTAAGAAAATAGGAGGAAACCAAAATACCCAAAAAATAATACAAAAAATCATATAAAAGTCGAAAACACGTACGGAAATATAGAAAAACAAAATCCGGATGAAACGTCCAGAACGTGACACATGGCGGCGGCTGAGAGCGCGCCAAATGGTGTGCTCCCAGCCCACCCCAAATGAACCTTGCGAGGGCTCTCGAAGGAATACTCCTTGATTAGTTGCTCTCTTGAAGCCCTAAAGTGAGGGACCTCCTATATGAGGTAAAATGTACAGGAGCTCGACGCACAGGGCGCACCCGACTGGGCTGACCCAACATGTTTCGTCGCTGAAAAACAATTGAGAGTATTAGGATGTGATCCCACGACCTCAGACAATGCAGAAAATAGACCGCGAGCGGTTAGCCACCAAGCGACATAGTGATAACCGAAAATCAAGGTGCAAAACTTTATATGAACACAAAGAAGCGTTGAGATTTGGAATTTTTTTAAAAAAAAATTCTTGAAAAATGTCTGCTATTTTCAAATGCCGCGATTCTATTGGGAGAAGTGAAGATTGTTTGTAATTCCTATTTAAAAGAGAAGCACGGACAAAATTTGAAAATCTCGAAATTTCTTTCTAATAATTTAACATTTTCAAAATTTCTGAATATTTATTAAATAATGACCACTTTTTAATCTATGAACAAAATGGAAAGCAGGCACATTTTTTAAAATTCCGAACAAAAAAGTTAAAACCGAACAGTTTTCTTAAATCAAAAAAAAATATATTGTACCCTTTTTCTGAAAATGCGAACAATAGCTGAAACATGGCAACATATGTTGAAACTGCGAACAAAATGTTGAAACCGCGAACATTCTTGAAACATGAAATTTTCTCTCAAATGGTGAACAAATTAAAAAACGAGGATTTTTTTTGAGATTCCTGAACACTTTTTTAAACACGAACATTTTTTGAAATTGTGAAAAAATTGAAAACAAGAACTTTTTTTGAAATTCCTCAACTTTTTCTAAAATTGTGAAAAAAAATTAAAACAAGAATATTTTCCAAAATTGCGAACAAATTTGGAAAATAATTTTTTTTGAAAGTTCCTGAAGATTGTTTTCTAACGTGCTCATTTTTTGAAACTGTGAACAAAATTTAAAAAGGAGAACATTTAAAAAAAATTTGAACAATATTTGAAATTTCTGAACAAAAGAAACAGAAAAACCCAAAATGAAACAGAAAGAAGAAAAAGTAAAAATAAATATAAACAGAAAAATAGAGATGAAAAATTAGTTAAAAAGAGAAATAGAAAACTCGGTTTAGGAACCTTGTAGAAATTTCCGAAAACCGATAAAAACCGCCTGGGAATCTACGAAATGCAGCAACACGTTAATGGACCGGCCCAGCTCACCGCTTCCCAGCCTGGGGCTAAAGCTCGACAGTTTGACACAAAATGCATCCAATAGGGGCCTATTCGCGGCTCGTTGCGGCAAACTGTCCGGCAATCGCATAGAGAGCAGCCACCCGAGCGACAAACATGGGCCGGCCTACTTCCAGATATACACAGTGCGTCCAAACGCCTATGGGAACCTTCTAGATGGACCCCTGAACCGGATTTTTTTCCCTGTTTTGTTTTTCTTCTGTTTTTTTCGTCTTTCAATTATTTTTTATTTTTTATTTTTTATTTTTTCTGTTTCTGTTTCTTTTTCTCTTTCTTTTTTCTTTTTCATAAATTGTCCAGAAATTTCCAACATGATTGCATTTTTCAAAAAGTTGTTCAAAATGTCTGAAAGTGTTCCTGTTTCCAAATCTTGTTAAAAATGTTCAAAATTCAAAAAGATTGGAATTTCAAAAATTGTTCGCATTTTCAAAATTTATTTAGAAATTTCAGAAAATGTTCTAATTTCCAAATTTTGTTGGTGTTTTAAAAAATTCTTCGGAATCTTAATTTTTGTTCTGAAAATTTGTTTGGAATATTATTTTTTGTTCTCATTTTTTCATTTTTTTTCTTGTTCTCCAAAGTGTTGAGTTAAAAAATGTTCGTATTTTCAAAAATTGTTCAGAATGTTATTTGTGTTCTCATTGTCTGAAAGTTTGTTCAGATCTTCAGCATGCGTTCAAATATTTCAAAGATTGTTTGTCTTTGCAAGAAAAATTGTCATTTTAAAGAAATGTTCACAGATCCAAAAGATGCTTTTGTATAAAAAAATCTTTGCGAATTTCATTTTTTTCATGTTTACAATTCCTTTGGAATTTAAAAAATGTTCCATTTTCAATAAATGTTCACATATTAAAAAATTGTTCCGGATTTCTAATTTTATTCATTTGTCAGAAAAATGCTAATAAAAAGGTTTGAAATTCCCTTTTTTTCCTATTCCGAAATAATATTCGGCATTAAATTTTATTTCCAAATTTTTTGAAGAAACGTTCGATAATGTGTAAATATTATTTTAATGTGGCGCTTAGTTGAGAACTAATAAAAGACATGACGTTTACAGTAAAGCAAAGGTAGTCGGCGGCTAGAGTGCCTAGTGGCATAGGTTCATGACTGGAAATTTTGTTTTCGATTCGTGGCATCGTCTCACTTTTTTCTGCCATTTTTAGTCGCTGGTCCTCTGTGCGTCTGCGTGCTGTTGAACTGCACATTAAAAATATTGATGAATTGTAAATAAAATGTTTGCAGTTGTTGAAAAACATGCATACAATTTTAAAAAAGTCGAGACATTTAAAATGTTCATATATTTAAATTTGTGTTCATATTGTTTATAAAGTGTTCACCACTCATTATAAAGTATTCATGAATTGTTATTTGCAATTTTTCAAAATATGCACTCAGAATTCAAAAAATGTTCTAGACTTTTAAAAAATGTACATATGTTTATAATTTTGTTCATATTATTTATAAAAAATATTCATGAAAATAAATTTTGTTCACATCATTCACAGAAGATATTCATGAGTTATAAATATTTGTTTGAGCAATTTTGAAAAAAAATAATCATGACATGAAAAAAGTTTGCAGCGTATTTACAAAATGTGCAACATGTATGTTCATCTTGTATCTGAAAAACGTTTAGCTTGTATTAAGATGTCTTCAACTTGTGTTCAAAAAATGTTCAGTGTATATCTAAAAAAATGTTTAACGTATATTTAGAAACTATTCAGCGTGTACTGGAAAAACCTTCAATGTGTGTCTGAAATTTAACGTGCATTCAAAAAATCTCCAGGGTGTATTAAAATAAATTGTACACCAAAACCTGGAAGATTAGAAAACTAGATGGATTTGAATAAAAAACATTTAAGAAAATAAAAAAAATATATAAAATATAAAACCAAAACAAAAAACAAAAAACCAGCAAAAAGAAACGCAAAGAAGGAAAATACGGTCCGAAACCTCCCTAGACCATTTAAATTGGAGTATATAGCTTTTGCGGGTTGCGTGGAAATGTCAGACATATTTTTACTAGTCTCTTGACTTTAAGAGGCTCATCTGTAAGCTTTGACACGAATTCTATCTGAGAGGAACGGGAAAGGAGCCTTGACTTTTCTATGTCAAGCACCGGTTACATATTCTCTTTCGCTTCCGAGCCAAAAAGTGTAGAAGGTCTTGGTCGATCCACCGATGCAAGTACATAGTGTAGGATGTGAAGCGTTATACGTGTTGTTCGCTGCAGGTAGTATGTGGTCGCCAACTTTTGGGGTAACATGACGAGCGAGAGCAAGGTATTGTTCCATGTGCTCTACTCATTTTTTTAGGGAAACGTCATCTTGGTTACTCTATGGGGGTAACGATAAAATAATTACAAGTAAAGCATATACAGGGAGCTAAATTACTTAAACAACTATTGTTTGGGCTTGGTCGCACACATAGCATACATCCTCGGCTCAGAGAGCTTCGAAAGTGAACTTGACTACCTGGGCCCACATAACAGGACAGATAGAATAGCTCACATTGATGGTATGTTCATGCAAATGTGGGGCTCACGTGGATGGTATGTTCACGTAAATGTGGGACTCGCCTTCAATGACTCATGGTCATCTTCTTCACATCTATATTCTTACTCCCTCCTTCTATCTTCAACATGAGTTGCTTTGTGAGACCACGATGTAGGTATCAAATCGAGATGCTGCATGCAAACATCTTTCTTGTGCCGTCGACCTCATCCGCCCGATCCATCATCGGCCCTAACCTAAACATCATTTTGCCACGATGCGACCAGGCGAAAGGAGTTAAGTTACATGAGATGTTTGGCTACAGAAATCGTAACATTAACGTTAACATAATCAAATCACTACATTTTAGGAGGTGTAATGAATTCTTTCCAAGTTTGCTAGGTTCTCTTAGGTAAAGGAATAGTAACCATCCCTCTGCTCTTTATCTAGCCCCTGCTCTTCCTTGGACCCGGCCGCCCCCGGATCTCAAGCGCCACTCGCCATCCTCGAAACCAAGAACCATCGGTTCTCAGATGTTAAGCGAAGCCTTCCATTCTGATCCTGCACGTTGCTAGTCGTCTGTCGAATTTAAGTGTTGCTGGCTATCCCCGGTCTTGCGCCTCCAGCTGCTCCAATCTGGCAAGCCCCCAATCATGTTCATCTTCGACACCGCTGTTCTAGCCCGAAAGAATAACAACTGCTACAAAATCGCGAGGTGCCAGATATCGGGGAGGTGTTGGCGGAAACATAATAGCAATGTAGTCTGATTACACGGGACCTCATTACACTTAACTCCTACAAAAAATAACTAAGGTATTCAAATCCCGCTGTTATCGGTTTACATTCCGAAAAATCGAACAAAACACCTCCACAATGTGAACTCAACCCTCCAATGGCGCAACTTCAGATTGCACTATCTCCCTTGAATCCATCCGCAAAACCTGGCAGCTGGACTGCACTTCCTCGTTCAGGCCTAAGACCAACATAGAAACATGCCCACTCCCATATCATATGCATCATAATTTTGGAAGCGGCAACCTCTGATTTGATGAGATCCAACGTGTTAGACGACAAGGCGGTGGAAGAGACAAGCCATGGGAGCTATGTTATGCCACCCACTCCCGTATCGCCACATTTGGCACTCTTGACGGACCACTGCCACACTAAGGTGGAGCATTCTCCCTCTCTCGATCTGCGGCAGCACTTGGCCTTCATTCTCTCTACTACCTCATGTGAGCACCCATCATTGATGCCCTCGCCTTATTCTGCCTCTTCCTCCTCCATCCACCCAATCGCTCGCTCCTCCCTTTGCTCTCACTAAGGTAGCATCCTATCACGCTCATTGCAGTTCTGTACACGCACTAACAAAGGGTCGGAAGGGTGCGACATTGCTCTCTTGTTACGTGGTCACTACAACAATGGTGCAAGCAACAATAATAACAACACATGGAAGGAGAAAATGGTGGCAAGAAGGAGATATATCTGGCTGGTGGGGTGTCCCCCACCTCGATGTACCTTCTATGTGTGCTATCATATCGGTCCTCACAAATGGTTCTGGGTCATCAGATTAGCTGTCAAAATGCTCTCAATTGAGAACTAGAGCTATCAAAAGCAGTGGATATGTATTGCTCCAACTTGTGATGGTTTGATGTAGTTTATTGTATATATGGGCATAGAAGCTCATGCAAGTATGCCACCCAATCACTAGATAAAAAGCCATTCATACCAAACAGCAGGACCAATTTTTCTCTTAGCCACCCAGTAAGGAAAGATATCTCATTGACATGGCAATCTGATCCTCGTGCTTAGACTAACAACTATTATTCTCATCCCATGAGGTTTTAATCCCCTCGAAATTGATCAGGACCCATGCATGAGGTTTTGCTCTCTGTGTCAATCTTTGAGTGTCTTCTTAAGGCCTTGTTCGGTTTGGCGGGGTTTGAAGAGGTTTGAAAGGGATTGAAGGGGATTAAATCCCTTGCAAGTCAAAATCCTTCTCAAACCTCCCCAATCCCCTTCAACCCCTGTGGCAAGAGGATTAACCGAACATGGCCTAAGGGTGTGGCAAGGCATGCCAAAGATTATACTAGTACACTTATTGCTCAGCCAACATTAACGACATCAATACCGCTATATCCTCATCTTGGAATAGTGGGAAAAAACTCCACCCACAATAAAATATTCACAAGTGGATGAATCAATTTAGTTTTGGTGCCATTCGAATTCTTTGGTTTAAGGAAAATGATATTGCATTTCACATCATGGTGTTCTTTCAGATTTATGAACAAAATGGACAATAGAACATTTCTAACGCCATTCAGACAATAAAATTTCATTGTTATTTTACTTTAGAAAATTTCCTTATTTGACATTTCACGATCGATATTAATATCCAAACAACAATCCAACGGTTACACAATAATACATGATAATGGCCCTGATTATAATTTATGTTCTTGCACACACAAGTACCAATGCCACGAGCTACATCTTATTGCAATCTATCATGTCACTGTACGCTTCTTTCATTGTTCTGGATTGGTACCAAACAAAATAGTTCACCACGAACTTCAGTTGGCTAAAGAATATTTGGAACATTGCGTGACCTGTCATAGAGCTGTACGGCACGACCATTCAGTGATTGTAGCGGCCTGTAGTTGTGCTTGTAACTCCCCTTCAAAGGAGCCATCAAAGTAGCAGCCTGCTCCTTTGTCATTTCTTTTATCTACGACACATCTCAAAGTATATATAGATTAGTAACTCTCCTTGCATAAACATCATGTGAAGTTAAAGTTTCCACACTATTTTCAATATTTGAGCAGATGGAATACCTCGCCAAGAATGTTCCAGATCACATTCTCTGTGCATGGTGGTGCGGTGAGAGATCCAACATATCTGAAATACCTATGTGCACCCTGCATTAGTTCCCTCATATTCACCACCCCAACGGGGAGAGGATCACCTTTCTCAGCTTTGCAGCCCTCCGCAGACAATTCAGCCAACTTATCCTTTATCTATGATTACAATACAAAGCAAATAGTCAAACCGAAATGCATGTAGACCAAGCATGCGGCGTCATTAGGTGTGTCCTAGTCATCTAGTTGAACATGTAAGTCCAATACATATTGATTAGAAATCAAATTACAAGTTGTGATCGTGTTATTAAGTTCTTGAACCAGGTCAATGTCTCCCGGCTATTCATATAAAACAGAGCTTTGTATTAAATGCATATAAACTACTCAACTGACTAACTAACAGCTACTGACTATTTCATATCTCGGTGATATACACCGTGTGGTGTTCTACAATGTGATAGTTTCTTATCACGACGATTTACCTGGTGAAGGAAAGGATCGGGTTTTCCGTAACGATAAAGGATTGACACAACAGTAATGTCACCATCATCGGTGGAGTGAACCATGTGGAGCTCTACCGCGAATCTATCAGGGGTAAGAGAGTGGTGCACATAGTTAGTACAAGGGAAATCGAATGCTTCCCAAATCTCAAAAGTGTACATGTGAACCTTTGGCCATTGATGGTATGTTCTGAGGGAGAGTGCCAATGCAATTGCTTCAGTTTGTACTTCTTCCCATCCACCTTGACAGTCCCAACAGTGTCATTATATCGCAGCTACATCATTCAGTTGACACAATGATTTCATGATACACATTACTTTAAAGAGAGGCAATTTTCTATGCATGGTGGTAGCTACGCATCCTTTGGCGTAAGTGACATTTTATATATATGAGGTGTTGGTTTTTCATGGCACTGGCACACGTATCTTTTCATTGTATAGAAATGATTTTTTCTCACCTCTCTTTTTTTTTACTGCATTTTTGGCACAAGTGCCTTTTGATGTATAGCAAGGGGTTTTTTTCTCACTTCTCTCTATTTTTTGCTTGCCTTTTTTCCACAATGCCTTTTTGCTTGGCTGGCTCGTCGAACGTCATGGAAATAAATTTATTTTTGTTAGAGAGTTATTTTCTATGGTCCAAAATAACTTACCAAAATAATTAGAGATAAAAATTTGGGGTGTGTGTGCAGCTGCCACCATGTGTAGAGAGTTATTTTCATTACTTTAAACTAGGAGATTACGTGTACATAGTAGAACACATATTTCATGAACAGGTTATAATAGTCACTCGTACATTATATAGAAGACCACAATATGATGGAGGGATTTTTTTTTTCACAATGCGTGTATTTTATTACACTACACCGATGGCACAAGTTAATGAAGTTATACAACCAAAACATCAAAGGAAAACAAAGCTAGAAAAGCCGATCCAGGAAAAAAGAACTCGCAAACGAAGCAAATTACGTACTGTAAGACAAACAAAATAAAGATAAGCTAAGTCAGGTATCGTCGTGCTTGTATGTGAACATTTTATATTCGTTGATACAAAGAACCATTTTGTTGAGAGGCTCGGAGCAAACCGCAATGTTGAAGACGTTGTCAACCATTGAAGCATTTGTAGAAGTATAATCCCTCTCTAGGGGCTCCATTCCTGGGTCGTGTACGGCACCATCTCTGACGATGTCAATTGGAGACTGGTAGATTCCTTTTGAGCAAACTGTGAAATTAGGACTTAAGCTCCCCCAATGTTCCGGCCCAGTTCTCCCACTGTACCCGAATCTCACGCCATTTCCTTTGAGTCAGAAAATATAGATAAGAAATCATACATCAAGATGAAACTTTGTGCAGATTATATTAGCAATAGGAAAGATGAAGATGGCAAGATTGTACAGGATGTTGTTTTGTGACAAGATGAAACAACCCCCGCATCTATTTTAGATCCCGTTTGCCGCCATTCTTTGGTGTATACCGTTCATGTAGTGAAATGATTATAATCTGAATAATACTGGAGTATTTTTTAGTGAAAGATACCTTTTTCACTTTATAGCTCGGATATTCCATTTCAAGAGAAATATGAAAAGAGCGTAGATGACTGACTGATAAGATACCAGAAATACAGATGGGACCTTTACATACAGGTTTTATTCTTTTTACATAGATAACTGGCAGATGTGAAGGAGAAGGGAAGACAAACGTGTGCCAGAGTCACACGCCCACAATTATAAATCAACTAGCATTATACAACAACGCTTGATTAGGAGGGAACTTGGTCAGGGAACTTAATCAACACATACCGTCGCATGCATGGGTCACAGCAAAGCACATGCACAACAGTGCAACAAGAGTTGCACTTTTCTCGGAAGTCACCATCCACGTACTCCTTGGTTCTCTCTAAGAAATCTAAGCTCCAAGGCTCCAACCTTCCTATACAGAAAGGGTTGTGCTCGAAACTGTAGAGAGGAGTGCACAAGGCACATGTACTTATATAGGACGACTTACGGACGTGTGGCCCATTTTCGCCCTAGCTGAGGAAACATGCCAGTCAGTTCGGTAGTATTAATGTTTTGGCCCCAGCGTCCTTGTTCTTTACTATGTTGCTGAAGATTACAAGGTCTTGCTGCTGGAAGCTGTATGGTTCATCGATTTCTCAGTCTAGTCTCTCTCGGTGCGTAACAGCTCTGCTCACTATCAAACTCTTTCGGTTTCATATCTAAAATAAACTTTCGCCCAGCAGGCTTTGTACCAACTAGCATACGTTCAAAAGAATTCCCTAAAAACAGCCGTTCAAAAGAAGAAGAAAACTCCTAGCAAACAAAGATTTTTATTAACTGCGTGCAATAATGCATTCTTTGTCTAGAGGAATGAGCCCCCAAAACTGTGTCTCAGTGCAACTTCCGCTTCATCTATTATAATTTTTGTACTCTTTTTCAAATGGAGGCAAAAGTTTTTCCTCTTTGATTAATTAAGAAGAATATAAAACAAATCAATTTATGAAAAATCATGCGACAACCGATACAATCAAACCATAAGAGGACTACTCAGAAGGAGTGAAACCCCATGACCGCACACAAAGCCCATCAAACTCTTCAAACACACAATGCCGCAATTTCAGACACTTGTAGAACGCAACATGACGCTGACGAGAACACATCAACAAAAAGAAATGTGCAATGGCAAAACCACAATAACGAATGAAACCTTGTGGATGAGCCAAGGGGCTGAAGATATTCCATCAAGCAGTTGCAGACGCATTTTCTTGCAGAGTGACTTCTCCTTCAGGATGCTTGTCCGAGGGCAATCACCTACCTTCTTGCTTTTGCCCTTGATTGTCGTCCCTATTAGGAGGCAAGCAACCCCCCATCCAAATCCAGGGCTAGAAGCCTCCAAGATGGCTAGCATGTCACAAAGATCTTTTGCAAATAGAGCACCAGGATGATGCGCCGGCGGCGGAGAAGTAGGCGCCAAGCCACATACGAGCACCCGAGCGAGTTCACCTCCAGTTGCTGACGTGACAAATGCGAAGCTTGTCCCTCACACGAGGTCATCATCAAGTCCACCTTCATATGCTCCATTGACAAAGGCGAAGCAGGGCCCTGACATAGCTCTAGAAGCTCAGGCATAATCTATTATAACGCTTCACATGTGTAATGTTGTTAGACTTGAAATCCTAGAGGTACGTGGAAGACAGACAACAACGACTAGGGTTTGAGTGGTTGTTGCAATCTCGTCGATTCCCTTGCCTCTGGGCGCATGTGGCAAAGTTGAAGACCTTGAATCCTGCTAGGCATGTTCAGAAGTCTACATTAATACAAGGTTTAGGGTCTTCGTCGGGGAAGCTCAAGCAGAGAGTGCAACACCTTTAGGAATAAAGTTTCTTTGGTTTTTCGCTTATCATGATGGTACCTACTAGGTAGCACCATGAAGCCAGATATGTCTTGTCTTTGTAGGTTTGATCTTGCAAAATTTAGGTTTATGTCCTCGCAGATGTGTTCATGCGGATACGATGAGATTGTGTTAGTGGCTGGTGATTTTTTATGTGATCTTTTGTGGCTTTGGAGTGTTTCTCTGCTATTTTGGTGAAGATTTTGTGGTTCAACAATCTGTACTTCTAGAGGACTCCCGCCCGAAGTACGAAACGCTCATGGCTTCCCATTTTTCCTGGATGAACGATTCATGGTAGTTTAGAGTTTTTTTAAAGATAGTCAAGTTTGTGCAGATATGCACGTGGCGGCGCCTCTACTCTGATCTGATTGAAGTATCTTTATTAAAGTCTCCGTAATATTTCCTATTGCAAAAACTATTACCATGGAGAACCAAACTCAGAGAACCAAACTTAGTCATATGAGTTATTTTATTATCATGAAGTAACAAGTGATTCTAAAAAAAAGCTTAAAACCACATATCGTTTTTTGATTGATGAACCTAAAACATTTTTGACAATGTTAACACAAGCATTTCCCTCGAAAAGAATTTCAACACTAGCATTGACCAACCGTAGTCAACACTAGCATTTTCCATCCGTTGGTGATGGAAAAGCAATTTGAATATGTTCGGTAAAACCTTTAAACTCACCAAAACATAATGGTAAATCATTAGAAACAATTACACGACAAATATTTTCCTTTGAACATTAGGATCATAGGTGAAATTATGTATCAAACCATCAGGGTTGAACTTGAGCGTGGCATGTCTCCCCACAGTCTTCTTGTCTTTCTTGATGTGTGCCAATTTAGGGTGTCCGTTCCTCCTTACCCCTCCCCTCGCCCCGCCGTGAAATACAAGACCACACATCTTTTACACCTAGCTTTAAGACCAGGTCTTTTGGCTCAATTCTAAAGAATTAATGTCCCGAGAATCAAAATGACAAAAGAACTCATCTCTGCCCTAGGAATCATCCAAAAAGAATTGCAAGTGCAATCTAGAATCACCAAGTTTTGGCAATTCTCGTAATTCTAGCCAGTCCCGCAAAACAAAATGGTTCGTTTTGAGCTAGTACCCCTATTGGACACCTTATTTACGATCAGAATGCCACTGGGCTGCCCGACCGAGCGAAGGCTCGAAAGCCTATCGAACTCATCTCCAGCCCCGCACTCCCTCGTCCCCAGCCTCCATCGCCAGGCTGCTCCCCGCCCCGGCGCCAGATCCGCCGGCGGGAGCCCCCTACTTCACCGCCCCGACTCGGCCGCCCTCCTCCTCCAATCCTCTCCGCCCGGCCGCCCCTCCTCGCCTCGTCCCTGCCCGACCCGAGATCCTTCAGTGCACTCAGTAGCAGGACGCGACCACCCGACCGCCTGCCCGACCCTCTCTTCCCTCCGCCTGGCAGCAGTAGGCGCCCGCCCGGTCGGCCCTCCCTTCCATTCGCCGGTGAGCTACTTGGCCCTTGCCTCTCTTCTCCCTCATGCTCTGTCTAGGGGCGTTACAGATATTTCAACAAAAAAACTCATAAAACAATCACAAGCTAGAATTACAGAAAAGAACTGGACAGACGATTCTGTGGGCAGTTCCCAAGAATCATATTCTGGAGAATTATGAGGTGAAAAGAACTGGCCCTTAAGCACGTTGACACTACCCTCCACAACAATTTCATCATCGAAGTAGTCCAGCACTGCGTGATTTTGCAACGAACCCTTCTTGTATCGGTGGTGGTGGAGGTAGTGCTAGCAGTAGTGGAACTAGATCAGCAACGCACCTTGGCGCGAGGGTGCCCGTCCGAACTTTTTAGTCAAACATTTAATGTTAAGTTATTAGTAACTCAAGCTGCTATTCGGACGATAAAAAGGGGCAACGAAAACATGATACTACAACCATGTGTCTAAATGGGACTAACAACGTCTGAAGTAACTGAAGCTATAAATAGATGTCAGACAGAATGTAACTAAAAATACTGGTATTCGCTAATGTCTTTAAGTCGACCTATTCATATTGCAACCTGAGCATTACAAAGTATCACTATAAAAAATACACTTCCGTGATGATACGTGTTTGTCACAGTAGGTCGCATTTTTTGTCATGCATGTACATCCATGACGATTTTATGACAAAATCAAGATAGTCATACCTGTGCTGTCGTAGAAGTGTTACATGACATTATCAAAATTATCATCATGGAAGTGTCCACTTCCATGACGATAAATCACGCGTCACAGAAGTGCTTTCGTCAAGGGTGACCGACACGTGGCATCCACCGTAACGGAACGCCGTTAAGCTATCGGGTCGGGTTTTGGATCCGATAACCCGTTAACAGCCCCGAACAATGGGGATTTTTCACGTGTAAAATCATCATTGGCTGGAGGAAACACGTGTCGGCTCACCGTTGGGATAGATGTCATCCGCTTATTGGACCGAAGGCGCCTATGATCTGGCGACCGTGGCACGCAACAGAGGCCCATTCCTGTGAAAAGGCCGGCCCGTTTGACTTGGTCAAAAGGTGGCGGGCCGGCCCACGGAAAGCCTGTTAACGGCCCGTTCGCATATAGCCCATTTACAGCCCACTAACCCAGGGCCCGTTACGCCCTATCCAAATTAGGCCCAGTAGTGTCATCTGGGCCGTCCAATATGATTCAACTCGTTTTAACTTCCGGCCCATGTGTGGCCTATGACTTCTTTCGGCCCATATGAGGACCTTTGTAACTCTTGGCCCATTAACGGCCCGTGGTGCAACTGGCCCATAATGAACAGTGTATCATTTTATACCCATTAACAGCCCGTTATTCCATTGGGCCATTTCCAGCCCAAGTTATCTTTCGGCCTTCTCAGGGCCCATTGATTCTTGGGCTCATTTGCAGCATTCGGTTACATACGGCCCGTTACTGTCATTTTCTGCTTGTGGGCCAAATTCAGCCCGTCGTTACAGTCGGCCCGTTTGCGGACCATTAATACGTTGGGCCGTTTTCATGTCAAAAAAAACCCGTTGGGCTGTTTTCATAGAGTTATCAAATACGGCCTATTAACGGCCCGTTATGGTCCATGAATAGTACGACCCATAATTGGCGAAATGATGATACGCCCCGTAGAAGGCCCATGGATCCTACGGCCCGTATGAGGCCCATGGATAGTGCGGCCCGTAGAAGGCCCATGGATCGTACGGCCCGTAGAAGGCCCATGGACCCTACGGCCCGTAGAAGGCCCGTATAGAAGGCCGATGGATCCTACGGCCGGACGAAGGCCCATGGATCATACGGCCCTGCAGGAGGCCCATGGTTACAACAGTCCGTGTGTTGCCATGATTATTTTGGCCTATTTACCAAAAATAGGCTATTGTGGCCACTAGAAAAAAGCGAGAAAAAGAACTGCGGTGACTACAAGCAAACAACTAAACAAGACAATAAGGAAATAAATAAGCAAGCAATTAACGCTAGCCTATTACCGCTATTACACATATTACATCCATGGGCATCAAAGTTCGCCACCAAGGTGCAAATATAGGGAACAAAGCAGCACATTACATACCTTTGGCCGTCAAAATTGTCCACCGATTGCAAATAAACGCAGCAAAGAAACAAGAGCATAATCGAAGCAACTTCGGAAGAGCTCAAGAAAGCGTTATCCCGGTATCCACCATGTCGAAATAAGCTTAGCAAGCTGATTAGCTTTGTCCTATTTGGCGCTAAAATCCTCCAACGCTTGTTGTTGCACGGAAAGTATGCATCTGAATGCTCCGGGGACTTCCGCAGTCCTTCCGCTTCTTTTCGCAAAGACAGTGATCGATGTCTTTCAGCTTGTAGTTGAGACTCAAGAAACCGAACTGATTCAGACAGTGAGTTTGAATAGCTTATGCAAGCGGTAGTGGCCAGTAACTCGAACACTAAACCAAGACAGGACTTCGGGGTTGTCTCGCTGTCTTCAAGATAGTCTTCCTTAGCTGCTTTATCAGCTTTGTTGGAGACCAACAAGGATATTTCACTATCCTAAACCTTATCTGCATTACTTCCTTTACCATTGCTTAATAAGGCACTCTTCCCCAATATTCTGTCAGCATTCTAAAAGAAGAAACAAGCAGACACATAACAAGTTTAGCATGTACTAGTATATGAAACTCATTTCGGTGAACCAGTTCATTAGTAAGGTGGACAGGATTAAACTACCAAGTCTTCTATTGCCAATTACTAGTACATAATAAAAGCATCAAACAAACATATATCTATGTCCTATGGTCACCTTTGCATTGTCTTGCCAAATCAAAATAGAGACATGGTTCAAATCATATCAGTTCAAGACAAAGCAGCGGTGAAAGAATACAAAGCGTGGGAAACTACACGGCACAACAAGATTTCAGATGGGTACCACGGGTCTACATGTACAACAACACTATTGGCTCTGTTGTGATGCTAGTAATGTGCATGATATGAAAGTCAACTGTATACACAATTGAAATTGAAATCAACAGAGCTATTGATAAGAGCAAACCTGTTAAAGAAACATGCATGAACATATCTGCTGTGCTATTGGAGTTTCGATTGGATCCTTTAATTTAAAAATAAGTTTGTATGAGTAAATACAGTGATACAAGAGCAAAGCAATCGTAGTTCAAAAAGGCGCGCCTAAGCGAGCGCTTAAGCGCGCCTAGGCTCTAGGTGTTCGCAAAACGCATTGCGCATAACTACGCTTAATCTGTGCATAATCAAGCATAAGCATGCACTTTGGTCGATAAAAGCGCAAAGGCGGTGGCAAAACGCACAATTAACGCCTAGCGCTTTTTTGAACTATGATAGCAATGGAATCTTAAATTAGAACAGTTGTTCTTCAGGTTTAGGCACTTGTTCTACATGAACAGAGTACAGTAAGACACAAGAATATAATACTTAAAAATAGAAAATGAGCTCATAGACCTTACCACATTCTTCGTTCGGGAACAAGATGTAACAAAGGCGTTCCAGTCATCGTCCGATAAATGTGTCTCAGGAGAATGTAAGGAATTTGATGAGTTTCTTTGCGGTGAAGTACGTTTTCTTGAGTAATTCCGATCGCCACCAAGCATTCTTGAAGATAGCAGAGGTATTCGCACAGGTTACCTCATCCTGAGTTTCCAAATCAGTCCTTCTCTATAGAGAAAAATGGGAAAATCTGCTGTATTATAACCATCATGGAGGTAGGATGTATGGGATGAAGCAAAGTAATTGCCATGAATAACATTACTTACACATAACTCCTGGACAAACACACCTTGGCATTTTCCTTCATCTTCAGTATAATATTTCCAAGATGGGAAGATACACACATACGATTTAACAACATCAAATGCGATAGATGCTAAACTATGACTAGCTGGTTGTGCTTCCTCCACAGGAATAGGCGTACTAACTGGTGGAGTTGGGGTTCGCCGTGATAGTATTGGCCCGTTGGGCACTGGAGCTGCCTTACTAACTCTCTTGTTTGGGAGCTCTGTGGTGGAGATGGTGCTGTGTCAACAGGCCCAGGTTACTATCGGTGGGGTTGGGGTTAGATTTGGTGAAGCCAGTTCTCATCCATCGCAGAGGGGTACAATCCATGAGAGTTTGAGTTATGTGTGGTAGGGCTGGTTCTTGTGCATGTACAACCGGGTGCTATCTCCATCAAGAGGTAGCACTGTTTTATTGAAGACCATGTTTTTAGTCCGCTGAATCTGGCATCACCCGCTCCAATTCAAATGGGTGATAAACAGGAAACATAGTTGAATGTACAGACATTGTATGAGAGATGATGCAATAGATAGTCGGAAAAAGAGGGCATGAAATAGTTGACATGTATATTGTTTAACTAAAACGGATAGCATGACATAATTTCACATATATGATGTCTATCTAAACTGGATAGCATAGCATAACATAATTCAAAGATACGATGAATAACTAAACAGGATCGCATGACATAATTCACCTACATGTTATCTAAGTAATCGGGGATCGCATCATTTATTTCACATATGTGATTTATATGCTAAACAGAGGGCATTCGATATGATGTCTGAACTAAGAACATGGTGTTGAATATTGTGTATATGATGTCTAAACAATGCAATGCAAGACACCGTGCCAAGTTAGAGCATACACCTCAGTGGGGGAATAGGACTGGTCATCTGTCTCTGAATCCATCTCTGAGGAGCTATCGGGACCCAACAAGAGATCTGCTTCGACAGGTAGCACTGTCTGCTCTGAAGGCCTTGTTTTCATTCCAGATTTTTCCATCTCCCACCCAAATGGCTGATTCACAGGAAGAGTAGTTTAATGTACAAACATTGTCGACAAATGGAATGTAATGAAGAAAAGGATGGGCAAGATATCATTCAAATATATGAAGCCTGGTTAAACAGGATGGCATTGCACATTTCACATATATTATGGCCGGCTAAAAGACATGAGACTGCATAATTCCCATATGTGATATAGAAACTAAACATGTGGCATTACAGAACATGTCTAAACTAAGCAGATGACATATATGATGTCAAAAGTAGGCACTGCAAAGCAACATATGCATGATATGACTAACATCATCATGCCAAGGTAGAGCAAACACCTTGGGGGGTAAATAGGAGTGGTCGTGGCGTGCAGATCCGCCTCGAGCAGATATCTTCCTTTGGATTACAATCTGGAGAGGGGGGCCGGGGGAGGGTTTGCCATTGAACCCACCATGGAGCGATGTCTGCATGACATTGTATTGCCGCGCAAAACTCTTCTCTTTTTCTCTACATGTTCAACATGACTGTGTACAATATTTGACATGCATACAAAAAAATATGGTGAGGTTATGTAAGGAGAGCATGCAGAAATTTAGAGTGATGGTAACAACCAGTGGATCGACGTTTTTCCATTGAACCAAAATAGCCCTAATGGATCAACGTGAATGTATAGTAATAAGTGATGCAACAAGTGTACAACCTCTTTGCCGTAGAATGCCTCGGCCTCAAGATCATTGGGTTGGTCATTTGAAGCGGTTGAGGCGAGAGGTGGCTGTCAGAGGTGTGGAGGAAGATATGAAGAATCTGTAGACGGTGTCCAGGGCACTGCTCTGTTGTGATGGATTGTTCTGTCGTTGGAGCAGCTCCGGTGAGCCGTAAGACCTCAAGGCTGAATCAGCACAAGACAGACATCGTCAATCTCAAGTGGGATTCTAATAGCATCTCCAATAGATGATGTAAAATGGATGTAAAATTAACATCACCAAAAACCACCTGACTACAACAGATGAGGTAAAACTGTTGACTCTGAACTTAACTGTCAAAACTGAAATTTACTGTGTAATCTGAATGCTACTGTCGAAACTGAACGCAATGGTAGCAGAGAGGCACCTGACATGTAGTTTAGGGAGGGCCTGCAGTTCATCTTCAACCTGCACCCTCCTAAGCCGCCAGCCACCACCGGCCGAACCGCCGGCCCCAGCGCCGCCTCGCCGCTCTGAAACTACTCGCCACCGCCGCCCCGGCCAGCCCTCTAGGCCCCCCGCCCCCACCCTGAACCCTAAGATAGATAGTGGGGTACCTCTCCGTGAGCCCCGTCCCCTTGCGGGTGGTTCTTCCTTAACTCCAGCGAGCCCCCCACCCCTTGAAAGTCGACTGACCCAAAAGTCGATTCAGACGACTGAAGTGTGGCTTAATCGGAGCATAGCAGCAGCACGAGCAATGGGGAGAGCAACAGCAGTAGCTGGGCGAGCGAGCGAGAGCCGGAGCAGCAGCAGCAGCAGATCCGGCTGGTATGGACGCCGCCGCCGAAGGGGCCTCGCACTGGGGGAGAGCCGCCATGGAGATGTCGCCCGCGGCGCCGGCTTCAAGGTAGCCGTCCATGGGGGTGCGGGATGGAGCACCGTCGGCGCTGGGAGGTCGAGTTAAGGAGAAGGTGCGATGCGATGAGTGTACAACCTCTTTGGTGGCACCGAGTAGGCCTCGGCTTCGTCCGAGGAGTCGGTGAGGATGATGCGGTTCCGGTGGAGCAGGTTAAGGCGGCGCTGTGGGGATGGAGCAGCCGCGATAGACCAGGCGATCATCGGAGCAGCTCCTTGGAGGTGGAGGATGGGGCGGCTGAACCGGCGGGACGGCGAGATGGACGACGGATCCTCATCAGGGGAGGTGGATGAGGGACGTCGACCTGTTGCGGTGGACGATGTCGTCAGGGAAGAGGCTCCGGCTGGGCAGCGGTGACGTGGCGGACGGAGGAGGGTGGGGTATCGCGGCTGGAGCGAAGAGGTAATGGAGGCCTGGGATTTCGAATGGCGAAAAGGGTGCGATTGGAGGGAGTGAAGCATGACTTAGGGACGCGCTTGTCCAAAATGTAGGGTGTGTTACAAAAGTACCCCCCCCCCCCACCGATTTGAACTAGCGGCCCTTTCGGCTCAGGGTTAGAAGGAGGATTTCATGTGTCGGGATTTGGCAGCTGGATGGAGTTTTCGCGCGCGTTGTAATTTCGGGATAGCAAGAGGCGGGTTGTGAAGGCGCCAGTTTTGGGAGCACGATATCTGAATTTTCAGGATATAACAAGACGCGGGTTGAATTTGAGGGACAAGCCTAACGTGTAGTAATATTGTACTTGCACATACCAAATCAATTCGCAATTCCCTCAATCAAAAAGAAAACAAAAAAATAAACTATTCACACCACACAAAGAGAGAGTCTTGCCCCGTTTTACTATACAAATGATATTCAAAGCTACTCCCTCCTTCCATCTATATAGGGCTTAATGCGTTTTTTGATGCTAACTTTGACCAAATATTGGAGCAATGATATATGACATGCAACTTACACAAAGCACACCGCTAAATTCATCTGTGAAAGGTTCTTTCAACGATATAATTTTCACATTGTGCATGTCATGTACTATTAATATTGTCAATAGTCAAAGGCGCTCTTAAAAATCTCATTACGCCCTATATAGATGGAAGGAGGGAGTATGAATCCATGTTATGTCCGATTAAAAAATTTCGCTTGCTGTATAATGCATGTAACCTACTCATACCAACGTTTTAGTGCATTCCAAATGTCTATACTACCGCTGAAATTTGAACTAAATTTGAATTCGTTTCTCTATTTCAATAAGAATCTACAATCATGATTGTTGCCAACTTCAACCATCATAGTTTCCTTGCTATCCGCCAGATATAAATCGGGCGGCCTATAATGCAGGATGGCAGGCACACCATCATCAACAACTCCGTTTTTTTATAAGAGTAGAGATAAAATATATTAAATGTAGTATAACATGTTCATAACCACATAATGTGTATCACCGTTATATATATTCACACATGCGTCGGTTTAAAACACTATGATAAATTCTTCAAATATCCGAATTCGCTTTTTATAATGAAGTATATATGATCCCTATTCGTCTTTTACACCCACACAACCCTCTTATCTTTGTAGCCAGCGCTAACTTTCTCTTGTGCATGCACACGCCCGCATCCCTCTCACCCTCCCTCAGCATTCTCTAGCTCCATCGCGCAAATTCATCTTTTCACTTTAGGTCGTTCACCCATGGTGTGTGTAGGCCCCCCAGCTCCTTCTTTACGGCACACATCGATCGATATGCCTCTCTAGCCAGGTGTGCCTAGCACAAACACAAGCTTCCCCTCTTCTCTTGTCACCGTCCATGCCTCACTCCCATCACTCTTTTCATCATTCTCATACTCGCACCCTCCTCCCCCCTCGATATAGTATGCCTCTCGTACCACCTCCTACATGCATCCCTCTCTCTCCATCCTTCTCCGCGTGCCTCATTTTCTTCTAACACACACATGCATGTGTACCGATCGATCTCCCAACATATACCTAGATCGACTTTAACTACCCGCCCCCATCGATCGACGTACCTCACAAGTTATGTCTCTCCTTTCTCGAACAAAGGGCGATTGATCTTCCTATGTAGTTACGTCTGCTTACCACAGCCACATCGTCCCCCCTCATCATTCGTGCATGCCTCCTGACCCGTCTCTCACACGCACATGCGCAGACAACAAGCAGCCATCTCCTCTCTTATTGATATTGCGGGCGCGCCCTCCGTTTGTCTAGCAAGCCTATACCACCATTTGTTAGAAGCAACTCCACTACCACCCCCTCCAACACTCTAGCTCTGTCTCTCTCCCAACCTTATTCCTCTCCTGCACATATGCATGGATGCCGATCGATCTCCCTTAATACATGCGGCAGATCGATCTCCTTTATCCATGAGGTAGGCCTCTCTCCTCCTCCACACATATACCAACCATTGTACCTCTATAGTTAATTGGGCCTCCTCTTCCCCCACCACACACCGATAGTCGAGCGCTGCAGGTAGGTATCCATGCCACAGAGACAAACTGCACATGTCCCCCCTCACGTTCTAGTAGGCCAACCACTCTATATCTTTCACGTGGGCACACACAAATTCGATGGCACTCTTTATCGATCGCGCGCGCACACATGCACACATCATCCCTCTCTTCGATTCTATGGACACCTCAAGCCGATGATACCTCCACTCTCTTCTCGTGGATCGCCCCCTCTATATATATGTTATATTCAGGACTCTATTTCACACACATTGCATATGTTACCTTTTTTGATTGACCCCCCAAAAAAACTCTCAAGAACCCACACACTATATCTCTCTAGGTTTGTATCTCTCTCACACAACCCCACGTAGGTGGTGTACGTATACAAGAAGAGAATAGGTGCACCGTGCACGTACTCACACTTCGTGCCCAGCTACACCCGCGCGGATACACGGTGGAGCTCATTTCTTTACGAAATGGCAGCCCACGTGCTGATTTGAACGCCTGTAGCGGTTGTTTACCTAGGGAGGTCGTGTACCACGCGTGCACGAAACAAAGTTCGACTTGACGCGTTGCCGCGTTATTTTTAAATAAAGTTATAGCGCTCAATGGCACGTACATAGAATATAAAATGATTTTTATGGAGAAAAAGGTAGTCCGCTCACTATATAAAATGGAGCCTGCCTGCCAGGTTTGTCGCTCTTCAGAGTACCTCACACAAGGCTATGGTGGCCTCTTTCTCTCTCACCGTTGGTCACTGATCCGGCCGCATCCCGTCCGCTGGGGGAAAGGGAGTGCGGTGGCCTCTCTCTCTCTCACCGTTGGTCACTGATCCGGCCACATCCCGTCCGACGGGGGAAAGGAAGGAAGTGCATCGTTTCTCCGTTCGACGGCGCCGAGGTAGCACGTCCCGATCTGCGGTACACGCCGTTCTCTCTGACCAAGCTCCGGTGCGGCAGGGCCTACGCCACTTGCTCGCAGATTCTGCCCGCCGCCGCTCACCTAGTTACATCCCGACGACCTCCAGGTATCCCCTCCGGGCTTGCTCCACTGCCCGTCTTCCCACGTCGCTGCATGTGGATCTTCCATAGTTCTTTTCCCAAAGCGTGGCTCGTCGGCGTACTTTCCATATTGCATTCTCGTCCTCACACCGTTTTAGACAAACACAACCGTGTTGTTATCTTCCCTTAGGACAAGGAATATGCTTCTTTTTTTCGTCGCATGTGTCATCAACTGTTATTGGCGATAATTGTTTCCTTTCTACCTCTTTTTTGCAAAGCAGGGCTATCCATTTGACCTCGTTGCTATTGCGACCTTTTGGTGAACTGCACAAATCACATTTTTCTTAAGAGTGTTTTGTGCAGTTGTACTAAAATGTCACACGGGCAACGTCTCTACATTTCAGTGTGACTGCACAAAGGGAGATTGGTTTTGCTCTATCTTCCTCATCCAACTCCGAGCCTAATCTTCTCCAACTAGTTAGTCTTGAGAGAGACTGCAAAGGTGACAGGCTTCTATTTGTGTGTTTATTGTTTCATCAGCAGTCCTCTATTATCATAATCACACTTAATATCTTTGGAACAGGGACGCTCAGCTCTATTTTATTGGAACTGCACAAAATGATCGAAATGTTGCATGCTCTAGACAGCTACTTTTTTTCCCAACATGCCTTGTTGATTTATACAAAGCTTGGGGGACGTTGCTGCCAATGAAAGCATGGATCAATTTTAATTTAACACCTTCTCACAACTCTGTCTTCAGTTGTGATGTAATTATTAGCTCTGATCTGCTAATAATTAACATGAATTAGCAAGGAAGTTAGTCTTTTATTGTTTCCGAAAGAGCATCGATGGCAAGACACGCGAAACAAAAGCTGAAAGCTCACACCATTGTACAATTTCATGTCGCTGGAAAATTATTTGTATAGTACGACAGTTATGTAAACAAATGATGGAAGCTTGCTAGCATTGCCAGAAGCCTCTTCATCATCCGGGTCCATGTGCCATGCACAAAATTATACTTCTTCGTTCCTAAATATTTGTATTTTTTAAAAATTTCAAACGGCCATATTTTAGAGTGTAGATTCACTCATTTTGCTTCGTATGTGTACTCCCTCCGTTCCTACATATTCTATTCGTCTTTCTAGAGATTTCAACAAGTGACTACATACGAAGCAAAATGAGTGAATCTACACTCTAAAATACGATTATATACATCCATATGTGCCAGTCCATTTGAAATCTCTAAAAAGACAAATATTTGAGTAGTCACTCGTTGAAATCTCTAGAAAGACAAATACTCCGGAGTATATTTAAGAACCGAGGGGGTAGAGCACAAACGCATGGGAGACTCAGCCCGGTCGTTGCGCCGCATTAATAGTGAGTAATGAGCAGTCAAATCATAAGCCCCACCTTTCCCACTGTAAGTTGCTCTGAAGAAGCAACCATCAATACGCTCTTCTTTGAATCTGCTCATACTACTCCATCCGTCACTGTTTATACAGCGCGCTTCAGAAAAAAGAAAAAAATCTGTGGGACCAAGGCGACTAGTGATCGGCCTGAAAAATAGCATTGGTAGTTATATCACGGCGTCTATTACTAGAGGGAATAATGCGTATACACATGCATGCAGTGCTTCCACCCCGGGTACACACATGCATGCACTTACTCCACTCTGTAGTAGTAGTAGTAGTAGTAGTAGTAGCAGCAGTAGTACAGTACATGGAGAGAAAATTGTGGACTTGATTGCGGTTACCACACCCTAATTAATTGAGCATTAAACCAAACGCGTCTAAAGTCTCTCTGGTGGTGGGAATGCATTGAGAGAAATGCATCATAATGAAGTGCGCTCAGAACTGTGACGGAGGGAGGAGTAGTATGAAGGTGCAAAACCAAGTACGCGTATGGCTAGTCGGTCAACGCACCTCCTCTTGGCATATCACTGACATGTGGGACAGGAGTGTGAGCAAACCGATCTCAGTTGACGGCAAAGAGCCAATCTGCCGTTCCTTGAGAGAGACGAGGAGCGAGAACACACAGACAGGCTCGCACGGAGGCCAAGATATATTCGAGCATGGTTGGTTGATCGATATCATTCATTACATGTTGGGCTGCCTTTTTCCACCCTTCTCCGGAATAGACGTGTACTTTATTAGAGAAAAAAAAATAAGAGTACAGACGCTCCACCATGCGGTTCTAGTAGTAGTACTACTCGTACTACTGCGCTTGGCTCTTCGCCTCTTCGTGAAGTCGAACAATGATGGTACTCCGCATGTTGGGTACTACAGTGTATGCCTCTGACAATCTGACACCGAATGGACTAATGCATGACCATCGAGGGTAGGTTACATTAGTCAAAAGGCGTAAGCGAGCTTCACCTTGTCCTGCAAGCTTCTCCTCGTTCTGCGAGTTGACGGGACACACCCAAAAGTAGTGCTAGTCCATACTCCCTCCTTTCCGGTTAATATGGCTTAATCTTTTTTGCGGGTAAATGAGAGTTTTATTCATATATAAGCATTCTTAGGACGATCAGCCAAGACACTGGTCACTAGGAAGCGAGGTACCCCGCAAAAATAAGAAGTAGGAAGCGAGGTGTTTCATCAAGCCAGCTCTCGGCCACATTCAAAGTGCAACCTTCTCCTCGTTCGGCAAGTTGACGAGACACAGCAAAGTAATGCTAGTCCATACTGCCTCCTCTCCGGTTAATATGGCTTAATTTCAAACGAGATAAATACACTGTCATCCTTTGTATATTTGTAAAAATACGGTCAGTGGACTTCATAATACGCTCATTGCGCTCAATATATATATTTTCCGGTGTTTATACGGTCACTAGCTCACCCTGATTGAGTATGTGTGTGAATGCACGTGTAGGTTGAGCACTTGAGCGTGACCGTGTGTGTTCCGTTGTGTGCTCGGACATGCATGCATTAGGGCGTGTGACTGTTGCATACACGTAGGGGGAGTACGTGTAGGGGCCACTAAGGAGCAGTCAAATCACACAGTAAGTTAGTCGGAAGAAGCAACCATCATTTCACTCTTGAATGACACGTACGCAATATAAAATGGTTGATACGGAGAGAAATAGAAAACCACTATATATACACTAGCAGGAGCCTAAGCTACAAGCCTGCTTGCTTAGGTTGCTCTCTTCACAAGCATAGAACGACGGGCCTGATCCTGCGGTGGGGAAGGGAACAATGTTCTGCGTGAGACGCCTTGATCGACATCGGCGAGGGAGAAAACCCACAGTCGGTGCGTCCCAATCGGGGGTCACCGCGGTATGGGCCGATGCCGCGTCCCAACCGTCCTTCTAGCTACAACCCGACGTCCCAAGTAGTCCATCTTCCTTTTGGAGCTGGCTTGCTCCACTGCCGTAGCTCCATCTCCATGTCGATCTTTCTCTACTTCTACCGGCTTTCTACTTGTGATGAGTTTATGTCTCATGAACTAGTGCAAGTACTATTATTCTAATCACACTTCTTCAATATCTTTGCCATCAGGGATGCTCAGTTCGAATTTAGTGGAACTGCACAAAAGCATCGTATGATCCGAGGGTGCCAGCCGTCTTTCCTTCGACAGGTTCTACCTGGCCAGGAAATTAAATCATGTTTAGGGTTTAGGGTTTAAGTCGTAGTGACCCCATCAGTAGTTTTTCTTTCGTACACGCTCTCACAACTTTTTTCTTTAGTTGTGAAGGAAATATTGGCTATGATCTGTGAATCATTGAGATGCATCATCATGCGTGTTAGTTTTCCTTTGTATTTGATGGAATGTTATAACGGGGCAACCTTGGAATAGAAATGAAAATGGAGTGGAAAGTTTCCGTTTTTCCGGAGAAAAAATGGAAACGGAGAGAAACCAACGTTTCGTTTCGTTGGATCGCGCCATCGAGCAAAACCAACATTTAAATCACGTCTGCTGTGTTCGTGTCTCACCCTCCTTCACGGCTCGACCCCACACGGTCGCTCGGCATGCCACTCACCGCAAACCGAGTATACGATAACTTTCTCGCCTGCTTGTCGATGGATCGCGCCATGCAGTACTAGCACTACTGGAAGAGATTGACGAGTTGGGGAGGACAGCTAGCTGTATACGGACTCCCATGAACTTTTTACATGCATGTTGTAGCCGGCTATTGCGACCTTTGAACGCGGAGCAGCCGCGTGCACCCAGCGGCGCTGGCGACGCTCTCTCGGCGCCAGCGCGCTTCAATGCCGGGCGCCAGTGAGAGGTCGCGTCCGCTCTGGCGGGCATGAATGCGGCATCGACCGTTTGAGGCGGGAAGCCCGCGCGGGTGATGAATAGGGTTCGGGTTGGTCAGGACCGGCCGTGGCAGCGGTCCGGACGTGCGCAAACAAGAGATGTTGCACGTTAATATTGCTGCGTATATAATTAACAACGTAAATAATGTGCCAGTTGGACATATATGATTGGAGATGGAGATGGAAATGGTACGTAAACACGGATATGCATGTCTATGTCTATGTGTGTGTGCGCGATGACTCTCGTGACCTGGAAGCGGGGGCGTGTTTTTTGATCGAGTTTTATTTCTTGGTACGTTAGAAAATCAGTTTGTCTAATTCACATCTAGATGTTATTTAAGGATATCACATCTAAGCTCCCACAAGTATATAATGTAGCAACAAGAAACAAAAAAACTAGGAAAAAATAGACCACAAACAGAGTGGACATCAACTTAGATGTGACATAACTATGTCACATCTAGATGTGTCCTAGACAAACCCTTAAAAAATTGTCCGCCAGTTTTCGTTTCTTTTTTTCGGGAACGCGCATATTCTATTTAAAACCACTGCTATGGAGAGATTTTTTTACTCCATTATAGCCTCTTGTTTTGATAGAGTTTCTCGCGCCTCGCTCTCTCACCCTCTCCATATCAAAACAAGATGACAGTGTCCACTCTATCTCTCTCCTCACCGGTGGTCACAGATCCGGCCGAATCCCGTCCGCTGCGGGAGGTGAGGAGGTGCAAGCGTTGACGTTGTCGCCCGTCGACAACGGAGGAAGCCGATCGCACCATCCTCTCGGAGTCGGCTGGCGGACGAAGATCCTCCGCCCTTGTTCATGCCGTCGTGTGGGCAGATCCGCCCACCCACCTAAACGACATCTCGCCCACGAGGTATAACTTCTTGTACTGGTCCAGCTCCCTGTGTCGCTGCGTGCGGGTTTTCTTCTATGCGACTACTCCCTGGCTCCCCATGCATAGTAGCTAGGGTTCGTCGGCTGGTCCAACATCACCTACTAGTACTATTATAGAGGAAATGCCACTCGAAATGTTGTCCTGATTTATGCCTCGGTGGAGGTATACACGTTGTTTCGACAAAAAGTACATGGTGGTTGTGCGGTCATTGTCCATATGGTGGCAGTACTATCACTGGTTAAATGAAGAAATGATTTTTTTTCTCGGGTACCCTGGTTTATAGTTCCCATCAAGATATAATTATGATGCTTCTGTTTGTTGGTGTACTTTTCATTAATTCTTATTGACGATTGAGATGTTGTTGCTAACCCTTTTTTTTATATTTTTGGAAACAGCGATGCGTGTCTCCATACCCGGGCATGTCTTCCTCAATTTTAGTGGAACTGCACAAAATTGGATGGCCATTGTTGTTCCGCCTCATTGTCCTCTGCCACGTGGTTCTTCCTTCCTCGAGCTTGATTATTGAGAAGAAACAGACCATAGTGAGGATTTGTCGAACTTCATAGGTGCCTCACCCAAACTTGATGCCAAATGGATGATGCATCACCACGATGACCTATCGATGCTCATGGTTTCGCCTCATGGTTGCGTCGGCTGGTGAAGTTGATCGATTTTCAATGAAAAACAAGCTGTCTTCCATCAGTGCTCTTTGCTTGTTACGCACAAAGATGATATCCTTCGTCAGTTCACCTTGGTTGCGTTGGAGACGCAGTCGTCTTTCACGTTGGCAATTTTATCACACAATTGGCTATGAACCAAATGTTTCCTCGAAGAAAGATCGACGTTGGTACTAAGAGCATAAGTTTTGTATTGATTTCTAAGCCTTCTCACAACTTTGTCTCCAGCTCCCCTGTAATTTTATTTGTCCCGCTATTAACTTTGATTTAAAAAATGGTGTGGACTAAAAACCCGGACGAACGTAGTAGCCCTCCATTTTTATTTACTCAGCCTATTAGATTTGACTAAAGTCAAACTTTGTAATACTCTCAAACCTTTCCGATAATTGAAATTAAAATTCTTTATTTGTACACACTCTCACACGTTTCCGATAATTTGGCGCATTTGTGGTTGTTCACTTAAGGGAGGGTAGTGTACCACACGTGAAGGACAGGAAGTGCGACCAGGACGCGTGGGCGAGGATCGTTAGTTCATCGGAAGTACTACTAGTTTTCTTCATTGTACGTTAAATAAAGAGTTTCGTTTCGTACTTACACAATTTAAAACGATTGTTATGGAGAGAATAAGAAAACCACTCCACTATATATTAGTCGTATACACTAGAGTACTATATGGACGCAACTTCATTGACTTAGTGCTCCTGCCTTTGTGTTTATGATGTAGGCCCAAAATGTGGTCGGCTCACACCATAAAGCCAAAAGCAGGTGCAGTGAAGACACCGGAGCTCAGTCCGTACTACAGTAGTATATATATAAGCGGGAGCCTCAGCGCTTGTTCGCTAGGGTTTGCACTCTCCACACGCTCTACATATATGTTACACGCTGGAGGCTCAGTGTTCATTTGCTAGGGTTTGCTATATTCACAGTCTCTCACTCTCTCTTCACCAGATCTAAACAAGACTCCGTTGGCCTCTTGTCTCTCTCTCCCCCCCCACAGCTGGTGAAGGAGGCGTCTGTATCCCGTTGCATCGGGAAGGGGAGGAGGTGCAGCGTTCACTCTATCGCCTTCGGCGAGGGAGGCAATCCACTGCCGGCTGCGCTATTCTCTTTCACCCAGCGCCTGTGCGGGAGGGCCACCGACCCCTTCTTCCTCGTTGTCGTTCGTAGTGTGGGCAGATCTGGCCTCCCGCCGCACGCCTTGCCACATCCCGACGACCCTAAGGTATAAGCTTCTTTGAAACCGTTGTTGCTCTAGTTTCATGTGGATCTTTTTTGATCTGTAGTCGAATCTAGGTCTTGGTTCAAAGAGGAAAGAAGGGTGCGTTGGGCTGGAGCAAGAATCTAGGACGTGGTTCAATGAGGAAAGGAGGGACGGAAAGTAGTATAGACTGGCTATCCAGCCACTTTGTAGGTCGAAAAGGGAAAAAGGGGGTAACCCAGTACACACATCTGTAAGGAACCGATCTCTTTGTTGAAAAGGGAAAGAAACTGGGGGGTCGGGTAGTTTGTGCAGGACTAGATTTGCTGCCCTCACATAGGAAAAAGGTTCAAAGAGAACAAATATGGGACCAACGCATATATGCTACTTGGCTACATACTCCGCATCACCCATTTATATGTGTGGACGCACATGGTGTCGGGCATGTCCCATACAGCCTATTTTTGCTGTTGTTAATCTAAGAATGCCGCCGGAAAATTGAAGCAATGCCACTTTTAAAAGTAAATTACATTTTTTAACGAATGTTGTTTCAAGAGAATGTCTCTGTTAATATGAACCAATGCAACCGTTTTAGAAATGCTACTATCCTACTTTGTTTTCCATCCAAGATAAGTTAGATGCTTCTTTCTGTCACCGTTTGTTTCATCCTCCTTTATCAGCAAGTAATTGTTTATTTTTTTGCCTCTGTTAAAACAGGGGTATCGATTCAACTTGTTGCTATTGCGACATTTTTGTTCGCTACTCGAAACACTTATGTTTTAAGAGTGTTTTGTGCAGTTCAACTTGAATGTCACACCGGTGACTTTGCTTAATTTTTGTGGAACTGCACAAAAGGAGATCGAGATTTGTTTCCACTCTTCGTGGTGAGTTGTTTCAAATCTTGGTCTCATCCACATGATGTGCAGTGTGCTTTGAGATGTTGTGCTACTTGTTTTGGTACTGTTTTAAATAAATGTTGAATTGAAGCTATTGTATTGCTGTCTTTTCCCATTAAGTAGTGAACAAAAATGGGACCAACCCAACCATGATTCTTGTTGCTTTGTTACAACAAATTCAGCATCACCCCCTTTATAAGCCAGTAATTGATGCCACTCTCAGAATTAACTACTGAATCTTATTTCAAAACTGCAACACTAGTTAGGGATTGGCGGGATTATCATTTTTGTGGCCGCATGTTTCATCCTCCTTTATTAGCCAGTAATTCATTCCTTTTTGCCTCTGTTTAAACAGGGATATCTATTCAATTTGTTGCTATAGCGACATTTTGCTTCGCTACGCAAAACACTTTGCTTGATTTCAGTGCAACTGCACAAAACGAGATTGGATTTTCTATTCATGTTGGCAGATTCGTATTTTATCCTGGTCTTCTTATGAAAGGTCAGTACAGGCCTTCATCCACATGATTCTGTAGTGTGCTTTGAGATGTTGTGCTACTTGTATTGGTACTGTTTTAAATAAATGTTGAACTGAAGCTATTGTATTGCTGTCTTTTCCCATTAAGTAGTGAACAAAAATGGGACCAACCTAGACATGATGCTTGTTGCTTTGTTACAACAAAGTCTGCATCACCCCCTTTATAAGTAGATGGAAGCACATACTGTTGTTGCGCCCACTCTCCCATGGAACTGTTTATGCTTTTCGTTAATCTAATGCCGCTAGTAAAATTAAGCAATGCCACTCTCAGAATTAATTAACAACTGAATCTTAGTTCAAAACTGCAACACTTGTTAGGAATGGTACTATCCTGCTTTGTAGTTCTTTCTACATGTTTAACCAAGGTATTGTTAAGATAATGTCTCTGTTAAAATGAATCAGTTGCATTGTTTTAGGAATGGTACTTTTCTGCCTTGTCGTTCTTTATACATGTTGAAACAAGGCATTGTTAAGATAATGTCTCAGTCAATATGAATGAATCACACTGATGGAGAATTGCTACTCTCTTGCTTTGTTTCCCATTAAGATAAAGTAGATCAGTAGATGCTTTTCTTCTGGGAGTACAAGTCATCAACCGTTATTTCTTAGTAATTGTTTCCCTTATACCTATTGCTCCTTACAGGGTCCAGTTGGTCGTTCCACTTTGCAGAAAGAAGCAGTCACTATTTGCGCTACATTACAGAAGGAATGACCGAGAAGCTTTACAGAGTATTATTAGACACCGGTGACATGACTAGTCTGCAGAGACCATTGGCAATTTAACAACACGTGGAGTGCCCTGGGCAAAAAGTGCCCAAACAAGTACAAGAAGCTAAGACAGGACTCCACGATCATAGGCATTACATATTTTGAATGGGAAAAGCTTGTCAAAGTTTAATCATTGATGTTAGCAAGAAGACGTTAGTTTAATATACTGAAATTGGAAAACCTTGTCAAAATTTGCTCATTGATGTTAGCCAGAAGACATGCATTTGATATTTTTGAGTGGGGACGCCCTTCTTTGTGAAAGCGGTGTTGAGTGTTTTTCCTATTCATGTGTTCAGTTTAGAAGTAAATAGCTACTCTGCTGAGATATTCCTGTGTTAAGAGTTTGTTCTGAATATTGTCTATGTAATGCCAGGCCTTGTGTTTGATTGCAAAGTTGAGCTTGGAATGTTGTGGCATGCGGCATCATGAGCTGTTCACCGTGCCTCCTGAGAATAATGCTTCGTATTGTTTTGCATGTCGATCTAATGCCAGTGATTTGCTTGTTCAGAAGATCATCCTCTTCTGTTGTTTCCGTGCTTAAGAAGTTCATCATCTGATGTTTCATTCGTAGCCTATACGACAAGTCGGGTAGGTTATACGTGAAACCATATGATCTTCCGACCAACTCATGATATTAGGCCGTGATTGGATCGTCATTTTCCAACCAAAACCGCTTGTAAAACTGACGCTTGTAAATTAAAGCAGATGGTCTCGGGCAAAGGCGCTAGGTTGGTCGATTTCGACTAGTAAAATATCGAAAGTACTTCACACATGATAAAAATGCTGAATGACACTCGGACGATTGCTAATCCAGCCGTTAGCTGCTGTTTCAGCCTTGCCCATGGATGGCATGATACACACGTCGTGTATGTATCGTCTGGTAATGTCGTCCATATAGCAGTGCTCGTAAAATATACACTGGTCTCTCAAATTACACGCGTAACCCGCCGGTTTTACTTACAGACCTCGGGCCCTCGGTTTCATTACGCTTGTATTTTACGCGTTGTTTCCGATGACGAGTAAATTACACTTGTATGTTAATACACGTTTGAAACAAACCAGAGCTCCCAAGCGCGGCCTTACCGTTTCATGCCGTCTCAGTTTCTCGAAGGTGCTCATAGGTGTCCGATGATCCCGGCTTCTGAATGAGCAGCGGCGTTGTATCGCACCATCCGTAGGGCCGTGAGGCCCTCTCCGTTGTCCTTCGAAGTTGTTGCGCTCGCCGTGGCGCCGACATTGTTAACATCACAACGAACATGAGGATTCAGGAGATGACTTTATTTTGGTGGATGACACTAGGGACCCACTAGGGCCATAGCCGTACGTACGCAAGTGCCTCCTTATTATGTACAACTATTTTTTTGCTTTCTCCTGGTTTCCTGACATCACGGTCCCACACCATTGTCAACCTATGTAGTCAATATAAACGAGAGAATTGCACAAGGTGCGGCCGACAGCTAGGACCAAGCAGCTCGAGCAGTATTTGTGTTTTTGAGGCGTGAGCACTGCAGAGTTTTTCTTGGCGATGATTTCATTGTTGTTCAGAGGAGAGTAGGGTATTAACTGGGCGGGCTGTGGCCCGTCTAGCCCATGCCAGATATCCAGCCCAGATACTAATATTTTTAAGATGAAAATGGCTAGCCCGGCTATACGTCTTTTTGAGGAATACCCAGGCAAGGCGAACTTGTTATTCACCGCCCCGCTGGGCTGCAAATCTTTCCTAGGAGGGATGCATTAGGCTTAACAGGAAAATGGGCTTTAAAAAATAAAATGGGATGTAATTATAAAATTTGGGCAGTAACTATAAAAAAATGCACCAAATACGAAATTAGTTTATAAAATATTATTTATGGATTTTGAAAATCTTGAATTTTCATTGTTGCGCGTGCAATGTCTCGTTGGATTTTTACATAATACAAATTTATATTTTATCTGACTAGAAATTTCGGGATAAAAATATTTCGGATCCCATCAAAATGTGGGAAATTTTATTGAATTCTGTCTTCAACGGTTGGTTGAAATTATTAATCGTTGTCCTAGCTAGAAAATGGGTTGTACTTTTAACAAACTGTAAATGGGCTGTTGTAAATTCCATTATTATTCAAAAATGGGTTGTACATTCTTTCAAAATGCAAATGGGCTATAAGTTCTCTGCCACAGACTTGTGGGCCTACTAAGTGACGCGTCCCCTAAAAAAAATAAGTTGACGCATATGCAAGGCTTTGTCAACTTATTATAGTCAACACACTGTTCTAGCAGCAGTGGCCGTTCGATGTCTATCCAACGGATGTCGTGTTTCTTCTTCAATCTCGGATATTCTTAGCTTCGCCGCCCAAAAATGATTCCTCCCCGACATCCGGGGCGCACCGCTTTGAGGTCAATTGGGCCTACTAAGTTGGAGCGTACCAAGGGCTTTGTCAACTGATACGTCTCCAACGTATCTATAATTTTTTATTGCTCCATGCTATATTATCTACTGTTTCAGGCAATATTGTGCATTATTTTCCACTTTTATATTATTTTGGGACTAACCTATTAACCGGAGGCCCAGCCCAGAATTGCTGTTTTTAGCCTATTTCAGTGTTTCGAAGAAAAGGAATATCAAACGGAGTCCAAAAGACCTGAAACTCCACGGAACTTGTTTTTGTTGGAAATATGCCCTAGAGGCAATAATAAAATGGTTAGTATTATATTTCCTCATTCATGATAATTGTCTATTATTCATGCTATAATTGTGTTATCTGAAAATCGTAATACATGTGTGAATACATAGACCACAACATGTCCCTAGTGAGCCTCTAGTTGACTAGCTCGTTTATCAATAGATGGTCACGGTTTCCTGACCATGGACATTGGATGTCATTGATAACGGGATCACATCATTGGGAGAATGATGTGATGGACAAGACCCAATCCTAAGCATAGCACAAGATCGAGTAGTTCGTTTGCTAGAGCTTTTCCAATGTCAAGTATCATTTCCTTAGACCATGAGATCGTGTAACTCCCGGATGCCGTAGGAGTGCTTTGGGTGTACCAAACGTCACAACGTAACTGGGTGACTATAAAGGTATACTACAGGTATCTCTAAAAGTGTCTGTTGGGTTGACACGGATCGAGACTGGTATTTTTCACTCCGTATGACGGAGAGGTATCTCTGGGCCCACTCGGTAATGCATCATCATAATGAGCTCATAGTGACTAAGTGGTTGGTCACGGGATCATGCATTACGGTACGAGTAAAGTGACTTGCCGGTAACGAGATTGAACGAGGTATTGGGATACCGACGATCGAATCTCGGGCAAGTAACGTACCGATTGACAAATGGAATTGTATACGGGATTACTTGAATCCTCGACATCGTGGTTCATTCGATGAGATCATCGTGGAACATGTGGGAGCCAACATGGGTATCCAGATCCCGCTGTTGGTTATTGGCCGGAGAGTCGTCTCGGTCATGTTCGCATGTCTCCCGAACCCGTACGGTCTACACACTTAAGGTTCGGTGAAGCTAGGGTTGTAGAGATACTAGTATGCGGTAACCCGAAAGTTGTTCGGAGTCCCGGATGAGATCCCGGACGTCACGAGGAGTTCCGGAATGGTCCGGAGGTGAATAATTATATATACGAAGTCTAGTTTCGGCCATCGGGAATGTTTCGGGGGTCACCGGTATTCCCCCCGGACCACCGGAAGGTTCCCGGGGGTCCACCGGGTGGGGCCACCTATCCCGGAGGGGCCCATGGGCTGAAGTGGGGAAGGGAACCAGCCCCTGGTGGGATGGTGCGCCCCCCCCTTTGGGCCTCCCCTGCGCCTAGGGTTGGAAACCCTAGGGGTGGGGGGACGCCCCACTTGACTTGGGGGGCATGTCCCCACCTTGGCCTCCGCCCCCTTGAGATGGGATCTCTATGGGGGCCGGCGCCACCCCAGGGCCCCTATATAAAGAGGAGGAGAGGGAGGGCTGCGCACCCCTGCTCCTGGCGCCTCCCTCTCCCTCCGCAACACCTCTCCCTCTCGCTGAGCTTGGCGAAGCCCTGCCGAGATCGCCGCTACTTCCACCACCACGCCGTCGTGCTGCTAGATCTCCATCAACCTCTCCCTCCCCCTTGCTGGATCAAGAAGGAGGAGACGTCTTCCCCAACCGTACGTGTGTTGAACATGGAGGTGCCGTCCGTTCGGCAGTAGGATCATCGGTGATTTGGATCACGACGAGTACGACTCCCTCAACCCCGTTCTCTTGAACGCTTCCGCGCGTGATCTACAAGGGTATGTAGATGCACTCCTGTATCTTGTTGCTAGATGACTCCATAGATTGATCTTGGTGAAGCGTAGAAATTTTTTATTTTCTGCAACGTTCCCCAACAGTTTTTGGACCAGAAGAAGCCCATGGAGTACCAGAAGCTCACCAGGGGAGTCCCGGGCTGCCCACGAGGGTGGGGCGCGCCCACCCCCCTGGGCGTGCCCCCCTACCTAGTGGCCAGCCCGGAAGTCCACCGACGTACCTCCTGCACCCATATATACTATCGTACCCTAAAACTTCCAGAACGGAGATTGGATCAGAAGTTCTGCCGCCGCAAGCCTCTGTAGCCATGAAAAACCAATCGGGGCCCTCTCCGGCACCCTGTTGGAGGGGGCCATCATCACCGGTGGCCATGGAGGAGTATCCTGGAGGGGCCTTCATCACCATGAAGGCCAATGACCAGAAGGTGGAGGCCATGGAGGCAGAAGCACAAGCGGGAGAACCTCTCCTCCTCTCTTCCGGTGGCGCCGGAGTGCCATCGGGAGGGGAATCATCGCCACGATGATCATCTTCATCAACATCACCGTCATCATCACCATCATCATCTCTTTTACGCGGTCCACTCTCCCGCACCCCGCTGTAATCCCTACTTGAACATGGTGCTTTATGCCACATATTATGATCCAATGATGTGTTGCCATCCTATGATGTTTTGAGTAGATATCTTTTGTCTTTGGGTTGATTGATTATCTAGATTGGTATGAGTTGTATGTTTTACTTTGGTGTTGTCCTATGGTGCCCTCCGTGTCGTGCAAGCGTGAGGGATTCCCGCGGTAGGGTGTTGCAATACATTCATGATTCGCTTATAGTGGGTTGGTGAGTGAACAGAAGCACAAACCCGAGTAAGAGGGATTGTTGCGTATGGGAATAAAGAGGACTTGATGCTTTAATGCTATGGTTGGGTTTTACCTTAATGATCTTTAGAGTTGCGGATGCTTGCTAGAGTTCCAATCATCACTGCATATGATCCAAGTAGAGAAAGTATGTTAGCTTATGCCTCTCCCTCATATGAAACTGGAATAGTGATTACCGGTCTTGTTAACAATTGCCTAGGACAATTCCGCACATCGATCCATCATTATTCCACACTCGCTATTTATATTATTTAGTAATATATTCTAAATTTATGATAACAACACCTACTTTTATATTTTAGCTCTCCGATATCATGCAAAGTTATCCTCTTCTTACCCACAACGTAGTTTTATTTCTCGTTTCTAGTTGAAAGTAAACGTTTGGTGCACGTAGAGTCGTATCAGTGGCAGATAGGGCTTGAGAGAATATTGATCTTACCTTTAGCTCCTTGTGGATTCGACACTCCATACTTATCACTTCCACCTTTGGAAAGTGCTACGATGATTCCTTGCACTTGGGGATTATGAAGCTCTTTTCTGGCGCCGTTGCCGGGGAGCAATAGCGTGGGGTTGATATTCTCGTGTGTGCTTGTTTGCTTCCTTCACTAAGTAGATTTTGTTTTTTCCTTTTTGTTTCTGTTTAGTTGTGGGTGAAACATACAAAAAAAATTTATTACTTGCCTCTCATGCCTAAAAAGTTTTTCAAAAAAGAGAAGTGATTGGATGGTTTTGCATTGAAGAACTGAGGGTCGACCTTGAGCACTTATGCTCATTCTCACAGAAACAATGTAGAATTTTTCATGGAAGTTTCTCTGTAAATAATTATCCCCTTGTATATGTTCATTGTATTATAAAAATAATGTGCCAAGCCTTGGTTTTAGGATGATTAGATTGCTTGTTTACTATGTGCAAAACAAAAACAGAAACTTTGGCGGTAGTGCGTGAATTTTCATTTTTTACTGGAAAGTCAAATGGGTCTGAAACTTTTTGCATATTACGTCTGTACAAATTGTTAAAAGTTTCAAATTTAGTTTATAATTTTAGGAGTTACATAAGTTTGGCAAACTTCCAGATTACTACAGACTGTTCTGTTTTTAACAGATTCTGTTTTGCGTGTGTTGTTTGCTTATTTCGATGAATCTATGAGTAGTATTGGAGGGTATGAACCATACAGAAGTTGAAATACAGTAGATTTAACATCAATACAAATAAATAATGAGTTCATTACAGTACCTAAAGGTAGTGATTTGCTTCATTACACTAACGGATCTCACAAGTTTTTGTTAAAGTTTTGTGTGGATGAAGTGTCCGAAGGTCGAGGAGCTATCAATATGAGAAGAATAAAGAGAGGCAAGAGTTCAAGCTTGGGGATGCCCAATGCACCCCAAGTAAACATTTCAAAGTATACTCAAGCCTCTAAGCTTGGGGATGCCCCAGTTGGCATCCCATCTTTCTTCTTCAACAAATATCGGTATACCTCGGTTTTTGTTTTGTTCACATGATTTGTGTCCTTTGTGTTTTTCCTTTTCTTCAAGAACCATGCTAGCATGAGATATCCCTTCATTGATTTATAGAATACTTCATGTGCTTCACTTAAATCTTTTAAGTATGATTTTATAGAATACTTCATGTGCTTCACTTAAATCTTTTAAGTATGATCTTATAGAATTGCTCGTTGTGCTTCACTTAAATCTTTTGAGTATGGTTTTATAGAATGCTTCATGTGCTTCACTTATACATTTTGAGCTTGGATATTGGTCAGTTGTAGAAAGCTCCATGAACTTCATTTATACCTTTTGGAGTATGAATAATACTATCATTTAAAGTGGGTTTGGAAGAGTGTCAACTTTAGGAATTAGTGATCCCACTATTTCGGAGGATGTTGAATCTTAGTGTGATATTTATGAAAGTGGATTCAGAAGAGTGTCAACTTTAGCTAGTAATGATTCCACTATTTCAGAAGAGGTTACAATTTAGTATGAGAACAAATTTGCTATCCACGATACTACTGAAAATTATTATGAGGGAGGAATACATGCTTGTAGGAGTTGCAATAATATTAAGTTTCCTCTCTATGTGCTTAAAGTTTTGAAGTTATACTTGTTTTGCCTTCCTATGCTAGTTGATTCTTGTTCCCATAAGTTGTGTGCTCACAAAATCCCTAGGCATAGGAAGTGTGTTAGATTTAAATATGCTAGTCATATTCTTCAAGATGCTCTCTTTGTGTTTCAATTCCTATCTTTAAAGTGAGCACCATTGAAATCATCATGCCTAGCTAAAAGGCATTAAAGAAAAGCGCTTGTTGGGAGACAACCCAATATTTACCCTTACTGTTTTTGTGTAAGCTACTGTAGTAATCATGTTTTATATCTTCTGTTTCAATAAAGTGCCAAGTAAGACCTTTGGGAAGACTCGGGTGAAAGTTAATGTGATCTTGCTGTAAAAACAGAAACTTTGCGCTCACGAGAATAGATGTAATTGTTTACAGAAGAGTTCTTTTGAGTTTATTCTTTTTTCAGAAGATTAATAGACAAATTCCTCACGTCCACCAATTTATTTCATAATTTTTGGAGTAGCATAAGTATGGTTATTGTTCAGATCATTACAGACTGTTCTGTTTCTGACAGATTCTGTTTTTCATTGCATAGTCTGCTTGTTTTCTAGTTTCTATGGCTTATATTTCTCAATATAATTTGTAGAAATGATATGGTACAGTAGGAATTGTGTGACAACAATCATGAACCTTGTCTTTGTCAGTACCAAAGTGAATGGTTTGCTCTTTATCATACTAACCTATCTCACGAAGTTTCGCTAAGTTTTGTGTGATTGAAGTTTTCAAGTTTTGGGTGAGATATCGATATGAGGAGAATAAGGAGTGGAAAGACCCTAATCTTGGGGATGCCCTAGGCACCCCAAGGTAATATTCAAGGAAGACTCAAGCGCCTAAGCTTGGGGTTGCCCCGGAAGGCATCCCCTCTTTCGTCTTCAAAACTATCGGTATACTTTACTCAGAACTATAAATTTATTCGTCACATGATATGTGTTTTGCTTGGAGCGTCATTTTATTTTGTTAGAATTTGCTTGCTGTTATTTAGAATAGTGTTTTGCATTTTTAGTTTCAATAAAAATGTCAAGGATAGCCTTTACCATGCTTATTTTGCTAGTATACATGTTGCTGTTTGAAAACAGAAAGTTTACCGCTGTTGCAAAAAATCCCTAGAAAAGTCAGAGCATGATATAATGTTGAAACGTTTTGCATAATGAGCTATGATAAATATACTACAGTGGGAATTTTCTCTCATAATTTTTGGAGTTAGGGAAGTATTGATACTCTTGCATTCTTTACAGGCTGTACTGTTTTGACAGATTGCTGTTATGTTTACATTGTTTGCATATGTTTGCTTGTTTAATGATTCTATTTGAGGATAGGAGTATTAAATATGCAGAGACATTTAGTATGCAATGCTGAATAATAATTTTAGTGTTTTGTTACAGTAGAGAATGATAAGGTTTTGCATTGGTTTATACTAACCTATCTCACGAGTTCTTGTTGAGTTTGGTGTGGATGAAGCTTTTAATCAAAAGAGAAACCATGATATGAGAGGAATTAAGGAGATATCAAAGTTCAAGCTTGGGGATGCCCAAGGCACGCCAAGATAATATTCCAAGAAGTCTCAAGCATCTAAGCTTGGGGATGCCCCGTTAGGCATCCCACCTTTCTTCTTCAACAACTATCGGTTAGTATCGGTTGAGCCTAAGTTTTTGCTTCTTCACATGAGTTGTGCTATCCTTGCAATGTCATTTTAATTTGTTTTACTTGCTGTTTGAATAAAATCATTGGATTTGAAATTTTGAATAGAAAAGGAACCCTCCCATGGCTAGTTAATTATTTGACTACTCAATGTCTTTCACTCATATCTTTTAGAGTAGTTTGTCATTTACTCATGTGCTTCATATATATCCTATGAGTAAATGGGGGAATGAATTGAATGTCATAAACCTGAACTTTTATATGTTTCATTTGCTTATAACATGGTTAGTGATGACTTCACACATAGAAAGTATGAGGCATAAAAGTTGTTGAGAATTGGCAAACGTAGTTTTGGTCATCGTTACAATTAATAGGAAGTAATAAGGAAAGAGAGGTTCACATACAAATATATTATCTTGGACATCTTTTATGATTGTGAAGCACTCATTAAGCATGACATGCTAAAAGAGTTGACGTTGGACAAGCAAGACAACGTAATGGTTTATGTTTTCCGACATCTCAGTTAAAGTATATTGTCATTGACCTTCCAAACATGTTGAGCTTGCCTTTCTCCCTCATGCTAGCAAAATCCCTTGCACCAAGTAGAGATACTACTTGTGCTTCCAAATACCAGAACCCAGTTTTGCCATGAGAGTCCACCATACCTACCTATGGATTGAGTAAGATCCTTCAAGTAAGTTGTCATCGGTGCAAGCAATAAAAATTGCTCTCTAAATATGCATGACTTATTAGTGCAGAGAAAATAAGCTTTGTACGAACTTGTTGTGGAAGTAATAAAAGCGATGGACTGCATAATAAAGGTCCACATACAAGGGGCAATATAAAGTGACATTCTTTTGCATTAAGATTTTGTGCATCAACCCTAAACGCGCATGACAACCTCTGCTTCCCTCTGCAAAGGGCCTATCTTTTACTTTATGTTTTTACTTTATGCTTGAGTCAAGGTGATCCTCACCATTCCCTTTTTCATTTTATCCTTTGGCAAGCCCCTTGTGTTTGAAAGATCATGATATATATATCCAATTGGATGTAAGTTAGCATGGGTTATTATTGTTGACATCACCTAAAGGTGAATACGTTGGGAGGCAACACAATAAGCCCCTATCTTTCTCAGTGTCCGGCCGAAACTCCATAACCACAAGTATTGCGTGACTGTTAGCAATTGTAGAAGACTATATGATAGTCGAGTATGTGGACTTGCTGAAAAGCTCTATTCTTGACTCTTTCTGATGTTATGATAAATTGCAATTGCTTCAATGACTGAGATTATAGTTTGTTAGTTCTCAATGAAGTTTCAACCATGCTTGACATTGTGAATAGATTGTTACTTGATCATGAAAAGTTTTATGAGATAAGCTGCTATTATGACACATATTGATGCTAGAAAAGTGATTGGAATTATCATTGATCAAACTTAAGCACTTACTAGCATTCCGCATCAAAAATTATCTTTTTATTATTTACCTACTCGAGGACGAGCAGGAATTAAGCTTGGGGATGCCTGATACGTCTCCAACGTATCAATAATTTTTGATTGCTCCATGCTATATTATCTATTGTTTCGGGCAATATTGGGCTTTATTTTCCACTTTTATATTATTTTTGGGCCTAACCTATTAACCGGAGGCCCAGCCCAGAATTGTTGTTTTTTGCCTATTTCAGTGTTTCGCAGAAAAGGAATATCAAACGGAGTCCAAAAGACCTGAAACTCCACGGAACCTGTTTTTGGACCAGAAGAAGCCCATGGAGTACCGGAAGCTCACTGAGGAGTCTGGGCTGCCCACGAGGGTGGGGCGTGCCCACTCACCGGGCGTGCCCCCCCTCGTGGCCAGCCCGAAGTCCACCGACGCACCTCCTACACCCATATATACTCTCGTACCCTAAAACTTCCAGAACGGAGATTGGATCAGTTCCACCGCCGCAAGCCTCTCAGAGTCTGAAAAACCAATCGGGGCCCTCTCTCGGCACCTTGTCAAGGGGCCATCATCACCGGTGGCCATGGAGGAGTATCCGGAGGGTCTTCATCACCATGAAGGCCAAGGACCGTAAGGTGGAGGCCATGGAGGAAGAAGCACAAGGGGGAGAACCTCTCCTCCTCTCTTCCGGTGGCGCCGGAGTGCCATCGGGAGGGGAATCATCGCCACGATGATCGTCTTCATCAACATCACCATCATCATCACCATCATCATCTCTTTTACACGATCCACTCTCCCGCACCCCGTTGTAATCCCTACTTGAACATGGTGCTTTATGCCACATAATATGATCCAATGATGTGTTGCCATCCTATGATGTTTTGAGTAGATATCTTTTGTCTTTGGGTTGATTGATAATCTAGATTGGTATGAGTTGTATGTTTTACTTTGGTGTTGTCCTATGGTGCCCTCCGTGTCGCGCAAGTAAGCGTGAGGGATTCCTTGTAGGGTGTTGCAACACGTTCATGATTCGCTTATAGTGGGTTGGTGAGTGAATGTACACAAACCCGAGTAAGAGGGATTGTTGCGAATGGGAATAAATAGGACTTGATGCTTTAATGCTATGGTTGGGTTTTACCTTAATGATCTTTAGTAGTTGAGGATGCTTGCTAGAGTTCCAATCATAAGTGCATATGATCCAAGTAGAGAAAGTATGTTAGCTTATGCCTCTCCCTCATATGAAACTGCAATAGTTATTACCGGTCTTGTTAACAATTTCCTAGGACAATTCCGCACACCGATCCATCATTATTCCACACTCGCTATTTATATTATTTAGTAATATATTCTAACTTTATGATAACAGCACCTACTTTTATATTTTAGCTCTCCGATATCATGCAAAGTTATCCTCTTCTTACCCACAACGTAGTTTTATTTCCCGTTTCTAGTTGAAAGTAAACGTTCGGTGCACGTAGGGTCGTATCAGTGGCAGATAGGGCTTGAGAGAATGTTGATCTTACCTTTAGCTCCTTGTGAGTTCGACACTCCGTACTTATCACTTCCACCTTTGGAAAGTGCTACGATGATTCCTTGCACTTCGGGATTATCATCAACTTAGTCAATATAAACGATTCTAGCTTCACTGATCGTACGATGTCCATCCAACGGACGTAGTGCTTCTTCAACCTCTGGTCTTCTTGGTCCAGCCGCCCAAAGCAGCACCGGTCGTGCCACTGTTCCTGCCTCCCGTATGGGCGGTCAGGTTGCCGCGAGGCCTCACCGCCCCCATACTACTCCCACCGCTGGCCAGGCCATCCCTCCATTCACCCACACCCCCTGTTATTCTACGGTGACGGCAGCCTCACACCGCAGCGAACCAGTGAACCCTCGTACTCCTCTCCGCGCGGGCTTCCACTGTTGCGTCTTCCCCGGCTCCGTCGTCCCCTTCCTAGGCCTCTCCGCTGCCCACCGCCTCGGTGCTCTCGGCGCAGCGTGGTCAACGACCGACTTCCATCAAGAGAAATCAGACGTGGAGAGGCTGACAGCTGGGTCCACGGCGGCCGCAAGGAAGTGCCTCCTTATTACGCGCAAAATAATTATTCCTCCACCTGACAGCAGGGACCCAGCGGACGGGCCACCTTATTTTGCGAAAAAAAGTTTCCCCCCTGACTGCTGGGACCCACCGGTCGGGCCACCGTATTTCGTGAAAAAAACGTTCCCCCTGCTGTCAGCTCAGACCCACCGGAAGTGCCTCTTTATTACGCACAAAAAAATGAATACTCCCCCTGCTAGCTGGGACGCACCTTGGTGCGAGGCTGACTTGTGGGCCTACTAAGCTGACGGGGACGGAGGGCTTTGTCAACTTAGTCAATATGAACGATTCTAGCTCCAGCGACCGTACAATGTCCATCCAACGGCCGTAGTGCTTCTTCAACCTCTGGTCTTCTTGCTCCAGCCGCCCAGCAAAGGCGGTGGGTCGTGCCGCTGCTCCTGCCTCCCGTGGACGGTCAGGTCTTTGCCGCGAGGCCTCACCGCCCCCTACTATTCCCACCGCTGGCCAGGCCCTGCGGCGATGGCAGTCTCACACCGCAGCAGAACGAGTGAACCCTCATACTCCTCTCCGCGTGGGCATCCATGGCCGCGTCTTCACCGGCTCCGCGTCGTCCCCTTCCAAGGCCTCGCCGTCGTCCACCGCCTGGTGCTCTCGGCGCGCGTGGTCAACGTTGTCAAGGAACGACTTATATCGGACGTGGATCAGACGTGGAGAGGTCGACAGCTGGGTCCACACCGCAAAGAAGGAAGTGCCTCCTTATTACGTGGAAAATAATGATTCCTCCACCTGACAGCAGGGACCCACCGGATGGGCCACCGTATTTCATGAAAAAAACGTTCCCCCTTGACTGCTGGGACCCACCAGCTACACCTTCACACGTAAGGAAGTGCGTCCGGGCAAAAAAATGATTCGCCCCCCTGACTGCTGGGACCCACCAGCTACATCTTCGCACGCATGGAAGTGCGTCCGGGCAAAAAAACAAAACGATTCTCCCCCCTGACTGCTGATAACCCACAAGTATAGGGGATCAATTGTAGCCTCTTTCGATAAGTAAGAGTGTCGAACCCAACGAGGAGCTAAAGGTAGAACAAATATTCCCTCAAGTTCTATCGACCACCGATACAACTCTACGCACACTTGACGTTCGCTTTACCGGAAACAAGTATGAAAGTAGAAGTACTTTGTAGGTGTTTTTGGATAAGCTTGCAAGAAAGTAAAGAGCACGTAAATAAAGACTAGGGGCTGTTTAGATAAAGACACAACTAAATTAGTTTTAGTAAAGAGTTTGTTGTCACGAGAAAGTTATTTGTCCCTAGGCAATCGATAACTAGACCGGTAATCATTATTGCAATTTTATTTGAGGGAGAGGCATAAGCTAACATACTTTCTCTACTTGGATCATGTGCACTTATGATTGGAATTCTAGCAAGCATCCGCAACTACTAAAGATCATTAAGGTAAAACCCAACCATAGCATTAAAGTATCAAGTCCCCTTTATCCCATACGCAAACAACCTACTTACTCGGTCTCAGGCTTCACACTCACGCCACCCACCATAAGCAAATCATGAACATATTGCAAACCCTACAGCGGGAATCCCTCACGCTTGCGCGACACGGAGAGCACCATAGGACAACACCAATAATAAAACATGCAAATCAAACCAATCTTCATCAAATAGCCATTAGGACAAAACGGATCTACTCAAACATCATAGGATAGCCATACATCATTGGGAAATAATATATAGCGTTGAGCACCATGTTTAAGTAGAGATTACAACGGGTAAGAGAGAGGTTACACCGCTACATAGAGGGGGAAGAGTTGGTGATGATGGCGGTGAAGTTGTTGGTGAAGATTATGATGATGATGATGGCCACGACAGCTGCTCCGGCGCCACCGGAAGAGAAGGGGAGAGGGGCCCTTCTGCCTTCTTCTTCCTTGACCTCCTCCCTAGATGGGAGAAGGGTTTCCCCTCTGGTCCTTGGCTCCCATGGCGTGGGAGGGGCGAGAGCCCCTCCGAGATTGGATCTATCTCTATGTTTCTCTCTGTTTCTGCATTCTGTTCTGGTTCCCTTTCACCGTTTCGTATATATATGGAGATCCGTAACTCCGATTGGGCTGAAACCTTCACCGTGATTTTTTTACCAAAAATTAGCTTTCTTGCGGCTAAAGATGGGCGTCAACCGCCTTACAGGTGGGTCACGAGGGTTAGGGGCGCGCCTAGGGGGCGCCTACCTCGTGCCCACCTTGACATCGGTTCGCGTTGATTTTTCTTCCAGATTCTCCAAATATTCCAAAAAATCTCTGTCCGCTTTTATCCTGTTTGGACTCCGTTTGATATGGATATTCTGAAACCAAAAACATGCAATGCAGACGAGGAACTGCATCGGGCAATCGGATCAATATGTTAGTCCCAAAAATAGTATAAAATTTGCCAAAAGTATATGAAAGTTGAAGAATATTGGCATGGAACAATCAAAAATTATAGATACGATTTGAGACGTATCAGCATCCCCAAGATTAATTCCTGCTCGTCCTCGAGTAGGTAAATGATATAAAAAAAGATAATTTTTGATGTGGAATGCTACCTAGCATAATCTTGATCATATGTCTAATCATGGCATGAATATTAAGACACGAGTGATTCAAAGCAATAGTCTATCCTTTGACATAAAAAATATAATACTTCAAGCATACCAACCAAGCAATTATGTCTTATTGAAATAACATAGCCAAAGAAAGCTCATCCCTACAAGATCATATAGTCTGGCTATGCTCCATCTTCACCACACAAAATATTCACATCATGCACAACCCCGATGACAAGCCAAGCAATTGTTTCATACTTTTGACGTTTCTCAAACCTTTTCAACTTTCACTCAATACATGAGCGTGAGCCATGGACATAGCACTATAGGTGGAATAGAATATGATGATGGGGGTTATGTGGAGAAGACAAAAAAAGATAAAGTCTCACATCGACGCGGCTAATCAATGGGCTATGGAGATGCCCATCAATTGATGTCAATGTGAGGAGTAGGGATTGCCATGCAACGGATGCACTAGAGCTATAAGTATATGAAAGCTCAAACTGAAACTAAGTGGGTGTGCATCCAACTTGCTTGCTCATGAAGACCTAGGGCATTTGAGGAAGCCCATCGTTGGAATATACAAGCCAAGTTCTATAATGAAAATTCCCACTAGTATATGAAAGTGATAACTCAAGAGACTCTCTATATGAAGAACGCGGTGCTACTTTGAAGCACAAGTGTGGTAAAAGGATAGTAACATTTCCCCTTCTCTCTTTTTCTCTCATTTTATTATTTTTTTTATTTTTTGGTGGGCTTCTTTGGCCTCTTATTTTTTTTAAAGTCCGGAGTCTCATCCCGACTTATGGGGGAATCATAGTCTCCATCATCCTTTCCTCACTGGGGCAATGCTCTAATAATGATGATCATCACACTTTTATTTACTTATAACTCAATATTACAACTCGATATCTAGAACGAAGATATGACTCTATATGAATGCCTCCGGCGGTGTATCGGGATGTGCAATGATCTAGCGTAGCAATGACATCAAAAAACGGACAAGCCATGAAAACATCATGCTAGCTATCTTACGATCGTGCAAAGCAATATGACAATAAATGCTCAAGTCATGTATATGATGATGATAGAAGTTGCATGGCAATATATCTCGGAATGGCTATGGAAATGCCATGATAGGTAGGTATGGTGGATGTTTTGAGGAAGATATAAGGAGGTTTATGTGTGATAGAGTGTATCATATCACGGGGTTTGGATGGACCGGCGAAGTTTGCACCAACTCTCGAGGTGAGAAAGGGCAATGCACAGTACCGAAGAGGCTAGCAATGATGGAAGGGTGAGAGTGCGTATAATCCATGGACTCAACATTAGTCATAAAGAACTCACATACTTATTGCAAAATCTATTAGTCATCGAAACAAAGTACTACACGCATGCTCCTAGGGGGATAGATTGGTAGTAAAAGACCATCGCTCGTCCCCGACCGCCACTCATAAGGAAGACAATCAATAAACACCTCATGCTCCGACTTTGTTACATAACGGTTCACCATACGTGCATGCTACGGGACTTGCAAACCTCAACACAAGTATTTATCAATTTCACAATTACTCAACTAGCACGACTCTAATATCTTTATATCGCAAAACTATTGCAAGGAATCAAACATATCATATTCAGTGATCTACAAGTTTTATGTAGGATTTTATGACTAACCATGTGAATGACCAGTTCCTGTCATCTCTCTAAATAGATATAAGTGAAGCACGAGAGTTTAATTCTTTCTACAAAAGATATGCCCACGCTCTAACAAATATAAGTGAAGCAAAAGAGCATTCTACAAATGGCGGTTGTCTAAGTAAAGAGAAACAGGCAATCCAAACTTCAAATGATATAAGTGAAGCACATGAAGCATTCTATAAAGCCATACTCAAAAGATATAAGTGAAGTGCAAAGAGCATTCCATAAATCAACCAAGGACCATCTCATACCAGCATGGTGCATAAAAGAAAAATGAAAACTAAATGCAAAAGACGCTCCAAGATTTGCACATATCGCATGAACGAAACGAATCCGGAAACATACCGATATTTGTTGAAGAAAGAGGGGATGCCTTCTGGGGCATCCCCAAGCTTAGACGCTTGAGTCTCCTTGAATATTTACTTGGGGTGCCTCTGGCATCCCCAAGCTTGATCTCTTTCCTCTCTTCTTCTCACATCGAGACCTTCACGATCATCGAACACTTCATCCAAACAAAACTCGAGCAGAAAACTCAGTAAGATCCGTTAGTATAATAAAGCAAATAACTACTCTAAGTACTGTTGCAAACCAATTCATATTTTGTTTTGGAATTGTGTCTACTGTAATATAACTTTTCCATGGCTTAATCCGCTGATATAAATTGATAGTTTCATCAAAACAAGCAAACTATGCATCAAAAACAGAATCTGTCTAAAACAGAACAGTCTGTAATAATTTGAACATTCACCATACTTATTATACTTGAATTTTTTTTCCAAAATTAGGAAACATAAAAAATTTGTACATAAGGAAAGTGCAAAAAGAACCAGAACCATTTGACGTTCCAGTAAAAAATTAAAATTCGCGCACTACAGCCAAAGTTTCTGTCCTGCACCGTACAAACCAACAAGCATTGTAAACATCCTAAAGGCAAACCTTGGCACATTATTTTTATAATACAATGGAATTGTACAAGGAGATAATTATTTTTATTGAGAAGTTTCTGTAATTAAGATTCACAAAGTTTCTGTGAGCATGAACAAAGTTCAAGGCTAGCTCCCACTTCAACAATGCTTGTCTTTCTCACTTTCGCTTTTCTTTTTGAAAAGTTTTGGGTTCCCCTCTTTATTTTTGTTGTTTTTAAACTATATGAAAGCACTCAACAGAAATAAATGACTCTCTAAAACTTCCGGGTTGCCTCCTTGGCAGTGCTTTCTTTAAAGCCATTAAGCTAGGCATATAGTGCTCAAGTAGTGAATCCACCCGGATCCCAAGGTATATCAAAGCCAATTTTAATTAGCAGTGATTTGTAATTTAGTAGTGAGCACAAAGCAACATATATCATGTAACAACAGAGTCTAACTCTCTTCCTATGCATCGGCATGTCATAAAAGGACAATTCATGCACACAAAGTAAAGGCCAATGCATAGTATAAACAATTTCTTGCAATTTTATCGTGTTGGAAACATAGAGAGGTGGAGATATAGTTCCTCTCTCATAATAATTGCAAGTAGGAGCAGCAAGCACATGCATATTATATCTATCAAAATCATCATGTGTAGTAGTAAAATGCAACCCATCAATATAATCCTTAATAAGTACAAACTTCTCCGATATAGTGTAGTCGGGAGAATTCAAAAAGGTAATAGGACTATCATGCGTGGGTGCAATAGCAACAATTTCATGTTTAACATAAGGAACTATAGAAAGTTCATCTCCATAAGCATAATTCATATTGGCATCTTGGACATAGTAAGCATCATCAAAAAGGGATATTTGAAAGGAATTCAAGGGATCATAACAGTCATCATAGCAATCATCCTTCGGTAAGCACGAAGGGGAATTAAACAATGTATGAGTTGAAGAGTTACTCTCATTAGAAGGCGGGCACGGGTGATCAATCCGCTCTTCCTCCTTTTGTTCTTCGCTCTCCTCCTCATCTTTTTCATCCAATGAGCTCACAGTTTTATCAATTTCTTCTTCCATAGATTCCTGCAAAATATTAATCTCTTCTTGGACAGCGGAGACTTTCTCAATAAGTGCATTAATATCAGAATTGTATTCATAATTCTCATAGCAATATTTGAGGATAGCTAAAATTTCAGATCTATAAACAGCGTCATCAAAATCTTCAAACTCTTTACACATAGATTCAATTTCATAAGCACCCATAAAAGCAACAAATTCTTCTATTCGTTCCACATCATAGTAATCATATATACCATTAGCATAAGAAGCTAAGGTTTTATTATCATTAAATTTGCATGAAAAGGGAAGGTGTGGAGCCTTCATCCTAGAGCAACAAGTATAATCATAACTCACGCATAGTTGCCAAGCATACCACTTCAATATATGAATTTGATCCCATAATAGTTTCCCTTTTTGTGTCAAGCGATAATCCCTAAAGTATTCATGTTGATCTAACGTTACTCCCATTACATAATTAAATGGGGTTTTCTCAGGATTTTTAAAGTAGTACATAATATCTTTCACATAACTAGCATCGAGAGTTTTAGGAGGTTCCCCATATCCATAACTAAAGATAAAGAACAACTAACAGCAAATAAAAATTACTTAGTGATAAAGCAAACAAGCACACACGAGAATATTCACCCCACGCTATGACTCCCCGGCAACGGCGCCAGAAAAAGGTCTTGATAACCCACAAGTATAGGGGATCAATTGTAGCCTCTTTCGATAAGTAAGAGTGTCGAACCCAACGAGGAGCTAAAGGTAGAACAAATATTCCCTCAAGTTCTATCGACCACCGATACAACTCTACGCACACTTGACGTTCGCTTTACCGGAAACAAGTATGAAACTAGAAGTAGTTTGTAGGTGTTTTTGAATAGGCTTGCAAGAAAGTAAAGATCACGTAAATAAAGACTAGGGGATGTTTAGATAAAGACACAACTAAATTAGTTTTAATAAAGAGTTTGTTGTCACGAGAAAGTTATTTGTCCCTAGGCAATCGATAACTAGACAGGTAATCATTATTGCAATTTTATTTGAGGGAGAGGCATAAGCTAACATACTTTCTCTACTTGGATCATATGCACTTATGATTGGAACTCTAGCAAGCATCCGCAACTACTAAAGATCATTAAGGTAAAACCCAACCATAGCATTAAAGTATCAAGTCCCCTTTATCCCATACGCAAACAACCTACTTACTCGGGTCTGTGCTTCTGTCACTCACGCCACCCACCATAAGCCAATCATGAACATATTACAAACCCTACAGCGGGAATCCCTCATGCTTGCACGACACGGAGAGCACCATAGGACAACACCAATAATAAAACATGCAACTCAAACCAATCTTGATCATGAAATAGCCATTAGGACAAAACGGATCTACTCAAACATCATAGGATAGCCATACATCATTCGGAAATAATATATAGCGTTGAGCACCATGTTTAAGTAGAGATTACAGCGGGTAAGAGAGAGGTTACACCACTGCATAGAGGGGGGAAGAGTTGGTGATGATGGCGGTGAAGTTGTTGGTGAAGATTGCGGTGATGATGATGGCCACGGCAGCGTTCCGGCGCCACCGGAAGAGAAGGGGAGAGGGGGCACATTCGTCTTCTTCTTCCTTGACCTCCTCCCTAGATGGGAGAAGGGTTTCCCCTCTGGTCATTGGCTCCCATGGCGTGGGAGGGGCGAGAGCCCCTCCGAGATTGGATCTATCTCTCTGTTTCTGCGTTACATTACGGTCCCCTTTCACCATTTCAGATATATGGAGATCCGTAACTCGATTGGACTGAAACCTTCGCCGTGATTTTTTACCAAAAATTAGCTTTATTATGCCAAAGAAGGGCGTCAACCGCCTTACATGTGGGTCACGAGGGTCGTGGGCGCTACAGGGGCGCCTACCGTGCCCACCTCGGACATCAAGCTGCTGATTTTATTTCCAGATTCTCCAAATATTCCAAAAATCTCCATCCGCTTTTATCCCGCTTTGGACTCCGCTTGATATGGATATTCAGCGAAACCAAAAACATGCAATGTACGGAACCGCATCGGGCAATCGGATCAATATGTTAGTCCCAAAAATAGTATAAAAATTTGCCAAAAAGTATATGAAAGTTGAAGAATATTGGCATGGAACAGTAAAAAATTATAGATATGACGGAGACGTATCAACTGCTGGGACCCACCAGCTACATATTCGCAAGCAAGGAAGTGCCTGACAGTCGGGACCCACCTGGTTGAAGCGTACGTAGTGTTGTCATTCTGGTCGCGAACGTGTACGTACATACTGGTCGATGTAGAGGCGCACATGTGTCGTAGTAGAGGCCCGCACGTGTCGTAGTAGAGGCGCGCACGTAGCATGTACACGTACGTACAGCAGCCAGGGTGCAAGAAAGAAAATATGGCCACGTATGTGTACATACGGGCGGGGTCCCGAACACCTACTCGCGCATACGTACGGCGAGGGCTCGTGTACATGGCTGGGTCGGAACGGAGATACAACGTCGTCGTCGTGTTCATGGGGAGGCAACGGAATGCGTCGTGTTCATGGGGAGGCAACGGAATGCTCGTGTTCATTGGGAGGCAACGGTACGCGTGGGAGCCAACCGGCTGGGTCGGAACGGAATGCATCGTCGTGTTCATCAGGAGGGCTTGGACGGAACAGGCGATGGAAACGAGGCCTGGCGTACCGCACAACGGAGGAAATGGACCTCCTACGTTCGGAACGGGGTCCTGTTGATCGGGAGGGTGTGGCGCATCGCAAACGGAGGAAACGGACCTCCTACGGTCAAACGGGGTCCAGCTTGATCGGGAGGGTGTGGCGCATCGCAAACGGATTTAAACGGACCTCCTACAGTCGAAACGGGGGTCCTGTTGAGCGGGAGGGGTGTGGCGTACCGCAAAATGGATGAAACGGACCTCCTACAGTCGAAACGGGGGTCCTATTGATCGGGAGGGATGTGGCGTACCGCAAAACGGACGAAACAAACTTGTGTTGGAGCGCTACGGTCGAAATGGGGGTCCTGTTTATCGGGAGGGGTGTGGCGTACCGCAAAACGGGACTCCACGGGATACTGTTCATCTCCATCGTCGACCTCCTCCAGCCTCCACGGGCTCCTGTCCATCCAGCCTCCACCACGCTACTCCATCGGCCATCGCTCAATCACCCTCCAACGCTCATCGTTCATCCAGCCCTCCACACCACGGGTCCTGTTCAACCACCCTCCACGGGCACCCCTCCACCGCTTCATCGCTCATCCAGCCCTCCACCACACCACGGGTCCTGTTCATCCAGAGGCAACGCCACCGCTCATCGCTCATCCAACCCCCCCCACAACGCCACTGCTCATCCAGAGGCGGCATCGATCGGCTTCGCTTAGCAGCAGAGCGGCGAATCGCCGATCAGGTTCGATTAACAGCCATCAATCGATCGCCGGGTTCAAGAACGCGTAGTTCGCAGTGCAATTGCTCGGGTTTAGTTAGAGCCCAACGCCTCGCTTCGGGTTCGATTCGAGCTAACGCCGCACACACGCCACAGACGCAGTACGAGAGAAACGCGCATCGCCGGCCCCGACCTCCCACCGTGAATCGAACTCCCCGAAATTTTCCTCGCCCTCGCTTCTACCACGGTTTTTTCCGTCATGGACAGCCCAAAGAATGTCATGCAGCTGCATCTCCGGCCCGCCCAGGATGAAAAGCCCATTTTCTATCAAGATTTTTTGTCATAGAAGTAGGAGCCCACCACATCTATGATGATACCGGGTTTTGTCACAATTATCGTCATAGAAGTGTCATATGTATGACAGAAAAAAATTCATTCGGCCCAAAATGTCACGGATGTGTCTTTTTTTTGTAGTGCATGCATATGAAAAAAATATGGTGAGATTATGTAAGGAGAGCATGCAGAAATTTAGATTGATGGTAACAACCAGTGGATCGACGTTTTTCTGTTGAACCAAAATAGCCCTAATGGATCGACGTGAATGTATAGAAATAAGTGATGCAACAAGTGTACAACCTCTTTGCCGTAGCTGTTTAATTCTCAAAGATCATTGGGTTGGTCGTGAAACAGCTTGAGGCAGAGGTGGCTGTCGGAGGTGTGGAGGAAGATCTGAGGAATCAGAGATCGGCATCCGTGGCCTTTGCTCACAGTGATGGATCGCTCGTCGTTGGAGCAGCTCCGGTGAGCCGTAAGACGCCAAGGTCAAGCAAGACAAGATGTACATCGTCAATCTCAAGTTGGTTTCTAATAGCATCTCCGAGGGTGATGTAAAATGGATGTAAAATTAACATCACCAAAAACCACCGACTACAAAAGATGAGGTAAAAACTGTTGACTCGAACTTAATCATCGAAACTGAAATTTACTATGGAATCTGAATGCTACCGTAAACTGAATGCAATGGTAGCAGAGAGGCACTTTACATGTAGTTTAGGGAGGGCCTGCAGTTCATCTTCAACCTGCACCCCCTGAGCCGCCAGCCACCACCGGTCGAACCGCCGGCCCCAGCGCCGCCTCGCCGCCTCGAAACAACTCGCCACCCTACCCCAGCCAGCCCTCTAGGCCCCCCGCCCCCACCCTGAACCCTAAGATAGATAGTGGGGTACCTCTCTGGCGAGCCCCCGTCCCCGCTGCAGGTGGTTCTTCCTTAACTCCGGCGAGTGATACGTCTCCAATGTATCTATTTTGATTGCTCCATGCTACTTTATCTACTGTTTTAGGCAATATTGGGCTTTATTATCCACTTTTATATTATTTTTGGGACTAACCTATTAACCGGAGGCCCAGCCCAGATTTGTTGTTTTATGCCTATTTCGGTGTTTTGAGGAAAAGGAATATCGACGGAGTCAAAACGAACGAAATCAATCGAGAAGTTATTTTTGGAAGGAAACCCACGATGGACTTGGACTCCACGTCAAGATACGGGAGGTGCTCACGAGGGTGGGCGCGCCCGCCTCGTGGGGGCCCCATAGCTCCACCGACGTACTCCTTTCACCCATATATACCGTCGTACCCTAAAACTTCCAGAACAGAACCTAGATCGGGAGTTCCGCCGCCGCAAGCCTCCAGAACCACCAAAAACCAATCGGGGCCCCTTTCCGGTACCCTGCCGGAGGGGGGATGTCGGTGTCAAAACCGGCGGATCTCGGGTAGGGGGTCCCGAACTGTGCGTCTACGCGGATGGTAACAGGAGACAAGGGGCACGATGTTTTTACCCAGGTTCGGGCCCTCTCGATGGAGGTAATACCCTACTCCTGCTTGATTAATATTGATGATATGGGTAGTACAAGAGTAGATCTACCACGAGATCAAGGAGGCTAAACCCTAGAAGCTAGCCTATGGTATGATTGTTGTTCGTCCCACGGACTAAAACCCTCCGGTTTATATAGACACCGGATAGGTTAGGGTTACACAGAGTCGGTTACAATGGTAGGAGATCTACATATCCAGACGCTAAGCTTGCCTTTCACGCCAAGGAAAGTCCCATCCTACAAGGGACGAAGTCTTCAATCTTGTATCTTCATAGTCTTGGAGTCCGCCGTGACGATAGTCCGCTTATCCGGACACCCCTAGTCTGGGACTCCTCAAGAGCCCCGAACCAGGCTTCAATGACGATGAGTCCGGCGCATTGATTGTCTTCGGCATTGCGAGGCGGGTTCTTCTCCAAATTCCATATACTTGTCGAATAGTGTCCGCTTCGATAAATGCTGCGCCCCGGCTTCTACGCCCAATAATGGCCATCTTCCACGTGTTTGAATGAATGCGAAAAGCCGTGGTATTTTTACAATTACCCCCTAGTCAGCAAATGAGCCGCCTATAAAAGGGGCAAGGATCTAGATCTGAGTCACACCATCCCCCCTTTGCGAGCTTTCATCGGAGCGCCTTTGACCAAAGCCCATTCCATCATGGACAGTCGACGCGGCTCCTCCTCTCCCGCTCCCAGCCCTCAGCCAGGAAGTTGGGAGAGATGCTCAGTCCCGCATAGCGAGCTAGTCATACTCCAAGCCAAGGGATTTCTTCCCCCGGCCTTCATGGTCCCGGTTCAAGCCGGACTTGCCACCTACAAGGGCGGAAAGCAAGCGGAGAGCGTCCCTGATCCCTCTAATGGAGAGCGGGTATGCTTCATCTCTTATCTAGTAAGAGGACTCGGATTTCCCATCCATCCGTTTCTTCGGGGGCTCTTGGAGTTCTACGGCCTCCAATTGCACCACCTTACTCCCCGCCTCCATCTCGCGCACATCGCGGGCTTCGTGGCCCTTTGCGAACTATTATTGGGTGCCGAGGCTCATTTCGGGCTGTGGAAGAGAATATTCTGCCTAGTACCCCATTCTCATGAGGGGTCAATATATCAAGTGGGCGGAGCCGAGCTATGGCGCATCGCCGGGACCGGATGCCTATCCGGAACCCCAAAGAAGGCGTCCGAAGACTGGCCTTCGGAATGGTTTTACATGGAGGACATCCCGCTGCCGGATCCTGTTCGGATCGGCCTTCCGGAGTTCAGCAATGCTCCTCAAGAAGCGCCTAAGCTAAGCGCCCTCGGAGCCCCGGAGAGAAGATGACCGATGTCCGCTATTTGATGAGCCGAATAAGGTTATCGGCTCATGCTCGATTGACCATGACAGGAGTCATGGCAATCTGCATTATGAGGAGTGCAGCCGCCCAATATAGGGGCCACCCCATGTGGGACTTCAACGGGAGGACGATGCCACCCGCCATGGCCGCAAAGGGCTGTGGATCGGTCACCGAATCGGTGAAAATCTTGTCTTCCATGTATAAAGGGAGGAGGAGGATTTCCTCCGTGTCAATCCATCAAGGAGTTTTCTTGAATAATCCTCGAAGCTGGGTAAGCAAACATCTTTGTGACCTGTCCGATCCATGTTCCCATGGTTAAATATCTCATTTCGCGGTTTCGCGCAGAATCTACCGGACTGTGGAGAAGATACACAGCCCGCTTCTACAACCCGAGGATCCGGAACGGTCCCTCGATCCGACCTCGAAGAGGATCCGGATATAAAGGTGGAGTTGATCGACGGGTATTCCACCAACTTAGCATCGACAATGCGTTGGTTGCCATTACGGCTGATTACCCCGGAATACTTCCAAATTTCACGGTAAATGAGACCGAGATCCCAAAACCCCGATAACGACCCATCCATGCTTATTTTTTATCACCAGATACCAATGGTGCTTCGCAGGGGTACCTTCGAGGCAGGAAGCCGAGCTTCGTGGCGGCTGGCCAACAAAGGGCAAGGCGGCTCAAGCAGCTAAAAAGAAGTGTGGTCCGGATCGGAACTCCGCCGCAACGGTATGGCATGTCACCATACTCCCAGGATTGCTTCCTGGAAGGCGTACTAACGCTGATGCTCTTTTCAGGAAAAAGAGCGCTCGCCGGACTGAGTCCGGAGAGGCTGCCGATCGAGCCTTCACCGGACAAGCTTCAAAGCCGGGTCCGGAAGCTGAGGCAAGTATGAGACGTGCGTCGGATGCTCCTCCGACAGAGGATGCCGACAGGTTGTCCGCCACCAACTCCGAGGTGGAGAGCGCCTTGAATCACAAAGCGCCGGACAGCTTCTTCGTGACGCATGTTTCTCCCAAGAGGCCTTGAATGCCTTTGATTCGGAGATGCGCACCTCCGTGCCGCTCAAGATGGTCTAGCCAGAGCCACGGAGCAGTATGTGAAGGACATACGGTACGGAAGTTTGATGCTTATATATGCCAAGAGCCCCGAGACTTAAAATAGTTAGATTAACTGATTTAAGGATCATTTGTTATGCAGGATCTTCTGAGAAAAGAATACCCGATCGTCCCCAGAGCTGGAAGAGTGCAGGCCCAACTTGAGGCCGCACTAGCCGCCATGGGGGGAGCCACAGAGACCCCTCCGTAATATACGCTTCAAGATAAATAATTTATGAAGTGCGGCGGTGTGTAAATCGACAAAACATTGCAGCGCCGGACTAGATCCGGACAAGCAACAGCTCTTACGCCGCTTAAAGGTCAAGTAGAGCGCGTGCTTACGAGGGTGCGGCAGGAGAAGAATAACCTCCAAGACGCCAACACCAAGCTGGGTGAGGAACTAAAGGACGTTCGTGCGGTTATCTCGACTCCAGAAGGAGAATCGGCTTCGTCACGCGGCATTTTCAAGAGTGCTTGAGCGAACTTTGAAAGAGTTCGGCGAGGAAGGCGACTAACATAAACATGTATGTAGGTTTGCTCACAGGTCGTCCCGAGGAGGAGATGCCCAATTCTTCGGTGATCTTCTTCCCGAATCAAGGCTGCAGACAAACGAGTCCGGCAGGTGATGAAAAGCATCGGCCAGGCCTTGTGGCCATCTATCTCCCTGGCCGAAGGCATTGGGGAGCTGGCAGAGCGGCTTCAAGGAGCACGGCGGCGCTTCCGGCTATGGAAGATATCGGCCTGCCGTTAAGGCGCCAGGGAGGCTCGGGCCATGGTAAAGACGCTGCACACGGTTAGTCGCACTCAAACCACATGGCCGAGGTCGGACTGTGGGGCGGATGGGATGGAGATCCTCAGAAAGTTAGTATACGGCCAAGTAGAATTGGCCGCCAAGTATTCCCAGCAAGATTGTAAATTAGATAGCCTATTAGATGGCATTGAGGATGTCGGTGTACTAGAGTAGGGGTACCCTAGTATCCCGAACTCGTGCACGGGCAGTTGCAGCGCCCCGCGGCAAGGCCTGCCTGGTGACCGCCAAGGTCCTCCGTGGTTCTTTTTGGAGCCATTCAAGAACAAAGTATTTAAGCCAAGGAGACAAGGCCCCATCAAGCTCCACTCAAGGCACACAGAAGACAAGACCCCGGCAAGAGGAGCTTGCCGGGAAGGCTCGGTGAGCGACAAGCTTCCGGACGCGACAAGGATTCAGCCGCGGCAAGGCACTTGCCGCGGCAGGCAACCACTCTTTATCTCCGCTCCAGCCCATCCACCAACGTCTTGCCACGGGACCATTCCAGTAGCAGCGTGTCAAGAGGCTGTGTCGCGGCCGGAGAGCAGCGGTAAGCGGCGCTGACAAGATTGCCATCGTGGCAAACGGTGGCGCTCCTGACGGTCCCTGTTGCACTGTTTAAGGACATGGACGGGCATTTAATGCTTTTGTCCCTTGCCGCCAGAGTTTGGTAGAATACACTGTACAAAGTAGCTGTACCAACCGCAACTCATTTTCCCTTTTTGCCCTTGTCTACATTGCCACCTGTTGGTGACCCCTTGAGCATATAAAAGGAGGCCCATGCGCAACGTAGAAGGGGTTCGACTCATTCGAAACCAGAGACACTCACGCTAGGTCTTGTAGCTCTCAGCGCTCCCTAGTAAGAACACAACATAATTAGACAAGCAGCAGTAGGAGTATTATCTATCCGGAGAGCTCCGAAGCTGGGTAAACTGCTCGTGTGTTTCGCCTCGATCTGCTCTTCGTGCGACCTCCGCCTCCCATCGAACCGAAAGGGGCTCGGTCCGCCGGTCCCATAGGTGTTCGTGGGTTACGATCAGCTTCCCCGACATCTTTGGCGCGCCAGGTAGGGGGCGTCGAGGCCGTGTGAACCTGATCCAGCGTTCACACGAGCAACATCTTCATCATCTTCATCAACATGCCACCGAAGAAGAAGGCTTCAGCGGCAGTGGAGCAGTCCACGTCGATCCCGCCACCACCGGAGCAAACGGGTGGCGGGGTAGACGCCGGCGGAAGAACGGGCGTCGACGAGGGAGCTCATGACGCTGCCAAGTCCAAGGACAAGGCCGCGCAGACCTCGGCGTCCGTACACGCACCGCGCCCATCTCAGGAGGCGCGGGACCGACAACGTCATGGTATTCATAGTACCATACGCTCGTTGGATCAAGATCGAGCTGGTGGATCCGTAGGCCCTCAAGACCAGCTTGCACGCCGACATGCTGGCACAAGCGAGGCACGGTCGCCTGGACGGGATACTGCTCCTTCTAACATAGTTAGAAGTCCGAGCATATCCCGCTCCTCGCACCGTTCGCCATTGCCACCCACCACTCCAGCGGAAGCCTTGGCGAGAGCTCAACTGCTCCTAGACTACCGTCCAACAGCCGACAAAGTCGACGAATGGAGGGCCACCATCCAGAGTCTCATCGGCTTTGCCAACGGCAACGCTCCGCGACAACCAACTACATCGCTGCCGCGGCAAGACGACAAGGCACGAGCCGGTGGTGACGAAACCTGTGGGGGTGCAACCACCATGCACTCTCCACCTAGAAGGCCAAGATCACCCACTCGTCGGATCCACCTCGACAGCGACTCCACCGCGTCATCGGATCCACGAGCTCGCCGTGATCAGCGCCAAGTTCTTCAGGAACGGCAACAAGAAGACGCTCGAACTCGCATCGAGCGCCGAAGAGAAGCGCGACGTCAATCCGACCAGCGCGCTGGGCCCTCTGTCGATATGCATGCGCCAGGGGAACCAGGAGACTTGTCAGATGCGGTAGGTTGCCCCTGCGTTCACTCGTGAGCTGCGGCAAGTCCAAAGGGCCAGCAAGAAGAATTTCAAGCCGACGTGCGAGAGAAGTACGATGGCGTAACGCATCCGTCGGAGTTCCTCAGCATCTACACCATCGCGGTGCAAGCTGCAGGGGGACGAGACGACAAGATCCTCGCCAACTACTTCCCGCTGGTACTCAAGCCCAATGTCAGATCTTGGCTCATGCACTTGCCGGACAGCTCCATAACCTCTTGGGCAGATCTATGCCATCGGTTTGTCGGCGCCTTCACAGCGTACCACAAGCCTCATGGCCAAGAGAGCGACCTTCATCTCGCCGCCCGGAAGGAAGGAGAGTCCCTGCGCAAGTTCATTCAGAGATTCAGCCGTGTGCACTACAACATCCCAGATGTCCACCCCTGCCGCGGTGATCAAGCGTTTCATCAAAACGTGCGGAACTGCAGGATGAGGGAAGAGATGGCGATGTGCAAAGTCAAGGACGTCAGTGAGCTGTATGCCTTGGCCGACAAGTGTGCACGTGCTGAGGAAGGGAGGAGACTCCCAGGAGAGAATGCAGAAGCAGGATCTGATAGTGAGGAGACCGCTCCGGCGAACAAAAGTCGACGGTGGAATAACAGAAGGAAGAAGAGCAAAGAGGTGCTAGTTGTCGAGCAGTCCGGCAACGGTGATGCCGCCAAGAAAGCCAAAGTTGGTGGCTCCGGCAAGGAGGTTGCCGCTGGCACCGACTGCCAACCCGTGGCAGCCGCCAACAAGCAGGACAGCTCCAACAAGCAGTACTACAAGATCCACCGCACCAAGGGCCATGACCTCCAGAGCTGCAAGAAGGTCGAGCAACTTGTTGAACAGCAGAAAGCTGAGTACGAGCGGCGCGACAAGGAGAAGGCCCAGGAAGGTGCTGGGGGAGTTAGCAAGAAGCGACCCGGCCGGGGAGGACGCCGCGGCAAGGCCAAGCAGCGGCAAGGAGACAGACCTCCCCGCGGCCGCGACAAGGATGAAGACGACAACGACGATGAAGATATGGAAGATGACGAGACCGATGAGCAGGAATTTCAGAAAGCCACAGAGGTCCTCTGCGTTGACGGTGGTGCTTCTCTGCATACTTCACACCGCCAACTCAAGCAATGGATGCGGGAAGTTAATGCAGCAGAACTGCGGTCTCTGAAATGGTCCGGCACGCCTATCATCTTTGATATCGAGGACCACCCTGATCGCATAACTGCGGTCGGGTGCTTGCCGATGTTGGTCTCACCAACTATCCGCAACCTCAAGATCACCAAGATGCTAGTTGATGGCGGGGCCGGCTTAAACCTGATCTCCTCCGCGGTGCTCCAGATGCTTCAGATCCCTGACAGCGAGCTCGAAGAGACTGGCACTTTCCAAGGAATCAATCCGAGAAGGAGCAAGCCGAAGGGGAAGATCACGTTGCCGGTAACATTTGGCAGTGAGCTAAACTTCAGGAATGAGAGGGGCACGTTCTACTTTGCTGATTTTCCATTGCCTTACAATGGGATACTTGGCCGCCCAAAGACTCGCCAAGTTCATGGCAGCCTCTCATTATGCATACAACTTGCTCAAGATGCCAGGCCCGATAGGGTGTCATTTTCGCCCATGGCGACAAGAAGGATGCTCTTATCTGCGCCGACAAGATTTACCGGAGGCAGCAGCTATAACAGATAGCAAGTCACTTGTCATTGAAGCTCCGGGGAAGAAGAAGACCAAGTCCGCAAGAGCTCGATGCCCACTCCGGCAAGCGCACCTCTTCGAGTGCTGCGCCACCGTCGAGGACGCACCATCGAGCTCCACCGCAAGTGCAAGAAGACGATGGCAGCTCCACCAAAGACCAAGAAGATGCCCGCCAGGAGGACGGCACTGGTGGTACCTTCACCATCGCTGCCACTCTTGACCCTAAATAGTAAAGCGCTGCGTTGCTTTCCTGCGGGCGAACGTCGACGTGTTTGCATGGCAACCGTCGACATCCCCGTGTTCCTGTGAAAGTAATTGAGCATCACCTAGCTGTCTGTCCTCATGCGCGCCCGTCAAGCGAGAAAGTCGAAGCGAGCGGTGGAGCGCCAAGAATTCATTGCGAAGAGATCAAGAAATTGGAAGCAAGAGGCCTTGTCGAGGAGTGCTCCATCCTACGTGGTTGGCCAATTCTGTAGTTGTACGCAAGGCAAATGGGAAATGGAGACTTTGTATCGACTTCACGGATGTTAATAAAGCTTGTCCCAAAGACCCATTTCCTTTGCCGCATCGACAGATTGTTGACTCCACACCGGATGTGATTTGCTTTCATTTCTTGATGCATACTCGAGATATCATCGATCTTCATGGCGTAAGAGGATGAGGAGAAAACCGCATTCATCACCCCATGTGGCACATACTGTTTTATACGGATGCCTTTTGGGCTAAAGAATGCTGGTTCAACGTTTGCAAGAGTAGTCCATGACGCTTTTGAGCCGCAAATGCACAGAAATGTAGAAGCCTACATGAATGACATAGTGGTCAAAAGCAAAGACAGGGCAACTCTGGTTCAAGATTTAGATCAACCTCAAGCTCAACCCCGAGAAGTGCGTGTTTGGAGTCCCTTCCGGCAAGCTTCTCGGGTTCTTCGTGTCTCAGCGGGGAATTGAAGCCAATCCCGACAAGATCAAGGCCATTGAGCAGATTGAAGCACCAAAGCGCGTCAAGGATGTACGAAGACTACGCCGGTTTGCGTGGCTGCTCTCGATGAGGGTTTATCTCTAGATCTGCTGAACGCTACCGCCATTTTTCAAGATTTTGAAAAAGGCAGGTCCAATGAAATGGACTCGAAGCGGAGGCTGCGCTGCAGACTTAAAGAGGTACATCCTCCACTCCAATACTTGTCGCACCTAGGCCACAAGAGAAGTTGCTGCTATATATAGCGGCAACCAATCAAGTGGTTAGTGCTGCGTTAGTAGCGGAAAGGGAGGCAGATGATGAGCCGGCAACCAAGGCAGATGCATCCAGCGACAAGCAGGGGGCTTCACCGACAAGCTCTGGTCCCGACAAGGACGGATCTGCTTGGCGCAAGCGAGAAGATCTGAGAAAAGGATGGTGCAGCGCCCGATGTACTTTGTCGGTTCCCTTCTCTGAGGGGCTAGGTCAAGGTACTCTGGTGTGCAGAAATTGCTTTTCGGCCTCCTCATAGCCTCGAGAAAGCTGCGCCATTACTTCCAAGCACATGAGATAATAGTCGTCACTCGCTTTCCCCTGAAAAGGATATTGCAAAATCCAGAAGCAACATGCAGGATTGTCGAGTGGGCACTGGAATTGTCAAGCTTTGGCCTCAAGTTTGAAAGCACTTCAACTATCCAAAGCAGGGCATTGGCAGAGTTCATAGCAGAATGGACGCCAACGCAAGATGAAGAAATTCCAGAGACGAGCATCCCCGTCAAGGAAGCGAGCAAAGAGTGGTTGATGTAATTTGATGGTGCCTTCTCGCTGCAAGGCGCCGGTGCCGGCGTGCTGCTTGTCGCACCCACCGGAGAACACCTCAAGTACATAGTCCAAATGCACTTTCCCAAGGAGCAAGCAACAAACAATACTGCAGAGTATGAAGGTTTGCTTGCCGGTCTCAGGATAGCAGTGGACCTTGGGATCAAGAAACTCATTGTCAGGGGTGACTCGCAGCTTGTCGTCCGCCAAGTGAACAAGGATTATCAGAGTCCGTTGATGGAAGCCTATGTTGATGAAGTGAGAAAGCTAGAAGAGTACTTTGACGACCTGCAAATGGAACATGTTCCAAGAGCTCAGAATGATATTGCCGATGGCCTGTCAAAGTGCGCCGCACTCAAGTTACCTGTGGAACCAGGGATTTTTGTGCTCAAGCTGACTCAACCAACTGTAACGCCATCAACTGGACAGAACAAGAAGAGGAAGTTGATTTCTGGTGACTATTTTCCGCCAGAGCTTCCCGAAGCCGCCACCAAAAAGGTCCCCAAGCTCAACACCAAAAATGACGAGGAGCAGTCTGCTCCGACAAGCCCTAGGGTTTGTTTCTTTGAAGCAGACGCTCCCGACAAGTTTTGCTCCGGCAAGCTTGTTGGGGGACATCAAGCTCCGGCCGAGCCGCAGGTTCTTGCCGTAGAAGCGGATGTTCCCGCAGCAGCATATGTGCCTTTAGTCCTTGTTGTCGAGCCACAAGCTCCAAAGATGGGCACAAGAGATTGTCCGCTTTCCTTGACAGGAGAACTTCCCAAGAGCAAGAAGAAGCGGAGAGAGTAGCCCGGCAGTCAAGTATGTACCAGTTTGTCGACAGCACGCTGTACAGAAGGAGACTCAACGGTGTGAAATTGAAGTGTATTCACCGGGAAGATGGACAGAGGCTGTTGGCAGAGATACACGGAGGCATATGTGGTCACCACATTGGTGCAAGAGCACTTGCCGGCAAAGCTTTCCGGCAAGGTTTCTTCTGGCCAACAGCCCTCCAGGATGCAACTGCACAAGTAACCTAGTGTGAAGCGTGCCAGTTCCATTCCAAGCAGATATACCAGCCAGCTCAAGCTCTCCAGACGATCCCTTTATCCTGGCCATTTTCGGTCTGGGGGCTCGACATCCTCAGCCCCTTTCCCAGGTTGTCGGGGCTTTGAGTACTTGTACGCTGTAATCGACAAGTTCACAAAGTGGCCGGAAGTGGAAGCGATGAGGAAGGTGACAGACACAACAAGTCAAGTTCTTCAGGTCGATTGTTTGCCGTTTTGGGATTCCTAACAGGATCATCACCGACAATGGCACGCAATTCACGAGCCACACCTTCATGCAGTACGTCCAAGATCTTGGCGCCAAGGTCTGCTTCGCTTCTGTTGCTCATCCGAGAAGCAATGGTCAAGCGGAGAGGGAAAACGCTGAAGTGATGCGAGGGCTCAAGACCAGAACTTTCGACAGGCTGCACAAGTGCGGAAGGAACTGGATTGAGGAGTTGCCGGTGGTTCTTTGGTCGATCAGGACGACGCCAAATCGAGCCAATCGCAGACACCTTTCGCTCTAGTCTATGGAGCAGAGGCAGTTCTCCCCACGGAACTCGTATACGGGTCACCTAGAGTACTCGCTTATGATGAGCTTGAGCAAGAGCAGCTGCGACAAGATGACGCGCTGCTCCTTGAGGAGGACCGTCTTCAGGCTGCTGTACGAGCTGCTCGTTACCAGCAAGCTTTGCGCCGCTACCATAGCCGCAAAGTTAGCGCCAGAAGTCTCGAGGAAGGCGACCTTGTTCTTCGGCGCGTTCAGTCCGCCAAGAATTCCAACAAGTTGACGCCGAAGTGGGAAGGTCCTTATCGGGTGAAACGAGTCACTAGGCCTGGCGCTGTCCGCCTTGAGACCGAAGATGGCATTCCGGTGAGCAACTCCTGGAACATTGAGCATCTTCGTAAGTTTTACTCAGAAGCGCGGTTGCCGGAACCTGTTCCGGCAACCACCTTTTGTACAAGTCTTGCCGTAGTTGCATGTAATCCTTTGTACAAAGCCGGGCGCAGACCCCGTGCATAAGTAAAGCTCATGTGTTGCGCACAACTTGTCGACTTCATGCTTTCATCATCATTTTGCATGTGTTATCTGACATTTTGTGCAGCATCCACACCCGGTAAGCGATAACGAGCTACAAGGCTCCATAACTTTATTTTCTCTTCTTTCTCTTTCTCAAAGAAAGGAAGGTTCCTTCGCCCACAAGTTAGCCGGGGGGGGGAGGAGAAGATAATGATGTGGGCCACCAAGCGTCGCTCGAGGAAGTTTCGCCTTACCGGGAAATAAACGACAGAAAAGCTAAGTTGCCAAAGTTTGGGCAATCAGTTTTTAAATCTTTAAATTATATTCCTCGAACAATAGTACTTTGTATGGAAAACCTGTGCGAGGAGGAACCAACTCGTAGCTGGTCGCACCCTTACTTTGTTTCGAGTCCGCTCAACAACGTAAGTGAGCTGCAACTAGTTGCGGCAAGATTGCTTGTCGGAGGCGGCACCGCCGGCCAAATAGGCGTTCGACGCTCAGCACTCAGCGCAAAGGTGCCCATACCGATAAGTTCCCTAAAAGCGTAGGGCACAAACATACAAAGGAAGGAATCAAGTAAAGGAAATAACATTGCAATCACTGCCTAAGATATAGTTATATTACAAAATAGCTTGTCGCAGATCTAATAAATTGTTCTCCTAAACATGACCAGCAGCGACAAGGGAAAGATAAAACTGGCGGCCTAATCTACGCGGTCGCCATCAACCCGCTTGATCTTGCCCACCTTCTCCACAATGGGTGCGACAAGGGCTTTGAGCGCCTCCACATCGCGATCCGGCGGGGGATCCGAGGACGCCGGTGAGGTTGAGGCCTGGATTATGAAGGCCACCTTCATCAACACCTTCGAGAGCTCCTTACAGATCTGGCGCGATTCCTCGCCAGCTGATTTGGGATCTCTTCCGGAGTCGCTGGAGAGCCATCACCACGCCCTTGAAGATCAAGCTGAGCTTGGCGCTGGGTTGAGGCGCTTCGTCGGGAAGAGTACCCAAGATCCACCATCCCAGCTCCGTCGGCTGGCGTGTCGATGGCGGCGGCGATATTCACAAGACCCTCGGTCCAAAGGCATCACATTCTCTCTCAAGGTGTTCTGGCGGTTGTGGCACTCGTCGCCAGCTCCTCGTCGGTCTTGATCTTCTCCAACAAGGCCACCTCCCGCCTCCTTGGCGCCGTCAAAGGTTCTGCATCAAGGTGGTCAGCTTCAGCTCAAGATCCGCCTTGGAGTCCTTGGCGGCGTCGAGCTCCTTACTCCTCTCGGCGAGACGGCCCTGCAGCTCGCCAAGAGTGTGGGCGTCCTTCTCGCGCTCGTTCTTAAGCGCAGCAAGCTCCTCGCCGCTCTTCTGGAGGTTGGCCTCCAGCTGCGTCACCTTCGTTTCCAACTCTTTCTTGGCGGCCTCGGCAGCTACGGCAGCATCCTTTGCTTCCTTGAGAGCTCCGCCAATTGATTGCTCGCGCGGGGCAAGATCTTTCTTGTAGCTGTCAAGATTGATCTTCCGCTGCGCCAACTCGCCTTCTTGCGCAGACAGCTTCTCGGCAGCAAGCCGCTGCTGCTCCTCGACCTCAGCCTTCTCAAGAATGAAGGCTGTGCGCTCTTCAGCGAGTCGCTCCCGCTCTTCTGCTACGTTCCGGAGAGCTTCTTGGTTGGCGCCCCGGAGCTCTTCTGCGCGCTTCTCCATGTCTGCTCCCGCCCTCGCGACAAGCGCTTCCCGGGATTCCAGCTTGATTTGTCGGGCGCGATAGAGCGACAGCAGCTTCCGCAACAGTTGCTCCTCCTCAGACTCGCCGCTGCTGCTGCTTGGCGCGTCAACCAGCGGCAGCCCAACGGAGGCGAGCAGCTCTTCATCAAAGGTCTATCCTTCGACCGGCGCCCTGGAGGTCGATGCCCAGGGGACCTTGATGAAGACGCCGTCGCCGGCCTTCAGATAGGCGCCGGGCATAGGCTCTTCGGAGCCTGGCGCTGCACCAGTGGCGGAGGGATCGGCGGTCGGCGTAGCGCCTGGCACTCCTGCGGCCTCAGGGTCGCCAGTGCGATCGCCAGACCCCTCGCCAGCCTTTGCGGCGGCAGCCTTGGTGGCCTCTTCGCCGGCAGATCCATCGGCGCCAGCCTCTTCCTCCATGGTGGCGACGTCGTCAGCGTTGCCGCGCGCGTCCTCCTCGCCAGCGACCCCAGTCTCCATCGGCTCTGCAACGGATGGATCTGACGACCAGAAAAAGAAAGAACAGTCAAGCAAATGTTTGAAAAGAAAAACAGAAAAAAAGAACCCAAGGGAAATTTTCACGCAAGAGGATTACCTGCGATGGGATCTGCAGCCATGGTCTCGACCACCGGAGGATCACTGGTGCTGTCCCTTGCCGGAGAAGTCTCCCTTGCCGGAGAACGCTCCCTTGCCGGAGAATCCTCCCTTGGCGGTGAAGTCGAAGCAGATGGTACTTCGGGAGCGGCTTCCGGGCACTCCTAATGAGGCTGCTCTGCTCCTACACAAATCAACAGTCAGATATCAGCAAATAAAGAGCACCCATGCGCGCCTAACCGCAGAAAGTGAACCATATACTTACGCTGGGGGCTGTGCTGGGGGCTGCTTTGAGGAAGGGTTGCCGGGTCCGGCAAGGGGGTCTCAGACGCGCCTCCTGTTGCCACCGGGGGATCATCCTCGATGACAACCACCGGGTCTTAGCTCTCTTCGACGCTCTCCGGGCCAGCGTCACGAAAAAGGAAAGAGTTCGTAATGAAGCAAGTCGACACAAGACAAAGCAACAAATTGAAGAATTACAAGTACAGCGACAAGATCTTACTCTTCTTCTTCCTCGGAGCTGAAAGCACGGAGAGGTCGACCCGTTCACCTCCGTGCGACGAAAGCTGGAAGGGTAGGCTCCCTCGGACGCTTATGGGTGCAGGAGCCGAGGCCCTGTGGCCCGAAGGCCCCGCTCGATTCTTTGCTGCGGCGTGAGGTGCTCCCGCTGCAACAAGGTTATCATGCGGTGGAAGCGCGTCGCTGACGGCAGCTGTTAGCCCGTCTGCTGCCGTCTCCGCCACTTCCCGGCCTTTGCGGAGACGCCTTCTTGGTGGAGCTATGGGCTCCGGCCATGCAAGCTACTTGAAGGTGTGGAGGAGGCGCCCTCGGCAGGCTCGCTCGGCTCAACTTCGGGCTCGGCCTGCTCCTCCTCGCCGGCAAGCTCCTCTCGATCGACAAGGCTTGCCGCCTCTGCTACCTCTGCCTCCTCCACGGTGAACCCGAATTCGCCAGCGGCAGCTGCTGCTGCCGCCTCCTCCAGCCTGGTGGTGATGCGCTGCATCTCGTCGTCGATGGTGTCGCGGGTGAGCCTCTTCTGCTCGTCGGGGCGGATCGGCACTTCTTCCAAGCTGTCGAAGAACTGCCGCACGACGTCATCCGCAGGCTCTTGCCAGGTTGGAACGATCCCATGCGAATCGCACAACGGCATCATTGCACGGATGCGGTCGAGCGAAGAGTTGTTGCACAATGGGACGACTCCCCTCGGCAACCTAAACCACTCAGGGTGATCGGGGTCGTGCTTGAACAGCTCCAAAGAAAGATCGCATCCAACTCCAAGACAGTGAAATTGAAGTTGAGGCCCGGCGCAGCCTCATGATGTCCGCCGCATTTTGGAACTCCCAAGCAGGTCTCCTCCTCTCCTGCAAGGGATGCGTCGCGGCGAAGGAAATCTGCGCCAACAAGCGCTTACGGTGAGTCCAAAGAAGCCCGAGGCGCAGGATCCGGTAACGGCGATCTTCAATCTAGCATCCTCCGGCGCCAAGTTGCTCCAATCGTTGCCGCGTACTATTGGGGTTTGGTATTTGGGCGATCGAATGGCTGCGGGTTCTCCTCACGATCCAGCACCGATCAGCCCTCCACTCCTCCCACTTGCTACGGAGCTCTCCTTCCAGATAGGCCTCCTTCTTGCCGATTCTTGAGATCCAGGCGATCCCTCCGCAAGAGGCTCTCCTCTCTCTACTCGAGGCATGAAGAAATGGCGGAAGAGGGCTACGTTTGGGTGGATTCCGACAAAGTTTTTAAATGAGATGTGCGAAAACTGCCATGGTCGAGACAGCATTGGGGTGAAATCAAGGAGGCGAAGCCCGTAGGTGTTCATGATATCGCAGAAGAATTCAGAGAAGGGCGGGCAGAGCCCGCAATAGAAGAAGAGCGCGAAGAAGGGCTACCCGCTCGGAACCAACTCTGATGCGGCGGCTGAGAGTACCTTCGTCGCGCTGGATGCGCTGCCTCCGTCGACTGTAAGAGGTAGTACCATTCCCTCAGCTCCTTCGCGGCGAGCTGAGGGGGGAAGATGGCCCGCTCCTTCCGCAGCGCCGTGAGCCACTGCGCCTCGGCCGACTTCACGCCCTTCCCCTTGTCGGCTTTTGGATCCATGGCGAAGGTAGTGGGGGAGACCGACGGCGTTGGTGATGCTGGTGGCGATGGGGGCGGAGCGCTGCTCTCTACAGACTAGGGAAGAGGAGGGGAGCAGCGGTGGTTTTCGAGATTAGACAGCAAATGGCGAGGTGGGCGACCTGCCCCTGTTTCCCCTGCTTATAAGGAGGGAGAGGGGGTGGACGTTCCGCTTTTCCAAATAAAGAACCCCCCCCCCCCCGATCTCTCCCGCGACGCCACGTTCGACGCGTGCTGTTCGTGGAGGACGTGGTGGGACCGGAGCAAGTTACGGCGTGATCTAGGCCACGCGTGCCCGTGCACTGTTTTGGGCCTGCCCCAATAGCGCTCGGCATCATGTGTGGCCCAGGCCCGGGGGCTCCTGTCGGTGTACTAGAGTAGGGGTACCCTAGTATCCTGAACTCGTGCACGGGAAGTTGCAGCGCCCCGCGGCAAGGCTTGCCTGGTGACCGCCAAGGTCCTCCGTGGTTCTTTTTGGAGCCATTCAAGAACAAAGTATTTAAGCCAAGGAGACAAGGCCCCGGCAAGAGGAGCTTGCCGGGAAGGCCACTCAAGGCACACAGAAGACAAGACCCCGGCAAGAGGAGCTTGCCGGGAAGGCTCGGTGAGCGACAAGCTTCCGGACGCGACAAGGATTCAGCCGCAGCAAGGCACTTGCCGCGGCAAGCAACCACTCTTTATCTCCGCTCCAGCCCATCCACCAACGTGTCATCACGGGACCATTCCAGGCGCGTGTGTCAAGAGGCTGTGCGGCCAGCGGAGAGCAGCGGTAAGCGGCGCTGACAAGATTGCCATCGTGGCAAACGGTGGCGCTCTTGACGGTCCCTGTTGCACTGTTTAAGCGACATGGACGGGCATTTAATGCTTTTGTCCCTTGCCGTCAGAGTTAGGTAGAATACACTATACAAAGTAGTTGTACCAACCGCAACTCATTTTCCCTTTTTGCCCTTGTCTACGTTGCCACATGTTGGTGACCCCTTGAGCATATAAAAGGAGGCCCATGCGCAACGTAGAAGGGGTTCGACTCATTCGATACCAGAGACACTCACGCTAGGTCGTGTAGCTCTCAGCGCTCCCTAGCAAAAACACAACATAATCAGACAAGCAGCAGTAGGAGTATTATCTCTCCGGAGAGCTCCGAAGCTGGGTAAACTGCTCGTGTGTTTTGCCTCGATCTGCTCTTCGTGCGACCTCCGCCTCCCATCGAACCGAAAGGGGCTCGGTCCGCCGGTCCCATAGGTGTTCGTGGGTTACGATCAGCTTCCCCGACAGAGGAGGAATACAATGAGTCGAGTTGACTATGTAAAAATATGACATGAAAAAATGTCTTCTAGCCAGATTGTAGATCGTTTGTCATAGCGGACCTTTTAACCCGACCTCCGGACCCAATAGTCCGGAGTGTGTCCGAATACCTTCGTGGTTATATAAGAACCGTGGTATGCATGGAGACAAAGGCGTAGGGGTCATTGTTGTCAGACGCATAAGTGCCCAACTAGTTATGTTATATTACATGGGTAGTAAGAAACATCTTCCAGGAGAATAGTTCCGTTAAGGGTTCCTTTCATGGGATCCATGCCCTAAAGTGCATGTCAAAGCTGCTAGGAAAGCAGAAAATCATCCGAGGGCAGATGGGTAAATAGTTAAAATCATCTTTCAGTTCACCGATCAAATATTCCCTTAAGAACGCTAGCTTTCGGCTTCACCCGATCACGAGGTAGACATCCGCTGACCCAGCAAGAATAATCGCAGAGGTGCTCCCTTTACCACCTAGCCGAACAATCAGGAGCGAGGGGTAAGCACAGGAGCCAACAACCCAGCTTGGCCAAAACTTAAGTCATATCGATGCATATAATGGTGAATAAAAGGTACATGCGGAAGTTTAACGCATGTGTTGGGCATGAAAGCATGTATAAATAAGCTTCTGTTAAAGAAGCCCCCAGGTATAATGTTGCGAAAAAAAGCGCAAATGAGCCTCTACAGGCTACAAGAAGAAGGAGGAGGAAGGAGAGAGATAAAAGATAGCAAAAAGCAAAAATAAAGAATGTGGACGGAGGAAGGAGACGAACTTGGAGTCCGGCACTTAGGCGTAGAATCTTCGTAGACGGGCTGCGTTCCATGGGTTCGGCTCGAGTCGGTTATCTGATGCGTTTCGCAAATGGTATGCTCCGCCGGTCAGGACCTGGTCGATGATGAATGGACCTTCCCATTTGGGCTTGAGTTTGTCCTTTTTCTTGTCCGGCAGGCGTAGAACTAGTTCGCCAACGTTATAAGCTTTGGCCCATACTTCCCTGCTTTGATATCTTCGAGCCTGCTATTGATAGAATGCGGAACGAGCTTTTGCCACGTCGCGCTCCTCCTCCAATGCGTCCAAACTGTCCTGCCGATCAAGCTCGGCTTTCTTTCTTCGTACATGCGCACGCGAGGTGAGTCATGTATTATGTCGCAGGCAAGACTGCCTCTGCGCCCGTACACCATGAAGAATGGTGTGAATCCGTAATGCGATTCGGTGTGGTCCGCAGCCCCCAGAGTACGGAGTCGAGCTCCTCAACCCAGTGCGTGTTAGATTCCTTGAGGGACCGCACTAGTCTGGGTTTAATGCCGCTCATGATTAGACCATTTGCCCGTTCGACTTGGCCGTTGGTTTGAGGGTGATAGACTGAGGCGTAATCGAGCTTGATGCCCATGTTTTTGCACCATGATTTGACCTCATTGTCCGTGAAGTTCGTGCCATTATCAGTGATGATACTGTGGGGGACACCGTAACGGTGCACTACCCCTAATATGAAGTCTATCACTGGTCCGGATTCGGCCGTTTTAACAGGCTTGGCCTCTATCCATATGTTGAATTTGTCCACCATGACCAATAGGTATTTTTGCTTGTGGGTTCCTCCCTTGAGGGGTCCAACCATGTCAAGCCCCCAGACCACGAATGGCCAGGTGATGGGTATAGTTTTAAGGGCGGTGGGTGGCATGTGGCTTTGGTTAGCAAAAAGCTGGCAACCGACGCATCGTTGGACTAAGTCCTGCGCATCTGGCCGGGCCGTCAGCCAATAAAATCATGTACGGAAGGCCTTGCCTACAAGGGCCCGGGCTGCGACGTGGTGCCCACCCGGTCCGGCATGAATTTCAGCCAAGAGGTTTCGCCCTTCCTCTTCGGAGATACACCTTTGAAGGACTCCGGTAGTGCTTTTCTTATAAAGCTCTCCCTCATGGACTTTATAGGCTTTAGAGCGCCAGACTATGCAGTGAGCCTCATTTTGGTCTTCGGGGAGTTCCTGCCTAGTTAGGTAGGCTAGGAATGGTTCCGTCCCACGGGCGATAACCGCCATTATTTCGTGAGCAGTAGGGTGTTATCTCTGGCAGAGCCTCCGGTTATGTCAGAGTGTTCGGCGTCAGGCAGTGCGGTTGGGTCCGGATTGATATTGCCGGACTCCCCTTCCCATAGTACGGATGGCTTGAACAACCGTTCCAGAAGGATATTGGGTGGGACGGCATCGCGTTTTGCACCGATGCGTGCCAATATATCCGATGCCTGGTTGTTATCCCGGGCTATATGATGAAATTCGAGCCCTTCGAACCGTGCTGACATTTTTAGGACCGCATTGCAGTATGCTGCCATTTTCGGATCTTTGGCATCAAAGCCCCTGTTTATTTGAGATATTGCGAGGTTCGAATCCCCGCGCACCTCTAGGCGTTGAATGCCCATGGAGACTGCCATCCGGAGGCCGTGCGAAGGGCCTCAGATTCGGCTGCGTTGTTGGAGTCCGTATACATTATCTCAAGGACGTATTGGACTGTGTCCCCGGTTGGGGGCGTCGGAACGACGCCAGCCCAGGCGGCCAATATTTTGGAGCCGTCAAAGTGCATGATCCAATTGGAGTATCGTCGTACTCTTTAGGGAGTTCGGCGGTCCATTCGCCACGAAGTCGGCCAAAACTCGCGACTTAATAGCTCGTCGTGGCTTATAAGTTATATCGAATGGAAGGAGCTCTATGGCCCATTTAGCAATCCGGCCCGTCGGCGTCATGATTGTTTATAATGTCGTTAAGAGGTACTTGAGGCTACTGTTATCGAACACTCTTGAAAGTAGTGTCGCAGCTTCCGGGATGCCATGAACACCGCATATGCTATATTTTGATAGTGTGGGTACCGGGACTTGCATGGAGTTAGGACAGTCGACACATAATAAACTGGTTTTTGAACAGGGAACCGGTGTCCGCACGTTTCTCGTTCGACAATGAGCACCGCGCTGACAACTTGATGTGTTGCGGCGATGTATAATAGCATTGGTTCGCCCACGTTGAAGCGGCGGGACCGGATTTGTTGCCAAAATGGCTTTTATCTCTTCGAGTCCCGTGGCGGCATCCGTCCACTCGAAGTGTTTGGTGCGGCGGAGGAGGCGGTAAAGGGGTAACGCCTTTTCTCCCAAACGGGAAATAAAAGCGGCTTAGAGCCGCTACGCATCCCGTTGATTTTTGTATTTGTTTGAGGTCTTTTGGAATATCCAATTTGACAGAGCTCGGATCTTGGCTGGGTTTGCTTCAATTCCTCTACCGGACACAATGAAGCCCAGGAGCTTTCGGTGGAACGCCAAGACGCATTTTTACGGATTGAGCTTGATGTCATATTTTCAAGATTGTCGAATGTGAGCCACAAGTCGTCTACTAGAGTTTCGACATGCTTGGTTTTGACGACCACGTCATCTACATATGCTTCCATTGTTTTGCCGATCTGGTTTTGCGGACATGTATACGAATCATGCGTTGATATGTTGCGCTGGCGTTTTTGAGCCCAAAGGGCATTGTGTTGAAGCGAGCGGGCCATATGGAGTGATGAATGCTTTGTTGCAGCTTGATGCAGCTCCGCCATCTTGATTTGGTGGTAGCCGAGTACGCATCGAGGACGCACAATGAGTCGTGTCCTGCTGTAGCGTCAATGATTTGATCAATTCTAGGGAGGGGGAAGGGATCCTTCGGGCAAGCCTTATTAAGGTCTTTAAAATCAACACATATGCGCCAGGACTTATCCTTCTTTGGTACCATCACCAGGTTTGCTAGCCAGTCCGGATGTTTTATATCTCTGATGAATCCGGCTTCCAAAAGTTTGGCTAGCTCCTCTCCCATGGCATGTCTCTTGGGTTCGGAAAAGTGCCGAAGATCCTGTTTGACTGGCTTGAATCCTTTTAGGATATTTAGGCTGTGCTCGGCCAGCCAACGTGGGATACCTGGCATGTCTGAAGGGTGCCAGGCAAAGATGTCCCAGTTTTCTTGTAGAAATTCTCTCGTGGTCGCGTCTACATCGAGGTTTAATTGTGCCCCAATGGAGGCCGTCTTTGCGAGGTCCGTTGGGTGGACTTGGAATTTGACTATTTCATCCGCTGGTTTAAAAGAAGTGGACTTGGATCTTTTATCAAGTATCACATCGCCCCTGTTCACCGTGGAGCGCATCTGGTGAGTTCCTCGGCGGCTGGGGCTTCGGATAGTGCCTCGAGGGCTAGTGCGGCTGTCTTGTTTTCGGGCGCTGAGTGCTATGTTCGGATCACTAGTGAGAGTGATGATTCCGTTAGGTCCGGGCATTTTAAGCTTCATGTACCCATAATGGGGTATAGCTTGAAAAATTGTGAATGCCTCTCGTCCTAATAAAGCATGATATCCGCTGTTGAGCAGGGCCACTTGAAATGTGACCTCTTCGGACCTGTAATTGTCCGTGAGCGAACACTACGTCGGCGTGATTTTTCCTGTGCAGCATGCTTCCCGGCTAGGGATTATTCCTCTAAAGGTTGTGCTGCTTCGCTCGGTGCGGTTCGATCTATTTCCATTTCTCGGAGGTTTCCTCATAGATGACGTTTAGTCGCTGCCGCCATCCATGAGTACCTTAGTAAGGTGAAAGCCGTCCACTATCGGGCTGAGGACCAATGCGGCTGGTGCCCGGCAGTTCGGAATTTAGGTTAAATCACCGGCATTAAAGGTAATAGTCGTGTCACTCCATGGATTTATTGTTGCTACTTGGTAGACTTCCGCAAGGTTGCGGAGTGTTCGTTTTTGCATGTTATTTGATGCGAAAGTATCGAAGACTGTTAACACCGTACTGGTGTTGCTGGGCTGGGATTCCGAAGCTAGAAGCTCTTCGCCAATTTTGGCCACCTGCCGTAGTATCCAACATGCTCGAAAGCTATGAGTTGGAGTGGCGCCCTCTGTGCTATGAATTTTGCGAGGTCTGTTTAGCCAACCCTCGATGACGTTCCGTACCCTTTAGGGGGTTTTGGTTTTTGATATTCAACCCAGGTGCTTGATAATGATGCACCCTTTTGTTCCGGACTAGGGATGTATTTGGGGCCGGATTATCCCAAAATTTACTTTCGGTTTTCCAGGCGCTCTCCATCGCACAGTACTTTTGTACTATGGTCACCAAGTCAACAAAGCGTGTAATTTCGTGACGACTTATGGCGTTTAGGATTCCCTTGTCCGTGCAATTATTGCAGAAAATTGGGATTAATCCTCCTCTCGGCAGTCCTTTATCCTGTTCATAACCAGGAGGAATCTTGCCCGATAATGATGTAATCGCTTCAGCGGGCTCTTGCGAATTCGAGAGAGATCGCTAATGTTTGGGTGGGCGGGTGGCACTAAATCCGAACCCCGTCAATTTAGAACTCAAGGGTCGAGAAGTTTCAGACTCGGAAGTTCGGATTTTTGAGTGCTATCCGGTGAGTCCGACCCGCCACCGACTTTAAGTTCAGGGCTTGATCGACATCCGTCCCTCCGGGAATCCGGCATGGAGGGATCGAATCGGACGTGGCTAGTCCTTAAGATAGAAGGAGAATCACCGCATTGCTCCTCTATCACAGCAACATGATGGGTAGCACAGGGAGAGTTGATCTCTCAGATCGGTTTTAGGCCCGATCCGGTCGTAATCTGTGGCGACTCCTAGGGCGGCGATGCGATCCAAGAGCTCGTTTATGGAGGAGAGCTCGATCGGATCTAACTGTTTGGCAAGTTCCGAACTAACATGGAGATTGGTTTTGATGACTCGAGAGGTCATTGTCATGGCCGGCGAACTAGCGGTCATGAGAAACCGCCCTAGCGAAGAGTCGACCCGGTGGCCAAGGCTCCTTTGGCGATGGTATCGTCTTTAAAGACGAGATGAGGCATCCTACCTGATGGCGACGACACAGAGGAACTCTCAATGAAAGCACCAATGTCGGTGTCAAAATCGGCGGATCTCGGGTAGGGGGTCCCGAACTGTGCGTCTAGGCGGATGGTAACAGGAGACAAGGGACACGATGTTTTTACCCAGGTTCAGGCCCTCCCGATGGAGGTAATACCCTACTCCTGCTTGATTAATATTGATGATATGGGTAGTACAAGATTAGATCTACCACGAGATCAAGGAGGCTAAACCCTAGAAGCTAGCCTATGGTATGATTGTTGTTCGTCCTACGGACTAAAACCCTCCGGTTTATATAGACACCGGATAGGTTAGGGTTACACAGTCGGTTACAATGGTAGGAGATCTACATATCTCAGATCGCCAAGCTTGCCTTCCACGCCAAGGAAAGTCCCATCTGGACACGGGACGAAGTCTTCAATCTTGTATCTTCATAGTCTTGGAGTCCGGCCGTGACGATAGTCCGGCCGTGACGATAGTCCGGCTATCCTGACACCCCCTAGTCCGGGACTCCCTCAGGGGATCCATCTCCGGTGGCCATCTGCATCATCCCGGCGCTCTCCATGACGAGGAGGGAGTAGTTCACCCTCGGGGCTGAGGGTATGTACCAGTAGCTATGTGTTTGATCTCTCTCTCTCGTGTTCTCTCTCGTGTTCCAATCTATGGCACGATCTTGATGTATCCCGAGCTTTGCTATTGCAGTTGGATCTTATGATGTTTCTCCCCCTCTACTCTCTTGTGATGAATTGAGTTTCCCCTTTGAGGTTATCTTATCGGATTGAGTCTTTTATGAGAACACTTGATGTATGTCTTGGTGATCAACTTGTGGGTTTCGTGACATTGGGAACCTATGCATAGGGGTTGGCACACGTTTTCTTGATTCTCCGGTAGAAACTTTGGGGCACTCTTAGAATTACTTTTATGTTTGTTGGATGAATCTGAGATTGTGTGATGCAAATCGTATAATCATGCCCACGGATACTTGAGGTGACAATGGAGTATCTAGGTGACATTAGGGTTTTGGTTGATTTGTGTCTTAAGGTGTTATTCTAGTACGAACTCTTTTATAGATTGATCCGAAAGAATAGCTTTGTGGTGGTTTCATACCCGACCATAATCTCTATGTTTGTTCTCCGCTATTGTCTTCGGAGTGACTCTTTGTTACATGTTGAGGGATTGTTATATGATCTATCTATGTTATTATTGTTGAGAGAACTTGCACTAGCGAAAGTATGAACCCTAGGCCTTGGTTCCTATCATTGCAATACTGTTTACGCTCACTTTTACCGCTTGTTACCTTGCTGTTTTTATTATTTCAGATTACAAAAACCTATATCTACTATCCATATTGCACTTGTATCACCATCTCTTCGCCGAACTAGTGCACCTATACAATTTACCATTGTATTGGGTGTGTTGGGGACATAAGAGACTTTTTGTTATTTGGTTGCAGGGTTGTTTGAGAGAGACCATCTTCCTCCTACGCCTATCGCGGATTGATAAACCTTAGGTCATCCACTTGAGGGAAATTTGCTACTGTCCTACAAACCTGTGCACTTGTAGGACCTACAACGTCTACAAGAAGAAGGTTGTGTAGTAGACTCTCGGGGAAGCTGATCGGACCCCCAAACACCTATGGGACCGGCGGACCGAGCCCCTTTCGGTTCGGTGGGGGGCGGAGGTCGCACGAAGAGCAGATCGAGGCGAGGCACACGAGCAGTTTACCCAGCTTCGGAGCTCTCCGGAGAGATAATACTCCTACTGCTGCTTGTCTGATTGTATTGTGTTCTTGCTAGGGAGCGCTGAGAGCTACAAGACCTAGCGTGAGTGTTCTCTGGTTTCGAATGAGCCGAACCCCCCCCCTTTCTACGTTGCGCATGGGCCTCTTTTTATATGCTAAAGGGGTCTCCGACAGGTGGCAACGTAGACAAGGGCAAAAACGTAAAAGGACTCGTGGTTGGTACAGCTACTTGTACAGTGTATCCTACCTAACCCTGACGGCAGGGGACAAAGGCATTAAATGCCCGTCTAAGTCGACAAAACAGTGCAGAAAGGGACCACCAGGGACGCCACCGCTTGCCACGATGGCAATCTTGTCAGCACCGCTTGCCACCGCGCTCCGCTGGCCGCACAGCCTCTTGCCACGCGCGCCTGGAAAGGTCCCATGGCGACACGTTGGTGGATGTGCTGGAGCGCAGGAACGGAGTAGTAGTCTGCCGCGGCAAGCGCCTTGCCGCGGTTGTTGCCTCGTCGCGTCCGGAAGCTTGTCGCTCACCGGGCCTTCCCGGCAAGCTCCTCTTGCCGGGGCCTTGTCTTCTAGGTGCCTTGAGTGGCCTTCCCGGCAAGCTCCTCTTGCCGGGGCCTTGTCTCCTTGGCATAAATACTTTGTTCTTGAATGGCTCCAAAGGAACCACGGAGGACCTTGGCGGTCACCAGCAAGCCTTGCCGCTGGTGCTGCAACTGCCGTGCACGAAGTTCGGGATACTAGGGGACCCCTACTCTAGTACACCGACAGAGCCCCCGGGCTCGGGCCACACCTGCAGTGCCGAAAGGCTGTTGGGCCGTGCCCAAAACAAAGGCAGACGGGCACGCCTTGCCCTAGGGTCACGCCCAGAACTTGCTCCGGACCCACCACGTCCCCCACGAACAGCACGCGTCGAACGCGGCGTCGTCGGAGAGATCGTGGGGGTTTTCTTTATTTGGAAAAGCGGAACGTCCGCCCTCTCTTCCTCCTCCCAAGGCTGAAGAGAGCAGCGCTCCGCCCCCCAGCACAGCCCCCAGCGTAAGTATATGGTTTACCTTTTACTGTCAGGCGTGCATGGGTGCCCTTTCTTTGCTGATATCTGACTGTTGGTTTGTGTAGGAGCAGAGTAGCCCCACCAGGAGTGCCCTGAAGTCGCTCCTGACATGCCATCTGCTTCAACTACACCGCCAAGGGAGGATCCCCCGGCAAGGGAGCGTTCTCCGGCAAGGGAGGCTTCTCCGGTAAGGGGCAGTTCTCCGGCAAGGGATAGCGCCAGCGACCCTCCGGTGGTGGAGACCACGGCTGCAGATCCTGGCACAGGTAACCCCCTTACTTAAAAACTTCCCTTGTGTTCTTCTTCTTCTGATTTTCTCTTTGAATATCTGCTTGATTTTTCTTAATTTTCTGGTCGTCAGATCCATCCGCCGCAGAGCCGATGGAGACTAAGGTCGCCGGCGAGGAGGAAACGCGCGGCAACACTGACGACGCCGTCGTTGCCGAGGAAGAAGCCGGCGCTGATGACCCTGTCGGCGAAGAGGCCGCCAAGGCTGCCGCCGCAGAAGCCGGGCGAGGGTCTGCAGCGATACCGACGCCCCGAGGCCGCAGGAGCGCCAGGCGCTACACCGACCGCCGATCCCTCGGCCGCCGCCATAGCGCCAGGCTCCCTTGCTTCCCTGGGCGTCGAGCTCCAGGGCGCCGGTCGAAGGAGAGACCTTTGACGAAGAGCTGCTCGCCTCCGCTGGGCTGACGCTAGTCGACGCGTAAGCAGCAAAGCAAGCGAAGTTCGAGGAGGAGCAGCTGCTGAAGAAGCTGCTGTCGCTCTACCGCGCCCGACAAGCCAAGCTGGAATCCTGGGAAGCGCTTGTCGCGAAGGCGGGAGCAGATATCGAGAAGCGCGCGGAGGAGCTCCGGGGCATCAATCAGGAAGCTCTCCGGTCCTTGGTAGAGGAGCGGGAGCAAATCGTTGAGGCGCGCAAAGCCTTCATCCTCGAAAAGGCTGAGGTTGAAGAGCAACAACGGCTTGCCGCCGAGAGGCTGTCTGCGCAAGAAGGCGAGCTGGTGCAGCGGAAGATCAATCTTGACAGCCATGAGGAGGAGCTTGCCGCGCGCGAGCAAACATTTGGCGGAGCCCTCAAGGAAGCAAAGGATGCCGCCGCAGCTGCCGAGGCCGCCAAGAAGGAGTTGGAAACGAAGGTGACGCAGCTGGAGGCCAGTCTGAAGAAGGGCGGTGAGGAGCTTGCTGCACTCAAACATGAGTGAGAGAAGGACGCCTACACTCTTGGCGAGCTGCAGGGCCGTCTCGCTGAGAGGAACAAGGAGCTCAGCGCCGCCAAGGACTCCAAAGCAGATCTCGAGCTGAAGCTGACCACCTTGATGCAGACGCTGGAAGGCGCCAGGGAGCGGGAGGTGGCCTTGTTGGAGAAGATCAAAAACGACGAGGCGCTGCTGGCGAGTGCTGTTGCCGCCCAGAACACCTTCAGAGAGAATGTGGAGCACTGGACCGAGGGTCTCGTGAATGTTGCCGCCCGCCATCGGCTGTGGAGCCGGGCGGAGCTGGGGATGGTGGACCTCGGCTACTCCTCCGACGAGCACCTCCAACCCAGCGCCAAGCTCAGCTTGTTCTTCAAGGGCGTGGTGACGGCTCTCCAGCGACTCCGGGAAGAGATTCCAAAGCAGCTGGCCGAGGAGTCGCGCCAGATCTACGCGGGAGCTCTCCAGAAGGTGCTGATGAAGGTGGCCTTCCGCAATCCGGGCCTCAACCTCACCGGCGTCCTCAAGTCCTTGCCGCCGGATGCTGATGTGGAAGCGCTCAAGGCCCTTGTCGCACCCATTGTGGACAGGGTGAGCGGGATCAAGAAAGTTGATGGCGACCGCGTAGATTAGGCCGTCCATTTTATCTTTTCCTTGTCGCTGCTGGTCATGTTATGAAAACAATCTATTAGAGCTGCGACAAGCTATCTTGTAATATAACTCTATTTTGGGTAGTAATTGCTATGTTATTTCCTTTACTCGATTCCTTCCTTTGTATGTTTTTGCCCTACGCTTTTAGGGAACTTGCCGGCGCAGGCACCTTTGCCACAATGTTGAGCCGAGTGAACGTCAAGACCCTGCCGGGCGGTGCCGCTTCCGACAAGCAACCTTGTCGCAACTAGTTGCAGCTCACTTAAGTTGTTGAGCGGACTCGAAACAAAGTAAGGGCGCAGCTAGCCACGAGTTGGTTCCTCCGCGCACAGGTTTTCCATACAAAGTACGGTCGTTCGAGGAAGATAACTTAAAAGTTTAAAAACTGGTTGCTCAAATTTTGACAACTTAGCTTTTCTATCGTTTGCTTCCCGGTAAGGAGAAACTTCTTCGAGCGACGCTTGGTGGCCCACACCATTATCTTCTCCTTCCCCCCCGGCTAACTTGTGGGTGAGGGAACCTTCCTTTCTTTGAGAAAGAGAAAGAAGAGAAAATAAAGTTATGGAGCCTCGCGGCTCGTTATTGCTTACCGGGTGTAGGTGCTGCACAAAGTGTCAGATAACACATGCAATAAAATGATGAAAGCATGAAATTGACAAGATGTGCGGAGCACGTGAGCTTTACTTATGCACGGGATCTGCGCCCGGCTTTGTACAAAGGATTACATGCAACATCGGCAAGACTTGTACAAAAGGTGGTTGCCGGAACAGGTTCCGGCAACCGCGCCCTACAGGTAATACTTACGAAGATGCTCGATGTTCCGGGAGTTGCTCACCGAATGCCATCTTCGGTCTCAAGGCGGACAGCGCCGGGCCTAGTGACTTGTTTCACCCGATAAGGGCCTTCCCACTTCGGCGTCAACTTGTTGGAATTCTTGGCGGACTGAACGCGCCGAAGAACAAGGTCGCCTTCCTCGAGACTTCTGGCATTAACTTTATGCGGTTATGGTAGCGGCGCAAAGCTTGCTGATATCGAGCAGCTCGTCTGATGGCAAGACGGTCCTCCTCAAGGAGCAGCGGCGTCATCTTGTCGCAGCTGCTCTTGCTCAAGCTTCATCATAGCGAGCACTCGAGGTGACCCGAATACGAAGTTCCGTGGGGAGAACTACCTCTGCTCCATAGACTAGAGCGAAGGTGTCGGCCGTTGGCTCGATTTGGCGTCGTCCTGATCGACCAAAGAACCACCGGTAGCTCCTCAATCCAGTTTCTTCCGCACTTGTGCAGCCTGTCGAAAGTCCTGGTCTTGAGCCCGTGCAGCACTTCAGCATTTGCCCTCTTCGCTTGACCGTTACTTCTCGGATGAGCAACAGAAGCGAAGCAGATCTTGGCGCCAAGATCTTGGACGTACTGCATGAAGGTGCGACTCGTGAATTGCGTGCCGTTGTCGGTGATGATCCTGCTAGGAATCCCGAAATGGCAAACAATCGACCAAGAACTTGATCGCCGACTATGCTGTCACCTTCCTCATCGCTTCCACTTCCGCCACTTTGTGAACTTGTCGATTGCAACGCATAAGTACTCAAAGCACCCGACTACGGGGAAGGGGCCGAGGATGTTGAGCCCCAGACCGAAAATGGCCAGGATAAAGGGATGCGTCTGGAGAGCTTGAGCTGGCTGGTGTATCTGCTTGGAATGGAACCGCACGCTTCACACTTGGTTACTTGTGCGCTTGCATCCTAGAGGGCTGTCGGCCAAAAGAAACCTTGCCGGAAAGCTTTGCCGCAAGTGCTCTTCTGCGCCAATGTGGTGACCACATATGCCTCCACGTATCTCGCCAACAGCTTCTGTCCATCTTCGGTGAATACACTTCAATTTCACACCGTTGAGTCTTCTTACATACGGTGTCTTTGTCGACAAACTGGTACATACTTGACTGCCGGGCTACTCTTTCCGCTTCTTCTTGCTCTTTGGGAAGTTCTCACATGCAAGGAAATGAACAATCTGCTGTGCCCATCTTTGGAGCTTGTGGCTCGACAACAAGGACTAAAGGCACATCTGGCTGCTTGAACATCCGCTTCTCTGACAGAACACGCGGCTCAGCCGAACTTGATGTTCCCCGGCAAGCTTACCGAGCAAAACTTGTCGGGAGCGTCGCTTCAACGTAAACAAACCCTAGGACTTGTCGGAGCAGATCGCTCCTCAAGACTCTTGGTGTTGATCTTGGGGACCTTCTTGGCGGCGGCTTCGGGAAGCTCTGCCGGAAAATAGTCACCAGAAATCAACTTCCTCTTCTTGTTCTGTCCAGTTGATGGCGTTATAGTCGGTTGAGTCAGCTTGAGCACAAAAATCCCTGGTTCCACAGGTAACTTGAGTACGGCGCACTTTGACAGGCCATCAGCAATATCGTTCTGAGCTCTTGGAACATGTTCCATCTGCAGGCCGTCAAAGTGCTCTTCTAGCTTTCTCACTTCATCAACATAGGCTTCCATCAATGGACTCTGATAATCTTTGTTCACTTGGCAGACAACAAGCTGTGAGTCACCCCTGACAATGAGCTTCTTGATCCCAAGGTCTCATCACGATCTCGAGACCGGCAAGCAAACCTTCATACTGCAGTTGTTGTTTGTTGCTTGCTCCTTGGGAAAATGCATTTGGACTATATACTTGAGGTGCTCTCCGGTGGGTGCTACAAGCAGCACGCCAGCACCGGCGCCTTGCAGCGAGAAGGCACCATCAAAGTACATTAGCCACTCTTTGCTTGCTTCCTTGACGGGGATGCTCATTTCTGGAATTTCTTCGTCTTGTGTTGCCGTCCATTCCGCTATGAACTCTGCCAGTGCTCTGCTTTGGATAGTTGAAGTGCTCTCAAACTTGAGACCAAATCTTGACAGATCCAGTGCCCACTCGACAATCCTGCCCGTTGCTTCTGGATTTTGCAGTATCCTCTTCAGCGGAAAACGAGTGACAACTGTGATCTCGTGTGCTTGGAAGTGATGGCGCAGCTTTCTCGAGGCCATGAGAAGGCCGAAAAGCAATTTCTGCACACCGAGTACCTTGACCTAGCTCCTGCAGAAGGGGCCCGACAAAAGTAAAGCGCTGCACCATCCTTTTCTGCGTCTTCTCATACGCCTGCGCAGACCCATCTTTGTCGGGACCAGAGCTTGCCGGTGAAGCCCCCTGCTTGTCGTTGGATGCCTCTACCGTGGTTGCCAGCTCATCATCCGCCTCCCTCTCCGCTACTAACGCAGCACTAACCACTTGATTGGTTGCCGCTATATATAGCAGCAACTTCTCTTGTGGCTTAGGTGCGACAAGTGTTGGAGTGGAGGACAGGTATCTCTTTAAGTCCTGCGGCGCAGCCTCCGCTTCGGGAGTCCATTTCATTGGACCTGCCTTTTTCAACATTTTGAAAAATGGCGAGCGGTATGCCAGCAGACCTAGAGATAAACTCGCTGAGAGCAGCTACGCAACCGCAAGTCTTCGTACATCCTTGACGTGCTTTGGTGCTTCAATCTGCTCAATGGCCTTGATCTTGTCGGGATTGGCTTCAATTCCCCCGAGACACGAAGAACCGAGAAGCTTGCGGAAGGGACTCCAAACACACACTTCTCGGGGTTGAGCTTGAGGTTGATCTTGCGCAGATTTGCAAAGGTTTCGTCTAAATCTCGAACGTAGTTGCCACATCCTTGCTTTTGACCACTATGTCATCCATGTAGGCTTCTACATTTACGTGCATTTGCGGCTCAAAAGCGTCATGGACTACTCTTGCAAATGTTGAACCAGCATTCTTTAAACCGAAAGGCATCCATATGAAGCGATATGTGCCACATGGGGTGATGAATGCGGTTTTCTCCTCATCCTCTTACGCCATGAAGATCTGATGATATCTGAGTATGCATCAAGAAATGAAAGCAAATCACATCCGGCCGTGGAGTCAACAATCGATCGATGCGCGGCAAGGGAAATGGGTCTTTGGGACAAGCTTTATTAACATCGGTAAAGTCGATACAAAGCCTCCATTTTCCGTTTGCCTTTACGCATCGACTACGAGTTGGCCAACCACGTGGGATGGAGCACTCCTCCGACAAGGCTGCTGCTTCCAATTTCTTGATCTCTTCTGCGATGAACTCTTGGCGCTCCACCACCTGCTTCACGACTTTACGCTTGGCCGAATTGGCGCATGAGGACAGACAGCTAGGTGGTGCTCAATTACTCACAGGAACACCGGGATGTCAGACGGCTGCCATGCAAACACGTCGACGTTCGCCCGCAGGAAAGCAATGAGCGCGTCTTCCTATTTAGGGTCGAGAGTGGCACTGATGGTGAAGGTACCACCAGTGCCGTCCTCCTTGGCGGACACCTTCTTGGTCTCTGGCGGAGCTGCCATCGTCTTCTTGTACTTGCCGGTGGAGCTCGATGGTGCGTCCTCGACGGTAGCGCAGCACTCCGAAGAGGTGCGCTTGCCGGAGTGGGCATCAGAGCTCTTGCCGGACTTTGTCTTCTTCTTCCTCCCGGGAGCTTCAGCGGCAAGTGACTTGTGATCTGCTGCAGCTGCTGCTTCCCTGTAGATTTTGTCGGCGCAGATAAGAGCATCCTTCTTGTCGCCAGGGACAGAGATGACACTTATCGGGCCTGGCATCTTTAGCAAGTTGTATGCATAGTGAGAGGCTGCCATGAACTTGGCGAGTGCTGGACGGCCAAGTATCCCATTGTAAGGCAATGGAAAATCAGCAACGTCAAAAGTGACCCTCTCGGTCCACGAAGTTTAACTCGCTGCCAAATGTCACCGGCAACGTGATCTTTCCCTTCGGCTTGCTCCTTCCCGGATTGATTCCTTGGAATGTGCCGGTCTCTTCAAGCTCGCCATCAGGGATCTGAAGCTTCTAGAGTACCGCGGAGGAGATTAGGTTCAAGCCGGCCCCGCCGTCGACTAGCATCTTAGTTACCTTGAGGTTGCGGATAGTTGGTGAAACCAACATCGGCAAGCACCCAACCGCAGTGATGCGATCAGGGTGGTCCTCAATATCAAAGATGATAGGCATGCTGGACCATTTCAGAGGCTTGCGTGACTCGATGGATGGTTCTACCGCATTGACTTCCCGCATCCACTGCTTGAGTTGGCGGTGTGAAGTATGCAGAGAAGCACCGCCGTCAACGCACAAGACCTCTGTAGCTTTCTGGAACTCCTGCTCATCGGTCTCATCATCATCCATGTCTTCATCGTCGTCGTCATCTTGATGCTTGTCGCGGCCGCGGGGAGGTCTGTCTCCTTGCCGCTGCTTGGCCTTGCCGCGGCGTCCTCCTCGGCCTGGACGTTTCTTGTTGGCTCCTCCAGCACCTTCCTAAGCCTTCTCCTTGTCGCGCCGCTCGTACTCAGCCTTCTGCTGCTCGACAAGCTGCTGGACCTTCTTGCAGCTCTAGAGGTCATGACCCTTGGTGCGGTGGATCTTGCAATACTGCTTATTGGAGTCGTCCTGCTTGTCGGCGACCGCCACAGCCTGGCAATTGGTCCCCGCGGCAACCTCCTTGCCGGAGTTACCAACTTTGGCTTTCTTGGCGCCACCTCCGTTGCCGGACTGCTCGACAACTAGCACTTCTTTGCCTTTCTTTTTCCTGTTATTCCGCCGCCGGCTTTTCTTTGCCGGGGCGGCCTCCTCACTGTCAGATCCTGCTGCTTCTGCATTCTCTCCGGGGAGTCTCCTCCCTTCCTCAGCACGTGCACACTTGTCGGCCAGGGCATATAGCTCACTGACATCTCTGATCTTGCACATCGCCATCTCCTCCCGCATCCTGCGGTTTCGCATGTTCTGATGGAACGCGCTGATCACCGCGGCAGGGTGGACATCTGCAATGTTGTGCTGTACACGGCTGAATCTCTGAATGTACTTGCGCAGGGGTTCTCCTTCCTTCTGGGCTAGCAGATGAAGATCGCTCTCTTGGCCATGGGGCTTGTGGCCGCCTGTGAAGGCGCCGACAAACTGATGGCACAGATCTTCCCAAGAGGATATGGAGTTGTCCGGCAAGTGCATGAGCCAAGATCTGACATTGGGCTTGAGTACCGGGAAGTAGTTGGCGTAATCTTGTCGTCTCGCCCCGGCAGCTTTGCAATCGCAATGGTGTAGAATCTTTGAGGAACTCCGACGGATGCGTCTTGCCATCGTACTTCTCTGGTACGTCTGGCTTGAAATTCTTCTTGCTGGGCCACTGGACTTGCCGCAGCTCACGAGTGAACGCCAAGTCGCCTGGTTCCCCTGGCGCATGCATGTCGACAGAAGGCCCAGCGCGCTGGTCGGATTGACGCCGCGCTTCTCTTCGGCGCTCGATGCGAGTTCGAGCGTCTTCTTGCTGTCGTTCGTGAAGAACTTGGCACTGATCGCGACGAGCTCATGGGTCCGATGACGCGGTGGAGTCGCTATCGGGGTGGATCCGACGAGTTGGCGATCTTGGCCATCGGGGTGGAGAGTGCATGGTGGTTGCACCCCCACAGGTTTCGTCACCACCGGCTCGTGCCTTGCCGTCTTGCCGCGGCAACGATGTAGTCGGTTGTCGCGGAGTGTCGCCGTTGGCAAAGCCGATGAGACTCTGGATGGTGGCCCTCCATTCATCGACCTTGTCGGCTGTTGGAGGGTAATCTAGAGCGATTGAGCTCTCGCCAAAGCTTCTGCTGGAGTGGTTGGTGGCGATGGCGAACGGTGCGAGGAGCGGATATGCTCGGACTTCTAACTATGTTAGAAGGAGCGATATCTCGTCCAGCGACCGTTTCGCCTGCGTGCCAGCGTGTTGGCGTGCGCGCTGGTCTTGAGGGCCCCGGGATCCACCAGCTCGATCTTGATCCAACGAGCGTATGGTATTGTGAATACCATGACGCTGTCGGTCCCGCGCCTCCTGAGATGGACGCGGTGCATGTACGGATGCCGAGGTCTGCGCAGCCTTGTCCTTGGACTTGGCAGCGTCGTGGGCTCCCTCGTCGACGCCTGTTCTTCCGCCGGCGTCTACCCCACCACTCGTCTGCTCCGGTGGTGGTGGGGTCGACGTGGACGGCTCTGCTGCCGCCGAAGCCTTCTTCTTCGGTGGCATGTCGATGAAGATGATGAAGATGTTGCTCGTGTGAACGCCGGATCAGGTTCACACAGTCTCGACGCCCCCTACCTGGCGCACCAAAGATGTCGGGGAAGCTGATCGGACCCATGAACACCTATGGGACCGGCGGACCGAGCCCCTTTCGGTTCGGTGGGGGGCGGAGGTCGCACGAAGAGCAGATCGAGGCGAAGCACACGAGCAGTTTACCCAGCTTCGGAGCTCTCCGGAGAGATAATACTCCTACTGCTGCTTTTCTGATTGTATTGTGTTCTTGCTAGGGAGCGATGAGAGCTACAAGACCTAACGTGAGTTTCTCTGGTTTCGAATGAGCCGAACCAAACCCCCCTTCTACGTTGCGCATGGGCCTCCTTTTATATGCTAAAGGGGTCTCCGACAGGTGGCAACGTAGACAAGGGCAAAAACATAAAAGGACTCGTGGTTGGTACAACTACTTGTACAGTGTATCCTACCTAACCCTGACGGCAGGGGGCAAAGGCATTAAATGCCCGTCTAAGTCGACAAAACAGTGCAGAAAGGGACCGTCAAGGACGCCACCGCTGCCACGATGGCAATCTTGTCAGCACCGCTTGCCACCGCGCTCCGCTGGCCGCACAGCCTCTTGCCACGCGCGCCTGGAAAGGTCCCATGGCGACACGTTGGTGGATGTGCTGGAGCGCAGGAACGGAGTAGTAGTCTGCCGCGACAAGTGCCTTGCCGCGGTTGTTGCCTCGTCGCGTCCGGAAGCTTGTCGCTCACCGGGCCTTCCCGGCAAGCTCCTCTTGCCGGGGCCTTGTCTTCTAGGTGCCTTGAGTCGCCTTCCCGGCAAGCTCCTCTTGCCGGGGCCTTGTCTCCTTGGCATAAATACTTTGTTCTTGAATGGCTCCAAAGGAACCACGGAGGACCTTGGCGGTCACCTGGCAAGCCTTGCCGCGGGGTGCTGCAACTGCCCGTGCACGAGTTCGGGATACTAGGGGACCCCTACTCTAGTACACCGACATAGACATCAAGCTCTTTTCTGGCGCCGTTGCCGGGGAGGCTAGGTAAGCGAAGGTATATCTTTAGATCCTGAAATCGAATCTTTTTGTTTCTTGTTTTAGCACTAGTCTAGTTTATAAAATAAAACTACCAAAAAAATGGAATTGAGTTTATCTCATACGCTTCATCTTTTTAATATCTTTCGTGAGTATGATGGAAAGGAAAATTGTGCCAAAGTGTTAGAAGAAGAAATCTATAGAATGTTTGGCACTAAATCTTTGTATGATGAGCATGATTGCAATGTTGTTAGTATGAATTCCTTGAATATCCATGATGCTAATGATATGCAAAGCCACTAGCTTGGGGAAGCTATGTTTGATGAAGATGATATTTTTTGTCCCCCAAGCTTTGATGAGCAAATTTACTATGATGAAAGCATGCCTCCTATCTATGATGATTATTGTGATGACACGTATGCTTTAAAGAATAATGATAACCATGAAACTTTTCATCTTGATCTTAATTCTCAATCATATGATAGTTATTTTGTTGAGTTTGCTCCCACTACTATTGATGAGAAGAATTTTGCTTATGTGGAGAGTAGTAAATTTTCTATTCAAGTAGATCATGAAAAGAATGCTTTAGGTGCTGGTTATATTGTTGAATTCATTCATGATGCTACTGAAAATTATTATGAGGGAGGAACATATGCTTGTAGGAATTGCAATAATATCAAGTTTCCTCTCTATGTGCTTAAAGTTTTGAAGTTATGTTTTGCCTTCCTATGCTAGTTGATTATTGTTCCCATAAGTTGTTTGCTCACAAAATCCCTATGCATAGGAAGTGGGTTAGACTTAAATGTTCTAGTCATATTCTTCATGATGCTCTCTTTATGTTTCAATTCTTATCTTTTATGTGAGCATCATTGAAATCATCTTGCCTAGCTAGGGGCTTTAAACGTTAGCGCTTGTTGGGAGGTAACCCAATTTTATTTTAGTTTCTTGCTTTTTGGTTCTGTTTAGGAATAAATAATTCATCTAGCCTATGGTTAGATGTGTTTTCATTTTTTTAATTAGTGTTTGTTCCAAGTAGAACCTTTGGGAAGACTTGGGTGAAGTCTTTATGATCATGCTGTAAAAAACAGAAACTTTAGCGCTCACGAGATTAGCTAGAACGTTTTACTGGAGAGTGCTATTTAGTTGATTCTTTTTGAAGATGATTACTAGACAAATTCCTCAGGTCCACCAATTTATTTTGGAATTTTTGGAGTTCCATAAATTTGCGTTAGTTACAGATTACTACAGACTGTTCTGTTTTTGACAGATTCTGTTTTCATTGTGTTGTTTGCTTATTTTGATGAATCTATGGATAGTAAAATAGTTTATAAACCATAGAGAAGTTGGCATACAGTAGGTTTAACACCAATATAAATAAATAATGAGATCATTACAGTACCTTGAAGTGGTCTTTTGTTTTCTTTCGCTAACGGAGCTCACGAGTTTTCTGTTAAGTTTTGTGTTGTGAAGTTTTCAAGTTTTGGGTAAAGATTCTATTGACTATGGAATAAGGAGTGGCAGAGCCTAAGCTTGGGGATGCCCAAGGCACCCCAAGGTAATATTCATGGATAACCAAGAGCCTAAGCTTGGGGATGCCCCGGAAGGCATCCCCTCTTTCGTCTTCGTTCATCGGTAACTTTACTTGGAGCTATATTTTTATTCACCACATGATATGTGTTTTGCTTGGAGCGTCATGTCATTTTATTTTCTTTATATTTGCTTGATGTTAGTTAGAATAATGTTTTGCATCTTTAGTTTCAATAAAAAAGTCAAGGATAGCCTTTGCCATGCTTATTTTGCAAGTATGCATGTTGCTGTTTGAAAACATAAAGTTTACCGCTGTTGCAAAAATTCCTTAGAAAAGTCAGAGAGTGGTATAATGTTGAATATTTTTGCATATTTATATCTGATAAATTTATTACAGTGGGAATTTTAGTTCATAATTTTTGGAGTCAGGGAAGTATTGATACTCTTGCATTCTTTACAGACTGTACTGTTCTGGCAGATTGCTGTTATGTTTGCATTGTTTGCATATGTTTGCTTGTTTAATGATTCTATTTGAGGATAGGAGTATTAAATATGCAGAGGCATTTAGTATGAAATGTTGAATAATAATGTTAGTGATTTGTTACAGTAGGAAATGATAAGGTTTTGCATTGGTTTATACTAACCTATCTCCAGAGTTCTTGTTGAGTTTGTTGTGAATGAAGCTTTTGATAAAAAGAGAAACCATGATATGAGAGGAATTAAGGAGACACAAAAGCTCAAGCTTGGGGATGCCCAAGGCACCCCAAGATATTATTTCAAGAAGTCTCAAGCATCTAAGCTTGGGGATGCCCCGTTGGCATCCCACCTTTCTTCTTCAACAACTATCGGTTAGTATCGGTTGAACCTAAGTTTTTGCTTCTTCACTTGAGTTGTGCTATCCTTGCAATGTAGTTTTATTTAGCTTTGCTTGCTGTTTGGATACAATATCAAGATCTGAAATTATTAAATGAGAGAGTCTTCACATATTTGTATAATTATTTAGCTACTCATTGATCTTCACTCATATCTTTCGGAGTAGTTTTTGTTATTGCTCTAGTACTTCACTTATATCTTTTAGACCACGGTGGTGGATTTATTTTGTAGAAATTAATGAACTCTCATGCTTCACTTATATTATTTGGAGAGTCTTAAATAGCATGGTAATTTGCTTAAATAATCATAATATGCTAAGCATAAAAGATTTGTAAGAATTCTTATGAGTGTGTTGGATACTAAGAAAAGTTTGATGCTTGATAATTGTTTTGAGATATGGAGGTAGTGATATTAAATTCATGCTAGTTGGGTGATTATGAATTTAAAGAATGCTTGTGTTGAAGTTAGCAAGTCCCGTAGCATGCACGTATGGTTAAAGTTGTGTAACAAATTTGAAACATGAAGTGTACCTGGCTTGTGCATCCTTATGAGTGGCGGTCGGGGAATGACGATGGTCTTTTCCTACCAATCTATCCCCCTAGTAGCATGCGCTTAGTACTTGGTTTTGATGACTTCTAAATTTTTGCAATAAGTATATGAGTTTTTTGACTAATGTTGAGTCCATGGATTATACGCACTTTTACCTTTCCGCCTTTGCTAGCCTCTTGATTGCAGTGCATTGCCCTTTCTCACCTTGAGAGTTGGTGAAAACTTCGCGGTGCATCCAATCCCCGTGATACGATACGCTCTATCACACATAAACCTCCTTATATCTTCCTCAAAACAGCAACCATACCTACCTATCATGGCATTTCCATAGCCATTCTGAGATATATTGCCATGCAACTTCCATCATCATTATTATGACATACATTACTTTTGTCATATTGCCATTGCATGATCATGTAGTTGACATCGTATTTGTGGCAAAGCCACCATGCATTATTTTTCATACATGTCACTCTTGATTCATTGCAACATCCCGGTACACCGCCGGAGGCATTCATATAGAGTCATATCTTGTTCTAGTTTCGAGTTGTAATCCTTATGTTGTAATCAATAGAAGTGTGATGATCATCATTATTAGAGCATTGCCCAAAAAAAGAGAAAGGCCAAAAAAAAGAAAGGCCCAAAAAAAAGAGAAAGGCCAAAAAGAAAAAAAAAGAAAGGCCCCAAAAAAAAGGGCAATGCTACTATCTCTTTCCCACACTTGTGCTTCAAAGTAGCACCTTGTTCTTCATGTAGTGAGTCTCATATATTGTGCTTCAAAGTAGCACCTTGTTCTTCATGTAGTGAGTCTCATATATTGTGCTTCAAAGTAGCATCATGTTTTTCATATAGTGAGTCTCATAAGTTGTCTTTTTATACTAGTGGGAATTTTTCATTATAGAACTTGGCTTGTATATTCCTACGATGGGCTTCCTCAAATGCCCTAGGTCTTCATGACCAAGCAAGTTGGATGCACACCCACTAGTTTTCTTTTGTTGAGCATTCATAGCTCTAGTGCATCCGTTGCATGGCAATCCCTACTCCTCATGTTGACATCAATTGATGGGCATCTCCATAGCCCGTTGATTAGCCTCGTCAATGTGAGACTTTCTCCTTTTTGTCTTCTCCACACAATCCCCATCATCATATTCTATTCCACCCATAGTGCTATATCCATGGCTCACGCTCATGTATTGCGTGAAGGTTGAAAAAGTTTGAGATTATTTAAGTATGAAACAATTGCTTGGCCTGTCATCGGGGGTATAGGAGTTGGGAACATCTTTGTGTGACGAAAATGAAGCATAGCCTAACTATATGATTTTGTAGGGATGAACTTTCTTCTGCCATGTTATTTTGAGAAGACATGATTGCTTTGATTAGTATGCTTGAAGTATTATTATTTTTATGTAAATATGAACTTTTGTCTTGAATCTTTCGGATCTGAATATTCATATCACAAGTAAGAAGAATTACATTAAAATTATGCCAAAGTATCACTCCGCATCAAAAATTCTTTTTATCATTTACCTACTCGAGGACGAGCAGGAATTAAGCTTGGGGATGCTTGATACGTCTCCAACGTATCTATAATTTTTGATTGCTCCATGCTACTTTATCTACTGTTTTAGGCAATATTGGGCTTTATTATCCACTTTTATATTATTTTTGGGACTAACCTATTAACCGGAGGCCCAGCCCAGTTGTTGTTTTATGCCTATTTCGGTGTTTGAGGAAAAGGAATATCGAGACGGAGTCAAGCAGACGAAATCAACTAGAGAAGTTATTTTTGGAAGGAAACCCACACGATGGACTTGGACTCCACGTCGGAAGATACGGGAGGTGCTCACGAGGGTGAGGCGCGCCCTCCACAGGCGCGCCCCACCTCGTGGGGCCCCGTAGCTCCACCGACGTACTCCTTTCACCCATATATACCGTCGTGCCCTAAAACTTCCGAACAGAACCTAGATCGAGTTCCACCGCCGCAAGCCTCTAGAACCACCAAAACCAATGGGACCCCTTTCCGATACCACTGCCGGAGGGGGATCCATCTCCGTGGCCATCTTCATCATCTCGGCGCTCTCCATGACGAGGAGGGAGTAGTTCACCCTCGGGGCTGAGGGTATGTACCAGTAGCTATGTGTTTGATCTCTCTCTCTCGTGTTCTCTCTCGTGTTCCAATCTATGGCACGATCTTGATGTATTCCGAGCTTTGCTATTGTAGTTGGATCTTATGATGTTTCTCCCCCTCTACTCTCTTGTGATGAATTGAGTTTCCCCTTTGAGGTTATCTTATCGGATTGAGTCTTTTATGAGAACACTTGATGTATGTCTTGGTGATCAACTTGCGGGTTTCGTGACATTGGGAACCTATGCATAGGGGTTGGCACACGTTTTCTTGATTCTCCGGTAGAAACTTTGGGGCACTCTTAGAAGTACTTTTATGTTGGTTGGATGAATCTGAGATTGTGTGATGCAAATTGTATAATCATGCCCACGGATACTTGGGGTGACAATGGAGTATCTAGGTGACATTAGGGTTTGGGTTGATTTGTGTCTTAAGGTGTTATTCTAGTACGAACTCTTTTATAGATTGATCCGAAAGAATAGCTTTGTGGTGGTTTCATACCCGACCATAATCTCTACGTTTGTTCTCCGCTATTAGTGTCTTCGGAGTGACTCTTTGTTACATGTTGAGGGATTGTTATATGATCTATCTATGTTATTATTGTTGAGAGAACTTGCACTAGCGAAAGTATGAACCCTAGGCCTTGTTTCTTATCATTGCAATACCGTTTACGCTCACTTTTACCGCTTGTTACCTTGCTGTTTTTATTATTTCAGATTACAAAAACCTATATCTACTATCCATATTGCACTTGTATCACCATCTCTTCGCCGAACTAGTGCACCTATACAATTTACCATTGTATTGGGTGTGTTGGGGACACAAGAGACATTTTGTTATTTGGTTGCAGGGTTGTTTGAGAGAGACCATCTTCCTCCTACGCCTCTTGCGGATTGATAAACCTTAGGTCATCCACTTGTGGGAAATTTGCTACTCTCCTACAGACCTGTGCACTTGCAGGACCAACAACGTCTACAAGAAGGTTGTTGTAACGCCCCGGATTCGATGCGCCAGGTGTCCGTCAGTTATTCGCCGTCGTTGCCATGTCATTTGCTTGCGTGTTGCACTTTGTCATGTCATCATTTGCATTTCATATCATGTCATCATGTGCATTTCATTTGGCATACGTGTTCGTCTCATGCATCCGACCATTTTCCCCGTTGTCCGTTTTGCAATCCGGCACTCCTATGTCTCCCGGCGCCCCCTTTTACCTCTTTTCGTGTGCGGGTGTTAAACGGTCTCGGAATGGACCGAGGTTTGTCAAGCGGCCTTGGTATAGCACCGGTAGACCGCCTGTCAAGTTTCGGATCAATTGGAGGTCGTTTGGTACTCCAACGGTTAACCGGGTAACCGCAAAGCCTCTTTGAGTTGCAGCCCAACACCCCTTTCTAAGTTGCCCAAAACCCACCAAACTCCTCTCCATGCTCTCGGTCGTTTGATCACGATCGCGTGGCCGAAAACCGCACCTCATTTGGACTCTCCTAGCTCCTCTACCTATAAATATGTGATCCCTCCGAATTTTCGCGCGGTCAACCCTAGCCCTTCTTCCTCCAGCGCGGACACGTCCGCCCGGCGCTGGACGCGTCCAGCCGCCACCTCACTCCGACCAATGGCAATGCGCCACGTCATCCCCGCCGCTCTCCTCCAACCGAGTGCGCCACCTCAGCCAGCGCCTCCTCTCTCTCCTCGCGCCCGCCCGGCCCGAGCCAGCGTCGGGCCCCATGCGAATCCATCCGCCGCCGCCCGGCTCCTTGGCCAGTCGCCCGCCGCCGCCTCCATGGGCGCCCGGCGCCGCCGCCCGAGCTCCCGCCCGGTCGCCCGCCCGCCCATTCGCCCGTGCGGCGCCGCTTCGCCATCGCCCGGCTCCGGCGTCGCGCCGCCCAGCGCCCGGTCGCCGCCCGCCCTGTGATGCGCCCGCCGCCGCGCCGAGCTTCGTCGGCCCGAGCTCCGCCTCCTCCGGCGACCTCCTCGCCGCCCGCGCCTCCTCCGTGACTCCGGCGCGCCGCCGCGGACCCCTCTCCGTCCGGATCTGGGGAGTGGGATGAGATCCACCACTCCCCGATCCAAACGCCACGCCAGCGTCCGGATCTGCCCATCCCGCACGAATCGGTCCCGTTGACTTTTCGAGAGGGTATAAATTCCTCTAAGTCTTTAATCTGCAGTAATTTTGTTCCGTTTTCATTGCATCATATCTCTGTCATCGTGGCTCCGTTTTGCGCGTGTAATATGTCAAAATGTTCGCCTCGATGAGTAGGTCATTTCATCTCATTGCATCATTTTCATTTGAGTTCATTTTGATGCCCGAAATGCTGTTAGAAGAGTGCTATGTGATGTTAGTTTCTGATTCTTATCAGAACTTGCACTTTTGTCATTTTTGCCATGATTGATGTGTGCATCCTATGGACTTGAGTCCTACATGTGTTTTGCAATATGCCATGTCTTCTTTCCAGTGGTGCTTGCTATGTATTTTTGTGATCTATGTGGTGACTAGCACAAGCATGCAAAGTAGGTGTCCTGATGTTGCTGATTTCAGCCCTGTTTTGCTGATATTTTTATGCCATGTTAACTTGATGATACCTAGAGTTCCATGCATATTTTGAGATACTTCAGTAAGGATGTTTTGTAAAACATGTCTTGCTCTATCCATCCATTCCCTTGTTTGCAATTATGGAGTACCATAGCTTGAGTCAATCGAGCTCTACTTTTGCTATAAAATGTTCCTGGCAGATTGTTTACATGTTATTCAATTTTGCCAAGGCTGTTGTGGTTGATCCTTGCATGCTATATTGTTGTTCTTGCCATGTATAGCTTCTATGCCATGTCTTCTTGCTGTTGGTTGCCTTGACATGCCATGTATTTCTCTGTGGTGAGTGGTTCAAGCTCACCAACATGCCTACTTATTGTTGTTCCTGCCATGTATGAATCTGTAATATAACTTGCCATGTTTACATGGGTGCCATCATATTTTCTGATCCTTTTTGGCTTATGGTCACTAAAGGACTTTTGTTCTATGCTTTGAGTAGATTCATGCCATGCTTTTGTTTGCCATGATAAGTTCCTGTAACATGTTGTTTCATAGCTCTAAACATGGCAACCTGATGTTATTTCTGTCAATGACTGAAACTGTTATTAGTTGCAATCTTGCCATGTGTTTTTGAGCATGCTATAGTCATTTCTGGAGATAGCTCAGTGCTCATGTTTTGTAATGCATTACCTGTACATCATGCCCATGCCTTTTGTTTTTTTGTTGAGGCCCTGTAGCATGTTGTTTTGATGCTTGCAATATGCCTAGTTGCTGTTTTGGACAGCTTGTCCCTTAAACTTGTATAGGGTGTATGTGTTGAACCGTTGCTCCGTTTTGATTGTGTTCTATATGAAACTTGCTTGATTTTGCATGTAGTTTCATATTATCATGTTGGATCCTTGTTTTGAGGTGTTTGCTTGATGTTTGTATGCATTTTGCATCAATGCCATGCTTATCTTGTTTTGCTCATATCTTCTAGACCGTAGCTCCGAATCTAATGAACTTTACATGTAACTTGACTAGAATTTCGTGTAGATCATCGTGGTGCATATTAACTTGCTGTTTAACAACTTGATCATAAGGTTTATTCAGGTCTGGACCAATTTCGAAATTTGCATATGAGGACTTACCGGAATTGTTATATGTTGTTTCCGGCCTCATTTAAACTTGATTTGGTGTGTTGTTCTTGTTTGCATCATCTCTTACCATGAGTGGCTTCATGTAGCTTTGTCATGCATCATGCTTGTTGTGCATCATGTCTTGTTCATGTGTGGAGTGTTTACTATGTTGTGTGCTTCTTCTTGTTAGTTCCTGTTTCGTTGCTATGATCGTGAGGATTCGGTCGTCTCGCTTGGTTCGGCTTCATCCATTCATCTTCTTCATGGACTCGTTCATCTTCTTCATGGACTCGTTCTTCTTCCTTGCGGGATTTCAGGCAAGATGACCGCTACCCTGGATCTCACTACTATCATTGCTATGCTAGTTGCTTCGTTCTTTCGCTATGCTGCGATACCTATCACTTGCTGCTCAAGCCATCCCAATTGCCATGTCAGCCTCTAACCTTTTGCTCCCTTCCTAGCAAACCGTTGTTTGGCTATGTTACCGCTTTGCTCAGCCCCTCTTATAGCGTTGCTAGTTGCAGGTGAAGATGAAGTTTGTTCCTTGTTGGAACATGGAGATGAAGTTTGTTTCTTGTTGGAACATGGAGATGTTGTTCCGTGCTGGAACATGTTTACTTGTTGGGATATCACAATATCTCTTATTTAACTAATGCATCTATATACTTGGTAAAGGGTGGAAGGCTCGGCCTTATGCCTGGTGTTTTGTTCCACTCTTGCCGCCTAGTTTCCGTCATATCGGTGTTATGTTCCCGGATTTTGCGTCCCTAACGCGGTCGGGTGATTTATGGGACCCCCTTGACAGTTCGCTTTGAATAAGACTCCTCCAGCAAGGCCCAACTTTGGTTTTACCATTTGCCTCACCACCACCTATATTTCCCTTGGGAGTAATTAACCCAAGGGTCATCTTTATTCAGCCCCCCCGGGCCAATGCTTGTCTAAGTGTTGGTCCAAACTAGAGTGCTTTGCAGCGCCCCCTCAAGGAAACTTGAGGTTTGGTTTTAGTTGTACGGACTGCTCATCCGGTCGTGGCCTGGGACGAGATACGCGCGGCTACTACCAGGGTGTCGGCACGCCGGGAGGTCTTGCTGGTCTTGTTTTATTGCTGTGAAATGTCTTGTAGCCGGGATTACGAGATCGATCGGGTCTTCCGGGAGAAGGTCTATTCCTTCGTTGATCGCGAGAGCTTATCATGGGCTAAGTTGGGACACCCCTGCAGGGTATAAACTTTCGAGAGCCGTGCCCGCGGTTATGTGGCAGATGGGAATTTGTTAATGTCCGGTTGTAGAAAACCCGAAGTTGATCTTAATTAAAATACACCAACCGTGTGCGTAACCGTGAGTGTCTCTTTTCGGGTTGATCGAGAGGAGAACACGGTTTCTTGGGTTATGTCGGCGTAAGTAGGTGTTCAGGATCACTTCTTGATGATTACTTGTTGTCGACCGTTCCTTTGTCTCTCTTCTCGCTCTCTTTTATGTATGTTAGCCACCATATATGCTTAGTCGCTGCTGCAACCTCACCACCTTACCCCTTCCTTTCCCTTTAAGCTTTGCTAGTCTTGATACCCATGGTAATGGGATTGCGAGTCCTCGTGGCTCACAGATTACTACACCACCGATTCTTGCAGGTACAGGTTTGCGATGATCATGACGTGAGAGCGATGTTTGCTTGTGTTGGAGTTCTTCTTCCGCTTCTTCTTCGATCGGGGATAGGTTCCAGGTCGGCAGCACTGGGCTAGCGAGGTGGATGTCGTTTGAGTTTACATTTATGTTTCCTCCGTAGTCGGATGTTGATCTTGTACATGATGTTGATGTATTCTTGTGGCATTTGTGCCTTATGTATGTATCCCTATGTACTATGTAATGTTGATGTAATGATATCCACCTTGCAAAAGCGTTTCAATATGCGGATCTATCCTTGGTGGGACCGTCGAGTTTCTTTTGGATAGGGTCGCATATTGGGCGTGACAAGTTGGTAATCAGAGCCTCGACCGACCCTAGGAGCCCCCTTGATTGATCGTGTAGTTTGGCCGCAGTTGAGTCTAGAAGAAAACTGTTTTCGGAGTCTAGTTATATCGGAGAGTAGGAATTCTTGTTTACTCCTCTGCCCCTTCGTCGCTCTGGTGAGGAATCTTGACGTAGGTGTTTTGAATTACTCCTCTTCCCCTTCAAATTTTTCTTTAGGTTCACGCAATTGGTTTTCCGGTAGTTGTTCCTCAGCTCTTTTTATCCGGTGCATTTCTCGTCAAGTCGACTCGACCATCTTCATCTTTGCCAAGTTCAATCCTCAGTTCTTCCTCAGACGTCGTTGTTTTTTTTCCTTGTCCGAAGTTGTCCTTGTTTTTCCCACCCACCCACCCCTTTTCTTCTCGGAACCAGACTCCGTAATCTTCCAAGTTGATTTTGTTTTCCCGCCCTCCCACCCTCTTATTCCCGGAGTTCGAGTTTCTTCCGACCAGCTATCTCATTCGTGCAGAACCTCTTCAGTCTTTCGTAAATTATTTCAACCGGTGAATTCTCGTCTAGTTCGCCATTCTTCATCTCTTTCTTTTTCCGATGCACTCGATTCAAGGTTTTTTCGGTTGATCATATTCTTTTCCTCGGCTCAAATATTTTCCCTTTGCTCGTTCGCCTCTCGCCAGTTTATCATTCTGGAGTTCGGAAGACATCTCAGGAGATTCGCCTGTGTTCGAATTAATTCGTGGCTGTCACCTCATACAAATATTTCAATTGTTCCGGTGCATCATCTATCTGTTCAACATCCTTTCCAACGGTGTTTTTCTTTTAGTGGGCCCTAACCCACGTGTCTTTTCCTGTGATCTTACTTGACTCTTCTGTTTTCCGGAGTTATTCTCAATTCTTTTCAAGTGTGACGTAAGTATGAATTTCATCGATCGGATGCCATCTCCAACATCGCTTTCAAATTCTTTTCATCTCGGGTTCTATTTTTCCTCTTTTCATTATTCCGGAGTTTCTCAACAATTTCGATGGAGTTTCTCGTCGTATTTCTCAGCTTTGAAGACTGAAGTAGAGTTTTCCCTAAATCTTGTTCGTTCTCCCGAAGATTTGTGGTGCTAGCTCGATGTTATTCTATCTAATTGTTTCCAGTCTTGCAAATTCTTTTCATCCATCCGGAGTATTTCAGGAGTTGCTTTTCTGTTCCGATCATCCGGAGGCCATCTTTTCGGAATAGCTCTACATTCTAAGTTTTCAAATTCGTTCTTCAATTATTCCATATTCGTGCCACTTCGTTCGTCTCAATATTCCTCCGGTGCTTCGTTCAAGTATTCTTCAATCAGTTCGCGATCTCTTCGCTCTTTTGCATCTAAATCCCCTCTAGCATATTTGCTCTTCTAATTCTTCCCGGTGATTCATTCTCTTTTGTCAGTCATTTCCGAATTCTTACGGTGGCTCGTTCAAGATTCTTTTCCTTGGTTATCATATTAATTCATTCAATCCTTTCAATCTTACCGGTGGTTCATGAAGACTTTCTCAAGTTTTGTGCTATCCCTTCTCAATCCTTTTTCAAGAAGAATAAGTAAGATGCGAAATCCGTTGTTGGTCATCAATCTAGTCTGATGAAGGATAAGCATACAATAAATCTTATTCTTATTTCATCCAAGTGATTAATCCCTTCCTTCGGAGTTTGTTCTTGAGGAATAAATTCTAGTTCCAAGTGTTTTCATCTTTTCTTTTCCGGAGTTCAAATTTTTCCTCGGCCTTCTCGTCGGAACCTCCATTTTAATCGTCGCAAGCATCATCTTATTCTTTCTTCATTCATCCTATCTCATCATCCTTTTGTTACCGGAGTTCTTCATGGTGGTTCTTCATGAGTTAATTCTTTCTTCAAGAGTTTCATCAATATTTTTGGTGGAATTCAAATATCTTTTCTTCTCGCGTCTCGAAGTGAAATTAATTCTCCGTATTCTTTTGAAATGGAGTTTTGCATTTCTTCGTTCTTCTCAGTTATCCAATCATTTCCATTTGTGGCCGGTTATCACCTCTTGATCTCGAGATGTTATCCATAAGTCCACATCAAGCTTATTCTTTCGTTGTTGATTTTCTCAACAACTCCGTTCAATCCTTCCTTCTAAGTTCTTTTCTTTCAACTTATTCAATTTTTTCCGGAGGTTTTGTGCCATGTCTTCATTAAGTGTCTTTCCATCCTATCAAGTTCATGTTCTATTCCTCCATGTTTTAACCGGTGTGCTGCCTAAATCGTTTCAGTCTTATTCGTTTCTTTTCTCAGTCTAACCACTCCGGTTAGAACGAGTGCTTTCAGTGTCTATCTTGTTTCCATGAGAATTTGATTCTCGTCATTTCTCATCGTTCCTCTCTTATTCTCGAGTGCTCTCGATTCTTTTCTTCTTCTCTGCAATTCTTGCTTCACCTCATCATTTTCCCTTCCGTCTCGGTCCTAAGATCTCGGGACGAGATCTCTTGTTAGTGGAGGAGTGTTGTAACGCCCCGGATTCGATGCGCCAGGTGTCCGTCAGTTATTCGCCGTCGTTGCCATGTCATTTGCTTGCGTGTTGCACTTTGTCATGTCATCATTTGCATTTCATATCATGTCATCATGTGCATTTCATTTGGCATACGTGTTCGTCTCATGCATCCGACCATTTTCCCCGTTGTCCGTTTTGCAATTCGGCACTCCTATGTCTCCGGCGCCCCTTTTACCTCTTTTTCGTATGCGGGTGTTAAACGGTCTCGGAATGGACCGAGGTTTGTCAAGCGGCCTTGGTATAGCACCGGTAGACCGCTTTGTCAAGTTTCGGATCAATTGGAGGTCGTTTGGTACTCCAACGGTTAACCGGTAACCATGAAAGCCTCTTTGAGTTGCAGCCCAACACCCCTTTCTAAGTTGCCCAAAACCCACCAAACTCCTCTCCATGCTCTCGGTCGTTTGATCACGATCGCGTGGCCGAAAACCGCACCTCATTTGGACTCTCCTAGCTCCCTCTACCTATAAATATGTGATCCCCTCCGGAATTTTCGCGCAGTCCAACCCTAGCCCCTTCTTCCTCCGCGCGCCGGACACGTCCGCCAGCGTCGGACGCGTCCAGCCGCCACCTCACTCCGACCAATGGCAATGCGCCACGTCATCCCGCCGCGCTCTCCTCCAACCGAGTCGCCACCTCAGCGCCTCCTCTCTCTCTCCTCATGCGCCGCCCGCCTTGAGCCAGCGTCGGGCCCCAGCGCCCATCCGCCGCCGCCCGGCTCCGCCGGCCGGGTCGCCAGCCGCCGCCTCCATGGCGCCCGTGCCGCCGCCCCGCCGATCGCCGCCCCCGCCCGCCTCACTTATTGCCGCCTTCGCCATCGCCGGCCTCGGCGTCGCGCCGCCCAGCATGATCGCCGCCCGCCGTATGATGCGCCCGCCCGCCCGCGCCCGGAGCTCGTCGGCACCGAGCTCCACCTCCTCCGGCGACCTCCTCCGCCGCCCCGCGCCTCCTCCGGCGGCCAACTCCGGTGAGCCGCCGCCGGACCCCTCTCCGTCCGGATCTGGGGAGTGGGATGAGATCCACCACTCCCCCGATCCAAACGCCCACGCCCGCGTCCCGGATCTGCCCATCCCGCACGAATCGGTCCCGTTGACTTTTCGAGAGGGTATAAATTCCTCTAAGTCTTTAATCTGCAGTAATTTTGTTCCGTTTTCATTGCATCATATCTCTGTCATCGTTGCTCCGTTTTGCGCGTGCAATATGTCAAAATGTTCGCCTCGATGAGTAGGACATTTCATCTCATTGCATCATTTTCATTTGAGTTCATTTTGATGCCCGAAATGCTGTTAGAAGAGTGCTATGTGATGTTAGTTTCTGATTCTTATCAGAACTTGCACTTTTGTCATTTTTTCCATGATTGATGTGTGCATCCTATGGACTTGAGTCCTACATGTGTTTTGCAATATGCCATGTCTTCGTTCCAGTGGTGCTTGCTATGTATTTTTGTGATCTATGTGGTGACTAGCACAAGCATGCAAAGTAGGTGTCCTGATGTTGCTGATTTCAGCCCTGTTTTGCTGATATTTTTATGCCATGTTAACTTGATGATACCTAGAGTTCCATGCATATTTTGAGATACTTCAGTAAGGATGTTTTGTAAAACATGTCTTGCTCTATCCATCCATTCCCTTGTTTGCAATTATGGAGTACCATAGCTTGAGTCAATCGAGCTCTACTTTTGCTATAAAATGTTCCTGGCAGATTGTTTACATGTTATTCAATTTTGCCAAGGCTGTTGTGGTTGATCCTTGCATGCTATATTGTTGTTCTTGCCATGTATAGCTTCTATGCCATGTCTTCTTGCTGTTGGTTGCCTTGACATGCCATGTATTGCTCTGTGGTGAGTGGTTCAAGCTCACCAACATGCCTACTTATTGTTGTTCCTGCCATGTATGAATCTGTAATATAACTTGCCATGTTTACATGGGTGCCATCATATTTTCTGATCCTTTTTGGCTTATGGTCACTAAAGGACTTTTGTTCTATGCTTTGAGTAGATTCATGTGATGCTTTTGTTTGCCATGATAAGTTCCTGTAACATGTTGTTTCATAGCTCTAAACATGGCAACCTGATGTTATTTCTGTCAATGCCTGAAACTGTTATTAGTTGCAATCTTGCCATGTGTTTTTGAGCATGCTATAGTCATTTCTGGAGATAGCTCAGTGCCCATGTTTTGTAATGCATTACCTGTACATCATGCCCATGCCTTTTGTTTTCTTGTTGAGGCCCTGTAGCATGTTGTTTTGATGCTTGCAATATGCCTAGTTGCTGTTTTGGACAGCTTGTCCCTTAAACTTGTATAGGGTGTATGTGTTGAACCGTTGCTCCGTTTTGATTGTGTTCTATATGAAACTTGCTTGATTTTGCATGTAGTTTCATATTATCATGTTGGATCCTTGTTTTGAGGTGTTTGCTTGATGTTTGTATGCATTTTGCATCAATGCCATGCTTATCTTGTTTTGCTCATATCTTCTAGACCGTAGTCTCGAATCTAATGAACTTTACATGTAACTTGACTAGAATTTCGTGTAGATCATCGTGGTGCATATTAACTTGCTGTTTAACAACTTGATCATAAGGTTTATTCAGGTCTGGACCAATTTCGAAATGTGCATATGAGGACTTACTGGAATTGTTATATGTTGTTTCCGGCCTCATTTAAACTTGATTTGGTGTGTTGTTCTTGTTTGCATCATCTCTTACCATGAGTGGCTTCATGTAGCTTTGTCATGCATCATGCTTGTTGTGCATCATGTCTTGTTCATGTGTGGAGTGTTTACTATGTTGTGTGCTTCTTCTTGTTAGTTCCTGTTTCGTTGCGATCGTGAGGATTCGGTCGTCTACGCTTGGTTCGGCTTCATCCATTCATCTTCTTCATGGACTCGTTCATCTTCTTCATGGACTCGTTCTTCTTCCTTGCGGGATTTCAGGCAAGATGACCGCTACCCTGGATCTCACTACTATCATTGCTATGCTAGTTGCTTCGTTCTTTCGCTATGTCGCGATACCTATCACTTGCTGCTCAAGCCATCCCAATTGCCATGTCAGCCTCTAACCTTTTGCTCCCTTCCTAGCAAACCGTTGTTTGGCTATGTTACCGCTTTGCTCAGCCCCTCTTATAGCGTTGCTAGTTGCAGGTGAAGATGAAGTTTGTTCCTTGTTGGAACATGGAGATGAAGTTTGTTTCTTGTTGGAACAAGGAGATGTTGTTCCGTCTTTGGAACATGTTTACTTGTTGGGATATCACAATATATCTTATTTAATTAATGCATCTATATACTTGGTAAAGGGTGGAAGGCTCGGCCTTATGCCTGGTGTTTTGTTCCACTCTTGCCGCCCTAGTTTCCGTCATATCGGTGTTATGTTCCCGGATTTTGCGTCCCTAACGCGGTCGGGTGATTTATGGGACCCCTTGACAGTTCGCTTTGAATAAGACTCCTCCAAAGAAGGCCCAACATTGGTTTTACCATTTGCCTCACCACCACCTAAATTTCCCTTGGGAGTAATTAACCCAAGGGTCATCTTTATTCAGCCCCCCCGGGCCAATGCTTGTCTAAGTGTTGGTCCAAACTAGAGTGCTTTGCAGCGCCCCCTCAAGGAAACTTGAGGTTTGGTTTTAGTTGTACGGACTGCTCATCCGGTCGTGGCACAGGGCGAGATCTGTGCAGCTACTACTGTGGTGTCGGCACGCCGGGAGGTCTTGCTGGTCTTGTTTTATTGCTGTGAAATGTCTTGTAGCCGGATTACGAGACTGATCGGGTCTTCCCGGGAGAAGGTCTATTCGCTTCGTTGATCGCGAGAGCTTATCATGGGCTAAGTTGGGACACCCTGCAGGTATAAACTTTCGAGAGCCGTGCCCGTGGTTATGTGGCAGTTGGTTATTTTTTAATGTCCGGTTGTAGAAAACCCGAAGTTGATCTTAATTTAAATACACCATCCGTGTGCGTAACCTTGAGTGTCTCTTTTCGGGGTTGATCGAGAGGAGAACACGGTTTCTTGGGTTATGTCTGACGTAAGTAGGTGTTCAGGATCACTTCTTGATCATTACTAGTTGACGACCGTTCCTTTGTCTCTCTTCTCGCTCTCTTTTGCGTATGTTAGCCACCATATATGCTTAGTCGCTGCTGCAACCTCACCACCTTACCCCCTTCCTTTCCCTTTAAGCTTTGCTAGTCTTGATACCCATGGTAATGGGATTGCTGAGTCCTCGTGGCTCACAGATTACTACACCACCAGTTGCAGGTACAGGTTTGCGATGATCATGACGTGAGAGCGATGTTTGCTTGTGTTGGAGTTCTTCTTCCGCTTCTTCTTCGATCAGGATAGGTTCGGTCGGCGGCACAGGCTAGCGAGGTGGATGTCGTTTGAGTTTACATTTATGTTTCCTCCGTAGTCGGATGTTGATCTTGTACATGATGTTGATGTATTCTTGTGGCATTTGTGCCTTATGTATGTATCCCTATGTACTATGTAATGTTGATGTAATGATATCCACCTTGCAAAAGCGTTTCAATATGCGGATCTATCCTTGGTGGGACCGTCGAGTTTCTTTTGGATAGGGTCGCATATTGGGCGTGACAGTTGTGTAGTAGACATCAATGAGCCCCCCCAACCTGAAAATCGATTGACCCAAAAGTCGATTCAGATCAAGTGTGGCTTAATCGAGCAGAGCAAAGCAACGAGCGAGGAGAGCAGCAACCGCAGCTGGGCGAAGCGGCGATCGAGCGAGAGCCAGAAAGCGGCGAAGAATGAAGCGGCGAGAGCCGGAGCAAGCAGCAGCAGATCCGGCTGGTATGGACGCCGCCGCCAAGGGGCCTCAGACCGGGGAAAGCCGCCTTGGAGATGTCGCCCGCGGCACCGGCTTCAAGGTAGCCGCTCCATGGGGGTGCGGGATGGAGCACCGTCGGCGCCGGGAGGTCGAGTTAAGGAGAAGGTGCGATGTGATGAGTGTACAACCTCTTTGGTGGCGCCGAGTAGGCCTCGGCTTCGTCCGAGGAGTCGGTGAGGATGTTGTGGTTCCGGTGGAGCAGGTTAAGGAGGCGCTGTGGGGATGGAGCAGCCACGATAGACGAGGCGATCATCGGAGCAGCTCCTTGGAGGTGGAGGACGGGGCGGCTGAACCGGCGGGACGACGAGATGGACGACGGATCCTCATCCGGGGAGGTGGACGAGGGACGTCGAGCTGTTGCGGTGGACGACGTCGTCGGGGAAGAGGCTCCGGCTGGGCAGCGGTGACGTGGCGGACGGAGGAGGGTGGGGTTTCGCGGTTGGAGCGGAGAGGTTATGGCGGCCTGGGATTTCGAATGGTGAAAAGGGGCGATGGGAGGGGGTGAAGCATGACTTAGGGACGCGCTTGTCCAAAATGTAGGGTGTGTTACAAAAGTACCCCCCACCGATTTGAACTAGCGGCCCTTTCGTCTCAGGGTTAGAAGGGGGATTTTGTGTGTCGGGATTTGGCAGCTGGAGGGAGTTTTCGCGTGCGTTGTAATTTCGGGATAGCAAGGCGCGGGTTGTGAAGGCGCCAGTATTGGGAGCATGATATCTAAATTTTCGGGATATAACAAGACGCGGGTTGAATTTTAGGGACAAGCCTAACATGTAGTAATATTGTACTTGTAATGCACTCAAATCAATTCGCACTTCCCTCAACCAAAAAGAAAAGGAAAAAATAAAACTATTCACACCACACAAAGAGAGAGTCTTGCCCTGCTTTACTATACAAATGCTATTCAGCTACTCCCTCCTTCCATCTATATAGGGCCTAATGCGTTTTTTGATGCTAACTTTGACCAAATATTAGAGCAATGATATATGACATGCAACTTACACAAAGCACACCGTTAAATTCGTCTATGAAAGGTTCTTTCAATGATATAATTTTCACATTGTACATGTCATGTACTATTAATCTTGTCAATAGTCAAAGGAGGTCTTAAAAATCTCATTACGCCCTATATAGATGGAAGGAGGGAGTATGAATCCATGTTATGTCCGATTAATTTTTTTCGTTTACTGTATAATGCATGTGACCTACTCATACCAACATTTTAGTGCATTCCAAATGTCTATACTACCGCTGCAATTCGAACTAAATTTGAATTCGTTCCTCTATTTCAATAAGAATCTACAATCATGATTGTTGCCAACTTCAACCATCATAGTTTCCTTGCTATCCGCCAGATATAAATTGGACGGCCTATAATGCAGGATGGCAGGCACACCATCATCAACAACTCCGTTTTTTATAAGAGTAGAGATAAAATATAGTAAATGTAGTATAACATGTTCATAACCACACCATGTGTATCACCGTTATATATATTCACACATGTGTCGGTTTGAAACACAATGATAAATTCTTCAAATATCTGAATTCGCTTTTTATAATGAAGTATATATGATCTCTATTCGTCTTCTACACCCACACAACCCTCTTATCTTTGTAGCTAAGCGCTTAACTTTCTCTTGTGCATGCACACGCCCGCATCCCTCTCACCCTCCCTCGGCATTCTTTAGCTCCATCAGCCAATTGCCTTTTTCACTTTAGGTCGTTCACCCACGATGTGTGTAGGCCCCCCAGCTCCTTCTTTACGGCACACATCGATCGATATGCCTCTCTAGCCAGGTGTGCCTAGCACAAACACAAGCTTCCCCTCTTCTCTTGTCACCGTCCATGCCTCACTCCCACCACTCTTTTCATCGTTCTCGTACTCGCACACTCCTCCCCCTTGATATAGTATGCCTCTCGTACCACCTCCTACATGCATCCCTCTCTCTCTCTATCCTTCTCCTCGTGCCTCATTTGCTTCTAACACACACATGCATGTATACCGATCGATCTCCCAACATATACCCAGATCGACTTTAACTACCCCCCCCCATCGATCGACGTACCTCACAAGTTATGTCTCTCCTTTCTCTAACAAAGGGCGATTGATCTTCCTATGTAGTTACGTCTGCTAACCACAGCCACATCGTCCCCTCTCATCATTCGTGCATGCCTCCTGACCCGTCTCTCACACGCACGTACGCACAACAAGCAGCCATCTCCTCTCTTATTGATATTGCGGGCGTGCCCTCCGTTTGTCTAGCAAGCCTATCCCACCATTTGTTAGAAGAAACTCCACTACCACCCCCTCCAACACTCTAGCTCTGTTTCTCTCCCAACCTTATTCCTCTCCTGCACATATGCATGGATGCCAATCAATCTCCCTTAATATATGAGGCAGATCGATCTCCTTAATACATGAGGTAGGCCTCTCTCCTCCTCCACACATATACCAGCCATTGTACCTCTATAGTTAATTGGGCCTCCCTCTTCCCCCACCACACACCGATAGTCGAGCCGCAGTAGGTATCCATGCCACAGAGACAAACTACACATGTCCCATCTCACATTCCAAAGAGGCCAGCCACTCTATATCTTTGGCGTGGGCACACACAAATTGATGGCACTCTTTATCGATCACAGTGCACACACACACACATCATCCCTCTCTTCGCTTCTATGGACACCTCAAGCCGATGATACCTCCACTCACTTCTCGTGGATCGCCTCTATATATATGTTATATCCAGGACTCTATTTCACACACATTGCATATGTTACATTTTGATTGAACCCCCCCCAAAAAAACTCTCAAGAACCCACACACCATATCTCTCTAGGTTTGTATCTCTCTCACACAACCCCACGTAGGTGGTGTACGTGTACAAGACGAGAATAGGTGCACCGTGCACGTACTCACGCTTTGTGCCCAGCCACACCCGCATGGGTACACGGTGGAGCTCATTTCTTTACGAAATGGCAGCCCACGTGCTAATTTGAACGCCTGTAGCGGTTGTTTACCTAGGGAGGCCGTGTACCACGCGTGCACGTAACAAAGTTCGACTTGACGCGTTGCCGCGTTATTTTTAAATAAAGGTATAGCGCTCAATGGCACGTACACAGAATATAAAATGATTTTATGGAGAAAAAGGTAGTCCGCTCACTATATAAAATGGAGCCTGCCTGCCTGGTTTGTCGCTCTTCAGAGTATCTCACACAAGGGTGCGGTGGCCTATCTCTCTCTCACCGTTGGTCACTGATCCGGCCGAATCCCGTCCGCTGAGGGAAAGGGAGTGCGGTGGCCTCTCTCTCTCTCTCTCTCTCTCTCTCTCTCTCTCTCTCTCTCTCTCTCTCACTGTTGGTCACTGATCCGGCCGCATCCCGTCCGCCGGGGGAAAGGGAGGAAGTGCATCATTTCTCCGTTCGACGGCGCCGAGGCAACACGTCCCAATCTGCGGTACACGCCGTTCTCTCTGACCAAGCTCCGGCACGGCAGGGCCTACGCAATCTGCTCGCAGATTCCGCCCGCCGCCGCTCACCTAGTTACATCCCGACGACCTCCAGGTATCCCCTTCGGCCTTGCTCCACTGCCCGTCTTCCCACGTCGCTGCACGTGGATCTTCCATAGTTCTTTGCCCAAAACGTAGCTCGTCCGGCGTACTTTCCATATTGCATTCTCGTCCTCACACCGTTTTAGACAAACACAACCGTGTTGTTATCTTCCCTTAGGACAAGGAATATGCTTCTTTTTTGTCGTAGCATGTGTCATCAACTGTTATTGGCTATTTTTTGTTTCCTTTCTATCTCTTTTTTGCAAACAGGGCTATCCATTTCACCTCGTTGCTATTATGACCTTTTGGTGAATTGCACAAATCACTTTTTCTTAAGAGTGTTTTGTGCGGTTGTACTAAAATGTCACACGGGCAACGCCTCTACATTTCAGTCTTGTTGCACAAAGGGAGATTGGTTTTGCTCTATCCTCCTCATCCAACTCCGAGCCTAATCTTCTCCAACTAGTTAGTCTTAAGAGAGACTGCAAAGGTGACCGGCTTCTATTTGTGTGTTTATTGTTTCATCAGCAGTCCTCTATTATCGTAATCACACTTAATATCTTTGGAACAGGGACGCTCGGCTCTATTTTAGTGGAACTACACAAAATGATCGGAATGTTGCATGCTGCAGACAGCTTTTTTTTCCCAACATGCCTTGTTGATTTAGACAGAGTGGGGGCGTTGTTGCCAATGAAAGCATGGATCAGTTTTAATTTAACACCTTCTCACAACTCTGTCTTGATTTGTGATGTAATTATTAGCTCTGATCTGCTAATAATTGACATGCATTAGCAAGGAAGTTAGCTTTTTATTGTTTCCGAAAAGAGCATCGATGGCAAGACACGAAACAAAAGCTGAAAGCTCACACCATTGTACAATTTCATGTCATTTGGAAAATTATTTGTATAGTACGTCATGTAAACAAATGATGGAAGCTTGATAGCATTGCTAGAAGCCTCTTCATCATCCGGGTCCATGTGCCATGCACAAAATTATACTCCTTCGTTCCTAAATATTTGTCTTTTTACAAATTTCAAACGGGCATATTTTAGAGTGTAGATTCTTTCATTTTGCTTCGCATGTGTACTCCCTCTGTTCCTAAATATTCTATTCGTCTTTCTAGAGATTTCAACAAGTGACTACATACGGAGCAAAATGAGTGAATCTACACTCTAAAATATGTTTATATACATCCGTATGTGCCAGTCCATTTGAAATCTCTAAGAAGACAAATATTTGAGTAGTCACTCGTTGAAATCTCTAGAAAGACAAATAATCCGGAGTATATTTAAGAACCGAGGGGGTAGTGCACAACCGCATGGGAGACTCAGCCCGGTCGTTGCGCCGCATTAATAGTGAGTAATGAGCAGTCAAATCATAAGCCCCACCTTTCCCTTGTAAGTTGCTCAAGAAGCAACCATCAATACGCTCTTTTTTGAATCCGCTCATACTACTCCATCCGTCACTGTTTATGCAGCGCGCTTCAGGAAAAAGAAAAAAAATATGTGGGACCAAGGCGACTAGCGATCGGCCTGAAAAATAGCATTGGTAGTTATAGCACGGCGTCTATTACTAGAGGGAATAATGTGTACACACATGCATGCAGTGCTTCCACCCCGGGTAGACACATACATGCACTTACTCCACTCCGTAGTAGTAGTAGTAGTAGTAGTAGTAGTAGTAGTAGTAGTAGTAGTAGTAGTAGTAGTAGTAGTAGTAGTAGTAGTAGTAGTAGTAGTAGTAGTAGTAGTAGTAGTAGTAGTAGTAGTACAATACATGGAGAGAAAATTGTGGACTTGATTGTGGTTACCACACCCTAATTAATTGAGCATTAAACCAAACGCATCTAAAGTCTCTCTGGTGGTGGAAATGCATTGAGAGAAATGCATCACAATGAAGCGCGCCCTGTAAACTGTGACGGAGGGAGGAGTAGTATGAAGGTGCAAAACCAAGTACGTGTATGGCCATTCGGTCAACGCACCTCCTCTTGGCATATCACTGACATGTGGGACAGGAGTGTGAGCAAACCGATCTCAATTGACGGCAAAGAGCCAACCCGCCGTTCCTTGAGAGAGACGAGGAGCGAGAACACACAGACGGGCTCGCATGGAGGCCAAGATATATTCAAGCATGGTTGGTTGATCGATATCATTCATTACATGTTGGGCTGCCGTTTTCCGCCTTTCTCCGGAATAAACGTGTACTTTATCAGATAAAAAAATAAGAGTACAGATGCTCCACCATGCGGTTCTAGTAGTAGTACTACTCGTACTACTGTGCTTGGCTCTTCGCCTCTTTGTGAAGTCGAACAATGATGGTACTCCGCATGTTGGGTACTACAGTGTATGCGTCGACAATCGACCCCGAATGGATCGATGCATGTCCACCGAGGGTAGGTTGCATTAGTCAAAAGGCGTGGCGAGCTTCGCCTTGTCCTGCAAGCTTCTCCTCGCTCATGAAGTTGACGGGATACACCAAAAAGTAGTGCTAGTCCATACTCCCTCCTTTCCGGTTAATATGGCTTAATCTTTTTTGCGGGTAAATGAGAGAGCTTTATTCATATATAAGCATTCTTAGGACGATCAGCCAAGACACTGATCACTAGGAAGCGAGGTACCCCGCAAAAAAAGAAGTAGGAAGCGAGGTGTTTCATCAAGCCAGCTCTCGGCCACATTCAAAGTGCAACCTTCTCCTTGTTCGGCAAGTTGACGGGACACAGCAAAGTAATGCTAGTCCATACTGCCTCCTCTCCGGTTAATATGGCTTAATTTCAAACGAGATAAATACAATGTCATCACTTTGTATATTTGTAAAAATACGGTCAGTGGACTTCATAATACGCTCATTGCGCTCAATATATATATTTTCCGGTGTTTATACGGTCACTAGCTCACCCTTATTGAGTATGTGTGTGCATGCACGTGTAGGTTGAGCACTTGAGCGTGACCGTGTGTGTTCCGTTGTGTGCTCGGACATGCATGCATTAGGGCGTGTGACTGTGCATGCATACGTGGGGAATGCGATGTAGGGGCCACTAAGGAGCAACAAATCACACGATAAGTTAGTCGGAAGAAGCAACCATCATTTCACTCTTGAATGACACGTCACAATATAAAATGGTTGATATGGAGAGAAAAGAAAACCACTATATATACACTAGCAGGAGCCTAAGCTACAAGCCTGCTTGCTTAGGTTGCTCTCTTCACAAGCATAGAACGACGGGCCCGATCCCGCACGGGGGAAGGGAACAATGTTCTGCGTGAGACGCGATCGACATCCATGAGGGAGAAAACCCACGATCGGTGCGTCCCAATCGGGGTCACTGTGGTATGGGCCGATGCATTCCCAACCGCCCTTCTAGCTATAACCCGACGTCCCAGGTAGTCAATCTTCCTTTTGGAGCCGGCTTGCTCCACTGTCGTAGCTCCATCTCCATGTCGATCTTTCTCTACTTCTACCGGCTTTCTACTTGTGAAGAGTTTATGTCTCATGAACTAGTGCCAGTACTATTATTCTAATCACACTTCTTCAATATCTTTGCCATCAGGGATGCTCAGTCGATTTTAGTGGAACTGCACAAAAGCATCTTATGATCCGAGGGTGCCACCGTCTTTCCTTCGACGTGTTCTACCTGGCCAGGAAATTAAATCATGTTTAGGGTTTAGGGTTTAAGTCGTAGTGACCCCATCAGTAGTTTTTCTTTCAGACACGCTCTCACAACTTTTTTCTTTAGTTGTGAAGTAAATCATCGCTATGATCTGTTAATCATTGAGAAGCATCAACATGCGTGTTAGTTTTCCTTTGTATTTGATGGAATGTTGTAACGGGGCAACCTTGGAATAGGAATGAAAATGGAGTGGAAAGTTTCCGTTTTTTCGGAGAAAAAATGGAAACTGAGAGAAACCAACGTTTTATTTCGTTGGATCGCGCCATCGAGCAAAACCAACGTTTAAATCACGTCTGTCGTGTTCGTGTCTCACCCTCCTCCACGGCTCGACCCCACACGGTCGCTCGGCATGCCACTCACCGCAAACCGAGTATATGATAACTTTCCTGCCTGCTTGTCGATGGATCGCGCCATGGAGTACTAGCACTACGGAAGAGATTGACAAGTTGGGGAGGACAGCTAGCTGTAGCACGGACTCCCAAGAACTTTTTACATGCATGCTTTGTAGCCGGCTATTGCGACCTTTGAACGCGAGCAGCCGCGCACCGAAGCGGCGCTGGCGACGCTCTCTCGGTCGACGCGCCGCTTCAATGCCGGGCGCTGAGAGGTCGCGTCCACTCTGGCGGGCATGAATGCGGCATCGACCGCTTTCGGGCGGGAAGCACGCTGGGTGATGAAGAGGGTTCGGTTGGTCAGACCCGGCCGTGGCAGCGGTCCGGACGTGCGCAAACAAGAGATGTTGTACGTTAATATTGTTGCGTATATAATTAACAACGTAAATAATGTGCTAGTTGGACAAATATGATTGGAGATGGAGATGGAAATGGAATTTTACGTAAACACGGATATGCATGTCTATGTCTATGTGTGTGTGCGATGACTCTCGCGACACAGGCGGGCGTGCTTTTGATCGAGTTTTCTTTCTTGGTACGTTAGAAAATCAGTTTGTCTAATTCACATCTAGATGTTATTTAAGGATATCACATTTAAGCTCCCACAAGTATATAATGTAGCAACAAGAAACAAAAAAAAACTAGGAAAAAATAGACCACAAACAGAGTGGACATCAACTTATATGTGATATAACTATGTCACGTCTAGATGTGTCCTAGACAGACCCTTAAAAAATTGTCCGCCAGTTTTCATTTCTTTTTTTCGGGAACGCGCATATTCTATTTAAAACCACTGCTATGGAGAGATTTTTTTACTCCATTATAGCCTCTTGTTTGATAGAGTTTCTCGCGTCTCGCTCTCTCACCCTCTCCATATCAAAACAAGATGACAGTATCCACTCTATTTCTCTCCTCAACGGTGGTCACAGATCCGGCCGAATCCCGTCCGCTGCGGGAGGTGAGGAGGTGCAGCGTTGACGTTGTCGCCGTCGGCGACGGAGGAAGCAGATGCGCACCGTCCTCTCGGAGCCGGCGCTGGCGCGGATCAAGATCCTCCGCGCCCTTATTTGCTTTCGTCGTGTGGGAAGATCCCGCCCGCCCACCTAAACGACATCTCGCCCACCTGAGGTATAACTTCTTGTACTGGTCCAGCTCCCCAGGTCGCTGCGTGCGGGTTTTCTTCTATGCGACTACTCCCCAGCTCCCCATGCATAGTAGCTAGGGTTCGTCAGCTGGGCCAACATCACCTACTAGTACTATTATAGAGGAAATGCCACTCGAAAAGTTGTCCTGATTTATGCCTCGGTGGAGGTATACATGTTGTTTCGACAAAAAGTACATGATGGTTGTGTGGTCATTGTCCATATGGTGGTAGTACTATCACTGGTTAAATGAAGAAATGCTTTTTTTCTCGGGTATCCTGGTTTAGTTCCCATCAAGGTAATTATTATGCTTCTGTTTGTTGGTGTACTTTTCATTAATTCTTATTGACAATTGAGATGTCGTTGCTAACCCTTTTTTATATTTTTGGAAACAGCGATGCGTGTCTCCATACCCGGGCATGTCTTCCTCAATTTTAGTGGAACTGCACAAAATTGGATGGCCATTGTTGTTCCGCCTCACTGTCCTCTCCCACGTGGTTCTTTCTTCCTCGAGCTTGATTACTGAGAAGAAACAGACCACAGTGAGGATTTGTCAAACTTCATAGGTGCCTCACCCAAACTTGATGCCAAATGGATGATGCATCACCACAATGACCTATCGATGCTCATGGTTGCGCCTCATGGTTGCGTCGGCTGGTGAAGCTGATCGATTATCAATGAAAAACAAGTTATCTTCCATCAGTGCTCTTTGCTTGTTTCGCACAAAGATGATATCCTTCGTCAGTTCACCTTGGTTGCGTTGAGACGCGATGCGTCTTTCACGTTGGTGCAATTTTATCACACAATTGGCTATGAACCAAATGTTTCCTCGAAGAAGGATCAACATTGGTACTAAGAGCATAAGTTTTGTATTGATTTCTAAGCCTTCTCACAACTTTGTCTCCAGCTCCCCTGTAATTTTATTTGTCCAGCTATTAACTTTGATTTTAAAAATGGTGTGGACTAAAAACCCGGATGGACGTAGTAGCCCTCCATTTTTATTTACTCCGCATATTAGTTTTGGTGAAGTCAAACTTTGTAATACTCTCAAACCTCTCCGATAATTGAAATTAAAATTCTTTATTTGTACACACTCTCACACGTTTCCGATAATTTGGCGCATGTGTGGTTGTTCACTTAAGGGAGGGTAGTGTACCACACGTGAAGGACAGGAAGTGCGACCAGGACGCGTGGGCATGGATTGTTAGTTCATTGGAATTAGTACTAGTTTTCTTCACTGTACATTAAATAAAGAGTTTCGTTTCGTACTTACACAATTTAAAACGATTGTTATGGAGAGAATAAGAAGATCACTCCACTATATATTAGTCGTATACACGAGAGTACTATATGGACGCAGCTTCATTGACTTAGTGCACCTGCCTTTGGATTTATGACAGGTGGGCCCAAAATGTGGCTGGCTCACCTGTCATACAGCCAAAAGCAAGTGCAGTGAAGGCACCGGAGCTCAGTCCGTACTACAGTAGTATATATATAAGAGGGAGCCTCAGCGCTTGTTCGCTAGGGTTTGCACTCTCCACACGCCGCACTACATATATGTTACATTTGGAGGCTCAGCGTTCATTTGCTAGGGTTTGCTATATTCACAGTCTCTCACCCTCTCTTCACCAGACCTAAACAAGACTACGTTGGCCTCTTGTCTCTCTCTCCCCCTCACACCGGTGAAGGAGGCGTCCGTATCCCGTCGCCGGGAAGGGAGGAGGTGCAGCGTTCACTCTATCGCCTTGGCGAAGGAGGCAATCCACTGCCGGCTGCGCTTATTCTCTTTCACCCGATGCACGTCTTGGGAGGGCCACCGACCCCTTCTTCCTCGCTGCCGTACGTAGTGTGGGCAGATCCAGCCTCCCGCCGCACGCCTTGCCACATCCCGACGACCCTAAGGTATAAGTTTCTTTGAAACCGTCGTTGCTCTAGCTGCATGTGGATCTTTTTTGATCTGTAGTCGAATCTAGGTCTTGGTTCAAAGAGGAAAGAAGGGTGCGGTGGGCTGGAGCATGAATCTAGGACGTGGTTCAAGGAGGCAAGGAGGGTCGGAAAGTAGTATAGAGTGTCTTTCCTGCCGGTTTGTAGGTCGAAAAGGGAAAAGGGGGGTAACCCAGTACACACTTCTGTAAGGAACCGATCTCTTTGTTGAAAAGGAAAGAAAGCTGGGGGTCGGGTAGTTTGTGCAGGACTAGATTTGCTGCCCTCCCATAGGAAGAAGGTTCAAAGAGAACAAATATGGGACCAGCGCATATATGCTACTTGGCTACATACTCTGCATCACCCATTTATACGTGTGGATGCACATGGTGCTGGCATGTCCCATACAGCTATTTTGTTGTTGTTAATCTAAGAATGCCGCCGGAAAATTGAGGCAATGCCACTGTTAAAACTAAATTACATTTTTAACGAATGTTGTTTCAAGAGAATGTCTCTACTAATATGAATCAATGCAACCGTTTTAGAAATGCTAATGTCCTACTTTGTTTTTCATCCAAGATAAGTTAGATGCTTCTTTCTGTCACCGTTTGTTTCATCGTCCTTTATCGACAAGTAATTGTTTCCTTTTTTTCCTCTGTTAAAACAGGGGTATCAATTCAACTTGTTGCTATTGCGACATTTTGCTTCGCTACTCGAAACACTTATGTTTTAAGAGTGTTTTGTGCAGTTCAACTTGAATGTCACACCGGTGACTTTGCTTAATTTTGGTGGAGCTGCACAAAAGGAGATCCAGATTTGTTTCCAGTCTTCGTGGCGAGTTGTTTCAAATCTTGGTCTCAACCACATGATGTGCAGTGTGCTTTGATATGTTGTGCTACTTGTTTTGGTACTGTTTTAAATAAATGTTGAATTGAAGTTATTGTATTGCTGCCTTTTCCCATTAAATAGTGAACAAAAATGGGACATGTTGGGGAACGTAGTAATTTCAAAAAATTTCCTACGCACACGCAAGATCATGGTGATGGCATAGCAACGAGAGGGGAGAGTGTATGTCCACGTACCCTCGTAGACCGTAAGCGAGCGTTATAACAACGCGGTTGATGTAGTCGTGCGTCTTCACGATCCGACCGATCCAAGTACCGAACGCACGGCACCTCCGAGTTCGACACGCTCAGCTCGATGACGATCCCGGACTCGATCCAAAAGAACTGTCGGGGATGAGTTCCGTCGACCTGACGGCGTGGTGACGATGATGATGCTTCACCGGCGCAGGGCTTCGCCTAAGCTCTGCGACGATATAACCGAGGTGGAATATGGTGGAGGGGGGCACCGCACACGGCTAAGGAACGATCACGTAGATCAACTTGTGTGTCATGGGGTGCCCCCTGCCTCCGTATATAAAGGAGGGAGGGGGAGGTGCGGCCGGCCCTCCTAGGGTGCGCCTGGAGGAGTCCTACTCCCCCCTCTTGCCTTGTTGGAGAAGGAAAGGGGGGAGGGGAAAGAGGAAGGGGGGCGCCGCCCCCCCTCTCCTTGTCCTATTCGGACTAGGGGAGGCGCGGCCTGCCCTGGCCGACCCTCCTCTTCTCCCTCATGGCCCACTAAGGCCCAATATCCCCAGGAGGGTTCCGTAACCCCGGTGTTCCAGAAAAATCCCGATTTCATCCGGAACCATTCCGATATCCAAATATAGGCTTCCAATATATCAATCTTTATGTCTCGACCATTTCGAGACTCCTCGTTATGTCCATGATCACATCCGGGACTCCGAACAAACTTCGGTACATCAAAACTTATAAACTCATAATAAACTCGCCATCGTAACGTTAAGCGTGCGGACCCTACGGGTTCGAGAACTATGTAGACATGATCTAGAACTATTCTCGGTCAATAACCAATAGCGGAACCTGGATGCCCATATTGGTTCCTACATATTCTTCGAAGATCTTTATCGGTCAAACCACATAACGACATACGTTGTTCCTTTTGTCATCGGTATGTTACTTGCCCGAGATTCGATCGTCGGTATCCAATACCTAGTTCAATCTCGTTACCGGCAAGTCTCTTTACTCGTTACGTAATGCATCATTCCGTAACTAACTCATTAGCTACATTGCTTGCAAGGCTTATAGTGATGTGCATTACCGAGAGGGCCCGAGATACCTCTCCGAGCAATCGGAGTGACAAAACCTAATCTCAAAATCGCCAACCCAACATGTACCTTTGGAGACACCTGTAGTACTCCTTTATAATCACCCAGTTACGTTGTGACGTTTGGTAGCACCAAAGTGTTCCTCCGTAAACGGAGTTGCATAATCTCATAGTTACAGGAACATGTATAAGTCACGAAGAAAGCAATAGCAATATACTAAGCGATCAAGTGCTAGGCTAACGGAATGGGTCATGTCAATCACATCATTCTCCTAATGATGTGATCCCATTAATCAAATAACAACACATGTCTATGGTTAGGAAACATAACCATCTTTGATTAATGAGCTAGTCAAGTAGAGGCATACTAGTGACTATATGTTTGTCTATGTATTCACACATGTATTATGTTTCCGGTTAATACAATTCTAGCATGAATAATAAACATTTATCATGAAATAAGGAAATAAATAATAACTTTATTATTGCCTCTAGGGCATATTTCCTTCAGGACCAGCCCAGACGTGATGCTTGTTACTTTGTTACAACAAATTCAGCATCACCCCCTTTATAAGCCAGTAATTGATGCCACTCTCAGAATTAACTACTGAATCTTATTTCAAAACTGCAACACTTGTTAGGTATTGGCGGGATTACCATTTTTGTGGCCGCATGTTTCATCCTCCTTTATTAGCCAGTAATGGTGATTCCTTTTTGCCTCTGTTTAAACAGGGATATCTATTCAACTTGTTGCTATTATGACATTTTGCTTTCCACGCTGAAACACTTTGCTTGATTTTCAGTGCAACCGCACAAAAGCAGATTGGATTTCCTATTCGTGTTGGCAGATTCGTATTTTATCTTGTCCGTCTCATGAAAGGTCAAGATGTGCCTTTATCCACATGATTTTGCGATTGTGCTTTGAGATGTTGTGCTACTTGTATTGGTACTGTTTTTAAATAAATGTTGAATTGAAACTATTGTATTGCTGTCTTTTCCCATTAAGTAGTGAACAAAAATGGGACCAACCTGCACATGATGCTTGTTGCTTTGTTACAACAAACTCTGCATCACCCCCTTTATAAGTAGATGGAAGCACATACTGTTGTTGCGCCCACTCTCCCCTAAAACTGTTTATGCTTTTCGTTAATCTAATGCCGCTGGTAAAATTAAGCAATGCCACTCTCAGAATTAATTAACTATTGAATCTTAGTTCAGAACTGCAACACTTGTTAGGAATGGTACTATCCTGCTTTTGTAGTTCTTTCTACATGTTTAACCAAGGTATTGTTAAGATAATGTCTCTGTTAAAATGAATCAGTTGCATTGTTTTAGGAATGGTACTTTTACCTTTGTCATTCTTTATACATGTTGAAACAAGGCCTTTATTAAGATAATGTCTCGGTCAATATGAATGAATCACAATCGATGGAGAATTGCTACTCTCGCTTTGTTTCCCATTAAGATAAAGTAGATCAGTAGATGCTTTTTTTCTGGGAGTACAAGTCATCAACCGTTATTTCTCAGTAATTGTTTCCCTTATACCTACTGTTGCTTACAGGGATATCAAAATTAAAGCTCGGTTTTATTCCGACTTTGATTTTAGTTGAACTGCACAAAAGGAGCAAATGTGTCCAAGGCAAAAAGCTGCATTACTGGGTCCAGTTGGTCGTTCCACTTTGCAGGAAGAAAGCGATCCGCTTATGCGCTACATTACGTAAGGAATGATCGAGAAGCTTTACAGAGTATTATTAGACACCGGTGACATGACTAGTCTGCGAGACCATTGGCAATTTAACAACACGTGGAGGCCACAGGCAAAAGTTCCCAAACAAGTACAAGAAGCTACGACGGGACTCCACGATCATAGGCATTACATATTTTGAATGGGAAAAGCTTGTCAAAGTTTAATCATTGATGTTAGCAAGAAGACGTTAGTTTAATATCTTTGGAATTGGAATACCTTGTCAAAATTTGCTCATTGATGTTAGCGAAGACATGCATTTGATGTTTTTGAGTGGGGACGCCCTTCTTTGTGAGAGCAGCATCGAGTGTTTTTTCCTATTCCGTGTTCGCTTTAGAAGTAAATAGTTACTCTGCTGAGATATTCCTGTGTTAAGAGTTTGTTCTGAATATTGTCTATGTAATGCCAGGCCTTGTGTTTGATTGCAAAGTTGAGCTTGGAATGTTGTGGCATGCGGCATCACGAACTGTTCACCGTGCCTCCTGATAATAATGCTTCGTATTGTTTTGCATGTCCATCTAATGCCAGTGATTTGCTTGTTAAGAAGATCATCCTCTTTTGTTGTTTCTGTGCTTAAGAAGTTCATCGTCTGATGTTTCATTCATAGCATATACGACAATACGTGTAGGTTAGACGTGAAAACAAATGATCTTCAGCACAACAAAATATATTAGTCAATGATTGGATCGTCGTTTTCCAACCAAAACCGCTTGAAAAACTGACGCTTGTAAATTAAAGCAGATGGTCTCGGGCGAAGGCGCTTGGTTGGTCGATTTCGACTATTAAAATATCGAAAGTACTTCACACACGATAAAAACGTTGAACGACACTCGGACGATTGCTAATCCAGCCGGTAGCTGCTGTTTCAGCCTTGCCCATGGATGGCTGATACGCACGTCGTGCATGTATCGTCTGGTAATGTCATCCATATAGCAGTGCTCGTAAAATATACACTGGTCTCTCAAATTACACGCGTAACCGCCGGTTTTACTTACAGACCTCGGGCCCTCGGTTTCATTACGCCTGTATTTTCTGGCGTTGTTTCCAATGACGAGTAAATTACACTTGTATGTTAATACAGGTTTGAAATAAACCAGAGCTCCCAAGCGGCCTTACCGCTTCATGCCGTCTCGGTTTCTCGAAGGTGCTCATAGGTGTCTCGATGATCCGGCTTCTGAATAAGCGTGGCGCTGTATCAGACCATCCGTAGGGCCCGCGAGGCCCTCTCCGTTGTCCTTCGAGTTGTTGCGCTCGCCGTGACGCCAACATTGTTAACATCGTCAACAAACATGAGGATTCAGGAGATGACTTTATTTTGACTGGATGACACTAGGGACCCACTAGGGCCATAGTCGTACGTACGCAAGTGCCTCCTTATTATGTACAACTATATTTTCTTTGCTTTCTCCTGCTTTCCTGACAACATGGTCCCACACCATTGTCAACCTATGTAGTCAATATAAACGAGAGAATTGCACAAGGTGCGGCCGACAGCTGGGACCAAGCAGCTCGAGCAGTATTTGTGTTTTTGAGGCGTGAGAACTGCAGAGTTTTTCTTGGCGATGATTTCGTTGTTGTTCAGAGGAGCAGGGTATTAACTGGGCGGGCTGTGGCCCGTCTAACCTAGGCCAGATATCCAGCCCAGATACTAATTTTTTCAAGATGAAAATGGCTAGCCCAGCTATATCGTCTTTTGAGGAATACCTGTGCAAGGTCAACTTGTTATTCTCCGCCTATTTGGGCTGCAAATCTTTCCTAGGAGGGATGCATTAGGCTTAACAGGAAAATGGGCTTTAAAAATAAGAAATGGGATGTAATTATAAAAACTGGGCAGTAACTATAAAAAATGCACCAAGCACGAAATTAGTTTATAAAATATTATTTATGGATTTTGAAAATCTTAAATTTTCATTGTTAGGCGCTCAATGTTTTGTTGGATTTTTATGTAATACAAATTTATATTTAATCTGACTAGAAATTTCGGGATAAAAATATTTCGGATCCCATCAAGATGTGGGAAATTTTATTGAATTATGTCTTCAACGGTTGGTTGAAATTATTAATCATTGTCCTAGCTAGAAAATGGGATGTACTTTTAACAAACTGTAAATGGGTTGTTGTTAATTCAATTAGAATTCAAAAATGGGTTGTACATTCTTACAAAACGCAAATGGGCTATAAGTTCTCTGCCACACACTTGTGGGCCTACTAAGTGACGCGTCCCTAAAATAAATAAGTTGACGCGTATGCAAGGCTTTGTCAACTTATTATAGTCAACACACAGTTCTAGCAGCAGTGGCCTTTGGATGTCTATCCAACGGATGTCGTGCTTCTTCTTCAATCTCGGATATTCTTAGCTTCGGCCGTCCAAAAAATGATTCCTTCCCCTGACATCTGGGGCGCACCGTTTCGGAGGCTGACCTGTGGGCCTACTAAGTTGGAGCGTACCAAGGGCATTGTCAACTTAGTCAATATAAACGATCCTAGCTTCAGTGATCGTACGATGTCCATCCAACGGTCGTAGTGCTTCTTCAACCTCTGGTCTTCTTGGTTCAGCCGCCAAAAGCAGCGCCGGTCGTGCCACATGCTCCTGCCTCCCATGGTCGGTCATGTCTTTGCTGCGGAGGCCTCACCGCCTACTATTCTCATCATTTGGCCAGGCCACTGGCGGCGGCAGCCTCACACATAACCGACCAGTGAACCCTCGTACTCCTCTCGCGGGCTTCCATCGCTGCGTCTTCCCGGCTCCCGTCGTCCCCTTCCTAGGCCTTGCCGTCGTCCACCGCCTGGTGCTCTCGGCGCGGCGTGGTCAACGTGGTCAAGGAACGACTTCCATCGGACGTGGGTATGCGTGGAGAGGGCCGCCTGGGTCCACGGCCGCAACAAGGAAGTGCCTCCTTATTACGTGGAAAATAATGATTCCTCCACCTGACAGCTGGGACCCACCAAACGGGCCACTGTATTTCATGAAAAAAAAACATTTCCCCCTGACTGCTGGGACCCACCTGCTACATCTTCGCACGCAAAGAAGTGCGTCCGGGCAGAAAAAAAACGATTCACCCCATGACTGCTGGGACCCACCAGCTACATATTCACAGGCAAGGAAGTGCCTGACAGTCGGGACCCACCTGGTCGAAGCGTACGTAGCGTTGTGATTCTGGTCGCGAACGTGTACGTACATATATACTGGTGGATGTAGAGGCGCGCACGTGTCGTAGTAGAGGCGCCGCACGTAGCATGTACACATACGTCTGACGCCGTGGTGCAAGAAAGAAAATACGGCCACGTATGTGTACATACGGGCGGGGTCTCGAACGCCTACTCGCGCATACGTACGGCCATGCCTCGTGTACATGGTTGGGTCGAAACGGAGAAACAGCGTCGTCGTCGTGTTCATGGGAAGGCAACAAAATGCGTCGTGTTCATGGAGAGGCAACGGAATGCGTCGTGTTCATCGAGAGGCAACGGAACGCGTGGGTGCCAACCGGCTGGGTCGGAACGAAATGCGTGGTCGTGTTCATCGGGAGGTCTTGCACGGAACAGGCGATGGAAACGAGGCCTGGCGTACTGCGCTGGCGGAGGAAAGCAGACCTCCCTACGTTGGGAACGGGTCCTGTTGATCGGGAGGAGTCCGGGCGTCTGCCAAAGCGGAGGAAACGGACCTCCCTACGGTCAAACGGGGTCCCGTTGATCGGGAGGTGTGGCGTGCATAAAATGGGATTTAAACGGACCTCCTACGGTCGAAGCAGGGGTCCTGTTGATCGGGAGGTGTGGCGTACCACAAAAGCGGATGAAACGGACCTCCCACGATTGAAAGCAGGGGTCCTGTTCGCCGGGAGGGGTGTGGCGTACCGCAAAACGGGACTCCACGGGATACTGTTCATCTCCACCCTCGACCTCCTCCAGCCTCCACGGGCTCCTGTTCATCCAGCGTCCACCGCGTGCTACTCCACCGGCTACTGTTCAACCACCCCTCCACGGGCACCCCTCCATCGTCTACTGTTCATCCAACCCTCCACATCACGGGGTCCTGTTCAACCATCCTTCCACGGGCACCCCTCCACCGTCTACTGTTCATCCAGCCCTCCACACCACGGGGTCCTGTTCAACCACCCCTCCACGGGCACCCCTCCATCGCTTCATCGCTCATCCAGCCCTCCATCACACCACGGAGTCCTGTTCATCCAGAGGAAACGCCACCGCTCACTGTTCATCCAACCCCCCCCCCCCCCCGTCCGCAACACTCACTGTTCATCCAATCGATCGGCTTGATTAGTAGCGATGGCGAAGAATCGCTTCGATCGGGTACGATTAACGACCATCGATCGATTGCTCGGGTTCGATGCTTAGCGTAACTGCGGTCTGTCGCTTCGGGTTCGATAACGCCTCGCTCGAGTTCGATTAGAGCCAGCGCCGCACACAGCAGCGTCACGTGTCACGAGAAAGCGATGCATCGCCGCCCCGACCTCCCACCGTAACCGGAACTCCCGAAATTTTCCTCCCCTCGCTTCTACCATGTTTTTTGCGTCATGGGACGGCCCAAAGAATGTCATGCAAGGCGTCTCCGGCCAGCCCAGGATGAAAAGCCCATTTTTTGTCATGATTTTTTTCATGGAAGTAGGAGCCCACCACATCTATGATAATACCGGGTTTTGTCACAATTATTGTCATAGAAGTGTCATATGTATGACAGAAAAAAAATTCGTTCGGCCCAAAATGTCACGGATGTATCTTTTTTTTATAGTGTATAGATAAATGTTATACTTCATGTACGTGAGGCAAGAGGGCGCATGTCAAGTTGTTCTAAACTAAACAAAGCACGAAGTAGCGATGCGAGGAGCTGACTGTAAAATCAGTAACTGTAAGTAAGCTAAAACAGAATAAAATGAAGCAATATAAAAAACCAAGGGAGATGCATATATAACAGGACGAATCACCAAAGAACCAGTTGGAAACAAAAATTGTTCACGTGCACAAAATGAGAAGCCACCAAAGAGTATAAAATCATAGAAAGCACACTTCACAATAGATTTAGCACCAAATATCATAAGCATAGAGTGTATGACAGGACGGGGTGGCTTAAAGACAATCCACAATCTTGCATCGGTACCAAAAGTCTTAGCATAATAGGAACGACAACATCACACACCCAAAATAAAGTGCAGCATATGTACAATAAGTCGAGACCATTTCGATAGGCATAGCGGCAGTTACGCAGTAGGAGAACTGACTTCTAATAGCGTGACCTTTTATCCAGATGCCCTTCCAAGCGGCCGCTCATGTCTTCCATTTGGTCTGGAAGATCTCCAACAGAATATCCCACGACAACTGCATTTCGAACTTGCACAGAGAAGTAGTGCATATATTTGACAGCAAGAAGCCAACCTCTAGCAACCTCCTTGTTATTGGTGCGTGACTCCTTTAAGTCATGTCGCAGGCGTTCAGCATGGCGCTGACGGTTACACGAATTGTGCCATCTTCATGAACAACATGGTCGTATTGCCCTTGTGACAGCCCAAAGTGTGCTAGGAGGCTGTCAAGAACCGTCCTGTGCGGGATCCTAAAAACTTGTTGGGTATCCTGCAGTGCACGAGAACACAAAACATAAGGTTATCATGGAAACTGGTCGTGGATAAACACAGTCATAGTGATGAAAAGGAGATATTATGTATCTAGGTTGATCTAGTTGCTACAAAGCATGTCGCAGCCAGATACCATTTAGAGACGGAAAGGTAACTGGCGTAATGTGTGGTCTCTCAAAAAGAAAATATAGCTGTATAAAGGGTCCAAACAATATCACATTACTGAGGAAACACTTACAAGGCTATCAACTACACCAATCGCATGTCAATGAGATAGGGTTTAAATCATCACGCTGTTTGAACGTAAGCATCCCTATATTTTTATTGCTGGCCGTGAGTATACACAGCACCTAGATGAGACATGTGTTCCTTTTCAGAGACAACAACGTCTACAGATGTGAGATGTTCTTTCAATCAATTTTTTTCAGTTGTCCAATAAAATCAGAGAGGGGATACGACGGGTGTCGGCTCACCTGCGTAAGCGCCCGCAGACAGTTGTTGGTGGAGCAGGCGGAAGGCGGCGAGTCAGGAACAGGAGCTCCTCGGCGGAGTGAACATGGAGCTCCTTGGCGGCCATCACAATGTGAACAGGGAGCTCCTCAGCGGCCATCGCGATGTGAACCAGGTGCTAACACAGGATTAGTAATCATTGTGGACCAGGTTGTCCGCAGAGCAATTTCCCTCACTGTCGAAAATATCATCATCCAAAGAGCTCCTCATGTAAGGCACATGTTCAGCTTGTTTTACTGCAAGAGGAAACCAGATGTGCAATCGCCTGTTCATATTAAGAGTAAAACTCTCAATGAACTATCAAAGACTTTCATGTGCTCCAAAGATCTGCACACAACTGGAAAGAAAAAAAAATGATTGCTAGAGATTATCTACTTGTGCATGGCTACCAAAATCGTTGCTTCTTTTGTTAGATATTATAACCCAAAAGTCTCCATCCACATTCAGTATAATCTCAGTGTCATCTACAAATATGTGCATTCTGACAAGGGATACAAATCTAGGGTAGCACATTAACATGAAATAAATATACTACAAGACTAAATTAATGGGGTTAACTAAGGCAATGAAAATTAAACGATGAACATGATTACATTGAAAGCTCAAATTAACCAGTCTAAGAAAGCATTTTGTTCTTAGAAAAAACTGAAAACAACTTGTCGCAGGATAAAAGCATTTCTACGGTAATACCCAGATAAAATAAAAAAGAGCGAGACACTGAGATGTAAGGAATACCCTGATAAAATAAAAGAATCTAAAAGAGTAAGAGGACACATTTAAGCATTTAGTTATTCACCACAATCGCCACAAAAATCCTTCATAAGCATTCAATTGTTGTTATCCCTTTCAGCCCTTCAGCTTTATATCCTCACTTTGTTGTTACTTCACTAATAAGAATTTGAGGTCGGAACTCCCACCTAGCTGTAGGAACATTACTCTTGCCTGTTCTGTTCATAGAGGCTGGGGAAAAGTAAAATATACAATTCTGGGAAGTTTACAAAAGACCATGCTAAAAGCGGCTTCACAATTTGTATTGTCAGCCCATTTTTTTGTCAAGCTTGATTAAAACTCACAACATCAAATATATTTTTTGGACATTAGGGTGATTATAAAAGAAGAAAACATTTGGTACATGTTAATGCTTTATTACGGAAGAAAAGTAGAAAGATAAATGCACCCCACTTTTAGGATTGAGTTAGCAACTAACCATCACTACGTACCACGAGCTCTTACAGTATGTCTTTATACCATGGAAGCCATGCCATCGAAATAAAATTAATTATGACACTTAAGATATTAATCTATTAAAACAAAGTCTTTGACATAAAGACAACTCAAATCAAAAGAAAGCAGGGTAAATAGTTTCAATACCAAAAGTGATATAAAATATAAAGAAATTTTAGGTTCATTCATGCTATCCCAAGCCAAAATGTCCCAGCCAAAGAGTAGTTGTACCGGCAGAACAAACATGCCATGTTTTTTTTTGGAGTAAAGCGCCCATGGCTAGGAAGCCACAAGAACAAACGGCCAAACACAATATTACTATTCATACAGTCGCTATTGCTACAATAGAATGAGCAAAAAATCCCAATGTTCTTTCTCTTGATGAAAAAACAGGATGTTTGCATTATAAAATAAGATGAAACGATGATAAATTAGTTGTAGCCCAACTGAGCATAGAGATTCATGCATTAGAGGATAAGTGGGTTTTAGAGAAATTGTATAGTTTCCAGACCAGCAGGCAGAAGACCACGTCTCCGATTGTGCTCGGTGAATCCAGACCTTGGGCAGGTTGTTAATGGACGTCATTGGCATATGCCGTTGGTGGCCTTAATCTCAAAGTGTCCACTGCATTCACCTGTGTCCAGAGAGACATGGCACTGTCGGACAAATGCAACAGTGTGTAGGAACCAAAGACATGTTGGGGAAAGTTCTTCTAATCTAGTAACATAATGTAATAATTAACATATTAACAACACTAATGCTTGAAGGTGAAGGGTCCAATCAGAAGCTCCTAATTATTTTAGTCTGCCAGGCAATCTCTCTGTGTTGCAATCTTCAAGCATATTTTGTAACCAGATTATTCATTGATAATGAGAAAGAAGAACTACCTGAGCAGCTGAGAGGAGAGTTTGTATACACAAAAATTCAATCTTGTCCAATGAGGGGATATTCAACATACATGTCCACTGAAGCTACAGTGCCAATGATCTGTTGTGATACGGTTCCTGAAATTTATGATACGATATAAATCATTTTGAGTAGTACGCAACCAAACCATAACTGAATCTATCAGCAGCAGAAGTCACATTCCAATTTTGAAGTAAGCATACAATTTCAAGTTAAATGCAAACATATTGTATGAAGCAGAGAGAATAGATCTCAATGGATTAAATAAGCAATAGATACAAAATCTATACTCCGAGGCTGAATTTATTTAGAAACTTAATAACTAAACTATATATGTGAGCTAGTAATCTCTCCTATATACTGAAAAGGAAAGACTGCTAGTAAAAAGAGCCAAAAGACAACCAATATGCCCAAGCTCCAGAGAAAGAAATAACCCAAATACACTGCCAAAGCAAAGAAAAAATAATGACAAAAAAAAATCGACCTGAACAGATTGTAGGGAAGACAAAAACAGTCTCAAATTATCTGTTCTTTCTTACCTGAATTAATACTTCCAAAGCAAATGGTCAAGATGGTTGTAGGAAGCAACGCCCAAAGATATGGCAAGAAAAGGGCATCAGTAAAAATGAGAAAAACATATCTATATGAATAATTAGAAGGAGTTGATGGGAGGGAGAAGCATACCTAGCAGAAATTCGCACCGCCATGTTAGATTTGGCTGAGGCGGACAATGATTGAGCACTGTAATAAATGTACACGAACCTACAAGCACCATGGAGTACAATCTCAGAACCAAATCGACAATACACAGGAGGAGCACGGGAGGGAAGTGAGCTCACGGGGAAGATGCAACCATAAAGTGGAGAGGGAGTCCGGTGGTGTATCCTCATCTCCTCCCCTGCTGCTCCTCGATGGTGCTCCCCCTCCCACGATGGAGCCCGACGGAAGTGGTTGGTGGGCATCGGCGGCAGGGTGAAGAACCTTGGAGCCCCCCAACCTCGTCCGCCAGCCAGGTTCCTTAGGTGGCCACCCTCACGTCGTCGGGGAAGAAGGCGCATGGGGATCCAGGCCGGGGCGCGCGGACTGCCATGGCCGGCGGAGCCTCTAGCCATCGCGCGCGTGGTGCTGGCGGTGCACGCCGGGTCGACCTTGTGCAGCGGCGATGCGCCCTAGCCGTCGATGTTGTAGATTCCGGACAAGTCATCGGATCCGTGGGTGGCGACGGCGTGCAGGATGGAGAGGGGATCGGGGAGGCCGGAGGGGAGGAGCGTCGGCGGCCAGAGGAGAGGAGGGCAGGACGCGCGTCGGCGACGAGAGGAGAGGAACGAGAGAGAAGGGGGCCAATGGGAGCAGGGCAAGCCAGCCGCCCGCTCCCACCTCATGGACTCGGGACCAATCCACGGGCACCACGCAGTGCCCCGAAAGTTGAAATCCTGAAATTACCCTCTGCGGGGCGACGAATTAACGGGCGGGGGGAGGAGATATTTTACCGCCCGCGCGCCCGATCGGCGCACGGAGCCCACGGCCAGGCACGGCGACTGACAAGTGTGGCCCACGGAAGAGAGGGCCACCCAGCAGCGAGACAAGGGCCATATCGCGGCATGAGAAAAAACGCTGAAAAACGAGGGAAAGCCGACTGTTCATTGTAGCAGTGTCCATGGGTCGATCCGACGACTGATATCGATCAGGAGCGAGATCAAACGGTCCACAACGCATCAAGAAACCGATCCGACGGCCGAGATTCGCTGAGCTCTGGGAACACTCATGTTCTCCCAACTAACATATTTCCTGATGGGGGCCGGATGGTGATTGTGTATTCCCACCGGAAGAAGGATAGGTGGTGGTATTGTGGGCAGTGGGATCGACAAACTAGGATATGTGAATATCGAAATCACTTGCATTGAAGTGGAACTAGTTGAGATCATCCATGTTTGAGTGTGAGAAATGAGAGGGGTTTGAGTGTAAGAAATGAGAGGGGTGTGCACGTAGAAAAGAACTGTCATTTTTGGACTAATTTAGCTCCTCCCCTCGCCAGACGGGCCGTGCGTGCCGGGCCGGCACGCGTGCCTTGGCAGCCCAGGCACGGCCTTAGCAGGGCCACTTGCCGGAAGAAACTTGCCGGAAGAAAAAGGGCCAGCCGCGGCCCGCGGTAGCCTCCAGGACAGCCGCTGCGCACTGCCTCCCGTTCCCGATTCCCCTCGCGCCTGCTCTGCGCTCCCGCCGACCTCGCCGCCACTTGCCACCTGGTTCCGTGCCTCGCCGTCGACTTTACCCGCCCCGCCCCTGCCCCGCATCACCGCGCCCAGCCGGCAGCCCGCAGCCGCCGAGACCGCACTCGGCAGTCGACGGCCGGCGCCCGGCGTTGTCCAGCTGCAGAAGGCAAGCAGCGACCTGCCACGTTTGAGGTATGTTTGATGAGACTTCTGCCTGTTCCCCAATTTCTGTTTGCTTGTTATTACTCATTGCTCGTCGTGCTCCCACCTGCCAGTACTTCTAGTTACGAATTTAGGCTTGCTGTGCTCCTTTGGAAATTATAATGTATTACTATGTCCATGAATGTTACTACTGAACGTACCATGGAGTACTTACTACTGAATTGTTTCAGTTTGGATCCGTTTTCTGAATCCTATGGCATCTTTGAGCTGTAATTTTCCAGAAATGTTACTACTTACTACTGAATTGTTTCAGTTTGGGTCAAGCAATTGATACATTGTTCTCATGTTTGGAATCAATAAATGTCACTGTCATATTGAAGAACAGGGTGTGAACTAGGGCCACATGGTTACATATATGTATCAAATGTGGAAGAATGAACACATGCACATAGTCTTCTTTGAACTTAAGGCATGTAGGCTTTTTTTAATGCAAAATCAAGACTGATTTGAGAATTTTTCATATATTTGTAAGATCATATTGATCAGTTTCTATTGTGCTATTGGCATGTCATATTTATTGTTATTTTTTTGGGTGGACCACCCTGTTTCAAAATCCTAGATCTGCCACTGCCGCTGGGTAATTTCTAATTACCTCTTGAGCAGTATATTTTTATTTTTGGTTTGTTAACTTAAGCTGATGGATTTTGTTGCGAATTCACGCACTATTATCTGTAGTATTTTTCATGTTTTATGGACTTTATTGGATCGTTGAGCATTGAGTTGAAATTCTACATCTATCCACGACCTAGACATGGCAGATACCAAGCTGGGAGCAACCGCCATGGCGCAGCGTCAGGAGGGTTCGGCGCAGGAGGGGGAGGAGCATCGCCTGCGGGCGGCGCTGCGCCACCTGCAGGCGGAGGCCGGAGTGCTCGAGCGCCTCATCTACAAGCACCGGAACCAGCACCGTGGCGCCGCCTACTTCCAGTACCTCCTCAAGGTACGCCTACTACTATGACCTGCTCGCCCCCCTCCCCCACCTTTTTTGGGGGAGTGGCTATTCACTGACAACTGACGAGTGTGATTTGTATGTGTTTGGGATGGTCGCGTAGGTGCGGAGGGACCTGAAGCTGCTTCTCAGTGCCAATCTCGCGGAGGTCATCAACGCGGTGTTCCCGGTCATCACCTGTCGTAAGCCGGCCAACACTATTCTTGTTCCAAACAGGTTCGTCATGTTTCTCATCCCTGGTGCTGTTGCACGCCCCTGCAAAACAATCTTTGTCATTTATTATGTGTATGTCAATCGCATTTTTTTTTTGTTATCTGTATGGTACACATTGGTAGAAGTAATGTCCCTACACAAATCCTTCATGTTGGGACATGTTGTGGTCTTGTGATGATATTTGTGGTCCTTATATTGATCCTAGGAGATAACGAAGAAAAGGTGTATTCACTAATGACTGTAAGCTTAGCTACAAGTTTCCACTTGTATGGGCAGTGCTTAATTTCCTGGCAGTTCAGATTATTTCATTGGCTTTTATTCTTGGTATAATGATGCTATAATTATATTAGTCTGCTATTCAGGTTATTTCTTAATATTTTCTTTTATAGGCAGGGTAAGAGGAAGCCTGGTGCAAACCATAGCCACTATAAGAGACTTTTGGGGGTTGCCCGTTTGCTGTCCCAGGTTCAAACTATCCTGTTGCAGCTGAATCAAATATTTTGGTGGAATCATAAATGCAATGTCTCTGTTGATAGAGCATTACTTTTGTTCCTTGTACTTGTTTTCAAGTAACGAGTTATGTAATATTGAAATTTGAATCTGTGGTAGTCTACCAATATTGCCCGGTTGTTTTACTTCTTTTGTTTAGCTAACTAAGGATACAGCAGCAAAGTGTTGTGATTATCCCTGCATGTTTGCAAGGTTTCCGATGTATTTAGTATAAACTCTTGTATGGTACATGAAGCTCATTACCCGAGAAATTCTATATTTTGTAACTGCATGATGCATACTTCTGGATGAGTCATTGTAGTTTAGAGATCATTCTTGATCAACTTCGAGACTGGAGATAGCTAACTTGGTTTGCACATCAGAGGGAAAACACTAATGCTTTCTGTATTTTGTGCAGATGGCTGAACCTGTTATGAAGGGAGCAGTGTATCCTTTTTTTTTTGGTTCTGTTATTTTCTTAGCAGAAATAAAATAAGGTGTACACCCACACTTGGCTTGCCACCAAAAAGGAAACAAATCTCGTAGTAACTTTCATTCGGCGTTGATTGCTACCTATCCAAAGTTCCTTAATCCATACTACAGTCAGATCAGCTTTTTACTTGCTAGATCTTTTTTTGTAGAACTTTGCACTGCAGTCCTTGCTTTGCTTGCAAGAGTGAGGGTCCTGACCCAACAGGTGAGCCACATAGTCTGCAGGCATGGCTATGAATGATTGTATCGATTAAGTTCAGTAAATAACCGCCCACATATTTATGCAGCAACTAACTTGGTAGTCAAACTATGTGTATTTATTAGGAATCTAAGAAATGTCAACTTCTTTTTTCGGAAATGAAGAAATGTCAACTTGGAATGATATACGTGGCAATTATCTTCTTTGTCTCTTTATGCACAGATTTTGCCTAAGATGCTTACCCTCTGATATTATGTTTGCAGATGTTACTTGATGTTGTATCAGTATACAACAAGGTTACTGATCTTACGGATAAAAAGCAGGCTGTTAAGATCAGTATTGATAAAGTACAGGTATGTTTTGCTTCCACACTAGCACTCTGTATCCTTGTTGATCATGGAAAAATATGTATTGCATAAGATCATGCTTTCACACAAAAGTGCAGTTGCTGGACCTTGCAGTTGCCTCACTACATAACTCCTTGGTTTTGCCTCTGCATTTCACAGGCTTTCAGAGAGTACTACCCCTCAAGCAACGATCCCAGTACTATCCTGGAGTGTGTATGGGTGAAAGATAAATTTGTTTTGCATGAAAAGACCAAAGCTAGCAGTCAGAAAACCCAAGATGAGGATCTGAAGTCGTGCACTCCAGATTCATCAATCCAATATGAGACCCTTGGACTTGTTAGCGAAGGTTGGAACACTTTACCTTCTCTGATTAATGACACATGCACATTTGGAGTTCACGGTTGCACTTTCTGCAATACTTATACATGACTGCCTGCTGATACTAAACCAATCGGATACAATTGTATCCTAAAGGCATGCAAATTAAAAATTGTTTTCTGTTAAGTAATCTAAACTGAAAGTGCAATATGTATTAATAACATATATATGTAGTAAGAAGTAGTAGGAAGTGATACGGAATGATTATGAACGAGGATGAAGAGTCTTGGTGGTGCTATACTGCTATTACATTCACCTGCAATTGACTATCTGGAAGTTATGATGACACTCAAGTATGTTTTCTGATAACATCTCCATGTCTCTTATGCTAGATGACATTTGACAAAACACTCAAGAGTATGCGTCTGTAATTTGTAACTTATTATGGTAAACTACTGTTGTTTAGCATGATATCTTGGCATAATAGCCATATATCTCTATATGTCAGATAACCTGACTGACAGCTGTTTTCATTGCAACAACTGTCAGTCAGTTATCCGCTGAATGATGGCTGGGATTGTGCTTACTGGAAGACAACACATTGCGACTATGGTCTTATTTTCTATTATTTCATTGCAATTGTAAAACATATTTTTCGGTGCGTGTTCCAGCTGGAAACTAAATTGCATGTGTTGCCAAAATGCTGCATTCTTTTAATATCAATTGGTCTTATACATGCACCGGGCTGCCCTTTTTTTGTTTGTTTGTGTTGTACCTAAAAGAACAGGAATGCTTGTTTATTAATTACTCCCTCTGTAAAGAAATTTAAAACCGTTTAGATCACTAAAGTAGTGATCTAAATGGTCTTATATTTCTTTATAGAGGGAGTACTCCATTAATAGAACAGGAGTATTAATGTGTTTATCATGTCATACTTTGGAAAAGGTTCTTATAAGTTCTAATGCTGCACTTTTTGACATATCAGAGATGGAAAACCTTCATGGAGCAAACACCCCAGCCAAGCAACAACAGGCTTCTCTGGCTGACCACCCAGATGAAGCCACCCATTGCGGCGATGCTGGAGATTCTCACAGCAGGAGGCAACTACCAAACGATCAAAACACTCCGGGCTCTCTTCTTGCCACGCCTGGTGCTGCGCCGGCTCCACGCAGAGATGTCAAGCCTGATACGAGGAAGAGAGTGGCATTCATTGCGGTGGGGAAAACTAAAGTCACCGTGACACCGCCTGAAACATCATCATCTGTAGTTGCCAAGAAGCAAAGGGTGGACACGATTCCACAGACCACTGCAAATCCTGCTTTGTAACTCTGAAAGAACAACCGGCAATGATGAAGCGAATAAAGGGCTATACATATGCACACGTTAGTAGATGATCTATGTGTTATCCTTGATTTGTTGCATTCCTACTGTATCTCGCTTCGATACCAAGAGATTGTTTCTTTTTCTACCAAGCAACACTATGGATCAATGCCGAGATAATTGATGAGGTTTAGGCCAAGAAGCAATCGTCTCAAGCACCATGGATCATTATTTGGCCAAACTGCACTCCGTAAAATCGATCATGTACTTTCATATGTGGTCACATTTTACAGCCACAACTTTCTCATTCAATCATGCTTACTCGCCTTCTCTGAGGCCTCAAGAAGAGCATCAAGTGTCACCATGTTGCTAGACAGGACGACAACCAAATCGATTAGCTGCCGTCGTCACACCACAAACATGTTTACACAAAAGAAAACACTAATTGAGCTGAGACTCGAATTAATCAGTAATTTCATACATTTTCAATCACGTTCAGCAGCAGAAGAGAACTATTAGAAGCTTTCTTACTAGCCACGACGATTACAAAAAAACCTGACGATCACAGCCGAATCTCCCCTTCCTCTAAATCTTCTTGGCAGCTTTGATGCTGCTGCTTCAGGTCGTGGTCGTCAAGCTTGAGGAAGAGTCCCATCCGTCGCAACAAGTTGTTGGGCCTGGCCGTGTTGTGCTGATCAATGCCGGAGAAGATCGACTCAGGGCAAGGCCTTTTAAAGCTTTGTGATCCAGATGGCAATCGAAGCCGTGTTTGCTGTGATCGATGAAGAAATCGAAATGTTTACATTTTGAGTCAGTTTCAGCATCGGATTTGGTTGCGTTGCGTGCATCTCAAGTTTATGGAAATGTCGATTCACCACGGCCATGCCCTTTTCTCAACGAAAGATCGTCTGACTCCGTCGTGCCCACGTCCGGCCGCTAGCTGCGCCTGTTGGAGAGTTGGTGTGGTCGCTGACGAGGTAGAGTACACGCACTGGCTCACGGGACCCGAGGCGCCGCTGTCTCCCATGTCATAGTTTTTCTCATTACCCCACGTCACCGGTCAATGTAAGGTCGACGATGGATTTATCATGGTCGGAGGCTGACACGTCCACTACGACGTGGTTGTGGCGCCCGGGCTTGCCGGCCACCCGTATCAGCGTCGGAGAGAGCGACTCCGCCTCGCCGATGGCTGTCGCGGCCTCACGCGCCCTCTGCCTCGCACGGCGGCGTGCGAGGCACGCCGTGCCATACACTCAATGGACGGGTCATGGATGGCCTTCGAGTGAGGGCGCCAATGAAGGAGTTGCGCGTCCGCCATGACACTTGGACGCATGTTACTCCCCTACAATTAAGCTACAGGGACCCCCCCCCCCCCCCTTAAATATGCCATGTCATCATGTTTGGAAAGCTTAAGTGCAACTTTCTCAAATCAAACACAAACTCAAATTCAAATTACAAGACAAACTATTATTTTTTCTTCAAACAGTAAAACAAAAATCTTGGTAATGTTTCAAATAATCACCAAGCAATTTTCGAAAAGAAATCAACCCTGTTTGAATTACGAAAATGACCCTAGCATTATTTGAGTGGATCAGTAGTAACGAACTGGGTCATTTCAAAATAAACAAATATTTTAGCATTTCTAGATGACTTGAAACTTTGTGTACTAGCTCAATATATTGCCTACTATTTATGTGCCAAGTTTCATATTCAAAAAAATTTGATATTAAATAAAAATGCAAAACAAAGAAGAATAAATAAAAAAGAAAATAAAAAAAGAAAAATGGGCAAACTTACCCGTTGGACTGGGCTCTACGTGCATACAGCACGGCCCAGCCCACGCAGGGGGTCGTGGTGGCCATCCGCCGGCCTTGCCCGTCCCATGCCGTGTGCGCCGGCCATCATTCTCACAATGCTCGACCGGATAAGCATCACCATGGCCGTCGTCGTTCGCGCGCTCCTCGTCATCGCCGCACCCTAAGAGTCTGTGCATTCGCTCCGCCGTCGTCTCCCGCGTCGACTGCAACCACTGATCGGTAGGCGCCCGACATCTTCTTCTTCTTCCTCGGCCGCCATGGATCGCCGTCGTTGATTCGTCGCCTCCGAGCCTCCCTCGAGCCCGCTAACCTGCTCGTAGACCCTGTTGTGAGCCTCCGAGCTTTTCCCCTCTCTCCCCGTGCTCTCTCTAACTCTAGCCTAACTAGTCGCCGGAGCCGAAGCTCGTCGCCGCCGTCCATGAGGCCGTCCTGCACGCCTGTTCTTGCCGCTCCGCCTGAGCTCGTCAATCATGCTCAGCGTCGTCGTAGGAACCCGTAGCGTCCACCCGCTCATCCTACCGTGCCCGCAACCCCTTCTTCGGTGAGCTTCCGTAGCACCTCCACCTCGGCTCGTCGCCGACACCGATCCCAACCGCCCCCGGATGACCTGGTGCCACCATTGGATGCAACCCGACGCTCATGTACGAACGCTCCCAACCGCGCGCAAAACGATATCCTGTACGCGATTTCCAACGAAGCCCGAGGCACTCCGTCGTGGTTTTTGTCGTCGGAGCATCGCCGTCGGCGCGCCACCGCCACTAGGCCACCAGGCGGGCCCAGACCACTAACCACCACTACCGGAACAGGGCTCTACGCCGACAGCCAAATATATGCCGACGACTACCGTCGGCCTAGTCCGAGCTATGGCGACAGCTAGCTCCTGGCCGTCGGCGTACAATGGTCGTCGGGCTATCCGCGTCTACGCCGGCAATGACCGTCGGCATACACGAGCCGTCGGCTTATCCCGGACTACGCCTCCCCGTCGGCATACGAACCGTCGGCATAGATGCGGGCCCGACAAGCGCCATCACGGTGGCTAACGACGTTAAATCTATGCCGACGGCCGTGGCGGTGGCCGTCGGCATAGATGCGGGTGACACGTCAATGATCCAGAGCGCGCGACCGGGAGCTATGCCGACGGCATAGCCGACAAATCATCGATCCGCTGGCCGCCCATCTGCCTGGCCGCACCTATCTTGAAACGGCTTAGCCGACGGCATAGTTTAATTTTCCATTTTTTCATTTTTTCCATATAGTATTATTATTATTATTAAGCATACAGTATGTGTTAATAATCATACATATAGATTGTGTTAATAAGCATACATATAGTATGTGTTAATAAGCATATAGTATGTTAATAAGCATATAGTATGTGTTAATAAGCATACAAATAGTTTTTTTCCTTTTTTTCTTCACTGTTTTCTTTATTATTTTTATTTAACTAACTTACATACAATATGTGTTAATAAGCATACATACATTATTTTTCGGTTCTGTACAGAGCGTTGTGACTCCCCTCACGAACGGTGCCGCCGCCAGCCGGCAACTAGAATGGGGAACAGCATCAGTCTATCTGAAGGGACTTTGCTCCAAGTGTTTATATATATCGGATGACCTACCACAGCCGGATGGTGTTATGGCATGTCCGAAAAGGCGGCACGCATCTCCGGGGTGTGGCCCCGTCACGGACGGCGCCACGCAAGACCGGAGAGGGGGGAACGGACGTCGGGTCTACATGGAGTGGATTTAGTCGTAGGTTTGGCCCGGATGTTGCTCCCCGGTGTCCCTCTGGGCCGACTGACACAACCGGCTGGAGAGGTCCACGGGTCAAAGCCCGTCCGTGGGAAGTCAAAGGGCTAGATCTCGTGGTCAACCGCTCCAGGGTTAGGCGGGACGGGGGCCCTGGGGGGTAGCAATGCCACCTGAGCGTCGTACCGCGCCCTCATACATGCGGGGTGGTGTTGTGGCATTTCCAAAGAGGCGGCACCTGGAGGGGGAAAACGGACGCATCGGGTCTACGGAGGGATGTAGCCGCCGGTTTGGCCCGGATGTTGCTCCCAGTGTCCCTCTGGTGACTGACACAACTGGGTGGAGAGGTCCACCGCTCAAAGCTTCGTCCGTGGAAAGTCAAAGGGTTAGATCTCGTGGTCAACCGCTCGGGGTTAGGCGGGGCCTTGGGCCCCGGGGATGGGGTAGCAATGCCACGGAGGCGTCGCACCGCCCCTCATACATGCAGGGTGGTGTGGTGGCATGTCTGAAGAGGCGACGCAGCGTCTCGGGTTCGGCCCTCACGGACGGCGCCATCGCCCGGCACTGGAGGGAAAGCAGACGCTGTCGGGTCTACACGGAGGGATCTTCTTTGTGGGCCTGGCCGGATGTTGCTCCAAAGTGTTCCTATGGGCTGACCTAACACAACCGGGTGGAGAGGTCCACTGGTCAAATCCCGTCCGTGCAAAGTCAAAGGGCTTGATCCCGTGGTTAAACGCTACAGGGTTAGGTGGGACGAGGGCCCTGGGGGGTAGCAATGCCACCGGAGCGTCGCACCGGGCCCTCATACATGTGGGGTGGTGTGGTGGCATGTCCGAAGAGGCGGCACGCGTCTCCGGGGTGTGGCCCCCCTCACGGACGGCAATGACACGGTAGTAGACGTTATGCGGTAACGATGCAGCGTGAATATTATTAAATACTTGGAGCGCGATAAAATCATGAGTTTTTTACACAACGTGGGCACATGTGCTATAGGACTGATGGTAATTTTTCATAATTTTTGTGATGGAGAAGTATCTGAACACTTCCCTCTACGCGGATTGCTCTTCGCATGCGTCTCTGACCGTGGCGGCGGCCTCGAGGCTAACATACCATCAAATCTTGTGTAGGCGGCCTCTCACAAGTCTCGAAGTGTTGAGGCGGTTGCAAATGCCCATCACTCGTCTCCGGGGTGTGCCCACCCCCTAAAGGACGGAACCGCCGCCGGCACCAGGAGGGTGGAAACAGAAGCGTCGGGTCTACACGGAGGGATCTTCTTTGTGGGCCCGCCCGGATGTTGCTCCAAAGTGTTCCTATGGGCTGACCCTAACACAACCGGGTGGAGAGGTCCACTGGTCAAATCCCGTCCGTGCAAAGTCAAAGGGCTAGATCCCGTGGTCAAACGGGGGTAGCAATGCCACCGGAGCGTCGCACCGGGCCCTCATACATGCGGGGTGGTGTGGTGGCATGTCCGAAGAGGCGGCACGCGTCTCCGGGGTGTGGCCCCCCTCACGGACGGCAATGACACGGTAGTAGGCGTTCTGCGGTAACGATGCAGCGTGAATATTATTAAATACTTGGAGCGCGATAAAATCATGAGTTTTTACACAACGTGGGCACTTGTGCTATAGGACTGATGGTAATTTTTCATAATTTTTGTGATGGAGAAGTATCTGAACACTTCCCTCTCTGGATTGCTCTTCGCGTCTCTGTTGTGGCGGCGGCCTCCGGGGCTAACATACCGTCAAATCTTGTGTAGGCGGCCTCTCACAAGTCTCGAAGTGTTGAGGCGGTTGCAAGCGCCAGACCTGCAGCGTCTCCGGTGTGCCCCCCCCTCAGACGGCGCGCCGCCCGGCACTGGAGGGGGAAAAGCAGACGCGTCTGGTCTACACGGAGGGATCTTCTTTGTGGGCCTGGCCCGGATGTTGCTCCAAAGTGTTCCTATGGGCTGACCTAACACAACCGGGTGGAGAGGTCCACTGGTCAAATCCCGTCCGTGCAAAGTCAAAGGGCTAGATCCCGTGGTCAAACGGGGGTAGCAATGCCACCGGAGCGTCGCACCGGGCCCTCATACATGCGGGGTGGTGTGGTGGCATGTCCGAAGAGGCGGCACGCGTCTCCGGGGTGTGCCCCCCCTCACGGACGGCAATGACACGGTAGTAGACGTTCTGCGGTAACGATGCAGCGTGAATATTATTAAATACTTGGAGCGCGATAAAATCATGAGTTTTTACACAACGTGGGCACATGTGCTATAGGACTGATGGTAATTTTTCATAATTTTTGTGATGGAGAAAGTATCTCGACCACGCCCCTCACGCGGATTGCTCTTCGTGACGCTTCACGACCGTGGCGGCTGACCTCCGGGGCTAACATACCGTCAAATCTTGCGTGGCGGCCTCTCACAAGTCTGGAAGTGTTGAGGCAGTTGCAACGCCCAACACGCTGCGTCTCGGTGTGCCCTCACGGACGGCGCCGCCGCCGGCACCTGGAGGGGGGAAACAGACGCGTCGGGTCTACACGGAGGGCATCTTGCTGTGGGCCTGGCCCGGATGTTGCTCCAAAGTGTTCCTATGGGCTGACCTAACACAACCGGGTGGAGAGGTCCACTGGTCAAATCCCGTCCGTGCAAAGTCAAAGGCTAGATCCCGTGGTCAAACGCTACTGAGGTTAGGCGGGGACGGGGCCCTGGGGGTAGTAATGCCACGGAGGCGTCGCACCGGGCCCTCGTACATGCGGGGTGGTGTGGTGGCATGTCCGAAGAGGCGGCACGCGTCTCCGGGGTGTGGCCCCCCTCAAGGACGGCAATGACACGGTAGTAGACGTTCTGCGGTAACGATGCAGCGTGAATATTATTAAATACTTGGAGCGCGATAAAATCATGAGTTTTTACACAAGGTGGGCACATGTGCTACAGGACTGATGGTAATTTTTCATAATTTTTTGTGATGGAGAAGTATCTGAACACTTCCCTCTACGCGGATTGCTCTTCGCACGTCTACGACTGTGGCCGGCGGCCTCCGGGGGCTAGCATACCATCAAATCTTGCGTAGGCGGCCTCTCACAAGTCTCGAAGTGTTGAGGCGGTTGCAAACGCCCAAAGACGCTGCCTCCGGTGTGTGCCCCCCCTCACGGACGGCGCCGCCGCCGGCACCTGGAGGGGGGAAACAGACGCGTCGGGTCTACACGGAGGGGATCTTGCTATGGGCCTGGCCCGGATGTTGCTCCAAAGTGTTCCTATGGGCTGACCTAACACAACCGGGTGGAGAGGTCCACTGGTCAAATCCCGTCCGTGCAAAGTCAAAGGGCTAGATCCCGTGGTCAAACGCCTGAGGTTAGGGCGGACGGGGCCACAGGGATAGCAATTCCACCGGAGCGTCGCACCGGGCCTTCATACATGCGGGGTGGTGTGGTGGCATGTCCGAAGAGGCGGCACGCGTCTCTGGGGTGTGGCCCCCCTCACGGACGGCAATGACACGGTAGTAGACGTTCTGCGGTGACGATGCAGCGTGAATATTATTAAATACTTGGAGCGCGATAAAATCATGAGTTTTTTTCACAACGTCCTCGGACTATTTTTTTGCACTTGGTCGAATTAACAGGATTTGTGGTGTTGCATCTTCGTGGAGTGACCGTCGACGTTGGAGGTGTTTGTCCACGATCGTCCCTCCTTTGATCGACTACATCCTCTACATCGGAGGGTGAGCAACAATTCCATGACCTCGTCCACTTTTTTTTTCCATGTCACTAGATTGAATTTTCACATCAAGTCGCGTAACCTAGGTCTCCCGTCCGAAAGGGTTGCATCGATAAATATGCATTCAATTGCATATTTATCACCGCAGCTCTTTCGGATTGTCCAGCGCTTTCCACGGACAGCCCGAGGATGAGATTGGGTACGTTGTTCATGCTCTACCCCGTTCCGAGACAGGATTTCGGCGGCGCCTCCTTGTTGTTCTCCGGATGCACATTCTCTCGACATTTTGCCGAGACGTGTATTTGGAGAACAGCGGGAGGTGCTTAAAATTTTGTCTCGGAATGGGGTAGAGCATGGACCGTACTCAATCTACACATTCTCGGGTGGGATTAGGACCCATCTTTACCTATTAGAGATGTAGGTGGATTACTCGTCAACCTTGTAAAAAATAAAATATTGATGTTGGTAATTAAAATGAATCCTTAGAGATGTGCACTTCTGGTATTAATGTTTTTCCTGTATGCTTGTTTAATTGATATCCTTACTAATTGTTTATTCTCTTCTCAATGCAGGTTTGCTAATCATGGGCAAGTCCAGTGGTGCCAGTTTCCTCAGTAAATTTAAAGGACTTACTCGGAGTGGACGAGCCCACAAGGTTCCCTCCCGACTACGCGAGGATGACACCTCACAGGGAGGTGGAGGGGTCGGGGGAGGAGACCCTAGAGGAGGAGGCGGTGGGGGGAGAGCCCCTAGAGGAGGAGGAGGTGGGGGGAGAGGCAGCCGGGGCAAAAAACTCCGGGCCGTGTCCGAAATAGGAGGGTCTTCTTCGATGCCCTCCCATACAGAGGCACCTTCTGAGTCTGAGGAGGAGGAGTATGTTCCTGATGGCGAGGAGGAGGAGGCCGAGGAGGAGGGTGAGGAGGAGGAGGCCGAGGAGGAGGGTGAGGAGGAGGGCGAGGAGGGTGGAGGGAAGGTTGATCCCGAGTTGTGGGGTGACTTGCCACCGAGTGCTCCGCAGGGGTGGCTGCGTGGTAATGCCGGACTACCTACACCACCTTCTATCGAGGAGCACAAGTGGCTCATTGAACCAGTGGGGACAGAGTAAGTGCCTCTCAATCATATTTTCAACACATGACAACATTTTCTTATTGTACACATGGCAATCATTTGATTCTTTTGCGTAAACCGGATCCTTCATGAAAGGGTCAGAAACCGAACGGCCTTATCACTGTCCTATTGAAGCACTTTTGGCCTGGCCTATTCTCGCCTGCTGCCAGACAGGACCCGCAATCGCGGGTTTTGGCCACGAGCTGGGCCCACTACGAGGCTTGCAAAGAACGCTGAGTACGGACGGCCGCTAAGGCCGTGATCACCAAATTTTGGGTAAGTTCTCTTGAATCACTTGTCTTCGATTTCGTTCATAGTTTATCATTGGATCACTCAACTCATGCCTTGTTTGCTTCGGTTTATGCAGCAACTCTATAGAGTTCTTGACGAGCACAAGGCCGAGCCGACGTGGTCTTGCTTGCGGTCAAGAAGAAGAAAGCTCGTCGATTCTTGCAAAGACGAGGTGCGCTGGTTGCCGTCTCGCATGATACTACCACTACTACCTGCACCAAAAGATGACCAAAAGTCAAGCGTAGAAGCTTCGACTTACCTTGAACAGGGAGCAGTTCATGATGGTAACTATTACTAACTTTTCATTGTTTCAAGCAGTCAACTCTATGTTTCGTGCTCACATGTCATGCTTCCAAAATTTGCATAGGTTGTTCCTCGTTGGTGTTATGGAAGGCATGACGGATGGGCGAAGTTTGGTGGATAGGTGGCTCGGCGCCCGATGCGTAGTTCTTGCCAAGAGCATCAAGGGCCGGGCTAACCGTGGAGCCGACGGGACACACGGCCAAGGAAACAGGAACCACCGGAGCTTCAAGGCCATGAAGGTATATCTATGTGCATGATGCATTTTGTTCTTCTTTACCGTCATGTTCTTATGTATGGCTAACTTCTATTTGACGTTGTAGGAGGACAAGTTGAAGAGGCCGCTCTCGGACATGGAGTCGTGGAAGATGGCCCTTGGCCGGAGTCGTCGCAAGGAGGGCGAGAGCGATTACTACAAGACCGAGGAGCACCCAGGGTCTTACATTCATCACTATCGGGAGTTGCATCCGGATGTTCCTGCCGAGGTCGCCGATCTCGGATCGACGACACGGCGGCGGTGGCCATCCAGGGAAGAAGAATGGCGGTATCCGTGTTTCGACGGCTTGATCACTCCTTCGATCTCAGACACACAGCTTCGCTACCAACCCGAGCCGCTTAGAGAGTACGGGCGTTCACACTCCTTTAGCCCGCCAAAGATGTCAGTAAGTACTTCCTCTTTATCTTTTCTATCTAGCATTCTCAGTTTATTTTCAGCATTGCTCACTTAGAAACAATCTAAATTATGTAGGCATATAAGGAGTTTGTCGAGCATAGGAATCTCGAGGTGCGGGAGTACTTGAAACGAGTGAAGGCAAACGATGATTACAACCGTGAGATGATGACTCAGTTAGTTACGCCCTCTTAAAACCAAGCTAAATTTTTGCACTTTCATTCCTTCCGATCTTCTAGTTTGCTTGTTTAACTAACATTCTGGCTATGTTGGCGTCTTGGAGTAACGGCACGGGTCCACCACAAATGGGACCCCCAACACCACTGTGGAGAACCCCCACACGTGCTCACGTTTGATGAATGGGTGGCACTAGGCGGTGATGGTCCGGTTAGTACATTTGCCTAACTCTTGACAAACTAGTTCTCGTTCATTCAACACTATCATATCATATTTACCGTTAGAATCTTTTTCGAAACATGTAGGGGACCGGTGGCTCGACTCCTGCTCCGTCGACCCCAGTCACTCCGATCTGGCAGAGTGGTGGTGGTCGCGATGGCAGTTTTGGCGGAGGTGGTGGTGGTTTTGGCGGAGGTGGTGGCGGTTTTGGCGGAGGTGGTGGTGCTTTTGGCGGAGGTGGTCTTGCTTGATGATTCCGTGCATGTGGCCGTCGTGCCATGCCTTTCATATTCCTACTTTTATGATGTTTCATGTCTTGCACTACTTTTATGTTCATGAACTTGAGTCGGTGATGATCTTTAGATGATGTGATGAACTTGAGTATGTTTAGATGATGATGGTGAACTTGAGTATGTTTAGATGATGAACTGTCATATTTCGCATAATTTCATATTGTTCTGTTTTGAAATGCTGTCAAATGAATTGGAAAAGAGAAAACAGGGAAAATCAAAAAAAAAACTATGCCTACGGCAAAGCCGTCGGCATATATAAGCCCAGGAGTCACCAGGGCTCGCCACGTGGCGGATCTATGCCGACGGCTTTGCCGTAGGCATAGATGAAAATCTATGCCGACGGCAAAGCCGTAGGCATACCTCTGCTGCCAGGAGTAACCAGGAGATGACACGTGGCAGAGCTATGCCTACGGCAAAGCCGTCGTCATAGATTCATCTATGCCTACGGCTTTGCCGTAGGCATAGCCCCGCCACCAGAGTACCTTGGTTGCCACGTGGCGGTATCTTGACGGCAAGGCCGTCGACATATATCTCGCCACGTGGCATTGCATGATTCGTCCGCGCTTTTGGACGGCGCCGTCCGTTGCCGTCGACGAAAAACATCGCCGACGGCTATACTATGCCGACGGCTGACGCCAGGCCGTCGGCATAGGCCCCTATGCCGACGGCTTTACTATGCCGACGGTCTGACAAGACTACGCTGACGACATCTACGCCGACGGGTCTATGCCGACGGCAGCCGTAGGCATAGATCTATGCCGACGGCTTAGGGGCCTATGCCGACGGCCCGTGGCCGTAGGCATAGACCGCGAGTCCGGTAGTGCACCGGACTAGGTACTAACCTAATCCACCCACTGAAACTGAGGTAGGTATTAAAACTGTTAGTTAATACAGCCGCTGACAGCCAGGCCCCACCCGCTAATTAAGATTAATTATTAAATCCTAAATCCTAAAAAGTGGTCGGGTGCTAATCTGTCTTACAGAGCCCTCGGGCTCGTGCGCCGTCCGATCTAGATCTCGCGGTCACGCGCGTTTCCAGTGGAGACGGTCGAAACCGTCGATGCGTGCGCCAGGTGTCCCCTGGTCGTGGCTTCGTGGTGGAGACCCGTTGGCTTTCAGTGCGGTTGCGTCTCGATCCCCTCTCCTGTTCTTCTCCACTCTCATCCCTCCCATTTCGGAACTGCCCCCGAGCGCAGCGGAGCGGATCTCGTTCCAATCCCCCCAACCCATCCCCCAAATCCAGCGCGAGAGCAGCCGGCGGCGTGTCGGTGATTCGGCGGTTGTCTTCCACCGGAGCGAGGGCGGGCCTGCGGGCGCGGCGTGAAGGAAGGCGGTGCAGCGGCGGAGACGCGACCGAGGAAAGACGACGGGGCTGCATGCCGCGTCGGAAGGAGCAGCACCAGTGACGCGGCAGAGGAGGAACGGCGTGCACAGCCGTTGTTCTGTTGGCGTAGAGGGGCAAAATCGCCGCGAATACCTGGTATGCCCATCGATCTCTTCCAGTCCTCCGCGTTTAGGTTGTCCAAATCGACGTGCTCTGCCGCTCCGCTGCGGACAGAGGAGGAACGGTGCGTGTGCGGCCATCGTGCGGTTGTTGCAGAGGTGCCGAACCGCGGCGGGTCGACGTGCTCTGTCGCTCCGCCGTGGACAGAGGAGGAACAGCGCGCGTGCGGCCATCGTGCGGTTGTTGGAGAGGTGCCGAATCGCGGCGGGTCGACGTGCTCCTCCACGTTTGACTAAGTTGATGAAATCGAGTAGCAGACGGTAGAAATTGTTTGGAGCACTTGTTAATTTGGAGATTGGACGACGACACATGGCATTTCGTGTTCCTAGGCTACTTGGTGAACTAGGATTAGTAGGTTTCAAGGCAAGCCTCGGGGCTGTAGATTTCGATGTTGTAGATGTTGAGGTTGATCCCGATGGGCGTGACTTGCCTGAATATGGTTCATGTGTTGCCTCAAGCAGTGGTTTGACAGTGTTTTTGATTTAGTGTATGAGAATAATGCTTCTCTCTTGTCAATGTTGCCCTTGTTTTGTGAGCGACTTGCACGATATGGTTTGATATGTTGCCTCATGCAGTGTTTTTTGATGTGTTTTGATTTAGTGTAGGACAAGAATGCTTCTCTCATGTCAATGTTGCCTCAGATTGTGAGTGACTTGCCTGACATGGTTCACGTGTCGCCTACGAAGTTGTTTTGAAAGTGTGTTTTTGGTTTAGTGTAGGACAGTAATGCCTCTCCCATGCTAATGTTGCCCTTGTTTTTGCGAGTGACTTGCCTGATATGGTTCGTGTGTCGCCTACGAAGGTGGGTTTGACGGTGTGTTTTGATTTTTAGTGCAGGAAAGTAATGATTTAGCAATGGAAAATGCACATGTGATTTTTGTGTGTGTGTGTGAGGTAGGAAGTAATCCAGTAGAGGGAGGTTAATAGGGCTATTTGTAGGACAGTTTTAAGCATTTCACGAGAATTCATTCTGTGATTTTCTGTTCTAGGTGCCTTGATTTGTTTCAGATTTTGTAGGACATGTAGAGGGAGGGTAATAGGGCCAATTATAGGATAGTTGTAATATAGTGAAAATCAGATAGTTTACAACCCTTTTCATTGCCCACTTTTTGTAAGTTGCTATTCGTTAAGTTCAGTAAGAATTTAGTCAAACGAAATTCGTTGGATGATATAGAGTTCTTTGAGAATCATTTCTAATGTTTTTTTGTGATGAATCTCACTGTTTGTCCTTTAAATATGCAGCATAAAATAGATGGCTGGGACAAGTCATAAGTCAAAACAGGATGGACCTGCTGGATCAAGTCATGACGACCTTGCATCTCATGGGAATGAAGAGCATCAAGCACAGGTGTGCACATGCTCAGGAAGTTTTATGTTCTTCCTGTACATAACAGAGTTTGTTTTTTTTTCATTTTTTATCGATTTATGTGGTTTCCATCTCCCAGCCACGGAGTAGTGCACCAATAACTGGGTACAAGCGTATGAGAACTAAGGCAGTTGTTGCACGGGGGAAGCGCCCTGATGATATCATTAGTAATGAGAATAGTAATGAGAGCCAAGCTGCAGATGCTGGGAATAAAAATGTTGAAGGTGCAGACGTCGACCAGCCTCGAAAAGCAAAACGCCAGAAGACGGGAGGAACTGAGGTATTTTGCATAGTTGCCTCAGTTTCACTGAGCAGTTGCCCAACAATGTTGTCTAAGTTGCCCATGTTGTGATGAACCTTTTTCCTTCTTTGCTAATCCCCTGTTTTTTGTTTTTTCCTTATGCGCAATAGGGTCGTAGGAACAGGGCATCCCCTGCAAGGCTCTTCAAGTTGAACAAGGACTTGGTTCCTGACCAAAAGGGTGTCATCATCGGAAAAGAATTTGGTGGCATTCTGGACCTTGCAGCGAGTAGCATGCCCGGAGATTTTAGCCAGTGGATAATGAAGCATTACAACCCGGAGATTTCACAGATAGTCATTCCAGAAAGGGGGAAGATTCCTGTAGATGCCGCAAGTGTCCATAGGATATGGGGTTTACCCAACAGGGGGAGGAAGGTGTGCTTTGAGAATCGGCCTGAAATCACAAAGGCAATGTACAATATTTACAACATCACATCCAAGAACTCCCCAACCCTCACAGAATGGTGCAAGATGATCGTAGACATCGGAGGATCTCATGATGATGACTTTGTCCGCGCTTGGCTAGCTCTTGTTTTTTCGTGCTTCCTTGCCCCTTCTACTAGTTTGAGTATTTTCCCAAAGAGCCTCCCGGCGGTCATGGATGTCAATGGAATAACGGAAATCAATATATGCTAGTTTGTTGTTGATCAATTAAAGCTTGCGTTCACTTCGGGGCGTGCCAACAAGAAGGCTGTTTGTTGTTGTGTTTTCCACCTTGTTGTAAGTGGTTCAAGCTGTTTTGTTTTTTCAAGCATCCATTTGTTTACTTATCTTTTCATTTCTTTTTGCAATCATTAGCTAACTTAAACTTTTTGTTCTTTTTCCGTGTCTCTCACGCAAGTTGTACCTAGACTCTCTGGATGTTGATGAGCCAATCCGAACTTGGTACCAAGGGTTTCAGTTTGGAATTCAGATTTAATCTCCGAGTTATGAAGAAGTACAGAAGGCTCCAGGAGAATATGGCCAATTGCGGGTAACTGAATTTTTACATTTTAGTATACATATCATTGTCATATTGTTTTTAGGAAACACTACCATTTTTTTAGAGTAGGCAATTCACTTTCAAAGAGCAAGCAAGGTAATGTATCTTTTTGGGCAAGTGACATACATATATTTTCAAGTATGTCCAAGTAGTTACCAGACTTATTCGAACCTTCTCTCGTTTGCCATGCACACAGTTGGATAATGTTCACATGAAGGATTTGTTTTGTTGTTGTATTTAATAGTAGCTTCTGTAGTACATTTTTCAGCTCTTTTTTCTGTCTGAGCAATTTACATGTTGAAAAATAGCAAATTTACACAACAACACAAGCAACTTATGTTCTGGAAACTAGCAACTTGCATACTAGTTCTTCATTTTTTGTTGATTACAATATCAACTAATAGTAGGCAACAGGGGAAGTGGCATAATGGTTGCAGGAATTTTCAGACTATTAGTAGTATTATTTTCCTTCATTTTTCTCGTGTCTTTTTGGTATGGGAGTGCGAATTGTTGTCACTCATAGTTTTTTAATCTTCTTTGGCTATAAAACCACCAGCTCAAGATGGAGTTTTCCGGTGTGCTGGATGATAGCTTGTTTGGCAAGATGGACCACATCACCAAATTTGTTGCCATAAGATTGCCGAGTCATATGACAAATCGATGAGTTATCTAGCACTTGTTTTTTCCTCTCACTGTTGTTCCCCTTTTTATCGCCATTTGTACATTCAACCATTTTTTCAGAATCTTGAATAGAAGATATGTACGTATCATGTTCTCTACCATCCACTTTTATGTTTTACAGAAGCAAAAGAAGCTCACAGGGTTGGTGCACGATATGTGTTCTGTAATTTCACATGCAGTTGGGAAGCTCGTGACTGGGGTTGGGAAGATAGATGATGATGAATGGGGGACAAAGGAGGCAGATCCTACTACTGCGGAGACAAGCAGGCGGCAGTCTAACAGAAGGGGCAAGCGAGTACCAGCCGGAAGAGACAGCTTACCAAGTGAGGAGGAGTCGTTTAATTACGGCGGCTGACGGCAATGAGGCAGCCGACATTGAAAGTGAGGAGATGGCAGGGATAAAGGTAGTGATGAAAGCGACACCGATGGCAGTTCGTACAGCGATGACGGTCATGATGGATCAAGTGGAGTTCGTGGGAAATCAAGTAGCGAGGAGCACGACAAGCGGTTGATCACCACGAGGGGCAAGTGCCGAGATGGGAGGTAAAGACGGAACTGAGGGGAACGAGGACAATGATGATGATGAAGAAGAAGAGGATGACAAAAAAGAAGATGACAAAGGAAAGGAGGACGATGACGATGAAGAAGGCGATGGGGATGACAAAGACAAGGAAGATGATGGGCAGGGGAAGCAGGATGAAGATGATGAGGATGACAGCGGAGGTGGCAACGGTGGTTCAGGCAGCAATGGTGGCTCAGATCGGGACGGGGATCCCGCAGCTGAAAATGCAAGCAGCGATGATGATGAACAATGCACGCTGCAATTTATGATTGAAAAGAAGAGGGACCGAAAGGCAAAAGGATTGGATGAGGCAGATAGGATATCTATGAGAGACCTTGTGATGATGTAATTCAAAACTCTTTGTTTCCCCAAAACCACGCTTCCCTGTTTTTGAAGTGAAAGAAATGTTGGATATTGATGACATATCCATGGCAACCGAAGCGAGGAGGATGTTCAAAGAGTTGTCGAGGGGGAAGATTTGGATATGGTCTTCACATTCAACCCCAAGCAAATATGCCCAAAGGCGACTCGGCAGAAAATAATGAGAGAACTTGCCGCTCTAAATGAAGCTACAGAACAGAAGACTACTTGTCGAAACCAACTACCACCACTCCCGCCATCCAAGAAGATGAACAAAACTGTTAGTTTTGTATTGGAGCCATCTCTGATGAATGAAACAGCAATTCAACCGCAGGCATATCATGCCGAAAATCCCGGTTACGGCCAAGGGGGAAAGTCAAGGCAGTCAGCCATGAAAAAATCTGGTCCTCCCCAGCAGCAACAACAGGCATTTTCTGAAACAAAAGAGGCAATCCATGGGAATGCCAAAACACAGGTGGTAAAGAGTACACCATCAAGCTCAGCAGCACCCCCGTGCAGCAAAGTTGGAGATGAGGCAGTACCTACAGGAGTAGATTCAAAGCAGTCGGGTAATTTTCTTTCCCAATGTCAAGCAAGTGGATCACATATTCTGGCAACTCAGTCTAAGGAGGAAGTAAGACCAGCTGTTTTTCAGGCAAGTTCTGCGGAGGAAACACTTTGGACCCCACAAAAGTAAGGCCAGTTCATCTCAAGAAGGGACCCACAGTGCTAGTAAGCACAGGAAACCACAGCGGAACACAACCACTAGGTGACTTAAATGGTCAAGTGCCTCCCCCGTCTCGGGGAAATGTGATGCAGTCAGCCAATGGTATCTGGAGGGCCAAGGTGCAAGACTTCAACGCATCACCCGAGGCTACAACATTAAATCATGCAGGACACAAAAAGGAGAAAGATAACATCCCTCCGGTGTCATGTACGGAGATCAATAGGATACAAGACCTTCCCGAAGCTGTAACCATGGGAAAAAGTCCGGAACAAAAGTTGCTAAGAGCCCTAGGGAAATTGCTTGTCCGCTCAACTGTACTTGCCCAACTCGAGGCCACAAGTGTTCGAAGCGATGAGAAGCAAGCGGCCAGGGAACACTTCCCATTTATCTGATGTGGAGGAGAGGTACCATGAATTCATGCGTGTTAGTGGGAAGACAACCAATGCACTAGAAATCAATGTTCTAGATGTGAGTGAGCTATTTGCAAGGTGTGTTGACCCAAATAGCAAGAATGCCCAATCCAACTCCACAAATCACAGCTCAGCGAATAAAGATAAACAACATTTTGAGCAAAGGGACACCGAAAGTTCAAATGATTTTTTCAGAGAGTACTGCCCAGCACCAAGTTTCGATCTAGGCATAGATGATTTGCACACAAGATCTGCAGACAACACAACACATCAACATGTTGGGTCAAGCACATTTACAGAGCATGAGTTCAAGGAACTCCCGATTACATAACCAGCCAATCATCGATATAACCGACGATGATTATCTGCTGGACGTTGAAGGCATAGATGAACCGTGTGTTCAAGCGGAAGGAAATGCGTGCAAACACACGAAAAAGTTCCAACCAAGGATAAGTGGGGTCAGCGCAAGGTTTACAACAGTAGTAGTTCAGAGAGATGCATCCACATCAATTCGAGAGAAGGATTATCAAGCCACCTCCTTGCAAGAGGTCACCTTTCATTGACTATAATGAGAAGAAAGTCTACATGTCCAAACCCGAAGCAAATAGATTGTATGCACCAGTTATTTTGCATGGAAGAATTAATGAAGAAGAATCACCAGATGTGGATACCAGGTATGACAGTATATCACTGCATTTCTTTTTGGCATCCATTGCACAATGCACTTTCCCCCAGGTAAGGTCTGTCATGTTATCCAGGCAATTCAAACTGTGTTTATAAGCAATCCATTTATAGAATCAGGCAACTTGGCTTAGTGTGAAATTCTTATTTTTTGAAGTAGTTTCTCCTTTGATATGCCCATGCTCCCATGTGTTTTCCCTGAGTTGAAATGGTGGTAGGAAATTCATGGAAGGATTTTGTGAGCTGAATGCCTCTTTTTTTCATGCAGCGTAAGGGTAATTGAATATGGCAAATAATTTGTCACGGCCAGGGAGCTCGCAAACTCAATGAAGAAGGAAGGTTTTGTCTTGAGCCATGTAATGGAAGTTGGTATACAGTCTATAATGATGAACTTGCCACCAGACTCAAAGAAGCTCGTGATGCCCGTCAGGTTCTCGGTAAGAAAACGTGAAGCAACTAATAGTGTAGTTTTGCGTTTCTTTCTTTTTCTTTTTTCATAAAAGGTCATGGTCATGTCTGTATTCTTTTTTACATCAGGTTCAGATGCAAAACATGGAATTGAACGGCAAGGAGCTCATTTCCCGGTTCAAGAAGTCGAATCGCTTGGACCGTAAAGACATGGTAAGTTAATGGTTTCTTTACTTTTTACCAATGCATTTTTTTATATATGACTTTTTATGCTAAAACTTTTCCTCACACAAATTTAAATATTTCTTAGGGGGGGGGGGTGTGGTGGGCAAGTTGACTACACTCATGAAATTGCTTCTATGTGGCAAGTTGCTTACATTTTTTGCACAACTTGCCTGTGCATTTTGGCTGGTTGCTTACATAAGTAGATAAGTTGCCTATGCATTTTTTGGCTGGTTGCTTACATAAGTAGATAACTTGCCTATGCATCTTCTGTTTTTGGCAAATTACTCACACTAGTACAAAACTGGCATGTGCATTTTTGCTTCTTCAGTCCATTTCTTAATTGCTTCTATGTGGCAAGTTGCTTACATTTTTTGCACAACTTGCCTGTGCATTTTTGGCTGGTTGCTTACACAAGTAGATAATGCATCTTCTGTTTTTGGCAAATTACTCACACTAGCACAAAACTGGCATGTGCATTTTTGCTTCTTCAGTACATTTCTTAATTTGTGAGAGCACACAGAAAAAATTGCTTACATCCAGTTTCTAGTATTGTATTTTTTACTAACCTCATTTTGTTTTTTCTAACAGATTATGTTCCCAGTGTTAGAGAACATCGACAAAACAAAACCTAAAACAGGCAATAATTATTGGATTTTTAACGTGAACATAAGGGATCGACATTTTGAAACTCTTGATTCTTGGAGGACGCTCAAAAACAAGTCTTTAGATGTTTGCGCAAGGAAAATGGTTGCAAGCTTTCGGTCTCTATGGGAAGAGCATTACGCCAGTTCCCGCGTCTCGCTGGATGAGTTTGGGCTTACCAACATCGACGTTCCAAAACAAAATAATGAGTAAGCATCCACTTATTTTTCATATATTAACTATGGTTTTGTTCAGTTTTTTACAAGCGACACAATACTACATAGAGTAAGCATCCAGTTCTTTTTCCAATTTTTTGTTTAGGCTCGACTGTGGTGTTTTTGCTCTGACGATAGCAAACGGTTGGGAGGCAAGGGCTGTTCCAAAATTCACAGCTGAGGATATTCCAAGCACCAGGAAACAATTGACTAACACGTGGGTTGACAACACCAACAACAAGGCTCCATGGAAAACCATACTCAAGTTAGCATAGGTCAGTTTTCTCTCCCCTCACGCTACATCCATGTAAATGCATGTGTTGTTTCTTTTGTGAACTTTGGAGTGCCGGGAGGAGTTGCTCAGATAACAACTTGGACCAGCAACTCTATTGCATAAACAGCAATTTAAGCTTTAATTTGAGGCAAGTTATTCAGAAGAACCCATAAAAGACAAATGAAAGACAAATAGTATGATCATTACATAACCAGGAATTGTTGCATTTTATAGCATTGCAGAATCTTATGTATGTAAGTTTTCGACTATTATGGGGAGGGCAAGGGTGTTTTGAGGCAATTCAAAGCACACAACAGTCAACTCAAAACTTATAACCAGGCAACTCAAAACTCTAGTGTGAGGCAAGTCAGCCACTAGAAACCGTAAACCATACATAATAGTTTAGGATGTTCAAACATACAGACCCACAAATAGTTTAACTCTTCAATGTCATTCGACACATCTTTTTCAGCCATCTGGTCACTGTGTGACCATTACACTAATCTGGTCGGGCAACTTGCACCATTGTGGTTAAAAGAACCACAATAGCTGCACTTGTTCTTTCTCTTCGGATGCAGCTCAAGTGCTGATTGAATTCTTTTTGACTTTGCCCTCCCTTTTGTTGTTGATTTTGGAGGGTCTCTAGGAATTGCAGGTCCAAGTGTGGTAGCAGGTCTTCCAAACTGTGGTTCAACCATCGTAGTACCTTGTGCGGCTGCAACAGCTGCATGTAGAGATGCCATACTGAGCGGCTGGTGCGCATATCCACCAGGAGCTTGCGCAATAGGAGATGAAATTGCATTGGCATTTTCTTCTTGTGTTGTTGAAGACCCTGGATGCTGCCCAATCCAGCCATCCAAAGGTTGCTTTGTTGACGCAGCAATGGTGCCACCCGGGACCAGCCACATAGGTTGTGTTTGCTGCGTCAGGCCCCCGCGGTGGTTGTATAGCCCCCATAGTTTGTGATGCAGGCCAAATTGCTGGTCTAGGACCCATAGGAGGTCGCGCAGGCCCTCTTGCTAGTGCTGTATCCATCAAAAGTTGTGGCGCAGCTCCTCTTAGCGCTTGCATAGGCCTTGTCATTGTTGAAAGGTGCGGTGCTGCTCCACTGTTTAGTGGCACATATCCTGACAGTTGTTGTATAGGCCAGCAGCCTTGTGTGGGAGGGCTCATGGGTAGTGGTACAGCCCCTTTTTGCATCGTTTCAGCCCCGAATGCTGTTTGTTGGTGTCCATCCTCACTCATAGAGTTGCCAGTTAGGTTTGGTGCGTTTTTTCTCCGCGTTGCAGAAGTAGGTCGCTGCTGCCTAGGTCCAGAAGAGGTTTGTGCAGGTTCATCAGGACGCACCGCAGGGCCACTAGTTGCCTGAGTGTTTCTCGGTGGTGGCGCAGAAGTAGGTCGCTGCTGCCTAGGTCCAGAAGGGGCTTGTGAAGGCCCTTCAGACGCCTTTCAGGCCACCAGTTACTGAGAGTTACTCGGTTGTGGTGCAGAACCATCAGGTGATGGTGGAGGACCACCGGAAGGGCCCACTTGTTGGTGCTGCCGGTTTCTTCTTCTTTGACATGTTGAGATTTTTGATTTCATGACGCGCACCACGCATATGTTTCTTTACAATATCCGTCGCAGCATCTGACGCACTAGCAACCTGGGCAAGACTACCAAAATCCATCATCAAATTTGCATGCCTGAGTTCCTTTTTCGACTGTGGTGGCATCTCATCAGGTTGCTCTTCGACAGCAAGGGGTGCGTTGGGAATTGCCATAGGTGTCCATCTTCTAAGTATGTCTTTATATTTGGGATTTCATCAACACCAAGTTGGTTGAAAACTTTCAAGATATGGCAGTAAAGCATGCCGTCCCTCTCAATATTGCAGCAGTCACATCTGTAGTCTCCAGCACTAGCTTCCACCTTGACAAAATAGCCCCTAGAACCATATTTGGCAACCCACTCTTGATTGGGGTAAACCTCATACAAGTTTTCACCATGCGGTCTCACATTGTACCTTCTAGTCAATTGAAACTCATCACGAAACTTCTCGTACAAGTCCCTAGTATACGAACCGTACGCCTGCTTCTCTATTGGGTAAGATGACCACATTTCAGTCTGTAAATGTCCTGTCCTGTAGTCTTTTGAACCCTCCGGACTAGTATGTGTGTTTGGATTTTCCGATATTGCTTCACAAAGTTCAAAATGGACTTGTGTGGGTTCACATATCGCTTAAGGACAGCGTTGAACCCCTCATTGCGTTGAGTTGACTGCAAGAAAGGGAAGAATTGGTGCTTGAAGTAGCAGGGAACCCATGTCTCTCTCTCAGACTTGTATAGGTTCTCAAGTGGGAGTCGATCATAGCCTCATACTTCATCATCAGCTCACACCACCCTGCCTCAAATTCTTAGGCGTCAAGCTGAAATCAACACAGTTGTTGAAATCTTTGGACAAGCCAGGTTTCGCCCAAGAATGCTCCAAGCTTTTCTTGTGCTTTTTCATAATATGCCGGTAACAATGATGCACACTTGTAGGAAAGATCTTTTTAATTGACTGTGCCATTGCGATGTCTTGGTCGGTTATGATTTTGGTGGGTGCTACATTATGCATTGCCTCAAGGAAGGTCTGGAATAGCCAATCAAAGCTCGATGCCAACTCTTGCCTAACAAAGCCACAACCCAACATGAACGACTGCCCATGCCTGTTAATCCCAATGAATGGTGCAAAGGGCATGTTGTACATGTTAGTCATATATGGTGTGTCAAAGGAGATACAATCATGATAAGATTCCACGTACGCCTTCCTTGCTGCACCATCGACCCAGAAAATATTCTCAACCCTGTCTTCCTCATCATATTTTATCTTGTAAAAAAAATTTGGATCCTCTCAGTAAGCAACTGTCTCTATCATATCCCCTTCTTTTGTATCATCCTTGTTCAAGAGCGTCTTGAGGTTTGTAATGTGTTTAGTGCCATAAGGTACAATGAGTCCTGTCCCATAGAAATCTGACATGATGTGCATCATACGACCTGTTGACATGAAGTCACAATGGTGGTCAATCCTTTTTCTACACAAAAACAATGCCAAAAATAGTTTCTTTTCTGTTTTCTGCAAGGCAACTCAAATGCAAAGCTTGGGCAATTCATGAAGCTATACAAGCAACTACAACCATATGCCCCAGGCAACACATGAGCAAAATACACAAAACAAACCAGGGGGTAACTATGCATTTAGTGAGCAATACAAATTTCAGTCATAGGCAAGTTGACCCCATCCAGAAACAAGTACTATTGTACATTTTAGCTACAAAGAGACTAACCATAGGCAAGTTCAGATTCAACACCAAATTTGTTTTATAAAAAAACTAGGCAAGCAGGAACTTTGCATTGAGCAACAAACAGGTAAACATTAGGCAAGTCCGAGATCCGTAAACAAATCGGGCATTTTATGTCTTTTTCTACTGTTGTAAGCAATTTAGTGGCACTATCAAGCAACTAAGGCATTTGTTTGAAGCAAATCAGTGACATGTTTCAAGCAAAAACAGGTACTTGTTGATGGGCTAAGAAACACACAACCAGTAGGCATGTCCAGGTTCTTAAAGTTAGAAGATAGGGGGGAGGTGGGTGTGGTTCAATACCTGTAGTTAAATTGCAGTTATGAAGATGAGTAAGGAAGGCCCTTTCTTCTGGCGGGATCCCTTGGTGTGATCGCAAATACTTAGTCAAACATGGCTTGTCAACCAACGGATGGTTGTGCTCGCTAAGAAAGTAGATCACTTCCCATCTGCCATCTATTACCTTCACAATCATCTTAGCTTTGCAACCAGTTTGCACAATTTTATCTCTTTTTCGTTTCTTGCTCCTCCTTTTGCCTTTACTATCATCATCAAGAAAGACAATAGCCTCATCTTCATTATCATCTTTTGCTTGCTCAACAATGTCATCTAGCACGGGAATCTTTTCTGCCCCTCCGTCATCAACATCGAACTTCGAAACTTGTTGCAAACAAACTGTTGTTTTATCAACTCCCCGGTTTTGAGATCCTTCCTTGAACTATTCATTTTTATTGAAAACCCCATTTGCAAGGAATATGCATTGTAATGCACCTTGGCATCTTCCAAAGTGTCGAACCTCATGCCCACGTAAGGCTCCTTGGGCTGTGACCAAGCTTCATCATCATTTTCAGCACCCAAACCATTACCAACAGTGCCACCGGTATCACCTACATCACCTGTGCCATCAAGGGTATGAGCATCACTTCCAGCTGCTATAGCTGCAGGTACTTGTAATGTCTTTGCCGAGCACGGCCCCCATGACTTGACTGCCCATTTGTCTCCATTGCTTCTGTAGCAGCACCATCGACTCTTTGGATGATAGGGGGATTAGGCGATTCCGCCACAAATTCTGCATTTCCAGTAGCATGTTGTGTACAGTACAAAGGATCATCATTATTTTCAGCTGGTTCCTCATTTAGGTCAATCATTGTCAACCTGTTTATTTATTGAGAATATGGGAAAAAGTAAAGCAAGTCGTGAGAGGGATGGAAGCAAGTAGCACAAGAATACAGCAAGCCAATAGCACACCTACCCAAGCACACAAAAATAGCTCAATCATGTTCAACCTGTGCATTTTTTCAACCAGAAAAATTAAAGCAATTTTTACGTTGTTGAGGCAAGCTAGTACCAGACTAAACTCAGGCAAGCAAACAACACAGCAACGCAAGCACACCAGATTCACAAGATAGCAATTGAACATAACCAGCAATTCAAAGTGCACTATCGTGCAACCCAAACCATATAATCAGGCAAGTCAAACTATATATGTCAGGCAATATATTATTTTCAGGATATGCATGTTTTTTTTGTATTAATGAATCATGTTTGTACATATAAACATACCTAACATAGGCTTTTTGTTTTTTGTGTTTCATAATATATTTTCTTATTTTGTTTTTCTTAAACGCAGGCAACATTTGATTTTGGGGAAGCAAGTATACTGCCATAGAAGTGCTACTTTGAAGTGTCTTCAGAATGGAATTCACTCCCAAATCAGAGAGATTAGAGCATGTTTAGTGTTAGGAAAAACTTAAGTTAGAATTCTGGGCATGATTGCTCTTTTATATTCAGACTACTTCTGCTTTCAGTACCTATGTTTGTGTGTTAGAAAGAACTTAAGTTGACATTTTTAGGTTTCATCTTTTACAGTAGCAAGTTTGTGTGTTTTTGGATATGCTCAGTATGTTTTGAAGTAACGTTTCGCAGCTGAGATAGTTGTTGGTATATGGATTTTCTTGTTGGCTTTTTCCTTCTTTTGCAGGATGAAATACTAATAATTTTTCCACTGTATCCTGGCAACTTTCCAACTTTTCTTGGATCATGGTGAAGGATATGATACAACAAAGGTAAATTGTACTACGCAACTGTCTCTTGTTTTTTAGTTGCAATTTTAGTTACATTTATTTCTTCTAGTGTTTTTTCACTATCGAAACCAAGGAATAATGGAAACAAATGTCCAAGAGGAATCTTTTTCTAGTTTTCTTCAAGAGTTGCCTTGACATCATTTTTTTGCTTAATCCTATAATGCAAGTTGCTCCAATAAGCCATTTGTTTTTGGTCCGCATGCTCCCAAAAGATCTGATAGGGGGGGAAAAGCCTTGTTTTCCCCTTCTTTTTCATAGTGACGTCAGTATTCATTGTCTTATAAGTTTCAAAAGTGTTCATGTTTTGCCATGGCATAAGTTTTCAAAGTTTTGTGCATACATATACTTAGTTGCCTCATTATAGCACTGTTTTTTGCTCAAACAGAATGTCTTTTTTGCACTGTTATAAGCAATTAATAGAGCTGGAACACATCAGAAATAGATCATGATTAGTTGTTTCTCATCCTCTTATAAGTACTGTTTTTGCTCAGTTGTTTTTCTTGCTTAAGGCATTATATTTTCCTAATTTTTTTGTCCCCAGCATTTACTATCAGCACTTGCCTACAGATTTATAAATGTGTTCATATGCAACAGATTTGCAAATAGATTTTGAAAACTGGGAAGAAATATCATGCTTAACATCAGACTAAATTTGCCCAAATCAAGGGGCTGAAACTTGCCTAAACAGCAGACTAAACATGCTTAACATCACATCTTTTTACACAATGTTTTGCACAACTGAAGCCTTGTACAAATCATGGGGAAAGAGGAGGGGGATCTGGAAGATGAGCTAAACCTGACTTTTTTGCCTTGCTTTTTTGGCTTTTTGCAAGGCAATCAGGAACGAGGCGCCTAGAGAAGAATCATCAATGGAGCCGCCATTGGAGGGCTGTGATGGTTTTCTTGGATCTGGAAGTGGTGAGGGGAAGGGGCGTGCTGTCCTTTTTTGCTTGGGAGAGAACAAGATGGGGCTGGGGGTTAGGTGAGGAGAAAGGAGAAAAGAAGACGCGAGGGGTGGGGAGGATCGGGCGAAGGGAAGGACGGGTGATTTTCCGCCGATGGGTGGCTGCGGAATCGGGAGCGGGGGCCAGATACTTTCCTATCCTGGACAGGGGGGACAGAAAATTACTATATCTGGGTGGCTGCCAGGAAACGCTAGGGAGCACCCGGCTGCTCCCTAGACGCGTCCTTATTAAATCAACTGAAATCTGTTAACATAATTAGACACCGACTACTTGGTCCCACTGGACTGACTTAACCAGTCAAATAGACCCAGTCCATGATAGATGGGACCCACTGGTCAGGTTGACCAGTCAACAGTCAATACCTGACTGTTGACTCAGCACCCCCTGGCCCCACTGTCGGCAACATTGCTGTGTGCACTAAGCAATTTCCCCTTTTAATATTTCGAATTAATAATATTCCTGAAAATTTAGAAACTCAATTAAACTTTGAAAAATCATATAAAATAATCCATAGCTTAGATGAATATAATTTATATATAAAAATTGATCAGAAAAATATAAAAAATCTGAATATGTTATCCACGTACCTGTCAAACCCCTCCAACATATTGAACCTGGACATTTTGCATCAGGATTAATTAACCGAATGTCATCTGGAGTTTGGAAAATATTCCCATTCCCTCTTCTTTTAAAATGTTTAGTGATGCATTAGAACATTTTGTATCAAGTAATATGGCTAGGAAGGAGTACAAGCATTTTTTGAAACATGGAATTTTTTAATTTAACTTATTTGTATATATATCATTTATAACACACAAATAATCTAACTTGATTGTTATTACTGTGATTACAATTTATATCCTTTCTAAAACTTTGTAAAAAAGGCTAGCTTGTGGAAAATGGGCCAGACTGACTGCAACTAATTAGTCTGGTGGGGAAAGTATCACATGATACCAGCCTTTACATGATACCGTGATACCAAGTTAAAAAATTCAATTTTAAACATGTCAAAAAATTCTGAAAAAAATCATGGATGTTCATAACACATATGTTGACAACTCCTAAAAAATTCAGATCAAAATTCGAAATATATAAGGAGAAACAAAAAAGACAAATTCAAATGTGAATAGTGTTGTTTTTGCTTTTGTCTTCTTTTGACACTATTCATGATGGATTTGTCTTTTTTGTTTCTCCTTGTGTATTTCGCTTTTCGATCTGAATTTTTTAGGGGCTGTCGACATATGTGTTGTGAGAATCCATGATTTTTTTCAGAATTTTTTGACATGTTTAAATTTGGGTTTTGCAAGTTGGTATCATGGTATCATGTAAAGTCTGGTATCATGTGATACTTTCCCTAGTCTGGTGCTAACTGACGGAGCTGTCTGGTGCGAACGGACATGCCACGTGGCCCCTCTTTGCCGTGCGCGGCTCTCGGCGTCTGTGCCGTTTGCTGTTCGGTGCTTGTTCGCCGTGAGCCAGTGACAGCAAAGAAAGCAGTTGCCGTGAGGACAGGTTTGCCGAGTGCGGCTCTGGGGGTCATTTAGTTTGCCGAGTGCCTGCGTTTTGGCTCTCGGCGAAGACGCCCACACCCAGCGTATACGAAAATTCCAGTAGTGATAGTTTGTAGCTCCCTGCTGCAGTTTTTGTTAGCAAACAAGTATTGACGGTCGTTATTGGAATCAAGTAGTGCTACCTTGAAAATAAAATTACATTAATAAGTACTTGCGTTCCATTGTTAATGATTATGGTAACAGATGTTACAAAGGAATCTGAAGATGGCCCGTGTACTGGAATAAGAAACTTGGAAGACCAGCTAGAAAATCTAGATATTTTCAGAAGTCAAGTGTGGAGTTAGAGCATTTTGTTTGTATGTTTGTTAAGAGCGTTGCTATCTAACGCGCGCGCGTTTCAGCGGACGATTTCAGACAGCCCCTAATCTTTCCTGTTTCGCCCGGGCCCCCATCGTTGGAATCAGGGGCGGAGCTAAGATTAGGATTCGAGCGCTCTAACGGTCGGTCGCGTAGGAGTAAAACCGGTTTGTTAACGTATCGATCAGACTTCGATTGAGACCCATATTTATGTGTGTTGCTGGCCAACTGTAGAAACTGAAATTAGAGACATAATTCACTTAATAAGTAACAACATCCGGTCAAAGTTTAACAGCCTCAGCTACGCCATTCCAGATTGATGTTGAAGTTCTCAAGTGTATGACCCTTTGTCTATTATGTGCCCCCTTTACCTCTAAGACCCTTTATCTTCTTCACTTGTGTGTCCGCGCAGTTTCTATGAAGCTGTTTCCGCGAGATTATGGGTGGAAGCTGGGACCACAACAACTTCCCAGCTCTCTTTGCCGAACTCCAGGCGATCCCACCCGCGTTACGCCACATTAGGTGGCTGACCATTGGGGTCCTTGCCTGGACGCTGTGGACTGTTAGGAATAAACTTGTGATTCAGCATATTCCTCTTCGTCATGCTACTGACGCTTTGTTCAAATGGTCTAGTTACTTGCAGCTTTGGCGGCTGCTTAGCCGTCCCAGGAAGAGAGACGCCATCACCTCCATCATCACTCAGCTTCGCGTGATGGCTCTCCGGTTGGCTCCACCGCTTCCCCCACCACCTCCAGAACCATATTAGATCGTCGTCTTCACGTCTCCGCCGCCGCTGTCTTGGGGCGTTTCGTAGTGCGTTTGTGCTGGGCTTGTTATGTTGTGCCCACAGCTGAACTTGGGTCTGTGTGTGTTTGTGTTTGTGTGAGTTGGACCCTGCCTGCGGTGGCGTTGTGTGGGTGTGTGTCGTGTTCCGTTGTTACCTTGTTACTCTGTGCTTGACGGTTGCTTTATTCATAAAGTGGAGCGAAAGCCTTTTTCGATATGTTGTCTCTAATAGATGGCATCTGTCGCAACCAGAGTAAACTAGATATTCATGGTGTTATGACACAACAAGCAGAAGAGAGAGAGCTAACATGCTAATGTTTAGAAATTAAATGCAACAGCAGCTTCAATATAAGAACATGATCCAATAATGCAAAACTGAAGTCTGAAGGAATCCTTACATTTAGAACAAATTACTCCAACACATATAGCCTGTTGGCGTAATATGTCAGTACAGTTTGTTGATAAATGATGTTTCATGCCAACTGGGGTTACCTTAGCATTTCATGATATTGTAATAACTCTGGGTTGTCTATGTACACTTTTTTTTGCTATGGGCCATGGCAGTGTACAAAAGAACATGTTGAACCCAATAAATGAAGATCTGCTACTTGAGTGATTATTTGTAGATGTTTAAATCAGCAACTTTTTTCTACAAAACGAATTAAAACTGCATCTACTAAGATATATTCATCTATCAGTACCACATTTTGGAGCTTACAAGTGGCGTTATGATAGTGGTAATATATATTTTGTTTATGATGCTTTAGATTTTTGTGAATGGTGCATTGTTAAATGCTCCATTCCTGGTGTTGTTGTTTCATGTTGTTACTCTAGGCAATTTTTCTGCGATTTTTGTCTGTTCATTCAGAGGAAGCAACTGATTGATAGAAATTCAGAAAAAGACGATGAAATGCAGGTGTTTTGTATTGTTCCTGCTGATTGTCCAATTCTTTCTCTTTTCATTTTCAAATGAAAAAGTGTATTTTTGTTTTGCAACTTGCTGATCATCCTTATCAGACAAGTTGGTTTCTCATAACATAACCATTATAAATCGAAGCATGGACTATATTCGGAGTCCAAAAGAGGATTGAGCGGTTACAGACTTACAGTTGCAACTGCGAAATCGTGCCTACTGGAAGTCCTATTTCAATTGTTGTTTATCCAGTAGCCCTACTGATGGTTTTCTGCCTGATTGTTATTTTCTTGCCAATATGAAGCCCTCATGGTACTTTAGTGCACGTTTTTGTTTCAGTTTATTCAGTCTCTAATAGAGTTTGTTGGTAGACAAAAAATTGTTGCAGGAAAGATATATAAAGTGGTGTTGTAGCCTAAAACCGAAACATAATCCGTGACAAGCACTTACCGAAAAAGGCTTTCGCCCCGCTTTATATATAAAGCACGATCTCAACAATCCAGTACAGACGCACGCCACCACAACACACACACCCAAGGCATGATACATAGGCGCTGAGTGCAGCAACACCACCCCTAGCACTACCACCGTGAAGAGATGAAGCCGCATACGACGAACCATGGGCTCCAAGACGGTGCCTTCAGGAAGGATACGACACCGGAGCGCCGCCACCGCCCAATCGAAGGATCAGAGTTTCCCCCGGAGCCGCACGATGGGCAATGAGAGCCGCGGTGACGCCTTCAAGAAGGGAACGAGCTTCGTCGCTGCCGGTCCATCCGCAGATAGAACAGGTTTTCACCCCGACCAAACTCATCGCCACCAAACGTCACACCCCGGCGACCATGCCGCCCACACGGCCATGGCTATCTGCAGCACCAAGCAACGGCCTCCGCCCGAGAGAACCGCGCAACCACCACCAGGGCCGCCGCCCCAGCATCCAAGACCTTGACACCACCTCACCCGAGACATGCCGCTAGACCAACCAAAGAGACGAGCGGAGAGGTCACACCTTTTGCACCCCTGGGTGACCCCCAGCGCCGAGACCCATAGGCCGGGCACCTGGCCTCCATCGACCCGTCCTGCAGCATTGGGCGGGAGGTGAGCTCGGTCCTGCAACATCGTGCGCTAGACGAGGCCAGTCATGCTGCACCGTGCACGAGACGAGCTTAGTCCTGCGGCACTGTGCGCGAGACAAGCTCAGACCTGCGCACCGGGCGCGAGACGAGCGATGGACCGCAGCTGGGAGAAGGCCAGCCCTTCGCCGAACGTAGCGACCGGACAACAAGGAGGGGGGCCAAAGGCCGATACAAGCCGCCTACGAACGAACCAACGCCAGGACGTGCGAGCCGTCGCCGAAGCCGACTTGCCAAGCCACCTTGGAGCCATCCACGGCCAGAGCAGCGGCCACCCCGGCCACACTGCCCAACCCGCGCTGCCTAGCGAGCTCCCGGCGTCAGAGCCGCCGGGCACGCACCCGCTCATCTCGCCGCCCCCAAGCACCAACCCTTGAGCATCACCACAGCGGGCCGAGTGGCACCGGCAGCCACCATGGAGGCTGGATCTGGCGCCCCACCCGCTGGATCGACGCAGATGCAGAGGGTAGAGGTGCCAGAGACGACGGGGGAGGGATCTGTTGGAAATATGCCCTAGAGGCAATAATAAAAGGATTATTATTATATTTCTTTGTTCATGATAATTGTCTTTTATTCATGCTATAATTGTATTATCCGGAAATAGTAATACACGTGTGAATACATAGACCACAACATGTCTCTAGTGAGCCTCTAGTTGACTAGCTCGTTGATCAACAGATAGTCATGGTTTCCTGACTATGGACACTGGATGTCATTGATAACGGGATCACATCATTAGGAGAATGATGTGATGGACAAGACCCAATCCTAAGCATAGCACAAGATCGTGTAGTTCGTTTGCTAGAGCTTTTCCAATGTCAAGTATATTTTCCTTAGACCATGAGATCGTGTAACTCTCGGATACCGTAGGATTGCTTTGGGTGTACCAAACGTCACAACGTAACTGGGTGACTATAAAGGTATACTACGGGTATCTCCGAAAGTGTCTGTTGGGTTGACACGGATCGAGATTGGGATTTGTCACTCCGTATGACGGAGAGTTATCACTGGGCCCACTCAGTAATGCATCATCATAATGAGCTCAAAGTGACCAAGTGTCCGTCACGGGATCATGCATTACGCATGCAGTAAAGTGACTTGCTGGTAACAAGATTGAACGAGGTATTGGGATATCGACGATCGAATCTCGGGCAAGTAACATACCGATTGACAAAGGGAATTGTATACGGGTTGCTTGAATCCTCGACATCGTGGTTCATCCGATGAGATCATCGAGGAGCATGTGGGAGCCAACATGGGTATCCAGATCCCGCTGTTGGTTATTGACCGGAGAGCCGTCTCGGTCATGTCTACGTGTCTCCCGAACCCGTAGGGTCTACACACTTAAGGTTCGGTGACGCTAGGGTTGTAGAGATATGAGTATGCAGCAAACCGAAAGTTGTTCGGAGTCCCGTATGAGATCCCGGACGTCACGAGGACGTCACGAGGAATTTTTTTTATTTTATGCAACGTTCCCCAACAGTGGCATCATGAGCTAGGTCTATGCATAGTTCTCTATTGCACGAGTAGAACACAAATCTGTTGTGGGCCTAGATGTTGTCAACTTTCTTGCCACTGCTAGTCTTATTTTGCTTCAGCGGTATTGTGGGATGAAGCGGCCTGGACCGACCTTACACGTACGCTTACGTGAGACAGGTTCCACCGGTGACATGCACTAGTTGCATAAGGTGGCTAGCGGGTGTCTGTCTCTCCCACTTTAGTTGGAGCGGATTCGATGAAAAGGGTCCTTATGAAGGGTAAATAGAAGTTGACAAATCACGTTGTTGTTTTTCGTAGGTAAGAAAACATTCTTGCTAGAACCCTATTGCAGCCACGTAAAAGATGCAACAACAATTAGGGGACGTCTAACTTGTTTTTGCAGCAATTGCTTTGTGATGTGATATGGCCAAAAGTTGTGATGAATGATGAATGATATATTGTGATGTATGAGATCATGTTCTTGTAATAGGAATCACGACTTGCATGTCGATGAGTATGACAACCGGCAGGAGCCATAGGAGTTGTCTTAATTATTGTATGACCTGCGTGTCAATGAATTAACGCCATGTAATTACTTTACTTTATTGCTAAACCATTAGCCATAGTAGTAGAAGTAATAGTTGGCGAGCAACTTCATGGAGACACGATGATGGAGATCATGGTGTCATGCCAGTGACAAAGATGATCATGGAGCCCCGAAGATGGAGATCAAAGGAGCTATATGATATTGGCCATATCATGTCACTACTATATAATTGCATGTGATGTTTATTATGTTTATGCATCTTGTTTACTTAGAACGACGGTAGTAAATAAGATGATCCCTCATAATAATTTCAAGAAGGTGTTCCCCCTAACCGTGCGTCGTTGCTAAAGTTCGTCGTTTCGAAGCACCACGTGATGATCGGGTGTGATAGATTCCTACGTTCACATACAACAGGTGTAAGACAGTTTCTCACATGCAAAAACACTTAGGTTAACTTGACGAGCCTAGCATGTACAGACATGGCCTCGGAACACAGAGACCGAAAGATCGAACATGAGTCGTATGGAAGATACGATCAACATGGAGATGTTCACCGATGATGACTAGTCCGTCTCACGTGATGATCGGACACGGCCTAGTCGACTCGGATCATGTAACACTTAGATGACTAGAGGGATGTCAAATCTGAGTGGGAGTTCATTAAATAATTTGATTAGATGAACTTAATTATCATGAACTTAGTCTAAAATCTTTGCAAAAATGTCTTGTAGATCACATGGCCAACGCTCATGTCAACATGAACTACAACGCGTTCCTAGAGAAAACCAAGCTGAAAGATGATGGCAGCAACTATACGTACTGGGTCCGGAACCTGAGGATCATCCTCATAGCTGCCAAGAAAGCATATGTCCTAGAAGGACCGCTAGGTGAAGCACCCATCCCAGAAAACCAAGACGTTATGAACGCTTGGCAGTCACGTGCTGATGATTACTCCCTCGTTCAGTGCGGCATGCTTTACAGCTTAGAACTGGCTCCAAAAGCGTTTTGAGCAACGCGAGCATATGAGATGTTCGAGGAGCTGAAAATGGTTTTCCAAGCTCATGCCCGGTCGAGAGATATGAAGTCTTCGACAAGTTCTATAGTTGTAAGATGGAGGAAAATAGTTACATCGGTGAGCACATACTCAAAATGTCTGGGTTGCACAACACTTTGTCCCAATTTGGACATTAACCTCCCGGACGAGGCGGTCATTGACAGAATCCTTCATCGCTCCCACCGAGCTAGAAGAGCTTTGTGATGAACTACAATATGCGTGGGATGGTGAAAACTATTCCTGAAGTATTTTCAATGCTGAAGTCGTGAGAGGTAGAAATCAAGAAGGAACATCAAGTGTTGATGGTCAATAAAACCACTAAGTTCAAGAAGGGCAAGGGTAAGAAGAACTTCAAGAAGGACGACAAAGATGTTGCCGCGCCCGGTAAGCCAGTTGCCGGGAAGAAGTCAAAGAATGAACCCAAGCCTGAGACTGAGTGCTTTTATTGCAAAGGGAAGGGTAACTGGAAGCGGAACTGCCCCAAATACTTAGCGGACAAGAACGCCGGCAACACTAAAGGTATATGTGATATACATGTAATTGATGTGTACCTTACCAAGATCGTAGTAACTCACAGGTATTTGATACCGGTGTCGTTGCTCATATTTGTAACTCACAGCAGGAGCTGCGGAATAAGCGGAGACTGGCGAAGGACGAGGTGACGACGCGCGTCGGGAATGGTTCCAAGGTCGATGTGATCGTCGTCGGCATGCTACCTCTACATTTACCCACGGGATTAGTTTTAAACCTCAATAGTTGTTATTTAGTGCCAAGTTTGAGCATGAACAATGTATCTGGATCTCGTTTAATACGAGATGGCTACTCATTTAAATCCGAGAATAATGGTTGTTTTATTTATATGAGAGATATGTTTTATGGTCATGCCCCGATGGTCAATGGTTTATTATTAATGAATCTCGAACGTAATGTTACACATATTCATAGTGTAAATACCAAAAGATGTAAAGTTGATAATGATAGTCCCACATACTTGTGGCACTGCCGCATTGGTCACATTGGTGTCAAGCGCATGAAGAAGCTCCATGCTGATGGACTTTTAGAGTCTCTCGATTATGAATCATTTGACACATGCGAACCATGCCTCATGGGCAAAATGACCAAGACTCCGTTCTCCGGAACAATGGAGCGAGCAACCAACTTATTGGAAATCATACATACTGATGTGTGTGGTCCAAGGGGTTGACTATGATGAGACTTTCTCTCCCGTAGCGAAGCTGAAGTCCGTCCGAATCATGTTAGCAATTGCCGCATACTATGATTATGAGATATGGCAGATGGACGTCAAAACGGCATTCCTTAACGGCTATCTTAAGGAAGAACTGTATATGATGCAGCCGGAAGGTTTTGTCGATCCTAAGAATGCTAACAAGGTATGCAAGCTCCAAGATCCATTTATGGGTTGGTGCAAGCATCTCGGAGTTGGAACATTCGCTTTGATGAGATGATCAAAGCGTTTGGGTTTATGCGCACTTATGGATAAGCCAGCGTTTACAAGAAAGTGAGTGGGAGCTCTGTAGCATTTCTCATATTATATGTAGATGACATACTTTTGATGGGAAATGATATAGAACTTTTGGACAGCATTAAGGCCAACTTGAATAAGTGTTTTTCAATGAAGGACCTTGGAGAAGCTGCTTACATATTAGCCATCAAGATCTATAGGGATAGATCGAGACGCCTCATAGGTCTTTCACAAAGCACATACCTTGATAAGATATTGAAGAAGTTCAATATGGATCAGTCCAAGAAGGGTTCTTGCACAGATTGCAAGGTGTGAGATTGAGCTCGGCTCAATGCCCCACCACGACGTAAGATAAAGAAGAGATGAGTGTCATCCCCTATGCCTCGGCCATAGGATCTATTATGTATGCCATGTCAGTATACCGGACTGATGTAAACCTTGCCGTAAGTTTGGTAGGAAGGTACCAAAGTAATCCCGGCAAGGAACACTGGACAACGGTCAAGAATATCCTGAAGTACCTGAAAAGGACAAAGGACATGTTTCTCGTCTATGGAGGTGACGAAGAGCTCGTCATAAAGGGTTACGTCGACGCTAGCTTCGACACAGATCTGGATGACTCTAAGTCACAAACCGGATACGTGTATATGTTGAATCGTGGAGCGATGGTAAGTGCGATTGCAAGCAGAGCGTCGTGGCGGGATCTACATGTGAAGCGGAATACATGGCAGCCTCGGAGGCAGCGCATGAAGCAATATGGATGAAGGAGTTCATCACCGACCTAGGAGTCATACCCAATGCGTCGGGGCCGATCACTCTCTTCTGTGACAACACTGGAGCTATTGCCCTTGCCAAGGAGCCCAGGTTTCACAAGAAGACCAGGCACATCAAGCGTCGTTTCAACTCCATCCGTGAAAATGTTCAAGATGGAGACATAGATATTTGCAAAGTACATACGGATCTGAATGTCGCAGATCCATTGACTAAACCTCTTCCGCAAGCAAAACATGATCAACACCAGAACTATATGGGTGTTCGATTCATCACAATTAACTAGATTATTGACTCTAGTGCAAGTGGGAGACTGTTGGAAATATTCCCTAGAGGCAATAATAAAATGATTATTATTATATTTCTTTGTTCATGATAATTGTTTTTTATTCATGCTATAATTGTATTATCCGGAAATCGTAATACACGTGTGAATACATAGACCACAACATGTCCCTAGTGAGCCTCTAGTTGACTAGCTCGTTGATCAACAGATAGTCATGGTTTCCTGACTATGGACACTGGATGTCATTGATAACGGGATCACATCATTAGGAGAATGTTGTGATGGACAAGACCCAATCCTAAGCATAGCACAAGATCGTGTAGTTCGTTTTGCTAGAGCTTTTCCAATGTCAAGTATATTTTCCTTAGACCATGAGATCGTGTAACTCTCGGATACCGTAGGATTGCTTTGGGTGTACCAAACGTCACAACGTAACTGGGTGACTATAAAGGTATACTACGGGTATCTCCGAAAGTGTCTCTGTTGGGTTGACACGGATCGAGATTGGGATTTGTCACTCCGTGTGACGTAGAGTTATCATCGGGCCCACTCGGTAATGCATCATCATAATGAGCTCAAAGTGACCAAGTGTCCGGTCACGGGATCATGCATTACTGATGCAGTAAAGTGACTTGGGTAACAAGATTGAACGAGGTATTGGGATACGGCGATCGAATCTCGGCAAGTAACATACCGATTGACAAAGGGAATTGTATACGGGTTGCTTGAATCCTCGACATCGTGGTTCATCCGATGAGATCATCGAGGAGCATGTGGGAGCCAACATGGGTATCCAGATCCCGCTGTTGGTTATTGACGGAGAGCCGCCTCGGTCATGTCTCGTGTCTCCCGAACCCGTAGGGTCTACACACTTAAGGTTCGGTGATGCTAGGGTTGTAGAGATATGAGTATGCAGCAAACCGAAAGTTGTTCGGAGTCCCGGATGAGATCCCGGACGTCACGAGGAGTTCCGGAATGGTTCAGAGGTAAAGAATTATATATGGGAAGTCGAGTTTCGGCCACCGGGAAAGTTTCGGGGGTTACCGGTATTGTACCGGGACCACAGGAAGGGTCCGGGGGGTCCACCGGGTGGGGCCACCTATCCCGGAGGGCCCCATGGGCTGAAGTGGGAGGGGAACCAGCCCCTGGTGGGCTGGTGCGCCTCGGCCCCCTCCGCGCCTAGGGTTGGGAACCCTAGGGAGGCGCCTCCACTTGCTTGGGGCAAGTTTCTTGGCCGCCGCCCCCTAGGAGATCCCATCTCCTAGGGCAGCGCCTTGGTCCCTATATAAGAGGGGGTGGGAGGGCAGCCGCACCCTGACACCTGGCGCCTCCCTTCCCCCCTTGCTACACCTCTCCCTCCCGTAGTCGCTTGGCGAAGCCCTGCCGGATCCCTGCTGCATCCACCACCACGCCGTCGTGCTGCTGGATCTTCATCAACCTCTCCTTCCCCCTTGCTGGATCAAGAAGGAGGAGACGTCACGCTGACCGTACGTGTGTTGGACGCGGAGGTGCCGTCCGTTCGGCGCTAGGATCTCCGGTGATTTGGATCACGACGAGTACGACTCCCTCAACCCCGTTCTCTTGAACGCTTCCGCGCGCGATCTACAAGGGTATGTAGATGCACTCTTCTCTCTCGTTGCTAGATGAACTCATAGATTGATCTTGGTGAACGTAGGAATTTTTTTTATTTTATGCAATTTTCCCCAACAGGATCCATCGCCGCCCGATCCGCCAGGCCCAGCCACGCCTCACGACCCAGAGCCTCCCGGCCGCGCTGCTCCCAGCCCAGATCCACCGCCGCCGCATCCCGCCCTGCACGAGCCACCACCAACCGCACCGCCTGAAGCGCAGTCTTGAACGTCAGCCCGGCGCGCCAGCGCCATGGTGCCGCCCGCGCCCGCTCCCTTGCCCGGAGGAACGAGAAGCCCGCCCGCCTGGCTCCGGTCGGGCTTTGCCCGGCCGAGCCCCTGGCGGCGGCGCGGGAGGAGGGAGGAGGAGGTTGGCTGGCGGCGGAGCTTGAGGTGCCCTCCCGGCCGCTTCGCGGGTGGCGGCGCGGGAGGGGATAAGGTGGAGCGGGCTTCTTAGTATGATTCGTGACAAGCACTTTAATATGTAATTTTACGAAAGTTGCAATTTGCATCTGGATTTCGACAAAATTTGTCTGAGTTGATACAGATTCCACCCTTAGTTCCATCATATATATGTAGGTCCTGTCCTTTGGCTCTGTAACCATCAGCACTCAAATTGCCCATCTATACATTTGTGTATACCATGTGTTTCACGGAATGCATAGGACAACAATCATGGGCTCACGGGCAGTTCTTTATCTTGCTTTTGGCCGAGGAGTGCATGGTTCAGATTAGAACTTGGCCATCTATGTGGTTCTGCAATTGCCGGAATGGTATTCTGACCACAATTCTTCTTATAGTTTTGCTAGAACTCATCTAGATGATATATAATTTGGTCTCATTCACCTTTTATAGCCATTGAATGTGATGCTATAAGATGCGTGTGTGCTGACATGGATTGTATCTATTCTTGTTTTCAAAATGAATGCGACCAAATTATATCTCATCTAGATGAGTTCTAGGTACTCCCTTCTTCTGATGCAAAACAAGTATATATGTACAGTGAGCAACCTTTCTTAGAATACGGTATCAAAATGTCCCGTTCGTTTGAGGATTTCGTATGAGCCCACACCTGAATCAAATTTACATATGTGAAGTGTTCGCATATGCTAATTTATTTCCTGACAGGAACAACAAACGATCCCTTCATAAAACTAGAATAGCAGTCAGTTGATAGAAGCTTTGACTAAGGTAAGTATTACTTAAGCGGAGGTGTCTGTTGGTACTCCTTTTTTATGTCTACTTCCGACTGATATCGCTTGGCATTACAAAGCGAGGTAACATATATCTTCACACGCGTAATTTCTGATACTTTCAGATTTTTATTTCTCAAATTGATATTAGCTTACATTACGTCGGTAGATGGTGTATAGAAAAAAAAATACTTGCATTAATCCTAGCCCACTCCATTTTCGTATGTCTTGCTCTGCATCACATGACACCATGAAATTCATCCCCACCATAGTCTTTATGTCGCGTACTTTGCTCCGACACGTAATTTGGTCCACGTGCATTATAAATTTTGCTGGACATGGACCAATTAACTATGCCTCTTCTTCTTTACCCCTAATAATGATTCAAGGATAGGCCTTAGGTGATTCCTGTCGGCATACATAGTTCAAGTTCGTATACCTGTCAATTGTCATCTTTCTACTAACCATATGAGCAAGATCTGTAGCAAAATGCCAACAGTGCCTCTTTTCTGTGTCATCTAAAAATCGGTGATCCTATGTTCCATGTTTCTTATTTTAGGAATGTCTACAAGGAAAAGAAGCTATTATCTTCCGTTTTAGAAAAAGAATGATGACAAAGCATGAACGTTCGAAGCGAACCATCAAATCATGGAGGCCAACAGCAACAAGAAGAGGCCAAGAACCGGGCACACAAAAGATTTTGTGATGAAGACAACGATGACAACACATGATGGTCGGAACTCGGAAGCAAACCATTCAAACATGATGGCCAAGAGAAAATCATCCAGAGTGCGCTGACAAGCAACAAGCTACTCCACCAACTTATTCTCTTTATCTACATCTAAAAATCATTTAGCTAGACAGTGCTCTACCACTGTACTTTTTCTCTTAAACCAGTGCCCGCCCATTGTACTTTTTCACAACAAATGAAGCTACAAATGGTAATTTTTTTCACAACAAATTAAGGTACAAATTTGCGAAATGGCGGGCCCATACGCAGCCGCGCCTCTGCCTGCTAGTGCTACATCAATAGAACTAAATTTTATTAGATGGGGAAATAAATAATGACCTAGTACACATTCTCATTGTAATGAGATGCATACAGATTATGCAAAATTGGATTCTAAAAAAATAGCACACTCCAACGTCAATAGATAGGAACTGCTAAAATTCGTGTCGCATTGTAGATCCACTATACCGATGTGACTTGCAATACCTTTGTGTTTAGCTACTGATCTGATGTACAATCCTCGATGCAAATGAATCATAAAGATTAACTTCCTTCTTCAATTAAACAGGGCCCAATTCCGTTCTCTCTGCCGATTGTGTAGATGGTAAGTTCTGTCATGCCATAGCATTTGATGCGGTGATTGTTCTTTCCGGTGAACTTAGTGGACGATAATGCTTTGACAGTAGACAAGATGCAAGAGGATCTGCATGTATAACTGATTAGAATTTTTGGAGAGAGAAAACAGAATTGGCTAACTTGGTGCAACTAAATAGCAATTCACATGCCAATGCCCACTGGGCAATGACTACCACGTAGCAGTACTGCCCTTAAGAGTGCCATCGTTTGGTACATCGGATGCTTACGAAGCTAGGACCTGTCCATCCTTCGTGTACTTATCTTGGTGCAGAGTACGTTGGTGATGTGGCAGAACAGATGGACCGCAGGGATGCTGCGGAGAACGAGCAACGGCCTCACCAAGGCTAGCCAGCAGCACGTTGACACATGACCTAGTCTGGAAGCAAAGATTGAGCGGATGCACTTACGTCATAGCATGCATACACGGGGAGAGAATATCAATCAAGCGAGCTACATGAAGCAGGGGTGAAAAATTCGATCAAATGAAGGAAGCAACACTTCCAGAGATTCGTCATGCCGTCCAGGCGTGTGGCGGCGACAACGGCCGGCTACATCGGTAGCAGCATCCAGGTCGTGCCGTGCCGGCGCGTAAGGCTTCATTTCTGCAGCATTGGAGGTAGCGGATCAATGGCGACAGTTTGCGACGTGATTTTTGGGTAGGTGATTTCTGACGCGATTTTAAGGAAAGGTGTGAGGCCCATTTACGCATGTAATTATCATGATTGCGATTCTTTACGGGAAGGTGTGACTCCCATTGGCACATGTAATTATGGTGATTGCGATTTTTGAGGGAAGGTGTGACGCCCGTGCTCCATTGGGCCATGTAATTATGATGACTGAATCAAATCGTCACTTACCAATCAGGAAAAAAAGGTGAAGTGGATGGAGGAAGGTGGGCAGACAGAACGCGGTCCCTAGGGCTGCAGTTGCATCATGCTGGCCACCATCACGAGTAGCTGAGTCCGTTAAATACTTTTTGAACTTAGGCGGCTCCGTTATTAATTCTTTAGCCAACCAGCGAATGGAAGGAGAAAATTGCTAACACTATAATTGCAAGTTACGTGATTAATGATTCACGTCGAATTAGCCAATAAAGGCGACCTACCAAAGGTAAAAAAGGGAAACTTGCTTCAATTACCACTTCAATTTAATGGGGCTGACTGAAAAAGAGGAATCTTGTGATGACTACCCGACTAATATACCCACCTGAAGGCAGTGCTAGCAACGACATTCCGTATAACACATGACTATTTACAATTAAATAGTCCCACATCGATTTCTTACACTAAATTCCCGCAAAAAAAGATTTCTTAAATATCATCAACCTATATACATTCATAAATTGTTTGACATATTAACAAGCCGCCTTGGAAATAACGAGCAGAGAATGAGAATGGGGGAGGTGAGTCATCGGGTTAATCGTATGAGTATGCAGAATTAAATGAGGACATGCCCCTCCTGCATGATAAAGGAGGGCCTTGCACTATTGATTTGAAAATGGGAATTGTGGTCTCCTCATACAATCCTCACTATACAATCACGCCAATTTTATCTCTCATTGCAACGTATGAGCCCTTTTGCTAGTAATAATAATAAAGGGGCTATTACTTCTACCCGTACGTCATTAAAACTACCACCGGAGTTGATAGAAATTACCCACTATGCCATCTATAAATGAAAAAAAAATACAATTTGATTCGCTATATGGGCCATTTCCTTTGGTTTGTATATGGCGCGGTCCCTAATGAAACATAACAACACAGCCAGCCCACTGACCAAAGCTTTACTCCCCCATCCAGGAGACTTGAGTTCGACCCAGCGCCATCCTTTTTTCACTTTTTTTTGGAAATTCAATTGCCTTTTAAATTAATCATATCTTTCAAACCCTAACTTCAAATCTAACATGTTATATATTAAAATCGCTTAGAGAAATATGTAGATTACAAATATGCTATTTATCTTACATGTTACTCATTTCTAGAATAAAGTTTATGGTGCAACTTAAATTAATACCTTCTCTATGTTGGGCTTAATGTTGATCTTCATATTTTTTTGAAATTGTGCCCATAAAGTTTTTAAAAACATCTTGAGTACACTTCAAAAAGCATCCAACCATTGCATTTTTACGCAACACCACTTATCATGTTGTTTGTTGCGTGGAGATTTCAAGGGATTTGTTGATATCGTCAAATGTATATAAGGGGGTGATTTTTTTCTCCTGTTGCAACGCATGGGCATGTTTGCTAGTATTAATATGTTTTTATCAGTGCTAGTATTAATATTAATAAAGCAAGGTGTGTTTCTCCTTTTTTTTTGTTCCGTTCATCCACATTATATTATTGAGAATTTTCTATCCAAGGTGATACTATTTTTTGTGCATCCCTTTCTTTTCGTACCGGACTTTCTTTTTTTCGTATGTAACCAGCTCGTATTGGGCACCGTGCTTTCCTTTTTTTGATACTCCCTCTGTTTCTTTTTAGTCTGTATATAAGATTTGGTCAAAGTCAAACTTTGTTAACTTTGACTAAGTTTATAGAAAAAACTATCAAGATTCACAATATGAAATCAACATTGTTAGATGCATTATGAAATTAATTTTCATGTCATATAGCTTTAGTATTGTAGATGTTGATATATTTTTCTACAAAGTTGGTCAAACTTTGCAAAGTTTGACTTTGACCAAATCTTATATGCAGACTAAAAAGAAACGGAGGGAGTACATAACTAGCATGTACTGGGCTTTTCTTATTTTTTTTGAGGCAACTACTGGGCTTTCCTATAGACCGCGAAAAAAAGAGTGTGCTTTTTTCCAGACCGTGAAAAATAAGTCACCACTTGGGATCAAACTCAGGACCTTTCTCGAGTCTCCCAGCGACAACAACCAAGAGCTACAAATTTTGATGTCAATTAGTCCCACCTCCAATTTTTGAACCGGCTCGCACCTAGTTTGTCTTTGATGGGACCGCCTAGCTCGCACCGGTTAATATACCAGTTCCCCGGGAATCAATAAATAGATGGATTTCCTAATTAAAGAATGGACGGTGGGCTTGAAAGAAGGATTGCGGTAAAAGATGGGATATTTAAAAGAAAGATTGTGGGCTCGGATGCGGATGCAGCTAATTTAGAATAAGGAATGTGGTAAATGCATGGATGGGATGATTAAAAGTAAGGATTGCCTCCATGTGTGGTGGGCTACAAATTAAAAGGAAGGATTGATTGTGTGGGGGCTTGGATTAGATGCGGCTGATTTAAAGGGAAGATTCTGGCTTAAACGCATGTGATAAGGCTGCTCGTAATGAGAGTATCATAGGTAGTAGCATGTATATTAACTAGACAATTTTGAAGAGGTGACCACTGGTGGAAAAACAGGCTTCCGTCCAGCCCCATAAGTCGCGAAGCTGTAGGAACCGCGACTAATGGGACCTTTAGTCGCGGTTACGAGGTGAACCGCGACCAAAGGCTGGCCAGGCGCTCGGTGGCGGTACCGCGACGTGAGGGTCTTTAGTCGCGGTTTGCCAGACAACCGCGACTAAAGGCTCTTCGGCACCTTTAGTCACGGTTTGCCAGCCGACCGCAACTAAAGCCCCTCGACGTGTCTCTGCCGCCAACCGCGACTAAAGGGGGGCTATAAATACAAGGTCTCGATTCTCGTCTTCTCCGATCCCGATTCTCGCTGTTCGTCTCTGCGCGCCCTCGGCGCCGCCCGCCGTCGCCCCTCGCCTCGGCCGCCCCGTCGCCCTCGCCCTCGGCGCCGCCCGCCGTCGCCCTCGCCCTCGGCGCCGTCGCCCCTCGCCTCTGCCAGCCGCGCCCGGCCCTCGCTCTTGCCGCCTCGCTTCGCCCGCCCTCAACGCCGCCCGACCGGCCTCTCGCCCAGCGCCGCCTCGCTTCGCCCGCCCTCGACGCATCACCCTTCCTTGGCTTCTCCGGCGTGCACGCCGCGTGACAGCGGCTAAAACCCTAAACTGTGGCACAAAAGAAATAAAACAATACAAATTAAAACAAAACAGGTTTAGGGGGGTGGCTAAAACCCTAAACCTGTGGCGGCCTTTAGTCGCGGTTGGCGAAAGAACCGCGACTAAAGGTCCTCCGCCCGACGGTCGCCTCGCGCCCACGTGGACGGGCCGTTAGTCGCGGTTCTTAAGCAGCCGCGACTAAAGGTGGGGGGCATTAGTCGCGCTTATTTGGTCGCGGTTGCCCAACCGCGACTAATGGCAGTTGCGAACCGCGACCAAAGGCCTTTTTTCCACCAGTGGACATGGAATTAAAAAAAAGGGTTGAGTATCATATCATGATACCGTATCATAATAAATAATGTACTTCGTTCCTTTTCGTTTAGTCCGCGTACTAGTTTTGGTCAAAGTCAAGCTTCGTAAACTTTGACAAAGTTTATAAACAAAAATATGAATACAATAACAAATCAATACCATTAGATTTATTATTGAATGTACTTTCACACCATACAGATTTGTTATGGTAAATGTTTATATCATTTTCTATAAACTTGGTCAAACTTTAGTTTGACTTCAGTCAACTCTAATATGCAGAGTAAATAAAAACAAATAGAGTATTAGTATGTGTCTTGCATGGCAATAAATAATATCATCTAAGATACTAATTTATGATACTATGCATTACGTATACGTCGATGGTATCATACACTAACATATGTATGAGACTAACTTCTGATACTACCCATTAGGCTACCCATAGTGGGTGGTCTAAAATGACAAAAATCCCCTATGTTGTCCCCTCCCTCCTGCTACTATTGATTTCCACTCTCCATCTCTGGTTTTGCTCCCACCGATTTTCTCTAAAAAAAGCCTCAACCATCCCACGTTTTATTGACATCTATCTATTTATCAGTTGATCTATCTATATCTATATCCCTTATATCTATATATCTATCTAATCTATTCCTATATCTATATATACTACTCCCTTCGTTTCTAAATGTAAGTCTTTGTAGAGATTCCACTGTAAACCGTATACGGATGTATATAGATGCATTTTATGTTTAGATTTATTCATTTTGCTTCGTATGTATTCCATCTAGTGAAATCTCTACAAAGACTTATATTTAGGAACGGAGGGAGTACTTCAAAAGAACACAAGGTTCCCATTTCACTTTTTCCTTCATCCATACCTATATCTATATATCTATCTACAATATTAAATGTGATAAAGACATTTAGAGCCAAAAATCAAAGCAACATACATCCGTCGATCGACATGGATGGACGGGTCAGATCTATTGGATGTAGATATGGATTTATATTAGCATGGATATGATAACCCAGTGGCCTCCAAATACTGGTGTAGATAGATAACGTTGAAATAGGCGCACACCTGAAGCCTATATATATAGACTGCCAAAGGAAAGAGTGCATGCACTTGGTTTAGAAGACCTATTCTAGCGTCAATATGGTTCATCAGGATCAGGGAAAGCTGGTGCAGGTGGTGGCCGTGGACGTTGGACTTGTGGCGCCGCCGAGCAGGTACCTGCTAAGCGAGGAGAACCGGCCAACCACCGTTGCACAGCAAGCCAAGCTGGTCATCCCCATCGTGGACGTGAGCCGTCTGGCCAAGCCCGATGATGTTGAGGAGGCGGCCAAGCTTCGCTCTGCGCTCCAGTCATGGGGCCTCTTTGTGGTGACCGGCCATGGCATGCCAAAGGAGTTCCTGGACGAGATCCTTGAGGCGACGAGGAAGTTCTTCCACCTGCCACTGGAGGAGAAGCTTAAGTGCGGCAACGTGATCGACGGTGTCAAGTTCCAGAATGAAGGGTACGGCATCGACCGCATCGACTCCGACGAGCAGATCCTCGATTGGTGTGACCGGCTCTGGCTCCAGCTCCAGCCGGAGGACGAGAGGCGGCTCCAGTTCTGGCCACAGAATCTAAGGTACTCGACCTACACATTGTTTTTTTGAAGAGTTTATTACTTAAAAGGTTTAAGCATTACACCCGGCCTCTACATAACTAAGATGCACACAGCCAACAAAGTTCTCACGACAAACCTACACATTGTTGCCCTCGGTGATTTAAAATCCTTTTTTATTTGCATTTATATTGGAGATCATATATAATTTGCAGGGATCTCCTACACGAGTACACCTTAGAGAGTGGGAGAGTGACCATGGATGTGCTGAAGGCCATGGCAAAGCTTCTGAACCAGGAGGAGGGCTTCTTCATCAACATGGTGGGTGAGAGGTTCAAGTCATACTCGAGGTTCACCTACTACCCTCCTTGCCCATGCCCGGACCTCGTGAACGGGCTGAAGCCGCACACCGACAACTCTGTCATCACACTGCTCCTCATGGACAAGGACGTCGGCGGCTTCCAGGTGCTCAAGGACGGCCACTGGGTTGATGTCCCCGTGCTCGGTAATGACCTGTTGGTCGTTGTCGGCGAGGGCATGGAGGTACGTATACATGCATATAACTACTGTAATTTGCAAAGATCATGAACGAGAGTAGTATCTCATTCCTATGCACACAGATCGTCAGCAATGCAATCTTCAAGGCGCCGTGGCACCGCGTGGTGACGAGCGCCGACAAGGAGAGGCTGTCACTGGCGATGTTCTACCAGCCGGAGCCCGAGAGGATCATAGGGCCGCCGGGGGTGCTAGTCCACGAGAAGCGCCCGGCGATGTTCAAGAACTGCTTGGTCCAGACATTGGCCGATGGATACTGGGATGCATTTGCAGCAGGAGATCGCACCGTCGACTTCCTCAACGTCAGGATCAATCCTGAGGCCGACACTGAACTGGAGGGGTGCGCAGTGGTTGCAAACAACTAAATAATTTGCTGTAGGGAGTGAGTGCATGATGTTCCTCTCTCTCTCCCACTAAGTGTAGTGTGAATATGAGTTGATCGGTGTACTTCACATATGATCACCTCCATGGAATAAAATAAAGAGTCAATTATACCATCGGTGCTTAAACTTGATGGAAATTGTCACTTTTAGTACTAAGACTTGTGGCATATATCAAATTGGTGGGCGTGCAAACATACTCAAGGTCGGGTACAAAATCGACGCTGACTAGACCCCAAGCGAGGTCTTTTTTTTGTAACCCTCTATATTTTGCTAGTGAACGTAACTATCTACATATTTTTCTAAGTGATTTTCATATACAACATGTTAAATTTGGAGTTAGGGTTTAAAAGATATGATTATTTTAAAAGGCATTTGAATTTGCAAAAAAAAAAATGAAATGTGAAAAAAAGGGCGGCATTGGGTCGAACTAAAGTCTCTTGGATGGGGGAGTAAAGCTTTGGCCAGTGGGTTGGCTGTGTTGTTGTGTGTCATTAGGGATCCGGCTTGCCTGCTCCCTTCCCATGCTCCCATCCGTGCTCCCACTTCATCCTACGGCTGTCATTTTCTCTTTTTCTTTTCTAATCTAATCATCTCCCCCCCTGATTTTCAGGGGGTGGGGCCGGGCCTTATTTTCTTCCAATCAAATCAAGCCACGTAAGCGGGAGCACGGATGGGAGCACGGGAAGGGAGCAGGCAAGTCTCGTCCTGTCATTAGGACCGCACCGTATATAAATCAAATAAAATCGCCCATGTAGCGAATCAAATCGTTTTTCCATTTATAGGTGGCATAGTGGGTGATTTCTGTCAACTTCGGGGGTAATTTTAATGACAGATGGGTAGAAGCAATAGCCCATTTATTATTACTAGCAAAAGGGACCGTGCGTTGCAATGAAAGATAAAATTGGCGTGATTGTAGTGAGGATTGTGTGGGAGACCACAATTTCCATTTTCAAATCAATAGTGCAAGGCCCTCTTTTAATTTTGCATACTCATGCGATTAACGCCGGATGATGCACCTCCTCCATTCTCATTCTCTGCTCGTTATTTCCAAGGCGGCTTGTTAATATTTCAAACAATTTATGAATGTATATAGATTGATGATACTTAAGAAATCCTTTTTTGCGGGGATTTAGTGTAAGAAATCGATGTGGGACTATTTAAGTGTGAATAGTCGTGTGTTATACGGAATGTCATTCCTAGCACTGCCTTCGGGTGGGTATATTAGTCGGGTAGTCATCATAAGATTCCCCTTTTTTACTCAGCCCCATTAAATTGAAGTGGCAATTGAAGTGTCGCCTTCATTGGCTGATTCCATGCGAATCATTAATAACGTATATAGTAACTTCCAATTATAGTGCTAGCAATTTTCTCCTCCCATTCTCTGGTTAGCTAAGGAATTAATAACAGACCCGTCTAAGTTCAAAAAATATTTAATGGACTCACCTACTCGTGATGGTGGCCATCATATGATGCAACTACAGTGTTAGGGTCCCGTCTTCGAATCACGACTTAAGCATTTAACTTTTAGTTTGGGCGAGTGGACCGCGGGTTGATTCGTGAAAAAATCAGGGGGTTCTGCAAAAACCAAAACGTTTTCTTCGACTCATTAAACCCGGACTGCGGGTTAATGTCAAGAAAACTAAAGGGGTTTTATGTAAAGACTTACTAAAACATATAGTGCGGGTTGATTTCAAGGAACTATAAGGGGTTTTCTGTAAAATACGCGACGGACGGCCAACGAGCTTTATTATTAGATAAGATTAAATAGAGATAACAAAAGTAGGTAAAATGGATATGAATATATATTTTTGCGAGGAGGCGAAGGCCATACATTAAAATTGTTCATATGTACCATATATACGTACCAATGTTGACAGTGGCAAACCCGAGTCTGGACCTTTAAATATATTTGACGCACTCGAACCAATCATGATATCACTTATAATGCATTTCCAATGACTAAATTCCAACTATCATTTAATTACATCCACTAACTAGTGACAATTGTGTCTGGGGAGATATAATAAATCAAATTCATGTGGCTAGCTGTGGTTGTGTGCATCTAGGATGTGGAGTTAGGAGAAAAACTCTTACTCTAGTTTTTTGCATGGATTTCAACTGAAAATGTCCCTACAATCTAATGGCGCACTGTCCACATGTTAAAATAATTATTTTAATAATAAACTCTACTATCGATACCCCCCTCCCCCCACCCCCCCCCCCCCCGGCAGCCAAAAAAACTCTACTCTCGATACACAGTGAATGTTTCTTGCATGGATTTCAAATGAAAATGTCCCTGGAATCTAATGCTGCCATGTACACATGTTAAAATAATTACTTGAATATTTGAATAATAATCTTTGGTTTACTAACACTACTAATTTAGTACTCCCTCCGTTCTTTTATCTAAGGTGTATTATTTTTGGCACGTTGACCAAGGCAGATAATTATAGACCTGTTAGGACAAAATTACCCTTGGCAAATTTATTGGTTAGTGGCAAGTAAATCAGTTAGTCCAGAAAAGTAAGAGATACATGCAATTGACATATAGATAACTCGGTGTAAAATCGATAAAACCTTAGTAGCACACCATCATGAATTTGATTTCAGTCCTCAGTTTACCCATGAGTATTAGTACACCATCAAGAAAAATAATAATCATAAAGCTCATTCTGGATTTGCTGTAGCTCACTGATTTGCTTGTCTATTTCAGCCTGTTCAAGGTGAAATTTGATTGTCTTCAGCATTGAGAAGACTGACAATATACAGTACATAATACCTAACATCAAACAAGGGCAACAAATTCTAATGCCCAGCGAGGCTCTGCAAAACAGAAGGGTAGTTTTCAGCTTATGCATGTTAAATTGTACTGTATATATAGCATTTTCTTCCAACTGATAATCAAAATCAAAATAGTTTACTTGTTTTTTCAGGCTAAAGAGCATCGTATAAGTTTAGATCGAGAGCGATAGCTCAGGCACTCGAGCTTCCTAGCGTTTGTATCAGTCAAGAGATAGTACATTACAAGCAGGCTACGTCTGTGTACCAATACCATGATATCATTACCTGTATGCATATATATGGCCAATCCATTGACAAACGGTGGTTACAATACTGATCAAACATGAGCTAGCCTGGCTGATTGACAATGGTACGACGGCCTCTTGCTGGAAAACATGTTTTCTGAACTGCAAATCTGGTATTGCATTGCGGTTTCGCTTCCGGCACGCTGGCTACTCATGAGCATTCAAACTCCACACCCAGACATCAAGCCAGGGACAATGAAAAGAGCAGCATTCATCGCACTCGGAAGACCAAATTTCCTGTTGCACGAGCCGAAACGACATCATCAGCAGTAACCAAGCAACTCAAGAACCTGAAGATCTATATGGTGCCTTTCTTGATCCTGACAAGAATGCGGATAACCGGAACAGAAACATACACCCTGAGGCAGGCTTAGCTAATACTCCCTCCGTCCCATAATGTAAGACGTTTTTTGACACTAATGTAGTGTCAAAAAACGTCTTACATTATGAGACGGAGGGAGTAGCTTACAGGACCAGAACAGGTGACAACTACAAAACATTCCTGCTGCTATCTATCTATGTATCAGGGCAAAGTAGGAAGTGTAACTCTGTCCAACGAGAGAAAGCTGATGCATCCATTATCAACTTGGCAGAATTTAAGAGGAATGCCGCCAAACTTCTTCTCCACGGTTTCCAGTTCCTCCCTCGAGGGTGGCTTGCCTCTGCGGCAAATCGAACAACAAAAGGATAGGATAGCTACAAGTGTCAGTCAGCAGACTGTACGAAAACTTAAGTCCAAGTTCATATATTGAGACCCTTTTTGCATCTCCTTACCTACTTCTAAAGCTTCTGATAGTTCTGTTCTAAGTGTATGGCTTTACGCACATTGTTACCTACTGTTACTCAGATTTCTTTCTTTGGGTAAAGGTCAGTCAAGAAAACGATGAGAACTCGTGATAAGTCGCAAGTGATGCGACCATGATAAGCATATAAATATAGGAAAGCATGACTGATTGCACAGTTTGATTTCACCTTTGATATTAGGCTTAAATTGCTTGCATTTATATAGCTCAAACATGATAAGCATTCAGGTATAATGGAATAAATAAAATAAATCTATGTTCATATAATACAGTGAACAACACATAAAATATATCCATGTGCAAAGACAGCCAATAACACATCATATACACATCCTACACGGGGAAGGTTCTTTTGGCTCCTGAGAGCTCCCGGATGATCCGCACCTAAAAAAAGTGGCAAAATGTTTTCAGAAAATTGGATTTCCATATCCTACATGCCTAAATATCCCGAAGTTTCAGAACATGTAAGTGAAAGGGGAAATCAAACAGATGAGCCAAAAAAATTAAGTATCCATGTCAAAAGATAATCAGGGAACGGATCAATTTAAACAAAAATGCACAAGTTTAAAAGCGTGGCCAGTGATTTGTAAGCGATGGGGAAAGTAGCATTACCTTAACAGACATACAAGAAAACAAGGGACTCCTGGGGATGACTTCTTAAATTTGCTATTTAGTAGATGCATTTTAAAGGATGGATACATCCCATCTATGTGCATTCCTTCGAGAAATTTGGTGATGTCATTTCAGGCACCATCGGCACTATCAAATTTGGTGATGAAATCAACCGTAAACTGCTAAGCCCAAATTCTATACCTTCTATGATAGTTTTGTTCTGCAACATATGGCTTTACGCATATCATTGCTACCTACTGTTGCTTAGAATCAGATTTCTTTCTTTGGTTAAAGGTCGGCGAAGAACTTGTGATAAGTCGCAAGTGATGGACACATGGTAAGCATCTAAATATAGGAAATCATGATTAATTGCAAGATAGATTTCAGGTGACTATAACTATGCCTAGAAACAAAACAAAACAAAAACTTTGATATTAGGCTTAAATGACTTGCATTTATATTGCTCAAACATGATAACCACCCGTGTAAGTAAATTAAATCTATGTGCACAAAAAGACAACTAACAATACCCACATCCTGCACCCAAATATACTCGAGTACAGAAAATATATCCATGTGCATAGACAGCCAAGAACATCATAGACACATCCTGCACCTAAACATGCCAAGTTTCATAACATATAAATGAAAGGAGAAATCAGAAACGAGAGATGACTAAAATAATATCAAACACATGGCCCAAAAATTAAGTACTCATGTGAAGAGGTAATCAGGGCATGGATCACTGTAAATAAAAATGCCGCACAAGTTTAAAATTGTGGATCCATGTGTCACACCTGGCCACTTGGCATGTGCAACTTGGCAACCCTGCGGGTGGGACCCACCGGCGTGTGCGTGTGTGAGTCGCATGAGCTATATAGCTGGCCACCTGTGGCTGTGTGCCGAGTGTGATGTAACCAGTTCAGAACTCTCACCTAATCCTTCCTCTGGAAGTAAAGTTCTTCTTCCTCACCAAGTCTCTCTCGCGCTACTCTCACCCCCCTCTCGATCCCCTTCTCCCCTCGTTCGTTACAGTTGGTAATCAGAGCCAAAATCGCCCAAAAAGAAATTCTCCCCGTCGCGTTGGTTGAAGATCGGTAACATCCACCGCGCCGGTGTGTGCTGCTTCGGCAAGCGCACCTGAAATCCGTCGCGGGGTTCGATTTTCTCCAAGTGCGGCGACGGCGCCCTCCAAAGTTCCGGCGGCGACGCGTCAGGTGCTGGCCACCATGGACGAGAGCAACAACAACATCACCAAGATGCTCGAGTCTCTCCTCGCCAAGATGGATGAGCAGAAGGCGATCCACGACAAGCAGATCGAGATTCAGGCCGCCTTCAACGCGCAAATCTCGCAGGACGTGCGTGGACTCGCCCGGCAGATCGATCTAACCCAGGCTGACGCCGACGCGACCCGCAAGACGGTGGAGGGCTCTGCATCGCTGTCGGGCTCGGTCACCACCGTGCTTCACCAGCCCGCCGCTCCGCAACAACCACCATCGCCCCCGCCGCCTCCTCACTCGCCGCGTGTGGCCCCCGAACCAGGCCGCCCGGCGACCGCGCACGCGCACCTCGGAGACCATCGTCCTCCGTTGATTCCAGTGGCTCCTCAAGGAGGATTCGCCGCTCCGGCTGCCGTTACATCTCCGACAGCGGGCTCCTACGGCAACGACTACCACAAGCCACCGAAGCACGATTTTCCTTGGTTCGATGGTTCCGCCCCCTACCTGTGGCTGGATCGCTGCTTGGCGTACTTCGAGCTTTACAAGGTCACACCACACAACTGGGCGGCCACCGCGGCGCTGTACATAGAAGGCCAAGCCGCACACTGGCTACAGGCATTCCGTCAAACACATTGCGGCATCAAATGGGACGTGTTCATGTCCGAGGTGCTCGAGGAGTTTGGCGCCGATGAGTTTGAGGTGGTCATGCACAAATTGTTGCAGCTTCGCCACTCGGCGCAGCGTTCGACGAGCAAATGTCCCATCTGCTGGCACTCGATCCGTCCATCAACAACAGGTTCTTCGTCACCTAGTTCATCCTGGGCTTGAAGGACGAGCTATGCGCCCCGGTTCGGCTTCAGGCGCCCTCGAGCATCACCAGGGCGTCGGTGTTGGCACGCATCCAAGAGGAACTGGGCACGATGCACGCACGCCCACGCATCACGCCAGCGGGACAGCCTCCACCGGCAACGACTCCACCACAACCACGGGCGGCCGCACCCAACCGCGCCACCACTGACGACTACGCACGCGAGCGGCAACTTCGTGACTATCGCTGCGCTAATAACTTGTGCTTCAAGTGCGGCGACCGCTACTCGCGTGAACACCGGTGCGCCCAGCCCGCCCAGCTGCTCACCATCAGCATCGGTGATCACGGAGAGGTGCTCTCCGACGACACCATCCACGCCCTACAACTCCTCGACGACCCCGGACCAACCGCGCAGCCGCCCGTTCCTGCTGGGGACAACACCGAGTGCTGCCTCCTCTCGTCGCACGCCTTGGACGGCACGGACTCGGCAACCACGATCCGCCTGCGCGCACTGGTGGGCAACCAAGTTATGCTACTTCTGCTCGATTCGGCAGTTCGCACAGCTTCGTCAACAAGTCCTTCGTCGATCGCCTTGGGCTGGCGACGGAAGAGATGCCGCGGGTGGACGTGCGCGTCACCAACGGTGATCGTCTCACCTGCAACCGCATCGTTCCCGAGCTCAAGGGGTGGATGCAGGGGCACACGTTCGCCACTCCGATGCGCGAGCTGGACATTGGCGCCTACGACGGCATCCTCGGCATGGACTGGCTCGCCCAGCACAGCCCATGACGTGTCACTGGCACGGCAAGTGGGTCAAGTTCACCCACGACAACGACGAGGTCACGCTCAGGGGCGTGCCCACGAAGGCGTCCACCACCCTCAAGGCAATCAAACCCGACGAGCTGCGCAAGATGATCGCGGGCAACGATGTCTGGGCTATGGCCATGGTGGACACATGCGGGCGCACACCGCCACCGCGGCGTAAGTGCGCCAGCCAGACGCCGCTCGCTGATCTTCTGGAGGAGTTCGCCGACGTGTTCGCGGCACCACAAGGGCTTCCTCCACACCATCAGTACGACCACGCCGTCACACTGGTCGAGGGCGTGGTCCCGTGAACACGCGCCCGTACCGCTACTCGCCGCTCCAGAAGGACGAGATCGAGCGCCAGGTCAAGGAAATGCTCAACGCCGGCCTGATCACGCACAGCGTGAGCCCGTACGCCGCGCCGGTCCTGCTAGTCAAGAAGAAGGACAGCACCTGGCGGTTCTACGTCAACTATCGCCGCCTCAACGACTCGACCATCAGAAACAAGTTTCCTCTGCCCATCATCGACAAGTTGCTCGATGAATTAGCTGGTGCCGCGGTCTTCTCCAAGCTAGACTTGCGCGCCGGCTACCATCAGATCAGGATGCGCGAGGAGGACGAGCACAAGACGGCGTTCAAGACGCACCACGGACACTTCCAGTTCAGGGTCATGCCGTTCGGCCTCACGAACGCGCCGGCCACGTTCCAGTGCCTGATGAACGCCATCTTTGGTAAGTAAGTGCGCAAGTTTGTGATTATCTTTCTGGATGACTTGTCTTCAGTAAGACCATGGAGGAGCACCTACGCATCGTCTTCGAGCTCCTTCGCGCACACCAGCTCTACATCAAGGAGTCCAAGTGCACGTTCGCCGCTGATCACATCGACTACCTCGGACACGTGATCTCCAAGGAGGGTGTGGCCACGGACAAGGAGAAAACGAGCGCGATGGAACAGTGGCCGACGCCGACGAACGCCACCGAGCTGCGAGGGTTTCTGGGCCTCACCGGCTACTACAGAAAATTCGTGCCACACTACGGCCTCATCGCCAAGCCGCTAACACAGCTGCTCACCAAGAAAGGCTTCGCCTGGACGGTGCAAGCTCAAACGGCCTTCGAGCAGCTCAAGACGACGATGGTCACCACGCCAGTGCTCGTGCTCCCCGATTTCGACAAGCCGTTCTCGATCGAGACGGACGCGTGCAACACAGGGGTGGGCGCGGTGCTCGTCCAGGGAGGCCACCCGGTCGCCTACTTCAGCAAGGACATGGGAGTGCGCAATCAGCAACTTTCGACGTACGAGAAGGAGTTTCTGGCGGTGATGATGGCGATCGACAAATGGCGCCCGTACCTGCAGCACGGCCCCTTCGACATCCTCACGAACCACAACTCCCTCTGCAATCTGGGCGAACAACACCTGGAGACCGAGCTGCAACGCAAGGCCATGGCGAAACTGGTGGGACTGCAATTCAGGTTTCAGTACAAGCGGGGACTGGACAACGGAGCGGCCGATGCCTTGTCGCGCGTCGGCAAACAACTCGACCTGGCCGCGCTCTCGACGTGCCAGCCGGCCTGGATCCAGGAAGTGCTCAACTCCTACTCCACGGACCAAGATGCACAAGATCACCTTCAGAAGCTCGCCCTGGCCAGCCCGGACGACGACGGCTACGAACTGCATCACGGTGTCATTCGCCGCCAAGGTTGTCTGTGGATCGGCGCCAACGCCGCGCTCCGCACCAAGCTCATCGCCGCTCTCCACAATAGCGTAGTGGATGGCCACTCCGGCGTCACGGCGACGTACCAGCGGGTGCGCAAGCATTTCAAGTGGCGCGGTCTCAAGCGCAACGTCGAGGAATTTGTGCAGCAGTGCGCGATCTGCCAGCAGGCGAAGCACGAGCACTGCAAGCCGGCAGGACTCCTGGCACCTCTTCCAGTGCCAACCACGCCGTGGGAGGATCTCATGATGGATTTCGTGGAAGGGCTGCCCTTGTCGGATGGCGCGGACACGATCATGGTGGTGGTGGATCGGTTCACCAAGTTCGCCCATTTCGTGCCCCTGCGCCACCCGTTCCACGCACCGCAAGTGGCGAAGGCTTTCTGGGACAATGTGGTGATGCTCCACGGCATCCCCACGTTGATCGTCTCCGACCGCGACAAGGTGTTCACCAGCAACCTGTGGAAACAACTGTTCGTTGGAGCAGGCACCAAATTGCTCTACTCCACCGCGTACCACCCGCAGACGGACGGCCAGAGCGAGCGCGTAAACCAATGCATGGAGATGTACCTCCGGTACGCGGTGCACGACGCGCCGCATCAGTGGCGTCGCTGGCTGCCCATGGCCGAGTTCTGGTACAACTCTAAGTTTCATGCCTCGCTCAACTGCACACCCTTCAAGGCGCTTTATGGGAGGGAGGCCAATCTGGGAGCAATGCCGGCCTGGCCCGCGGGCGAGCACGCCGGCGAAGACATGGACTGGGCGGCGCACACGGAGCACATCTACGCCCAACTGGAGCGCGCTCAGCGCTGGTTCAAGAAGCAGGCAGATCGCAATCGCACAGAGCGCCAGTTTCAGGTCGGCAAGCAAGTGCTGCTGAAGCTGCAGCCCTACGCGCAGCGTTCGGTCGTCAATCAGCCCTGCGCCAAGCTCGCCTTCAAGTTCTTCGGCCCGTACACCATCCTCGAGAAGATCGGCCTCATGGCGTACAAGCTCTCCGTACCGCCCGCGAGTCAGGTGCATCCTGTCTTCCACGTATCCCAGCTCAATCCATTCACGCCAGACTACACGCCGGTGTACGCAGAGCTGCCGCGCGTGCCGGACCTCTCCGTGTCATCGGCGGCACCAACACAGCTGCTGGAACGACGCATGATGAAGCGCGGAAACGCTGCCATCGTGCAGGTCAAGGTGCAGTGGGGCGAGGGCTCGCCGGCCGCCACCACATGGGAAGATTACGAGGTGCTCCGGCAGCATTTCCCTGCAGCAGCCATTTGGGAGGACTCGGGGCCAAGCTCACAGGAAGAAGCTCAGCCTTAAGGGGGAGAGAATGTCACACCTGGCCACTTGGCATGTGCGACTTGGCAACCCTGCGGGTGGGACCCACCGGCGTGTGCGTGTGTGAGTTGCGTGAGCTATATAGCTGGCCGCCTGTGGCTGTGTGGCGGGTGTGATGTAACCAGTTCAGAACTCTCACCTAATCCTTCCTCTGGAAGTAAAGTTGTTCTTCCTCACCAAGTCTCTCTCGCGCTACTCTCACCCCCCTCTCGATCCCCTTCTCCCCTCGTTCGTTACACCATGATGTGCAAATGACAGGAAAAGTAAAATTACCTTAACAGACATACGAGGAAACTAGGGGCTCCTGGAGATGACTTCTTAAATTTGCTATTTGGTAGACGCACTTCGAAGGATGGATACATCCCGTCTATGTGTATTCCTTTGAGCAAGTTGGTGATGTCATTGCAGGCACCATCGGCTCTAGCAAAGCACCAGTTTGTGTCATCTATTCTCTCAGGGGACTCAGTGACTTCAGCAGAACGGCTATGCTTAATTGTCCAGGGAGCACCATATCGCCCAACAATGTAGCCAAGCAACTTCAAGTGCTTGTAAGCTTGGAAGGCAAGCCAGGAGCACCCATCACTCCCTCCTGCAATCTTTCCATAGATTTCCTCCATTCCTACGGTTACATCCTTGTCATTGAGAAGAACCAATGCCCCTCTTTCTACCAAAAACCTGCATAGTTTGATCACCCAACAAGCCTCAGACTGCAAGTTGAAGTATTTACCGAAAAATGCTTTCGCCCCGCTTTATATATAAAGCAAATGCCCAAGCCAACATCCAACAAGGTTCAAGAACACACACGCACACACACGAAAGTTCCAGACAAATAAGTAACGATAGGGTTAATGCCGAGGCACAGCTCAACAAGCCCTAAAAGAGAAACAAAAAGGCACACACGCTGGGAGAGACATGGAGTCTAGTCTGCTCCGGAGGTGGCGGGGAGCGGGGCGCCAGCGGACGGCCATCGAACGAAGATCGGCAAGGAGGGTGCTGATGACGCCCCGTCCTGTGGGCGGCTAAGCGGCCGCCAGAGCTGCAAGTAACCACACAATTTAAAGATGGAGTCGAGTACGCCGAAGAGGCACCTTCGGATGACTAGCTTATTGCGGACAGTCCATAGCGTCCAGTAAGGATCCCCACGCAAGCCATCTAATATGCTCAGAAGCGAGGGGAGATGCCTGAATTTCCGCGAGCAGGTCGTGGACGCGTTGGTGTTGCGCCATCGCCCTTAACCGCTTTCGCGGAAACAGGACCAAAGGAACTGTGCTGTAGCACGAGAAGAAGATGTGGTTGGTATCCTCTACCGCGTCGCATATGGGGCACATCCCGTCCCCAGGTCCGTGGCGTTTAAGGACCTCCACGCCGGACGGGAGGCAGCATGATCCATTGCCACAGGAAAATCCTGATCTTCGTGGCGGCGGATGTCCCAAATCAAATCAAGGGCTCGGGGGCCGTCGATGGAGCGAGAGCCGCGTATAGGGATCTTGTGGAGAAGTGGCCGGAGGGTTCCAGTCGCCAGGAGATGGTGTCCGGAGAGTCGGTAACGTCTATCGGCAGGAGGGCGGTGTCCTGGAGTAGGGTATCCCAAGCCGCAATCTCAAGGGGGCCGAAGGGGCGGCGGAAGTCAATAAGGGCCGTCTCGACAGAGACCCGAGTCATGCATAAGCATAATCCATAAGCAATTAGTTCGAGTGTGGCATTGTGTGATTAGTCCAAACTGGTAGTAGTAGACAAGTGAAATAAAATTGATTCAAGAAGGATCTAGGCAATGCTGGGTGTTAAGGCATTTCAACAAACAGGTGGCGTACCCGATCTCCTCGACATTGTACAACAGCTTGCCGCCCCGTGCAACGCCGGTGGTCAGCCAGAGCTTCCCCCTTGTTGTCCAACACCTCCGCCGCAGCAGCCTCCTCCACCCACCGCGCCCCCGACGCCACATTCCTGCACCGCAGCGTATACAGCCCCATGAACAATGCAGAAGCGCACCACCAGCCACAAACAGATGAACCGCAAGACAGCACGCACCTGAACTGGACTCGAGAGGACGAGGGTGCCGCGTCCAAGAGGAAGGGGTTGAGGTGGTGCTCCTCCCCGTCGTCTTCCCCGGCAACAGCGGAGGCTGCCCCGGGAGCACGTCCCCTTCGCCGCCGGTCGCGCCCTGCAGCCGCCATGAACTGCTCCCTTTTCTCCCACCAAAGCGTTCATGGCTAACAGACAAAATGCCTCGTGTTTGCACTTCTTTCTCTGCAATTCAGCAAATACGCCCAACTTAGCTTTGTCGAGCACACATATTACATTGTTTGACGACAGAAATGAGAGGCTGGAAAGACCAAAATAACAAAAGAATTTTGCCATAAAAAAAATTAGTCCAAAACATGAACTGCCCAGAAAAATCTGGAAATAAATACTCCACAAAGGCCTCATCAATCTCCTGTGAAAGGTAAATCCATGGCAAAAATTGAGTATGGGCTCAAAGTTAGCAGTGCAAAAAAAAAGTCATTATCTCCCAATCCTAGTCCAAATAAGGTCGAAATTTCCCTGAATACTACTGGGAACATGTAATATTTGCAAGATTCTTTTAATCTAAAATTTTGAACCAAAATTTGGATCTGCTTACCAAAAGATTCAATATCTCCTAATCCTATAAACCAAATAATAAAAAATCCTAGAACTTTAATGGATATTTCTAGCAAAATAGCCATAGTTTTGAACTAGTAACATGTTTCACAATACAGTGTTGAGTTCGGGAACAACAGGGAGACATTTGAATTACTTGCAAAATAATAAGTGTGTAAAAGTCTTTCTCTTCATTTCTACAAACAAGAACAGAGATCAATTCTTGGACTAATTACAACTACTACTAACTAGCTACTATAACTAGTTGCCACAGAATCAGTTCTTAAATCTTTTTTTTTGCGAGAAAATTTCCGATCTATTCATCTTCAATCATGGCAGTACAACGAATACCAAAAATAATAGAAATCACATCCAGATCCGTAGACCACCTAGCGACAACTACCAGCATTGAAGCGAGCCGAAGGCGCGCCGCCGTCATCGCCCCTCCATCACCGGAGTCGGGCACAACTTGTTGTAGTAGACAGTCGGGAAGTCGTCGTGCTAAGGCCCCGTGAGACCAGCCGCACTGCAACAACAACCGCCGCAGATGAAGAATAACGTAGATCAGAAAAATCCAATCCAAAGACACACGAACGTAGACGAACAACGACGAAACCCGAGCAAATCCACCAAAGATAGATCCGCCGGAGACACACCTCCACACGCCCACCAACGATGCTAGACGACGCCGAACGGGGCTAGGCGGGGAGACCTTTATTCCATCTTCAGGGAGCCGCCGTCGTCTCGTCTACCTGAGCAGGACACAAACCCTAGCAAAACTGAAAGAAACGATTAAAAACGGAGCCCTCCTGCCGACCCTTATCGAGATCCACTGCGCCCCATGGCCCTAAGACCATCGGAGAGGAGGCGGACCTGCGGCGGCGGCGGGAGGCAAAAACCTTAGCTTTTTGTGGAGGAGAAGGAGGAGGCGGCGGCTACAGTTTATATTTTAGGTGTTTCAATATATAGTTCTTAAATCTTAACAACCTTCAGAAGTTGAGAGCGATGGCAGCAGCCGGACGACCGGAGCACGGCTAATAGACAAAATGCCCCGGCCCAAATGTCCCTCTGCTCTCTGCAATTCAGCAAAACAACGAATTCAACCAACTCAGTTGGCTGCCGTCGTCACACACCACGAAACATGTATACATACAAAAGTAAAAATCACGAACTGAGCTGAGACTCGAATTAATCGATCAGGTAATTTCATACATTTTCAATCACGTTCAGCAGCCGCACAAGAGAACTATTACAACCGGATCACAACTATTACAATCGATCATGTGTCCCTCTGCTTTCTATTACAGTACTAGCCACGACGATACTTAAACAAGAAAACGACGATCACAACCGGATCTCCCCTTCCTCTAAATCTTCTTGGAAGCTTTGATGATGCTGATGCTGATGCTGCTTCAGGTCGTCGTCATCGTCGTCAAGCTTAAGGAAGAGTCCCATCCGTCGCAACAAGTTGTCTGGCCTGGCCGTGTTGTGCTGATCAATGCCGAGGGCCTTCACGTCCTCGTCTAGGATCTCGTTGTCGTTGAACATTACCGTCCTCTCCGTCTCGAGCAGTTGCTGACGGGCCTTCTCCCTCGCCCGGGACGTCGCCTCCTTTCGCCGCCTTTCCAAAATCTCCTTGGCACGGGCGATCAGGTCGCGTGTTGGAGGCGTAGTGTTGGCGGCGCGCTCTGCCGGAGCTGGAGTGTCGACGCCCTGAGATGAACCAGAATCCGAACCGCTGATGGTTGCATCTTGGCCAAGATTCTTCACCGGTGAGGCGTCGCTGCAGATGTCCACGTACTCGTCGTCCTCTTCGACGAGCTGCACGGGCGTCGGCCTGACCGGCAAAGGGGAGACGCCGCCGATGATGTCGACGTCTTCGTCCTCTTCTTGGGCCATCATCTTTTTGTGTTGATGATGCGTCGACGGATTCTTGCTCTCTCGAAGGAACTTGTCCAGCTGCTTCTGCATCTCCACAAGGGCCTCGTCTTGGACGTCGTGCATCTCGATCTCGATGTAATCGTTGCAGATGCCGCGGCGGCTCTGCTTCTTCAACAGCTCCAGGATATGAGCGGGGAGCACATGAGATTCAGAGAGCTTGGCTAGCTTCGTGAGGTCCGCGTAGAGTTGGTCCCGCTCCTTGGACGTCATCTTCTTGACGGGAACGGGAGGGGAGGCCTTCCTCTTCTTGGCTGGCGGCTCCTCGGCTTGACGGACGCGCACGCGGGGAGCCGACGGGGACGAGGCGGGAAGCACGGTGGCCGCCTCGGCGAGGAGGCGACGGACCGCGACGAGCTCTGACTGGAACCGCTGGCGAAGGATCTCCAGCGGGCGCGTGCGCTTCCGGCCGGACATGATGCCGAAGGGCTCCCGGTTCCGGTGGGCAATCTCCATGGGAACAGCGGACGGTGGTCGCTGGGGTAAGGTCCGGAAGAGGCGAGAGGATGCGCGGGGTGGAGAGAGGAGACGATGGGGAAGATTGGAAGTGCGCTGGAGAAGACAGAGGGCAAGGCCTTTTAACTTGTGAAGTGATCCGTAATGAGATCGAAGCCGTGTGCTGCTGTGAGTGATCCGTGAAGAAATCGGAATGCACTCCGAGTCAGTTCAAGCTTCGGATTTGGTTGCGTGCATCTCAAGCTTAGCCTCGATTCACCAATCACCACGGCCATGTCTCCATTTCTCCCCACTTCGTCCTGCTCGCTGTCTCTGACGCAAGAGTTCAGAAAACTTTGTGACGTGGAATTCAGACTGAGGAAGAAACTAAAACTGAACATTCTCAAGGTTTCTGACAGAGAAGTAACTCAACATTCAGAGAAGGCCACGACGACAGTGCACGATCATTTTGCCAGTGTGTCGGGCGAGAGGCATCCACGGCAGCGCATACAGAATTGGGACGAGCTACAAATTCCATCGGTTAATTTGCAGGGCGTGGACAACCCGTTCTCTAAACCAGAGGCCTGGGCTGCGATCGTGGCTCCCCTCCCCACCCACCCGACGGGTTCATGGGAAAAAATTTCAGGTCATGCTGGGGTATAATCAGCTCTAGAGGAAGTGATGGCTGTTTTCCACAAGTTTTATCAGATTGCGGGTGAAAATTTTGAAGAAATCAACAAAGCTTCATTGCCCTACTTCCTAAAAAAAATGGTGCCACATAGCTTAACCACTTTAGGCCGATCAGTCTGATACATTCCATTGCAAAGCTCATTTCCAAGGTGCTGTTGATGAGGCTTGCAATGACTGTCAAGGACTTAATCTCGCCGGCGCAGACGGCGTTTCAGAGAGGGAAATGACATGACAGCTACCTCTATGTGCAAAGTTGTGTCAAAGCACTCCATAAAAGAAAAAGGGCCGATCTAGCTACTAGATATCATATCTCTAACAGACCCCGCGTCACTCCGCCTACGCGACTCGGGGGCGACCTAGCCAGCGCCGCCGCCGGAGGATGCCGGTGGGCAAAGCCCCCGTGGCTGACGGCGGCAGCGGGGGTTTTGTTGCACGACGTCTCTGTGATCTAGGGCGGCAGATCGCGTTTCGTCACGCCCCTCGGCTCCATCGGTGCTGATCCCTGCCTCGCGCGCGTCGGCGTTCATGGACCGCCCGGGTCGGCTTCCTGGCGGTGGTGTTTGCGTGGCGGGGGTGGATCTGAGGCTTCTTCCCAGATCCGGTCGGTGCGGACTCGGGGTCGAGGTGGGGTCAGCCGGCGGGCGTGCTTGCTTCATCTACCGTGGTTCTACGGTGCGGCCGCGATGGATCTCCGCACGGGTGTCACGGCGATGTGCTATTGGTGGCTGTGTTTGGCCTGGCGTCGGGCGCAGCTACTGACGGCGGGGGAGTCCGACGACCCTTCTCGGCATGGAGGCGGGACTTGGCGGTGGTGGTCATCTCCTCCGTCGGAGGTGGTCCGCCTGTGGCTAGGTGGTCGGATATTCAAATCCTTCAACTAGTCCCGACTGCGAGTCGGGGAGACATGTTTGCCAGTGAAAACCGAGCCGATGGCGGCGTTCTACGTCGTTACCTTGATGAAGGCATCGTCATGTAGCTACTGTCAACTCACTCGTGTTGTTCCGGGGGAAACCCTAGGATCTGGTCTTCCAGATCGGATGATGGCTGCACTGTGGTGACGTTTCTCTCTTGGGAGTATCATTTGTGGAACAGCGCTGGAAGACAGAGGCAGGAGGTTGAGATGTCAAGTCATGCCTAACCGTCAGGTGCTACGCTTTGTCATGCCTGGTCGGCAGGTGCTACGCACGACAGATCTTCTAGAGACTCCAAGTTGTGTCGGCTGGTGGTACTTGGTGGCAAGGTGCTGAGGTGTACCGGCGGCGACCACAATGTGCTCAGTAGTTCGCGCACAGGGTGGTGGTTCCGTTGGGCGCTGTGATGGCGTTGACGACAGCTAGACCGGGCAAGGATGATGCGTCCGTACAGCTCTGAAGATGGAGTAGTGGCAGTTGGCAACGGCGGCATCTGAGAGCGCGCCGGACCGGTGTGTGCCCCATACCCGGCAAGTGGCTTGGTTGGGGCCTTAGGTCTTTAATGTTAGGCTCGAGGTCTGTGGTATTAGGCCCGAACTATCGGCATTCCTTCATTAGCTGGATAGGAGTAGCAACAGTTGTCACATAAACGATGGCTTCAGACTTATTGTGGTATCTCTTTGAAAAGTATTTCATGAATAATTAATAAAATGACTGCATGCATCGTTCAGATGCAGAAGCCGGGGATTATCTTGCATTAAAAAAAGAAAAGGTCGGTTGTGTTGTTCAAATTGCACATCCCAAAAGCTTATGATTCAGTTTCCTGGGAATACATTCTAGAACCTCTGTAGAGAATGGAATTCGGTGCTCGCTAGCGTGAATGGATATCCATGCTGTTTTCCTCGGCCTCCTCTGCTTGCCTGCTCAATGAAACTCCGAGTGCTCAAATTTGGCACTGCCGTGGACTGTGCCAAGGAGATCCCCTGTCGCCGTTGCTTTTCTTTTTTTTTTTCGAGAAAATTTCTGATCTACTTATCTTCAATCATGGCAGTACAACGAATACCAGAAATAATAGAAATTACATCCAGATCTGTAGACCACCTAGCGACAACTACCAAAGATTTGAAAGCGGGCGCGTCATTCATCGCCCTCCATCGTCGGAGTCGGGCACAACTTGTTGTAGTAGACAGTTGGAAAGTCGTCGTGCTAAGGCCCCGTAGGACCAGCGCTCCAGAACAGCAACCGCCGCAGATGAAGAATAACGTAGATTAGAAAAATCTAATCCAAAGGCACACAAACGTAGACGAACATCCGTAGACGAACATCCGTTGCTTTTCATTTTAGCCATTGATCCACTGCATCGTCTGCTTGCCGCGGCTACTGAACAAGGCTCCCTAGCCCCTCTTCCTAGAAGGGCACCAAGCATGAGAATCAGTCTTTAAGCGGATGATGCTGTTATTTTTGCCAACCTGATCACGGAAGAGGTAGACGTACTGATGGAGCTCCTACATTTCTTTGGACATGCAAACTGGTCTGAAACTGAACCGTTCAGGAGAAATCTTCGGTAGTGCCGATCAGATGTGAAGATTTGCTATTGTCGAAAGTGCAACAGAACTTTGGGGGCAAATTAGTAAGCTTCCGGGAGTTTGTCCAGTTGGCAGTAAGGATGTGGGCTATATGGTTGGCGCGAAGGAAGGCCATCCACAAAGGAATCTTTCAAAGTCTGCAAGCGACTAACACATTCATAGATAGATTAATTACAGAGCTCGAATTACTCAAGGAGAAGCCGCCGATGAGCTCACAAGTTGCACCTCCGATCAGCGCAGCTCGATAGAACTAAACCTGATCATGGGCAGCCCGGCCCGAGCCGGGTCGGGCATGCCTTTCGGGGCGGGCCCAGGCTTTGTTTTGCATCCTGGATGTATATTCGGCTGGGTTGGGCTTTCGTTCTTGCACTTTTTGGGCTGAGCTTACATGTAACAACACTGGAAAACATCATTCAGGCCAGGCTTGGGCTTGAGAAAATGTGCATTGCCGGTCTTCGGGTCAGGCTCGGGCTTGGAGTCTGGGGTTTGGGCCTTTTGAAGCCCATCGTGGAACCTAGTCCGGCCCGGCATATAACCAGGTTGAGACATAACCATGCGAGGCCATCGACACCACCTCCTGGACATGCGAAAGTCCATGTGGATGGGGCGTCTCACGCGAACAAGAGGCGGATCAGCAACTGAAGTGTGTCGCAATGATTCAAGTAATTATCTTGGGAGTTCATCACTAGTCATTGAGGGATTACTTGATCCTGCTACGTTGGAGGCGATAGCGTGCAGGGAGGCCTTGGCCCTGGCGGAGGATCCCCTCTTCATAATTTCACTATCGCGTCATACTTCAAGCAAGTGGCGAGCGACATCGTCAAGGGCAACCAGGGCCGCTATGGGTCCATTATTATAGAGATCAAGTTTCGAGCAGCAACTTTTAATTGTAACTTTATTTTTGAAGGTCATGCGGTTGACGGCGAAACACGAAATTTAGCTAAGTACTCGCATGCTCTTGGTTCGAGACGCCACATTTGGCTGGCTCATCCTCACGATCCGTATTGTATCCCACCACATGTGGACCATGATAAGAAAAACTTAGCTTTACCCCTAAAAATAATGAATTCTCTGTTGCCTGATTTTTTTCGAAAATGTGAACACTTTTTGAAATGAGAACAATTTTTAAAAATCCTAACATTTTTAAAATTCTGAACAATCTTTAAATACAAACAATTTTTGGTATTTCGAAATATTTATTGAGAACACGAACATTTTTTGAATTTGTGAACAACTTTTGAAAATGAGAATATTTTTTGAAGTTCTCAACAATATTTTAAAACACGAACAATTTTTGAAAAAGATAGGTATATTTTTTGAAAACCTGAACATTTTATAAAAATGCTGAACCTTTTCATTTTGAAAAGTAAACACTTTTAATAAGCAAAAAAGGGGAAAAGATAGGGACACCAGTGAACATCTATAAGAGAAACAACAGGAAAAAGAAAAACAAAAAACAAGACCTGAACCGGTCAGGAACCTTCCAGAAGGTTTCGAAAAACAGGATATGTGGAACACTAAATAGTCGCTCGACTCGCTCCATCTGTGCGCTTGCTCGACTAGGGCTGAACCAAAAACTCGTAGCTCGCGAGCTTAATAAGCGCTCGATAGTTCAACTTATTAAGCTTGAAGTTCGCTTCTTATGAACATAGCCAATAACCAATTTCAGCTCATTAAGCTTAACGAGCTTAATGAAGGAGCTAACAAGTTTCACGAGCAGCTGGTTAGTACATCGCAATACATTTTTTTTGTCTTTGTTATAACATTTTGAGTAAAATACATCATGAGTGCCTAAACTTGTCCGTTGCGCTCAGTTTAGTGCCTAAACTTGTAAAATACACAAAAGTGGTGCTATAACTTATCGCACGGTGCATATACGGTGCCTCCGCCCGTATGCCATCGTATTTGCTCTCCGTGTGGCGTGACAACTGGCAGCTGGCCCACAGATCAGTGGGTGAACGTTGTCTGCGCTGGGTGAAATGCATGCGAGTTTTTTTTTTGCAGAAAATTCCATGAGATTTAATTAAAGTCACAAATAAGCCATTGCTCTATATGCTAATAACAGGAAAATAAGTATACTGTGTCATTGAATTGGTTTCGACCTTGGGACCTCCAGGTTAAATAGCACGCACGCTAGACACCAAGACTAATATTACTTATACAGTCTACTATCGCTCTGCAATTTCCATTATATTGTTTTCAAGTTACCGTTTGGTTTTTACAACATATGTAAAATTTCCAATATACAAATACAATAATTACAAATACGTGACTATTGTCTATTAAAATCTTTATTCTATTTTTATTATTTGTAGTTCGGAGAGGTAAACAGGAACTGTTCGTAAAATTCATATGGATTTAAAAAGTTCAACGTATATTATAAAATATTGCCTAATTTTTTTGTATCTTCATCCAGAACTATTTTGTATCTTAATTGTATTTTTAGAATACATAATTATTAAAAAATCAACAAAGTTGTATTTTGAAAATTGTTCAATACGTATTAAAAATGATTGTGCAAAAATAATAAATTCAATAAATGGGTTAAGAAATGTTAAATGTGTTTGTAGAAATGTAAGAATAATTTTACACAATAATTATTTTAATACATATAGAACATTTTGTGAAATAGATGTTGTAATTTTTTTGAATGCGTGACAGGCATTTTTCAAATACACGTTTACAATTTCTTAATACAAGTGAGAATTTTCCAAAAATATGTTGACTTTTTGCAAAAATGCACTATCACTTTTTTAAGTTGATGGCAGGTAATATGTTCAGTTGTTCTCTTTTTTTCAAATGTGAGAATTTCTTAATAATTTTTAAAATTTTCTGCGAGTCAACCTTTTATTTTTTATTTCTCTTTATTATTTTGTCCGATATCCCTAATAAATAGTAGTGTATCTGGACATTGCACAAACTGTTCTTGGCCTATTGGTTAGCACATGTGCACATTGTGCGCGATGTAATGAAGTCGAATCCTGCCAGTGTGCTTTCTTTTTTTGTTATTATACTCTATTTTATCCCACATGCTGACATGTAGGGCCTAGATCTGACAGATGAGGTCAATGCAGTTTGGCATATTTAAATAAAAAATATCAGGAGCTTTTGCGAAAATTATTTAAAGTACAAGGAATTTTCTGTAAAACAACCAACACACTCCTCTCACAGGAATTGACATGTGGGTCGATGCCATGTTGGCACACCATGTGGGCTTTGCATATGCCCGAATACGGATAGAGGCACCGTATTTGAACGTTCAAACAAGTTACGGCACCAGTTTTGTGTATTTTACAAGTTTAGGCACCAAAGTGACCGTATCGGACAAGTTGAGGCACCCGTGATGTATTTAACTCTAACATTTTTGTAGCATCTGTCCATCTAATTGAACCAACCAAGCCCATAGGAGGTTGAAAACTAGCACACTTACTTATTTATTCATCATTTTTCTTTATAAAAACCACACATACGCTCTCAGCACGTACACTGTAACACATTATAGTCTGTTAACGGGCGCCCGTGCACGCTCACAAACTTAACAAGTTTCTAATGAACAGAGCTGAGCAAGGTTTTTTGCTCGTTAAGCATAACAAGCTTAATGAGCCTAGTCTTAATGAGCACGAACTTAACGAGCCGAGCAGCTCGTTAATACACCCCTGCTCGACGAACCGAAGCAAAAGGGCATGGTATAGGATTTGCCCTCGAGCAGTGATATGCGGACGACAATGTTTGGACGAGATGCAGATGACGATTAAATCCAGAGTAGGAATCTGCTCCACAACGGAGGAACAGCCGTTGGATTGCTTTGTCGTGCACAGATTGTCCAGAGAACATCGTGTGTGGAGCAGTTTCGTTTGCCCTCGCTATGAGCGATACACAACAGCAGCTTCCTAGGTGTTCAGCCCGCACAGTAGCAACCCACCAAGGCCCAAAACACGAAGAAGGCCCGAAGGAGGCCTCCTCACTGCGCCGACTGCCCAAACGCACACACGCGCCGCCTGTTCGCTGTCCTGTCCTCCGCCGGCCGCCGCCCATCCCCGGAGCCCTGTGCGCCCTCATCACGCCGTGCTGCCTGGTGCTGCTTCGCTCAACCGCGACCTGCCGCCGTTCCCCGGCCCCTCGCCAGTCCGCCTTCGCGCCCGTCATTTTTGGCCCCGTCCGCGGGGCTCCTGCCGCCGTGCCACCTGGTACCAGGACTGCCGCCCTGCTACCGCCGGCCAGGCACCGACATCTGACGCCGAGGAACGCCGGGTAGAGCACGCTGCTCGCCTCCGTTGCCACTGGGTAATTTCTAATTACCTCTTGAGCAGTGGATTTTTGTTATCGATTTGTTAATTTAAGTTAATAGATTTTGTTGCCCAATTCGCGCACTATTATTTCTACATCCATCCACTGGGTATTTGTCATGTTTTTTGTACTTTGTTGCATAGTTTAAATTCTACATCCATCCACGACCTAGACATGGCAGCTACCAAGCCCGGTGCGGCCGCCATGGCGCAACGTCAGGAGGGTTCGGCGGAGGAGCATCGGCTGCGGGCGGCGCTGCGCCACCTGCAGGCGGAGGCCGGAGTGCTCGAGCGCCTGGTCTACAAGCACCGGAACCAGCACCGCGGTGTCGCCTACTTCCAGTACCTCCTCAAGGTACGCCTACCACTACGACCTGCTCGCCCCTTCCCCCATTTATTTTCCGGCGAGTGGCTCTGCACTGACGAGTGTGATTTGTATGTGTTTCGGTTGGGCGCGTAGGCGCGGAGGGACCTGAAGCTGCTGCTTTGTGCCCATTTTGCGGAAGTCATCAACGCCGTGTTCCCGGTCATCACTTGTTGTAAGCCGGCCAACACTATTCTTGTTCCGAACAGGTTCGTCAGGTTTCGCATCCCTGGTGCTGTTGTGCTCCTCTGTAAAACAATCTTTGTCATTTATTATGTGTGTGTCAATCGCAAAAAGAAAATTATGTGTATGGTACACCATGGCAGAAGTAATGTCCTTGCACAAATCCTTCATGTTGGGGACATGGTTTGGTCCTGTGATGATATTTGTGGTCCTTATATTGACCCTAGGAGATAACAAAGAAATATTTATTCACGATGACCGTAAGCTTAGCTAGAAGTTTCTACTTCTATGGGCAGTGCTTAATTTCTTGGCAGTTCGGATTATTTCCTTTGCTTTTATTCTTGGTAGAATGATGCTATAATTATATTAATCTGCTATTCAGGTTATTGCTTAATGGTTTCTTTTACAGGCAGGGTAAGAGGAAGCCTGGTGCAAACCATAGCCACTATAAGAGGCTTTTGGGGGTTGCCCGTTTGCTGTCCCAGGTGCGTTTTGTTGTCTGTTGACACTGGTTGCGTTTTGCAGACTATCCTATTGCAGCTGAATCAAATATTTTGGTGGAATCATAAATGCAGTATCTCTGTTGATAGAGCATAACTTTTGTTCCTTTGGTTGTTTTCAAGTAACGTGTTTGATGTGTTTTTGTGTTTCTTGCTTGTAGAATTTCTAAGTTTAAATTCAAATGAATTTATTTAAGTGCAAGTTACATGTCCATGTTTGATATTTGGATGTACACGTACGTGCATGCACCAGCTAACCCTTGGTTTGTCTCCACGTGCATGCATGCACGTTGATTTTGCCCACGTACCAACCAGCGTATATTGTTGATTACATGCATGGTATGAGCTACATCACTCACGTATTTGATCAGGTACCTAGCTAACTTTGCAGATGTAAAGGCCCGGTGCAGTTCCTGTGGACGCTTCGCTGAATCTTATATACACTGGAACGTCCGCGTCGTCAGTTCCAAATACCCATATACCGGCGCCCTGGCCGGCGTGTATTGTACTTCTCCGAATACCCGAATATTTGGCTAATGCATGTATGCACCTGTTTAGTCTGGTCTGGCCGTGGCTTGTTAAATATGGTTGAGTTCTACCGTGTACATGCACGTATACAATTACCCACAACTGATCAAGCCAGCAAACTTGAGAGCAACCGTACGAAGGTTGCGAGCAAACGTGTGGATCAGATGGCCGACCCACTGTCGGCTGTGTAGCTCAGGTACGTACGAGTTTGGTTTTGTTTTTCCTTGTGCAGGCGTACGCGCTAAGAAAGGGAGAAGATAAGCACCAACGGAGCTTCTAGACGGGATTTGATCTCTATCTTTCCACGAATATCGGAACAAACGCTCGCGCTCTGCCTATCTCCCTTCCTTATAAATACAGAGGCACACGGCCATTCGCAGGCATGGACGCAGAGGGAGCACGACCGGAGAGGTAACTCACGCAGCGCACATCCATCACGCAACACCTCCGGCATCCATCCATCCATCCATCACGCAACACCTCAAGCATCCATCCATCCACAACATCACATCCACGCACAAGACTCAGGTATAGCCGCAAGACGACGCACGCAGGCAGAAAGACCCGAGGGCTCTCTCGCTCACACAGCGCCGGATCGTCGGCCTGACGAAGGACACGGGCATCTACGCCGCCGTACACAGAGAGAGGAGGCCAGCGTACAGGGAGCTCTCGGCGACTTCAACGGACGCGAAGCTCACCTTTCCGAAGGGTAAAAGTTTGATCTAACAAGTCTTTTTCTTAGTTCCTTCTTTGCATATAGCATGCATGCACACACGCCGGAGATGGAGCCGAGGACTGGAAGATGAGGTCGACGAAGTCAATGTTGCCTGAGATGGTCTTCACCAAGCCAGCGCCACAAAGAACGACGAGGAGGTCGTCATCACCACCGGCTGTCCACCTCGTCACGACGGTTCGGCCAAGACGACGACACGGAGCACGCCACGACGCCGCCCATTGTCGACGCCACCGAGGTCGGTGCCACGAAGGTCGACGCCATGGTGGCCGCCCCACTCATCACCGCTCGATGAGGATGACGCGTCGCCGGAGCTCATCTTCACCAAGCCCGCGCTATGGAAGCTGACGCCACCGTGGTCGGTGCCACGGAGGCGTCGTCGGAGGTCATCTTCACCAAGCCTGTGCTATGGACGCGTAGACGCCACCAAAGTCGATGCCCTGGAGGTCGACACAAGCGGAGGCCAACCCCACTCATCACCGCTCGACGAAGACGGCGTGTCGCCGGATTCACCAAGCCCGCGCTATGGACGCTGACGCCACCAAGATCGATGCCCTGGAGGTCGACATAAGCGGAGGCCGACCTCACTCATCACCGCTCGACGAAGACGGCGCGTCGCCGGAGCTCGTCTTCACCAAGCCCGCGCTATGGACGCTGACGCCGCCAATGTCGATGCCCTGGAGGTCGACACAACCGGAGGCCGACCCCACTCATCACCGCTCGACGAAGACGGCGCGTCGCCGGAGCTCATCTTCACCAAGCCTGCGCTATGGACGCTGACGCCGCCAAGGTCGATGCCCTGGAGGTCGACACAAGAGGAGGCCGACACCACTCATCACCGCTCGACGAAGATGACGCATTGCCGGAGCTCGTCTTCACCAAGCCCGCGCTATGGACGCTGACGCCACCTAGGTCTGATGCCCCGGAGGTCGACGCCATGGAGGCCGACCCCACTCACCACCGCTCGACGAAGACGACGCGCTGCCGGAGCTCGTCTTCACCAAGCCCACACTACGGACGCTGACACCACCAAGCTCGATGCCCCGGGGGTCTACGCCACGGATGCCGCGCCTACTCACCACCCCTCGACGAAGACGACGCGTCGCCGGGGCTCGTTTTCACCAAAGCCAGCAATCGAGGCCAACGGCACACAAATCACCATCACCACTCACATCTACCTCGTCATGGCGGTGCGGTGAAGGTGTTGACCCAGAGCTCGCCGAGACGCCGCCCACCACCGACGTCGCCAAGCCGCTGCCATGGAGGTGGATGCCACGGAGATCGCCATCATCACACACCATTCGCCCGCTACATCGAGCTCGTGCCATGAAGGACGAAGCCGCAGAGTACACCATACTATGTTGCCCTGTGTCTTGGTCGAGGATGACGAGGCCTAACTTTGATGCCGGTGCAGCGCCTCTCCCACACCTCGGCAGGACTGGATGGTGCCATCCTCCCGAGTACTATCGCTGGGTATGGCCGCCTGTGGTGTACCCGGAAAGCAGCTGAACATCGTGAGACGGAGTACACTACGTACAAGTGCACTATAAGGTCCAGCACTAGTGCACGCATGAAGACTGATCGCCGAGCCGGCATCACTGGAGACGGTCTAGCCTTGTCGTTAAGTTTCTAGTCTACCTCTTGCCGGCGAAATCATCTTTGTGTTGCTGCGCTCCTGAACGCGTTGCTGTGCACCACGAAGTGGCCATTGCGCGTAGTCATTTGATGGCAGGGTGGCACGTTTGTCAACCTTTCGTCGACTGGAAAAGCCATCGGAGCCCTCACAAGAGATGACTCATGACCAAGCTCTCCTACGTGCTGCAACATCATCACCATCGTCTACATCGAGTGCTTAGAGGAGACGAAGACATTTAGTTTGCTTTCGTCATCCGAGCAGGAAGAAGCCGATGTCGACCACGTGGCGGTTTGTGGCCTTCTTAGAAGATGGTGCCACACCAGGGCGATGCCCGCGCCCTGCTCACTGGGGATTAAGAGAAGTATGTCTATCTGGTCCGAAGACAAGATGCGACGGTGAGGTGAGGCGACTTCAACGACAACACTGCTCCTCTACGAACTCGTGAGACGACGCCTTGACGACGCCGACTGCCGCGGTCTCGGCGTCTGGCCGGGACGAGGTGTCGACCACTCAGGCCATGCTGGCACGAGTAGCGCGACGGTCATACACCGACGCCGGTCTCCATCGACAATTACTCCCGCTGGGCGTAGACCCTTGTACACCCCGAGAAGCTACTGGTCGTCGAGAAGTCCGAGCCGAGCGCGATCCATGCTACCCCAACAACAACTCCTCTAACACCGCCAAGACCGACGAGGCACGACGGCGAGGGCAAGCGCGGCCACCGCAAAGGCCACGCTACTTGCGGCGCGTGTACCGACGAGGACACAGGCTCTGCCGCCGCCCCCACACACATCACCATCATCATGCATGGAGAACGCGAAGCGAAGACGAGGCAGCGAAGACGCGACCACAGCTCAATCGGAGGTATCCCATGGAGCAACCGGCGGGAGTAATTAACCGGGAGCCTTCCGAGGCCCCGGGAACCAGGAGATCACACAATCGCCATAGCCAGCTTGGCCGTGCTAGTAGGCCACGGAGCACATCTTTTTTTTTATGGGATATTGTAATTTTATTTCTCCAATGAGATTAATGAAATACATGTTCTCGTATCTCTGTTTCTTTGTGTACCACGGTACACTGGCACGCCCGCATACTCAGTTTTCTTTCCCCGGCGTCTGAGAGAAACACACTCTCTTCTCCCTTCTCCTCGGAGTTTTAAATGTTTTTCTCGTGTCAAACATAACGATTATGCAATATTGGAATTTGAATATCTGGAAGTCTACCAATATTGCCCGGTTGTTTTACTTCTTTTGTTTAGCTTTTTTTTTCTTTTTTTGAAAAGGGGGTTTGCCCTGGCCTCTGCTTCTTTTGTTTAGCTAACTAAGGATACATCAGCAAAGTGTTGTGATTATCCCTGCATGTTTGCAAGGTTTCCGATGTATTTAGTATAAACTCTTAAATGGTACTCCCTCCGTCCGGAAATACTTGTCATCAAATTGAATAAAAGGGGATGTATCTAGATGCATTTTAGTTTTAGATACATCTCTTTTTGTCCATTTTGATGACAAGTATTTTCGGACGGAGGGAGTACATGAAGCTCATTACCCGAGAAATAATATATTTTCTAACTGCATGATACATACTTCTGGATGAGTCGTTGTAGTTTACAGATAATTCTTGATCAACTTCGAGACCGGGGATAGCTAACTTGGTTGCACATCAGAGGGAAAACACTAATGCTTTCTGTATTTTGTGCAGATGGCTGAACCTGTTATGAAGGGAGCAGTGTATCCTTTGTCTTTTTGGTTCTGTCATTTTCTTAGTAGAAATAAAATAAGGTGTACACCCACACTTAGCTTGCCACCGAAAAGTAAACAAATCTCGTAGTAACTTTTATTCGGAGTTGATTGCTACCTATCCAAAGTTCCTTAATCCATACTACAGTCAGATCAGCTTTTTACTTGCTAGATCTTTTTTTGTAGAACTTTGCACTGCAGTCCTTGCTTTGCTTGCAAGAGTGAGGGTCCTGACCCAACAGGTGAGCCACATAGTCTGCAGGCATGGCTATGAATGATTGTATCGATTAAGTTCAGTAAATAACCACCCACATATTTATGCAGCAACTAACTTGGTAGTCAAACTATGTGTATTAATTAGGAATCTAAGAAATGTCAACTTCTTTTTTCGAAAAGGAAGAAATGTCAACTTGGAATGATATGCGTGCCAATTACCTTCTTTGTCTCTTTATGCACAGATTTTCCCTGAGATGCTTGCCCTCTGATATTATGTTTGCAGATGTTACTTGATGTTGTATCAGTATGCAACAAGGTTACTGATCTTACGGATAAAAAGCAGGCTGTTAAGATCAGTATTGATATAGTACAGGTAATTTTTGCTTCCACACTAGCACTCTGTATCCTTGTTGATCATGGAAAAATATGTATTGCGTAAGATCATACTTTCACACAAAAGTGCAGTTGCTGGACCTTGCAGCTACCTCGCTACATAACTCCTTGGTTCTGCCTCTACATTTCACAGGCTTTCAGAGAGTACTACCCCTCGAGCAACGATCCCAGTACTATCCTGGAGTGTGTATGGGTGAAAGATAAATTTGTTTTGCATGAAAAGACCAAAGCTAGCAGTCAGAAAACCCAAGATGAGGATCTGAAGCCGTGCACTCCAGATTCATCAATCCAGTATGAGACGCTTGGACTTGTTAGTGAAGGTTGGAACACTTTACCTTCTGTGATTCATGACATATGCACATTTGGAGTTCACGGTTGGATTTTCTGCAATAGCATACAATTGTATCCTGAAGGCATGCAAATTAAAAATTGTTTTCTGTTAAGTAATCTAAACTGAAAAAGCAATATGTATTAATAACATACTCCCTCCGTTTCATAATATAGTGCCTATAGATTATTTTAAAAGTCAAACATTACAAACTTTGACCATATTTATAGAGGAAAATGCGTACATCTAGAATGCCAAATGCACATCATTGAATACATCATGAGTTATATTTTCAGAATGTACATGTTTGGTATTGTAGAAGTAGATGGTTTTCTCTATACACTTGATCAAAGTTGGAAAAGTTTGACTTCCAGTAAAATCTATAGGCACTACATTATGGAACGGAGGAAGTATATATGTAGTAAGAAGTGGTAGGAAGTGATACGGAATGAGTATGAATGAAGAGGAAGAGTCTTGGTGGTGCTATTACATTGACTATCTGGAAGTTATGATGACACTCAAGTATGTTTTCTGATAACATCTCCTTGTCTCTTATGCTAGATGACATTTGGCAAAATACTCAAGAGTATGCGCCTGGAATTTTTAACTTATTATGGTAGGCTACTGTTGTTTAGCATGATATCTTGGTATCATAGCCATATATCACTATATGTCAGATAACCTGACTGACAGTTGTTGCAATGAAAACAACTGTTAGTCAGTTAGCCTAGCTGAATGATGGCTGGGATTGTGCTTACTGGAAGACAACACACTGCGACTATGGTCTTATTTTCTATTATTTTCAATGCAATTTTAAAACATATTTTTGGGTGCGTGCTCCAGCTGGAAACTAAATTGCATGTGTTGCCAAAATGCTGCATTTCTTTATATCAATTGTTTGTGCTGTACCTAATAGAACAGGAATGCTTGTTTATTAATTATACTCCCTCTGTAAAGAAATTTAAAATCGATGGTCTTATATTTCTTTATAGAGGGAGTACTCCATTAATAGAACAGGAGTATTAATGTGTTTATCATGTCATACTTTGGAAAATGTTCTTATAAGTTCTAATGCTGCACTTTTGACATATCAGAGATGGAGAACCTTGATGGAGCAAACACCCCAGCCAAGCAACAGCATGCTTCTCTGGCTGACCAATCAGATAAAGCCACCCATTGCGGCGATGCTGGAGATTCTCAGAGTGGGAGGCAACTACCAAATGATCAAAACGCTCCGAGCTCTCTTCTTGGCAGGCCTGGTGCTGCGCCGGCTCCACGCAGAGATTTCAAGCCTGATACGAGGAAGAGACTGGCATTCATCGCGGTTGGGAAAACAAAAGTCACCGTGACACCACCTGAAACATCGTCTATAGTTACCAAGAAGCAAAGGGTGGATAAGATTTGACTGACCACTGCAGATCCTGCTTTGTAACTCTATATAAAAGAACAGCCGATAATGATGAAGCGAAAATAAAGGGCTATGCATTTGCACACCTTACTAGATGATTGATGTGTTATCGTTGATTTGTTGCATTCTTACTGCATCTCGCTTTGATACAAGAGATTGTTTCTTTTTCCACCAAGCACTACGTGACATATCCAGATAATCGATGATGTTTAGGCCAAGAAGCAAACGTCTCAAGCGCTACGGATCATTATTTGGCCAAATTGCAGTCCGTAAATCGATCATGCACTTCCACATGTGGTCAGACAGCCACAACTTCCTCATTCAATCATGCTTACACGCCTTCTCTGAAGCCTCAAGAACATCATCAAGTGTCAGTTATGTTGCTAGATAAGATGTCAACCAAAGAAGTTGAAAAAAATCACTAATTGAGCTGAGACTCGAAATATTCGAACAAGTATTTTCATACATTTTCAGCAGCAGCAGAGAACTATTACAAGCTTTCTTACAAGCCACGACGATCGCAATCAAAGAAAACGACGATCACAACCGAATCTCCCCTTCCTCTAAATCTTGGCAGCTTTGATGCTGCTGCTTCAGGTCGTGGTCGTCAAGCTTGAGGAAGAGTCCCATCCGTCGCAGCAAGTTGTTCGGCCTGGCCGTGTTGTACTGATCAATGCCGAGGGCCTTCACGTCCTCGTCTAGGATCTCGTTGTCGTTGAACATTACCGTCCTCTCCGTCTCGAGCAGTTGCTGACGGGCCTTCTCCCTCGCCCGGGACGTCTCCTCCTTTCGTCGCATTTCCAAAATCTCGTTGGCACGGGCGATCAGGTCGCGTGTTGGAGGCGTTGTGTTGGCGGCGCGCTCTGCCGGAGCTGGACGACTGCCGACGCTCTGGTGAGAAGAATCAGAAACCGAACCGCTGCTGCCGCTGATGGTTGCATCTCCGCCAAGATTCTTCACCGGTGAGGCTTCGACGAGCTGCACGGGTGTCGGCCTGACCGGCAAAGGGGAGACGCCGCCGACGATGTCGACGTCTTCGTCCTCCTCTTCTTGGGCTATCATCTTTTTGTGTTGATGATGCGTCGACGGGTTCGCCCTCTCTCGAACGAACTTGCCCAGCTGCTTCTGCATCTCCACAAGGGCCGCGTCTTGGACGTCATGCATCTCGATCTCGATGTAGTCGCCGCAGAGGCCGCGGCGGCTGTGCTTCTTCAGCAGCTCCAGGATATGAGCAGGGAGCACATGAGATTCAGATTGCTTCGCTAGCTTCGCGAGGTCCCCGTAGAGTTGGTTCCTCTCCTTGGGCGTCATCTTCTTCACGGGGACGAGGGAAGGGGGCGCCTTCCTCTTCTTGGCTGGCGGCTCCTCGGCTTGGCGGACGCGCACGCGGGGAGCCGACGGGGACGACGCGGGAAGCACGGCGTGCGCCTCGGCGAGGAGGCGACGGACCGCGACGAGCTCAGACTGGAACCGCTGGCGAAGGATCTCCAGCGGGCGCGGGCGCTTCCGGCCGGACATGATGCTGAAGGGCTCCCGGTTCCGGTGGGCAATCTCCATGGGAACAGCGGACGCCGTTCGCTTGGAAGATGCGGTGGAGGAGAGATGATGACGGGAAAGATTGGAAGTGCGCCGGAGAAGACTCAGGGCAAGGACTTTTAACTAAGTGACTGAAGCCTGATGGGAATCGAAGCCGTGCTTGCTTGGTGAAGAAATCGAAATCTTTACATTTCGAGTCAGTTTCAGCATCGGATTTGGTTGCGTTGCGTTGCGTGCATCTCAAGCTTATTATGTACTCCCTCTGTAAACTAATATAAAAGTGTTTAGATCACTAAAATAATGATCTAAACACTCTTATATTAGTTTACGGAGGGAATACGTACTAGATTCATCACGGTCATGCCTTTTTCTCCCATTTCGTCTTGCTTCCAAGATGTCGAACTAGGAAACCACCTCCGCTCCTACCCTACTACACCGCGTGTCTCTCTGACGCCTGGTTTTGTAAAGTTCAGGTGGGCGCCGGGGCATGACAAATAGTTGGGCAGCCCGGCACCACGCGGGGTGTGAGATGACACTGTAGGAGGAGGAGGGTACGTGTGTGTACCGTAGCACATGTGGCCAGCAGTCGGCATCAAGGGTACTCGTCTGAAGGGGCTGGCCGGCGGGGCTTTTGCTCCGGTGTCGCAATGGACTTCATGACGCTTCGGGTCACCACCTTCACTACTGGAATCGCTCTATACGCCGAGTGCCAAGGACACTCGGCAAAGGCCCAAAGACCGCCGGCAACGCCTTTGCCGAGTGTCACCTTCGGCAAAAGCCACCCGGCGTACACCTCTTCGGCAATCAGGAATTTGCCGAGAGCCAGAACACGGGCACTCGGCAAAGCCTTTGCCGAGAGCTAAACAGCCCGTCTCGGCAAAATAAAGCAGCTAACGGATAAGTCCGTTAGCTCCAGACATGTGGGACCACGTAAACTTTGACGAGAGCGCCTCTCGCCAAAGAGAAATACTAGGAGGCTGACACGTGTCGTGTCCTGACATGTGGGACCACGACAACAGGCCGAGGGCCAACTGTACCGAGAGCCACTCTCGGCAAAGAGACCCATTAGGAGGCTGGCACGTGTCTCCTCCTAACATGTGGGACCATGAGAACAGGCCGAGGGCCAACTTTGCCGAGAGCCACTCTCGGCAAAGAGAACCAGTAGGAGGCTGACACGTGTCGCCTCCTGACATGTGGGACCATGACAACAAGCCGAGGGCCAACTTTGTCGAGAGCCACTCTCGGCAAAGTGAACCAGTAGGAGGCTGACATGTGTCTCCTCCTGACATGTGGGACCACGAGAACAAGCCGAGAGCCAACTTTGCCGAGAGCCACTCTCGGCAAAAAGAACCAGTAGGAGGCTGACACATGTCGCCTCCTGACATGTGGGACCACGACAATAGGCCGAGGGCCAACTTTGCTGAGAGCCACTCTCGGCAAAGTGAACCAGTAGGAGGCTGACACGTGTCTCCTCCTGACATGTGGGACAAAGAGAACAGGCCGAGGGCCAACTTTGCCGAGAGCGGCTCTCGGCAAAGAGAACCAGTAGGAGGCTGACACGTGTCGCCTCCTGACATGTGGGACCACGACAGCAGGCTGAGGGCCAACTTTGCCGACAGCCACGCTCGGCAATCCTTTTCCCTTTACCGAGAGCCCTCTCGGTAAAGTTGTCACGGGCACCATAGGTTATTATCGTTTACGGTGTCAGGTTCTACTGGTTGGTACACATTTACCGAGAGGCCTCTCGGTAAAGGGTGCATGTTGGTCCAGTTTCACAGTCATTACCGAGAGGCACCCTCGGTAATGGTGTGCCCAGGGGCCTTTTTCATTTATGTTTCTTTCCTGCAGCGAAACATATACAACAGCAGCATATAGTTCATCACACATAGAACATGTCACATATAGGCATCATTGAACAAAAGAAGCAATGATTCTGGAAAACATTCCACATAAAGGCAATAGTGCATCAAAAGGTGAAATAGTAGTGAAGACACTCGACTGCCAAAAGTTCACAAGTCTCAAGATGCAAGAGTTCTCAACATACAAGGAACAGTTTCAAACATAAAATAATATGTAGTTCACGCGATTTTGGAGATCGAAGTGATAACATCAACATTAGAAGGCATCATTCCGTTTGCTTCCCCAACTCCACCAACCGGAGTGATAACATCAACATTGGAAGGCATCATTCCGTTTGCTGCCCCAACCCCACCAACTTGAGGTGGAACTACCGAAACATTGTTCGACCCTTGTGATGGGTTGAGGTGTGATGGATTGACCCAATAGTGAGATGAATGCATATGGTAATGCCGAGAATGGTGATAGAAATATTTTGAACGAAACTCACAATGTTCCACTCTGGCGTCGGTGGCATCTCGGGCACTGGTTGGCCTTGCATGGAATAAAGATTGGCCACCATATGTTGTAAAGACTTCACTAGATCATCTTGTGCCTTGACTTGGCCCGGTTTTCATCTTGTTCTTTCTCGGTGTCAATCACCGAGTCTACAATATGGCAATGCAAATGTCATTCATGTTGAAATGCAAATATGCAGGACCATGAAGGATCAATGAAGAAGCACTGACCTGAATATCCTCAATAATGCTCACGGAATGTGGTACGTGATGCTCTACGGTAGGAGTAGAGCCAGTACTCATAGCATGGAGCGTGTTGACTCTCGAAAGGGAGGAGATTATGACAGAATCGAGGTGAACCGCCATCCGGCCATTCGGTCTACCACCTGCCGCAGCAATGGCCACAAGAGGGTCAAACGGTAGCACGTGAGGATCAGCGTCAGGCCCGTATGTCTCCTTCAATTTTTTGGTGTAGTTCTCTCCATCTGACCGGGCTTTAGAGCTGATCCAGGCCCTCTCCGGGTGGAGAGGGTCCTTGTCCTTGTCGTCTTTGGTACGTTTAATGGTCCATGCCTCGAAGTAAGTGATATCCTTGCCAGTGTCTTCTTTCTGCAAAAGGAAGCAATCCAAACAATCAAGGGAATGCTCACAAATGAAAGAGAACATGATGAAAAGAAAAGGATGTGGTTTCCTACATGTTTTGAGACGACACCTAGGATGGTGAGGTTGCCTTGGCGGTGTCCTCGACCCCCGCCCCCATCAACTTACGCGTCGAGATATTGCTTTGTGTTCATCCGCCACCTGGATCATCCCTTTGTTAAACGATCTTGTCCCAAAGACGGACGTTTGTCGTCAAGACCACCGAGGAATCACCTGTAAATTAAACAAATACATCTTAGTAAGGATTCTAATTTTGCGGTAATGTAGGGAATAGCAAGCATCCATCGTCACTTGCCTTGAAGTAATTGTTTCGTGAAAGATGCTTCCCTTGAGCCTCCTATTTGGAAATCCTATGGTTGAGATAGTCCGCGTGATACTTGACCACTAATCGTACGTGCTCCTCATAGTGCATGTCGTGGACTAGTTTCTTGGCAATATTCTCAACCACCACATTTGCACGATCCTTTTGACCCTCAACGCATGTATAAAAATCCTACAAACATGCGTACATGTGAGAAGGGTTAAATCATGACTATGGCAAATTTAAACCTTTTGGTATTGACATTTAGGTGTTTGAAAGGACTTACCCAGAAATCATTGACATGGCTCTGTTATCATAAACCCTCTGACGCATATCCAGGAAATCTGGTGCAAGTTTGTAGTGATCCCATGACCAAGATGGCTCAATGATACCGTTCAGCAAAGTGACCAATCCAGGATAATTTAACCTACAAAGACCACCAATGATGCCACTCGGCGACCGTGGCAGACGCCTCTCACCACCTTTTACTAAGCTTCTGCATTACGAAGAGTGAAGTCATATTATATGTGAGGAAATGACAAGAGGTACAATTTATATGGGATGAGTCGAGATAACCACTTACTTCTCTCCCATTGGTTTAATCAACATGTCTCTATACACATATGGACGTCTTGGAAGCTTTGAAGGACCACGTAGCCACACTTTCCCTCTGGAAGTAGTGCTGATAGTCGAACCGCTCGGTTGTGAGCCGCTCACCTCGTGGTGCTCTGTCACCCGTGAGGGTCCATCCCCACCCTCAGAAACCTGACGAACAACCAGCCTCCTCTCGGCAGCGTCGTCGTCCACCACCTCCTCCTCCTCATCCTCCACTACCTCCTCTGAAAATCCTCCTCGTCCTCCTCCTCACACGCCTCATCCCCATCCTCTGTTTCCTCCTCCTGAGCATGGTGATGCACTGCATTAGAGGGTCGAGGAGAAGAAAGAGGTGCTCTACTCAGGGCTGCTTTACGTACTCCTCGTCCGCCTCCTCCTCCTGCCTCACCTACTCCCCCTCCTCGTCCGCCTTCTCGTCCGCCTCCTCATCCTGCATCACCTACTCCCCCTCCTCGTCCCTTCCTCGTCTGCCTCCTCCTCTTGCCTCACCTACTCCCCCTTCTCATCCGCCTCCTCCTCCTGCCTCACCTACTCCCCCTCCTCATCCGCGCTCCTCCTCCTGCCTCATCTACTCCCCGTCCTCGTCCGCCTCCTCCTCCTGCCTCACCTCGTCCGCCTTCTCCTCCTGCCTCACCTACTCCCCCCTCCTCATCCGCATCCACCTCGTCCGCCTCCTACTCCTCCCCCGCGTGGTACTCGACCTTGTTTCACATGTTTTTTCAGACGGGTGTATAGACCCGCCAATCCTTTGGCTTTCTTGGCGGTTGTGGCAACCGATGAAGGAGCGGCCATCGCTTTCACCGGTCGAGCAAGTTGATCATTGTACATATCATTCAACGCGACATGCTCGTTCAACTTCGACAAAGCCAATACTAGGGATTCGTCTCACTTTCTCAGGATTGAGCCAGCTGCATCTGAATACGATGGGCTTCACTCCTTGTAAACCACAATACCGCAGCTCATAAATTTCTTCAATGGTTCCATAGTAGTGACGTCCATCTATCCCTAGACAATAGATCACACTATTTATTGACCTTCGGTTGGGCCTCTCACGCGTGTGTTTATCAGTGTGGAAGAGATATCCATTCATGTCATAAGCCTTAAATGACTTGGCCTCGTATTCAAAACCTTTGGCTACTTCTCTCACTTTGGCGTCCATATCAACCTCCTGATATGCCTACAAGATTAATAGGAGATTGTCTGGTTCATTAGTGGAAGCATTACTGGCAAGTAAGATCAACTTGAAGTAACATAAAGTTAGAAAAGTTACTTTTCTTGAGAACCAAGAAATGAAACCGCCATCAGCATTGGTATCTTTAAGAAGGTCTGTTGATTCTTCGTCGCTAGGGGGCCGTGGTAGCTTCCAGAATTCGTTCTGGAATTCCCTAGCAATGGGAAGAATTCGAGTTAGAACTCAAGACTTGTGAGTAGTTCTCAATAAAGGTTCTCTACACTTACTTTATGTACGGTTGCACTTCGTCCATGTTGGTCAAGACATAAATCATAATAGTCGACCACTCAGTAGGTGAAAAGTTCTTGCGCTTCGGTCCACTTGCTTTGCCACCTTGGCCTTCGAAGAGGCTAAGGTCGGAAACATTACTGGTGGGTTCTTCATTGTAACGAGGAGCTGGATTTAACCTAGTCTGAATTCTGTCATGATAGTACTTTGTCGTGGTCGTGGCCACCTCCTCGTTTAGGTATGCCTCGGCTATGGAGGCTTCAATGCGGGCTTTATTCTTACATTTCCCACGAAGATGCTTGAACTCCCGTTCAGGTGCATACTGCCATCGGAACTACATAGGTGCTCCCATTCTAGCCTCATACGCGAGATGTAAGATCATATGTTGCATCGATTAAAGAAACCTGGCAGAAATATCATCTCTAACTTGCATAGCAACTCAGGTGCTTGTTCCTCCAACTTTGCAACCACTTCATAGACTAGTTCTTTGGCACAAAGCTAACGGAAGAAGTAGCTCAACTCCGCTACACTCGCCAAATATCCTCTCTGACATACCCTCGAATCATCACAGGCATTATCCGCTCAAGCCATACATGGTAGTCATGACTCTTGAGGCCTCCTATTCGCTTTGTAGCCATATTCACTCCCCTCATGATATTAGTAGCATATCCATCAGGGAAGTACAAGTTGTTCACAATCCATTGGAGAATTTCCTTCCTTTTGGGGCATTAAAGGGGTGAAAGGGGCTGGTGGCTTCTTCCAAGAATTACCTTTTGCACGAGGCACCAAATTTAATTTTGGCCTATTGCATAGCTTGGCTTGATCGATCCTAGCATGAATGTTATCCTTTGACTTCTCGGTGTCAAGGAGCGTGCCGAGTAAGGCCTCTGCAATATTCTTTTCAGTGTGCATTACATCAATGTTGTGTGGAAGTAGAAGATCTTTAAAGTAAGGGAGCTTCCATAAGCTTGGAATGTGAGTCCACTGGTGTGTCTCTCCATATCCCACAAAACCTTTCCCATCGAGCTTTTCCTCGAGAGCATCTAACTCATCCTTAAGCTGGGCACCGGTCATAATAGGTGGTGGCGGGTCATCAACAATAACACCTTTTTGGAAGTGCATAGTGTCTTGTCTCTGGCCTACTAGGCCGACCACCTCTCATCGCTAACCCTAACTCCCCATCCCGATCCCCATCTCTCCCTCATCTCCCTCCCAGCGCCGCACACACCCAACACTCCCCCCAACGCCAGGGCAGACAGGCCCTGCGCCCCATCCCCATCCCCTGCCGCGCCGGAGCCCCACCACCGCTGCCGCGCCCGCGCCCGGGGATCCGCCGCCTATCGTCGTCCTCGCGCCACCGTCGCGCAGAAGCTCCTGCCATGGCCGCACCTGCCTGGTCCTCCGCGTCCGTGTCGCGCCAAGCCGCTTCCTCGCTGGAGATGGACAGATCCCGGAGGCCCCGTCGCGGATCCGGACTCCCCTCGCCTTGCTCCCCTCGCCGGAGTCCCCTCGTCGACCGGTGCCCTCCTCCGCCACCACTGTCGTGCCGGTGCCTCGCCGTCTCGGTCACGTCCACCGCGGCTCCCCACGGCCCCGGCGAGCACGCCCGCGCCTGTGGGCTGCCACCTACGCCCCGCAGCTTCTCCGTCGTCCCCGTCGCCGGCCATCCCCGAGCTCGCTGCCAAATGCCCTACAGCAGCAACGTGAGGCCCTCTGTCGCCTTCCCTCCCCCCTACGTACTACTTCGCCGTAGGGTGCCAGCGCCGCCCTTGAAGCTCGTGCTCCCCCGCTCGCGCCTCCCCACTTGCGCTGGCTGCCGCCCGTCGTTTGCCCCTCCTCTGCAGCTCGCTCGACTTGACCCATGATCTTGCCCGCTCGACCGCCGCCTCCGTGACCCCCCTGCTGCAGGCCCTCGCCTCTTCTGCGCCGGCTACTTTGAGCCGCTGCGTCGCCCGCCCGGCCTCATCCGCGACATACAGGTCACCCGGCGCCAGCTCACGGGCTCTGCCACAGCACCCCCATGCCCAGATTAGCCCAGCAGCGCCCATGCCCTCTAGGACCCCCTTGCCTATGACACAGGGGCCCCACGCCCCCTAAACGTTTAGAAAAAAAAGAAAAGGATTAAAATAAATAAATAAATAAATAAAAATAAAAATGAATAAATAAAATAAATTATTAATTAATTAATTAATTAAGCTAATTAATCTTGTTTGATTAATCTAATTAACTAGTAGTTTAATTAAACAGTAATTAATTTAGCTAATTCCTAATTAATCTAAACAGAGAATGACAGGTGGGTCCCATTGGACCCACACGTCAGTTTGACCAGTCAACATCTCTGTTGATTGCTGACATCATGCTGACGTCAGCATGCACTATTCTGGTTAATGTTGAATTAAATTAATTAAATAAATCCTAAAATGATTTAAAACTTTAGAAAATCATATAAAATAAACCGTAACTCGGATTAAAATAATTTATACATGAAAGTTGCTCAGCACGACGAGACGGATCCGGATATGCAGCCTGTTCGTCCGCCACACATCCCTAGAATAGCAAACCTTCAACTTTTCCCCTCTGGTTCATCTGTCCGAAAACGCGGAACACCGGGAATACTTTCCCGAATGTTTTCCCCTTCGCCGGTATCACCTATCCCTGCGTTAGATCACCGCTGGCACCGCGTATTGCCTTGTTATATTTTTGTGATGCCTTGTTTGCTTCGTATTCACTGTTTCTTCCCCCCTCTTCTTCTCCGGTAGACCTCGAGTCTGGTGTTGATGCGATTGAGTACGACTACGCCACCGACGACCCCCAGTTTGACTACGGTATTGACGACCCTTACTTCTTGCCAGAGCAACCAGGCAAGCCCCCCCCCCTTGATCACCAGATATCGCCTATTCTTCTCTATACTGCTTGCATTAGAGTAGTGTAGCATGTTACTGCTTTCGGTTAATCCTATTCTGCTGCATAGCATGTCCTTGCTACTCTTTGTTGTTACCTTTACACCGCAACCCTACATGCTTAGTATAGGATGCTAGTGTTTCATCGGTGGCCCTACATTCTTGTCAAATACGCCATACTATACTATCGGGCCATGATCACTAGGGAGGTGATCACGGGTATATACTATATACTTTATACATGACACATGTGGTGACTAAAAGTCGGGTCATTTCGTTGAGTACCCGCAAGTGATTCGATGAGAAATTTGAAAGGACGGGTGGCTCCATCCCGGTGAGAGGTGGGCACAGGTTCCCGACAGCCCCATTGTTACTGTGGCGGGCGACAGGCAGGTTGAGACCACCTAGGAGAGAGGTGGGCCTGGCCTGCTCGGGCGTCGCGGATACTTAACACGCTTTAACGAGATCTTGGTATTTGATCTGAGTCAGCTCTTGGCCTATACGCACTAACCAACTACGCGAGGAGCAGTTATGGGCACTTTCGGCGTCGTGGTATCGGCCGAAGCCTTCGTGGACGTCGGCCCGAATGGCGCGCCCGGATTGGAGCGTAAGCACGCTCTTGTATTAAGGGGCTAGTTACGCTTCCGGCGCGTTCATAGCGTCTTGAGGTGTGCTAAGGCGATGGGCCCACACCCCTATGCGCTTAGGTTTAGACCGGTGTCTTGACCTCTCTGTTGTGCCTAGGTGGGGCTGCGGCGTGTTGATCTTCAGCGGCCGGGCATGACCCGAGAAAAAGTGTGTCCGGCCAAATGGGATCAAGCGTGTTGGGCTATGTGGTGCACCCTGCAGGAAGTTAATCTATTCGAATAGCCGTGATCTTCGGTAACATGACGACTTGGAGTTGTACCTTGACCTTATGACAACTAGAGCCGGATACTTAATAAAACACACCCTTCCAAGTGCCAGATACAACCCGGTGATCGCTCTCTAACAGGGCAACGAGGAGGGGATCGCCGGGTAGGATTATGCTATGCGAGGCTACTTGGAGGACTTGATCTACTCTCTTCTACATCTTTGCAAGATGGAGGCTGCGGAAGCATAGTCTTGACGAGATTAGCTATCCCCCTCTTATTCTGGCATTCTGCAGTTGAGTCCACTGATATGGCCCTTTACACATATATCCATGCATATGTAGTGTAGCTCCTTGCTTGCGAGTACTTTGGATGAGTACTCACGGTTGCCTTGTTTCCCCTTTTTCCCCTTTTCTTTACCCGATTGCTGCGACCAGATGATGGAGCCCATGAGCCAGATGCCACCATCGATGACGATTACTACACCGGAGGTGCCTACTACTACGTGCAGCCGGCGGCGACCGAGGAAGTAGTTTAGGAGGATCGAGCGGGAGGCCTGCGCCTCTTCGATCTGTATCCCGGTTTGTGCTAGCCTTCTTAAGGCAAACTTGTTTAACTTATGTCCGTACTCAGATATTGTTGCTTCCACGACTTCGTCTATGATCGAGCACTTGTATTCGAGCCCTCGAGGCCCCTGGCTTGTATTATGATGCTTGTATGACTTATTTATGTTTTAGAGTTGTGTTGTGATATCTTCCCGTGAGTCCCTAATCTTGATCATACACATTTTCGTGCATGATTAGTGTACGATTGAATCGGGGGCATCACAGTATGGGTGATCAAGACGAAGGAACTGCCGATGTTGGTCAAATCATACATATTTGGATATTGACAGCAATTGTGAACTGCCTCTTGCTACCATCATCATCTATTACCTCAATATACCTAGAGGATTTGCACTTGACACAATAATTCGTATCTTTATGTTCATTTCTAAATAACATGCATCCGTTTGGACAAGCATGTATTTGCTCATCTGACATCATAAGTGAACCGAGGATTTTGTTCGACTCGTACATGTTCTTTGGCAATATATTTTCTTTAGGCAACAGGCTAGCAATAACTGACAATAACTCACTGAAGCAAATTATGCTCATGTTATGGTTTGCCTTCAGGGCCATTAGGCGTGCAATGCCATCTAGTTGAGTAACCTCTGTATGGGCGTGAAGGGGTTTCTGTGCCGCAAACAAAGCTGCATGATACTCTTCAGGGCTTTCCAGCGGCTCCTCGGAGTTCGGGTCCTCCCGTGGATCCGCATGGCGGATGTCATCTAACAGGTTTTCAATCCGAGTATCATACTCGCCGGTGCGTTGTCGCACCACCTCCGCCCTGGACTGTTCTGTCTCACCGTGAAAGATCCACTGGTAATAGCCTGGCGTAAACCCATATTTGCCTAAGTGTTTACTCATGGTAATCTTATCTCTTTCAGTCTAGTTATCACACTCCGTGCATGGGCACCAAATTCCACAAACTGGCATTTCTCCAGCAAATACTAATTCCAGGAAATTATTGGTCTTCGACCTCCACTCAGGGGTTATACCCTCCATGTTGGGATGTCCGGTGTACATCCACTCACGTTCTTCCATCCTCTGATATAAAGTGAAACACACACATAATTTTTTTTATGTAACAAGTGGTTCCATCAAGTTTTACGACATGCACTGAGCTATGTAATAGGTAAAGATAGGTCCTAATCCCACCCGAGAATGTGTAGGCCGGGTCCGCTTCCATGACGTACTCCGACCCGATACAAAATTTCGGCAGGACCTCCCTGCTGTTCTCCAAATACACGTCTCAGCAATAAGCCAAGAGGATGTGTATCTAGAGAACAACAAGGAGACACTGGCGAAATTCCGTTTCGGATCTAAGTACATCATGAAAACGACCCGTCTACACATCCTCGGGTTGTCCATGGAAAACGTGGACAATTCGAAAGAGTTGAGGTTATAAATATGCAAAGACTTGCATATTTATATATACAACCCTTCTGAACGCGAGACACCTAGGTTACGCGACTATTTAGGTGATCTACAAATAATGAAAACCTACACATGAACGGGAAGAGATTACCCTTGAAGCGTGCAACGGAATTCACTCTATTGTCAAAATAGATGCATGTCCTGCATGAAAGAATGAAGTTGTGTCAATCATATGTCAAATACACAAACATCAATAACACTCACTCACACACCCCCACACACAAACACACTCACAAATCCATACACACACATCACACACTCACACACACATGCACACACACACACACATCAATAGCACCCCTCTCCCACACACACACTCACATACACCATTTGTTATATATGCACGTACACACCTAAATATAAAAAACCAACGGTGGATCTCGGTGGCCGCGGCCGTGGCGGTGAGGGGCAGCGGCTATGGAGGACCTTGGCGCATGGGGCGGGGCGCTGAGGGGCGGACGGGGTGGCAGCAACGACGACGGATGGGGTGGCGACAGAGGCGGCGACGGACGGGGTGGCGATGGACGAGCTCGGTGGAGGTGGCGATGGGGGCTCGGTGGAGGTGAAGTCGGGAGGCACTCCCGGTGGCGGCGGCGGTTGCAGAGAAAGCTGGATGGGGTGGCGGTGGACAGAGGGGGCAGGGGTGAGAGAAACAGAGAGAAGAGAGGAGTGAGAGCGCGCGGGGGGGGGGGGGGGGGATTTTGCATAAGTCCCCGCGGGAAACATGTCCGAGAGCCAAATTTTAGCGACACTCGGTAAAAGTCTTAACCTAGATCTCGGGGGCTTTTCCGATAGCCATACTGACAGTGGTTACCGAGGGTCGGCCAAGCGCACCCGGTAATGGACATATTTTCCGAGAGCAACTCTCGGTAAAGCATCTAACCTAGATCTTTTTCCGTCTTGTGCATTCTCGATAATATGTATTATACTTTTTCTTGTTGTTTTCTTCCATGCTTGGCAAACAACCTTAGCACATCATAATTACCGTCTTGTGTTTTCTTTTTCAGATGGGCCTCACCCAGTTCTAGAGACCGGCACCCCTCCGGTGGCCCCGACGGTCTAGGGTGTTGTTAGGCACCTAGAGGGGGTAGGCCACGGGGAATAAATGCTTCTTCGTGTTAGTGCATGTCATCGCGAGATGACAGACCAAGTGTAGGCCCGTTCTGTCACGGGATCAACCACCGAAGACTCTGTCTCGGGGATGAACGCAGCCGGTCCTCGACGTTCCCGCATGTGTGTGTGGTTTGTGAGGCACGTGCCATGTCAAGGACGTGCGTTTCTTATTCAAATAGCACACCACCCCTGATCTCTTTTCCGACAGGGGCTCTCGGTAAAGAATCTAACCTTGATCTCTTTTCCTTCTTCTGCATTTGTGATAATATGTATTATACTTGTTGTTGTTGTTTTCTTCCATGCTTGGCAAACAACCTTAGCACATCATAATTACCGTCTTGTGTTTTCTTTTTCAGATGGGCCTCACCCAGTTCTAGAGACCGGCACCCCTCCGGTGGCCCCGACGGTCTAGGGTGTTGTTACGCACCTAGAGGGGGTAGGCCACGGGGAATAAATGCTTCTTCGTGTTATTGCATGTCATCGCGAGATGACAGACCATGTCTAGGCCCCTTATGTCATGGGATCACCCACCGAAGACTCTGTCTCGGGGACGAACGCAGCCGGTCCTCGACGTTCCCGCCCGTGTGTGTGGTTTGTGAGGCATGTGCCACGAAAAGGACGTGCGTTGCTTATTCAAATAGCACACCATCCCTGCATGCATATACATGGGCCACACGCATGTAGGCGTGCCCTCCCCCCCCCACTCCACGGACACGGAGAAGAGCGCTGAGGACTGCTTGGAGTAACTCCTTGAGAAGAACCCACAACTAATCATAATGAAGTTTTTTGTGGATCTGTCCAAGAAGAATCCCCCAGCTAAGGAGGGCAAGGTTCCACGACGTAAGGAGCCATTGAGTCCACCGACCATCATTCCCGACGATGCTTGGTCATCCACTGTGGGGGATGCCCATATGTGCTCTGACTCGACGATCACTGGTTTCACCAACTACACCTCAGAGTAGTCACCTAGATAGTTTGACGTTAATTTAGTGGTATAGTTATGTACCTGCTGATATGGACTTGGATGGCCACTTGCAATGCTTTTGATTGTATGAGTGATGAATTCTTATGTTGATTATGTATGATGTGCATTATTTCTTATTCTTTTGTAGATGAAGTGGTATGTGGTGTACAGAGGACGGTGTCCAGGAGTCTACGATTCATGGTTGGAATGCAATGAACAAATACCTCGTTATGAAGGAAACTCCCACAACTCATTCAACTACAGAGAGACGGCAGAGTATCATTACAATCAGTATTTGCTTAAGCAAAAGAGAAAAACTGAATTACGCAATGGTGTAAGCCAGACACGGCTTAGCTGGTTCAGTGGATTGAAGAACTTCATAATTCTCTTTTAGTTTGTCATAATTGTGGTGTTGCTTTTTATCATATGGTGCATGCATGTAGACCACTTTGTTGTTTAATTAGTAAGTAGGCACTTGTACTAAAGAGCTACTTTGTGATTTGAAATGAAGCTTGTGTGAACTATTTATGGATTAATGCTTATGTGAGTTTGTTGTTAACCTGTGTGACTTGAAATGCAAGTTTGAGTATTGTATAAATGGTTTTGCTGCACCGATTCTAGCAAAAAACAATATGAACAGAACTGGGAACAAAACTTTACCGAGGGAGGAACTCGGCAAAGAGGCATGCGCTGAGAGCTGAAGGCACTTGGCTATTGCAGTTATGCCGAGAGGACTCTCGGAGGAGCAGCAGTTACCGAGGGTCGAATATCGGCTCTCGGTAAGGGACAGATTTTTTGAGAGGAGCTCTCGGTAAAGAATCTAACCTTGATCTCTTTTCCTTCTTGTGCATCCTCGATAATATGTCTTATACTTTTTTTTGTTTTCTTCCATGCTTGGCAAACAACCTTAGCACATCATAATTGTCGTCTTGTGTTTTCTTTTTCTGATGGGCCTCGCCCGGTTCTAGAGACCGCCACCCCTCCGGTGGCCCCAACGGTCTAGGGCGTTGTTCGGCACCTAGAGGGGGTAGGCCATGGGGAATAACTGCTTATTCATGTTAGTGCATGTCATCGCGAGATGACAGACCAAGTCTAGGCCCGTTCTGTCACGGGATCACCCACCAAGACTACATCTTGGGGACTAACGCAGCCGGTCCTCGACGTTCCTGCCCGTGTGTGTGGTTTGTGAGGCACGTGCCACGTCAAGGACGTGCGTTGCTTATTCAAATAGCACACCACCCCTCCATGCATATGGATGGGCCACACGCATGTAGGGGTGCCCTCCCCCCCCCTCGGGCGATCTCTATATCGAGCACCCATCCGGTGGCCCCGGCGGTCTAGGGCATTGTTCGGCACCTAGAGGGTGTAGGCCATGGGGAATAACTGCTTCTCCGTGTTAGTGCATGTCATCGCGAGATGACAGACCAAGTCTAGGCTCATTCTGTCACGGGATCACCCACCGAAGACTCTGTCTCGGGGACGAACGCAACCCGTCCTAGATGTTCCCGCACGTGTGTGTGGTTTGTGAGGCATGTGCCATGTCAAGGACGTGCATTGCTTATTCCAATAGCACACCACCCCTGCATGCATATGCATGGGCCAAACACATGTAGGGGTGCCCTCCCCCCTCGGGCAGTCTCTATATCGAGCACCCATCCGGTGGCCCCGGTGGTCTAGGGCGTTGATCGGCACCGAGAGGGTGTAGTCCACGGGGAATAACTGCTTCCAAAGGTGGCCATCACATGTATATGGGTATCAAGATAGTCTATGGGTATCAAGAGGGAATGTGTCTGGTTTGTACAGGAAGTGCGGGTCCTGTTGCTCCGTTGGCCTCGAAACTTCTCGTGCTCTCAAAGGTGGCCATCACATGTATATGCATGGGCTATCCGGTGGCCCCTGCGGTCTAGGAAGTTGACCGGCACCGAGAGAGGGGGTAGGCCACGGTCAACAACTACTTCTTCTCATGTTTATTACTTTGCACTCTTTAAAATTGTCTCTCGGTGCCGGTCTAGAAAGTTGACCGGCACCGAGAGAGGGCGCAGGCCACGGTCAAAAACTGCTTCTTCTCATGTTTTTTAGTTTACACTCTTTAAAGTTCTCTTTCGGTGCCGTTCTAGGAAGTTGACCGGCACCGAGAGAGGGGGCAGGCCACGGTCAAAAACTGCTTCTTCTCATGTTTTTTTTATTTTACACTCTTTAAAGTTCTCTTTCGGTGTCGTTCTAGGAAGTTGGCCGGCACCGAGAGAGGGGGTAGCCCACGGTCAACAACTGCCTCTTCTCATGTTTTTTACTTTACACTTTAAAGTTCTCTCTCGATGCCGGTCTAGAAAGTTGACCGGCACCGAGAAGAGAGGGTAAACCACAGATCAACAAGCTGCTTCTTCTCATGTTTTTACTTTACACTCTTTAAAGTTGAGTTTTGAACAAATCTAACCCAAAAACCATATATATATGTATATATATATATATATATATATATATATATATATATATATATATATATACGAGTGCATCAAAAGTATTTTATCGAAAAAATTCATCAAAAGTCATGGAATTTTCAAACTTTTGTCGTAAAAACATATGAAATATGAGATACGAAAAAGATAGTGCCAAACAAAAACAAAAAGAGAAGAAAAAAAATTAGAGCGGTGGTTATCGAGGGCCGATTATCGGCTCTCGGTAATGGCCACCTTTTCCGAGAGGGGCTCTCGGTAAAGAATCTAACCTTGACCTCTTTTCCTTCTTTTGCATTCTCGATAATATGTATTATAATTTTTTGTTGTTGTTTTCTGCCATGCTTGGCAAACAACCTTAGCACATCATAATTACCGTCTTGCGTTTTCTTTTTCAGATGGGCCTCGCCCGGTTCTAGAGACCGGCATCCCTCCGGTGGCCCCGATAGTCTAGGGTGTTGTTTGGCACCTAGAGGGGTAGCCCACTGGGAATAACTGCTTTTTCGTGTTAGTGCATGTCATCGCGAGATGATAGACCAAGTCTAGGCCCGTTCTGTCACGGGATCACCCACCGAAGACTCTGTCTCGGGGACGAACGCAGCCGGTCCTCGACATTCCTGCCCGTGTGTGTGGTTTGTGAGGCACCTGCCACATCAAGGACGTGCGTTGCTTATTCAAATAGCACACCACCCCTGTATGCATATGCATGGGCCACACGCATGTAGGAGTGCCCTCCCCCCTCGGGCGGTCTCTATATCGAGGACCCATCCGGTGGCCCCGGCGGTCTAGGGCGTTGTTCGGCACCGAGAGTGTGTAGTCCACGGTGAATAACTGCTTCTTCGTGTTAGTGCATGTCATCACGAGATGACAGACCAAGTCTAGGCCCGTTCTGTCACGGGATCACCCACCGAAGACTCTGTCTCGCGGACGAACACAACCGGTCCTCGACGTTCCCGCCCTGTGTGTGTGGTTTGTGAGGCATGTGCCACGTCAAGGACGTGTGGTGCTTATCAAATAGCACACCACCCCTGCATGCATATGCATGGGCCACACGCATGTAGGGGTGCCCTCCCCCCCTCGGGCAGTCTCTATATCGAGCACCCATCCGGTGGCCCCGGCGATCTAGGGCGTTGTTCGGCACCGAGAGGGTGTAGTCCATGGTGAATAACTGCTTCTCCGTGTTAGTGCATGTCATCGCTAGATGGCAGACCAAGTCTAGGCCCTTTCTTCAAGATAGTCTATGGGTATCGAGAGGGAATGTGTCTTGTTTGTGCAGGAAGTGCGGGTCCGGTTGCTCCATTGGTCTCGAAACTTCTTGTGCTCTCAAAGGAGGCCAACGCATGTATATGCATGGGCTATCCGGTAGCCCATGCGGTCTAGGAAGTTGACTGGCACCGAGAGAGGGGGTAGGCCATGATCAACAACTGCTTCTTCTCATGTTTATTAATTTACACTCTTTAAAGTTCTCTCTTGGTGCCGGTCTAGAAAGTTGACCGGCACCGAGAGAGGGGGTAGGCCACGGTCAACAACTGCTTCTTCTCATGTTTTTTACTTTACACTCTTTAAAGTTCTCTCTCGTTGCCAGTCTAGGAAGTTGGCCGGCACCGAGAGAGGGGGTAGGCCACGGTCAACAACTGCCTCTTCTCATGTTTTTTACTTTACACTCTTTAAAGTTCTCTCTCGGTGCCGGTCTAGAAAGTTCACCGGCACCGAGAGAGGGGGTTAGGCCACGGTCAACAACTACTTCTTCTCATGTTTTTACTTTACACTCTTTAAAGTTGAATTTTGAACAAATCTAACCCAAAAAGCATATATATATATATATATATATATATATATATATATATATCTTTGACTGCATCAAAAGTCTTTTATCGAAAAAATTCATCAAAAGTCATGGAATTTTCAAACTTTGGTCGTAAAAACATATGAAATATAAGATACAAAAAAGATAGTGCCAAACAAAAACAAAAAGATAAGGAAAAAAATTAGAGCAGTGGTTACCGAGGGTCGATTATCGGCTCTCGGTAATGGCCACCTTTTCCGAGAGGGGCTCTCGGTAAAGATTCTAACCTAGATGTTAATTGTTCCCCTTTCTTTCTATGTTCATTCTTCTCCTTCTCTGTTCACTGCGCCACCGCCACCGCCGACGCCGAAATCACCACCGCCACCAACTGCCGCCCTCCACTGCCACCAACTGCGGCCGCCACCCCTCCTCCACCGCTACCAACTGCGGCCACCGCCACCCGCTCCTCCACCGCCACCCCTCCTCCACAGCTCCCGACTGGGGCCACCGCCACCCCCTCCTCCACCGCCCCCAACTGCGGCCACCGCTCCCAACTGTGGCCACCGCCACCCCCTCCTCCACCGCCCCCAACGCGGCCACTGCCCCCAAGCTTCATGGCCGGCAGCCGGCGCGGCGGTTCTTCGATGCGGCCCAAGGACGGCCGCCACAGCAAAGCTCCTCCGATAGCGCGGCAGCTGGAGATGCTCTCAGGTTAGTATCAGATTCTCCTTTCTTTGATCATGTAGGAACTATGCACAAATGTATCGGATTCTGCTTATTGGATATTTTGCTTTGGAAGTTTGGAGTAATGTGATTAAAAGTAGTAGAGGAAGATGGTCCTGTTTAGTAATGCCTAGAGGAGTATGGAAGTTTGGAGTAATGCCTAGAGTAGTATGGTTCAAAATTTGAAGAACAAACACCGTCTCTGATGCCTATTGAAGTGGTATGGTTAATATTCACCATATATATTTTGTTTTTCAGATTCTGATGGGAGCACTAGTAAGTTCCGGAGAGTCCCGAGTGGTAGGACCGAGTCGTCCGCCTCCCATCAGGCCACTCCCGAGGACGAATCATCATCGGATGGCGATGTCGGAGTGGACTTGGATGAACCAGATCTGCTCGCTACCGAGTCGGGCGACGTGGAGACCTCGGACGGCTCAGGGTATACCTCGAGCAACACTTCCAAGAGGAAGAAATCCGGGCGTGGTCCGAGGAAGGTCCCGGAACCAACTGCTGCCAGCAACCGTCCTGTCATTTGCCTGATAGGAGAGGGTAAGTAAGCATTTCATTTGCATCATATTTTGGATGCCACATCTTTGACACTCACATATGCTTGTCTTTTGTATCATGCAGTCTGTGGGCATTTATCCCAACACAACCTAAGGGAGCACACCTGCCGAACCACGTCATCGGCTCCCTCTTGAGGAAGCACTTCCTTGGATTGTCCAAGCCGGGTGTTGACGATCCGCCGTCGCTAGGTTTAACCTGGGAGCATTACCTACACAACAAGGATGTGCACAATGTCACCATGGCCACTCGGGTCATCAATGCTTTTTTTTGGTAATTTTCTTCACTCCGACCACTGCATTTTTTCATATCCAAATCCTTGCTTGCGTGGATGGTGAGAAGATGCCATATGCTTTCTTGTAGGAAACATTTGCTTGCGTGGATGGTGAGCAGCAGAAGGTGATCAAAGGCATCGTGAAATCTGCCCGAAAGATACTCTCTGACCTCAAGCACACACTGCAGTAAAAAGCCGTGATGAAGTGTCGGCCGCTCGATGAGAAGGGAGAGAAGATGACAAGGAAGACTGCTTGCCAGACCAACATGTCGCGAGAAGAATACCTGTCAGTGGTAAGTGACTACATCGGTTGCTAGTACTTTGATTCATCCCTCTTGTTCCTCAATTATTCGATTTTGTCTGACTAGGTGAAGGAACCCTGGATGAAGGACGATTGTCAGGAGGCCCTGGTTGACATGTGGTGTGACCCAGCATGGCAGGCGCAACATGTGGAGAAGGGAAAGTATCGAGCCAAAATGACAGGCCCGGCTCATGTCCAGGGGAGCCGGAACCTAACCGCTCTCAAGCAACACATGGTATGTGGATTAAGATGTTAACTTTTTCGCACGATGCATCTTGGTTCATTAAACTTGATGGTTAATTTTGCAGGAGGAGAAGGTTGGTCGCCCGGTCCACATCCTGGAAGCCTGGAAAGAAGGCCACAAGGGGAAGGATGGCGCCGAATTCTGCAGCGAGTCGGCGGAGGAGAAGTGGGGGACCTTCAAAGAGGTCTTCCAGGAGGTGCACGGGCAGGAAGCATAACCTATGCCCAAGCCCCTTGATCCCGAGCTTCTCATCATTGCTGGCCAGGGGAAGGGCCATGGCCGCCACATCCTTTGAAATGGGGCGATCACCACCTCCTCGCATCGCAAGCTGCACGAGATACGTGCGTCGATCACCAGCTCAACTACGTCCATACGGAGTCGCCCAACCACCGCATGACGTGAGATAGTGCATCTCAAGGTTAGCATCCTAACCTTTCATTTATGCCCATGCCTCGAAATAGCACCATTCCAACCTATATGAGCCTAATGCCATGTTACAGGTTTTAATGGCGCAGCGGGCTGTTGAAGAGGAGCAAAGGCGGAAGGTTGAGGAGGAGTCCAGAGAAAAGGAACGGGAAGACACGAACAAGAGGTTGAAGCTGCTTGAAGATCAACTACAGGTAGAACATTATCTAAAATAGAGTAGAAGATTCATTACATAGGGACGGACCACCCTCACGTGACTCTACTCTTATAGGTTCTTATGCAATCTCGAAGCAGTGCAAGTGATGCCCCTCCTCCTCCTCCTCCGGAATGTTAACCCGATGGCCTCTCCTCCTCAAGATGATCTATATATGAACAAGTGTACTTCTATTGTGACGTGCACGTGTTTTGCAAGTAGGGACAATATGTATGAATTTGCAACTTATGTGTGACGTCTACTAGGATAATACATTCGACTTGTGTGTGACAATATGTGGACTATCCCTAATTATGCTTGGTGCTCGCACAGAATGGATCCTAATATGAAGCTCCGGGTCCCACCTTGAGCACTCGCGCGGTACGACCTCTCACCAAGAAGGGGGGAGGGGTGAGGTGAACTCAACGGTGTCACTCACCAGCAATGGGACAAATTCTGAGCCGCGGAAGAGGCTAGATGAGGCCGGTGAGGATGGGCCATTGCCCGAAAAGGAGTCGGGGTGGGAGAGGACAAACCATCGGGGTAGAAAGGGTGGGAGATTCTAGACAATGGTGGCTTTATAGGCAGGAATCCACTTTTCATACTGCGGCCAGTTGAAAAAATTACATGCAACTTATTCTTGCCTGATTAGTCTACACAAATTTACTAAATGATAGTTTTACAAGAGATACTTTAATAACAATCATTTTCATATACTCTCACATAGAAAAAAATGTAAATTGTTCAACCCCCCCTTTTTTTAAGAAAAGGGTTGCCCTTGATTTCATTGCTCAAAACAAACACCATAATCCTATATAAGGAGGAGTAAGGTTGCTACTCGACTAGTGATGGTCTGAACCTTGGTAAACTTGTTCCTTATGTCCATTTAGTAACATGTGGTTACGTTTACCACCAAAAAATCTATGCATGTTCACATGTTGTTGTTAGGTACTTTGTAGAACACACTCGACAACTTTCACTGACCGTTCGAACCACGTGCCGCCAAATCAGATCTGCGGCACCATCTTGATCGAAACCTTCGTTGACTATGTTTCTAGCCACTTAATTGGTTCTTACAACGTCATCCGTGACATGTTGATGTCACTCCCAACAGCTTCACCGGTGACCTCATTGGAGACTTAGTCGACACCATTCCTGATCGGGCCAACGATGGTTTCATCAAAAACCACACCGCATGCCCATTTGGGCAACTTCATCCTTTGGGTCCCCAATGGCCTCAAACATGATTAGTGGCCTTCCGGCAACACAGTACGATATGGACTATCCTGTGTACTATGAAAGGTTTACTATGGGTCACCCATAACCTACACTGACTATGTTGCAAGTGTGAACACGACTTACCGCTTACCAAGCTTTCCATACACCCACGCCATGGCACAACCTAGTAGAGTCCAATTGGACCCATGCTCCTCTGGTATGCAAGGAACTAGCTATACTGCATGTTGCCTGCTCTTATGGAGGCATGATCATATCCGGGGGATTAACTTAAACTCCATGATAGGATCAAGCCGCAACAAGTCGAGCAACTTGTGTCAGTGTCTGATGTCTGACACTGTTAACAACGGGAGCTCACCGTTGTCAGATATGGACCTGGACGTCGGCGCAAACTGGGTGTTGGGTGCCACTCCTGCGATGGGCATGAGGGTCGAGAACCTGGGGGCTGGTGCAGCGCACTCCTCCACAGATGTGTTTCTTGAGTACGCTACTTACACAACTGAAGTGTTGAAATATTATTGCTGGCCTCTCTCCATTAGTTTGGACTTTTAAATAACTAGTTGGAGCGTGTATTCAGTATGGTATCCAAGGCAGGAGGTCTTGAGTTCAAGACCTGACCAACATACTATTAATAATAAATAGTTGCAGTCTACATCGATCCCATGTCTAAGGCATAGAGCGGCCTAAACATTAGGCGGCCCCACGCGAGGGGTGGTTGTGAAATATTATTGGTCGTCCCTCTCCATCTGTTTGGACTTTTGGAGTAACTGTGATTGGAGCATGTATTCAATATAACTACGCTCAGCGATCCTAGAAGATGATCAGTTGGCTAGGAACCCCTGTGGACTCTTCAAGGCGCTATCATATTACTAGCCAGCCCAGGCATGGACCCTGTGAGAGATACCAGAAGGACCACAATGAACCAATATCTTGGTACCTACCAGAGAACAGTCCCACATATGCGAGCGATAGAACCATCATCTTTCTTGAATCTCATGGCCGGAAGACGGTGCTGAGTGAGAGCACAACATGGAGTGACAAGGCCATGACGTGGATCAAACGACATAATCGACGATCGTGGGGGATCAAGTCATCCCGACCTGGTGACCATCAGCCTGCTAGGTCGCTAAAGTCCCTATGGCATGACATCGAACCGAGTGGGAGGAGAGAAACAACCTAACCTCAAGGCAATGCCCCCCAGTCCCCGTCGCTTTCGACTTTGGTGACAACATTACAGGGTGCCGGGAGTTTACTCGCATGATCACCACGATCCTGGTACCATGACATGTGTAGACCCAAAAACTTTGTGAGCTACGTAGGCCTTGCCGACCCTCTTGACTTCCAGACGAAGTTCTCGCATGAGATACGAATTATGGAGAGTGATACCTATGACATGAAAAATATCCTACCAACTTTCCTATAGAGTAACACCCTTTCATAGCTTCAAAACTGAACAACTGAGTCCATCAACTGCTGGAACACCTTCAAAAATATTTTCATTGAGAGTTTCTCCACCTCAAGGGATGAGAACAAGTTGAACATGACTTCAAGCACATCTGGATGATAAAGGGCGAGGAGTTGTGTGACTTCCTTCATAGTTCTAGTAGAAGATGCATATGATCCTGCATCTCTCGAGATAGGGAAGTGATAGAGACCTTTCTGGTAGTCATCTGGTGTGTGGATTGATAATACTGGTGGATACTATCATAGTTAGCCAACTCTTCGAGATCATCAAGAAAGTGGTTGCGATCGAGGACTTTTGCCCACCAAGAGACACCATTCGTGGGTTATGGTTGAAGTACCCTAAGGCCAAAAAGGAGCGCTGATACATGCATTTTGCACCACAATTTCAGAGAATAAATGCCCCACTTTCATGAACATTTTATCACCTTTACACCAAGAAAGTGTGGGCAATTCAATGCAATCCTCATCACCAACTCTAGTGCATCAAGGGGAACATCTACATCCAAGCCACCATATCCATCGAGATCACCATCATCACCGTTATCTCGATAGGCTTAGTCTCTATCATAAGTATGCGTTGGTCAATGATTCTGCATCACATAGGCTTAGTCTCTACCAACACAACACCAACCAAGCAACAATAATCAATACAAATCATTATGAAATTAACAATTATACAATATTCTTGCCGTCCTCGAGAAAGTTTGACCCATATAAGAAACATAATCAGCTCGACCTTAGCACAATTAAAGACAAGGACACTTGTTGCACTCCTTTACTTATATTGTTACTCACATTACCTTGCAGCTCCACCATCACAAACAATTACACCATTACACATTTGAGCCCATACAATGACTTATTGTTATTTTGCACTTACCACTTCTCATGGGATTGATACTTCTACTTATTGAAAGATCTATAATTGATCCCCTACACTTGCGGGATGACAAGCGCCCACAAAATCAGCATATGTGCGGCTTGAACATGCTAGGCGGGTTCAGTCGAGTCGACCTGCCCACGCTGGGAGACACATTTAGGCAACACAAGATATGGTTGAAGAAGTGACAACCGCCAGACCCGACGTCCAGGACAAGAGCGCTTGCCACAACTCGTGCGAGTTCCAAATGACCGGTTCTCATGGAATATCTTGATGTAAAACTCTCATGGCCCTCATGAAGGAGGAACAGACAGTGGGGGGACTTCAGCCTCGAAGCCGTCGAGTGAAGACAGCAGGGACACACACCCTAAGGGCCATGATGTAGGTGAATCACCTATGGGGAGGAGTGACGACTTTATAGGTCTCATACCGAGGCAAAGACACTCATGTAGGAAGTCTTGGCATCCCCAATACGAGTCACGCAATCAGGTTAAGACGGGCCAACATTAGTAGAAAACAGGGCTTTGGTTGGGGCCTGGCCAGCCCATTAGTCCACAGTTCTGCATTTAACCAGGACAAAGGGGGCATACGTCCGGTTAAATGCGCCAGAACGGCCGGGCCTCGGGAGGCATTTGTCGGTTCGTGTGGACCCATTTGTCCCGGTTCTAGGAGCGAACCGGAGCAATGGTCTCGCTCTGACCTGACCATTGGTCCCAGTTCGTGCCTAGAACCGGGACAGAAGGGTGGCCTTTAGTCCTAGTTCCAGCCATGAACCGGGACCAATGAGGTGGCTATATATACCCCCTCGCCGGAGAGCAGAGCAATCCACTGCTCTGTTTTTTCTGGCCGGCGAGGGGAGAGCATTGTGGTGCTCTAGCTCACCTCCTATGCACATGAGGTGTTCGATGAAATGCCCGAGCCACACTAGTTAAGCTTTCTCCTCTCGAAACTCGACTTCCGAGCTCCATTTTTCCCAAGATTTGTCTAGGTTTAGCGGTCTGTCACGTCCCGTCCCCGTCTTCACCGCTGTCGATTTCCCGCGCCGATCTCGTCGCTGGCACCACCGTGGTGAGCCTCTTGTTCTTATCTTTTTTCTGAAAGAAAAAAAATTCTTACTTTAGATAAATACTTGTCTATACTACAAAAAAAAGACACATCCGTGACATTTTGGGCCGAACGAAATTTTTTCTGTCATACTTATGACACTTCTATGACGATAATTGTGACAAAACCTGGTATCATCTTAGATGTGGTGGGGTCCTACTTCTATGACAAAAAATCATGACAGAAATGGGCTTTTCGTCCTGGGAGGGCCGAAAACACAGCTGCATGACATTCTTTGGGCCGTCCATGACGGAAAAAACCGTGGTAGAAGCGAGGGCGAGGAAAATATCGGGGTGTTCCCGGTTACGGTGGGTGGTCGGGGCCCAGCGATGTGCGTTTCTCTTGTACACACACGCGCGTGGGTGCGAGGCGTTGGGATCTAACTGAACCCGAGTGAGGCGTTGGGCTCTAACTAAACCCTAGCGATTGCACTGCAGGCTACGCGCTACTGAACACGATCGATCGATCGATGGCTGTTAACTGAACCCGATCGAGCGATTCCTTAGCTACTGCTGCTAACTGAAGCCGATCGATGTTGACTCTGGATGAACAGTGAGTGTTGCTGGGGGGGGGGGGGGGTTAGGATGAACAGTTCCCGGTGAGGGCGGATGAACAGGACCCCGTGGTGTTGCCTCTGGATGAACAGGACCCCGATCGATCGAGCCAGTTGGGGCTGGATGAACAGGACCCTGTGGAGGGCTGGATGAACAGGACCACCCCGTGGAGGGCTGGATGAACAGGACCACCCCATGGAGAACAGTAGACGGTGGAGGGGTGGATGAGCAGTAGCCCGTGGAGGGATGGTTGAACAGGAGCCCGTGGAGAGGGCTGGTTGAACAGTAGCCGATGGAGTAGCGCGCGGTGGAGGCTGGACGAATAAGAGCCAGTGGATGAACAGTCGCAAGTCGAGGCTGGAGGAGGTCGACGGTGGATGAACAGTAGACCATGGAGCCTGGAGGGGGTCGACGGTGGAGATGAACAGTATCCAGTGGAGTCCCGTTTTGCGGTACGCCACACCCCTCCCAATGAACATGACCCCCGCATCGACCGTAGCGCTGCAACACAAGTTCGTTTCCTCCGTTTTGCTGTACGCTACACCCCTCCTGATCAACAGGACCCTCGTTTCGACCGTAGGACGTCCGTTTCCTCTGTTTTGCGGTAAGCCAGACCCCTCCCGATGAACAGGATCCCGTTTCGGATGTGGCCGGTCGAACAAAAGGCTGTTTCCTCCGTTCTGCGGTACGCCAGGCCTCGTTTCCATCAGCTGTTCCGTCCAAGCCCTTCCGATGAACACGACGACGCATTCCGTTCCGACCCAGCCGGTTGGCTCCCCATGAACATGACGAAGACGTTGTTTCTCCGTTCCGACCTAGCCATGTACACGAGCCCTGGTCGTACGTATGCGTGAGTATGCGTTTGAGACCATGCCCGTATGTACCTACGTGGCCGTATTTTCTTTCTTGCACACTGGCCGTTGTACGTACATGTACATGCTACGTGCACGCCTCTACTACGACACGTGCGCGCCTCTACATCGACCAGTATGTACGTACATGTTCGCGACCAGAATGACAACGCTACGTACACTTCGACCAGGTGGGTCTCGACTGTCAGGCACTTCCTTGCGTGCAAAGATGTAGCTGGTGGGTCCCAGCAGTCAGGGGGGCGAACCGTTTTTTCTTTTTGCCCGAACACACTTCCTTGTGTTGAAGATGTAGCTGGTGGGTCCCAACAGTCAAGGGGAAACATTTTTTCGTGAAATACGGTGGCCTGTCCAGTGGGTCCCCGCTGTCAGGTGGAGGAATAATTATTTTGCGCGTAATAAGGAGGCACTTCCTTCTTTGCGGCCGTGGACCCGGTATCGGCCTCTCCACGTCTTGTACTCTTCCGATGGAAGTCGTTCCTTGACCACGTTGACCACGCCCGCCCGAGAGCACCGAGGCGGTGGACGGCGGCGAGGCCCTAGGAAGGGGCGACACGGAGCCGGGAAGACGCGATGGAAGCCCGCAGCGAGAGGAGAATCTGAGGGTTCACTGTTCGGCTGCGGTGTGAGGCTGCTGTCACCGTAGGGCCTGGCCAGCAGTGGGAATAGTAGGGGCGGTGTGGCCTCCATGGTAGCACAGCCGGCCACGGGAGGCAGGAGCATGCGGCACGACCGGCGCTGCTTTGGGCGACTGGAGCAAGAAGACCAGAGGTTGAAGAAGCACAAAGGCCGTTGGATGGACATCGTAGGGTCACTGGAGCTAGAATCGTTCATATTGACTAAGTTGACAAAGCACTCCGTCCCCGTCAACCTAGTAGCCCCACAAGTCAGCCACCCACCAAGGTGGGTCCCAACTAGCAGGGGGAGTATTCATTTTTTTGTGTGTAATAAGGAGGCACTTTCGGTTGGTCCGAGCTGATAGCGAGGGGAACGTTTTTTTCACGAAATACGGTGACCCATCCGGTGGGTCCCAGCAGTCAGGGGGGAAACGTTTTTTTCACAAAATACGGTGGCCCGTCCGATGGGTCCCTGCTGTTAGGTGGAGGAATCATTATTTTTCGCGTAATAAGGAGGAACTTCCTTGTTGTGACTGTGGACCCAGTTGTCAGCCTCTCCATGTATAGTACACTTCCGATGGACGTCGTTCCTTGACCACGTTGACCACGCCGTGTTCCGTTGCATGCATGCGTCCATGGGCATGGTGCGTCCCCACTATCAGCCTCTCACGTACAGTCATCTTTCGATGACTGTTGGTTGTTGACCACGTTGACCACACCGTGTCGAGCGCACCAAAGGCCGGTGGACGACGGCGAAGCCCCAGACTGGAACGACACAGAGATGGGGAAGACGGGGCAGTGGAGTCGCAGATGGAGAGGAGTGGGAAACTTGACTGGTTGGTCTTGGCGGCGGCACATCCATGTGCCGCCCATGGGAGACAGGAGCAAGAACAGATGTTGAAGAAGGAGCACGGCTATTGGATTGACATCCAACGGTCCAGCTGCTAGAACCATTTCTTGATTAAGTTGACAAAGCCCTACGTACACGTCCGCTTAGTAGGCCCACAAGTCAGCCACCAAATCTGACGGGTCCCAGCTGTCAACGGGAGGAATAATTTTTTCGCATAACAAGGAGGCACTTCCTTCCGTGGGAAGATACACCCGGTGGGTCCCAGCTGTCAGGTGGAGGAAACATTTTCTTAGCTTAATAAGGAGGAACTTTCCTTGCGTGCGACCATGGACCTCGTGGGTCCCAGCCGTCAGGCTCTCCACATACAGTCCTCTTCCGATGACTCTCGTTTGTTGACCACGCCGCACCGAGCGCAGCGAGGCGGTGGACGACGGTGAAGCCCCGGACGGGAACGACTCGGAGATGGGAATACGCGGTAGTGGAGTCGCAGATTGAGTGGAGGAGAAGGGTTATAACTGGTTCTGGTGCGGCGTGGGGCTGCAGTCGATGGAGAATAACAGGAGGTGTGGAGGGGTGGAGGGATAGCCTGCCGGCGGTGGGGTAGCGCTTCGCAGCGATGCATGCTAAGCGAGCCGCTTAGTCACGGAGGCCGGACTAGGCGGCCCCGGCGACGCTGGAGGAAGAAGACGAGAGATCGAAGGTGCATGCCGACCAAGTTGACAACGCCCTGCGTAGGCTTCGACCTATTGGCCCACATGTCAGCCTGCAAAAATGTGGCATATATTTAACCCATGTTTTCTAGAATGTACAGTCCATTTGCTGGGCTGGGTGAACAAATAATTTTGCGTCAATGCGGCCCATTTATATTATCTAAGAAATCCCAGCCCATTTGCACTTCCTTCAAATACACGAATTAGCTGGGCTCGTTATATATATAATGTTATGTTAGAAGGAGCAATTAATATCAAAAATAAACCGGAGAGGCACATTTTTATATACACAATTAACAAATTAGCGAGTTTTGCTCAAAATAAAAATGAGCGTTATTATTACATTGGTCCTAAAAATCTTATAGCTTTTATGCATAATCACCAGGATTTTCCTTGCCTGTGAGTCAAAAACAACCAGGATTTTCCTTGCCAACTTCTGTTAAACATTTACTTTTATAAGTTAATAACACATGGGATGTTTTTATAATGTATATAAAAGTCTCTGTAAAATATACGATAATAGTAATTATATAAATATATATAATGTGGTTAAAAAATACATTGGGCCGCCGATCTTTAAGAAAAATCCCATAGGCCGGTATGGACCTCAAAAAATAAGTTTAAACCACTGTCACCGTATGTCATGCGCTACGCATGTTAAAATACAAAACCTAGGCCTAGCTGATACTTGTTCGCCCTCTGGAAAAAAATGATACCAGATCCCCGAGCGAACTGGATTATAGAGGGGGCCGGCGACACGATTGAAGAAGCACATTAGGAGCGATTTTTTTTCTTTATTGGATGGCTCTCGATGGCGTTTTTTACTTGCCTCTGCACCATACAACTTGTATTTTTAGCCTCCCAGTCCGTGGTGGACCAGCAGCCCATTTGCTGGGCAGGCCAACCTACAGAAACCAGCACTCGATTTTTCATCAAGCCCCAAAAACAACGCAGTACTATGTTTGTTTTGAAGCCGAAAACATTACGGCAGGGGTTGAGCGGGGGAGGGGGCAAGACAGAGCAAAAATATTAAAAAGAGCTGATGCATCGTTGCTACCCCTAACAAAGCAGGTGCAATTCTTCTCGGGAAGACGGTGTGCCGTTGACACCCACACGTCACGTACCCCACAGTAGGCATACTAACAAGTTCACACACAAGCACAACTGAAAAGGTAAACATTTGTATCAAACTCAGGTTCACATGACAGGTTCATATTCATAGCCAACATTCACTATCAACAACTCAAAATATTCATATATACACAAGTTCAGCATGTCTATGGATCCAAATGATTGATAGATCACACAACAATGTTCATAGATAATTCACAAAAAGATTTAGATATACACATGTTCAGTATGTTTATGCATCCAAATGATTGAGATCACAACCAATATGATCCATGGACGAACTTTAATTACCTAGGGTACAGACTGGTAAATGGTGTTCAGTCGGAGGTACTTCTTGCTAAAATTAATGCTTGTACGAGTAACCTTTCGAGTACATAAGAAGGCAAAGACGGTCTGAACTTTGCTTGTAGGTTTATCCTCAAATAGTGGCCTCGTGCCGAGGGAGGTTTGAGCAACTTGGCCACTACTTTCATCCAACTAGTTTACTGGCTCATCTTGGTCCTGTAGCTCGCCAAAATTCTACATTGCAGACTGGTAAATGGTGTTCAGTCGGAGGTACTTCTTGCTAAAATTAATGCTTGTACGAGTAAACTTTCGAGTACATAAGAGGCAGCACACATAGTCTGAACTTTGCTTGTAGGTTTATCCTCAAATAGTGGCCTCGTGCCAAGGGAGGTTTGAGCAACTTGGCTACTACTTTCATCCAACTAGTTTACTGGCTCATCTTGGTCCTGTAGCTCGCCAAAACTCTACACTGCAGACGAGAAAGGAGGCGGTTGAGAAAATGAACCACCCAAATTTTTTGTGCAGTTCAACTGAAATGGAGCATCCCTGGCGTGCAGACTGATTAAGTGCCATATGAATATACGCGTCAACCAACTTGTCTGGAATCTTTAGACTCCATGCCATATAGTTCGCTACCATATCTGTCGATAACCAAAAGGCACAAGTTGGGACCAAAGACTGGACTGTGTTTTTATGGGCTATGCGCCAAGCAATATTTTTAGTGTTCACTCTCCTAATACTTGGAGTTTGACAACTGGTTGACGTCGGTTGATACTCGAATGAATATAGGCACTTCTTGTCAACATCGATGCTTGTCTGAGTGAACTTTGGAGTACATAGCAGCAGCATAAATATCTATCCATCTGATCTTTTTGTGCAGTCCTACTGAAATCACCCAATGCAATGATTTGCCTGCGAGTTCAGGCTCCAAGTTACTCCTTTATAAAATCGGCAAACAGTAGCACAATACCAAACTACCAATACATGACAAGCACAATAATCAGGATAAAGACCAGTACCAACATGTGTGAGGTAGCATATCAATTACTTTTTCCTTTGACTGGAAGCCGAGATAAGCGAAGCGACTGACAGCAAAGGAACAAAGCAGGCCCAGATTAGCGACTGACAGGAAAGGACGGAAGCTGTCGAGGCAATGAAGCACCCAAAGTTTTTGTGCAGTTCCACCAAAATAGAGCATCCCTGTTGGCCCAAATATTGAGAGAGTGAGATTACTGTAATAGTGGGACTAGTTGATGAAACATACACTAACAAATAGAAGCACCCTCATTATCTTAATGGGTAAAGTTAGCAACAGAGTAGTCTTGCTTAAAGAGAGGTATTAGTTTATTTAATCAGTGCCAATTAGCTCAACACTCAAAGCATTGCCATGTATCATAGGTTGCAAAACTTCAACGTGCAAAGATAAAGGAGTTTCTCATAACAGTAGAACGATACAAATAGAGATGACAGAACTAATATGGACGAAGGCCTTAGGCCCGTACCAACCTGAGGAAAAAAGCCTATTCATGTAGTCCCATAAGAGATGATAAAGCTCTCACTGGAATCACTCAATAGTATATATTTTTGGGCACTTCAAATGTATGGTTGAAATCACTCTTGTTTACCAGTGCTGAGATTATATCGAAAGATTATCAAGAACTTCCAACAGAGTTAAAGCACAGGCTGGGATACAATTCATTGTATTGTCTTGTGTAGTTCCACTAAAATGTATGATTGGCACAACATGATCCCTGTTTGCACAAGTAGGAACAAGGTGAAACCTTCATTAGCTTAGTGAGAAAGGATAGAAAGAAATTAGCATATTACTCTAATAGTAGCATCAAATTCATGATGTACAATACGCAAAACATTGCCTCATTGAACCAATGGCAATAAATTGACATGAAAAACAAAAGCACTATTATGTCATGACACTAATAATACTCCCTCCTTGCTCCACCACAAGATTCACCTCCATAGACAAACATACACACGTACATGATTCAGCATAGGGTGCTACTAAAGATTTATTTAACTCCGACAGGAAAACTAGGCAGCAATAAATTAGTGGTACTTAAGTACTCCTAATTAATTAAGTGAGACAGCAGAAGTGGAAGGGCTCCCTGGAGGATCGTCTCACATGTAAGGTAGTCGTTGCCGGAGCCCTTGAATGGCCACGACTGAGGCCTCTGGCTTCAGCAAGATCACCTTGGCACTGTTTATTCTTCTTCTTCCTCCTCTTCATGCTCTGTTTCTCATTCTCCTCACCAGTTGGTGAAACCAAGTACTTGATTGGCCTTCTATTTCAGAATTGGTTTTGTCAGTGAGGGAGTACAAGTGTACTAGTAAAAAATAGCATTATTTTCTCATGGCGATGCATAAAATAGAGATGAACACATGCATTAAATAACATTCTTACCTAAAGGAAGGTTATGGTGCCAATATGGATGATGAGGATTGGAACACAGATCTCCCTTTGTGCAGTTCCACCGAAATGAACCAACTGTTCCATTTTGACATTCCAGTTAAACAGCTCAAAAGTCACTTCTTTTAAGAAGAGTTTTGTGTAGTGCACCAAAAGGTCACAACAAAGAACTGTGTGAAATGGATATCCCTGTTTACACAAAAAACTACAGAGGAAACAGTCAGAGTCTCAAACAATTACAGGCAAAAACATTTGGCTAAACTTGTCATGGCTTATAACAGTGGCATGGCTTCATTTTTACCAGGGGCATTAGATTAAGAATAGCTAAATATTTGGTATAAGGGCATGGGACAGTGGGTGCACCAGCAGTCCAGCACCATGTACCTAAACAGGGGCATAAAGTGGTGATTCATAGTTTGTTGCCCCGAGAAACAAACATCCAAGAAACATATCTGGGTTTGTCCCATTTTTGTTCACTCTAGCCACCTATTCCTATGTGTGGATAGCAAATCTAGTCCTGGTCATACCACTGTGTTTAGCATTACCCCTATATTTCGCTTTTCGACCAAGAGACCGGTTGGATGACCAGTCTGTACTACTTTCACCCCATTTCCTTCCTGTTTGTACCAAGTCTGATGTACTACATACTAAATTCCCCCACCCCCACTTTATTTCTTGTTTGAACCAAGTACAAGATTCGACTCCATGAAGTAGCTTTACCTCTAACAATAGAAGAAAAAATAGGTGACGTTGGACCATCCGATCAAGAGGGGCTGAGAGGTAGAAAATGATACACATGCAGCGACGTAGCAAGCTGGGGAAGTAGAGCTAAGGCGGTTTCGTAGGAAGATATACGTGAAGGTCGTCGGGATGTGGATAGGTGGGCGGCGGGAGGCCGGATCCGCCCACAGGCAACGACGAAGGGATCGGAGGACCTCCCGCGCCGGCGCTCGGCCAGAGATAACGGTGCGGCCGGCAGTGGGTCTCCTCCCTCGCTGTCGACGACGGCCTAAACGCTGCCCCTCCTCCCCTTCACAGGCGGAGGGGGATACGTCCGGATCTGTAACCAGCGGTGAGGATAGAAAGACATTGTTACCACCCTTATCTTGTTTAGATCTGGAGAGGATGAGAGTGTGTGAATAGAGCAACCCTAGCAAGCAAGCGCGGAGGCTCCGGCCTATATATACGTAGTGGGGTAGTTTTCCTTTTTCACTCCATCAAAACAATGGTTTAAAAATGCGTACTACGTGCTAGGTCGCCGTTTTTTTAGTTGTTGATTGTTTTTTGAGATAGCTACCCGCTTGTTCCAATTGGTGTTACGGTGTGCCAGGTCGCACTTTGTATCGTTCAAGTCTGGTACAAGTCCCTCCATTAAATGAACAACCACCCCCTCGTAAAATTGTGAACAAGCCCACGGCTAAAATTATCGGAAACGTGGGTTGCCCCAACATGCATTATTATTTATATTTTCTACTCCCTCCATTCATAAATATAAGTATTTTTTATTAGCTACACCTAAAACAAGAAAAAAAATTATTAGCAGTGAACCCCACATGTCATAGACACAAAAAGTGTGGCAAGATTCCCTTAGGCAAGCCAAAGTGTGTCTAACAATTTGAGCAACTCAAGTTAGGCAAGTGTGGCAAGTGTGGGAAAAATAATGTCGCAACATAAGACAAACATAGTCACAATCCAAACAGCCCCGAAAATTTTCGTGACATGCATGAAAATTTGGTTAGTTAAATTCATAGTCAAAATTTGGCAAGGTGCATCAAATCAACACATGCAAGTATCAAAAGGAAAGTCACGGCATGCATGCATGTGTTGTACTCCCTTCGTTTCCAAATATAATTTATTTTAGAGATTGCAACAAGTGACTACATACGGAGCAAAATATGTCTACATACATCCGTATGTAGTAAACGTTTGAAATGTGTAAAAAGACTTATATCGAGTGCAGTGCTTTGATGTGTCGCGTCAACTCGTACAAGACCGAGAAGTTGATTACTACAACGGCCTCTCCCTCGTGTACTGAGCTCCGGTGCCTTAACTGCCCCTGTCTTTGGCTGCATGACAGGTAGGCCAACCACCTGTTGGGCCCACCTGTCATAGACGTAAAGGCAGGAGCAGTAAGTCAATGAAGCTGCGTCCCTCCCTCGCGCACGAGCGTGGTGGCTGGCAGGACTAGTAGGAGCTTTCGCTACACGCTTCTTGACGGCGGTGAACTTGCGGATGGAGTTGACCATCATGTCGTCCATGCGAGAGGTGAAGCTGGCGTCGGCGAGGGCTACGACACTGGCGGTCGCCCGGCACCTTTGTTTAAATGCTTTGCGGTGCGAGGCATGAGCGGCGCCTTGGATGATTTGGCACAGCCGACTGCCGCTCGCGACCATCGCCTCCATAGGTGCTTCTGGCTTATGGTCACTTGGTCTTGGATTGGAGTGAGCAGTGTTGCGTAGAGACTAAGGAGTAGATGGACTGGACTGGTGGGCGCCTTTATATGAGAATCCAAACTCGGTTGCATTCACATCGTGCTGGCTCTATTCTGCTTCTCCAATTAATTCCCTCTGCATGTAGAGTAATTTGAGGATGCATCATTGACCGTTCAATGTCTCGGGAACCACTACCCTCTTCCTCCTTGGCATTCAAGCACCTATGGAGGCGGCTGCCGCTCGCATCTATCGCGTGTCAGGAGACGTTCCCGTCGACGACGAGGTGCCTATGGTGACTTCCTAAATTTCAAGATGATAGTACTAGTATACTCAATATAGTGCACCGCGACCAAGGCCGAGAGGAAAACGAGAGAACTATGTATTTATTTACGATGTAGATTACCTCATTTTGCTCCATATGTACTCCGTCTCGGTGTAGTGTAGTCACTTGTTGAAATCTCTAGAAAGGTAAATACTCCTTTCTGGTTTACAGGGCTATACTAGCAAGTACTCCCTCCGTCCGAAAATACTTGTCATCAAAATGGATAAAAAAGATGTATCTAGAACTAATATACATCTAGATACATCCCCTTTTATTCATTTTGATGACAAGTATTTCCGGATGGAGGGAGTACTACAATAGTGGGCTCACATAGCAATTTTGTCTTATGCAAGAGCCTGGCTATATGCGTGCTCGAAGGTTCGCAACTGCCACGTTCGGGTTGCACTTGGCTCTTCGCCTCTTTGAGAAGACGAACAATGATGTTACTACTACTGCTTCTACAGTATCGAATCCACTGCTGCATGTCCATCCACCGTGAGCAGGAGGGATAGCTTGTTGCAGTACTATAAGCAAAAGCCTGTCCTCATCTGCGAGCCACCGCGCACATGGGCGAGGGAGAAGGCGTGTAGTAGTAAAATCAAGCTTCTCCTCGTTGTACGAGTTGATGTGACACATCATAGCACTGGCCCCACAAGGTTGCCTCTAAACTTGGCTGAAAGACCCGCAGTGTATAATACTCCATTTGCTGCAACCTCTAACATTTACCCCACCACAAATTAAAATATATATTCCTGTCTTGACCAGATGAGCGTGAAAACTAGAATCACCAGGATGACAGGTAGGGCCAGAAGATTATTTTAGTCAAAAAAATATAGCATGGAGCCGACCCCAACGATTTTAATCTTACAGGCACGGTACATGCTATCCTAGACTACTCTACACATGAAACTGCCACACGAGCGTCCGGGCTGCGCTTGGCTCTTCGCCTCTTCGGGAGTACTACTGCAGTGGAGGAGTACTACAGTATGCTTCTGGCCATCTGACACCGATTGAACTGCTGCATGTCCACCGCGTACGGGAGGGAGAGCGTGTAGCGAACGAAAGCTTCTCCTAGTCCTGCCAGCCACCATGCTCATGGGCGAGGGAGGGACGCAACTTCATTGACTTACTGCTCCTGCCTTTGCATCCATGACAGGTGGGCCTAATAGGTCGGTGGCCCACCTGTCATGCAGCCAAAGGCAGGTGTGGTTAAGGCGAGAGGGTGTTGTAGTAATCAAAGTTCTCGGTCTTGTACGAGTTGACGCGACACATCAAAGCACTGCACTCGATATATTTCAATAATTTGCGTTTACCGATGCATTAGTTACAATGCATGCATGCATGTCATGACTCTCCTTTTGATACTTGCATGTGTTGATTTAATGCACCTTGAAGTAGTATGAATATGTGACGGTAAAGCTTTGTAATGCCCCGGCCCTAATAAAGCGAGAGATGGTTGTGCACAAGGAGGGCGAGATCATGCAGACGGGACATGACCCGATGATGGAGCTCTCTATGGTCTCGATGGACCTCACCTTGCTCCACTGCCCCTTGTGCCTCCGCCCCTTGAAGCCTCCAGTGTATGAGGTTTGAATACACCTCGTCCGTTCGGCTAATCAAGCAAGGTGCAGGTTTCTTGATTGATGTGTTGTTTGATTGATTTGTGCAGTGCAAGGGAGGGCACCTGGCTTGCGCGGACTGCCGCGTCGAGCGCCCCGGGAACCAGCGGCAGTGCCAGAAGTGCGAGTGCGGCGGTGGCTTCGACGTGCGGAACTCGGCGGTGGACGTCGTCCTCTCCTCGGTGAGGGTGGAGTGCCCGCAGAAAGGCTGTGGGCTCTACGTCACTTACCACAAGCTCGCCGATCACCAGAGCGTTTGTCCACTCGCACCCTGCAAATGCCCCGTGCCCGTCTGCGGCTAAGAAAGCCCGCCGCCGTTGCTCTCCCACCACATCAGCATTGTGCATCCCATGCCCGTGCACAGGATCCAGTACAGCAAGGCGCTCCAGCTGCAAGTGCCACTATCGGAGCCACGGCTCTTGCTGTTCGCGGAGGAGGACGGACGCGCGTTTTTCTTGGTCGGCGGCGTGCTCGACATCGGCGCGCCTATCATCATGTCAGTCGTCTGCATCAGAGCAGTGGAGTCCCCACTGCCGCACTACATTGCCAAGTTGTGGGCGAACGGCCCGCCGGGGGTGCCCAAAGGCAGGACCGACGCCGTCAAGGTGGAAATGGAGGTGACAAGCAGCAGGGATCCCGGCGACGTCGCCGTGCAGGAGCTGACTTTCTTCATAGTTCCGCCCAAGCTGCTGGCCGGGGCTAAGCTGGTGTCCCTCCACATTCAGATTGACAAGCTCACATCCTAAATGATTCTACAGTGCCTTCTGTTTATCTTAGTAATATGCTAATATAGGGGTTAGCTCGGTCTACTTTAGCTTAAGAGATGGTGGGTTTTGGTGGAGATGCAGCAATTACCTCGACATCAGATCAGCAGTGAAAGTAATTTCGAACAGTCGAATGGATATTTTGTGTCTGTTGGATATAGAGATCCTTTGGGTAAGAAGTAACAGCTTGTATGCTTTTTTCCGAAATGGAACAGCGATACTAGTATAATTTTTGTTGACATGCACTAATATTTTCGAAACGGGCGTCGGGCTGTAGCTAGAAGGGCGGTTGGGACGCGGCATCGACCCATACGGCGGTGACCCCCGATTGGGACGCACCGACTGTGAATTTTCTCCCTCGCCGATGTCGACCGCGTCTACGCAGAACATTGTTCCCTTCCCCCAGCTGCGGGATCAGGCTGGATATGTGACCAACGGTGTGACCACCATCGTTCTATGCTTGTGAAGAGAGCAACCCAAGCAAGCAGGCTTGTAGCTTAGGCTCCTGCTAGTGTATATATAGTGGTTTTCTTTTTCTCTCCATATCAATCATTTTATATTGCGTATGTGTCATTGAAGAGTGAAATGATTGTTGCTTCTTCCGACTATTACTTTGTGATCTGACTGCTCCTTTAGTGGCCCCTACACGTACTCCCCCTACGTGTATGCAGCGATCCTGCGTACACATCGCAAGAACACGTCGACGCCCTAATGCATGCATGTCCGAGCACACGATGGAACACACACGGTCACGCTCAAGTGCTCAACCTACTGCGTGCATGCACACCCATACTCAGCCGAGGTGAGCTAGTGACCGTATAAACACCGGAAAATGTATATATTGAGCGCAACGAGTGTATTATGAAGTCCACTGACCGTATTTTTACAAATATACAGTGTATTTATCTCGTTTGAAATTAAGCCATATTAACCGGAGAGGAGGCAGTATGGACTAGCATTACTTTGTTGTGTCCCGTCAACTTGCCAAACGAGGAGAAGCTTGCAGGACGGGAGATTCTTACGCGTGAAACTTTTGACTAATGCAAGCTCTCCTTCGCTCAGGCAGTGGACGTGCAATAGTTAATTTAGTGTCAGATTGCCAGAAGCATACACTATACTAGTACTATTATTGTTGCACTTCTCGAAGAGGCGAACAGCCAAGCGCAAAGTTTACTAGTACTAGTACTACTACTATAGTCTATAGAGGTATGTACTATACTAGTACTAGGAACCGGATGGAGGAGCGTCTGCACTCTTATTATATTTTTAAAATGTGATAAAGCAATCTTCAACACATTTGGTTCTCTTCGAGGGTTCTCGCATGTGATAATGGAAGTTGATTGCATGGAACACTCGCCACAATTCTCGCTTAATTCTGGCTCATATCTTGTTACAAATAGGAGTGCTCGGTAATATTTCCTCTTTTTTTGTTATTCAGCATGTAAACAGGTCAGCAAACCTTGCGGCGCATCTTTGTGCGAACCGTGCTTGCTGCACTTTGAATGTGGCCGAGAGCTGGCTTGATGAAACACCTTGCTTCCTACTTCTTTTTTTGCGGGATACCTCGCTTCCTAGTGACCAGTGTCTTGGTTGGTCGTCCTAAAAATGCTTATATATGAATAAAGCTCTCTCATTTACCCGCAAAAAAGATTAACCATATTAACCAGAAAGGCGGGAGTATGGACTAACACTACTTGTTGGTGTGTCCCGTCAACTCGCAGAACAAGGAGAAGCTTGCAGGACAAGGTGAAGCTCGCTTGCGCCTTTTGACTAATGCAATGTACCCTCGCCCAGGCGGTGGACATGCATTAGTTCATTCGGTGTCAGATTGCCAGAGGCATACACTGTAGTACCGAACATGCGGAGTACCATCATTGTTCGACTTCACGAAGAAGCGAAGAGCCAAGCGCAAGGTTTAGTAGTACGAGTAGTACTACTACTATAACCGCATGGTGGAGCCTATGTACCACTACTAGAAAAAGGCCTACTAATGGCGCACCGGTTTTGCCTACTAATGGCGCACCACCGGTGCGCCATTAGTACCACGCCATTAGTATTTATTACTAATGGCGCACCTAAGGTGCGCCATTAGTATGTGGTATACTAATGGCGCACCAGGCAGTGCGCCATTAGTATAGGCCACGGTGCGCCATTAGTATAGGCCACCGGTGCGCCATTAGTATAGGCCACCGGTGCGCCATTAGTATTTTTGAATTTTTTGAATCTGGATCTGGATCTGGATCGTGATTTTTTGCCCATTTTTTGCTCGTTTTTTTTGCTCGTTTTTTGGCACGACATTATTTCAAATTTTGTTCCTGTTTTTGGATCTTGTATGTTCTTTTGCCGTGTTCTTTTGCCGGAGAGGAGTTCGCCGGAGAGGAGTTCGCCGGAGAGGAGGAGGAGGAGGTCACCGGAGAGGCGCTCGCCTACATCGCCGGAGAGGAGGAGGAGGAGGAGGTCGTGGAAAGGAGTTCACGAGCATCGGAGAGGAGGAAGGAGAAACCATGAGGGATGGGAGGAGAGGAGGAGGAGGAGCTCACCGGAGAGGAGGGAGGAGGAGCTCACCGGAGAGAAGGAGGAGGAGCTCACCGGAGAGGAGGGAGGAGGAGCTCACCGGAGAGGAGGGAGAAGAAACCGTGAGGGGAGGGGAGGGGAGGGGAGGAGAGGAGGGAGGAGGAGGTCGCCGGAGATGAGGAGGAGGTCGCCGGAGAGGAGAAGGAGGTCACGGAGAGGAGGAGAGGAGAGGAGGAGGAGATGGAGTGGAGGAGAGGAGAGGAGGAGAGGTGGAGTGGAGGAGGTGCGCCCAGCCATATATACGACATACTAATGGCGCACCACAGGCCGGTGCGCCATTAGTATTTTTTTTTTATTTTTTTGACTTATTTTGAATTTTGAAGGCGGGAAGATACTAATGGCGCACCATGGGCAGGTGCGCCATTAGTAACTTTATTTTTTATTTTTTTGACTTATTTTAAATTTTGAAGGCGGGAAGATACTAATGGCGCACCATGGGCAGGTGCGCCATTAGTGAGTTTGAATTTTTTTGAATTTTTTTGCCTCTCCAGATCTTAAAAGCCCCGTAACTTTTTTTCTGCTAGGTTTTTGAGGATTTTGAAAAGCCCTGTAATTTGGATGTAACTTTTCGAGTAGATGATTTTTCATATAAAAAACTTTTTCATCCGAGTTAGTATGCAAAAGTTATGCCCATTTTTACAAATTCTCGAGAGATTTTGCAAATGAAGTCGAAATTCATATTTGCAAATTTTCCCAACAACTAGACCACATATCACATGGGAAACTTATTTTCTTTTATTTTTTGACATTTTCATCATTTTCTTTTATTTTTTTTAAAACTGAAAAGGCGATCCAGGGGGGGTGCATTCGGTGGAAGTGGTGGCCAAGTTACTAATGGCGCACCACTTGCATGGTGCGCCATTAGTAGTTACAACTACTAATGGCGCACCTCGCTGGGATGCGCCATTAGTATGTTTGGACAGGCGCACTAGTTCAAAAAAAAAATCTATACTAATGGCGCACCCACTGCCTGGTGCGCCATTAGTAGTTACAACTACTAATGGCGCACTTAAGCAGGATGCGCCATTAGTATGTTTGGACAGGCGCACTAGTTCAAAAAAAATTGATACTAATGGCGCACCCTTTGCATGGTATACTCTTTTATGCGCCATTAGTATACTCTTTTTTTTAATCTCTGATAAAGTACTCATTTATTCCGGAGAAGGGCGGAAAACGGCAGCCAAACATGTAATGATGATATCAATCAACCATGCTCGAATATATCTTGGCCTCCGTGCGAGCCTGTCTGTGTATTCTCGCTCCTCGTCTCTCTTAAGGAATAGCGGGTTGGCCATTTTGCCGTCAATTGAAATAGGTTTGCTCACACTCCGGTCCCACATGTCAGTGATATGCCAAGAGGAGGTGCGTTGACCGACTGGCCATACGCGTACTTAGTTTCGCACCTTCATACTACTCCTCCCTCCGTCCACAGTTTCTGGTAGCCGCTTCATTATGATGCATTTCTCTCAATGCGTTTCCACCAGAGTTACTTTAGACGCGTTTGGTTTAATGCTCAATTAATTAGGGCATGGTAACCGCAATTTTCTCTCAATGTAGTACTACGGAGTGGAGTAAGTGCATGCATGTGTGTACCCGGGATGGAAGCATTGTATGCATGTGCGTACGCATTATTACCTCTAGTAATAGACGCTGTGCTATAACTACCAATGCTATTTTTTAGGCCGATCGCTAGTCGCCTTGGTCCCAGAGATTTTCTCTTTTTCTGAAGTGCGCTCTATAAACAGTGACGGATGTAGTATGAGCGGATTCAAAGAAGAGCGTATTGATGGTTGCTTCTTCCGAGCAACTTACAGTGGGAAAGGTGGGGCTTATGATTTGACTGCTCATTACTCACTATTAATGCGGCGCAACGACCGGTCTGAGTCTCCCATGCGGCTGTGCACTACCCCCTCGGTTCTTAAATATACTCCAGAGTATTTGTATTTCTAGAGATTTCAACGAGTGACTACTCAAATATTTGTCTTTTCGGTGATTCAAATGGACTACTATATACGGATGTATATAGACATATTTTACAGTGTAGATTCACTCATTTTGCTCCGTATATAGTCACTTGTTGAAATCTCTAGGAAGACAAATATTTAGGAACGGAGGGAGTACACATACAAAGCAAAATGAGTAAATCTACACTCTAAATATATGCCCATTTGAAATATTGTTGATGACAGTTGCGACGACAAAAAAGAAGCATATTCCTTGTCCTAAGGGAAGATCACAACACGGTTGTGTTTGTCTAAAACGGTGTGAGGACGAGGTTGCAATATGGAAAGTACGCCGGAGGAGCTACGTTTATTGCAAAGAACTATGGAAGATCCACATGCAGCGACGTGGGAAGATGGGCAGTGGAGCAAGGCCGGAGGGGATACCTGGAGGTCGTCGGGATGTAACTAGGTGAGCAGCGGCGGGCGGAATCTGCCCATACCGCGACAGCAAGCAGGTAGCGTAGGCCCTACCACGCCGGAGCTTGGTCAGAGAGAACGGCGTGTACCGCAGATCAGGACGTGCTGCCTCAGCGCCGTCGAACGGAGAAACGATGCATGTCCTCCCTTTCCGCCGGTGGACGGGATGCAGCCGAATCAGTGACCAATGGTCAAAGAGAGAGAGAGAGAGGGGCCACCGCAGCCTTGTGTGAGATACTCTGAAGAGAGACAAACCAGGCAGGGAGGCTCCATTGTATATAGTGGAGTGGACTACCTTTTTCTCCATAAAAATCATTTTATATTCTGTGTACGTGCCATTGAGCGATATAACTTTATTTAAAAATAACGCGCCAACGCATCAAGTCGAACTTTGTTTCGTGCACACGTGGTACACGTCCTCCATAGGTAAACAACCGCTACATCCGTTCAAATTAGCACGTGGGCTGCCATTTCGAACAGAAATGAGCTCCACCGTGTACCCGCACGGGTCTGGCTGGGCACGTAGCGTGAGTACGTGCACGGTGCACCTATTCTCTTCTTGTATACGTACACCACCTAGTGGGGTTGTGTGAGAGAGATACAAACGTAGAGAGATATAGTGTGTGGGTTCGTGAGAGTTTTTTCTTTGGGGTGGTCAATCAAAAAATGTTACATATGCGATGTGTGTGAAATAGATCCTGGATATATCATATATATAGAGGGGGCGATCCACGAGAAGAGAGTGGAGGTATCATCGACTTTAGGTGTCCATAGAATCGAAGAGAGGGATGATGTGTGTGTGCGCGCGTGGTCGATAAAGAGTGCCATCGAATTTGTGTGTGCCCACGTCAAAGATATAGAGTGGCTGGCCTACTAGAACGAGAGAGGGGACAAGTGCAGTTTGTCTCTGTGGCATACCTACCTACAGCGTTCGACTATCGGTGTGTGGTGGGGGGAGGGAGGCCTAATTAACTATAGAGGTACAATGGCTGGTATATGTGTGGAGGAGGAGAGAGGCCTATGATACGTCTCCAACGTATCTATAATTTTTGATTGCTTCATGCTATATTATATTCTGTTTTGAATGATTAATGGGTTTTTTATACACTTTTATATTATTTTTGGGACTAACCTATTAACCGGAGGACCAGCCCAGAATTGATGTTTTTTGCCTATTTCAGAGTTCCGCAGAAAAAATATCAAACTGAGTCCAAACGCGATGAAACCTTCGGGAACGTGATTTTTGGAACAAATGTGATCCAGAGGACTTGGACCCTACGTCAAGAAAGCAACCAGGAGGGCACGAGGTAGGGGGCGCGCCTACCCCCCTGGGCACGCCCTCCACCCTCGTGGGGCCCACGTTGCTCCATCGAAATACTTCTTCCTCCTATATATACCTACGTACCCCCAAACCAACAGAAGCATCCACGAAAACCTAATTCCACCGCCGCAACCTTCTGTACCCGTGAGATCCCATCTTGGGGCCTTTTCGGCGTCTGCCGGAGGGCATTGATCACGGAGGGCTTCTACATCAACACCATAGCCTCTCTGATGATGTGTGGGTAGTTTACCTCAGACCTTCGGGTCAATAGTTATTAGCTAGATGGCTTCTTCTCTCTCTTTGGATCTCAATACAAAGTTCTCCACAATTCTCATGGAGATCTATTCGATGTAATCTTCTTTTGCGGTGTGTTTGTTGAGATCGATGATTGTGGGTTTATGATAAAGTTTATATATGAACAATATTTGAATCTTCTCTGAATTCTTTTATGTATGATTGGTTATCTTTGCAAGTCTCTTCAAATTATCAGTTTGGTTTGGCCTACTAGATTGATCTTTCTTGCAATGGGAGAAGTGCTTAGCTTTGGGTTCAATCTTGCGGTGTCCTTTCCCAGTGACAGCAGGGGCAGCAAGGCACGTATTGTATTGTTGCCATCGAGGATAACAAGATGGGGTTTATATCATATTGCATGAATTTATCCATCTACATCATGTCATCTTACTTAAAGCATTACTCTGTTCTTTTGAACTTAATACTCTAGATGCATGCTGGATAGCGGTCGATGTGTGGAGTAATAGTAGTAGATGCAGGCAGTAGTCGGTGTACTTGTCGCGGACGTGATGCCTATTGAGGGAGTCCTGGATTAGGGGGTGTCCGGATAGACGGACTATAACCTTTGGCCGGACTCCTGGACTATGAAGATACAAGATTGAAGACTTCGTCCCGTGTCCGGATGGGACTTTCCTTGGCGTGGAAGGCAAGCTTGGCAATACGGATATGTAGATCTCCTACCATTGTAACCGACTCTTTGTAACCATAACCCTCTCCGGTGTCTATATAAACCGGAGGGTTTTAGTCCGTAGGATGAACAACAATCATACCATAGGCTAGCTTCTAGGGTTTAGCCTCTCTGATCTCGTGGTAGATCTACTCTTGTACTACCCATATCATCAATATTAATCAAGCATGAGTAGGGTTTTACCTCCATTGAGAGGGCCCGAACACAGGTAAAAACATCGTGTCCCTTGTCTCCTATTACCATCCGCCTAGACGCACAGTTCGGGACCCCCTACCCGAGATCCGCCGGTTTTGACACCGACGTTGGTGCTTTCATTGAGAGTTCCGATGTGCCGTCGCCATCAGGAAGGATGCCTCATCCCGTCTTTAAAGACGACACTGTTGCTAAAGGAGCTTTGGCTATCGGCCAAACTCTCCGGCTAGGCGGTTTTCTTATGACCGCATGTTCGGCCGCCGCGCCGATGATGACTTCTCGGGTCATCGAAAGCAATCTTCCTGTCAACTTGGAACTCGCCGAGCAGTTAGATCCGACGGAGCTCTCCTCCTTAAACGAGCTCTTGGATCGCATCGCCGCCCTGGGAGTCGCTACAGACTACGATCAGATTGGGCCTAAACCCGATCTGAGAGAGATTAACTCTCCCCAGGTCACCCATCACGTTGCTGTAGTGGAGGAACAATGCGGCGACCCTTCATCTATCTTAAGGACTAGCTATGTCCGTGTTCCCGATCCCTCCAAGCCGGATACCTGCGGAGGGGAGGACGTAACTCAAGACCTGAACTTAGAGTCATGCAACGGGCTAGATTCATTGGACAACATCCAAGAATCCAAACCTCCGAGTTCAGAAACTCCTTGGCCCCTGAGTCTCAGATTGGGTGAGGTTTCGGATGTAATTCCACCCACCCACCCGAACATAAGCGATCTATCCAAAATTAGGCAAGAGCCCGAGGAACAAAGACATCATTCTTGGGCATTCCTCCCGATTATGAACAGGATAAAGGACTGCCCATGAGGAAGACGCAATTTCAATCTTCTGCAATAATTGCACGGACAAGGGAATCCTCAACGCCATAAGTCGCCGTGAAATTACACGCTTTGCTGACTTGGCGTCCATAGTACGAAAGTACTGTGCGATGGAAAGCGCCTGGAAAACCGAAGTAAGATTTTGGGACAATCCGGCCCTGAATACAAACCCAGTCCGAAATAAAAGGGTGCATTATCGCCAGTCACCCGGGTTAAATACCAAAAAGCAAAAACCCTCTATAGGGCATGGAACCGTACTGGAGGGATGGCTCAACGGACCCTGTAAAATTCATAGTACAGAGGGCGCCACACCAACTCATAGCCTTAGAGCATGTTGGATACTCCGGCAGGTGGCCAAAAGTGGCGAAGAGCTTGTAACCCCAGAATCCACAGAGCACCAGCCCAGGGACACCAGTGCGGTATTAACAGTCTTCGAGACTTTCGCATCAAATAATATGCGAAAATGAATACTCCGCAGCCTTGCCGAAGTCTACCAAGTAGCAACAATAAACCCATGGAGTGACACGGCTATTACCTTTAATGCCAGTGATGAACCTAAATTCCAAACAACCCGAGCACTAGCCGCATTGGTCCTCAGTCCAATAGTGGACGGCTTTCGCCTTACCAAGGTACTCATGGACGGTGGCAACGGATTGAACCTCATTTATGAGGAAACCCCTTCGAAAAATGGAAATAGACTGGAGCCTCATTGAGCGAAGCAGCACAACCTTTAGAGGAATAATCCCCAGTCGGGAAGCGTCTTTGTCTGAGGAAAATCACACTGGATGTGGTGTTCAGCATGCCGGATAATTACAGGTCCGAGGAGGTGACGTTCCAAGTGGCCCCATTCAGCAGCGGGTACCACACTCTATTAGGACGAGAGGCATTCACAATTTTTCAAGCTATACCCCATTACGGGTACATGAAGCTCAAAATGCCCGGGCCCAACGAAATCATCACTCTTGCTAGTGACCCGGACATAGCACTCCAGCCGAAAAATAAGACAGCCGACCGGCCCTTGAGGCACTATCCAAAACCTGGCGGCCGAGGAACTGATCGCGCTAGCTCCACGGTGAACAGGGGACGATGTGATACTCGATAAAGATCCAAGTCCACCTCTTTTAAACCGCGGACGAAATAGTCAAATTCCAAGTCCATCCAATGGACCCTACAAAACGGCCTCCATCGGGCGCAATTAAACCCTGATGTAGGACGCGCACTCGAGAATTCCTACGCGAAAATTGGGACATTTTTGCCTGGCACCCTTCAGACATGCCAGGAATCCCACGCCGGCTGGCCGGGCACAGCCAAAATATCCTAAAAGGATTCAAGCCAGTCAAACAGGCTCTTCGGCATTTCTTCGAACCTAAGAGACAAGCCATGGGAGAGGAGCTAGCCAAACTACTGGAGGCCGGATTCATCAGAGATATAAAACATCCGGACTGGCTAGCAAACCTGGTAATGGTACCAAAGAAGGACAAATCCTGGCGCCTATGCGTCGATTTCAAGGACCTCAACAAGGCTTGCCCAAAGGATCCCTTCCCCCTCCCTCGCATCGATCAAATCATCGACGCTACCGCATGACATGATTCATTATGTTTCCTCGACGCATACTCCGGCTACCATCAAATTAAGATGGCAGAGCCAGACCAAGCCGCAACGGCATTCATCACCCCATACGTCCCATTCTGCTTCAACACAATGCCCTTCGGGCTAAAAAACGCCGGCGCAACATATCAGCGCATGATTCAGACATGTCTGGCAAACCAGATCGGCAAAACAGTGGAGGCATACGTAGATGATGTGGTCGTCAAAACCAAGCATGTTGAAACTCTAGTAGACGACTTGAGGCTCACATTCGATAACTTCCGAACATACGACATCAAGCTTAACCCGGAAAAATGCGTTTTCGGCGTACCAGCCGGAAAGCTCTTAGGCTTCATTGTATCCGGCAGAGGAATTGAAGCAAACCCAGCCAAGATCCGAGCTCTGTCACAATTGGATGTCCCAAAGGACCTCAAACAAATACAAAAATTGACAGGATGCATGGCGGCTCTAAGCCGATTTATCTCCCGCTTGGGAGAAAAGGCATTACCCCTTTATCGCCTCCTCCGGCGCATCGAACACTTCGAGTGGACGGATGCCGCCACGGCCGGACTCGAAGAAATAAAAGCCATATTGGCAACAAACCCGGTCCTAGCCGCGCCTAACATCGGTGAACCAATGCTATTATACATCGCGGCAACTCATCAAGTTGTAAGCGCAGTGCTCGTCGTCGAACGAGAAACGGACGGACACAAATTCCCCTTCAAAACCAGTTTACTACGTGTCCACCGTCCTCACTCCGTGCAAGTCACGGTACCCGCATTATCAAAAGATAGCGTCTGCGGTGTTTATAGCATCCGAAAGCTGCGACACTACTTTCAAGAGTGTTCGCTAACGATTGCCTCCTCAAGTACCTCTTAACGATATTATAAACAACCATGACGCGATGGGCGGATTGCCAAATGGGCGATTGAGCTCCTCCCGTTCGACATAACCTATAAGCCACGGCGAAGCTATTAAGTCGCAAGTTTTGGCCGACTTAAATGCCGAATGGATCAAGCCGAACTCCCTAAAGAGTACAACACATATTCCAACTGGATCATGCACTTCGACGGCTCCAAAATGTTGGCTGGTCTGGGGGCTGGCGTTGTTCTGACGTCCCCAACAGGAAATACAGTTCAATACGTACTCCAGATAATGTATACGGACTCCAACAACACAGCTGAATACGAGGCCCTTCTACATGGTCTCCGGATGGCAGTCTCCATGGGCATTCAACGCCTAGAGGTGCGCGGGGATTCGAACCTCGCGATATCCCAAATAAATGGAGACTTTGATGCCAAGGATCCGAAAATGGCAGCTTATCGCAACGCCATCCTAAAAATGTCAGCTCGGTTCGAAGGGCTCGAATTTCACCATATAGCTCGGGAGAACAATCAGGCAGCAGATGTCTTGGCACGCATTGGCGCAAAGCACGATGCCGTCCCCCCCCCCCAATATCTTCTTGGAGAGGCTGTTCAAGCCATCCGTATTATGGGAAGGAGAGTCCGGACATAACAGCCCAGACCCAACCGCACTGCCCGACACCGAACATTCTGACACAACAGGAGGCTCTGCCAACGAAGTAACATCTTCAGCCCACGTAATAATGGCAGTCATTGCCCCGTGGATGGAACCATTCCTAGCCTACCTAACTAGGCAGGAACTTCCCAAGGACCAAAACGAGGCACGCTGCATAGTGCGGCGATCCAAAGCCTATAAAGTCCATGAGGGAGAGCTTTATAAGAAAAGCACCACCGGAGTCCTTCAAAGGTGTATCTCCTAAGAGGAAGGGCGGAAACTTCTGGCTGAAATTCATGCCGGACTCGGCGGGCACCACGCCGCAGCCCGGGCCCTTGTAAGCAAGGCCTTCCGTACAGGATTTTATTGGCCGACGGCCCGGGCAGATGCTCAGGACTTAGTCCAACGATGCGTCGGTTGCCAGCACTTTGCTAACCAAAGCCATATGCCACCCACCGCCTCCAAACTATACCCATCACCTGGCCCTTCGCAGTGCAGGGCTTGACATGGTTGGACCCCTTAAAGGAGGAACCCACAAGCAAAAATACCTCACGGTCATGGTGGATAAATTCACCAAATGGATAGAGGCCAAGCCTGTTAAGACGGCCGAATCCGGACCGGTGATAGACTTCATATCAGGGGTTGTACACCGTTACGGCATCCCCCACAGCATCATCACCAATAACGGCACGAACTTTACGGCCGATGAGGTCAAACTCTGGTGCAAAAACATGGGAATCAAGCTCGACTATGCTTCAGTCTATCACCCACAAACTAACGGTCAAGTCGAGCGAGCAAATGGTCTAATCATGAGCGGCATCAAACCCAGATTAGTGCGGTCCCTCAAGGAATCTAACACGCACTGGGTAGAGGAGCTCGACTCCGTACTCTGGGGGCTGCGGACCACGCCGAATCGCACAACCGGATTCACACCATTCTTTATGGTATACGGCGCAGAGGCAGTTACGCCTGCGACATAATTCATGACTCACCTCGCGTGCGCATGTACGAAGAAAGAGAAGCCGAACTCGATCGGCAGGACAGTTTGGACACCTTGGAGGAGGAGCATGACGTGGCAAAAGCTTGTTCCGCATTCTATCAACAGCAGGCTCGAAGATATCAAAGCAGAGAAGTACGGGCCAAAACTTACAATGTTGGCGAGTTAGTTCTACGCCTGTCGGACAAGAAAAAGGACAAACACAAGCCCAAATGGGAAGGTCCCTTTATTATTGACCAAGTCCTGACTGGTGGAGCGTACCGTCTGCGAGATGCATCGGATAACCGACTTGAGCCGAACCCATGGAATGCAGCCCATCTCCGAAGATTCTACGCCTAGCGCCGGACTCTGTGTTCGTCTCCTTCCTCTGTCTATTTTTTACACATTTGTTGTCTTATATTTCTCTCCTTCTCCCTCCCTTTCTCTTACAGCCTTTAAGGGCTCGTTCGTGCCTTGTTCTCACACAATTGACGCGCTATCTGCGCTCATTATACCTGGGGGCTTCCTTAACAGAAGCTTATTTATGCGGGCTTCACGCCCAACACATGTGTCACACTTCTGCATGTACCTTTTATTCACCATTATATGCATCGATATGACTTAAGTTTTGGCCAAGCTGGGTTGCTGGCTCTGTGCTTACCACTACGTTCCCGATTGTTCGGCTAGGCGGTAAAGGGAGCACCTCTGCGATTATTCTTGCCGGGTCAGCCGGATGTGTACCTCGACCGGGTGAAGCCGAAAGCTAAGCGTTATTAAGGTAATATTCTGTCGGTGAACTAAATATGATTTCTCACTTGTTTATTTATCTGCCCCAGATGCTTTTACGCTTTTTCTTGATCCGGACATGCACTTTAGGGCATGCCTCCCGAGAAAGGAACCCTAACGGAACTATTCTCCTGGAAGATGTTTCTTACTAACCATGTAATATAACATAACTAGTTGGGCACTTATGCATTCAAGCACTAATGACCCCTACGCCTGGTCTCCATGCATGCCCCGGTTCTTACATAACCGAGAGGGTATTCCGACACACTCCAGACTATCGGGTCCCGAGGTTGAAGCAAAAAGGTCCGCCATGACAAACGATCTACAATCCGGCTAGAAGGCATTTTACATGTCATCTTAAATTACATAGTCAATTTGACTGGGCATATTCCTCTTCAATACCATCCAACAGGCTGTCTAGTTTACAGTCCTGTTGGGAATATTAATGACCAACTCTACTTGGCCGTACACTAAGCTCACAGGATCTCCTTCCCATCGGCCCCCACAGGTCCGACCTCGGCCATGTGGTTTGGGTCAGCAACCGTGTATCGCGTCTTCACCATGGCCCGAGCCTCCTGGCGCCTTGACGGCAGGCCGATATCTTCCATAATCGGAGCGCCGCCCGCGCTCATAAGCCTCTCTGCAAGCTCTCCAAGGCCTTGGCATGGAGACATATAGCCACAAGGCACTGGCGACGCCTTTCATCACCTGCCGAACTTCGTTAAATGCGGTTGTAAACTTCGGGAAGAAGGTCACCCGTAGTACCGGGCATTTCCTCTACAGGACGACATGTGAGCATACCTATAGACATAACTCTGTTAGTCGACTTCCTCGCCGAACTCTTTTTCAAAGTTCGTTCAAGCACTTACTAAAAATGCCGCATCGAAGCCGCCGATTCTCCTTAACGGAGTCCGGCAATTTGAGCACGAACATCCTTTAGTTCCTCGCCCAGCTGGGTGTTGGCATCTTGGAGATTATTTTTCTCCTGCCTCACCCTCGTAAGCACGTTCTCGCCGGCCTTTAACCGGCGCAAGAGTTGTTGCTTGTCCGGATCTACTCCGGCGCCATCTGCAATGTTATTGTCAGATTTGCACACACGCCGCAAGATACTTATCTTACGAAGCATATATTACCAGAGGGGGTCTCCTTGGCCTCCCCTGCCGCGGCTAGTGCGGCCTCAAGTTGGGCTTTGCACTCTTCCAGCTCCTGGGACAGTTGGGTATCCTTTTTTGTAAGATCCTGCATAACAAGTGATCCTTAAATCAGTTATTCTAACTGTTTCAAGTCTCGGGGGCTACTGACATATATAACCATCAAATTTTCTCACCCGTATGTCTTTCACATACTGCTCCGTGGCTCTGGCTAGACCATTTTGAGCAGCACGGAGGTACGCATCTCCCGAATTGAAGGCATCCAATGCCTCTTGGGAGAAACAAGCGTCACGAAGAACTGTCCGGCGACGCCTGTGGTTCATGGCACTCTCCACCTCGGAATTGGTGGCGGACAGTCTGTCCGCATCCTCTGTCGGAGGAGCGTCTAACGCACGTCTCGTGTTCGCCTCTCCTTCTGGACCTGGCTTTGGAGCCTGGCTGGTGGAGGCTCGATTGGCAATCTCTCCGGATATAGTCCGGCGAGCCCTCTTTTTCCTAAAAAAAGGAGAGCACGGGTGTTAGTATGCATCGTAAGAATAATACCTTGGAATAAGGCAGCGCGCCTTACTGCTGCGCCGGTGCCTCGACCCGGACTGCGTGTCTCTTTAGCCTGCCCGCCCTCGCGGTCCCTTGTTGGCTAGTCGCCGCAGGCTCGGCATTCTGCCTCGAGATCCTCCCCTGCGAAACACCATTGGTATACGGTGATCAAAAATAAGCATGGATGGATCATCTTCGAAGTATTAGGACTTTGGCCTCGATTACTTGTGATTCGGGGAGCAGTCCAGGAGAATCGGCTGTAATAGCCACCAAGGCATTGTCGATGCTCAGTTGGTGAAATACCCCATCGATCAGCTCCACGGATATGTCCGGATCCTCTTGGGGGGCCGGATCGAGGGACCGTTCCGGATCCTCGGGTTGTGGAGGAGGGCTGTTTATATCGCTTCTGCCCGGCGCAATTCCTGCATCGAAATCACAAGATAAGGTACTTGACTATGGGAATATGGAACGGATGGGCAAAAAGAAGTGTCCGCTTACCCAGCTTGGAGGATTGTTCATAGAAAATCCGCCCTGTGGATTGACGCGGAGAAATTCCTCCTCTTCTCCCTTGTACAATGCGGACAAGATCTTTGTCAGAGCGGCAACCGATCCCGGCCCCTTACGGCCGCAGCGGGTGGCATCATCCTCCCCGTTGAAATCCCACATGGGGTGGCCTCTATACTGAAGCGGCTGCACCCCCCGCATAATGCATGTGGCCATGACCTCGATCATGGTCAGTCCGGAATGAGCTAACAACCTTATCTGGCTCATAAGGGAAAAGGACGTCCCTGTCATTTTCTTTCTGAGGGCTCAGTGGATGCCAGCTTAGGCGCTTTTTCAAAGGAGCATTATTGAACTCGGGGAGGCCGATCCAAACAGGGTCCGGCAAGGGGACATCTTCTATATAAAACCATTTTGAAGGCCAGTCTTCGAACGCCTTCCTCGGGGTTCCGGATAGATATCCGGTCCCGGCGATGCGCCATAGTTTGGCTCCGCCCACTTGATATATCGACCCCTCCTGAGAACGGTGCACAAGGCAGGACAGCTTCTTCCACAGCGCGAAATGAGCCTCGATGCCCAAAAACAGCTCGCAAAGGGCTACGAAGCCCGCAATATGCAATATGGAGGCAGGCGTAAGGTTGTGCAACTGGAGGCCGTAGAACTCAGGAGCCCCAGAGAAACAGATGAATTGGAAATCAAGCCCTCTTATCAAATAAGGGGCAAGGCATACCCGCTCTCCTTTGGAGGGATTGGGGCAGCTCTCCGCTTGCTCTCCGCCATTATAGGTGGCAAGTCCGGCTCGAACCGGGACCATGAAGGCTGGGGAAGGAATCCCTTGGTTTGGGCGTCACTAGCTTCATTGTCGGGGACGAAACATCTCTCCCAATCTCCAGGCTGGGGGCTGGGAGGGCGAGAGGAGGAGCTGCAATGACTGGCCATGATGGAATGGATCTCTGTCGGATGCGCTCCGATGCATGCTCACGAAGGGAAGATGGTGTGATTCGGATCTAAATCCTCGTCTCCTTTATAGGCAGCTCATTTGCGCAGCTAGGGGGGTAAATGTAAAAACACCCCGGCTTTTCGCATTCGTTTGGCACGTGGAAGATGGCCATTATTGGGCGTGGAAGCCAAGGAGCGCAATATTCACGAGAAGCTGGACACTATTCAACAGGTACATAGAATTTGGAGAAGAACCCGCCTTGCAATGCCGAAGACAATCTGCGCGCCGGACTCATCGTCATTGAAGCCTGGTTCGGGGGCTACTGAGGGAGTCCTGGATTAGGGGGTGTCCGGATAGCCGGACTATAACCTTTGGCCGAACTCCTGGACTATGAAGATACAAGATTGAAGACTTCGTCCCGTGTCCGGATGGGACTTTCCTTCGCGTGGAAGGCAAGCTTGGCGATACGGATATGTAGATCTCCTATCATTGTAATCGACTCTGTGTAACCCTAACCCTCTCCGGTGTCTATATAAACCGGAGGGTTTTAGTCCGTAGGACGAACAACAATCATACCATAGGCTAGCTTCTAGGGTTTAGCCTCTCTGATCTCATGGTAGATCTACTCTTGTACTACCCATATCATCAATATTAATCAAGCAGGAGTAGGGTTTTACCTCTATAGAGAGGGCCCGAACCTGGGTAAAAACATCGTGTCCCTTGTCTCCTGTTACCATCCGCCTAGACGCACAGTTCGGGACCCCCTACCCGAGATCCGCCGGTTTTGACACCAACACCTATATACATGATCATACCTAGATATTCTCATAACTATGCTCAATTCTATCAATTTCTCAACAGTAATTTGTTCACCCACTGTTATACTTATGCTCTCGAGAGAAGCCACCAGTGAAATCTATGGCCCCCGGGTCTATTTTCCATCATATTAATCTCCCGTCAACAAGCTATTTCTGGCGCCGTTTATTTTGCTTTATTTACTTTTTATTCTTTATCATAAAAATACCAAAAATATTATCTTATCATATCTATCAGATCTCACTTTCGTAAGTGGCCGAGAAGGGATTGACAACCCCTTTATTGTGTTGGTTGCGAGGATCTTATTTGTTTGTGTAGGTGCAAGGGACTCGTGCGTGGCCTCCTACTGGATTGATACCTTGGTTCTCAAAAACTGAGGGAAATACTTACGCTACTTTGCTGCATCGCCCTTTCCTCTTCAAGGGAAAACCAACGCAGTGCTCAAGAGGTAGCAAGAAGGATTCCTGGCGCCGTTGCCGGGGAGGCTTACGCTGAGTCAAGTCAAGATTTGCTCTCCCGACAACGAGCCATTTCTGGCGCCGTTGCCAGGGAGTCTACGCAAAAGTCAACATACCAAGTACCCATCACAAACTCTTATCTCCCTCATTGCATTGTTTGCCATTTGCCTCTCGTTTTCTTCTCCCCCCACTTCACCCTTGCCGTTTTATTCGCCCTCTCTTTCTGTTCGCCTCTTTTACGCTCGCCTCTTGTTTGCTCGTGTGTTGGATTGCTTGCTTGTTACGATGGCTCAGGATAATACTAAATTGTGTGACTTCACCAATACCAACAATAATGATTTTCTTAGCACTCCGATTGCTCCTCTTCATCGATCATCGAATCTTGTGAAATCAATCTTGCTTTATTGAATCTTGTCATGAAAGATCAATTCATGGCCTTCCTAGTGAAGATGCCGCTACCCATCTAAATAGCTTCGTTGATTTGTGTGATATGCAAAAGAAGAAAGATGTGGACAATGATATTTTTAAGTTGAAGCTATTTACTTTTTCGCTTAGAGATCGTGCTAAACCTTGGTTTTCGTCTTTTCCTAAAAATAATATTGATTCTTGGAATAAGTGCAAAGATGTGTTTATCTATAAGTATTTTCATCCCACTAAGATCATCTCTCTTAGAAACAATATTATGAATTTTAAGCAACTTGGTCATGAACATGTTGCACAAGCTTGGGAGAGGATGAAATTAATGATACGTAATTGCCCTACACATGGTTTGAATTTGTGGATAATTATACAAAAAATTTATGCCGAATTGAATTTTGATTCTAGAAATCTTTTTAGATTCAAGTAGGAGGCACTTTTATGGAAATCACTTTAGGAGAAGCTACTAAACTCCTAGATAATATTATGGTTAATTATTCTCAATGGCATACCGAAAGATCTACTAATAAAAAGGTGCATGCGATAGAAGAAATTAATGTTTTGAGTGGAAAGATGGATGAACTTATGAAATTATTTGCTAATAAAAGTGTTTCCTGATCCTAATGATACGCCTTTGTCTACTTTGATTGAGAATAATAATGAATCTATGGATGTGAATTTTGTTGGTAGGAATAATTTTGGTAATCAACGCGTATAGAGGAAACTTTAATCCTAGGCCGTATCCTAGTAATTCCTCTAATAATTATGGTAATTCCTACAACAACTCTTACGGAAATTTTAATAAGATGCCCTCTGAATTTGAGACTAGTGTTAAGGAATTTATGAATTCACAAAAGAATTTCAATGCCTTGCTTGAAGAAAAGTTGCCTAAGATTGATGAATTGGCTAAGAAACGTTGATAGAATTTCTCTTGATGTTGATTCTTTGAAACTTAGATCTATTCCACCTAAGCATGATATCAATGAGTCTCTCAAAGCTATGGGAATTTCCATTGATGAGTGCAAAGAAAGAACCGCTAGGATGCGTGCTAAGAAAGATTGCTTTGTGAAAGCGTGTTCTTCTAGTTTCTATGAAAATAAAGATGAAGATATAAAAGTTATTGATGTGTCCCCTATTAAATCCTTGTTTTGCAATATGAATCTTGATAATTATGGGACTGAATATGATCCACCTCTACCTAGAAGGCGTTCCAAAAATTCGGAGTTTGTAGATCTTGATGCTAAAATTGGTAAAAGTGGGATTGAAGAGATCAAAACTCTAGATATTAATGAACCCACTATTTTGGATTTCAAGGAATTTAATTATGATAATTTATCTTTGATAGATTGTATTCCCTTGTTGCAATCCGTGCTAAATTCTCCACATGCTTATAGTCAAAACAAAGCTTTTACTAAACATATTGTTGATGCTTTGATGCAATCTTATGAAGAAAAACTTGAGTTGGAAGTTTCTATCCCTAGAAAACTTAATGTTGAGTGGGAACCTACTATTAAAATTAAAATTAAAGATCATGAATGCTATGCTTTGTGTGATTTGGGTGCTAGTGTTTCCACGATTCCAAAAACTTTATGTGATTTGCTAGGTTTCCGCGAATTTGATGATTGTTATTTGAACTTGCACCTTGCGGATTCCACCATTAAGAAAACTATGGGAAGAATTAATGATGTTCTTATTATCTCAAATAGGAAATATGTGCCCGTAGATTTTATTGTTCTTGATATAGATTGCAATCCTTCATGTCCTATTATTCTTGGTAGACCTTTCCTTAGAACGATTGGTGTAATTATTGATATGACGGAAGGAAATATTAGATCCAATTTCCATTAAAGAAAGGCATGGAACACTTTCCTAGAAATAAAATTAAATTACCTTATGAATCTATTATGAGAGCCACTTATGGATTGCCTTCCAAAGATGGCAATACCTAGATCTATCCGCACTTTTATGCCTAGCTAGGGGCGTTAAACGATAGCGCTTGTTGGGAGGCAACCAAAATTTATTTTTAGTTTTTGCCTTTTGATTTTGTTTAGTAATAAATCTTTGGTCTAGACTCTGGTTAGATTTGTTTTTATGTTTTAATTAGTGTTTGTGCCAAGTTAAACCTATAGGATTTATTTGGATGATAGTTATTTGACCTTGCTGAAAATTCCAGAAACTTTCTGTTCACGAAAACAATTGTTAAAAATCACTAGAACGTGATAAAATATTGATTCCAATTGCATAAGATCAATAAACAAATTTTCTAGGTCGTCCTATTTTGGTAGATGTTTTGAAGTTCCATAAGTTTGCATCAGTTACAGATTACTACAGACTGTTCTGTTTTTGACAGATTTTGTTTTCTGTGTGTTGTTTGCATATTTTGATGAATCTATGGCTAGTAAAATAGTTTATAAACCATAGAGAAGTTGGAATAAAGTAGGTTTAAAACCAATATAAATAAATAATGATATCATTACAGTAACTTGAAGTGGTGTTTTGGTTTCTTTCGCTAACGGAGCTCACGAGATTTTCTGCTAAGTTTTGTGTTGTGAAGTTTTCAAGTTTTGGGTAAAAGATTTGATGGATTATGGAACAAGGAGTGGCAAGAGCCTAATATTGGGGATGCCCATGGCACCCCAAGATAATCTAAGGACACCAAAAAGCCAAAGCTTGGGGTTGCCCCGGAAGGCATCCCCTCTTTCGTCTACTTCCATCGGTAACTTTACTTGGAGCTATATTTTTATTCGCCACATGATATGTGTTTTGCTTGGAGCGTCTTGTATGATTTGAGTCTTTGCTTTTTAGTTCACCACATTCATCTTTTCTGTACACACCTTTTGAGAGAGACACACATGATTCGTAATTTATTAGAATACTCTATGCGCTTCACTTATATCTTTTGAGCTACATAGTTTTTGCTCTAGTACTTCACTTATATCTTTTAGAGCACGGCGGTGGTCTTGTTTTATAGAAACTATTATTCTCTCATGCTTCACTTATATTATTTTGAGAGTCTTGAACAGCATGGTAATTTTCTTAAATTGGGAAATTAATCTTAAATATGTTAGGTATTCAAGATTAGTAAAAACTTTCTTATGAGTGTGCTGAATACTAAGAGAAGTTTGATGCTTGATGATTGTTTTGAGATATGGAGGTAGTGATACTAAAGTTGTGCTAGTTGAGTAGTTGTGAAATTGAGAAATACTTGTGTTGAAGTTTGCAAGTCCCATAGCATGCACGTATGGTAAACGTTATGTAACAAATTTGAAACATGAGGTGTTCTTTGATTGTCTTCCTTATGAGTGGCGGTCGGGGACGAGCGATGGTCTTTTCCTACCAATCTATCCCCCTAGGAGCATGCGTGTAGTGCTTGGTTTTTGATGACTTGTAGATTTTTGCAATAAGTATATGAGTTCTTTATGACTAATGTTGAGTCCATGGAATATACGCACTCTTACCCTTCCATCATTGCTAGCCTCTTCGCTACCGTGCATTTCCCTTTCTCACATTGAGAGTTGGTGCAAACTTCGCTGGTGCATCCAAACCCCGTGATATGATACGCTCTGTCACACATAAACCTCCTTATATCTTCCTCAAAACAGCCACCATACCTACCTATTATGGCATTTCCATAGCCATTCCGAGATATATTGCCATGCAACTTTCCACCGTTCCGTTTATCATGACACGTTCATCATTGTCATATTGCTTTGCATGATCATGTAGTTGACATCGTATTTTTGGCAAAGCGACCGTTCATAATTTTTCATACATGTCACTCTTTATTCATTGTCTATCCCGGTATACCGCCGGAGGCATTCATATAGAGTCATACTTTGTTCTAGTATCGAGTTGTAATCATTGAGTTGTAAATTGATAGAAGTGTGATGATCATCATTCATAGAGCATTGTACCAAATAAAAAAAGAGAAAGGCCAAAAAAAGAAGGCCCAAAAAATATAAATAAAAAGCGACAATGCTACTATCCTTTTTTCCACACTTGTGCTTCAAAGTAGCACCATAATCTTCATGATAGAGAGTCTCTTGTTTCGTCACTTTCATATACTAGTGGGAATTTTTCATTATAGAACTTGGCTTGTATATTCCAACAATGGGCTTCCTCAAATGCCCCTCGTCTTCGTGAGCAAGCAAGTTGGATGCACACCCACTTAGTTTCTTTTGTTGAGCTTTCATGCATTTATAGCTCTAGTGCATCCGTTGCATGGCAATCCCTACTCCTTGCATTAACATCAATCGATGGGCATCTCCATGGCTCATTGATTAGCCGCGCTGATGTGATACTTTCTCCTTTTTTGTCTTCTCCATATAACCCCCATCATTATCTCTATTCCACCCATAGTGATATATCCATGGCTCACGCTCATGTATTGCGTGAAGGTTGAAAAAGTTTGAGATTACTAAAGTATGAAACAATTGCTTGGCTTGTCATCGGGTTGTGCATGATGAGAGCATTCTTGTGTGTGACGAAAAGGAGCATGACTAAACTATATGATTTTGTAGGGATGAACTTTCTTTGGCCATGTTATTTTGAGAAGACATAATTGCTTAGTTAGTATGCTTGAAGTATTATTACTTTTATGTCAATATTAAACTTTTATCTTGAATCTTTCGGATCTGAATATTCATACCACAATTAAGAGGGTTACATTAAAAATTATACCAAGTATCATTCCGCATCAAAAATTCAGTTTTTATCATTTACCTACTCGAGGACGAGCAGGAATTAAGCTTGGGGATGCTTGATACGTCTCCAACGTATCTATAATTTTTTATTGCTTCATGCTATATTATATTCTGTTTTGGATGATTAATGGGCTTTTTATACACTTTTATATTTTTTTGGGGACTAACCTATTAACCGGAGGCCCAGCCCAGAATTGCTGTTTTTTGCCTATTTCAGAGTTTCACAGAAAAACAATATCAAACGGAGTCCAAACGGAATGAAACCTTCGGGAATGTGACTTTCGGAACAAACGTGATCCAGAGGACTTGGACCCTACGTCAAGAAAGCAACCAGGAGGGAACGAGGTAGGGGGGCGCGCCTACCCCCCTGGGTGCGCCCTCCACCCTCGTGGGGCCCATGTTGCTCCACCGACGTACTTCTTCCTCCTATATATACCTCGTGCACCCCAAACCAATGTAAGCATCCACGAAAAGCTAATTCCACCGCCGCAACCTTCTGCATTCGTGAGATACCATCTTGGGGCCTTTTCCAGATCCCCGCCAGAGGGGGCATTGATCACGGAGGGCTTCTACATCAACACCATAGCCTCTCCGATGAAGTGTGAGTAGTTTACCTCAGACCTTCGGATCCATAGTTATTAGCTAGATGGCTTCTTCTCTCTCTTTGGATCTCAATAATAAGTTCTCCACGATTCCCGTGGAGATCTATTCGATGTAATCTTCTTTTGCGGTGTGTTTGTTGAGACTGATGAATTGTGGGTTTATGATCAAGTTTATCTATGAACAATATTTGAATCTTCTCTGAATTCTTTTATGTATGATTGGTTATCTTTGCAAGTCTCTTCTAATTATCAGTTTGGTTTGGCCTACTAGATTGATCTTTCTTGCAATGGGAGAAGTGCTTAGCTTTGGGTTCAATCTTGCGGTGTCCTTTCCCAAAGGATGTTAGGGCAGCAAGGCACGTATTGTATTGTTGCCATCGAGGATAACAAGTTGGGGTTTATATCATATTGCATGAATTTATCCCTCTACATCATGTCATCTTACTTAAAGCATTACTCTGTTCTTTTGGACTTAATACTCTAGATGCATGCTGGATAGCGGTCGATGTGTGGAGTAATAGTAGTAGATGCAGGCAGGAGTCGGTCTACTTTTCACGGACGTGATGCCTATATACATGATCTTACCTATATATTCTCATAATATGCTCAATTCTATCAATTCTCAACAGTAATTTGTTCACCCACCGTAATACTTATGCTCTCGAGAGAAGCCAATAGTGAAACCTATGGCCCCCGGGTCTATTTTCCATCATATTAATCTCCCGTCAACAAGATATTTCTAGCGTCGGTTATTTTGCTTTATTTACTTTTTAGTCTTTATCATAAAAATACAAAAAATATTATCTTATCATATCTATCAGATCTCACTTTCGTAAGTGACCGTGAAGGGATTGACAACCCCTTTATTGCGTTGGTTGCGAGGATCTTAGTTGTTTGTGTAGGTGCGAGGGACTCGTGCGTGGCCTCCTACTTGATTGATACCTTGGTTCTCAAAAACTGAGGGAAATACTGACGCTACTTTGCTTCATCACCCTTTCCTCTTCAAGGGAAAACCAACGTAGTGCTCAAGAGGTAGCAGCCTACCTCATGTTTTAAGGGAGATCGATCTAACTCATTTATTAAGGGAGATCGATCGGCATCCATGCATATGTGTAGGAGAGGAATAAGGTTGGGAGAGAGACAGAGCTAGAGTGTTGGAGGGGGTGGTAGTGGAGTTGCTTCTAACAAATGGTGGGATAGGCTTGCTAGACAACCGGAGTGCACGCCGACAATATCAATAAGAGTGGGGATGGCTGCCTGTCTGTGCACGTGCGTGTGAGAGACGGGTCAGGAGGCATGCATGAATGATGAGGGGGGTGATATGGTTGTGGTAAGCAGACATAACTACATAGGAAGATCAATCGTCCTTTGTCAGAGAAAGGAGAGACATAAATTGTGAGGTACGTCGATCGATGGGGGGGAATAGTTAAAGTCGACCTAGGTATATGTTGGGAGATCGATCGGTATACATGCATGTGTGTGTTAGAAGCAAATGAGGCACGGGGAGAAGGATAGAGAGAGAGGGATACATCTAGGAGCTGGTGTGAGAGTCATACTGTATCGAGGGAGAAGGAGTGTGCGAGTACAAGATCGATTAAAAGAGTGGTGGGAGTGAGGCATGGACGGTGATAAGAGAAGAGGGGAAGCTTGTGTTTGTGCTAGGCACACCTGGCTAGAGAGGCATATCGATCGATGTGTGCCGTAAAGAAGGAGCTGGGGGGCCTACACACATCATGGGTGAACGACCTAAAGTGAAAAGACGAATTTGCGCGATGGAGCTAGAGAATGCTGAGGAAGGGTGAGAGGGATGCGGGCGTGTGCATGCATGAGAGAAAGTTAGCGCTGGCTAGCTACAAAGATAAGAGGACTGTGTGGGCATAAAAGACGAATAGAGATCATACTTCATTATAAAAAGCGAATTCAGATATTTGAAGAATTTATCATAGTGTTTTTAAACCGACGCATGCATGAATATGTGTAACGGTGATACACATGGTGTGGTTATGAACATGTTATACTACATATAATATATTTTATCTCTACTCTTATAAAAAACGAAGTTGTTGATGATGGTGTGCCTGCCATCCTGCAATATAGGCCGTCCGATTTATATCTGACGGATAGGAAGGAAACTATGGCAATTTTGACAAAAAAGATACCCACACCCCTCTCCATATTTGCAAATTAGGCCTCCCCTTGATCATGTTGATGTTCTGTGGAACGCATAGGCATCATGCTAGTACTACGTATAATATATAGAACATTGGTCATAATTTGGGCTAATGTGTGGCTTTTGCAGCTCAGGTCTAAATACTTGTCATAATGTAGGGGGCGGGGCACTATACTATGTGTGATAAACACGGTATACACATATGGAACATGGTTTAGATTATGAATATAATAGTTAGTACATCAAATGTACTATTATTTGGAATCAACATCAAGTGTATTCAAAAAATAGAATTCGAGTTCATGTAGTACACATAGTTCATATCTATCTCTATAGTAATCATGTGGTGTGTTATTAAGGTAATACACGAATGATGGTTGAAGTTGGCAACAATCATGAAGGTAGATTCTTATTGAAATAGAGAAACGAATTCAAATTCAGTTCGAATTGCAGCGCTAGTATAGACATTTGGAATTCACTAAAATGTTGGTACGAGTAGGTTACATGCATTATATAGCAAGCGAAAGAAATTAATTGGACATAACATGGATTCATACTCCCTCCTTCCATCTATATAGGGCGTAATGCGTTTTTTAAGTCCGCCTTTGACTATTGACAAGATTAATAGTACATGACATGCACAACGTGAAAATTATATCATTGAAAGAACCTTTCACAGACGAATTTAACGGTGTGCTTTGTGTAAGTTGCATGTCATATATTATTGCTCTAATATTTGGTCAAAGTTAGCATCGAAAAACGCATTAGGCCCTATATAGATGAAAGGAGGGAGTAGCTTTGAATAGCATTTTTATAGTAAAACGGGGCAAGACTCTCTCCTTGTGTGGTGTGAATAGTTTTATTTTCTTCGTTTTCTTTTTGGTTGAGGGAAGTGCAAATTGATTTGGTACGTACAAGTACAATATCACACGCTAGGCTTGTCCCTAAAATTCAACCCGCGCCTTGTTATATCCCGAAAATTCAGATATCGTGCTCCCAAAATTGGCGCCTTCACAACCCGCGCCTTGCTATCCCGAAATTACAACGCGTGCGAAAACTCCCTCCAGCTGCCAAATCCCGACACGCGAAATCCCCCTTCTAACCCTGAGCCGAAAGGGCCGCTAGTTCAAATCGGTGGGGGGTACTTTTGTAACACACCCTACATTTTGGACAAGCGCGTCCCTAAGTCATGGTTCACCCCCTCCCATCGCCTCCTTTTTGCCATTCGAAATCCCAGGCCGCCATAACCTCTCTGCTCCAGCCACGAAACCCCACCCTCCTCCATCCGCCACCTCACAGCTGCCCAACCGGAGCCTCTTCCCCGACGACGTCGTCCACCGCAACAGCTCGACGTCCCTCGTCCACCTCCCCGGATGAGGATCCGTCGTCCATCTCGTTGTCCCGCCGGTTCAGCGGCCCTGTCCTCCACCTCCAAGGAGTTGCTCCAACGATTGCCTCGTCTATCGCGGCTGCTCCATCCCCACAGCGCCGCCTTAACCTGCTCCACCGGAACCGTAGCATCCTCACCGACTCCTCGGACAAAGCTGAGGCCTACTCGGCGCCACCAAAGAGGTTGTACACTCATCGCATCGCACCTTCTCCTTAGATCGACCTCCCGCGCCGACGGTGCTCCATCCCGCACCCCCATGGAGCGGCTATCTTGAAGCGGTGCATGGCGACATCTCCAGCGTCTCTCCCCGGTCTGAGGCCCCTTGGCGGCGTCCTTACCGGCCCGGATCTGCTGCTCTCTTGCTCCGGCTCTCGCTTCCTTCGCTTCCTTCTGCTGCTACTCCGGCTCTCGCTTCGATCGCTCGCTTCTGCTTCTTTGCTGCTCCGGCTCTCGCTCGTCGCTTCCTTCTGCTGCTTCTTGCTCAGTTCTCGCTTTCGATCGCTCGCTTCCTTCTGCTGCTCCTCCGGCTCTCGCTTTCGCTTGCTCTTCTGCTCTCCCCTCGCTTCGTCTTTCTTGCTCTGCTCGATTGCTTCCACTTGATTGGACTGAATCGAATTTTGGGTCAGTCGATTTTTAGGGGGGGGGGCTCGCCGAAGTTAAGGAAGAACCACCTGCAGCGGGGATGGGGGCTCGCCGGAGAGGTACCCCACTATCTATCTTAGGGTTTAGGGTGGGGGCGGGGGCCTATAGGGCTGGTCGGGGCTGCGGCGGACCGGCGGTGGGGAGTTGTTTTGGGGTGGCACTGGGGCCGGCGGTTCAGCCGGTGGTGGTCATGCCTGTGGGGGTGCAGGTTGAAGATGAACTGCAGGCCCTCCCTAAACTACATGTCAAGTGCCTCTCTGCTACCATTGCGTTCAGTTTCGATAGTAACATTCAGATTCCACAGTAAATTTCAGTTTCGGCAGTTAAGTTCAGAGTCAACAGTTTTTACCTCATCTGTTGTAGTCAGGTGGTTTTTGGTGATGTAAATTTTACATCTATTTTACATCATCCATTGGAGATGCTATTAGAATCCCACTTGAGATTGACGATGTCTGTCTTCTGCTGCTTCAGCCTTGACGTCTTACGACTCACCGAGGCTGCTCCAATGATAGAACGATCCATCACAATAGAGCAGTGCCCTCGACGCTGTCTACAGATTCCTCAGATCTTCCTCCACACCTCTGACAGCCACCTCTGCTTCAACTGTTTAGGGACCAACCCAATGATGTTGAGGTCGACACGACTACGGCAAAGAGGTTGTACACTTGTTGCATCACTTATTACTATACATTCATGTCGATCCATTAGGGCTATTTTGGTTCAACGGAAAAACATAGCAATAGGGAATTTTCCAATGGCACTCTACTATTCAATTATTCATGCATTTTGTTGGAAGGAATGAAGCAAAAGATCCACCTGTACCTGCTTTTCAAAATCCTATGCATGAAAACAAGACCAAGTACATTAGTGGTAGAATAACATTCTAACTGTACACGCTTTCATATGGTTTCACTTTATTTTGGCCATGTTTCTTTGCATCCTCTGCTCTTCCAATTCCTGTAAACCAAACACTCAAGTTGACAGAAATCCTGTGTTTACAAATGCTCTGTTTACCATGTGCATTCCTATCCTATTCCGGTGTTTTTCCTATCCCTGCGTTTTTAGAATCATGCAAGCCAAATGAGCCCTTAGAGAATTGCTTCAGTTACAGGTAGGTGTCGAAGGGAACTTTGTGTGGTTTGTCCTACTCCTGCCGCGACGTCGTCCACCTCAACTGAGCTGCTCCATCGACAGAAACATCCACCAAACCAGACATCACGACTCCTGACCGTCTTACGCCGCCTCAGATCTCCTTCCGCGCCGCAGGCACCCACCGCAACGACATCACCATCATCGACTCAGCAGATGAACCTGAGGAGTACACGGGTCCACAAGAGAGGTCGCACTCTTTTGTTTCTGCTTATGTTGTGCATTGCTTAAAATTACCTGCTACTTTATCATCCTGTTCACCTCTTGGACTCCAAGTCAGGTCCAAATTAATGTTCAAACTTGAGTTCTAAATTAGTTATGGGGCACATATCGAGGAAGCAATGAATAGTATCTCTGTCTAATATCTGGTTCACCTAGGATATGCCTATGTTGTTCATCTTGGGTGGGAAACAAATAGTAAAGCAATCATCATCTGTCTTTTTATTACATTAAAGCAATCATTAGCTTGCTAAATCATTATTTTTGGATCCATCCACTGGTTGTTACCATCACTCTAAATTTCTGCATGCTCTCCTTACATAATCTCACCATATTTTTTCGTATGCATGTCAGATATTGTACACAGTCATGCTGAACATGTAGAGAAAAGGAGAAGAGTTTTGCGCGACAATACAATGTCATGCAGACATTGCTCCATGGTGGGTTCAATGGCAAACCCTCCTCACCCCTCTCCAGATTGTAATCCAGAGGAAGATATCTGTTCTGAGGCGGATTCAGAAGCCGCTGACCACTCCTATTTACCCCACAAGGTGTTTTCTCTACCTTGGCATGATGATGTTAGTCATATCATGCATATGTTGCCTTGCAGTGCCTACTTTTGACATCATATATGTCATCTGCTTAGTGCATGTTCTTAATGCCACCTGTTTAGTTTCTATATCATATATGGGAATTATGCAGTCTCATGTCTTTTAGCCAGCCATAATATATGTGAAATGTGAATGCCATCCTGTTTAACCAGGCATCATATATTTGAATGATATCTTGCCCATCCTTTTTTCATTACATTTCCATTTGCCAACAACGTTTGTACATTAAACTACTCTTCCTGTGAATCAGCCATTTGAGTGGGAGATTGAAAAATCTGGAGTGAAAACAAGGCCTTCAGAGCAGACAGTCCTACCTGTCGAAACAGATCTCTTGTTGGGTCCCGATAGCTCCTCAGAGATGGATTCAGAGACAGATGACCAGTCCTATTCCCCCACCGAGGTGTATGCTCTAACTTGGCATGGTTATACTGCTCATATCATGCATATGGTGTCTTTGTAGCGACCTGACCCAAGTTCGGTCAAATCTACGTCTGCATTCATCCCAAGATCATGCTTTGGTACTCACGAAGACATCGATAAAGTAATCAAAGTTCAATCACACCTGAATTTTATTACACGATTCTCATATAGAGTCTTTATTACAAGAGAATAAATTCGCTCAAGGCCAACTCATGAGAAATAAACTACTAATGCTGCGGAAGCGTAGAAGATAAAGCGAGTCCATCCGACTCCAAAGGGCAATCGCCAAGCGCGGAGCGTAGCCTCACTCGATCGGAATATACCTCTGCAACATAAGACGTTGCAGCCGTGTAGGTCAGCTTTTTAAATAAGCTGGCAAGTCATGAAGAGAAATAACAATAATAAAATTACTAACACTATATGCATTTTGGCTGTGGGGCTCTAAGTTTCATCATTTTGCGAAAAGCCGCTTTCTCCTACTACAGTGGACTTGCTTGCAAATTACTACAAATTGTTGGTAGTTATTGAGATGGTTCCGCCAACCAAAATCTCATTCCCCAATTATTAAGTCATAAACCCCTCAAATTAATTCATTAATCTTAGTGTTGAGATTTCCGAATACTTCCAAGTTCCAGAGGCTCAATTTGTCCGTAACCGGGGACACGGCTAATCGATTAGATCTTTATATCTGCAGAGGTTTGCGCAATTTCCACTCAAGAATCAGTCCCTCCTTTAAAGTCTTCGCACTTCATGGTGTTTGAAGACGGGACGAATGAAACAGGGTCTTCCAAAGAGTTCTTCTGGCTACTGCCGGTACCCATCCAATCATACCGTTCTTCTACATCTCGTAGTACCGTCCAGCCAGCGTCTCTACTAGGGTTATCCCAGCCAAAGCCCATAATGGCTTGCGGCTGCAGATAAGCTTCCGGTCATGGGGCATCCATCCGTCTCTTCGTGGCTGGGTGAAGCTTTCCGCAAGATGTCATGGCACTTCTCCATGCATCCCGGCCAACCACTGGGTTCTCCAGGGTGCCCGTCAACCGTCCTCCACCCAGTAGTGAATTTTGAAGTCCATCTTGATCCTTGTAGTTCATGGGGTTGTCATCATTGACGTAGAGTCCTCCTTCTTCACACCACTCTCGAGCACTCATACCAACCCCGTCTACTATAGCGTAGCATTAAAATAAAATATCGTCCCGGGCTTGGTAACAGGGAGATGGGTTCCTACCTCATGCATACTACTCAACTACAAGGATTCAATAACACTACTGAGGGGTTGTTGCAAAGATGCCACTAAATGCGATAAAAACATAGGTATGAAAGCATGGTCAAAGTGAACTTGCCTTGCTGACGATCTTCGAAAACTAGGGACTCGTGGTAGCAAGCTTCGCACTCCGGAAATTCTACCGAGGCAAACAAATCACAATAAGCATATAGCAATAGGATCACATAACACAATAGCATAACAAAGTAACACACAAAAACCAACAAAGCAAAACCAAAAGGGAAAACTCAAAGAAAACCAACTCAAAGTTTTTCCTACTTCAAACAATAACTAGAATAGTTTTATATAACAAAATTTTTCTAACATAACCTAATCAAGGTTTTAGGTTAACTTAACAGAAAAGAATTCACTAAGCAACTAGGAGCAAAAAGAATTAATTAAAAATCTATTATGAAACTCCTATTAGGCCTAATTCAATTTCTATTAAGAAAAAATAAAATAAAAGTTTTATTTATTATAAATAAAAGTTCATCCTGTAAAGTGACAGAAACTAACCTAGAATAATCAATCACATGTTAAAAATAAATTTATTTACTAATTAAAATAATAGAAAAACAGTAGCTAGTTAATTAATTAGGATTAACAAGATTCTGCTTAAAACTATTTTTTATTAACCCTAAAATACCCAAATTAATTCCTATGGTTTGGCAATGTCAAAATAAAGTTGGGACAAAAGAATCATATAAAAATAATTTTTCTAACTCAAGTTATAACAGATTTACTATTCTGACTAAAACTAAAATAAAGCAATTTTAACTAATTTTAACATAGCTAAATATATATTATACAGAAACTATAGAAAATTTGCAAACCAACAAAAAAAGAATCACCTAAAAATATTAAACAGAATAAAAGATATGAATTTTTCAAAACAGGAACTATTCTGTTAAAACAGAAAATGAAAAATAAAAGAAAAAGGGCCTAATGGGCCTAAGCTACGCACTGTGTGTAATATAAACTAAACGGGCCTAGGGTTAAACTAAAACGGGCCGGCTCCAAAAATAAAAACCTAACTTAAAAATAAACCGGACGAACCGGGCCGGTTTTATTTAAAACGCGTACCCCTTCGGGGGTCTAATCCTAGCCGTTCATCACGCATCGGACTGGGGGAGGGGATTCCGGTGACTTACCGGCGCTCGACGGCGGCGGCGGCGGCGGCGATGAGTGCGCTGGTGGCTCCGGTCGTCGTGGAGGTCGGTGGAGTGGCCGGCCGGGTGCGGACGAGGTCGGTGAGGCGTCTGGTGGAGTCGGCTGGGGTCGGGAGTGGCTAGGGGCGGCAGTGATGAAAATGGCGGCGGCGGAACTCGGTCTCCCATGGCCGTGAGAGGAAGAGGGGTCCAATGAGGGGCTAGGGGGAAATGGGGTGCGGCATTTACTTATATAGGCGGGGCCTCGGCTGCAACGGGGCGATCGGGAGGATCGGGATCCCGGATCTCATGAGATCCGCGATCGAGGCGCGGCGAAGACGTGGGCGAGGGGTTGAAGACAGGGGTGGTCCACAGCCGGTGAGAGAGAGAGGGGTGGTGCGGGCGGTCGACCGACGCGTAAGGGGTCTTCAAAAGGGGTGAGGTGAGGCCGGTCGGTTGGCTCATGGGCTGGCCTCTGGGCGGCTCGGTGGGCTGGCTGGTGGGGGGCTTCTGGCTGGGCCAGTGGGCCTGGCTGGCGCCTGGGGGGGGGGTTTCTATTTGTTTTGAATTTATTTTTTTAATAAAACAAAAACAGAAATAAAACAGAATCTATAAATATTTTATATAGGGTATATATATACCAAAATGATCAGGGGAATATTCCCTATCATTTGGACATTTTTTCAGAGGCAAAATCCAAACTTTATAAAAATCCATTTTTTCAAATTCAAATAAAATTCAGATTTGAATCCAAAACTTTGGCAATGTTTTTCCTCTGATATTTTTGGAGTGTCATGTTTACTCCTCTCATACTTTTGATCAAGTATTTATCGGGCATAGTTTTTGAAATGATTCCCACTTGCCAAAGTTTGAATTCAAATTCAAAACTCCAAATCCTCTGAAACTTCAAATGACATTCAGATTCAAACAGATGCATAGGATGCTTAGCTATAATTGTAAAACATTCCAAATAGAAAATTTGGGATGTTACAAACCTACCCACCTTAAGATGAATCTCGCCCTCGAGATTCGGGTTGGCTAGCAAATAGGTGCGGGTGGTCTCGAAGAAGGTCTTCTTCGCGCTCCCAGGTGGCTTTCTGTAGCGACCCGACCTCAGACGGTCAAGCCTCTGTGTTTCTATGCCATCCCTGGATCAGTATGCTGGCACACACAGTACATCAATGTATATTTCAAAGTGCAATCACATGCATAAATAATCATGAAACTGATATATACCTCATAATACTCAGCAGAAACAATCAAACGGGTGTGGAGTCCCATCAACGCCATCGGCAGGTTGAGTGTAGACCGTAACCCTGTACCGTACTCTTACTCGTCGGAAGTGCATTGGTTGGCTTCCCGGTGATCGAGGGCAGAGCTATCTTCAGCTTCTTCACCATCTGGACCAGCTTCCTGCCGAAGGGCATCGTCTCGTCGGGCTGGCAAAACTCTGGTAGCGAAACTGGGGTGAACTCGACGGCCATCTAGAATGTTGAAAATAGGAGAAGAGTCAGAATTGAATAGGGGAGAATTACTGAATGAAAAGGATTTAAAGTAAATGGTCTCTTCCTATGGCTTTCCGATCCTAGGGGTTACGATCCTCACGGTCGTGTGCTCGATACCATCTCTGTAGCGACTGACCCAAGTTCGTCAAATCTACGTATGCATACCATCCCAAGATCATGCTGGTACTCACAGTACATCGATAAAGTAATCAAGTTCAATCACACCTGAATTTTATTACACGATTCTCGTATAGAGTCTTTATTACAAGAGAATAAATTCGGCTCAAGGCCAACTCATGAGAAATAAACTACTAATGCTGCGGAAGCGTAGAAGATAAAGCGAGTCCATGCGACTCCAAAGGGCAATCGCCAAGCGCGAGCGTAGCCTCACTCGATCGGAATATACCTCGCAACATAAGACGTTGCAGCCGTGTAGGTCAGCTTTTTAAATAAGCCGGCAAGTCATGAAGAGAAATAACAATAATAAAATTACTAACACTATATGCATTTTGGCTGTGGGGCTCTAAGTTTCATCATTTTTTAAAAGCCGCTTTTCTCCTACTACAGTGGACTTGCTTGCAAATTACTACAAATTGTTGGTAGTTATTGAGATGGTTCCGCCAACCAAAATCTCATTCCCCAATTATTAAGTCATAAACCCCTCAAATTAATTCATTAATCTTAGTGTTGAGATTTCCGAATACTTCCAAGTTCCAGAGGCTCAATTTGTCCGTAACCGGGGACACGGCTAATCGATTAGATCTTTAACTCTGCAGAGGTTTGCGCACTTTCCCCGCAAGAATCATTCCCTCCTTTAAAGTCTTCGCACTTCATGGTGTTTGAAGACGGGACGAATGAAACAGGGTCTTCCAAAGAGTTCTTCTAGCTACTGCCGGTACCCATCCAATCCTACCGTTCTTCTACATCTCGTAGTACCGTCCAGCCAGCGTCACTACTAGCGTTCACCCAGCCAGAGCCCATAATGGCTTGCGGCTGCCTGCACGTAAGCTTCCGGTCATGGGGCATCCATCCGTATCTTCGTGGCTGGGTGAAGCTTTCCAAGTTGTCATGGCACTTCTCCATGCATCCCGCCAACCACCGGGTTCTCCAGGTGCCCGTCAACCGCCCTCCACCCAAAGAGTGAATTCGAAGTCCATCTTGATCCTTGTAGTTCATGGGGTTGTCATCATTGACGTAGAGTCCTCCTTCTTCACACCACTCTCGAGCACTCATACCAACCCCGTCTACTATAGCGTAGCATTAAAATAAAATATCGTCCCGGGCTTGGTAACAGGGAGATGGGTTCCTACCTCATGCATACTACTCAACTACAAGGATTCAATAACACTACTGAGGGGTTGTTGCAAAGATGCCACTAAATGCGATAAAAAAACATAGGTATGAAAGCATGGTCAAAGTGAACTTGCCTTCTTGTGATCTTCGAAAACTAGGGACTCGTGGTAGCAAGCTTCGCACTCCGGAAATTCTACCGAGGCAAACAAATCACAATAAGCATATAGCAATAGGATCACATAACACAATAGCATAACAAAGTAACACACAAAAACCAACAAAGCAATACCAAAAGGGAAAACTCAAAGAAAACCAACTCAAAGTTTTTCCTACTTCAAACAATAACTAGAATAGTTTTATATAACAAAATTTTTCTAACATAACCTAATAAAGGTTTTAGGTTAACTTAACAGAAAAGAATTCACTAAGCAACTAGGAGCAAAAAGAATTAATTAAAAATCTATTATGAAACTCCTATTAGGCCTAATTCAATTTCTATTAAGAAAAAATAAAATAAAAGTTTTATTTATTATAAATAAAAGTTCATCCTGTAAAGTGACAGAAACTAACCTAGAATAATCAATCACATGTTAAAAATAAATTTATTTACTAATTAAAATAATAGAAAAACAGTAGCTAGTTAATTAATTAGGATTAACAAGATTCTGCTTAAAACTATTTTTTTTATTAATCCTAAAATACCCAAATTAATTCCTATGGTTTGGCAATGTCAAAATAAAGTTGGGACAAAAAGAATCATATAAAAATAATTTTTCTAACTCAAGTTATAACAGATTTACTATTCTGACTAAAACTAAAATAAAGCAATTTTAACTTATTTTAACATAGCTAAATATATATTATACAGAAACTATAGAAAATTTGCAAACCAACAAAAAAAGAATCACCTAAAAATATTAAACAGAATAAAAGATATGAATTTTTCAAAACAGAACTATTCTGTTAAAACAGAAAATGAAAAATAAAAGAAAAAGGGCCTAATGGGCCTAAGCTACGACCTGCGTAATATAAACTAAACGGGCCTAGGGTTAAACTAAACGGGCGGCTCCAAAAATAAAAACCTAACTTAAAATAAACCGGACGAACCGGCCGGTTTTATTTAAACGCCCATTCTTCGGGGGTCTAATCCTAGCCGTTCATCACGCATCGGACTGGGGGAGGGGATTCCGGTGACTTACCGGCGCTCGACGGCGGCGGCGGCGGCCATGAGTGCGCTGGTGGCTCCGGTCGTCGGGGAGGTCGGTGGAGTGGCCGGCCAGGTGCGGACGAGGTCGGTGAGGCGTCTGGTGGAGTCGGTGGGGGTCGGGAGTGGCTAGGGCGGCGACGGTGATGAAAATGGCGGCGGCGGGAACTCGGGTCTCCGGCGAGCGCGGGTGAGAGGAAGAGGGCGTCCGGCGAGGGGCTAGGGGGGGAAATGGGGTGCGGGGCGACGACTTATATAGGCGGGGGCCTCGGCCTGCAACGGGGGGCGATCGGGAGGGGATCGGGATCCCGGATCTCGCGGGATCCGGCGATCGGCGGCGGCGCGGCGAAGACGTGGGCGAGGGGTTGAAGACAGGGGGTGGTCCACCTGTCGGTGAGAGAGAGAGGGGGTGGTGCGGGCGGTCGACCGACGCGTAAGGGGTTCGGGTGCGGGGGTGAGGTGAGGCCGGTCGGTTGGCTCGCTGGGCTGGCCTCTGGGCCGGCTCGGTGGGCCTGGCTGGTGGGGGGCTTCGGCGCTGGCTGGCGCCTGGGGGGGGGGTTTCTATTTTTTGAATTTTTTTAAATCAAACTAAAAAAGGAATAAAACAGAATCTATAAATATTTTATATAGGGTATATATATACCAAAATGATCAGGGGAATATTCCCTATCATTTGGACATTTTTTCAGAGGCAAAATCCAAACTTTATAAAAATCCATTTTTTTCAAATTCAAATAAAATTCAGATTTGAATCCAAAACTTTGGCAATGTTTTTCCTCTGATATTTTTGGAGTGTCATGTTTACTCCTCTCATACTTTTGATCAAGTATTTATCAGGCATAGTTTTTGAAATGATTCCCACTTGCCAAAGTTTGAATTCAAATTCAAAACTCCAAATCCTCTGAAACTTCAAATGACATTCAGATTCAAACAGGATGCATAGGATGCTTAGCTATAATTGTAAAACATTCCAAATAGAAAATTTGGGATGTTACAAACCTACCCACCTTAAGATGAATCTCGCCCTCGAGATTCGGGTTGGCTAGCAAATAGGTGCGGGTGGTCTCGAAGAAGGTCTTCTTCGGCGCCCTGTGTGGCTTTTCAGAGCGACCGACCTCGAGACGGTCAAGCCTCTGTGTTTCTATGCCATCCCTGGATCAGTATGCTGGCACACACAGTACATCAATGTATATATCAAAGTGCAATCACATGCATAAATAATCGTGAAATTGATATATACCTCATAATACTCAGCAGAAACAATCAAACGGGTGTGGAGTCCCATCAACGCCATCGGCAGGTTGAGTGTAGACCGTAACCCTGTACCGTACTCTTACTCGTCGGAAGTGCATTGGTTGGCTTCCGGTGATCGAGGGCAGAGCTATCTTCAGCTTCTTCACCATCTGGACCAGCTTCTGCCAAGGGCATCGCCTCGTCGGGCCGCAAAACTCGTAGCGAACCGGGGTGAACTCGACGGCCATCTAGAATGTTGAAAATAGGAGAAGAGTCAGAATTGAATAGGGGAGAATTACTGAATGAAAAGGATTTAAAGTAAATGGTCTCTTCCTATGGCTTTCCGATCCTAGGGGTTACGATCCTACGGTCAGCGTGTGCTCTGATACCATCTCTGTAGCGACCTGACCCAAGTTCGATCAAATCTCTGTGTCTGTACCATCCCAAGATCATGCCGGGTACTCACAAAGACATCGATAAAGTAATCAAGTTCAATCACACCTGAATTTTATTACACGATTCTCGTATAGAGTCTTTATTACAAGAGAATAAATTCGGCTCAAGGCCAACTCATGAGAAATAAACTACTAATGCTGCGGAAGCGTAGAAGATAAAGCGAGTCCATGCGACTCCAAAGGGCAATCGCCAAGCGCGGAGCGTAGCCTCACTCCTGATTGGAATATACCTCTGCAACATAAGACGTTGCAGCCGTGTAGGTCAGTGTCAGGACCCCGATTCCAAGTCACATCGACCTAGCTGGTAACACCTCATATCACTTTGCGGCCTCACGCACGGTATCCCCACGGGTGTCGCCTTACCATGGCCCGGGACCGTTTGCGCCTTTTGGCTCACGTATATGATAGTGTCGCTAGCATCCACATGACAAAGAACCCGGGCCGACATGGCTAGTCGTGAACCCAAAGCGGCACTAACCTATGGGGACAGGCATACATGAAACACTTCGAGCATGTCGGTCATCAACGTATGAACTCGGGCTGTAGCACTGGCTAACAGGACTCCGGTATCCCGGTCAGAAAGTGTGCTAGGCAGACTCCGAGTATCACCGCGTGACATTTCCCCGAGGGGACGTACATAGGAACGAAATGGATCACATGCCGGCCAGTCAAGTGTCCAAGCAGTAGTGCTTTGGGCTAGCAGGACTCCGGTGAACCGGGTCAGAAGCGGACTACTATCGCCGCACGCACGAGACTACATTTCCCCATATGAGAGGCTGCCAAGGATAAACAACTAGTTTGTCGGATCCCACTCATACCAAGCATTTCAATCATACACGCAATATGCCCGATATGAGTAAATACAACAAGGCATCACAACAAAACTCTACAACTCAATTACTTTATTTAAGAGGCTCCGAGGAGCCATACATAACATAGTCATACAGGTAGGGGTCACATGACCCAACACTCAAGTCATACAAACATATAAGCACATGCGGAAGCAAACTAGTCTCGAGTACGCACTCTAGAAAGAAAGAAAGCTTGTTGGAGCCTTTCTATCTACAATGGCCCTTCACAAGTCTTAGATCGCCACCGGGTGGCTAGCTTACTCACAAAGTCAACATCTACATAGAATCCGTCGGAGGGGTAGTATGGTCCTCTGAAAAATATTGATTAAGCAAACATGAGTACAAAAGTACTCAAAGAAGTCTTACCACGTAATCCTATCATACATGCACATTCTCAAGAAGGAGGTGGAGTTATTTGCAGCAAGCCAGCTTTGACTCTTGGCTAAGCTATCCTACGTGACACACTTTGTAAAACATTTGTCGCACACGAGTCCACTAATCACCATCACAATACTCCACCGTGGATCCTCTCTCGTCATCCCCGAGAGGGCCATCCACGATACTCACACTTATCTTGAGGCTTTTAGTAGTATCCATTTACTTGTCTATGAACTGATATAGGTAACCCGAAGTCCTTCTCCGTGGACACGGCTATTCAATAGATCATATTTAACCCCTCAGGGTGTACTTCTTCACACACGCTCACCACTTATCGTCAAGTTTACACGACATGTACTCGGCAACCTTCAAGCGGAAGCCCAACGTGGGTGTCGGCCACAGCCTTCCTTAACACTCAAGTCCCTAGTCCAGGTTTATCGCCTATTCGGTTTACATCCGCAGGGAGTCCGGCCGATGTTTCACATTCAGCCCCGAACGATGTGTGCAGGGTTCCCGAGTTACCAAACGGGCACTGCACACCGGGCCATTTGCCTACCGCAACACAACCCACCCCTAAGGTCAGCTATGCGTGCGGCCCCCAAAGATGCTACAAACACCGTAAACTACTTGCAACTCCCGGACTATGAACCGGGGTGGTTAAGAAGCCGAGAGGGTCCATTGGTTTCGGGCCCAATGCGTGGTAGTAGCTAGTTCATGGATCACAAATACAGATCTCAGTTCTTAGGGTCGGCTTCAATGAAACAACCCACCATGTACTCCTACATGGCCTCTCATCGATACCTTTACCAAATCGTGTTCAACACTTTCACTCTCGAACCAACACAACCTTTCACTCCAGTTCATCATCCCGATGAGCCGGACCGACACAACTCTAAGCATAGCAAGCATAGCATGGTAGGAACAACACAAACATGGCTCAATCAACTCCTACACATACTAGTGGGTTTCATCTAGTTATCGTGGCAATGACAGTCATGCAAAGGAAGTGGGTTCAACTACCGCAGCACACAACAGTTTGAATCGCGTTGTCTTAATGCGATGCAAGAACGAGAGCGTAAGCGAGAACATGGGTTTGTATCGAATGATCAATGAGTTGCTTGCCCGATGGAACTGGGGTAGAGAACTGCCCTTCAGATGAGTAGTCGAGGTTATCTTCGGGCGTAACCTATCGAAAGCACACCGAAAGTAAACACACATGACGATATGCAACAATATGATGCATGCTATGACATGGCAATATGGATGTGTGTTGGTCTAATGCAAGCTGAAAGAATAGGATGAACTCATTTGAATCAAGGATTCAAATGATAGCTCATTGGAGTTAGTCCTAATGGTGCAATATCTTATTCTGGTTATTCAGCATAGTTAACTTGTTTTAACATGCATGAAACCTGTACCAATGGATAGAGTGTATTTTTCTGATAATTTTTCATATATAACTCTTTGCATTTGGAGTTATAGAATAAAAGTTATAAGCATTTGAAATTTGATTTATATTCTGGAATTTATTATATAAAAATAAATCCAGAATTTGAGTTAATGCGTCAGCATGAGGTCAGCGTGACGTCAGGGTCGACGGGGTCATTCAGGTCAAACTGACCAGAGGGACCCGCACGTCGTGGTTAGTTTAACTAATTAAATTAATTAGAACTAATCCTAATTAGTTAACCGGGGGTCCACCGTCATTGACTCAGAAAGGGCCAATGTGGCCCACGGTCGTGGGTCAAGGGTCAACTCGCTGGCGTCTCAGTCAGCCGGGCGAGGCCAAAGGGCGGAGCAGAGTGCTTTTGCACTTTCCGCCACCAAATGGGGCGCGGAGCATCTACGTGAGCTGGAGGTGCGCCGCGGCGCTTGGTGGGGCCGCTTGAGTTAGGGGTGGTTGAGTGGCGCCGGCGAAGTCGGGCGGGCGGCCGGGCTCGGGTGATGTCGGGTTTGATGTTAGAGGGTTCATGAGGCGCTGGAAGTGCATAGTTAGGCCCAGCGCAACTCGGTGAGTGCGATGGGACAGTGGCGTGGTTGTTGGGTGGCCGGAGCCTCGTCGGCCACGAGCTCCATGGGCGTGCGTTCGGGCGAGCTACGTGTGCTCGTTGTGGTGCACGAGGAAGAGAGAGGAGAGGATGGGGAGGTAGCCGGGCTCACAGTGAACCAGTAGAGAGCCTCGTCGGGGTCGGGGGCGGTCTGATGCGGCGGCGACGGCGATGGGGATCTCCATGCTTTCGAGCTCGGTCGAGGTCGGTGTAGGGGCTTGGGTGCTTAGAGCGAGCGGGACCCGGCTAGCTAGGGGTAGTGGGTGCGGAGCTGCTGGACATGGTGGGGAGGAGCATGGACGGCGGGGAGCACGCGCCGACGGTGGCGCGAGGCTGGCGATGGCGTCTGCTAGGTTGGGGGAGAGCGAGAGAGGAGGCAGGGGAGAATGGGGTGTCCTGGGTCGGGCGACGACGTGGAGGTCGCCCAGCATGAGGCGGCGAGGGGGTGAAGCAGGCGGCCACCGCGTGGCGCGCCCGAGCTCGCTGCCGGGCACCAGGCTGCCTGTTCAGCCGAGCCAAGCAGCTACAGCTGCTGTTGTTGGCTGGGCCGGCAGTGGGCAGTGGCGATGTAAGTTTTTCCCTTTTTTCTCTTTTCTAATTTCAGAACTTTGTGGGGTTTATTTAAAATACCAAAACTATTTTAAAAATCGCCAAAATGCTCCCTGGTCACTTGTAAGAATATACCTAACATGAAACATTTTGGTTTGGTAATTTTTGAACATTTAAAATATTTTATATAATTTAAAATGCTCATTTCAAAAACTTGTGGATTAATTCTAGAACCCTTAGATGACCTAGAAAATGGTACACCTCCTTTGACATGGGTTCTGAACCAAAGTAAAGAGGATGAACATTTTGAAGGGCATTTCGTGTTCATTGAAATAAATTTTAGTAAACCCTAGTTGTTTTAAGGGGGGTGTGTTCGGGGTTTCTCGCCTTCCCCATTTCAAATTCAAATGAAATTTAAACATGATGCACACCCTAATGCATGGTCTAACCGGGATGTGACAACTCACCCCCACTCAAAAGAATCTCGTCCGAGATTTAGGATCTGATGCGAAAAAGGTGGGATACTCAAGTCGAAGACGATCCTCCCTTTCCCAAGTTGCTTCTTGCTCGGAATGGTTTGACCGTTGAACCTTTAGAAACTTGATATTCCGACGTCGAGTGGTACGCTCGGCTTGATCGAGGATACGAACGGGATACTCTCGATAGGTGAGGTTATCTTGGAGATCAAGCGTTTCGTGATCTACTCCACGGATAGGATCCGAGAAGCAACGCCTGAGTTGGGGAAACGTGGAAGACATCATGGACTCGAAAGATGCGGAGGTAGTTCCAATTGGTAGGCAACTTCTCCTCGCTTTGGCAAGAATGCGAAAGGGTCCAATGTAACGAGGAGCCAACTTGCCTTTGATACCGAATCGATGGGTCCCCTTCAAAGGAGTAACCCGAAGGTAAGCCTTCTCGCCAATTTCATAAGTCATAGTCTTATGCTTGCGGTCATATTGGCTCTTTTGACGAGATTGGGCTGTTTTCAATTTCTCACGAATAACGCGAACCTGCTTCTTCTCGCTTCCTCGAATCATGTCCGCCAAAGAGTTGTCTCTCCCGGTTTCGACCATTAAGAGGCGTTCGACATTTCCGTCCATAAAGAACTTCGAAAGGGCTTTGCCTAGGCTGGCTTGGTAGCTATTGTTATAAGCAAACTCGGCGAATGGAAGGCATTTCTCCCAATTCATGCCGAAAGAGATGACAGAAGCTCGAAGCATATCCTCTAGGATTTGATTGACTCGTTCTACTTGACCAGTTGATTGGGGATGGAAAGCGGTGCTAAAGGAGAGACGAGTTCCCATAGCGTTTTGGAAACTTTCCCAAAATCGAGAGGTGAAGAGACTTCCACGGTCTGAGTTAATCTCTAATGGAACACCATGAAGAGATACTATTCGAGAGATATACAAATCAGCTAGCTGGCTAGCGGTTATACTCTCACGAACGGGTAGGAAGTGGGCTACTTTGGAAAGACGATCAACGACAATGAAGATAGCGTTATTCCCTCTCTTGGTCCTGGGAAACCCGGTAATGAAATCCATACCAATTTTATCCCATTTCCATTCAGGAATTTCCAAAGGTTGAAGGGTACCAAAGAAAGGCCGTTGATGCTCGCTTTGACTCGACGACGCACGCCGCAGCTTAGCAATGTATTGAGCAATTTCTCTCTTCATCCTAGTCCACCAAAACCTCCGCGTAGATCTTGATACATTTTAGTACTACCAGGATGAATGGTGAGAGGAGAGTCATGAGCTTCCTTAAGGATCAATCGCCTCAAAGTTGCGCACCTTGGGAACCACTAGACGGTCTCCAAAGAACACGACACCTTGTTCATCAATGGAGAAACAATCATGCGACTCCTTTCTTGATGTTTCTCCCGATACGGGAGATTCCCGGATCTACCTTCCGTGCTTTGATGATCTGATCCGTAAGGGTAGGTTTCGCCACCGTGGTGGAAAGGAATCCTCGAGGAACAATGTGAAGATTAAGCTTACGAAATTCCTCGTGGAGAATTGGTTGACTTTGTTGTAACATCAGATTGTTACAATAAGATTTATGACTTAGTCGTCAGCCATGACATTGGCTTTGCCTCGGGTGTAAGATATCCCTAAGTCGTAAATCAGATCAACTCGACCCAACGTCTTTGCCTGAGATTCAAATCCGGTTGGGTGAAGATATATTTCAGACTTTGGTGATCGGTGTAGATTTCGCAACGATTACCCAGAAGGTAATGTCGCCAAGTTTTAAGTGCATGAACTACTGCTGCAAGCTCTAGATCGTGTGGGGTAGTTATCCTCATGTGGACGAATCGCCGAGAAGCGTAGGCAATCACATGACGATCTTGCATGAGTATGCAACCTAGTCCTTGTCGCGAGGCGCCGCAATAGATAATAAAGTCCTTAGAGAAATCTGGTGGAACAAGTACAGGAGCAGATGTCAGCGCCTTTTCAGTTCTCGAAAGCTGAACTCAGATCACAAGGCGTCCATTCGAACTTCTTATCTTTCTTGAGGAGTTCGGTTAGAGGTTTAGCAACTTTAGAGAAATTCTCGTAAGCGGCGGCAATAGCTCGCTAGACCGAGGAAACTCCGAACTTGCTTGACCGATTCAGGTGGAGTCCAATCAAGGACGGCTTGAACTCGCTTTCGGGATTGACAAAGCAATGCCCTTACCGGAGATTACATGTCCTAGATAGGTCACTTCGGTAACCAGAATTCACATTTAGAGAACTTGGCATAAAGGCGGTGCTCTCAAGTTTCATCAATACTAGCCTTAGATGTTCGGCATGTTCTTCCTCATTCTTGGAGTAGATGAGTATATCATCGAGGTATACCACGAATTTATCCAAGTACTCCATAAAGATTGAGTTCATTAACCGAGAGAAGGTGGCTGGAGCATTGGTTAAACCGAAGACATCACGGTGTACTCAGATTGGCCATAACGAGTAACAAAAGCCGCTTTTAGGTATGTCCTCGTTCTTGATTTTGATTTGATGGTAGCCCAACCTCAAATCCATTTTGAAAAGATCGAGGATCCAGCGAGCTGATCATACAGTCGTTGATCCCGGGAGCGGATACTTGTTCTTGATCGTGACCAAATTGATGTGTCGGTAATCTACAACCATCCGATCCGTACCATCCTTCTTCTTGACAAAGAGGACGGGCAAGCCCATGGAGATGAACTAGGACGGATGAAACCCTTTTGCAAGGACTCATCGAGTTGTTTCTTAAGTTCAGCTAGTTCTAGGGTGCCATCTTATAAGGTCTTCTAGAGATTGGAACGGTTCCGAATAAGATCTATCACGAACTCGACATCCCTGTCAGGTGGAACACCTGGCAGTTCCTCCGGAAAGACATCCGGAAAATCACAGACTACCGGAATATCTTCGAGGTCTGGAAGGGGGTTGGCATTTAAGGAGTAAAGCTGGCGATTAGACACTCGGGTTAAAACATTCACTGTCTTGCCCGAAGGATGGGTAAGTTGAACAGTTCTAGTGGAGCAATCAATCTTAGCATAATGGGCTGACATCCAGTCCATACCCAAGATGATGTTTATGTCCGAGGACTTGAGAGCTATTAGAGACGCAAGAAAGACTAATCTGTCGACAAGAATTTCATTCCCATGACTTATTCTAGAGGTTTGCCATCTAGAACCAGGAGTTTGAATTTCCATGGAGGTAGGCATGTCACAGAATGTGGTGTTGTGCAATCGAGCATAGCTCTCAAAAATAAATGAATGAGATGCTCCAAAGATCGTGAAAGAACGGTTGCCGGATGGCAATTAACAAGAAGCGCATCGAGGACGGCGTTGGGATCCTCATAGGTTTCTTCAAAGAGACATAGTTGACATGGCCACGAGCGGTGGCAACTGGTTTAACACAGGCACCTTTCTCGCTGGCTTGCCGCGCCAACAGACTTTCCAACTTGATCGGGGTTGTTCTGGGACACTCTCGGATATAGTGGCCCGCCTCTCCACACTTGAAGCAAGTTATCATATTGGGCGTGGAGCAGCACTTGCGATGGGACATCCATAATTCTTGGGCGGAACATATCGCTGATTGGGGCGAGGCGCCTCAAAGGATGGCCTCGGGTGAACTCCAGGCGGTAGAGCAAGATGTGGAACCCAAACCCGGGCGCTTCGGGATCCAGAGCCGGATGACGATCCGTAATCACGGATGTGTTTGCGTGAAGCCTCAAAATCAGACCGCCTTGGCGCTGATAGCCTTATTGACTAGCTTCGGAAAAGAGGTACACTCATGCAGACGAAGATCTCGACGTAGCTCAGGGTTAAGTCCCTTACGGAACCTTGCCTGCTTCTTAGCATCGGTAGAAACTTCTTCGGGAGCATAACGTGCTAACCTCCCAAATTCACGGCTGTAGGCATCCACTGATAGCCTACCTTGGGTGAAACTGCAGAATTCCTCATGTTTGCGGTCCATAAGACCTTCTGGAATATGATGCTCGCGGAAGGCGGCACTGAACTCATCCCAAGTTGTAACTTGTCCAACCGGACGCATAGCCTCATAATTTTCCCACCAGAGACTAGCAGGGCCTTCCAGATGATAGGCGGCAAAGGTAACCTTGTCAGCCTCAGCCACGTTGGCAGAACGCAGCTTGTGGTGGATGCCGCGAGCCAATCATCCGCGCCGAGTGGCTCGACGGAATATTTGAATTTTGGGGATATAGTTTGACGAAATCGTTGAGTGAAACCACATCGCTTTCTTGGCTGGCGTGCTGTGTTTTGCTCAATCCGGCCCAATAAGCGGTTGGTTTCACGCTTATTATGCTCGCTTCAAAGATCACCTCGGCCAAAGATGGCGGTTGCGGCAGATTCACATTTCGCTGCACCGGCTTCTCCCTGCTCTGGAACAGCAAGAGTGTTATGCAGTGTTGACCATCCTGGGAGACAAGCAAAGGTTTAAACCAGGATGGCAGAATTTAACAAGGAAGTGCGGAAGGTAATGGACAGCATGGAATGCAAAGATGTTCATTCGTATGACATGGTATTATAAAACTGCCATATATATATATACCAACGGTCATACACACCATTCATAGATTAGTACAAGCCTGACGGAGTACAACCATAAGGAAAGGCGTTACATCTTATCGGAAGCATCCCAACTTCTATACATTATTTCTCTACACTTCCGGAACGCTACACACTAAGCCGTATTCCACAAGTCACGCAGGACGGTGGAAATACAACTACTACCATACTAGGAATACTACTACTATCTCAGGCAGCTCCGTAGTAGTCCTCATAGAAGTCACCTCCCAAGCCTGGAAGTGGAACATGATCATCCGGAAATAGACAATCCTGTGGAGCCTGTGGACCGTAGGGACTCGGATGTGGCCGTGGTCCAACAAACGGTGGCAGACGAGGCCCACGAGGAGGGGTGATGCCTCCCACCTCACGCCACTCCATAAAGTCTGGCAGACCAGCCCGCACTGGGTACAAGTCTCTCATGTCCACATATCCGGCTTGCACGGCAGGTGCAAACCTAGTCAGAGTAGCCCAGTGGTCGGAACGGGCATTAAAAAGCTCCATACGCAAGGCCCGGTTTTCACGGTCCTTGTCTTCCAGCATTTCCGTGGTGGTGCGAAGAAGTGAGTCCTCATGGGATGCATCGCTGTACAAACCTCAAGGTAGCCATGCGCCCTGTGGAGGGATGCTTTGGCATGTAGCGGAAATCACCGCTGACCAAAGCAAGGCAGTTCTCGCTCGAATAATAGTCATCATGGAATAGGCTGCATCTTGCATGTATATTCCGATAGTGATCCCAAGTCCATAAGAAGAGTGGAGCGTTCAAGAGCTCCGGGATAGGATGGATAAATCCTGACCGTGCACAGATATTGGCTTTGGTTGAAATCCCTGAACTGCTCCTCGACGGTATATTCAGGATACCATCGATAACCAGCCTCAACCATCACCCTAACCAACATGGCCGTGTGACCGCACACACCAATGCACGGGTCAGCGAACCACTTGGTTCTCGGGGCGGTGGCCATCCGAAAGCACAGCCATAATGCAAAGGCATTAGAATTTCTAGGAAAAATTGGGCAGCATAACATCTCAGAATGCTCAAAATCAGATTTGAGACATTCAAAATCAGATTGCAAACCCACTCAACAACATCATATCAAGGTTCTGGTTCAAATGATAGCATACTAAAAAATTTAGTAGCACTGAACTGAGGATGTAACCAACAATCCTATAAGTTACTACGGATTAGTAACACGTGAACTCGATAGAGAATAGAGCCTAGTCCTATACCCACGCCGAATGAGAAGAGGATGACTCAGATCGAGGGCATAAGGTAAAGGAGTAAAAAGAGCCTTACGTTCCTCCCACAATCAATTCCCCTACATATAACTAAAGCATTTCTAGACTCAACTTCACCAGTTTGGCTTAGCGGACCCACAGTGCAGCCCCGCTCGATGCCAACGCTGTCAGACCCCGATTCCAAGTCACATCGACCTAGCTGGTAACACCTCATATCACTTTGCGGCCTCACGCACGGTATCCCCACGGTGTCGCCTTACCATGGCCCGGGACCGTTATGCGCTTTTGGCTCACGTATATGATAGTGTCGCTAGCATCCACATGACAAAGAACCGGGCCGACATGGCTAGTCGTGAACCCAAAGCGGCACTAACCTATGGGGACAGGCATACATGAAACACTTCGAGCATGTCGGTCATCAACGTATGAACTCGGCTGTAGCACTGGCTATGAGACTCCGGTATCCCGGGCTGTAGCAGGCTAGGCAGGACTCCGAGTATCACCGCGTGACATTTCCCCGAAGGGACAGACATAGGAACGAAATGGATCACATGCCGGCCAGTCAAGTGTCCAAGCAGTAGTGCTGGGCTAGCAGGACTCCGGTGAACCGGGCTGTAGCGGACTACTATCGCTCAGAAGCACGAGACTACATTTCCCCATATGAGAGGCTGCCAAGGATAAACAACTAGTTTGTCGGATCCCACTCATACCAAGCATTTCAATCATACACACAATATGCCCGATATGAGTAAATACAACAAGGCATCACAACAAAACTCTACAACTCAATTACTTTATTTAAGAGGCTCCGAGGAGCCATACATAACATAGTCATACAGGTAGGGGTCACATGACCCAACACTCAAGTCATACAAACATACAAGCACATGCGGAAGCAAACTAGTCTGAGTACAGACTCTAGAAAGAAACAAAGCTTGTTGGAGCCTTTCTATCTACAATGGCCCTTCACAAGTCTTAGATCGCCACCTGGGTGGCTAGCTTACTCGTCGAAGTCAACATCTACATAGAATCCGTCGGAGGGGTAGTATGGTCCTCCTGAAAAATATTGATTAAGCAAACATGAGTACAAAAGTACTCAGAAGTCTTACCACGTAATCCTATCATACATGCACATTCTCAAGAAGGAGGTGGAGTTATTTGCAAGAAGCCAGCTTTGACTCTTGGCTAAGCTATCCCACGTGACACACTTTGTAAAACATTTGTCGCATTACCAGTCCACTAATCACCATCACAATACTCCACCGTGGATCCTCTCTCGTCATCCCCGAGAGGGCCATCCACGATACTCACACTTATCTTGAGCCTTTTAGTAGTATCCATTTACTTGTCTATGAACTGATATAGGTAACCCGAAGTCCTTCTCCGTGGACACGGCTATTCAATAGATCATATTTAACCCCGCAGGGTGTACTTCTTCACACACGCTCTCACCACTTATCGTCGTTTACACGACATGTACTGCAACCTTCAAGCGGAAGCCCAACGTGGGTGTCGGCCACAGCCTACCTAAACACTCAAGTCCCTAGTCCAGGTTTATCGCCTATTCGGGTTCCATCCGCAGGAGTCCGCCGAGGTTTCCCATACAGCCCCGAACGATGTGTGCAGGGTTCCCGAGATACCAAACGGGCACTTTCGGTACACGGGCCAGTGCCTACCGCAACACAACCCACCCCTAAGGTCAGCTATGCGTGCGGCCCAAAGATGCTACTAACACCAGAATCTACTTGCAACTCCAGGACTATGTACAGGGGTGGTTAAGAAGCCGAGAGGGTCCATTGGTTTCGGGCCCAATGCGTGGTAGTAGCTAGTTCATGGATCACAAATACAGATCTCAGTTCTTAGGGTCGGCTTCAATGAAACAACCCACCATGTACTCCTACATGGCCTCTCATCGATACCTTTACCAAATCGTGTTCAACACTTTCACTCTCGAACCAACACAACCTTTCACTCTAGTTCATCATCCCGATGAGCCAGACCTGACACAACTCTAAGCATAGCAAGCATAGCATGGTAGGAACAACACAAACATGGCTCAATCAACTCATACACATACTAGTGGGTTTCATCTAGTTATCGTGGCAATGACAGTCATGCAAAGGAAGTGGGTTCAACTACCGCAGCACACAACAGTTTAAATCGCGTTGTCTTAATGCAGAACGAGAGCGTAAGCGAGAACATGGGTTTGTATCGGAATGATCAATGAGTTGCTTGCCCGATGGAACTGGGGTAGAGAACTGCCCTTCGGATGAGTAGTCGAGGTTATCTTGGCGAGAACCTATCATGAAAGCACACCGAAAGTAAACACACATGACGATATGCAACAATATGATGCATGCTATGACATGGCAATATGGATGTGTGTTGGTCTAATGCAAGCTGAAAGAATAGGATGAACTCATTTGAATCAAGGATTCAAATGATAGCTCATTGAGTTAGTCCTAATGGTGCAATATCTTATTCTGGTTATTCAGCATAGTTAACTTGTTTTAACATGCATGAAACCTGTACCAATGGATAGAGTGTATTTTTCTGATAATTTTTCATATATAACTCTTTGCATTTGGAGATATAGAATAAAAGTTATAAGCATTTGAAATTTGATTTATATTCTGGAATTTATTATATAAAAATAAATCCAGAATTTGAGTTAATGTCGCCAAAGATGAGGTCAGCGTGACGTCAGGGGTCAACGGGTCATCCAGGTCAAACTGACCAGTGGGACCCAAGACGTCGAGGTTAGTTTAACTAATTAAATTAATTAGAACTAATCCTAATTAGTTAACCGGGGTCCACCGCCATTGACTCAGAAAGCCAACAGGCCCACGGTCAGGGTCGATGGTCAACTCGCCTGGCGTCTAGCCACGGCGAGGCCAAAGGCGCGGAGCAGAGTGCTTTGCACTTTCCGCCACCAAATGGGGCGCGGGAGCATCTACGTGGAGTCGAGGTGCGCCCGCGCGCTTGGTGGGCCGATTGAGTTAGGGGTGAGTGAGGCGCGCGGCGAAGTCGGGCGGCGGGGCTCGGGTGATGTCGGGTTTGATGTTAGAGGGCTCGGCGAGGCGCGGGAAGTGCATAGCTAGGCCCAGCGCAACTCGGTGAGTGCGATGGACAGGGTGGCGTGGCCGTTGGGTGGCCGGAGCCTCGTCGGCGAGCTCCATGGCGGTGCGTTCGGGCGAAGCACGTGTGCTCGTTGTGGTGCACGAGGAAGAGAGAGGAGAGGATGGGGAGGTAGCGGGCTCACGGTGAACCAAGAGAGAGCCTCGTCGGGGTCGGGGCGGTTCGATGCGGCGGCGACGGGCGATGGGGATCTCCGCGGCTTCGAGCCTGGCCGAGGTCGGTGTAGGGGCTTGGGTGCTTAGAGCGAGCGGGACCCGGCTAGCTAGGGGTAGTGGGTGCGGCGGAGCTGCTGGACATGGTGGGGAGGAGCATGGACGGCGGGAGCACGGCGTCGACGGTGGCGCGTCGGCGATGGCGTCGGCCAGGTTGGGGAGAGCGAGAGAGAGGAGGCAGGGGAGAATGGGGTGTCACTGGGTCGGGCGACGACGTGGAGGTCGCCCAGCAGCAGCGAGGCGGCGAGGGGTGAAGCAGGCGGCGGCTACTGCGCGGCTCGAAGCCGCCGGCCAAGCCTGCTCGTCAAGCCAAGCAGCTGGCCGCGCTGGGTCAGCGGGCCGGGCAGTGGGCCATGACATGTAAGTTTTTCCCTTTTTTTTCTCTTTTCTAATTTCTGTAACTTTGTGGGGTTTATTTAAAATACCAAAACTATTTTAAAAATCGCCAAAATGCTCCTGGTCACTTGTTAGAATATTCCTAACATGAAACATTTTGGTTTGGTAATTTTTGAACATTTAAAATATTTTATATAATTTAAAATGCTCATTTCAAAAACTTGTGGATTAATTCTAGAACCCTTAGATGACCTAGAAAATGGTACACCTCCTTTGACATGGGTTCGAACCAAAGTAAAGAGGATGAACATTTTGAAGGGCATTTCAGGTTCATTGAAATAAATTTTAGTAAACCCTAGTTGTTTTAAGGGGGTGTTCGGGGTTTCTGCCTTCCCCATTTCAAATTCAAATGAAATTTAAACATGATGCACACCCTAATGCATGGTCTAAGCGGGATGTGACAAATAGCTTTTTAAATAAGTCGGCAAGTCATGAAGAGAAATAACAATAATAAAATTACTAACACTATATGCATTTTGGTCAGGGCTCTAAGTTTCATCATTTTGCTAAAAGCCGCTTTTCTCCTACTACAAAGTGGACTTGCTCGCAAATTACTACAAATTGTTGGTAGTTATTGAGATGGTTCCGCCAACCAAAATCTCATTCCCCAATTATTAAGTCATAAACCCCTCAAATTAATTCATTAATCTTAGTGTTGAGATTTCCGAATACTTCCAAGTTCCAGAGGCTCAATTTGTCCGTGAATCGGGACACGGCTAATCGATTAGATCTTTAACTCTGCAGAGGTTTATGCACTTTCCCGCAAGAATCATTCCCTCCTTTAAAGTCTTCGCACTTCATGGTGTTTGAAGACGGACTAATGAAACAGGGTCTTCCAAAGAGTTCTTCGCTACCGCCGGTACCCATCCAATCCTACCGTTCTTCTACATCTCGTAGTACCGTCCAGCCAGCGTCACTACTAGGGTTAACCCAGCCAGAGCCCATAATGGCTTGCCGCTGCACAGGTAAGCTTCCGGTCATGGGGCATCCATCCGTATCTTCATGGCTGGGTGAAGCTTTCCGCAAGTTGTCATGGCACTTCTCCATGCATCCCGGCCAACCACTGGGTTCTCCAGGTGCCCACAACCGCCCTCCACCCAAGAGTGAATTTCAAGTCCATCTTGATCCTTGTAGTTCATGGGGTTGTCATCATTGACGTAGAGTCCTCCTTCTTCACACCACTCTCGAGCACTCATACCAACCCCGTCTACTATAGCGTAGCATTAAAATAAAATATCGTCCCGGGCTTGGTAACAGGGAGATGGGTTCCTACCTCATGCATACTACTCAACTACAAGGATTCAATAACACTACTGAGGGGTTGTTGCAAAGATGCCACTAAATGCATAAAAACATAGGTATGAAAGCATGGTCAAAGTGAACTTGCCTTGCTGACGATCTTCGAAAAACTAGGGACTCGTGGTAGCAAGCTTCAGACCGGAAATTCTACCGAGGCAAACAAATCACAATAAGCATATAGCAATAGGATCACATAACACAATAGCATAACAAAGTAACACACAAAAACCAACAAAGCAAAACCAAAAGGGAAAACTCAAAGAAAACCAACTCAAAGTTTTTCCTACTTCAAACAATAACTAGAATAGTTTTATATAACAAAATTTTTCTAACATAACCTAATCAAGGTTTTAGGTTAACTTAACAGAAAAGAATTCACTAAGCAACTAGGAGCAAAAAGAATTAATTAAAAATCTATTATGAAACTCCTATTAGGCCTAATTCAATTTCTATTAAGAAAAAATAAAATAAAAGTTTTATTTATTATAAATAAAAGTTCATCCTGTAAAGTGACAGAAACTAACCTAGAATAATCAATCACATGTTAAAAATAAATTTATTTACTAATTAAAATAATAGAAAACAGTAGCTAGTTAATTAATTAGGATTAACAAGATTCTGCTTAAAACTATTTTTTATTAATCCTAAAATACCCAAATTAATTCCTATGGTTTGGCAATGTCAAAATAAAGTTGGGACAAAAAGAATCATATAAAAATAATTTTTCTAACTCAAGTTATAACAGATTTACTATTCTGACTAAATCTAAAATAAAGCAATTTTAACTAATTTTAACATAGCTAAATATATATTATACATAAACTATAGAAAATTTCAAACCAACAAAAAAAGAATCACCTAAAAATATTAAACAGAATAAAAGATATGAATTTTTCAAAACAGGAACTATTATGTTAAAACAGAAAATGAAAAATAAAAGAAAAAGGGCCTAATGGGCCTAAGCTACGACCGTGTGTAATATAAACTAAACGGGCCTAGGGTTAAACTAAAACGGGCCGCTCCAAAATAAAAACCTAACTTAAAAATAAACCGGACGAACCGGCCGGTTTTATTTAAACGCCAGATTCTTCGGGGTCTAATCCTAGCCGTTCATCACGCATCGGACTGGGGGAGGGGATTCCGGTGACTTACCGGCGCTCGACGGCGGCGGCGGCGGCGGCGATGAGTGCGCTGGTGGCTCCGGTCGTCGTGGAGGTCGGTGGAGTGGCCGGCCGGGTGCGGACGAGGTCGGTGAGGCGTCTGGTGGAGTCGGTGGGGGTCGGGAGTGGCTAGGGCGGCGACGGTGATGAAAATGGCGGCGGGAACTCGGGTCTCCGGCGAGCGCGGGTGAGAGGAAGAGGGCGTCCCATGAGGCTAGGGGGGAAATGGGGTGCGGGCGACGACTTATATAGGCGGGGCCTCGGCCTGCAACGGGGGCGATCGGGAGGATCGATCCGGATCTCTCGCGATCCGGCGATCGATGGCGGCGCTGCGAAGACGTACAGGGGTTGAAGATGGGGTGGTCCAATTGTCGGTGAGAGAGAGAGGGGTGCGGGCGGTCGACCGACGCGTAAGGGGTTCGGGTGCGGGGGTGAGGTGAGGCCGGTCGGTTGGCTCGCTGGGCTGGCCTCTGGGCCGGCTCGGTGGGCCTGGCTGGTGGGGGGCTTCGGCGCTGGCTGGGCCAGGGGGCCTGGCTGGCGCCTGGGGGGGGTTTCTATTTTTTTTGAATTTATTTTTTTAATAAAACAAAAACAGAAATAAAACAGAATCTATAAATATTTTATATAGGGTATATATATACCAAAATGATCAGGGGAATATTCCCTATCATTTGGACATTTTTTCAGAGGCAAAATCCAAACTTTATAAAAATCCATTTTTTTCAAATTCAAATAAAATTCAGATTTGAATCCAAAACTTTGGCAATGTTTTTCCTCTGATATTTTTGGAGTGTCATGTTTACTCCTCTCATACTTTTGATCAAGTATTTATCGTGCATAGTTTTTGAAATGATTCCCACTTGCCAAAGTTTGAATTCAAATTCAAAACTCCAAATCCTCTGAAACTTCAAATGACATTCAGATTCAAACAGGATGCATAGGATGCTTAGCTATAATTGTAAAACATTCCAAATAGAAAATTTGGGATGTTACAGTCTTGCATTGCATAGTTTAGACATCATATACACAATATTCAACACCATGTTCTTAGTTCAGACAGCATATCTAATGCCCTATGTTTAGCATATAAATCACATATGTGAATTAAATGATGTGATCCTGATTACTTAGATAACATGTAGGTAAATTATGTCATGTGATCCCGTTTAGTTATTCAGCATATCTTTGAATTATGTTATGCTATGCTATCCAGTTTAGATAGACATCATATATGTGAAATAATGTCATGCTATCCGTTTTAGTTAAACAATATACATGTCAACTATTTCATGCCCTCTTTTTTCCACACTATCTATTGCATATGTCTCTCATAAAATGTATGTACATTCAACTATGTTTCCTGTTTATCAGCCATTTGAATTGGAGCGGGTGATGCCAGCATCTAGCGGACTAAAAAACGGTCTTCAAATAAAACAGTGCTACCTCTTGGTGGAGATAGCACCCCGGTTGTACATGCACGAGAACCAGCCCTACCACACATAACCCAAACTCGCAGATTGTACCCCTACTGCGATGGACAAAGAACCAGCTTCACCCAATCTAACCCCAACCCCAGCAGATAGTAACCCAGTTCCTGTTGACACATCACCATCTCCACCACAGAGCTCCCAAACAAGAGCAGTTAGTAAGGAAGCTCCAGTGCCCAAAGGGCCAGTACTACCACGACGAACCCCAACTCCACCAGTTAGTATGGCTATTCTTGCTAGTCGTAGTTTAGCATCTATCGCATTTGATGTTGTTAAATCGTATGTGCGTATCTTCCCATCTTGGAAATATTATACTGAAGATGAAGGAAAATGCCAGTTGCAGGTGTTTGTCTAGGAGTTATGTGTAAGTAATGTTATTCATGGCAATTACTTTGCTTTGTCTCATACATCCTACCTCCATGATGGTTATAATACAGCAAATTTTCCTATTTTTCCCTATAGAGAAGGACCGATTTGGAAACTTAGGATGAGGTAACCTGTGCTAATACCTCTGCTATCTTCAAGAATGCTTGGTGGCAGTATCGGAATTACCTGAATAAAACGTACTTCACCGGCAAAGAAACTCATCAAATTCCCTTACGTTCTCCTGAGACACATTTACTGGACGATGACTGGGAACGCCTTGTTCTGTACTGGTCCCGAACCAAGAATGTGGTAAGGTCTATGAGCTCATTTTCTGCTTTTAAGTACTATATTCTTGCACTTATTGTACTCTGTTCATGTAGAACAAGTGCCAAAACCTGAAGAACAACTATTCTAATTTAAGATTCCATTGCTATCATAGTTCAAAAAAGCGCTAGGCGTTAATTGTGTGTTTTGCCACCGCCTTGCGCTTCTTGACAGGCGCATGCTTATGCGCAGTTATGCACAGATTACGCGTAGTTATGCGCAATGCGTTTCGCCAACGCCTAGAGCCTAGGCGCGCTTAAGTGCTCGCTTAGGCGCACCTTTTTTAACTATGATTGCTATCGTGCATACTGCTTTGCTCTTGTATCACTGTATTTACTCATACAAACTTATTTTTAAATTGAAGGATCCAATCAAAACTCCAATGGCACAACAGGCATGTTCACGCATGTTTCTTTAATAGGCTCGCTCTTATCAATAGCTTTGTTGATTTCAATTGTGTATATAGTTGACTTCTCATATCATGCACATTACTAGCATCACAACAGAGCCAATAGTGTTGTTGTACATGTAGACCCGTGGTACCCATCTGAAATCCTGTTGTGTCGTGTAGTTTCCCACGCTTTTATTCTTTCACTCCTGCTTTGTCTTGAACTGATATGATTTGAACCTTGTCTCTATTTTGATTTGGCAAGACAATGCAGTGACCATAGGACATAGATATATGTTTGTTTGATGCCTTTATTATGTGCTAGTACTTGGCAATAGAAGACTTGGTAGTTTAATCTTGTCCACCTTACTAATGAACAGGTTCACCGAAATGAGTTTCATATACTAGTACATGCTAAACCTATTATGTGTCTGCTTGTTTCTTCTTTTAGAATGCTTGTGATGAATATTGGGGAAGAGTGCCTTATTAAGCAATGGTAAAGGAAGTAATGCAGATAAGGTTCAGGATAGTGACATATCCTTGTTGGTCTCCAACAAAGCTGATAAAACAGCTAAGGAAGACTATCTCAAAGACAGTGAGACAACCCCAAAGTCCTGTCTTGGTTTAGCGTTCGAGTTACTGGCCACTACTGCTTGCACAAGCTATTCAAAATCACTGTCTGAATCAGTTCGGTTTCTTGAGTCTCAACTACAAGCTGAAAGACATCGATCAGCTGTGCGCAGAAGGACTGCAGAAGTCCCTAGAGCATTGAGATGCATACTTTCTGGTGCAACAGCAAGCGTTGGAGGATTTTAGCGCCAAACAGGACAAAGCTAATAAGCTTGCTAAGCTTATTGCCAGCATGGTGGATACCACGTTTCTTGAGCTCTTCTGAAGTTGTTTCAGTTATGCTTTTGTTTTGCTGTCGCGTTTATTTTCACTGGTGGCCAATTTTGACCGCAAGTGTATGTAATATGCTGCTTTGTTCCCTATATTTGCACGGGTGGCAAACTTTGATGCCCAATGGATGTAATATGTGTAATAGCGGTAATAGGCTAGCGTTAATTGCTTGCTTATTTATTTCCTTATGTCTTGTTTAGTTGTTTGCTTGTAGTCACTGCAGTTCTTTTTCTGTGTTTTTCTAGTGGCCACAATAACCTATTTTTGGAAACTAGGCCAAAATAATCATGGCAACACACGGACTGTTGTAACCATGGGCCTCCTACGGGCCGTATGATCCATGGGCCTTCTACGGGCCGTAGGATCCATTGGCCTTCTATACGGGCTGTAGGATCCATGGGCCTTCTACGGGTCGTACGATCCATGGGCCTTCTACGGGCCGTAGGATCCGTGGGCCTTCTACGGGGCGTATCATCATTTCGCCAATCATGGGCCATACTATTCATGGACAATAACGGGCCGTTAATAGGCCGTATTTGATAACTCTATGAAAACAGCCCAACAGGTTTTTTCCGGCATGAGAACGGCCCAACGTATTAACGGGCCACAAAAGGGCCGACTGTAACCACGGGCTGAAGTTGGCCCACAAGCAGAAAATGACAGTAACGGGTCGTAAGTAACCGAATGCTGGAAATGAGCCCAAGAATAAATGGGCCTGAGAAGACCGACAGATAACATATCGGAAACGCCCAACGGAATAATGGGCCGTTAATGGCTATAAAGTGATACATCGTTCATTATGGGCGGTTTACCACGAGCCGTTAAGGGGCCGAGGGTTACTAAGGGCATCATATGGGCCGAAAGACGTCATGGGCCATACATGGGCCGGAAGTTAAAACGGGCTGGAATTATATTGGACAGCCCAGATGACGCTACTGGGCCTAATTCGGATAGGCCGTAATGGGCCCCGGGATAGCGGGCTGTAAATGGGCTATATGCGAACCGGCCGTTAACAGGCTTGCCGCGGGCCGGCCCGCCACCTTTTGACAAAGTCAAACGGGCCGGCCTTTTCACAGGAATGGGCCTCTGTTGGGCCGTGCCACGTGTTGATGTATCATAGGCGCTTTGGGTCCAATGAGTGGATGACATTTGTCCCAACAGTGAGCCGACACGTGTTTCCTCCAGCCAATGATGATTTTACATGTGGAAAATCCCCATTGGTCGGGGCTGTTACCGGGTTATCGGATCCAAAACTGGACCCGATAGCTTAACGGTGTTCCGTTACGGTGGATGCCACGTGTCGGTCACCCTTGACGAAAGCACTTCTGTGATGCGCGATTTATCGTCATGGAAGTGGACACTTCCGTGATGATAATTTTGGTAATGGCATGGAACACTTCTACGATAGCATAGGTATGACTATCTTGATTCTGTTATAAAATTATCATGGATGTACATGCATGACAGAAAACGTGACCTACTGTGACAAACACGTATCATCACGGAAGTGTATTTTTTTGTAGTGCTAATTTTCTTACTTTTGACACACATAATTATATATAATGCACGCAGATGAACCGGCAATGGATGTACGGTGACAGACACACCTCCGAGTACATTAAGGGCCTGCATAATTTTCTCGAAGTGGCTGAGGCAAACAAGCAGAATGGTTTTATGTGTTGTCCATGCCCTAATTGTGGGAATATGAAGTCTTACTCTAACCGGGAAATCCTTCACACCCACCTGCTTTATAAGGGTTTCATGCCACACTATAATGTTTGGACAAAGCACGGAGAAATAGGGGTTATGATGGATGTCGGTGTCAAAACCGGCGAATCTCGGATAGGGGGTCCCGAACTGTGCGTCTAGGCGGATGGTAACAGGAGACAGGGGACACGATGTTTTTACCCAGGTTCGGGCCCTCTCGATGGAGGTAATACCCTACTCCTGCTTGATTAATATTGATGATATGGGTAGTAGAAGAGTAGATCTACCACGAGATCAAGGAGGCTAAACCCTAGAAGCTAGCCTATGGTATGATTGTTGTTCGTCTCTGAGACTAAAACCCTCCGGTTTATATAGACACCGGATAGGTTAGGGTTAGACAGCAGTCGGTTACAATGGTAGGAGATCTACATATCCGTATCGCCAAGCTTGCCTTCCACGCCAAGGAAAGTCCCATCCGCATACACGGGACGAAGTCTTCAATCTTGTATCTTCATAGTCTTAGAGTCCGGCTGTGACGATAGTCCATTATCCGGACACCCCTAGTCCGGACTCCTCAAGAGCTCCCCAAACCAGGCTTCAATGACGATGAGTCCGGCGCGTTGATTGTCTTCGGCATTGCGAGGCGAGTTCTTCTCCAAATTCCATATACTTGTCGAATAGTGTCCGGCTTCTGATAAATGCTGCGCTCCTCGGCTTCTGTGCCCAATAATGGCCATCTTCCACGTGTTTGAATGAATGCGAAAAGCCAGGGTATTTTTACAATTACCCCCCTAGCCGCGCAAATGAGCCGCTTATAAAAGGGGCAAGGATCTAGATCTAAGTCACACCATCTCCCCTTCGCGAGCTTTCATCGGAGTGCCTCTGACCAAAGCCCATTCCATCATGGACAGTCGACGCGGCTCCTCCTCTCGCGCTCCCCAAATTTCACCAGGAAATTGGGAGAGATGCTCAGTTCCGCATAGCGAGCTAGTTATACTCCAAGCCAAGGGATTTCTCCCCCGGCCTTCATGGTTCCGGTTCGAGCCGGACTTGCCACCTACAAGGGCGGAAAGCAAGCGGAGAGCGTCCCCGATCCCTCTAAAGGAGAGCGGGTGTGCTTCATCTCTTATCTAGTAAGAGGACTCAGATTTCCAATCCATCCGTTTCTCCGGGGGCTCTTGGAGTTCTACGGCCTCCAATTGCACCATCTTACTCCTGCCTCCATCTTGCACATCGCGGGCTTCGTGGCCCTTTGTGAACTGTTCCTGGGCGTCGAGGCTCATTTTGGGCTGTGGAAGAGAATATTCTGCCTAGTACCCCGTTCTCATGAGGGGTCAATATATCAAGTGGGCGGAGCCGAGCTATGGCGCATCGCCGGGACCGGATACCTATCCGGAACCCACAAAGAAGGCGTCCGAAGACTGGCCCTCGGAATGGTTTTACATGGAGGACGTCCCACTGCCGGATCCTGTTCGGATCGGCCTTCCGGAGTTTAGCAATGCTCCTCTGAAGAAGCGCCTAAGCTGGCGCTCTCAGAGCCCCCGGAGAGAAGATGACCGGGATGTCCGTTATTTGATGAGCCGAATAAGGTTACTGGCTCACGCCAGATTGACCATGACAGGAGTCATGGCAATCTGCATTATGAGGGGAGTGCAGCCGCTCCAATAGAGGGGCCACCCCATGTGGGACTTCAACAGGGAGGACGATGCCACCCGCCATGGCCGCAAAGGGCCAGGATCGGTCACCGAACTGGTGAAGATCTTATTTGCTATGTATAAAGGGGAGGAGGAGGATTTCCTCCGTGTCAATCCACTGAAGGAGTTTTCTTCGAATAATCCTCGAAGCTGGGTAAGCAAACATCTTTGTGACCTGTCCGATCCATGTTCCCATGGTTAAATATCTCATTTCGTGGTTTCTGCGCAGGAACTGCGCCGGACTGTGGAGAAGATACACAGCCCGCCCCCACAACCCGAGGATCCGGAACGGTCCCTCGATCCGACCTCCGAAGAGGATCCAGATATAAAGGTGGAGTTGATTGACGGGGTATTCCACCAATTTAGCATCGACAATGCGTTGGTTGCCATTACGGCTGATTACCCCGGAATACTTCCAGCCTCACATGTAAATGAGACCGAGATCCCAAAGCCCTGATAACGACCCATCCATGCTTATTTTTGATCACCGTATACCAATGGTGCTTCGCAGGGGGTACCTTCGAGGCAGGAGGCCGAGCCCGCGGCGGCTGGCCAACAAAGGGCATCGCGGCCCCGCAGGCTAAACAGAAGTGCGGTCCGGATCGAAACTCCGCCGCAACGGTATGGCATGTCACCATACCCCCAGGATTGATTCCTGGAAGGCATACTAACGCTGATGCTCTTTTCAGGAAAAAGAGCGCTCGCCGGACTGAGTCCGGAGAGGCTGCCGATCGAACCTTCATCGGACAAGCTTCAAAGCCGGGTCCGGAGGCTGAGGCGAGCACGATACGTGCGTCGGATGCTCCTCCGACAGAGGATGCCGACAGGTTGTCCGCCACCAACTCCGAGGTGGAGAGCGCCTTGAATCACAGGCGCCTCCGGACAGTTCTTCGTGACGCATGTTTCTCCCAAGAGGCCTTGAATGCCTTTAATTCGGGAGATGCGCATCTCCGTGCCGCTCAAGATGGTCTAGCCAGAGCCACAGAGCAGTATGTGAAGGACATACGGGTAAGGAAATTTGACAGTTATATATGCCAGTAGCCCCCGAGACTTAAAATAGTTAGAATAACTGATTTAAGGATCATTTGTTATCTGAGGATCTTCTGAAAAAGAATACCCGACTGTCCCAGGAGCTGGAAGAGTGTAGGGCCCAACTTGAGGCCGCACTAGCCGCTACGGGGGGAGCCACAGAGACCCCCTCTGGTAATATACGGTTCAGAAGATAAATAATTTATAAAATGCGGCGGGTGTGTAAATCTGACAAAAACATTGCAGATGGCGCCGGACTAGATCCGAACAAGCAACAGCTCTTACGCCAGTTAAAGGCCGGCGAGAGTGTGCTTACGAGGGTGCGGCAGGAGAAGAATAACCTCCAAGACGCCAACACCAAGCTGGGTGAGGAACTAAAGGACGTTCGTGCCTAGTTGTCTGACTCCATAAAGGAGAATCGGCGGCTTCGTCGCGGCATTTTCAGTAAGTGCTTGAGCGAACTTTGAAAAGAGTTCGGCGAGGAAGGCCACTAACATAAACATGTTTGTAGGTTTGCTCACAGGTCGTCCTGAGGAGGAGATGCCCAGTTCTTCTGGTGATCTTCTTCCCGAATTGCGTCAGCTGCACGAACGAGTCCGGCAGGTGATGAAAGGCATCGGCCAAGCCTTGTGGCCATCTATCTCCCTGCCCGAAGGCATTGGGGAGTTGGCGGAGCGGCTTCAAGGAGCACGGCGGCGCTTCCGGCTATGGAAGATATCGGCCTGCCGTCAAGGCGCCAGGGAGGCCTGGCCAATGGTGAAGACGCGGTACACGAAGGCTGACCCAAACCACATGGCCGAGGTCGGACCTGTGGGGCCGGATGGGATGGAGATCCATGTAAGCTTAGTGTACGGCCAAGTAGAATTGGCCGCCAAGTATTCCCAGCAAGATTGTAAATTAGATAGCCTATTAGATGGCATTGAGGAGGAATACAATGAGTCGAATTGACTATGTAAAAATATGACATGAAAAAATGTCTTCTAGCCGGATTGTAGATCGTTTGTCGTAGCGGACCTTTTCGCTTCGACCTCCGGACCCAATAGTCTGGAGTGTGTCCGAATACCTTCGTGGTTATATAAGAACCGTGGTATGCATGGAGACAAGGCGTAGGGGTCATTGTTGCTGTATCAGACAAGTGCCCAACTAGTTATGTTATATTACATGGGTAGTAAGAAACATCTTCCAGGTAGAATAGTTCCGTTAAGGGTTCCTTTCGCTGGGATGCATGCCCTAAAGTGCATGTTGAAGCTGCTATGAAAGCAGAAAATCATCTGGGGGCAAATGGGTAAATAGTTAAAAAATCAACTTTTAGTTCACCGACCGAATATTCCCTTAAGAACGCTAGCTTTCGGCTTCACCCAGTCTGAGGTACACATCCGGCTGACCCGGCAGTAGCAATCGCAGAGGTGCTCCCTTTACCACCTAGCCGAACAATCGGGAACGTACGGTAAGCACATGAGCCAGGCAACCCAGCTTGGCCAAAACTTAATTCATATCGATGCATATAATGGTGAATAAAAGGTACATGCGGAAGTTTAACACATGTGCTGGGCATGAAGCCCGTATAAATAAGCTTCTGTTAAAGAAGCCCCGAATATAATGAGCGGACAGCGCGTCAAAGTGTGTCTTGGAAAAAGCGCAAACGAGCCTCTAGAGGCTACAAGAAGAAGAAGGGGGGAGGAGAGAAATAAAAGACATCAAAAAGCAAAAATAAAGAATGCGGGCGGAGGAAGGAGACGAACTTGGAGTCCGGCATTTAGGCGTAGAATCTTCGTATACGGGCTGCGTTCCATGGGTTCGGCTCGAGTCGGTTATCCGATGCGTTTCGCAGACGGTATGCTCCGCCGGTCAGGACCTGGTCGATGATGAAGGGACCTTCCCATTTGGGCTTGAGTTTGTCCTTTTTCTTGTCTCGGCAAAGCGTAGAACTAGTTCGCCAACGTTATAAGCTTTGGCCCGCATTTCCTCGCTTTGATATCTTCGAGCCTGCTGTTGATAGAATGCGGAACGAGCTTTTGCCACGCCACACTCCTCCTCCAATGCGTCCAAACTGTCCTGCCGATCAAGCTCGGCTTCTCTTTCTTCATACATGCGCATACCCAGGTGAGTCATGTATTGTGTCGCAGGCAAGACTGCCTCTGCACCGCATACCATGAAGAATGGTGTGAATCCGTAGTACGATTCGGCGTGGTCCGCAGCCCCCAGAGTACGGAGTCGAGCTCCTCGACCCAGTGCGTGTTAGATTCCTTGAGGGACCGCACTAGTCTGGGTTTAATGCCGCTCATTATTAGACCGTTTGCCCGTTCGACTTGGCCGTTGGTATGACGGTGATAGACTGAGGTGTAATCGAGTTTGATGCCCATGTTTTTGCACCATGATTTGACCTCATCGGCCGTGAAGTTGGTGCCATTGTCAGTGATGATATTGTGGGGGACACCGTAACGGTGCACTACCCCGATATGAAGTCTATCATCGGGTCCGGATTCGCCGTTTTAACTGGTTTGGCCTCTATCCATTTGGTGAATTTGTCCACCATGACCAATAGGTATTTTTGCTTGTGGGTTCCTCCCTTGAGGGGTCCAACCATGTCAAGCCCCTGCATCATGACGGCCAGGTGATGGGTATAGTTTTAAGGCGGTGGGTGGCATGTGGCTTTGGTTAGCAAAAAGCTGGCAACCGACGCATCGTTGGACTAAGTCCTGCGCATCTTGGGCCGTTGGCCAATAAAATCCTGTACGGAAGGCCTTGCCTACAAGGGCCCGGGCTGCGGCGTGGTGCCCACCTAGTCCGGCATGAATTTCAGCCAGGAGGTTTCGCCCTTCCTCTTTGGAGATACACCTTTGAAGGACTACGGTAGTGCTTTTCTTATAAAGCTCTCCCTCATGGACTTTATAGGCTTTAGAGCGTCGTACTATGCAGCGAGCCTCATTTTGGTCTTCGGGGAGTTCCTGCCTAGTTAAGTAGGCTAGGAATGGTTCCGTCCACGGGCGATAACCGCCATTATTTCATGAGCAGAGGGTGTTATCTCGGGGGCGGAGCCTCCGGTTGTGTCAGAGTGTTCGGCGTCAGGCGGTGCGGTTGGGTCCGGATTGTTATTGCCGGACTCCCCTTCAAATAGTACGGATGGCTTGAACAGTCGTTCCAAAAAGATATTGGGTGGGACGGCATCACGTTTTGCACCGATGCGTGCCAATATATCCGCCCTCTGGTTGTTATCCCGGGCTATATGATGAAATTCGAGCCCTTCGAACCATGCTGACATTTTTAGGACCGCATTGCGGTATGCTGCCATTTTTGGATATTTGGCGTCAAAGTCTCCGTTTATTTGAGATATTGCGAGGTTTGAATCCCCGCGCACCTCTAGGCGTTGAATGCCCATGGAGATCGCCATCCGGAGGCCGTGCGTAAGGGCCTCGTATTCGGCTGTGTTGTTGGAGTCCGTATACATTATCTCGAAGGACGTCTTGGACTGTGTCCCCGGTTGGGGACGTCGGACGACGCCAAATTTCGTGCCAGCCAACATTTTGGAGCCGTCAAAGTGCATGATCCAATTGGAGTATGCGCCATACTCTTTAGGGAGTTCGGCTTGATCCATTCGCCACGAAGTCGGCCAAAACCTGCGACTTAATAGCTCGCCGTGGCTTATAAGTTATGTCGAATGGGAGGAGCTCTATGGCCCATTTTGCAATCCGGCCCATCGTGTCGCGGTTGTTTATAATGTCATTAAGAGGTACTTCGGAGGCTACCATTATCGAACACTCTTGAAACTAGTGTCGCAGCTTCCGGGATGCCATGAACACCGTGTATGCTATCTTTTGATAGTGTGGGTACCGGGACTTGCATGGAGTTAGGACAGTGGACCCATAATAAACCGGTTTTTGAATAGGGAACCGGTGTCCGTCCGTTTCTCGTTCGACAACCAGCACCGCGCTGACAACTTGATGTGTTGCGGTGATATATAATAGCATTGGTTCGCCATGTTGGGCGCGGCCAGGACCGGATTTGTTGCCAAAATGGCCTTTATTTCTTCGAGTCCGGCCGTGGCGGCATCCGTCCACTCAAAGTGTTCGGTGCGGCGGAGGAGGCGGTAAAGAGGTAATGCCTTTTCTCCTAAACGGGAGATAAAGCGGCTTAGAGCCGCTACGCATCCCGTCAATTTTTGTATTTGTTTGAGGTCTTTTGGAATATCCAATTGTGACAGAGCTCGAATCTTGGTTGGGTTTGCTTCAATTCCTCTACTGGACACAATGAAGCCCAGGAGCTTTTCGGCTGGAACGCCGAAGACGCATTTTTCCGGATTGAGCTGGATGTCATATTTTTGAAGATTGTCGAATGTGAGCCTCAAGTCGTCTACTAGAGTTTCGACGTGCTTGGTTTTGACGACCACGTCATCTACATATGCTTCCACCGTTTTGCCGATCTGGTTTGCCAGACATGTCTGAATCATGCGTTGATATGTTGCGCCGGCGTTTTTGAGCCCAAAGGGCATTGTGTTGAAGCAGAACGGGCCGTATGGAGTGATGAATGCTGTTGCAGCTTGGTGCAGCTCCGCCATCTCGATTTGGTGGTAGCGGATGCAGCGTCAAGGAAGCACAATGAGTCGTGTCCTGCTGTAGCGTCAATGATTTGATCAATTCGAGGGAGGGGGAAGGGATCCTTTGGGCAAGCCTTATTAAGGTCTTTGAAATCAACAGATAGGCGCCAGGATTTATCCTTCTTTGGTACCATCACCAGGTTCGCTAGCAAGTCCGGATGTTTTATATCTCTGATGAATCCGGCCTCCAAAAGTTTGGCTAGCTCCTCTCCCATGGCCTGTCTCTTGGGTTCTAAAAGCGCCCGAAGAGCCTGTTTGACTGGCTTGAATCCTTTTAGGATATTTAGGCTGTGCTCGGCCAGTGGCGTGGGATTCTGGCATGTCTCAAGGGTGCCGAGCAAAGATGTCCCAGTTTTCTTGTAGAAATTCTCGTGGTCGCGTCTACATCGTGGTTTAATTGTGCCCGATGGAGGCCGTCTTTGCAGGTCCGTTGGGTGGACTTGGAATTTGACTATTTCATCCGCTGGTTTAAAAGAGGTGGACTTGGATCTTTTATCAAGTATCACATCGTCCTGTTCACCGTGGAGCGCATCGCGGTGAGTTCCTCGACCGCTAGGGCTTGGATAGTGCCTCGGGGCTAGTGCGGCTGTCTTATTTTGGTAGCGAGTGCTATGTTCGGATCACTAGCGAGAGTGATGATTCCGTTGGGACCGGGCATTTTAAGCTTCGTGTACCCATAATGGGGTATAGCTTGAAAAATTGTGAATGCCTCTCGTCCTAATAAAGCATGATATCCGCTGTTGAACGGGGCCACTTGAAATGTGACCTCCTCAGACCTGTAATTGTCCGGCGAGCGAACACTAAATCGGCGTGATTTTTCCTGTCAGGCAGCATGCTTCCCTTACCGGGATTATTCCTCTAAAGGTTGTGCTGCTTCGCTCAATGCGGTTCCAGTTTATTTCCATTTTTCGAGGGTTTCCTCATAGATGAGGTTTAGTCTCTGCCGCCATCCATGAGTACCTTAGTAAGGCGTAAAGCCGCTCTACTATCAGCCGAGGACCAATGCGGCTTGTGCCGGGCAGTTCGAATTTAGGTTAAATCGCGGCATTGAAGGTAATGGCTGTGTCACTCCATGGATTTATTGTTGCAACTTGGTAGACTTCTGCATGGTTGCGGAGTTGTCGTTTTCGCATGTTATTTGCGAAAGTCTCGAAGACTGTTAACACCGTCTTTGGTGTTCTTTGGGCTGGGATTACGAAGCTAGAAGCTCTTCGCCACTTTTGGCCACCGCCGTAGTATCCAACATGCTCGAAGGCTATGAGTTGGAGTGGCGCCCTCTGTGCATGAATTTTGCAGGTCTGTTTAGCCAACCCTCCAAAGACGGTTCCGTACCCTTTAGGGGGTTTTGGTTTTTGGTATTCAACCCGGTGCTTGATAATGATGCACCCTTTTGTTCCGGACTAGGGATGTATTCGGGGCGGATTATCCCAAAATTTACTTTCGGTTTTCAGCGCTCTCCATCGCCGCAGTACTTTTTGTACGATGGTCACCAAGTCAGCAAAGCGTGTAATTTCATGACGACTTATGGCGTTAAGGATTCCCTTGTCCGTGCAATTATTGCAGAAGATTGGTATTAACGTCCTCCTCTCGCCAGTCCTTTATCCTGTTCATAACCAGGAGGAATCTGGCCCAGTAATGATGTACTGTTTCGGCGGGCTCTTGCCGAATTCGAGAGAGATCGCTAATGTTTGGGTGGGTGGGTGGCACTAAATCCGGAACCCCGTCCAATTTAGGACTCAAGGGCCGGGAAGTTTCCGAACTCGGATGTTTGGATTTTTGAGTGCTATCCCATGAGTCTGACTCGCCGCCTGACTTTAAGTTCAGGGCTTGATCGACATCCGACCCTCCACAGGAATCCGGCATGGAGGGATCGGGAATCCGGACGTAGCTAGTCCTTAAGATAGGAGAAGAGTCGCTGCATTGCTCCTCTATCACAGCAACATGATGGGTAGCCTGGGGAGAGTTGATCTCTCCCAGATCGGTTTTAGGCCCGATCCGGTCGTAATCTGTGGCGACTCCCAGGGCGGCGATGCGATCCAAGAGCTCGATTGGATCTAACTGTTCGGCAAGTTCCGAACTGACATGGAGATTAGTTTCGATGACTCGAGAGGTCATTGTCGGCGCGGCGGCCGAACTAGCGGTCATGAGAAAACCGCCTAGCCGAAGAGTCTGACCAGTGGCCAAGGCTTCTTTGGCGATCGTAACGTCTTTAAAGACGAGATGAGGCATCCTACCTGATGGCGACGGCACAGAGGAACTCTCAATGAAAGCACCAATGTCGGTGTCAAAACCGGCGGATCTTGGATAGGGGGTCCCGAACTGTGCGTCTAGGCGGATGGTAGCAGGAGACAGGGGATACGATGATTTTACCCAAGTTCGGGCCCTCTCGATGGAGGTAATACCCTACTCCTGCTTGATTAATATTGATGATGTGGGTAGTACAAGAGTAGATCTACCACGAGATCAAGGAGGCTAAACCCTAGAAGCTAGCCTATGGTATGATTGTTGTTCGTCCTACGGACTAAAACCCTCCGGTTTATATAGACACCGGATAGGTTAGGGTTACACAGATTCGGTTACAATGGTAGGAGATCTACATATCCGTATCGTCAAGCTGCCTTCCACGCCAAGGAAAGTCCCATCCGGACACGGGACGAAGTCTTCAATCTTGTATCTTCATAGTCTTAGAGTCCGGCCGTGACGATAGTCCGGCTATCCGGACACCCCCTAGTCCGGGACTCCCTCAATGGAAGACATCGAAGAAGAAGATGACGATGACAACTATGTGCCCCCTGAATACGGTGATGCTGCAGTGGGGGAAGTTGCTGAAGATCAAGAGGAACCAGACGATGTGCCCGATGATGATGATCTCCGCCAGGTCATTGTCGATGCAAGGACACAATTCGAAAGTCAAAAGGAGAAGCTGAAGTTTGATTGCATCTTAGAGGATCACAAAAAAGGGTTGTACCCCAATTGCGAAGATGGCAACACAAAGCTCGGTATCGTACTGGAATTGCTGCAGTGGAAGGCAGAGAATGTTGTGCCTGACAAAGGATTTGAGAAACTACTGAAAATATTGAAGAAGAAGCTTCCAAAGGATAACTAATTGCCCGAAAGTACGTACGCAGCAAAGAAGGTCATATACCCTCTAGGATTGGAGGTGCAGAAGATACATGCATGCCCTAACGAATGCATCCTCTACCGCGGTGCGTACAAGGATTTGAACGCATGCCCGATATGCGGTGCATTGCGGTATAACATCAGACGAGATGACCCTGGTGATGTTGATGGCGAGCCCCCCAGGAAGAGGGTTCCTGCGAAGGTGATGTGGTATGCTCCTATAATACCATGGTTGAAACGTTTGTTCAGAAACGAAGAGCATGCCATGTTGATAGAGAGGACCATAAGAAAGACGGGAAGTTGAGAGCACCCGCTGACGGGCCGTAGTGGAGAAAAATCGAGAGAAAGTACTGGGCTGAGTTTACAGGTGACCCAAGGAACGTATGGTTTGGTTTAAGCACGGATGGCATTAATCCTTTCAGGGAGGAGAGCAGCAATCACAGCACCTGGCCCGTGACTCTATGTATGTATAACCTTCCTCCTTGGATGTGCATGAAGCGGAAGTTCATTATGATGTCAGTTCTCATCCAAGGCCCTAAGCAACCCGGCAACGACATTGATGTGTACCTAAGGCCATTAGTTGAAGAACTTTTTGAAAGTGCGTTATATCGACTAGAGGGGGGGTGAATAGGCGATTTTTATGAATTCTTCACTGAGGAATTTGCCGGTGAGGAAATTCCTTAGCGAAGAACTACTTGCAATGAATAAGTACTCGTAAGTAAGCATAACAGATTACAAGCATAGTCATCATGATGAAATGAAGACAATCACAGAGTACGTAAAGCGTAATCACAGGATAACACAAGATGAAGACAAACAGATCAAGAAATTGAACTGAGGAAATTGAGAAAGTCTTGATCAAAGTCTTCAAACACAGATATGACAAACACTCAACACGATTACGAGGAAATGAAAGGGTTGAGGAAATAGAACCGATTAGGTTGGTGAAGACAATGATTTCAGAGACCAGTTCCAATCGCTGTCTCGGTTGTACGTCTGGTTGGAGCGGCCGAGTATTTAAACTCGAGGACACAGTCCCGGACACCCCATCGAAAGCACGCAGCTCAGACACCAAGTCCTCACCGTATTCTCCTTGAACTAAGGTCACACACAGACCTCGTCCAATCACTCGTGGTAAGTCTTGAGCGACTTCCAAACCTTCACATACTTGGTCACCCGGCAATCCACAATTCCTCTTGGATGCTCTAGACCTTGACGCCTAACCGTCTGGAAGAAGCACAGTCTTCAAAGGTAAAAAGCGTCGGATCCACGCAGGATCAATTTCTTGATGATGCTCAATCACTTTGGGTTTGTTGGGGTTTGGTTTTTGGGTTTTTCCTCACTTTTGGGTTTTTCCTCACTTGATGATTTTCGCTCAAAGTCCTCAGAGGATGGGTTGCTCTCAAATGACAAGTGTCAAGTTCTCTCGGAGCAGCCCGACATGATAAGACATAAATGCCCTTCAATGATATGACCGTTAGGTGGATAAGATATTTTGGGACAGCTGGCCAAGAAGACAAGAACGGTCGGAAATTTGACTCTCAAATTCCTCGGGGCTATCATGTTCCTCACGGTGTAGGCAATTCGCCTTTGGCGAATTCCTAACTCCTCGATCAGAACAAATTCCTCGGTGATCGGAAGAGCTTCGTCTCACATCAAGAAATTGACTGAACTGTATGAGATTTCCAAAAGCTTCACTCGAAGGGTTTGGTAGGTGTAGGATTTTGAGTTGAGCATCAAATGGAAATTTTCCCTTAGTATTTCCTCGACCCCCTTTAACAAGATCGTGTTTCCTATGACTCAAGAAAGAGAAAATGAAACTACGAAAACAAAAGTCTTCACGCTTCATGTTCCTCAAGCGAATACCAAGTCTTGAGGATCACACCAATTTCTTCACTTTCAAAGTCTTCGTAAAGTCTTCGTAATATCAAAGTCTTCATTGAAGAACTTCATTTTTAGGGTCGACTTTTCATCAGAATATCAAAACTCCTCATAGACTTATAGACATGTGTACACTCAAAAACGCATTAGTTACTTAACCTATAAGTCTTCAATACACCAAAATCACTAAGGGGCACTAGATGCACTTACACTTTTACAGCTGTGGAATGGAAACGGTGTACGTGTGTGGGATGAGCACAAACTGGAGGAATTTAACCTGCACGCATTGCTGTTTGTAACCATCAACGATTGGCCCGCTCTCAGTAACCTTTCAGGACAGACAAACAAGGGATACCACGCATGCACACACTGTATAGCTGGCACCGAAATTATATACCTGGACAAATGCAGGAAGAATGTGTACCTAGGCCATCATCGATTTCTTCCGACCAACCATCAATGTCAAAAGAAAGGCAAGCATTTCAAAGGCGAGGCAGATCACCGGAAGAAGCCCGCCATGCGTACCGGTGATCACGTACTTGCTATGGTCAATGATTTACACGTAATCTTTGGAAAGGGTCCTGGCGGACTAGCTGTTCGAATGACGCCGAGGGACACGCACCCATGTGGAAGAAGAAATCTATATTTTGGGACCTACCCTACTGGAAAGACCTAGAGGTCTGCTCTTCAATCGACGTGATGCATGTGACGAAGAACCTTTGCGTGAACCTGCTAGGCTTCTTGGGCGTGTATGGGAAGACAAAAGATACACCGGAGGCATGGGAGGACCTGCAATGTTTGCACAAAAAAGACGGCATGCCTCCAAAGCTGTATGAAGGTCCTGCCAGCTACGCTCTAACCAAAGAAGAGAAGGAAATCTTCTTTGAATGCATGCTCAGTATGAAGGTCCCCTCTGGCTTCTCAAATGAATATAAAGGGAATAATAAATATGCCAGAGAAAAAGTTCCAGAACCTAAAGTCTCATGACTGCCACGTGATTATGACGTAACTACTTCCGGTTGCATTGAGGGGGCTTCTACCGGAAAACGTCCGATTAGCCATTGTGAAGCTATGTGCATTCCTCAATGCAATCTCTCAGAAGGTGATCGATCCAGAAATCATACCAAGGCTAAGGAGTGATGTGGCGCAATGTCTTGTCGGGCTTTCGAGCTGGTGTTCCCACCATCCTTCTTCAATATAATGACGCATGTCCTAGTTCATCTAGTCGATTTAGATTGTCATTACGGGCCCCGTATTTCTACACAATATGTTCCCTTTGAGAGGTTCATGTGAGTCCTAAAGAAATATGTCTCAGAATCGCTTAGGCCGAAGGAAGCATCCCCATGGGCCATCAAACAGAGGATGTCATTGGGTTTTGTGTTGACTTCATTCCTGGCCTTAAGAAGATAGGTCTCCCTATATCGCGGTATGAGGGGAGACTGACTGGAAAAGGCACGCTTGGAGGGGACTCAACAATATGTAGGGACAGGCATTCTTGGTCTCAAGCACACTACACGCTTCTCTGTAACTCTACCTTGGTGACCCGTATGTCGATGAACACAAGAACGATCTGCGCTCCAAACACCCGGAGCAAGCAGTGACGATCGGATTACATGTGAACACATCAGGACTTTCAGCAATTGGTTGGAAACATGTCTCAGAGGTGACAACACTGTTTGTGATGAGCTGTACTCGTTGTCCAGGGGAACATCTTCGACTGTATTGACTTACAAAGGATACGAGATAAATGGGAATACATTTACACGATCGCCCAAGATGAAAAGAGCACCAACCAAAACAGCGGTGTCCGCTTTGAGGCAGCAACCAAGAGGGGAAAGGACACATATTATGGTTACATAGTGGACATATGGGAACTTGACTACGGACATGATTTAAAGGTCCCTTTGTTTAAGTGCAAATGGGTCACCGTCAGAGGCGGGCAGGTAGACCCACAGTACGGAATGACAACAGTGGATCTGAACAATCTTGGGTACACTGACGAACCATTCGTCCTAGCCAATGATGTGGCGCAGGTTATCTATGTGAAGGACATGTCTACCAAACCAAGAAAAATAAAAGATAAGGAAGCGAATACATCATACGATGAGCCAAAGCGCCACATAGTTCTTTCAGGAAAAAGGGACATCGTGGGAGTGGAGGGCAAGACAGACATGTCTGAAGATTATGAAAAGTTTCATGAAATTCTTCCATTCAAAGTCAAGGCTGACCCAAGCACCCTGTTAAACGATGAAGATTATCCATGGTTACGGCGCAATAAGCAAAGGACACAATCAAAGAAAAAGTGAAGACTTTCTCTCCACAACTATTATGATGATACCATGCCAACTTTCAACCTTTTCGTAGTTCATTTGAAATGCCTGTTGTAACAGACGAGTTTCCGTATGAAACCCTGATATCTCAAAACAGATTGTCCGTTTTGTACACGAAGTGCATCCACTTTTTTCGTAACCCTCTCAACTTTTCAGCACATGCTATGTGGGTGAAATGATGATACCATGCCAACTTTCAACCTTTTCATAGTTCATTTGAAATGCTTTTCAATTTCAGGGTCTTATAGCTCAAAAGAATCAGTAAATGCATGAAAAATAACAAATGAAGTCAGAAAGGTTTGAAAATTGATGATGTGGCTTTGAATGGTGCATTTTGAACACACAAGAAGTCCGGAGTTGTAATAAGTTATTAAAAATAAAAGAGAGGCGCAGGCCTGAAGCTAAGCAACGTGCAGTTGAGCATTGCGCCTCTCCTTCATCGTCTCTGCACTCAGGGCTTATAAACCGCTGCGAGTGCCTCTCGCTTGGCGAGGTTGGACTAAAAAACAGATGCAGAAAGAATCAACTAAAAAACTCTATTACCGGTTCATGCCACGAATCGGTACTAAAGGTGCTCGTGGGGCCCCAGCGTTAGAACCGGTACTAAATGAAATGCCTTTGTAACAGCCTTAGAACCAGTACTAAAGGAATCAACTAAAAAGCTTTTATAAACCTCTAGTATTATTGAAACTAGAATTATATAGAATTTATGCAACTAAAATTATCAAAGTATTTTCTTGTTCAAAACATTAAAAGCAAAATAAAATAAATAAGTAGAAACAAAATAAACTTTTATAAATAAGTAGAAACAAAATAAAATAAATAAGTAGAAACAAAATAAAATAAACTTTTATAAAATAAATAAGTAGAAACTAAATAAAATAAAGTAAAAAAACTATAATAAAATAAAATAAATAAACCTTAATAAAATAAATAAAAATAGCAACAGTAAGTATTTTTTTGTAAGTAGAAACAAAATAAAAAATAAAGCAACAAAGAAAACAAAAAATTGGAAAAAAAATAAAAAAAATGCCACCTACTGGGCCACCACGGCGTGAATATGACTAGAAACCCAGCTGGTTGGGCCAGGATTCAGGTCCGCAGAAGGCCCAGCAGGCACACAAGCAAAGCAGTGTCAGATTAGGCCCATAGGCCTGCAGTTCAAAGGAGTTTGAGAGGGAGGAGGCTGCGGAGCTTATAAACAGGTGTTGGGCGCTCTCAACTAGCGAGGTGGGACTAAACTCCCACCACCATGCCGCTGTGCAAGGCCATTAGTCCCGGTTGGTGGCACGAACCGGGACCAATGCCCACCTTTGGTACCGGTTGGTGCCACCAACCGGGACCTATGCCCACCTTTAGTCCTGGTTGGTGCCACTAACCGGGACCAAAGGCCTCTGCTTCCCGCCCTTTGGGCTACTTAAAAGAGACCTTTGGTCCCGATTGGTGGCACCAATCGGGACTAAAGGGGTGCATTGGTCCCGGTTGGTGCCACGAACCGGGACCAATGCCCTGGCTATATAAGCCACACTTGTGAAAATTTTCGATTCAGTTCTTCTTCCCACTGCCCCGGCGCCATCGCCGCATGCGTCCCTGCCCCGACGACGTCGTCGCGCCACCGCCCCCTACCCCAACGCCGTCACCGCGCCGCCACCCCTGCCGCTGCCGCCGCCCTGCCCTAACGCCATCGCCACGCCTTTCCTGCCTGGCGCCCGTCACCGCGCCGCCCACCGTCACCGCCCGGTCCGTGCTGCCCTTACGACGCGTCGTCAGCGCCGCCCGGTGTGCCCTCAAGGCCCCTGCCACCCCCGTCGTGGCCGCCCTATGTGCTACCTCTTGAGCATGCGTTGGTTTTCCCTTTAAGAGGAAAGGGTGATGCAGCAAAGTAGCGTAAGTATTTCCCTCAGTTTTTGAGAACCAAGGTATCAATCCAGTAGGAGGCCACACGCAAGTCCCTCGTACCTACACAAACAAATAAGAACCTTGCAACCAACGCGATAAAGGGGTTGTCAATCCCTTCACGCCCACTTGCAAAAGTGAGATCTGATAGAGATGATAATATTTTTGGTATTTTTATGATAAAGATTGAAAGTAAAGATTGCAAAGTAAAAATAGATTGGAAACTTATATGATGGAAAATAGACCCGGGGGCCATAGGTTTCACTAGTGGCTTCTCTCAAGATAGCATAAGTATTACGATGGGTGAACAAATTACTGTCGAGCAATTGATAGAAAAGTGCATAGTTATGACAATATCTAGGCATGATCATGTATATAGGCATCACGTCTGCAACAAGTAGACCGACTCCTGCCTGCATCTAGTACTATTACTCCACACATCGACTGCTATCCAACATGCATCTAGAGTATCAAATTCATAAGAACAGAGTAACGCATTAGGCAAGATGACATGATGTAGAGGGATAAACTCAAGCAATATGATATAAATCACATCTTTTTATCCTCGATGGCAACAATACAATACGTGTCGTTTCCCCGCCACATCGGGATCGAGCACCGCATGATTGAACCCAAAGCTAATCACTTCTCCCATTGCAAGAAAGCTCAATCTAGTAGGCCAAACCGAACTGATAATTCAAAGAGACTTGCAAAGATAACCAATCATACATAAAAGAATTCAGAGAAGATTCAAATATTGTTCATAGATAATCTTGACCATAAACCCACAATTCACCGGATCTCAACAAACACACCGCAAAAAGAGTTGAATCGAACAGATCTCCAAGAAGATTGAGGAGAACTTTGTATTGAGATCCAGAGAGAGAGAAGAAGCCATCTAGCTAATAACTATGGACCCGGAGGTCTGAGTTAAACTACTCACACATCATCGGGTAGGTAAATGATAAAAACAGAATTTTTGATGTGGAATGCTTTCTAGCATATTCTTCAATGTAATTTTCTTTATTGTGGCATGAATGTTCAGATCCGAAAGATTGAAGATAAAAGTTTAATGTTGACATAAAAATAATAATACTTCGAGCATACTAACTGAGCAATCATGTCTTCTCAAAATAACATGGCCAAAGAAAGTTCATCCCTACTAAATCATATAGTCTGGCTATGCTCTATGTTCACCACACATAGTATTTAATCATGCACAACCCCGATGACAAGCCAAGAAATTGTTTCATACTTTTGATGTTCTCAAACTTTTTCAATCTTCACGCAATAAACATGAGCGCGAGCCATGGACATAGCACTATATGTGGAATAGAACGGTGGTTGTGGAGAAGACAAAAAGGAGAAGATAGTCTCACATCAACTAGGCGTATCAACGGGCTATGGAGATGCCCATCAATAGATATTAATGTGAGTGAATAGGGATTGCCATGCAACGGATGCACTAGAGCTATAAGTGTATGAAAGCTCAACAAAAGAAACTAAGTAGGTGTGCATCCAACTGGCTTGCTCACGAAGACCTAGGGAATTTTGAGGAAGCCCATCATTGGAATATACAAGACAAGTACTATAATGTAAAATTCCCACTAGTATATGAAAGTGACAACATAGGAGACTCTCTATCATGAAGATCATGGTGCTACTTTGAAGCACAAGTGTGGTAAAGGATAGTGACATTGTCCCTTCTCTCTTTTTCTCTCATTTTTTTGTTTGGGCCCTTTTCTCTTTTTTATGGCCTCTTTTTTTTCTTTCTCTTCTTTTTCTTTTCGTCCGGAGCCTCATCCCGACTTGTGGGGGAATCATAGTCTCCATCATCCTTTCCTCACTTGCGACAATGCTCTAATAATGATGATCATCACACTTTTATTTACTTATAACTCAAAGATTACAACACAATACTTAAAACAAAATATGACTCTATATGAATGCCTCCGGCGGTGTACCGGGATATGCAATGAATCAAGAGTGACATGTATGAAAGAATTATGAAGGTGGCTTTGCCACAAATACGATGTCAACTACATGATCATGCAAAGCAATATGACAATGATGGAGCGTGTCATAACTAACGGAACAGTGGTAAGTTTCATGGCAATATATCTCGGAATGGCTATGGAAATGCCATAATAGGTAGGTATGGTGGCTGTTTTGAGGAAGGTATATGGTGGGTGTATGATACCGGCGAAAGGTGCACGGTATTAGGGAGGCTAGCAATGGTGGTTGGGTGAGAGTGTGTATAATCCATGGACTCAACATTAGTCATAAAGAACTCACATACTTATTGCAAAAATCTATTAGTTATCAAAACAAAGTACTACGTGCATGCTCCTAGGGGGGTAGATTGGTAGGAAAAGACCATCGCTCGTCCCCGACCGCCACTCATAAGGAAGACAATCAATAAATAAATCATGCTCTGACTTCATCACATAACGGTTCATCATACGTGCATGCTACGGGAATCACAAACTTTAGAACAAGTATTTCTCAAATTCACAACTACTCAACTAGCATGACTCTAATATCACTATCTCCATATCTCAAAACAATCATCAAGTATCATCAAACTTCTCTTAGTATTCAATGCACGTATATGAAAGTTTTTATTATATCCATCTTGGATGCCTATCATATTAGGACTAATTTTATAGCCAAAGAAAATTACCATGCTGTTCTAAAAGACTCTCAAAATAATATAAGTGAAGCATGAGAGATAATAATTTTTATAAAATAAAACCACCACCGTTCTCTAAAAGATATAAGTGAAGCACTAGAGCAAAATTATCTAGCTCAAAAGATATAAGTGAAGCACATAGAGTATTCTAATAAATTCCAATTAATGTGTGTCTCTCTCAAAAGGTGTGTAAAACAAGGATGATTGTGGTGAACTAAAAAGCAAAGACTCAAATCATGCAAGACGCTCCAAGCAAAACACATATCATGTGGTGAATAAAAATATAGCTCCAAGTAAAGTTACTGATGGACGAAGACGAAAGAGGGGATGCCTTCCGGGGCCTCCACAAGCTTAGGCTTTTGGTGGTCCTTAGATTTTACCTTGTGGTGCCTTGGGAATCCCCATGCTAAGGCTCTGGCCACTCCTTGTTCTATAATCCATCAAATCTTTACCCAAAACTTGAAAACTTCACAACACAAAACTTAACAGAAAATCTTGTGAGCTCCGTTAGCGAAAGAAAACAAAACAGCACTTTAAGGTACTGTAATGAACTCATTCTTTATTTATATTGGTGTTAAACCTACTGTATTCCAACTTCTCTATGGTTCATAAACTTCATTACTAGCCATAGATTCATCAAAATAAGCAAACAACACACGAAAAACAGAATCTGTCAAAAATAGAACAGTCTATAGCAATCTGCATCTAACGCAAACTTCTGGAACTCAGAAACATCTGCCAAAATAGGATGGCCTAGATAATTTGTTTATACAACTACTGCAATTAGAATCAGTATTTTATCACGTTCTGGTGATTTTTAACAATTTTTTTCGTGAGCAGAAAGTTTCTGACTTGTTCAGCAAGATCAAATAACTATCATCCAAGAAGATCCTATAGGCTTTACTTGGCACGAACACTAACTAAATCATAAAAACACATCTAACCAGAGGCTAGATTTAAGATTTATTAGTAACAACAAGGAAAAATATTGGGTTTTCTCCCAACAAGCGCTTTTCTTTAAAGCCTTTTAGCTAGGCATTGATAATTTTAATGATGCTCACCTGAAAGACAAGAATTGAAGCGCAAAGAGAGCATCATAAAACACGTGACAAACACTTCTAAGTCTAACATAATTCCTATGCATAGGCATATTATAAGCAAACAAATTTGCAAGGCAAGAAAAAACTAGCATATGCAAGGAAGAGGAAAGTGACGACAGCGATCTCAACATGAAGAGTGGTAATTTAGTAACATGAAAACTTCTACAACCATATTTTCCTCTTTCATAATAATTACATGTAGGATCATAATCAAATTCAATAATATAACTATCACATACAATATTCTCAGCATGATCCACATGCATGCAAAGTTGACACTCTTCCAAAATAGTGGGATTAACATTAGCTAAAGTCATGACCTCTCCAAACCCACTTTTATAAAAAATACCATAAGATTGAACATTCTCCAAATATGTGGGATCTAAAGTTGACACTCTTCCAAACCCACTTTCAATATTATTGCAAACACTATTATCAATCTCATATTCATCATGGGGCTTAAATAAATTCTCAAGATGATAAGAAGAATCACCCCAATCATGATCATTGCAACAAGTAGTAGACATAGCAAAACTAGCATCCCTAAGCTTAGGGTTTTTCATATTATTGAAATCAAGAGAATTTATAGTAAAATCATTGCAATCATCCTTTTTATTCAAGGAGCTATCGTGAATCTCTTCATAAATTTCTTCATCACAATTTTCAGCTTCACGAATTTCAAGCGAAACTTCATAAAGATAATCTAGTGCACAAAACTCACTAGCAATTGGTTCATCACAATTGGATCTCTTAAAAAGATTAGCAAGTGGATGAGGATCCATAGATCTTAGGTTCTCTATTTAGCAATAAATAAACAACTATTCCAACCAAACGAACAAACGAGCCAAGTAAGACATCAAAGCAAACGAAAAGACGAACAGAAGAAGGGCGAATAAAACGGCAAAGGTGAAGTGGGGGAGAGGAAAATGAGAGGCAAATGGCAAATAATGTGATGCGAGGGATAAGAGTTTGTGATGGGTACTTGGCATGTCTTGACTTGTGCGTAGACTCCCCGACAATGGCGCCAGAAATGACTCGTTGTTGGGAGATCAAATCTTGACTTGTCTTGGTGTAAGCCTCCCCGGCAATGGCGCTAGAAATCCTTCTTGCTACCTCTTGAGCATGTGTTGGTTTTCCCTTGAAGAGGAAACGATGATGCAGCAAAGTAGCGTAAGTATTTCCCTCAGTTTTTGAGAACCAAGGTATCAATCCAGTAGGAGGTCACACGCAAGTCCCTCGTACCTACACAAACAATAAGAACCTTGCAACCAACGCGATAAAGGGGTTGTCAATCCCTTCACGCCCACTTGCAAAAGTGAGATCTGATAGAGATGATAATATTTTTGGTATTTTTATGATAAAGATTGAAAGTAAAGATTGCAAAGTAAAATTAGATTGGAAACTTATATGATGGAAAATAGACCCGGGGGCCATAGGTTTCACTAGTGGCTTCTCTCAAGATAGCATAAGTATTACGGTGGGTGAACAAATTACTGTCGAGCAATTGATAGAAAAGTGCATAGTTATGACAATATCTAGGCATGATCATGTATATAGGCATCACGTCCGCAACAAGTAGACCAACTCCTGCCTGCATCTACTACTATTACTCCACACATCGACTGATATCCAACATGCATCTAGAGTATTAAATTCATAAGAACAGAGTAACGCATTAGGCAAGATGACATGATGTAGAGGGATAAACTCAAGCAATATGATATAAACCACATCTTTTTATCCTCGATGGCAACAATACAATATGTGTCGTTTCCCCTGCTGTCACTGGGATCGAGCACCGCATGATTGAACCCAAAGCTAATCACTTCTCCCATTGCAAGAAAGATCAATCTAGTAGGCCAAACCAAACTGATAATTCGAAGAGACTTGCAAAGATAACCAATCATACATAAAAGAATTTAGAGAAGATTCAAATATTGTTCATGGATAATCTTGATCATAAACCCACAATTCATCGGATCTCAACAAACACACCGCAAAAAGAGTTACATCGAATAGATCTCCAAGAAGATTGAGGAGAACTTTGTATTGAGATCCAATGAGAGAGAAGAACCCATCTAGCTAATAACTATGGACCCGGAGGTCTGAGGTAAACTACTCACACATCATTGGAGAGGCTATGGTGTTGATGTAGAAGCCCTCCGTGATCGATGCCCCCTCCGGTGGAGCGCCGGAAAAGGCCCCAAGATGGGAACTCACGGGTACAGAAGGTTGCGGCGGTGGAAATAGGGTTTCGTGGTGCTCCTGGATGGTTTCGGGGTACGTAGGTATATATAGGAGGAAGAAGTAGGTCGGTGGAGCCACGAGGGTCCACAAGGGGTGGGGCGCGCCCAGGGGGCAGGCGGGCATCCCTGCCTCGTGGCCTCCTCGTTGATTTCTTGACATCCACTCCAAGTCCTCTGGATCACGTTTGTTCCAAAAAATCACGCTCCCGAAGGTTTCATTCCGTTTGGACTCCGTTTGATATTTCTTTTCTACGAAACACTGAAATAAGCAAAAAAAACAGAAATTTGCACCGGGCTTGGGTTAGTAGGTTAGTCCCTAAAATAATATAAAAATGTATAATAAAGCCCATTAAACATCCAAAACAGAATATATAATAGCATGGAACAATAAAAAATTATAGATACGTTGGAGACGTATCAGTATGCATATATGTTTTTTTGCATATATGTTGATGTATATGTAATGTTGATGTATGGAGCATATATGATGATTTTCTGTTCAGCGTCGTCATTTATGATGTTTTTTTCTATATATATATATATATATATATATATATATATATATATATGATCATATGATTTTTTTTTGTTCATAGATGTGATTTTTTTGTTCATATATCATATGATGTTTTTATATTGTTCATAGATGATCGATCATATTTGTACATATGTATGCAAGCGAAGCCGTTGTCGTTAGTTGTACTTTTTAGGGTTAGGGTCGTCGAGGAAGGAAAATAAGGAAAGAAGAAAAGAGGAAGAAAAGAGGAAGATGGAAGATGGAAGAAGAAGAAGAAGAAGAAGAAAATTAAAAAGAGGAGAAGGAGAAGGAATAGAACTAGTTAAACTAGTTTATTTTTAGGAAGTACTACTTTATTTTATTTATAGTAAGTGCTTAGTAGTTGAACTAGTTGATTTAATAAAACTACTTTATTTTACTATAGAAGTAGTTTATTTTTAGTAAGTACTACTTTATTTTATTTATAGTAAGTGCTTAGTAGTTGAACTAGTTGATTTAATAAAACTACTTTATTTTACTATAGAAGTAGTTTATTTTTAGTAAATACTACTTTATTTTATTTATAGTAAGTGCTTAGTAGTTGAACTAGTTGATTTAATAAAATTACTTTATTTTACAATAGAAGTAGTTTATTTTTAGCAAGAAAATTAATAGAACTAGTTTATTTTTTTAGTTAAAGCAATTATTCCCGCATCGACGTCGACGATGCCTATCCCGCATCCTCGTCGTCGACTCAGCGGAGGAGGCCTGCTTGATCAGAGGGGCCATGTCCGGGACTGGGCTCCGTCGGGCTGGTATCGGGAGGTGCTACCTTCCGGGGGGCGTAGGTTGGTGAGGAGCCAGCCCGTCGTTGACCCGAACCTTGTTTGGTGGCGGTCGTGTGGGCCACTGACGGTGCCGAGGCTTCCGAACACCGCGGAGGTGGAACGTCACCATGTCAGCGAGGAGGACGAGCACGTCTGTCGCTACATGGTTGCGTTGGAGGGCAGGTTCGACAATACCTGGCAGGTTCTTCAGGGGTCGCACTAGAGCTATGATCCTGTGATGGTTCCTTCTCTTTGGGTGTCCACCGCCCGCGCCGATACCCGTCGGGCGCTATGGTTCTAGCTGTATTAGCGGTGCTATATGTATGATAATATTCAAGGTGTATTAGTGATAATATTCGACGATGTACAGATGCAACAGATGATGTAGTTTTGCTTATAATTGAATGCATGCTAATTTGTATACTAATTTATTTTACGATTTGGTTTTGCATATTGAATGCTCAAATTGGAAAACTACTCCTACTTTGAATGCTAAAATTGGAGAGCACTATGCAAGGCGTATGCATTTGATTAGTTGATAGCTTATAGGGTTTTTGTTTTTGCAGAAATCTAGGAGCCCCCTCCATCATCTCCGCCGTCGTCCCCATCACCGACCCCCCTCCGACCTCGAGGTGAGACCAGCCAAATCTCCATATCAATAGGAGTCCTATAAGATATTTTTAAATATTTTTTCTCATATTTTCAACCATTGAAATGTAATGGCCATCAAGTTTGAATGCTCATATGATGTAGATAAAAACATGTATATTTCAGTTCCGGCAAATTTCAGGCGCTCGATATGTCCTTTTTTAGAAAGATAACTAAAAGATATTTCGGGTTGACTTTAAGTCTGTCGAGTCTCCACCATATATGAGAGGACGAAGAATCCCGACTGTTGTCGTGGGGGTAGCTTCTCCTTCGTTCCCGTGTGCTAGACAATTTGGTGTAATGCACTCGGGAACGAAAGGAGGAGCTACCATCACCGACGGTCACAAATGTCAGAGAGGAATCAGTGAGGGAGAGTCTCCACCATATATGAGAGGACGAAGAATCCTGACTGTTGTCGTGGGGGTAGCTTCTCCTTCGTTCCCGTGTGCTAGACAATTTGGTGTAATGCACTTGGAAACGAAAGGAGGAGATACCATCACCGACGGTCGAATATATACACCACGTGAGATGAGAGTTTTCAAGAAAAGACTCGACAGACCGATAGTCAACCCGTGATGAATAATAATGTTCTAATTTAGTTTTTGTAGCACATATATTTAATTTTACAAGTTTAATCTTTTAATTATGAACATAGGAAATGTCATACTCGGACGACAAAAGTCTCCCGGGGGAGTGCTCCTGGTGCAACGACGACCGAGGTCTCTGCGACAGGTGCCCTCACCTGGACGAAGATCGTCGCTTCAGCATTAAGCTCCAAGAGACCTTCAATGTTGAAACAGTACGCAACGACGACAAGTATTTTTTTTGTAATTAAGCATGACTTCAACTATTTCAATGTGTAATTTTCATCTTTTACAATTCGACTAGCTTATCCCATGCCATGCAAGACGCTATGTCTTGGAGAGGATGGGTTTTGAAAACCATGAAAGTTTCGAAACAAAGAAAATTAACCTAAGGACCCATCATGGTATGGATTTTGAAGTAAATATGTACAATTCTCAGAGCGTAACCCATTTTGGTTGCCTAAATTGGGAAGAACTTTGCAAGATGTATGATTTTTATGAGGATATGCTTGGCACCATGGATCTTGGTGATCCTGACATCGAGCAAGACAATATGGACATTTGGGTCCTTGTTGATATGCTTCCAATTCTACCGCTATGTGAGTTTCTCAAGCATAGTTATTAGCTAATTTATATTGTTTATTTCAAAATAGTTGACAGCTTATTTTCATTCTTCAAACAATGTGCGGAAGATGGTAGACAAAACTCACTAAACCGATGGCTCCGAATTAACTTATCAGGAGAAAAACCATCTGATCACATTTTGTACTGACCTTGAGAATTACAATACCTATTATGATACTCCTCCAAATTATGGTCAATACGTGCCACTAGTGCACGTGTTGAACTACGGTAACTTCTATGGAGATACCCTGATAAGATTTTTTACTATTACGACATCCGTGCATCTTTTGCATACTTCTAAAACTAGTACATCATTGCTAACTACGAAGTTATTACTATGTTTTTCAACAGAAAATCCCGATGGATTGTGTGCCTCATTTGATGTATCAGAATGGTCGCCTTGATGTTTTGAACATACAGTCAGGTATCCTACGAATCTCACATGTCCATACCGGATTTCTAAAACCGGTGAACACATGCTAATCAAAGAATGGAAAAAATGTATGGGCAGTCGTAAAGAGGTTCTTGGAAGCAAAGGAAGCGAAGAGCAAGAATTGGAGACATGATGATCTCCATTTTCCATAATGGAGAGTCAAGGCCTATATTGTTTTATGCTATTTTAGCTTAAAGAGGGTATTTAGGTCCTACCTAATACTGATGATCATGTGCTAAGAACAATTAAGTTGGGTTGGTTCGATGACTATAAGGATGATGATCGTATGACTTGTTATTAATAACGAGTAGAAGTTGTATGATGATGATTAGTAGGACTTATTATTATGATGATGCATGATGCAAGCATGAAGAGTTATTATATATCAGTGGGTGAAATGAACATGGATTGGATTAAAGTGAAGGCAACATGTGGTGCATGTCGAAATTAATACTAATCCCAACTATTACTTTCGACATGCACCACATGTTGCCTTCACTTCAATCTAAGCCATGTTTAGGCATAGCAGTAGCGTTGGTAAACCAAGCACGGAGATAAGAGAGGACACTTCTCTCTATTAGCTAGCTAACACCCTAAATTAACCCCCCAAAACCCCCTAAACCACCCCCTTTCAAAAAAAAACCTCAGCTCCTGCCAGCTGCTGACGCGTGGATGCCTTTTGGTCCCGGTTGGTGCTACCAACCGGGACCAAAGGCCCTCCTGCCTGAACTTGCCGCAGCGGCCACGTGGAGGCCCATCTGTCCCGGTTGGTGTAAGAACCGGGACTAAAGGTATAGGATTTTAGTACCGACCCTTTAGTCCCGATTCCCCAACCGGGACAAATGGGCCTTACGAACTGGGACAAATGGCCTTTTTCTACTAGTGCAAGGCGCCAGGATTGCATGACAGGTTGTCCCCATCCATGATGGCTTTCACTAGTGTCCCCAATCATCGGAGCGTGCGGGTTCACCGGGTCCCAAGGGAGCTCCTTCATCATCATCACAACAAAGACTCTAGACCAGATGTAGATCCCGCGAGTAGAGATCAAACGGATTTGAAGTCGTTCCATGGGCTCATACCGGGAACATTAAACCTACCTCTCGGACAGATTACCATGGTATTGATTTTTTAGGAGGGAGATAGTTTTTTTCACGAATTATGTAACTTTGAGGCAGTCGGATTTGAGATGGTTTACAACGACTTGATAGGGCGATAGCACCGCACACGGTTCATGGCCATCCCAAACTATACTCTTCTTTTTTGCGTTGAAAACAGGATTACAATCTGCAGCTAAAAGAACTGCTACATCACTTGGTAAAGCTACTGGGATCCAATGGCATCATCACCGTGTGTGCATCATTCGGCTTGATATCACCAGGGACTTAGTATAATAAGCTCGATAATGCAAATTGTTAACATACTGGCCTAAATTGGATGTAGACAGAAATATGAACAAGAACTCACCTACCTCCAAATCCAAAAGAAAAAAAACTGCTTGTTGTGATACGGCAGGACTAGTTTCTACCTCTATCTCTATATAGGTTTGCTTGAGATCCAAGTCACAGTGTAGAACAGAATATGCATAGCGCCGAGCTTGCGGCGATGGCCGCAGGAACCTACCATAGCTCGTCAGCTAATTCGACGATCATGGACCTTTTCTATGTTAGACCCACAACGCTCGAGCTCACACAAGAGAGAGAGGAAGACGAAGATGTTTGTGCTACGTAAAACTTGCAGCTTTTCTGATCCTTCCTTCCTTCTTATTCAGTCGTTACAGAAGCTAACAGGACTCCATCGTCGCCGTCGTCTGCGGCTCGCCTGCTGGCGGACGTGTGGGGTGTGGCCGAGCTCGGTGCCTTCTCCGATTTGACAAGCGCGCCGGTTTATTGCCCAGCTGGCCCCTCTTTCGATTAATTCCTTCAGGAAATTCTCCAGCAAGTTACAGTGCCTGCGCCCCTGTTACACGGGCAAAGAAAAATCATCCGAGTGCCCGGCGCTAGGGGCGAACGGCTTCGCTCGATGGAGGCCCCCGCCGCGCCGCGTCCAACCGCGGCGGCGGCCCGGGCGGGCATCGGCGGCCGTTTTTGGGCCCTGTTGGCTGCGGACGAGGAGGATGCCGACGGAGATGGCGAGGACTCAGAGGGTCCGCCACCGTCGCCGACGCCTTCGGATCTGATTTGCGAGTTCTTTCATGCAGGCTATGACGAGGATGAGGTGGCTACTACCGTAGACAAGGTTGTGCCGGTGGAGGGTCCGGCGCGGGTCGGACTTCGTTCGGACGAGAGGAAGGACGTGGTGCGCCGTGTCGTCCACCGGAGAACTGCGGCATCGGCGGTCAGGCCGTGGAAGGGCCCTTTACCTAAGGTACGCCTTCCAAACCTCACGATTTTCGATTTAATTCATCCGGATTCATGGACGGTGGTTAAGAAAAGAAGGCCGGATCGCCGGCGCAGAGCTGGATCGCTGCCGGCGGCGGCGGCTGTGGCGCCGTCGAGGCTGCCGATCGGGATCCGTCAGGCTCGCAGTGAGCGTTTGAATATGCTGTTGGGCCGGTTTGGGCCGTATTCATCTAGCAGTGTCACTTTGCATGTTGGGCCGGTGATGGCTGGGTATGAGGCCCAGGCCATACCGGGCGCCACTTGCATCACCAACGACGCTGCATGCACGGACGTGATTGACTCCTCGTGCGCGTGCGTGGCTACGTATTTTCCTAGGGTTCGTCGGCGCGGGACGCCTGTTCTTCCTCCGTGTGGTCCTGGCCGTGCCCGACGGATTCCTCCGCTGCGTGCGATGGCTGGCCGAGGAGCGGGTGGGCCGCCGCCGGCGAAGGCGGATACGAGCAAGGCTGGTGCTGTAGTCCCGCCGCCGCCGTCTGGGGGTGCTGGTCGAGGTGCCACCGGCGCGGGACCTGGCTTGGCCGGTGCTGGACTGACGGTTGCCGGCGCCGGGCGGGGTACTCCCGCCCCTTCGCTGGCCTCGGGACGGGCGGGCGGGAACCTGGGGCCGCGGCCGCCCGTGATTGCGACTGCGACGCCGCAAGGGTTACCGGCGGGAAGAGGAGGACCCCGACCTACGGGGCCAGCACCTGCCAGGACGCCCATGCTGTACGCGGGAAAAGGAGTCCTCACTGGACCGCGTCCTTCGGTGGCTTCTGCCATGGGTCGTGGCGGAGGGTCTGGCCCGAGACCTGTCGTGCCGGTCCCGGGTGGAGCTCCGCCTCGGGCTGCGCCGCCGCCGCACTATGTCGCAAGGCCGACTCAGAACCGCTCGGGGCCTTCGCAGACGAGGCAAAATTTGACTGCTCGAGAGTCGTTTGAGCAGCCCCGAGGTCAATGGGGTGATGATGGTGTCGATGCGTATGGAGATGGAAAACACCGTGGTTCATCATCGACTGGTGGAGGCCGAGGCCATGCTTGGCAGAGTGACGGGTCTGCTGAGAGACCGTTCCTTGGACCTCCTGGTGGCTTTGTCGAGGGGACATCCGGTCCGGATCACCGCCAAAGAGGTGGATATCGTGGACATCGGGGTGGTCGGGGGGGTGGCCGTGGGAGGTTTCGTCGGCAGCCTCCGCCATCGGTTGTTGTTGACCATGCGGCTACCGCTGTGGAGGCAGACGCTCAGTCCTCTGATCTTACTAGCCAGGTGATGGAGGTGGTTACGGCCCTGGCCAATGTTGATGTTCCTGTGCCTGGGGCTGTGGAAGAGGTGTCTGACAGATCTGATTCAGAGAGGGCGTCCAAGTGGGCGCGCAGGAAGGAAAGGATGCTCTGTTACCGGTGTGGTGAGAAGGGCCATTTTATTGCAGAGTGCGTGGCAGAACTGTGTGACTCGTGTGGCAAGCCTGCACATGATTCGGGAGAGTGCCCGTTAGTGCGTGACCAGGCTCCATCTCTGACTATGTATGGGCTTTATTGTGCGGAGCTTTTGTTCTTCGAGTCCCCGGCTGCGAGGGAGATTCCAGAGGAGACACAGTGCTTGACTACCGGAATTGTGAAAGCAACTCAGGGTGAGGTGACTGAGGCTCAGATTATCCGGAGGCTTCAGGAGTTGGCACCGGGTGACTTCCAATGGGAGCTGGTCAGCCTCGACGCTAATGTTTACAAGGTGGATTTCCCCTCCGTTGAGGATTTGCAGAAATTGCTGAATTTTGGCTTGTCTAGAGTTCCTGGTATTAAGTGTATTTTGGAGTTTCACGAGTGGACGAAGGTGGAGCCTAAAGGAAAGCCGCTTACGCAGGTCTGGTTGAGGTTATCTGGGGCCCCATCTAAGCCTTTACAGGATGTTAGAGTTGTGGCCAGTATGGGTATCATGGTTGGGAAGACGGAGAGAGTGGATATGGCTTTCACTCGGGCTCATGGAGTGGCTCGGATTTTGGTGAGTGTTCTTAATGTTGAGTTCGTGCCTGATGTGGTTCACTGGACATATAGGGGAGAGGTGTTCCCGCTAGACATAGAGTTTGAGGACGTTGAGATGTTTGCTGAGGAGGTTAATGGGGGTGATGTTCATATGAACGAGGGTGGCGGCGGTGCACGAGCCAAGGGGGCGCCGGCCGAGTCCGCTCGTGAGGGGTCGAACGGGTCTCGCCAAGAGGCTCAGTTGCCTGGGGAGGGGACCGGGGCTGAGACAACACCGTCACCTTCGGTGCCTTCGATGTTGTTGCGTTTCGGGTCCTTTGCGCCTGCTTCTGCGCCTCCCAGACTGTGGATCGATAGGGTGGAGACAGATGATGTGTTTGAGCACACGCTTCCTTTGCTGGACATTGACGGGATTGCAGTTCGGGAAGTTGAGCCGGAGGTCGCTCCTATCTCACTTGCTTCATCGGTTGGCGTGGTTCCGGTGATGTCGTCTCCGCTCGAGGTGGGCCTTGGGGGAGGGGGGTCAGGGCAGGTGGCCTTGACCTCTCCCCTCCCTTTACTGTCGTCAGTGACGCCGGTCTCTTCGGGGCCAGCCAGCGCTGGGAGTGGGAGCCCGAGGCAGGTGGCCTCGGCTCTTCCCCCTCAGGCCTTGGCTGCGGCACCTGCGTCTCCCGTGGCGCTGGAGGAGGGGGGGGGGGGGCTGGGGCAGGTGGCCCTAGACCGCCCTTCATCGTCATGGTCGAGGAGGACAGCTGCCGGCGACTTCGCCACTTCGGCCTGAAAGGTGTGGTTGGGGCAGGAGGAGGGAGTGGGCAGGTGGCCCCAGCTGTCCCGCCTCTTATCCTACCCGCAGGGCACGTGGCCGAGGGCCTTGGGAGCCCGCAGCCTCCTCCTCTTTTCACTCGAGAGGAGGTTGTTGCCTTCGGCGGGATCCCGGACCCGGTCTCGGCAAGGAGACGGAGGAGTGCTCGCGTGTTGGACCTTCTGGAGGTGGATGATATGCAGCAGCGGTGCGCTATGAGGGCGGCCAAGCTTCACGATGCTGCGATCTCTTCTGGTATGTCTGTTAACATATCCAATTCTTTATTGCATTTTGCTCCTGAGGAGATTATTAATAATGCAAACCAATTAGGAGTTTCACTAGGCGCCACTGATACTGAAATATCCAATTCGGTGAATGATATGTTAGATTTAGAGGCGGAGCGGGCCTTAGAGACTATTCGTAATCTTGCTGCGGTTAAACCCATGAATGATGAGGAAATTGATGCGTTAGGGGTTAGAGTGCTAGATAATCTGTGTGCGGATCTAGCACCCTCTTATCAGGAGTCTGAGGAAGATGATGTGCCTTTAGATGGTGTCGCTGGTCCTTCCGTTCAGCCCGGTTATGAGGACCGGGTGACGGAACCAACTAAGCCAAAAGCGTAAGTGGAAACGAAAGGTTTATCCAGATTCTGCAATTCGTAGGAGTGCTAGGATTCGGACTGCTAAGAAATTCCATGATGAACTATGAAAGGAATCTTTTGGAATAGCAGAGGTCCAAGGACTTGGCTAAAAGAAGGTTTCTTGCTGAAGCTTCTCTGGAACATCGGTTAGATTTCATTGCTCTATCGGAAACCGGTAGAGAGAATTTTGCGCCGCAGTTTCTTTCCTCTCTTGTGGGTGGTATTGATTTCGATTGGCATTGCCTCCCGCCACGAGGTAGATCGGAGGTATCTTACTGGGTGTGAGATGCGATTCCCTTGAAGTCCGGAGTGTAGTAATGGGTGACTTCGCCGTAAAGTTTCGAGTTAGGTCTAAAGTTGATGGGTTCAACTGGGCTTTGGTGGCGGTTTATGGTGCCGCACAGCCCGAGCTTAAACCGGAGTTTCTGGCGGACCTTTTTCGGATCTGTGGGTCCGAACAGCTTCCAATTTTGGTCGGGGGTGATTTCAATATCATTAGGAGGAGAGAGGAGAAAAATAATGATAATTTTGACGGCATGTGGTCGTTTATGTTCAATACCATTATCGAAAGCTTGGATCTAAGGGAGATAGAGCTTTCTGGTAGAAAGTTTACTTGGGCGAATGCTCGCCAAACCCGACGTATGAGAAGCTTGATCGAAGTTCTTGCTAGCGTCGGTGGGAAATGTAAGTTCCCTCTTGTTACAGTGCAAGCTCTCACGCGGGGAATATCCGATCACACACCATTGTTCGTAGACTCAGGGGAGCCGAACCATATGCGAAACAAAAGCACCTTCTCATTCGAGATGGCCTGGTTCGAACACGAGGGGTTCCTAGACCTTATAGCCAGGGAATGGGCCAAGGATGTAGGAGGAAGGACGGCGGTCGAGCGCTGGCAGAATAAAATTAGGCATTTGAGAAGTTTCCTACGGGGTTGGGCTAAGCACCTCAGTGGGGTGTATAAGATAGAGAAGGATAGGCTCCTCTCTCTTGTACAGGCCCTAGACATAAAAGCCGAAACCACGATTTTGCTGCCTGTCGAGCTCCAGGTCAAAAGTGAGGCGGAGAAGAGGCTGAAAGAACTTCTCCGCGAAGAAGAATTGAAGTGGGCTTTGCGAGCTAAGGTCCGCAAGGTGGTCCAAGGGGGCGCGAATACTCAATTCTTCCATCTCATTGCTAATGGTAAGCACAGAAAGAAGCGGATCTTTCAGCTAGAACAGGATGAGGGTACTATTTTAGGTCAGGATAATCTCAAAACCTATATTACCGACTATTATAGACAGTTATTTGGACATGGAGGACAATTGTGTGTCCCTCGATGAGTCCAGGATTGAGGACGTGCCTCAACTGTCTGCTATCGATAATGATATCCTGGTTGCCCTGCTTCTCCGATAAGGAAGTGTTCGAGGCCATTGCACAAATGAAAACAATAAGGCTCCCGGTCCGGATGGGTTCCCGGCCGAGTTCTATAAAAAGTGCTGGCACATTATTAAGGGGGATTTACTACCTATGTTTCATGATCTATTCTCTGGACAGCTTCACTTATTTCACCTGAATTTTGGAACTATCACATTGCTCCCGAAGAAAACGGATGCTGTGAGGATTGAGCAGTTCAGACCGATCTGCCTTCTCAATGTTAGTTTCAAAATCTTTACCAAGGTCGGGACTAATAGGCTCACACAGATTGCGCATTCTGTGGTGCAGCAATCCCAAACTGCTTTCATGCCGGACAGGAACATCCTTGAAGGGGTGGTTGTTCTTCATGAACGCTCCATGAAATCCATTCCAAAAATTAGATGGAGTAATTTTTAAAGTGGATTTCAAAAAGTGTATGATAAGGTTAAGTGGTCGCTCCTCCAGCAGCATTGTGTATGAAAGGTTTTCAGAAGCTTTGGCGCCGACAGTCGAATCCTTTACGCAAAAAGGAGTGTGGGAATTAAAGTGAATGACGATATAGGTCATTACTTCCAGACACATAAAGGCCTCAAACAAGGAGATCCGATGTCCCCTATCCTGTTTAACATTGTAGTGGACATGTTAGCAATTTTGATAGGAACGGCTAAGGAGAATGGTCAAGTGGGTGGTTTGGTTCCTCATCTCGTTGATGGAGGTGTATCCATCCTTCAATACGCCGATGATACAATCATCTTTATGGAGCATGATTTGGCCAAGGCAAGAAATATGAAGCTAGTGTTATGCCTCTTTACACAATTGACCGGGTTAAAGATTAACTTTCATAAGAGCGAGTTGTTCTGCTTTGGTAGAGCCAAAGACGACCAGGATTCTTATAGGCAATTGTTTGGGTGCGAGTTGGGGAGTTTACCCTTCTCTTACCTTGGTATTCCGATTCACCATCGTAGGCTAACTAATGAGAATGGAAGTGCATCGAGGATCGATTTGAGAAAAAACTGAGCTGTTGGAAGGGTAAGCTTATGTCATACGGAGGCCGTTTGATTTTGATTAATTCGGTGCTCACGAGTATGCCTATGTTTCTCTTATCGTTCTTTGAGGTCCCAGCTGGTGTTAGGAAACGGCTGGACTTCTATCGGTCGCGCTTCTTTTGGCAGGGTGATGAACTTAAAAGAAAGTACCGGCTCGCTAAATGGGACATCATCTCAGAGATCAAAGACCAAGGGGGGCCTTGGTATTGAAAATATTGAAGTTAAGAACAGATGTCTTCTTAGTAAGTGGTTGTGGAAGCTTTCTTCCGGGACTAAGGCCATGTGGGCGCAGATCCTCCGCAACAAGTACCTCCAGACTAAAACATTGTCCCAGGTCGTCGTCAGGCAGACTGATTCGCCTTTCTGGAAAGGGCTAATGAAAGTCAAACAATCTATGTTCAACAGGACGAGATTTGTTATTGGAAATGGTACAAGTACACGTTTTTAGGAGGATACTTGGCTTGGAGACTCACCTTTAGCCGTTCAATATCCGTCTTTATATCGTATTGCTCAATGACGTGAGGTGTTCGTGGCAATGGTATTTCAATCTGTCCCCCTTAATATTCAATTTAGACGGTCGCTAGCGGGCAATCGCTGGGAAAACTGGCTCCATCTAGTTAGGAGACTGATGGAGGTTCAACTTTCTCACCAACCCAATGTATTACGCTGGAAGTTGACTAGTTCTGGAGCTTTTACAGTTAAATCAATGTATATTGATGTTCTTAATTCGAATACTATTCCAACTTCCAAGCATGTTTGGGCTATCAAAGTTCCTTTAAAAATTAAAGTGTTTATGTGGTTTGTCCATAAACAAGTTATTTTAACAAAGGACAACTTGATTAAGCGTAATTGGACAGGACCTACTAGGTGTAGTTTTTGTGATAGGGATGAGACGACTAAGCATTTATTCTTTGATTGCCCGTTGGCCAAAGTGCTTTGGCGGACAGTCCATATTGCTTTTAATATTACTCCCCCGAATTCGGTCAATGCTTTATTTGGGACATGGCTTAATGGGGTTGAGCCTGACTTAGCAAGACATATTCGGGTTGGAGTTTGCGCTCTATTATGGACTATCTGGAATTGCATAAATGATTTGGTTTTTAACAGATCATCACGGTTTCATTTCTTGCAGGTTATTTTCCGAGCTATGGTACTGCTCTGTTCGTGGTCGCTACTCACTCCGATGGAGGCCAGGGAGCATTTGGTTACTGGTTCTATCCGTTGGGAGATGGTAGCTCGGGATATCTTCAACCGGTTTGGATGGCGGTCATGTAATAGGATAGGCAATTAATTTCTCTATCTATTTTTAGCCAGCCGGTTGTGGCACCTTTTCCTGGCTAGTTTGTGTCTAGCGTTCTGTCGCTCTGTGTGAGCTGCATTTATCTTTTTCCTTTTTCTTTCGCTGGAGACTACGGAACCTTGTTGGCACTTTTTGTTATTTGGTTAATAAGATGGCCGTATGCATCTTTCTGATGCAGAGGCTGGGGAGCCCCCCTTTTCAAAAAAAACAGAAGCTAACAGAAAACCGAAAATCAGGGCACGAACGGGTCGTGAGCGCTGCCATCCCAGCGCTCCCCGCACGTCGCCCGTGATGCGGCCATGACCATCTCCCTCGTGCCATCCCACGATCAGATCAAGGCCGCTAAACTAGCTAACCTATCTACGCCCGAATCGCAGCTCAGGTTATTTGCAAACTGAAGAAAACGATAAGCTCTGACGAAACTGACAGAGACTAACCTACACTACAATCTGACGAAACTGAAAGTGCAGCAGCAGCTGGTTAACTAACACTCTACGCCCTCCCTCTCACCATAGTCATCTTAGGCACCGCCCTGGCCCTCTTCTTGCCGGCTGCCAACTATGACCCGAAGCCCCGGCTGTTCATCCGGCTGGTCGAGGTCCAGGGGCTGGACCCGTGCATCCCGGAGACCGAGGTGCGTTCCCCGACCTTCGAGCTGGCCGTGGACGTCGGCCGGGTGTCGGAAAGCAGGCGGGGACCCTGCGCCGGAGGTGGCAACGCGATGCTGCGGGTCTCGTACCGCGGGAAGATCCTGGCGTGGGGCGGCGTTCCGCGGTTCTGCGTCGACGGCAGGTGCCTGCAGGGGCCGAGCGCCAGCGTGGCGACCGTGGTGGCCACGGCGGAGGGGCTCGTGGTGCAGCAGGAGGTGCGGAACAGGATATGCGCCGAGACCTATGCTCTCGGGAGGGCCGAGTTCGACGTGGAAGGGAGCGTTCCTGGATTGGGTCACCTCCGCTGCAAAACGTACCTGTTCCAAGGCGACCCGACGGAGGCGCTGCCTCCGTGCTCCTTTCACAAAGACCCGGAGGAGAACACCTGGTGATGAGGTTTCTAGCGTCTTCTTTTTCGCATATTCAGGGACATTATGGGTGTGTTTGATTTCATTTCACGTTTTTTCAGTTTTCTTTACCATTGAAAATAATTATTCGGAATTCAAAATTATTCAGCATGTCCAAACACATGTAGGCTGCCAAAAAAGTCTCAGCTCAGGATGTCTCAACGCATACGCCGCTCTCAAACAACAGCAAATGCATGGACTCAGCATGCATGAGAGAACAACTAAGCTAGCTCCGTACATATGCTACCAAACACATCCTATAAAAAATTCAATTCTGGGGAAAAAAAGTAATATCGTATTCGTCTTCAAGAAAAACATGCTTTATTACTCCCTTCGGGAGGAGAACATGTGGTGATGAGGTTCCTAGACTCTTAGTTAGACACTTATTTTGGGACGAAGGGAGTATTTATGTATATATAATATAAGGCCATATGTTAAAACTCGACCAACTCTTACAAGATCATCTTTACACATTTAAAAATTACACACATGCTCTCAGTGAAATCATCGATGTTTTTTTTCGCGAATACGCAGGATGCATATCATGACATTGATAAAGGGATAAAAAATACATAGTAGCAACCTCGTAAAGCGTACACTAGAAGACGCTTACGAGAGTGCTGGTGAGCATCTCGACGTTTTCCTCATGCATTCGTCGGTAGCGCACCGTGAGCGAAGCTCGATACTGCCTTTGACCTTGAAAACACTACCAGAGAAGAAACATGTTGTTCGAGTGAAGGTTGGGAGTCGGTGATCGGAGCCAACAACATATTGCTTCGACGACAACTCCAAATCAGTGTGGCCTAACCTCAAAAGCTCCCTGACATCGAAGTTGGCTAGATGTCGTCGGTTGAAGAAGTAAACTAGGACACGAAGCACCATTGTCAATTCCGTTTTAGACGTATTCGAAGACCACCTGCATAACACAACAACTTAGAGCAGCAACAAGGCGACCCCATCCCTCCTCTATGTCGCCAAAAATGGGAAGGTTTTCAGGAATGAAACACCCACGTCCAGGACTTGGAGACATAACTTTATCCACGACATGACTCTGCTTTTTCATAGGATCAAGTATAAATATAAGGATAGCCTTCTAGCTTGGATAGCTTCCTTGACCTAGTTTGCACTCTCTCTTTTCTAACTTCTTCTGTAAGTATTCTGACCTTTTCTTTCTAGGATAGACTTCTAACCCGTTGTAATTATTTTGTGCTTATTTTATTTATAATAAAGAAGATGTGAGGCTGTTGTCTTGTAGTACATAGTCAAAAAAATGGACTAGGGGCCAGGGAAACGTTATTCTTGACCTGTACGCCGCCATCGCCACCTTAACCCGTCGCCGAGGAAAAAACTCTAACCCTAAGAGACCTAACTGCATTACTGCAACACAAATCCAGAGTCCCCGCCCCCTCCCACCCCCGGAGTCGTAGACGAAGGAGTGGACTCATGACCTAGTCGGTTGGGAGCGAATGAAGCAGTGATAATTGTCTATGGTTTGGAGGGAGGTGGTTGTGTGTGTAGTGCGAATTATGAAGCAGGACTCTTATACTTGATTACTCCCTCCGTCCCATAATAACTGTCTCAACTTTGTAGTAACGCTTATTTTGGGCAGAGTAACTGACAATACAGATATTAAATTTTGCTCTGTGGCGTCATCCCAAACAACTTTAATGAAGGGTCCGATTCAAATTCGCAACAAAGAAGCCCTCCAACCCTATCCCGCTCGCCTGCAGTATATACCCTCCGTACCAAAATATATGACCACTTTTACACTATCACAGTGTCGAAAATGGTCTTAGATTTTAGGAAGGAGGGAGTACAAAGGAGAGGAAGAACCCATGGCTCATCTCTTTGCTTCTACCTTCGACATATCCATTTACACCTCCGTCATGAACATCACATCTCCCTCTCCATAACCTCCATCTCCATTACATTAATTACTTGTAATCGAGATTCAATTGCGATCAATGACATTGTAAGACTATCAATCATTCATCTTCAATTAAGTTTTTATACAATGACATTTGCTTCTGGTTCGCTCATGATGTGTGAGTAATCCCCTTGGGCTAAGGACCAAGGCATAGCCTTGCAACCTCATGTATGCGCAAGAAGGGATTGGAGATATGTACTTTTTTGTATTATTTGTCTCTGTCTCTACCTTGATCCGAGGTATCGCTGGTACACAGTACACCGAAGATCGGTACAAGGATAGGTACGGAGCAGGTGAGTGAAAGGCTATGTTGAAATTTGGCGACAGTGAGGTCAGTGCGGTAGCATGAACCCATTCCATGGTGGTGACAATGATGTAGTCATCAAACACTAATGTGCTGGTCTGCTTTATCCTTACTAACCGAGGTAACCCAATGAGTCAAATAGGGCCAATCTAATGGACGTGGAGTTTCTGCACCCGAGCTCATATGAGCTCGGGTAAACAGTAAAATCGGAAAAAATTAAAAAAATTCCAATGTTTTTTTTGGTAGAAACATTGACAAAAGTTTTAAGTGCTTGCAAAAATTCGTCATGAAATCACATTTCTAGAAGGTGTGGCAAAAAAAACAAAATCGGTACTCTGAAAATGCTACTTTCAAAAGCATTTTGGAGGCTGAATTTGTTTTTTTTTGCCACGCCTTACAGGAATGTGATTTCATGATGAATTTTTGCAAGCACTTGGAACTTTTGTCAATGTTTCTCTGAGAATTTTTTGAAATTTTTTTGAATTTTTTTCGATTTTACTGTTCACCGAGCTCAAATGAGCTCGGGAGCAGAAAGGCACTTTCGCAATTATCTAATCCTATTATTACTTACCATGCATTGTTGTTCTATCTTATTATAATCTAAGTGCGTGTACTATCTGCAAGTGAAGCCTTCCCTCTGGCCTATTTTTTATTGTGTTATATAGAAATTATGATTATTCGTTGGTCCGGGAAGCGTAAATGATTTGCGATCACAAAGGCTTAGAGAAATTTTGTTGTGAAGCTTAACCATTTGCTGGATTCAATAAATCTTAGGTCCTATAGAGAAGAAGGCTATCACTACATCTGAAACTGAATCAGAGGTAATCGGTCTTCCCCAAGCTCTCCATAAGAAAACTTGGTAGACTAGCAATATCAAACTATTGAAGCCCGATGAGATGTCCCAAACATACCCTCTCCCCCCTCCCCACCCCAACCCATTTCTTCGCTCATGTTGGCTATGGTTAACAGAAATAGTATGCATTTGTTTTTCATGGCCGAGTTGAGGAAGACGTACCTTCGGCTCATCTTTTCTGTTCTTTTCATTTGTTTTCCACATCTGTCTTGATTTCTCTTATATGTCTTTCCCAAGGATATCTCATTCTAATTGTGCGAGCTATGAGATTTTTTGAATGCTACCAGTTAACTGAATAATTTAATTTAGTTTTCAATGATAATTACCGCATTCAACAACTTTTATCTGTAGTACCTAATTTCGCAAAGGTTTTGTTGGTCTTTACCCCCTTCTAAAGTATTTTTAAGCCGATGATTGCTCCTCTAGCAATTCTTTTGCCGGACAAAGCGTTGGTGGGGTTATATCTAGTATGATGGACTATATAGAAGCAAGTGTTGTGATTTTGCCAAAAAAAAAAAGAAGCAAGTGTTGTGCAGAAGAATGAGGTGAAACCTCTTTTTTAACATAATACAAACACAGACGCACAATGAGGTGAAACCAAATGAGCACGAAGTTGCATGACGTCAAGAAGGGACCCATCAAGAAAGAAGTTGTGGCACATACACTTGACCACCTTGAGAAAAAGAAGTGTCGGCTACCGGATCGGGTGCGGGAAAAAATGTCTAGAGAAAAAATTGCGCCGCATGCCACGTGTACCTGATGGCTAGGACCCACATGGTAGGTTGCTAAATAGGGTCAAAACTGGCAAAACTTTCACTATAAATAGGTAAAAGCTGATAAGTAAAACTTTCACTAAATTGGGTAATCCAGATGAAAAACTGTTAAATGACATAATTTGTGTAAAAACAATGTCAAGGTAGGTGGTAAAAACTAGAATTCACTCTAATTTAAAACTCTGAATCGTCATTTGGCCTCTATACTTTTTGATATTTATATATCGCTAATCGTGGCCTCCGTTTGATTTGTCTCTGACCCTTTCTACCGTGATAGCGGCAAAAACTCTCTATTCCCAAACAGGGCACGAATTGTTTTTTTCTTTAGGAAATGAAGTTGTATTATGGGCTCGGATGGGCCTCAGTCTTCTGATAGCCCACTGCGCGGACGCGTTGCCGTTGCTTACTCAGGCCCATTGCGGTCTACTGCGCCACTCTTCGTCCTCGTCCTCGCCATCATCCTCAACCCCGCTCAAAAAAAAAGACCTCATCCTCGACCCCTCCTGCTCTTCTTCCTTTGGTCCAGCTCCAGCCAGGGGCGGATCCAGTGTGGGGTCGTGTAGGGGCGGCGCCCCGGGTAAATTTCCTAAACCTAGGGTACCCCTATTGCTCTTTCCATTGATTTTCATGAGAGGTGAGAGCAGTTCTCGTGAGGTTCAGTCGGTGGAAGTTACGAGCAGGAGCAGGAAGAAGAGAAGATAACGATTTGCTTAGTAAGTTGTAAGGCGGGCCAATGACTAAGGCCCATTTGAATGTGTGAGTATGTGAGCCCAATCTTTTCTGTGAAGTTCTTTTACCCTGAATCTATTTTCTGTCGATAGGAACCAAATCGGCCACATATATCGCGATCACGCTGCCCTTGATTTCTGTCTCGCCTCCATGACGCGCTGCCCTACGTTGCCGATCCGCTGCCTCGCCGCGGTGCTGCCCCGGCCCTTCCCTACCGATGGTGCTCGATGGTGAAAGAGAGGGATCCACCTGATCCAGCTGTCGTCCGTACGGGAGGCTGCATCGGTGCCGCCAACCGATCCGCTTAAAACTGCAAGCGATCAGCCAAGAGAGACAGCAGACATCAAGTTCGTTTATTCTCCCCTAATCTTTTGCTCTCATGCTTCTATATTTCTTTAATTTTTCTTGTTACGTTAGCTTAATTCTTGGAAGTTAATACTGAAAGTTAATTAGTATTATCAAACTTGATATTATATGAACCTAAGAAGATGAAGCAGACCTTATATGAATTTTCTGCCACGTTATATATTTTTCTCCTTCAGAATGAAACTACTTTGAAAAAATATTATCGGCTTGCCTGAATCCATACTACTTTGCCAATAAATTTAGTTGATTGCCTTATTTCATTGCATCGTGGCTTCAAAATTTTGTTTTCTATAAAAATCCGCCCCGGGTAACTTCAAATCCTGGATCCGCCACTGGCTCCAGCCACCGAAACCCCACTCAGAAAGACAAAATCAACCAATGCCGGCTGCGTCCGGAGATGGGTCCAGCAAGCTAGGCGTTGCTCTTGAGCGGAGCAGCAGCAGCCGCGTGAGCTTGAAGGCGGCGACAGCGGTTTCTTCCTCCATCGGGCAGTGGCATATCTGGCCGATCCCGACGCGGCGGCCTCCCGATCTGAGTTCCTCGCTGCAAGCACTGGCCATGGCGCCGCCGCGTGTGTGGGAGCTGGGGGAGATGTGCGAGCTCATGGAGGAGATCCTGATCCGCATCCCGCCGGACGAGCCCGCGGACCTCATCCGCGCCTCCCTCGTCTGCAAGGCTTGGTGCGGCCTCGTCTCCGGCCACGCCTTCCGCAGCCACTACCGCACCTTCCACAAAACACCTCCCATCCTTGGCTTCCCTCTGAGGAGCTGGGAGAAGGAAGCTCAACGCCGTCCCCACCACAAGATTCCGTCCCCGCAATTGCAAGCCGCAGGACAGTTCCGTGCTCGACTGCCGCCATGGCCGCGTTCTTCTTATGTGTTACTACGATGGGTATGCGGATGAGGATGAGGAGGAGGAAGATGATGACCATGGAGAGGAGGAAGATTATTACGACGAAGATGATTACGAGGAATATGAAGAGATGGTAGTCAGGACCCCTTATGCAGGAGACGAATGAAGTTGCGCAATCCTGGCATCTTCAACCCCCGCATCAATCATGTCTGGAAAGACTATTCGGCCATGGTGCTCTGTGCGGCGGATGGCTGCAACCACGATGCCTGCAACTTGACCCTATTTTTGGTGGCTTTTGTCAACCTTGACGACATGGATTACCTTGGCAACATGGATGACCGAAAGAAGGTCGTGCGGGCGTCTGTATACACTACCGGGACAAGGCTCTAAGCCGACGGCCAAAAGTATGCCGACGGCGACCGTCGGCCTCTTCCACACTATGCCGACAGCTGGCCCGAGGCCGTCGTCGTACAAAGGCCGTTGGGCTATCCAGGTATAAGCCGACGGCCCCCATCGGCAAACAAAGGCCGTCGGCATAGCCAGATCTACGCCTAAAGCAGCCGTCGGCATATGCGGGCCATCGGCATAGCTGTGGGCCCAGCGACCACGCCCGCGACGGGCGGCTAACGGCGTCGGATCTATGCCGACGGCTGGGACGGCCGGCCGTCGGCATAGATAAGGTTGCCATGTCATCGATCCGCATCAAGACCGACCAAGGCCTATGCCGACGGCCGTCGCCGGCATAGATGACACGCCATCGATCCGCACCGCCGCCATCCATCCGCCCGTTTGCCGCTTCGGCATAGATATTTTTTTTTTTTTGCATAGCTATATTTTTATGTTTTTTACGATTATTATTTGACTAACTTACATGTAGCATTTGTTAATATATATAAGCATACATACATTTTTCGATTTTATCTGAAGGGTGTGTGACCCCCTCCACGACGTGGCGCCGACGCCGCCGACACTGGAGGGGGAAACAGCCGCACCGGGTCTATACGGAGGGGACGTTGCTCCCAACTGTTTCTATATATGGGATGACCTACCACAACCGGTTGAAGAGGTGGCACACGTCTCCCGGGTGTGGCCCCACTCAGGGACGGCGCCGCCGGCGGCACCTGGAGGGGGGAAACGGACGCGTCAGGTCTACATGGACGGGATCTTGCTGTGGGTTTGGCCTGGATGTTGCTCCCAGGTGTTCGTATGGGCTGACGTAACCCAACCGGATGGAGAGGTCCACTGGTCAAAACCCGTCTGCGGAAAGTCAAAGGGATAGATCTCGTGGTCAACCGCCTGTGGTTAGGCGGGATGGGGGCCTGTGGGGTAGCATTACCACCGGAGCGTCGCACCGAGCCCTCATACATGCCGGGTTGTGTGGTGGCATGTCTGAAGAGGCGGCACACGTCTCCCGGGTGTGGCCCCCCTCACCGTCGGACCTAGAGGGGGGAAAACGAACGCGTCGGGTCTACACGGAGGTGATGTAGCGGTGGGTTTGGCCCGGATATTGCTCCCAAGTGTCCCTCTGGGCTGACCTAACACACCCGGGTGGAGAGGGTACCTAGTCAAAACCCGTCCGTGAAAGTCAAAGGGCTAGATCTCGTGGTCAACCGCTCCAGGGGTTCGGCGGGACGGGGGCCCGGGGGGCAGCATTGCCACCGGAGCGTCGCACCGGTCCCTTATACATGTCGGGTGGTGTGGTGGCTTGTCTGAAGAGGCGCACACTTCTCCGGGGTGTGGCCCTCCTCACCTACGGCGTCGCAGCCGGCACCTGGAGGGGGGAAACGAACGCGTCGGGTCTACAGGGACGAGATCTTGTTGTGGGTTTGGCTCGGATGTTGCTCCAGGTGTTCGTATGGGCTGACATAACACAACCGGGTGAAGAGGTCCGCTGGTGAAATCCCATCCGTGGGAAGTCAAAGGGCTAGATCTCGTGGTCAACCGCTCCAGGGTTAGGCGGGATGCGGGCCCTGGGGGTAGCAATGCCACCGGAGCGTCGTATCGGGCCCTCATACATGCGGGGTGGTGTTGTGGCATGTCCGAAGAGGCGGCACGCGTCTCCGGTGCGTGGCTCCCGTCATGGACGGCGCCGCCGCCGGCACCTGGAGGGGGGAAACGGACGCGTCGGGTCTACATGGAGTGGATGTAGCTGTGGGTTTGGCCCGGATGTTGCTCCCGGGTGTCCCTATGGGCCGAACTGACACAACCGGGTGGAGAGGTCCACTGGTCAAAGCCCATCCGTGGGAAGTCAAAGGGCTAGATCTCGTGGTCAACCGCTCCAGGGTTAGGCGGGACGGGGGCCCTGGGGGGTAGCAATGCCACCGGAGCGTCGTACCGGGCCCTCATACATGCGGGGTGGTGTTGTGGCATGTCCGAAGAGGCGACACGCTGCCTCCTCGGCATGCGGCCCCTCACGGATGGCGCTGCCGCCGCACCGGAGGGGGGAAACGGACGCTGTCGGGTCTACACGGAGTGGATGTAGCTGTGGGTTTGGCCCGGATGTTGCTCCGGTGTCCCTATGGGCCGAATCGACACAACCGGGTGGAGAGGTCCATCGTCAAAGCCCGTCCGTGGGAAGTCAAAGGCTAGATCTCGTGGTCAACCGCTCCGGGGTTAGGCGGGACGGGGCCCAGGGGTAGTAATGCCACCGAGCGCCGCACCGCCCCTCATACATGCAGGGTGGTGTGGTGGCATGTCCGAAGAGGCGGCACGCGTTTCGGGTTCGCCTCACGGACGGCGCCGCCGCCAAGACTGGAGGGGGAAACGGACGCGCCGGTCTACGGAAGGGATCTTGCTGTGGGTCCGCCCGGATGTTGCTCCAAAGTGTTCCTATGGGCTGACCTAACACAACCGGGTGGAGAGGTCCACCGTCAAATCCCGTCCGCAAAGTCAAAGGGCTAGATCCGTGGTCAAACGCCTTCTGAGGGTTAGGCGGGGACGGGACCCTGGGGTAGTAATGCCACCGGAGGCCGTCGACCGGGCCCTCATACATGCGGGGTGGTGTGGTGGCATGTCCGAAGAGGCGGCACGCGTCTCCGTAGTGTGGCCCCCCTCACGGACGGCAATGACACTGTAGTAGACGTTCTGCGGTAACGATGCGGCGTGAATATTATTAAATACTTGGAGCGCGATAAAATCATGAGTTTTTTACACAACGTGGGCACATGTGCTATAGAACTGATGATAATTTTTCATAATTCTACGTGATGGAGAAGTATCTGAACACTTCCCTCTACGCGGATTATTCTTCGCACGTCTAGGACTGTGGCCGGCGGCCTCCGGGGGCTAGCATACCGTAAAATCTTCCGTAGGCGGCCTCTTACAAGTCTGGAAGTGTTGTGGCAGTTGCAATCGCCCAACACGCATCTCGGGGGTGTGCCCCCCCCCCCTCACGGACGGCGCCGCCGCTGGCACCTGGTGGGGGGAATCGGACGCGTCGGGTCTACACGGAGGGGATCTTGCTGTGTGTCTGGCCCGGATGTTGCTCCAAAGTGTTCCTATGGGCTGACCTAACACAACCGGGTGGAGAGGCTCACTGGTCAAAGCCCGTCCGTGCAAAGTCAAAGGGCTAGATCCCGTGGTCAAACGCTACAGGGTTAGGCGGGACGGGGCCCTAGGGGGTAGCAATGCCACCCGAGCGTCGCACGGGGCCCTCATACATGCGGGGTGGTGTGGTGGCATGTCCGAAGAGGCGGCACGCGTCTCCGGGGTGTGGTCCCCCTCACGGACGGCAATGACACGGTAGTAGAAGTTGTGCGGTAACGATGCGGCATGAATATTATTAAATACTTGGAGCGCGATAAAATCATGAGTTTTTTACACAACGTGGGCACATGTGCTATAGGACTGATGGTAATTTTTCATAAATTTTCATGATGGAGAAGTATCTGAACACTTCCCTCTACGCTGGATTGCTCTTCATACGCTCACGACCTGTTGTGGCGGCCTCCGGGGGCTAGCATGCCGTCAAATCTTGCGTAGGCGGCCTCTCACAAGTCTGGAAGTGTTGTGGCGGTTGCAAACGCCCATCACGCGTCTCCGGGGTGTGCCCCCCTCACGGACGGCGGCGCCGCCGACACCTGGAGGGGGGGAACGAACGCGTCGGGTCTACACGGAGGGGATCTTGCTGTGGGTCTGGCCCAGATGTTGCTCCAAAGTGTTCCTATGGGCTGACCTAACACAACCGGGTGGAGAGGCCCACTGGTCAAAGCCCGTCAGTGCAAAGTCAAAGGGCTAGATCCCATGGTCAAACGCTACTGAGGTTAGGCGGGGCCAGGGGCCCCGGGGGGTAGCAATGCCACCGGAGCGTCGCATCGGGCCCTCATACATGCGGGGTGGTGTGGTGGCATGTCCGAAGAGGCGGCACGCGTCTCCGGGGTGTGGCCCCCCTCACGGACGGCGATGACACGGTAGTAGACGTTCAGCGGAAACGATGCGGCGTGAATATTATTAAATACTCGGAGCGCGATAAAATCATGAGTTTTTTACATGACGTGGGCACATGTGCTATAGGACCGATGGTAATTTTTAATAATTTTTCGTGATGGAGAAGTATCTGAACACTTCCCTCTACGCGGATTGCTCTTCGCGTCTCACGACCGTGGCGGCGGCCTCCGAGGGCTAACATACCGTCAAATCTTGCGAGGGCGGCCTCTCACAAGTCCGGAAGTGCTGTGGCGATTGCAAATGCCCGCATGCATCTCCGGGTGTGCCCCCCTCACGGACGGCGCCCGCCACGGCACCGGAGGGGGGGAAAGCAGACGCCGTCGAGTCTACACGGAGGGATCTTCTTTGTGGGTCCGCCCGGATGTTGCTCCAACGTGTTCCTATGGGCTGACCTAACACAACCGGGTGGAGAGGTCCACCGTCAAATCCGGTCCGTGCAAAGTCAAAGGGCTAGATCCGGTGGTCAAACGCTACAGGGTTAGGCGGGACGGGGCCCTGGGGGGTAGCAATGCCACCGGAGCGTCGCACCGGGCCCTCATACATGCGGGGTGGTGTGGTGTTATGTCCGAAGAGGCGGCACGCGTCTCCGGGGTGTGGCCCCCCTCACGGACGGCAATGACACGGTAGTAGACGTTGTGCGGTAACGATGCGGCATGAATATTATTAAATACTTGGAGCGCGATAAAATCATAAGTTTTTTACACAACGTGGGCACATGTGCTATAGGACTGATGGTAATTTTTCATTAATTTTCATGATGGAGAAGTATCTGAACACTTCCCTCTACGCGGATTGCTCTTCGCACGTCTACGACTGTGGCCGGCGGTCTCCGGGGGCTAGCATACCGTCAAATCTTGCGTAGGCGGCCTCTCACAAGTCTGGAAGTGTTGAGGCGGTTGCAAACGCCCAGACGCGTCTCGGGGTGTGCCCCCTCACGGACGGCGGCCGCCGCACCGGAGGGGGGGAACGAACGTCCGGGTCTACACGGAGGGAATCTTGCAGTGGGTCCGCCCAGATGTTGCTCCAAAGTGTTCCTATGGGCTGACCTAACACAACCGGGTGGAGAGGCCCACCGGTCAAAACCCGTCGGTGCAAAGTCAAAGGGCTAGATCCCATGGTCAAACGCTTCTGAGGTTAGGCGGGGCCAGGGCCACGGGGTAGCAATGCCACCGAGCGTCGCATCGGGCCCTCGTGACATGCGGGTGGTGTGGTTGCATGTCCAGAAGAAGTGATGCAGCGTCTCGAGTGTAGCCCCCCCTCTCGGACGGCGATGACACTCGGTTGTAGACGTTCTGCGGAAACGATGCGGCGTGAATATTATTTAATACTCGGAGCGCGATAAAATCATGAGTTTTTTACATGACGTGGGCACATGTGCCATAGGACCGATGGTAATTTTTAATAATTTTTCGTGATGGAGAAGTATCTGAACACTTCCCACTACGCAGATTGCTCTTCGCGCGTCTACGACTGTGGCCGGCGGCCTCCGGGGGCTATCATACCGTCAAATCTTGCGTAGGCGGCCTCTCACAAGTCTGGAAGTGTTGTGGCAGTTGCAAATGCCCGGCATGCGTCTCCGGGGTGTGTCCCCCCTCACGGACGGCGCCGCCGCCGGCACCTGGAGGGGGGAAACGGACGCGTCGAGTCTACACGGAGGGGATCTTGCTGTGGGTCTGGCCCGGATGTTGCTCCAACGTGTTCCTATGGGCTGACCTAACACAACCGGGTGGAGAGGTCCACTGGTCAAATCTCGTCCGTGCAAAGTCAAAGGGCTAGATCCGGTGGTCAAACGCTACAGGGTTAGGGCGGACGGGCCCCGGGGTAGTAATGCCACCGGAGCTGCCGCACCGGCCCTCATACATGCGGGTGGTGTGGTGTTATGTCCGAAGAGGCGGCACGCTGCCTCCGGGTGTGGCCCCCCTCACGGACGGCAATGACACGGTAGTAGACGTTTTACGGTAACGATGCGGCGTGAATATTATTAAATACTTGGAGCGCAATAAAATCATGAGTTTTTTACACAACGTGGGCACATGTGCTATAGGACCGATGGTAATTTTTCATAATTTTTCGTGATGGAGAAGTATTTGAACACTTCCCTCTACGCGGATTGCTCTTCGCTGCTTCACGATCGTGGGCTGGCCTCCGGGGGCTAGCATACCGTCAAGTCTTGCGTAGGTGGCCTCTCACAAGTCTGGAAGTGTTGTGGCGGTTGCAAACGCCCAGCATGCGTCTCCGGGGTGTGCCCCCTCCCCCCCCTCACGGACAGCGCCGCCGCCGGCACCTGGAGGGGGGAAACGAACGCGTCGGGTCTACACGGAGGGGATCTTGCTGTGGGTCTACCCTGGATATTGCTCCAACGTGTTCCTATGGGATGACCTAACACAACCGGGTGGAGAGGTCCACTGGTCAAATCCCGTCCGTGCAAAGTCAAAGGGCTAGATCCGGTGGTCAAACGCTACAGGGTTAGGCGGGACGGGGGCCCTGGGGGTAGCAATGCCACCAGAGCGTCGCACCGGGCCCTCATAAATGCGGGGTGGTGTGGTGGCATGTCCGAAGAGGCGGCATGCGTCTCCGGGGTGTGGCCCCCCTCACGGACGGCAATGACACGGTAGTAGACGTTCTGCGGTAACGATGCGGCGTGAATATTATTAAATACTTAGAGCGCGATAAAATCATGATTTTTTTACACAAAGTGGGCACATGTGTTATAGGACTGATGGTAATTTTTCATAAATTTTCGTGATGGAGAAGTATCTGAACACTTCCCTCTACGCGGATTGCTCTTCGCACGTCTACGACTATGGCCGGCGGCCTCCGGGGGCTAGCATACCGTCAAATCTTGCGTAGGCGGCCTCTCACAAGTCTGGAAGTGTTGTGGCGGTTGCAAACGCCCAAAGACGCTGCCTCCGGTGTGCCCCCTCACGCACGACGCCGCCGCCGCACTGGAGGGGGAAACGGACGCCTTGGTCTACACGGAGTGGATATTGCTGTGGGTCTGGCCCAGATGTTGCTCCAAAGTGTTCCTATGGGCTGACCTAACACAACCGGGTGGAGAGGCCCACTGGTCAAAGCCCATCCGTGCAAAGTCAAAGGGCTAGATCCCATGGTCAAACGCTACAGGGTTAGGCGGGACGGGGGCCCTGGGGGGTATAGCAATGTCACCGGAGCGTCGCACCGGCCCCTCATACATGCAGGGTGGTGTGGTGGCATGTCCGACGAGGCGGCACGCGTCTCCGGGGTTCGGCCCCCTCACGGACGGCGCCATCGCCGGCACCTGGAGGGGGGAAACGGACGCGTCGGGTCTACACGGAGGGGATCTTGTCGGGTCCGCCCGGATGTTGCTCCAAAGTGTTCCTATGGGCTGACCTAACACAACCGGGTGGAGAGGTCCACCGTCAAATCCCGTCCGTGCAAAGTCAAAGGGCTAGATCCGGTGGTCAAACTCTCTACAGGTTAGGCAGGACGGGCCCTGGGGGTAGCAATGCCACCCGAAAGGCCGTGACCGGGCCCTCATACATGCGGGGTGGTGTGTTGGCATGTCCGAAGAGGCGGCACGCATCTCCGGGGTGTGGCCCCCTCACGGACGGCAATGACACTGTAGTAGACGTTCTGGGTAACGATGCGGCGTGAATATTATTAAATACTTGAAGCGCGATAAAATCATGAGTTTTTTACACAACGTGGGCACATGTGCTATAGGACTGATGGTAATTTTTCATAATTTTTCGGGATGGAGAAGTATCTGAACACTTCCCTCACGCTGATTGCTCTTCAGACGCCCACGACTGTGGCCGGCGGCCTCCGGGGGCTAGCATACCGTCAAATCTTGCGTAGGCGGCCTCTCACAAGTCTGAAAGTGTTGTGGCGGTTGCAAACGCCGAGCACGCGTCTCCGGGGTGTGCCCCCCCTCACGGACGGCGCCGCCGCCGGCACCTGGAGGGGGGAAACGGACGCGTCGGGTCTACACGTAGGGGATATTGCTATGGGTCTGGCCCAGATGTTGCTCCAAAGTGTTCCTATGGGCTGACCTAACACAACCGGGTGGAGAGGCCCACTGGTCAAAGCCCGTCCGTGCAAAGTCAAAGGGCTAGATCCCATGGTCAAACGCTACAGGGTTAGTCGGGACGGGGGCCCTGGGGGGTATAGTAATGTCACCGGAGCGTCGCACCGGCCCCTCATACATGCAGGGTGGTGTGGTGGCATGTCCGACGAGGCGGCACACGTCTCCGGGGTTCGGCCCCCTCACGGACGGCGCCATCGCCGGCACCTGGAGGGGGGAAACGGACGCGTCGGGTCTACACGGAGGGGATCTTGCTGTGGTCCTGGCCCGGTTGTTGCTCCAAAGTGTTCATATGGGCTGACCTAACTAAACCGGTTGGAGAGGTCCACCGTCAAATCCCGTCCGTGCAAAATCAAAGGGCTAGATCCGGTGGTCAAACGCTACAGGTTAGGCGGGGACGGGCCCCTGTGGGTAGTAATGCCACCGAGCGTCGCACCGGGCCCTCATACATGCGGGGTGGTGTGGTGGCATGTCCGAAGAGGCGACGCAGCGTCTCCGGGTGTGCCTCACGGACGGCAATGACACTGTAGTAGACGTTCTGCTGTAACGATGCGGCGTGAATATTATTAAATACTTGGAGCGCGAAAAATCATGAGTTTTTTACACAACGTGGGCACATGTGCGATAGGACCGATGGTAATTTTTCATAAATTTTCGTGATGGAGAAGTATCTGAACACTTCCCTCTACGCGGATTGCTCTTCGCACGTCTATGACTATGGCCGGCGGCCTCCGGGGGCTAGTATACCGTCAAATCTTGCGTAGGCGGCCCCTCCCCCTTCACTCACCTGACGAACTAAGCTACCCCGCCCCCACCCCCACCTCACTGGCCGACTGTGCCACGGCCTTGGCGGACGAAGCTGCTTTCAATTGCGCCTCCCTCCCTCCCTCTGTGTGGTTCCGGAGAGGAGAGGGCCGAAGCGTTTAAAAATAAAAATCTATATGAAGTAATAACACATAAAAAAGGAAAACTATAACTATAAAAAATTTAAAAATCTATATGAAATAAAAAAGAATAAATATATAACTATAAGAAAACATTAAAATAAAAAAGAATAAATATATAACATTGAAAATAATATACACTAAAAATATATTTGAAGACAGTTAATAATATATGCCACATGTGTAATTAACATGTATACGGCTAGTTTGTAATTAACATGTATAAAAAAAAAGAAATATACCTATGCCTACGGCTTAGCCGTCGGCATATATGCCACGTGGCATGACTAATATATGCCGACGGTTAAGCCGTCGGCATAGTTCCCTTATCCACTCCCCGCTCACCCCCTCCACTCGTTCGTCCCCGACCCACTCGTGCGCCCCCGAGCCCGACCCGCGCTAGCTAGCTGCCGCCGCCGCCGCCCGCCGCCCGCCCGCCCGCTCCACCAGCGCCACTCTCCCTCCTCACCCGTCCCCCCTCCCGCCGCTCCACCCCTCCCTTCCCTCCCTTCTCGCGCCACCGCCACGCATCTCTGCCGCCCGCCCGCCACGCCACTCCACCCCTTCCTTCCCTCCTTCCTCGCCTTGCCTCCACCCCAGCCCTCTGCCACGAACCGGGCAGGCCCCGCCTCGGCCCCTCCCGAGCACGCCTGGCCACGGCTCGGCCAGTGACCAGCGTCCTGCCCGGCCGGCCTGGTGCTAGCTCTGGTCGGCGGCGGCCTCTGCTTCTCCGGCCGACCACGACCAGCCCCGTCCCTCCCGTCCCCTCCATCGCCGTGATGCTCCTCTGCCCGGTGAGCTATGCTCTTTTTTTTTTCATTTTTCCTACTATGACATTCATAGTTTCATATTAATTTGCTGCAAATAACTACTATGTATGGACATGTATAACTTATCTTAACAAAGACAAGTGATGTAATTGTTAGCATTGTTCTCTTCTAGATTTTATGTCCATAAGCCTAATATTTGTACCAATATGATATATAATGGATTATGACAATATATGCATGTGAGATTAATGGATGGTGTATTCGTCCCCTAAGTCTATTCACATATGCATGCAAAACAAATTTTTGAGTTGCTGTTTGTGTCATGTTCTTTGAGTTGTTGACGTCTAGAGATGGTATGGATAGGAGGTGAAGTTGTGTCTAAATCCTTGCTATGTAAAATTTAGTTTCTAAAATAGTTGTGTGATATGTGCTCCAAAATTGACATATGATGAGTGGTTATTTAATCATGATGATCTTGCTAAAAATTGAAGGACAAAACTTTACACTTGACGAAATATGATTTTTTTTCATAGTTTAAACTGTCAATGCTTAACCTATTTTTTTGCACTTGGTCGAATTAACAGGATTTGTGGTGTTCCATCTTCGTGGAGTGACCGTCGACGTTGGAGGTGTTTGTCCACGATCGCCCCTCCTTTGATCGACTACATCCTCTACATCGGAGGGTGAGCAACAATTCCATGACCTCGTCCACTTTTTAACCACGTCACTAGATTGAATTTTCACATCAAGTCGCGTAACCTAGGTCTCCCGTCCGAAAGGGTTGCATCGATAAATATGCATTCAATTGCATATTTATCACCGCAGCTCTTTCGGATTGTCCAAACGTTTTCCACGGACAACCCGAGGATGTGTAGATTGGATGCGTTGTTCATGCTCTACCCCGTTCGAGATGCGAGTTTGGCGGCGCCTCCTGTTGTTCTCCGGATGCACATTCTCTCGGCATTTTGCCGAGACGTGTATTTGGAGAACAGCGGGAGGTGCTGCCAAATTTTGTCTCGAATGGGGTAGAGCATGGACCGTACTCAATCTACACATTCTCGAGTGGGATTAGGACCCATCTTTACCTATTAGAGATGTAGGTGGATTAAATGTCGATTCTCGTCAACCTTGTAAAAAATAAAATATTGATGTGGGTAATTTAAATGAATCCTTAATTTTGTTGTGTGGCTTCCAATAAAGCAGAGATGGCAGATAATCAGTGGATGTATAGTGGGTTTATCCGTCGGAATCAAGTAACAACAGAGTGGGTCGAGAAAACTGATGTGTTTTTGAAAGAGATATTCCGTAGTCCAATGAGGATGGTGCCAGAATGCCCGTGTGCCAAATGTGAGAGACGTATCCGCAGAGATAAGAGTGAGATGACTAAGCACCTTCGCATTTAATGGATTTATGCCCAACTTTAATATGCCGATAAACTTTGCCCAGCGGGACCGTGGTAGAGAGGATGTGATACGACAACGCGTCGCTGGTTATGAGGACGATGGGGTTAGAGACATGCTAGATGATGTCTTTGCTGCACAGCCAACACCTCCTTCACATTCAGCGAATGAACCGGAGGAGCCGTAGGAAACCGCAAAGGCCTTCCTGGAAATCTTGGCTTCGTCAAAGAAACCTCTCTATGAGGGTGCCAAGCTGTCTGTGCTGGATGCCATCTCGCAACTGATGGCAATCAAGGCTGAGTATGGCTGTAGCCGAGGTTGCTTCGAAGCATTTCTGGGAGTATGGGCTAACAGCCTACCTGAGAGCCATGAACTGCCGAAAACCATGTACGGTACGAAGAAAATCATGAAGGCGCTCTCCATGGACTATGAGAAAATACATGTTTGTCCAAAGAATTGCCTTTTGTTTAGGCATGAGTATGCGGATGACAACCATCATGGAAGTGCGGTTCCTCTCGGTATATTGAGGTGGTCGATAAGCATGGTCGAAGCAGCAGCTAAAAATCCTCTGTGAAGGTTCTTCGGTACCTTGATTTTATAAAGACTGCAGCGCCTTTTCATCACCGAGGAGTCTGCCAAAATGATGAAGTGGCACAAGGAAGGGAAAAGGTACAATCCAAAAAAAATTGTACATACATCAGAAGGTGAAGCATGGAAGTCATTTGATATAAAGTACCCGGAGGAAGTAGCCGAGGCTGGGAATGTCAGAATTGCTATAACAGGTGATGGATTCAATCCATATGGTATGTCGTCTAATCCATACAGCTGTTGGCCCGTATTTGTTATTCCGCTCAATCTCCCTCCCGGCGCCATAATGCAACGCAAGACCATGTTCCTGTCGCTTATAATTCCGGGGCCTGAATATCCAGGGAAGAATTTGAGTGTGTTTATGCAGCCGTTGGTGGATGATTTGCACCACTCTTGGTACCTCCCGAGGTTGACATACGACCGCATCTGCAGTAAAAATTTCTTGATGAAAGTTTGGCTCTGATGTGCATGCATGACTTTCCCGGCTATGCCCTGCTCATGGATGGTGTACAAGTGGAAAGATGCCTTGCCCAGGTGCATGCAGGCCTTGATTTTCATTTGGCTGAAGAAGGGTGGCAAGTATGTTGCCTTTGACCAGCATCGCCGCTTCCTCCCTCCGCACCATCCTGATAGGGAAGACAAGAAGAACTTCACAAAAGGCAAAGTTGTCCATGAAGTAAACGAGATTCCAACGTTTTCTGGTGCGGATGTGCTTGCTCAGCTCAAAGCTCTTAAGCCTGCCGGTGAAGGGAAAGGCAAAGGCAAAGGCAAAGGCAAAGGCAAAGGCAAAGGTAAAGGGAAAAAATGTTTTGAAGGATATGGTGAGACGCACAACTGGACTCAAATTACCCCCTTCACGCAGCTTCCCTATTTTAAGGACCTCAAACTTCCATACAACATCGGCGTGATGCACACCGAAAAGAATGTCGCAGAGTCCCTTTTTAACACGATCCTCAACATTCCTGATAAGACAAAGGATAATGTTAATGCTAGAGTCGATCAACAGAATATTTGTGATAGACCACGTATTCACATGCAACCTCCCACAGCAAATGAAAATCTTGGTTCAAGCCGGATGTCGACTTCAGACTTAAAAAGGATCATAAGATGGAGGCATTCAAGTGGCTGAAACACGCCGTGAAGTTCACCGATGGTTATGCGTCGAATATAAGTAAGGGGTCAATCTTTCAACGGGCGGTGACCGGGCTCAAGAGTCATGAGTATCATGTATGGATTGAGCGGATTATGCCGATGATGGTTCGTGGCTATGTTCCTGGCGTGTCCGGGCGTGTGCTTATGAGTTAAGCTATTTCTTCCTAACGCTTTGTGCTAAAGAAGTATGTCCCGAGAAGATAAAAGAAATGCATAAGAAGGCGCCAGAGTTGATATGCAAGCTAGAGAAGATCTTCCCGCCAGCTTCTTTACTCCGATGACACATCTCATTTTGCACCTTGCGAACGAGGTATTGTTGGGGGCCCTGTCTTGATATCGTTGGCGCACGGCCACGAGGCAGAACAAGCATCTGAGACGGAAATGTGGAAACAAAGCTAAGATTGAAGCTTCCATAGCTGAGGCAGTTATCCTAGAGGAGGTGGCAGACCTCAGGACAGCCTACTATCCGGACCATGTTCCCACGTTGCACAATAAGGTGTCTCGATGCAATCTGTAAGAACCCAAGTATAAACCCAAGTTGCCTCTATTCATCGGGCAAGGTGGCAGGGCTGGATGCTCGACATCTTATGTCATGCCACGAGATGAGTGGGAGGATGTCATGTTCTATATCTTGCACAACATCAAGGAAGTTGAGGATGAGTGGATGAGGTAATACCTTTGCACCATTCTTTTAGTCAATTCATTATGTTCACTTTGCCTAGTTCTTATACCGCTTTTCTTATTGTAGTCGATTCGTTGAGGAAGAGTGGACGGGAATGCTGCCTCCTACTGAAGCGGAGGCACTTGCTCTTCTCCGAAAGGGTGCTGATGGAAGGTGAAAGATCGAGGATGTCGCCTAGAGGGGGGGGTGAATAGGCGCTTTAAAATAATTACGGTTTAGGCTTGAACAAATGCGGAATAAACCTAACGGTTAATTTGTCAAGCACAAAACCTAAAACAACTAGGCTCACCTATGTGCACCAACAACTTATGCTAAGCAAGATAATCAACTATGTGATAGCAAGATATATGACAAAGAACAATAAGGCTATCACAAAGTAAAGTGCATAAGTAAAGGGGCTCGGGTAAGAGATAACCGAGGCACGCGGAGACGACGATGTATCCCGAAGTTCACACCCTTGCGGATGCTAATCTCCGTTTGGAGCGGTGTGGAGGCACAATGCTCCCCAAGAAGCCACTAGGGCCACCGTAATCTCCTCACGCTCTCGCACAATGCAAGATGCCGTGATTCCACTAAGGGACCCTTGAGGGCGGTCACCGAACCCGTACAAATGGCAACCCTTGGGGCGGTCACCGAACCCGTACACTTTGGCAACCCTTGGGGCGGTCACGGTACCGTCAAATTGCTCGGGCGATCTCCACAACCTAATTGGAGACCCGACGCTTGCCGGAGCTTTACACCACAATGATTGAGCTCGAACACCACCAACCGTCTAGGGCGCCCAAGCACCCAAGAGGAACAAGCTCAAGGGCACCAAGCACCCAAGAGTAATAAGCTTCTCAACTTGTAACTTCCACGTATCACCATGGAGAACTCAAACCGATGCACAAATGCAATGGCAAGGGCACACAAAGTGCCCAAGTCCTTCTCTCTCAAATCCCACCAAAGCAACTAAAGCTAGGGAGGAAAATGAGAGGAAGAACAAGAAGGAGAACACCAAGAACTCCAAGAACTAGATCCAAGGGGTTCCCCTCACATAGAGGAGAAAGTGATTGGTGGAAATGTGGATCTAGATCTCCTCTCTCTCCCCCCCAAACTAGCAAGAATCCATGGAGGGATTGAGAGATAGCAAGCTCGAAGAAGGTCAACAATGGGGGAAGAACACGAGCTCAAAGGATAAGGTTCAATGGGGAAGAAGACCCCCTTTTATAGGAGGGGGAAAATCCAACTGTTACCCCACTGAAAATCCCAAGACAGGCGGTACTACCGCTAGGGAAGGGCGGTACTACCGCTGAGGCGGTACTACCGCTCCCTATCCAGCCAGTACTATCAAGAAGAGAAGGTCAAGGCCACAGCCCCAGGCGGTACTACCGCTAGGGAAGAGCGGTACTACCGCTCGAGCGGTACTACCGCTTCTCTGCCGCTACTAGTGCCGCAAAACCCGACACGAAAAATTCGTTCGAGAATCGAGGCGGAAGTAGCCCAGACGCACAACGGTACTACGGCTGAAACACCCAAGCGGTACTACCGCTCTGAGAGCGGTACTACCGCTTGAGCAGTACTATCATTCGAGAGCGGTACTACCCTGGGAGCTTCAAGCGGTACTACATTGAGGGTCACGGTACTACTCACCGGCACCAACCTTAAGCCACAACCACGAAAACAAAGAATACTCCAAGGAAAACCAGAACTGCCATAACTTCTTCAAATGAGTCTCGAATTGAGCAAACTCAAGCTTGTTTGAAACAAGACAACGAGTAGCATCAAAACAGCGACAAAGGAGAGAAACCTCCAACCGAGAAGAACCGGCATACCCTCCAACATCGAAAACATCATAGAAGATGCATGAGAACTCCGTTTCGATGAACTCGAGCTTGTCATAAAAATGACCATAAGCTCCAAATCTCACAAGGATAAGAACCAAACAAGAACCAAAAAGATGATGCAAGGATGCAATGGTTTGAGCTCTCACGAACGATACGATCAAGCAACTCATCGAGAGCCCCCTTGATAGTACGACAAAGCGATCCTATAACCCGGTCTTCCACAACTACCATGAGACCGGTAAAATAGAAAACCTATCAAGGGCAAACCTTTGCCTTGCACATGGTCCACTTGAGCTAGATGATGACGATCTTGACTCCCTCAAGTTGGACCATCTTGCTTGATTATGCGTTGGCTCGAAGGCGACTAGTTGATTGCTCCCCATACTCCACTATGGGTGAGCCACTCTTCCAAGCACATCTTCACAAGTCCATTGTCACCAAATGGACGGCAAGCTTCAAGCATTTGATCTCTTCGTGATGCTTCACTTGAATTTGCACACCGCAACCTAACCCCACAAAGAACTCTCCACGAAGACCATGGGTTAGTACACAAAGCGTAATGGACAATGCTTACCATACCATGGGATCACTTGATCCCTCTGTACATCTTGTACGCTTTGTGTGTTGAATCTTTCCAACTCTCTTAATTTGGATGATGTCTTGAAGGTGGACATGAATGATCACACAATCTTATTCTTCAAGACATGCTTGCAATAAGCTCAACACTCACATGACCAATCTTTGGATAATTCCTTGAATAGCACCTTGGTCGACACAAAACTCTCCTTGAAACCAACACATGTACTCCAAGAAAAGCCTATGGACAAACCCTTCAAATATAACTCAAGGCAACCATTAGTCCATAGAGATTGTCATCAATTACCAAAACCACACATGGGGGCACCGCATGTCCTTTCAGAAGGAAAATTTTTGTTGTGTGGTTCATGGAGAAAGTAATATTTCACACTTCCCTATTACCCATTTCACACTTCCAATTAAACTCATGCACCCTATAATTTCAATTAAACTTGTAGGGAAATGATCCGAACGAATCAATGGATGAAGAATTGAGATGGGTTTCCATGGGTTTTGACCCCTACCGTCATGACATGCCAAAAGTATGATGTGAATGGGTATCGCTTCCATACAGAGGAGCACCAGAACAGTCGGCCTGATCCCAAAACCATAAATACCGGAGTCTTCACCGAAGGAGATAATGAAGTAGATTACTACGGAAGGGTAGGAAAAATATACGAGCTTACATTCAAATGTGGCCGTAAACACCTAAGTCTCACCGTTCAAATGTCGATGGTTCGACCCCAAAAGGGTCCGAGACATACGCCTTCTGTTGGTTTAGTTGAAGTTAAACCATCAACCGTCTATGCCGGAGCTGATCTCTTTATCGCCGCTACCAGGCCACACAAGTATATTATCTGCCTTACCCATGCCAGAAAGAGTACCTAAAGGGTTGGGAAGTTGTGTTCAAGGTGTCGCCACATGGTAAGCTACCGGACCCGAAAGATGATGATTACTACAACATAAACCCCATGAAATACGAGGGAGTGTTCTTTCAAGAGGAACATGATGACGTGGTCCGAAACAAGGAGGATGATGACTTGGGTTATGTTGACCTAGACCCAAACGACGACGGCGCACGGATTGATGCTGAGGCAGTTGTGAATCAAAGAGACATAATTATGCTTGAAAAGTTAAATGAAGACGCTGAAGCCGACGATGAGGAAGAGCCTCCACCTCCGTCAGACAACGAAGAAGATATCTTTGGATAGTGATGATGAGACCGGTCGACAAATAGATTACAATAGTGATGATTCATATGGGTTCTAGAAAATGTATGTTCTTTTAATAATGTGCTCTTCCGTTATTAATGTCTTTCCTGTATGCTTGTTTTTTTATATCCTTACTAATTGTTTATTCTCTTCTCAATGCAGGTTTGCTAATCATGGGCAAGTCCAGCGGTGCCAGTTTCCTCAGTAAACTCAAAGGAGGACTTACTCGGAGTGGACGAGCCCACAAGGTTCCCTCCCGACCACGCAGGATGGCACCTCACAGGAGGTGGAGGGGTCGGGGAGGAGACCCTAGAGGAGGAGGGGGTGGGGAGAGCCCCTAGAGGACGAGGAGGTGGGGAGAGGCAACCGGGCCAAAAAACTCCGGGCCGTGTCCGAAATAGGAGGGTCTTCTTCGATGCCCTCCTATGCTGATGCAGCTTCTGAGTTTGAGGAGGAGGAGTATGTTCCTGATGTCGAGGAGGAGGAGGGTGAGGAGGAGGAGGGTGAGGAGGAGGAGGCCGAGGAGGAGGGTGAGGAGGAGGGCGAGGAGGGTGGAGGGGAGGTTGACCCCGAGTTGTGGGGTGACTTGCCACCGGGTGCTCCGCAGGGGTGGCTGCGTGGTAATGCCGGAGTACCTACACCACCTTCTATCGAGGCGCACAAGTGGCTCATTGAACCTGCGGGGACAGAGTAAGTGCCTCTCAATCATATTTTCAACACATGACCACATTTTTTTATTGTACACATGGCAACCCTTTGATTCTTTTGCAGTAACTGGATCCTTCGCGGAAAGGGCCGTAAACTGAACGGCCTTCTCACTGTCCTGTTGAAGCAGTTTTTGGCCTGGCCTATTCTGCCCGCGGCCAGACAGGGACCCGCAGCTGCGTGTTTTGGCCACAAGCTGGGCCCACTATGAGGCTTGCAGCAACGCGGAGTACGGGACGGCCGCTAAGGCCGTGATCACCAAATTTTGGGTAAGTTCCCTTTTGAATCACTTATCTTTAGTTTCGTTCATAGTTTATCATTGAATCACTCAACTCATGCCTTGTTTGCTTCTGGTTTATGCATGATTGCAGCAACTCTATAGAGTTCTTGACTAGCACAAGGCCAGAGCCAACGTGGTCTTACTTGCGTCTGCAAAGAAGAAAGCTCGTCAGTTGCAGTACGAGGTGCGTTGGGTTGCCGTCTCACAAGATTACCACATCTACCTGCAACAAAAGATGACCAAAACTCAAGCACGAGGCAAAAATTACCATGAGCAGGGAGCAGTTCATGATGGTAACTATTACCGACTTTTCATTGTTTCAAGGAGTCAACTATATGTTTCGTGCTCACATGTCATGCTTCCAAAATTTGCATAGGTTGTTCCTCGTTGGTGCTATGGAAGGCATGACGGATGGGCGTGTTTGGTGGATAGGTGGGTCGGTGACGATCCAGAGTTTGTTGCCAAGAGCATCAAGGCCCGGCTAACCGTGGAAAAAGATGGGACACACGGCCAAGGAAACAGAACCACCGGGCTTCAAGGCCATGAAGGTATATCTATATGAAAGATGCATTTTGGTTCTTCTTTACCGTAATGTTCTTATATATGGCTAACTTCATTTGACGTTGCAGGAGGACAAGTTGCGAGAGGCCGCTCTCGGACATGGAGTCGTGGAAGCTGGCCCTTGAGCGGAGTGATCGCAAGGAGGGCGAGAGCGATTACTACGGCAACACCGAGAAACACTGGAGTCTTACACTCGGAACTATCGAAGTTGCATCCGGATGTTCCCGTTCTCGAGGTCGCCCAGTCTCGGATCGACGACACGGCGGTGGTGGCCATCCGTGGTAAGTCCCATGGCGGTATCCGTGTTTCGATGGCTTGATCACTCCGTCGATCTCGTACACACGGCTTCGAGCTACCAACCCGAGCCCGTTAGAGAGTACGGGGCGTTCGCAGCCTCCCTTAGTCCGCCAACGTGTTGTAAGTACTTCCCCTTATCTTCTTTGTCTCTATCTTTCTTAGTTTATTTTCATCACTGCCCACTTAGAAATAACCTCAATTTTGTAGGCATATCAGGACTTTCTCGAGCATAGGCATATTGAGGTGAGGGAGTACTTGCAACGAGTGAAGGCAAACGATGATTTGGCGGTTAGTTTTGCCCTCTTAAATCAAGCTCAAATTTGCACTTTCATTCCTTCTGACTTTGTTGATCACGGCTTGTTTCTAAGTGGACTTGTTTAACTAACATCAGGCTATGTTAGCGTCTTGGACTAACCGCACGGAGCCACCACAAGTTGGACCCCCACCACCACCTGGGGGAGACGCCCCACACATTCCCACGTTCGAGGAATGGCTGGCACTAGGCGGTGATACTCCGGTTAGTAAATTTGCCTAACTAATGACAAACTAGTTCTCGTTCATTCAACACTATCATGTCATATTTACCGTTAGAATCTTCTTTCAAACATGTAGGGGACCGGTCGCTCGACTCCTGCTCCGTCGACCCTAGTCACTCCGATCTGGCAGAGTGATGGTGGTCGTGGTGGCGGTTTTGGCGGAGGTGGACTTGGCGGTGGCGGTTTTGGCGGAGGTGGACTTGGTGGTGGTGGTGGTTTTGGCGGAGGTGGACTTGGCGGAGGTGGTGGTTTTGGCGGAGGTGGACTCGGTGGTGGTGGTGGTTTTGGCGGAGGTGGACTCGGTGGTGGTGGTGGTTTTGGCGGAGGTGGACTCGGTGGTGGTGGTGGTTTTGGCGGAGGTGGACTCGGTGGTGCTTGATGTCGATGATGATTCCGTGTATGCGGCCGTTGTGCCATGTCTTTCATGTTTCAACTTTTATGATGTTTCATGTCTTGCACTACTCTTATATTCGTGGACTTTCGCCGGTGATGATCTTTAGATGATGAACTTGACTATGTTTAAATTATGTTGATGAACTGTCATATTTCATATTATTCTGTTTTGAAATGTTGTCAAATGAATTGGAAAAGAGAAAATAGGGAAAAAAAAAACTATGCCTACGGCAAAGCCCTCGGCATAGATACGCTCAGGAGCCACCAGGGCAGGGCTATGCCTACGGCAAAGCCGTCGGCATAGATTTACATCCCTGCCGACGGCTTTGCCGTAGGCATAGCCCTGCCGCCAGGTCAAACCAGGGGGCGACACGTGGCAAAGATATGCCTACGGCAAAGCCGTCGGCATAGATTTAACCTATGCCGACGGCTTTGCCGTAGGCATATCGTTGCCACGTGTCCCCTCCTGAGCCGCCAACAGTTTTGACGGCGCCGTCCGTTGCCGTCAGACGGAAAACTACGCCGACGGCTGCCCCAGGGCCGTCGGCATACCCCCCTATGCCGACGGCATTATTATGCCGACGGTCTGACAGAAGTACGCTGACGTGATCTAGACTGACGGGGCTATGCCTACGGCTGCCGTCGGCATAGATCTATGCCGACGGCCCGTGGCCGTAGGCATAGGCCGCGAGTCCGGTAGTGATACTCGTCAAAGACTCAGGAGTGGACCTCACCAGCCTCTATTCACATCGACTCGACTGGAACACTTGGAGCCGGCATGATGGGAAGGCCTGGTGTCCTCGTTGGACAAGCACTCCACTTCCTCATTGATCGTTATGAGGGGGACAGTTGTATTATCAAGTATGACTTGGGTAGTCATCGCCTATCAGTTATTGATCTGCCAGGGCTGTGTGTGTTTATGCGAAACCCTCTCCTCATTTTGTCAGAAGACGGTAGGCTAGGGGTTGTAGACTTAGACGAGCATGGGCTATGCCATATGTGGTCGGTGGAGGTGAGCATTAATGGAGTAGCGTCATGGATCAAACTCAGAGAAATGGACTTCGGGATGCTTCTCCCCCTTGGCAATCCCAGGAGCTCAGATTCTCTATGGCTTGTTGGCTGTGTGGAGGGCACTGATATCCTTGTTGTGGCCACAGATATTGGTGCATTCACAATTGATCTCAAGTCCTTGAGGTCAAGGAAGTTGTCGAGTAAGCCGTTCGAGGACATATGTGTGGCTGATAGGTTTGAGAGTTTCTTTCTCTACACGAGCTTCAACAATCCACCTGGTATGTATGTTTACTCTAACCTCTTTTTAATTATCATATATGGTTTTTATGATGCATTTTATTCACCACCAATGCTAAGTTTCCTTAAGAAAGTCGCCAAGTTGCATAAATAAATTCTCATCCTAGTGACTCATCCTCTGAAACCGTTTCCTTCATTCAGCGGTGGCAGGTGTTATGGAGGTGGCCAAAGAAAGCCAGATCAGCCAGTGAAGTAGGTCATGGCGATGTGACCGTTTGAATCAAGAGTAAGTCGTAGAAGCATGGAAGTTCGGTTTGATCTTTTGGTGCTGATTTCCATTTTGAGTCTTATCCTATGTTTGATATGGGACTCTTTAGTCTTAGCTATGATATCTCGCTAATTTGTAAGTTGCTTAGCTTGCTCTTCTTTGCGTGGCATATCAAGTTGTACTGTCAGAAACCAGGAGAAGAATGGCCGTAAAATTGAGGAGTGTGTGTGTGTGTGTGTGTGTGTGTGTGTGTGTGTGTGTGTGTGTGTGTGTGTGTGTGCTGTTGTGTTTGTTCTAGTTCAGTTTTGCTGGAACATATAGTTCAGTTTTCCTGCTTGGCAATAAAACTGCAGTATTTCCGGCCACAGTACATGAGCCTGCCCACCTCAAGGGGCACCGATCTGTGTCACTGTAACACCTTTTGAGGGGAAATGGTGCTTGTTTGGATGAACTTGCATGCATTGTCACTGTAACACCTTTAGCATCCACACAAAATGCAAGAAACAGGCCCTTGCATATCTGAACAAATACATAAGCAATTTCCACCATGGAGGTCATTCTCTCAAGAAGCATTCTTGGGAAGAACTATGTGAGAGATATCACAGTACCAATGTTTGCATCGGTGGAATAAAGTGACAAAGGAGAGCTGGCACTTTTGAAGAAAAATGGAGCTTACACTTCACTGTCTCCATTCTTGTAGATCGACGGCACATGCTTCATCCAACATACAGTTTTTATAGGTAGGTTTTGCTGCTTGGAAAATAGAAGAACTAATTAAATAGAAAACAATGTTTTACCTGACAAGGACACTGTTTATCTCTAGTTGCCTAGATGGTTTTTTGGGGTAGGTCCCAAAATAGTCTGCCTTTGGCCTTTTGGTTTGCTGGTTGTTCGGTTTGTAAGGCTAGTTTCTGTTAACGAGGCGAGCTATATTTGTATGTACTAGCCACCGTATTGGTGAATAATACTCCCTCCGTTCCAAAATAGATGAGTTAGTATAAAGTTGGGTCATCTATTTTGGAACGGAGGGAGTAGTTGTGTTTGCAGGAAAAACTTGGTCTTGAGTATGATGAAGATGTCTTCTTCTTTTTTGCAGGGGGAGTATGATGATGATGTCGATGTGAACTTCCAACCATACAGTGAAATGCTGGCGAGTCTCAACAAAAGGAGAAAAGTTTCTCGCTGAGGATGTAGTCATGGGAGTATCTCAGAACAGATGTATGTTACAGCAGTCTTATCAGCCGAACAACTCCATCGTTTTGGTAGTTTCTTAGGCAGCGCGTTTGTTGTAGTTTGTCCAGACAGATGATGTTCGTCGGCTGAAGATAATGTATCTGCTCAGAGAACTCTAGCTGGTAGCTTCAGTAGTAGTTTATGTGAGGTTTGCAGAATGTTTTGAACCAGTCCTATGATATGACTTCTTCGCCATCTTCAATTATATATCAAGGCAGTCTTATTATTGACAACATCAGCATATGGTTTTTGCTCTCTGTTTGGTGAAAAATTGGAATCATATTAGTATTTACTTTCCCATTTCTCTATTTACATCACATACACAATTAGTCAAGACATAAGCAACCCGTTCAGTTTTCCTCATTAGTCAGGCTAGCTATATGCGTACACTCTAGCATATCCACTCCGGTATAAACTACAAAAAAAAAACTTGACGAATAAAAACAAGAATATACCCAAGTACCTACCAAATCTAAGATCAATGAAAACTGATACGGGTGAACCATGAAACGGTGCTTAAATCAACTTATAGTCATGAAAATCACCTGACGAATCAATGATACTTTTTGAATCGGGGTGGTAAGGGTGTACGCCTTGAAGACAGATGATGTGTGTGGGAGTCAGATTATGACAAGACAGAGAAGGGTAGTGATTCAATGCAAAATTACACCCCCAAATCGACCGCTCGCTTCCCTAGCTCGTGCAGTACACCCATTAGAAATCCCGCTGAAGCGGTACTGAGAATATTTATTGAAAGTCTATCGTGGTTCCTTTCAGAGATGAATTCGTGAGGCGGAATCTCCAATCTAGCCAATAAAAAATGATGTATGTGAGATGGTAGCTTTATTACTTTGCTTTGAAATCTACACTTATGTGATTTTGTTTTTAATTGAAGATTGTTCATTTTGATTTGAAAATCTCTGGTTATTTAGTAGAGACTTTTTATCTTTTAGTTGGAAGCACAAGTTTATAGAGTTCCAATTCTCTGCTGAAAGCAAGTTTAGTGAACTAAAAATTAGTAGCTGTAATAAATTGGGAGCTCGGGATAAAAATAAAATAAAATACAATTAAAAAATTTCACGTAATTTCGTAACTGTTCGCTTATTAATTTTAATTATATACATATATGAAATTTTGTATTATAAATAATTACAAATAAATTATATAAACAAAATATTTGTACAAATAATTTCAAAAAGTACTTATATATTTGAATATATGCTCATATAAGTCTAACAGTGTTCAGGATCTTAATAAAAATATTCATGATTTTAGAAAAAATAATGATGCTTTAAAATGTTATTTTAATAAAAGTTTGTATGTTTCCTAAAAATATATATTATAAAGAACACTGAATAAAAAGTATGTATGAATAAACAAATATTAGCCTAGTGTCTCACAAGAGTGCCGATCCTCAAATGAATATTATCTAAATTATACTCCCTCCGATCCATATTACTTGTCGCCCAAACATCTAACACTGAAATATGTCTAAATACATACATTTCAGCAACAATGGATCGGAGGGAGTACAAATATTTTCTTAATTATATAAATATATTTTATAATAATACATGACTTTTAAAAACATGGAAATTTTTAATTTAACTTATTTGTATGCATATTATTTAGAACGCACAAATAATTTAACTTGAATTTTATTACTATGATTATAATTTATATCCTTTTTAAAAATTTCTAAAAAAAGACTAACTTGTGGAAAATGGGTCGGACCGACTGCAACAAATTATTATATTTCATAAATTAATTATATGGATGTAATTAAAGTAAACAAGTGATTTTTTCTGAAATTACACGAACATTTCTGAAATTTATTTTATTTTTATGTATATATTTATAAGGTATGATTATAATTTACATACAGAAAGATAAATTATATTTTATAGGCATTAAACGTTCCCGGTTAAGTGGCAGGCTTTCATTTTGAATGAAATTCTTATTCACTATTTCACTCCATAAGGATATAAAGAAGTTGTATCCATATTAGACAACAAACAGTAATGGTCGGGATGGCTACACACGCTCGCAAAAATATGGAGGGTCGCACAAAAAGAAAAACAGCCCCAAGCCTCGCTTGGCGCCTAGTCATCCTTGATTTTGTATCCGACCGTGATTAGCACTGTATTACCACGCCCACTAATTCGATGTGTGCCGCAAGTTTTAGTACTAAAGTAATCATTTCAGTCAAGTTTAAGCACCAATGATGTAATTGACTCTTTATTTTATTCCAGGGAGGTGATCATATATGAGGTACATCGATCAACTCCTATTCACATTACACTTATGCGAGTGAGATAGGAACATTATGCACTCACTCCCTACTGCAAATTATTTAGTTGTTTGCAACCACTGCACGCGCCTCTAGTTTGGCGTCGGCCTCAGCATTGATCCTGACATTGAGGAAGTCGACGGTGCGATCTCCCGCTGCAAATGCATCCCAATATCCATCGGCCAAGGTCTGGACCAGGCACTTCTTAAACATGGCCGGGCGCTTCTCGTGAACCAGTACCCCCGGCGGCCCTATGATCCTCTCCGGCTCCGGCTGGTAGAACATCGCCAGTGACAGCCTCTCCTTGTCGGCGCTCGTCACCACACGGTGCCATGGCGCCTTGAAGATTGCATTGCTGACGATCTGTATGCACAGAAATGAGAGTCTCGTTCACGATCAATGCAAATAATTGCATTTTTGGTCCATTGTAGAAGTCCTTGAGTAATTGTGTGTGTATATGCATACCTCCATGCCCTCGCCTACGACGACCAACAGGTCATTCCCGAGCACGGGGACATCAACCCAGTGGCCGTCCTTGAGCACCTGGAGGCCGCCGATGTCCTTGTCCATGAGGAGCAATGTAATGACGGAGTTATCAGTGTGCGGCTTCAGCCCGTTCACGAGGTCCGGCCGTGGGCAGGGAGGGTAGTAGGTGAACCTCGAGTATGACTTGAACCTCTCACCCACCATATTGATGAAGAAGCCCTCCTCCTGGTTCAGAAGCTTTGCCATGGCCTTCAGCACATCCATGGTCACTCTCCCACTCTCTAGGGTGTACTCGTGTAGGAGATCCCTGCAGATTATATATGATCTCCAATATAAATGCAAATAAAAAAGATTTTAAATCATCGAGGGGCAACAATTAATGTGTAGATAGAGTACCTTAGATTCTGTGGCCAGAATTGGAGCCGCCTCTCGTCCTCCGGCTGGAGCTGGAGCCAGAGCCGGTCACACCAGTCAAGGATCTGCTCATCGGAGTCGATGCGGTCGATGCCGTACCCTTCGTTCTGGAACTTGACGCCGTCGATCACGTTGCCGCACTTCTGCTTCTCCTCCAGTGGAAGATGGAAGAACTCCCTCGTCGCCTCGAGGATATCATCCAGGAACTCCTTTGGCATGCCATGGCCGGTCACCACAAAGAGGCCCCATGACTGTAGTGCAGAGCGAAGCTTGGCCGCCTCCTCAACATCGTCGGGCATGGCCAAACGGCTCACGTCCACGATGGGGATAACTAGCTTGGCTTGCTGAGCGATAGTGGTCGGTCGGTTCTCCTCGCTTAGCACATACCTGCTCGGCGGCGCCACAAGTCCAATGTCCGCGGCCACCACCTGCACCAGCTTTCCCTGATCTTGATGAACCATCTTGACGCTAGAATAGGTCTTCTAAACCAAGTGCACGTACTCTTTTCTTTTGCGGTGTATATATATAGGCTTGAGGTGTGTGCCTATTTCAACGTTATCTATCTAGTATTTGGAGGCCACAGGGTTATCATATCCATACTTACTAGATATAAATCCATATCTACATCCAATAGATCTCACCCGTCCACCCATGCCGATCCAAGGGTGTATGTTGCTTTGAATCTTGGCACTGGATTAATTGTCTTACGTTCTTTGTATCTAGACAAATCTGAGACAATTAATTTAGGACGAAGGCAATATTATGGATAGATATTTAGATATAGGTATGGACGAAGAAAGAGCGGAACGGAAATCTTGTGTCCTTTTGAAGTGGTATATATAGATATATAGATATAGGTATGGATATATAGATATAGATAGATAGATAGGTTGATAGATAGATAGATATAGATAGAGAGAAAGTCAATAAGATGTGGGACGGTTGAGGTGTTTTTAGAGAAAAACTGGTGGAAGAAAAATCAAAGATGAGAGGGGAAATCAATAGTGGGAGGAGGGAGGGGACAACATAGTGATTTTTTGTCATTTTAGACCACCCACTATGGGCAGCTGATACGTCTCCAACGTATCTATAATTTTGATTGTTCCATGTTGTTATAGTAACATTCTTGGATGTTATACAATTATTTTATAGAAATTTTATATTATTTTTTGGGACAAACCTATTGACATAGTGCCTAATGCTAGTTGTTGTTTTTCGCTTGTTTTTTACATCGCAGTAAATCAATATCAAATGGAGTCCAAATACAGTGAAACTTTTTGTGGATTTTTTCTGGACCAGAAGACACCTGTTGGGCCAAGAAAATACCTGAGGGGAGCTCCGAGGGGAGCACAACCCACCAGGGCACGCCTGGGGGCCCAGGCCCGCCCAGGTGGGTTGTGCCCACCTCAGTGGCCTCCCGCACCGCCTCTTTGCTCTATAAATACCCCAATATTCCAGAAATCCTAGGGGAGTCGACGAAAATCAATTCCAGCCGCCGCGAGTTTCAGAACCATCAGATCCAATCTAGACACCATCACGGAGGGGTTCATCATCCTCATTGGTGCCTCTCCGATGATGTGTGATTAGTTCATTGTAGACCTACGGGTCCGTAGTTAGTAGCTAGATGGCTTCCTCTCTCTCTTTTGATTCTCAATACAATGGTCTCTTGGAGATCTATTTGATGTAACTCTTTTTGCGGTGTGTTTGTTGGGATCCGATGAACTTTGAGTTTACGATCAGATCTATGTTTTTATCCATGAAAGTTATTTGAGTCTTTTGAACTCTTATATGCATAATTACTTATAGCCTCGTATTTCTTCTTCGAATCTTTGGTTCAGTTAGGCCAACTAGATCGATCTTTCTTGCCATGAGAAGATGTGCTTTGTGATGGGTTCGATCTTACGGTGCTTGATCCCAGTGACAGAAGGGGAACCGACACGTATGTATCGTTGCCATTAAGGATAACAAGATGGGGTCTATTTATACATAAATAGATCTTGTCTACATCATGTCATCGTTCTTATTGCATTACTCCGTTTTCCATGAACTTAATACACTAGATGCATGCTGGATAGCGGTCGATGTGTGGAGTAATAGTAGTAGATCCAGGCAGGAGTCGGTCTACTAATCTTGGACGTGATGCCTATATAATGATCATTGACTGGATATCGTCATGATTATTTGAAGTTCTATCAATTGCCCAACAGTAATTTGTGTACCCACCGTATGCTATTTTTCTCGAGAGAAGCCACTAGTGAAACCTACGGCCCCGGGTCTATTTTCTAATCATATACTTTCAGATCTATTTTGCTATTAGCCTTTTTATTTAGTTGCAACTTTTATTTTCAGATCTATATTATCAAAAACACAAAAATACCTTGGTGAATTTTATTTGCTTTTATTTGCATCTATCAATCTATTACAACCTTCTCCCGTCCACTGGCCAATTTCTGGCGCCGTTACCCGAAAGGGATTGACAACCCCTTTAACACGTCGGGTTGCAAGTATTTGTTCTTTGTGTGCAGGAGTTGTTTACGTGGTGTTGTGTGGTTCTCCTACTGATTCGATAACTTTGGTCTCATCACTGAGGGAAATACCTACCGTTGCAGTGCTACATCATCCCTTCCTCTTTGGGGAAATACCGACGTAGTTCAAGCCAACATCAAAAGGAATTTTTGGCGCCGTTGCCGGGGAGACATCATCAACATCTACCAGGTTCCTAATCGCAAATCTCGTCTCCTTGCAATTTACATTATTTTCCATTTTCCTCTCGTTTTCCTCTCCTCCACTTCACAAAAAAATGTCGTTTCGTTGACCCTCTTATTTGTTCGCCGTTTTCTCGTCAGCTTTGTTTTGTGTGCAACTTTGTTTTTTTATCTTTTGTCGTTATGGATAGTTCTTCCTATATTGCATGCACCCCCGAGAACGAAGTTCTTAATTTCAAACAAAGGGGAGGGGAGAATTTGAAAGATGCTTGGTACAGGATTTGCAATGCTCATAATAGATATATTCGCAAGCAATCTACCGTTCTTCTTCTTTGTTGTTTTTATGTGGGCATAACCACTTGGTATAGATTCGTCCTTGATACGATTACGGGTGGAAATTTCTTGATGTGTCCCTCTCTTGATGCTTTTAATGCTATGGGAAATTTAGTGGGTTCACCACCGCTTGCGATTAATGAAACAACTTTGACTCTCGAGCATGTTATGGAAAGACTAGATGCTATTGAAAAGAAAATGCTTACCGAAGAACATTTTGAAAACTTGGATAAAAAGATGCATAATTTTGCTACTAAATTTGGGTCAAAAACGGGAGAAGTTTTTAAGTTGTTAAAAGAAAAGGGGACCATTATTCATGAAAGAATTGAAGAAAGCCCGTCTGGGATTGATAAACTAGAAGAAATCTTTAGTAATCTAAGTACAACTTTTACTTCCGCTAAAACTATCAAAAAAACTCCCGTAAAAATTAGCAAGATTACTCAAGTTACTAAGAACAAGGGTGCAACTGCTAGTAACAATAAAGGAGATCTTAAAATGATTAGTATTCACCCGAATTTTGTTGAAGTTGTGAGAGATCCCATTGATAAGAATGAATTCCTCAATTTTATACCTAGAAATTTTGCTATTTTAATTGCTAATTCTTCAAAGAAATCTGATTGTGTGATTGAAGAGTTGGAGAACAAAGATGGCAATACTTAGATCCTTCAGATTATGCCTAGCTAGGGCGTAAAAGCGATAGCGCTTGTTGGGAGGCAACCCAACTTGTATCTTTTTGCTTTTTGGTTTTCTTGCTATTTTTAATAAAATACCCAATTATGCCTCTGATTAGAAGTGTTTTTGTGGTTTAAGTTAGTGTGTGTGACAAGCAAAGCCTTTGGGATCATGTTGGGTGATAGTTGATTTGATCTTGTTGAAAAACAGAAACTTTTGCGCTAAAAAAATAATTTTCATAAATCACAGAAACCTGATTTTGCTCTGAATTTTTTACACAAGATTGATATACAAATTTACCACGTTGTCCTAATTTTTCAGAATTTTTGGAGTTACATAAGTATACGAAGTTCCCTGATTACTACAGAATGTTCTGTTTTTGACAGATTCTGTTTTCTTTGCGTTGTGTGCTTGTTTTGATAATTCTATGGTTTCCTTTGAAGAGTTTTTGCCATAGAAAAGTTGGAATACAGTAGATATAATGCAAGAATAAAATATGAATGGGTGTGCAACAGTAGTTATAGTAGTATTTTGTTTTCTTATACTAACGGATCTCACGAAGGTTCTGTTGAGTTTTGTGTGATTGAAGTTTTCAAGTTTTGGGTGAGATCGCGATGGATGAAGGAATAAGGATTAGCAAAAGGCTAAGCTTGGGGATTCCCTAGGCAACCCAAGATAATATTCAAGAATTATCAAGCAACTAAGCTTAGGGATGCTCCCGAGTGGCATCCCCTCTTTCTTCTAACAACCATCAGTATTTTACTTGGAACTATATTTTTATTTGTCACATATTATGAGTTTTGCTTGGAGCGTCTTGTATGATATGAGTCTTTGCTTGCTTTGCTTTTTATTTTAAGTCATGAATCCTTGCTGGACACACCTATTTGAGAGAGCCAAAATATGATATGACTTGTTAGAATTGCTCCTATGCTTCACTTAAATTTTTAGAGCCTTGGAATTGATCTAGTGCTTCACTTATATATTTTTGAGCACGGTCTGCTTTGTTATCTTTGAATAATTTGAGAGAAAGAAATATGATGCTCATGTTCTTCACTTATATTTGTTTGAGCTTGTTAAAAAAGCAACATATGAAACTAGTCCCAAAGTGATAGATGTCCAAGGAGGATATAATAAAAACTTTCATGAAGATCATTGGACAAAATAAACTTGATTATTTGTAATAGTTTTGAGATATGATGATAGTGATATGTGAGTCATGTTGCTGAATGATTATGCTTTAGTAAGAATATTGGTGTTAAGGTTTGTGATTCCCTATGCAAGTACGAAAGTCAGTAGTTATGCAATGAAATTACATCCTACTTGTGGTGCATTATTCGGTGTTAGTTATACTTAATGCCCGCTTATGAGATTTTTGGTTTCTTGGTTGGATGCTTCTCAATATTTTGCTAGCCTTCATTTGAACTAAGTATGAACACTACTTGTGCATCCAAAATCCTTTAAACCAGTTTTTGCCACATGAGTCCACTATACCTACCTTATGCGGTATTTCCATGCCGTCCTAAGCAAATTTGTATGTGCTATCTCTAATTTCAAAATAAATTTCTCTTTTGTGTGCTCGTACCGCTCATGAAACGGTAGGGGTGGCTAATATATTTCCATGCTAGATGTGTTATTTTCAAGATGAGTGTTTATTCACTTGTCATTGCACGAGAGTACGACAAAGGTATTAGGGATGCCCAGTCGTGAAATGAAAAATGAATTTACTGTATGTTGTCAAATAATAAATTCCCTGTAAAGTGTTGGTATGGAAGGCACCCGTGGATATAGCCATGGAAAGTGAAAGTATGCTGGAAAAGGAATAAACTTTATTTTCTGTTTGGGAACCGCCTATGATATATCTAGCATGGAAAATATTGGGAACTACTCGATCGTTTTCATTGACAGGAAAAGCATGCTACCCAAAATGTTTTTATCTCTATCTTTTTCGCTTTGAGCTCTGGCACCTCTACAAATCCCTACTTCCCTCCGCGAAGGGCCCTTCTTTTACTTTATGTAATTTTTATTTGAGTCTCCATCTTCTCTTATAAAGCACCAACTAAGGGGCACTATGATCGTACTTGAGCATTGGGTGTAGCTAATATGCGAGTGTGTTTCATGAATGGATCAATGATTGAGCATAATGGGCTAGGGATAACTTGCTTTAGTGTTGATATTTTGAAAGACATGGTTGTTTGTTGATATGCTTGAGTATTCAAATCTTCATGTCAAAACTAGACTATTGCTTTGAACCATATAAAAGTCCAAATATCCATGCTACAAAGAAAAGAATATGTGATGAACATGTTAGGCAGCATTCCACAACAAAAATTCTGTTTTTATCATTTACCTACTCGAGGACGAGCTAGAATTAAGCTTGGGGATGCTGATATGTCTCCAACGTATCTATAATTTTTTATTGTTCCATGCTATTATATTATCATTCTTGGATGTTTTACAATCATTTTATAGCAATTTTATATCATTTTTTGGGACTAACCTATTGACATAGTGCCCAGTGCCAGTTGTTGTTTTTTGCTTGTTTTTTACATCATGGGAAATCAATATCAAACGGAGTCCAAATGCAGCGAAACTTTTTGTGGATTTTTTCTGGACCAGAAGACACCTGTTGGGCCAAGAAAGTACCTAAGGGGAGCTCCGAGGGGAGCACAACCCACCAGGGCGCGCCTGGGGGCCCAGGCGCACCCAGGTGGGTTGTGCCCACCTCTGTGGCCTCCTGCACCGCCTCTTTGCTCTATAAATACCCCAATATTCCAAAAACCCTAAGGGATTCGACGAAAATCAATTCCAGCCGCCGCAAGTTCCAGAACCACCAGATCCAATCTAGACACCATCACGGAGGGGTTCATCATCCTCATTGATGCCTCTCCGATGACGCGTGTAGTTCATTGTAGACCTATGGGTCCATAGTTAGTAGCTAGATGGCTTCCTCTCCCTCTTTTGATTCTCAATACAATGGTCTCTTGGAGATCTATTTGATGTAACTCTTTTTGCGGTGTGTTTGTTGGGATCCGATGAACTTTGAGTTTACGATCAGATCTATGTTTTTATCCATGAATGTTATTTGAGTCTTTTGATCTCTTATATGCATAATTACTTATAACCTTGTATTTATTCTTCGAATCTTTGGTTAAGTTAGGCCGACTAGATCGATTTTTCTTGACATGGGAAGATGTGCTTTGTGATGGGTTCGATCTTATAGTGCTTGATCCCAGTAACAGAAGGGGAACCGACATGTATGTATCGTTGCCATTAGGATAACAAGATGGGGTATATTTCTACATAAATAGATCTTGTCTACATCATGTCATCGTTCTTATTGCATTACTAGCGGTCGATGTGTGAAGTAATAGTAGTAGATGCAGGAAGGAGTCGGTGTACTAATCTTGGACGTGATGCCTATATAATGATCATTGCCTAGATATCGTCATGATTATTTGAAGTTCTATCAATTGCCATATGCTATTTTTCTCGAGAGAAGCCACTAGTGAAACCTACAGCTCCCGGGTCTATTTTCTCATCATATACTTTTAGATCTTTTTTTCTATTTGCCTTTTTTATTTATTTGCAACTTTTATTTTCAGATCTATATTATCTAAAATCCAAAAATACCTCGTTGAATTTTATTTGCATCTATCAATCTATTACAACCTTCTCCCGTCCACTCGCCAATTTCTGGCACCGTTACCCGAAAGGGATTGACAACCCCTTTAACACGTCGGGTTGCAAGTATTTGTTCTTTGTGTGCAGGAGCTGTTTACGTGGTTTTGCGTGGTTCTCCTACTGGTTCGATAACCTTGGTCTCATCACTGAGGGAAATACATACCGTTCATGTGCTGCATCATCCCTACCTCTTTGGGTGAAATAAGGACATAGTTCAAGCAAACATCAGCAGCCTAATGGTAGAATCATAAGTTAGTATCATGCATATGTTAGTGTATGATACCATCTCTGTAATGCATAGTATTATAGATTTGTATCTTAAATGATATTATTTATTGCCATGAAGACACATACTAGTACATTATTTATTATGATACGGTATCATGATATGATACTCAACCCTCTTTTTCTTTGTTTACGTCACTAAAATTGTCTCTTTGACATACGTGATACTCTCATTACGAGCAGCCTTGTCACATGCGTTTAAGACAGAATATTTCCTTTAAATCAGCTGTATCCAAATCTGAGCCCACAATCTTTCCTTTAAATATCCAATCTTTTACCACAATCCTTCTTTGAATCCCACATTCACTTCTTTAATTCGAAAATCCATCTATTTTATCTTGCAAAAAAATCCATCTATTTATTGATTCCTTAGGGGGGGTATCTGAAAGCACAAGTGCTCCCTGGGTGATTTTGGTAATTAATGTCAACATATCTCTTGTTGGACTAATGTTTTCATCTAGTATATTCCAGAAAGTTCAACATAGGGGTGGCATGGACAAGAGGATTTGGAACCCCTTCAAGATGCTAAGGACAAACATTGGCAAAAGCTCAAGACTCTACACTTTCATTTTAGTGATCCAAAATCACATTGAGTCCATAGGAAAAGCCAATACGATTAAAAGGGGATGATGTGTTGTTTAATGGCTTGCTTACTCAAAGTGCTTAGTGATATGCTCCAAAGCCCTCAACCACTTTCTCAATTCCAAATTTGTCCTAAACCTAAAGTCAAACTCGGCCCCACCGATTTGATCTATCCGACGCCACCAAGTTCATTTGACATAAGCCACTGCCAGAACCCCTAATCAGTTCTATCTCACCGATGAGATCTCGGTCTCACGGAGATGGGCTTGCAAACTCTCTGTTACCTATTGCAATTATTTCGGTCTTACCGAGATATGCAATCGGTCCCACCGAGTTTGCTTGACCAACTCTCTGTTTGCTTATTGATACGTCTCCAATGTATCTATAATTTTTTATTGTTCCATGCTGTTATATTATCAATCTTGGATGTTTTATAAGCATTTTATAGTCATTTTATATCATTTGTTGGTACTAACCTATTGACATAGTGCCAAGTGCCAGTTGATGTTTTCTACATGTTTTTTACATCGTAGGAAATCAATATCACATGGAGTCCAAACGCAATGAAACTTCACGGATATTTTTTATGGGCCAGAAGGAACACAACGGGCCCTGGCTGCACCTGGGGGGTGCCCTGAGGGAGGCACAACCCACCTCGGGTGCCCCCCGGACCGCCTCTTTGCTCTATAAATACCCCAATACTCCAGATACCCTAGGGGAGTCAACGAAATATTCACCCAACTGCCGCAGAGTATAGAACCACCAGATCCAATCTAGACACCATCTCGAATGAGGTTCACCACCTCCATTGGTGCCTCTCCTATGATGCGTGAGTAGTTCTTTGTAGACCTTCGGGTCCGTAGTTAGTAGCTAGATGGATTTCTCTCTCTCGCTGAATTCTCAATACAATGGTCTCTTGGAGATCCATATGATGTAACTCTTTTGAGGTGTGTTTGTTGGGATCTGATGAACTTCGAGTTTATGGTCAGTTATATCTTTTTATATCCATGAAAGTTATTTGAGTTTATTTGATCTCTTATATGGATGATCTCTTATAGCCTCGTATTTCTTCTCTGATATTTGGGTTTTGTTTGGCCAACTTGATATATTTATCTTGCAATGGGAAGAGGTGCTTTGTAGTGGGTTCGATCTTATGGTGCTTGATCCCGGATGTAAAGGGAACCGACACGTATGTATCGTTGCTACTAAGGATAAAACGATGGGGTCTATCTCTACATAGATAGATCTTGTCTACATCATGTCATCGTTCTTATTGCATTACTCCGTTTCTCCATGAACTTAATACACTAGATGCATGCTGGATAGCGGTCGATATGTGGAGTAATAGTAGTAGATGTAGGCATGAGTCGGTCTACTAATGTTGGACGTGATGCCTTGATATGTCTCCAACGTATCTATAATTTATGAAGTATTCATGCTATTATATTATCCATCTTGGATGTTTATGGGCTTTATTAAACACTTCTATATCACTTTTGGGACTAACCTATCAACCCAGAGCCCAGTGCCAATTCCTGTTTTTTCCCTTATTTCAGTGTTTCGAAGAAAAAGAATATCAAACGGAGTCCAAAGGGAATGCAACCTTTAGGAGAGTTATTTTTGGAAAGAAAGCAATCCGGGAGACTTGGAGTGCACGTCAGGGGATCAACGAGGAAGGCACGAGGCAAGGGGGCGCGCCCACCCTCCTGGGCGCGCCCTCCACCCTCGTGGGCCCCTCGTGGCTCCCCTGACGTATTTCTTCCTCCTATATATACCAATATACCCTAAAACCATCGGGGAACATAATAGATCGGGAGTTCCACTGCCGCAAGCCTCTGTAGCCACTAAAAACCAATCGGGACCCTGTTCCGGCACCCTGCCGGAGGGGGGAACCCTCACCGGTGGCTATCTTCATCATCCCGGTGCTCTCCATGACGAGGAGGGAGTAGTTCACCCTCGGGGCTGAGGGTATGTACCAGTAGCTATGTGTTTGATCTCTCTCTCTCTCTCTCTCGTGTTCTTGATTTGGCACGATCTTGATGTATCACGAGCTTTGCTATTTTAGTTGGATCTTATGATGTTTCTCCCCCTCTACTCTCTTGTAATGGATTGAGTTTTCCTTTGAAGTTATCTTATCGGATTGAGTCTTTAATGATTTGAGAACACTTGATGTATGTCTTGTGTGGGATAACCGTGGTGACAATGGGTTATTCTATTGATTCACTTGATGTATGTTTTGGTGATCAACTTGCGGGTTCCGCCCATGAACCTATGCATAGGGGTTGGCACACGTTTTCGTCTTGACTCTCTGGTAGAAACTTTGGGGAACTCATTGAGGTTCTATGTGTTGGTTGAATAGATGAATATGAGATTGTGTGATGCATATCGTATAATCATACCCATGGATACTTGAGGTGACATTGGAGTATCTAGGTGACATTAGGGTTTTGGTTGATGTGTGTCCTAAGGTGTTATTTTACAACGAACTCTAGGGCTGTTTGTGACACTTATAGGAATAGCCCAATGGATTGATCGGAAAGAATAACTTTGAGGTGGTTTTGTACCCTACCATAATCTCTTTGTTTGTTATCCGCTATTAGTGACTTTGGAGTGACTCTTTGTTGCATGTTGAGGGATAGTTATATGATCCAATTATGTTATTATTGTTGAGAGAACTTGCACTAGTGAAAGTATGAACCCTAGGCCTTGTTTCCTATCATAGCAATACCGTTTGTGCTCACTTTTATCATTAGTTACCTTGCTGTTTTTATATTTTCAGATTACAAAAACCTATATCTACTATCCATATTGCACTTGTATCACCATCTCCTCGCCGAACTAGTGCACCTATACAATTTACCATTGTACTGGGTGTGTTGGGGACACAAGAGACTCTTTGTTATTTGGTTGCAGGGTTGCTTGAGAGAGACTATCTTCATCCTACGCCTCCCACGGATTGAAAAACTTTAGGTCATCCACTTGAGGGAAATTTGCTATTGTCCTACAAACCTCTGCACTTGGAGGCCCAACAACGTCTACAAGAAGAAGGTTGTGTAGTAGACATCATGCCTATATAATGATCATTGCCTGGATATCATCATAATTATTTCAAGTTCTATCAATTGCCCAACAGTAATTTGTTTACCCACCGTTTGCTATTTTTCTCGAGAGAAGCCACTAGTGAAATCTACGGCCCCCAGGTCTTCTTTCTCATATATTTGCCTTTGCGATCTACTTTCTCATTGCATTTATTTTCAGATCTATTAAACCAAAAATACAAAAATACGTTGCTGCAATATTTTATTTGCGATCTATTTATTCAATCTATTACAACTTTCTCCCGTCCGCACGTCGTTTCTGGCGCTGTTACCCAAAAGGGATTGACAACCCCTTTAACACGTAGGGTTGCGAGGTGCTGTTATTTGTGTGCAGGTGTTGTTTACGTTGTGTTCCTTGGTTCTTCTACTGGTTCGATAACCTTGGTTTCATATATGAGGGAAATACCTACCGCTGTTGTGCTGCATCATCCCTTCCTCTTTGGGGAAATACCGATGTAGCTTCAAGCGACATCACTTATTACCAAAATCGGTCTCACCGAGTTTGAGTAATCGGTCAAACGGAGTTTAGGTTTTACCCTAACACTAGCACACCGGTATCACCGAGTTGACCTTGTCGGTCCCACCGAAAATACTAACGTTCACATTTTGAACCAATTCGGTCTCACCGAGTTTCATAATTTGGTCCCACCGAGTTTGGTAAATTGTGTGTAATTGCTAGATTTTGTGTGGAGGCTATATATACCCCTCCACCCATTCTCCATTCGAGGAGAAAGCCATTAGAAAGTGCCTACACTTCTAGCATTAATTTTCTGAGAGAAAGAACCACCTACTCATGTGGTGAGACCAAGACATTCCAATCCAACCACAAGAATCTTGATCTCTAGCCTTCCCCAAGTTGCTTTCCACTCAAATCATCTTTCCACCATATCCAAATCTGTGCGAGAGAGTTGAGTGTTGGGGAGACTATCATTTGAAGCACAAGAGCAAGGAGTTCATCATCAACACACCATCTATTACCTTTTGGAGAGTGGTGTCTCCTAGATTGGTTAGGTGTCACTTGGGAGCCTCCGTCAAGAAGGTGGAGTTGAACCAAGGAGTTTGTAAGGGCAAGGAGATCGCCTACTTCGTGAAGATCTACCCAAGTGAGGCAAGTCCTTCGTGGGCAATGTCCATGGTGGGATAGACAAGGTTCCATCTTCGTGGATGCCCTCCGTGGACTCGCGCAACCGTTACCCTTCGTGGGTTGAAGTCTCCACCAACGTGGATGTACGATAGCACCACCCATCAGAACCACGCCAAAAATCTCCGTGTCTCCAATTGCGTTTGCACACTCCAATCCCATCCCTTTACTTTCTTGCAAGTTGCATGCTTTATTTTCCGCTGCCCATTGATGTCTACTACACAACCTTCTTCTTGTAGATGTTGTTGGGCCTCCAAGTGCAGAGGTTTGTAGGACAGTAGCAAATTCCCCTGAAGTGGATGACCTAAGGTTTATCAATCCGTGGGAGGCGTAGGATGAAGATGGTCTCTCTCAAACAACCCTGCAACCAGATAACAAAGAGGCTCTTGTGTCCTCAACACACCCAATACAATTGTAAATTGTATAGGTGCACTAGTTCGGCAAAGAGATGGTGATACAAGTGCAATATGGATGGTAGATATAGGTTTTTGTAATCTGAAAATATAAAAACAGCAAGGTAACTAATGATAAAAGTGAGCACAAACGGTATTGCAATGCTTCGAAACAAGGCCTAGGGTTCATACTTTCACTAGTGCAAGTTCTCTCAACAATGATAACATAATTAGATCATATAACAATCCCTCAACGTGCAACAAAGAGTCACTCCAAAGTCACAAATAGCGGAGAACAAACGAAGAGATTATTGTAGGGTCCGAAACCACCTCAAAGTTATTCTTTCCGATCAATCCATTGGGCTATTCCTATAAATGTCACAAACAGCCCTAGAGTTCGTAGTAAAATAACACCTTAAGACACACATCAACCAAAACCCTAATGTCACCTAGATACTCCAATGTCACCTCGAGTATCCGCGGGTATGATTATATGATATGCATCACACAATTTCAGATTCATCTATTCAACCAACACAAAGAACTTCAAAGAGTGCCCCAAAGTTTCTACCGGAGAGTCAAGATGAAAACGGGTGCCAACCCCTATGCATAGATTCCCAAGGTCACGGAACCCGCAAGTTGATCACCAAAACATACATCAAGTGGATCAATAGAATACCCCATTGTCACCACGGGTATCCCACGCAAGACATACATCAAGTGTTCTCAAATCCTTAAAGACTCAATCCGATAAGATAACTTCAAAGGAAAACTCAATCCATTACAAGAGAGTAGAGGGGGAGAAACATCATAAGATCCAACTATAATAGCAAAGCTCGTGATACATCAAGATCATGCCATATCAAGAACACGAGAGAGAGAGAGAGAGAGAGAGAGAAAGAGATCAAACACATAGCTACTGGTACATACCCTCAGCCCCGAGGGTGAACTACTCCCTCCTCGTCATGGAGAGTGTCGGGATAACGAATATGGCCACCGGTGATGATTTCCCCCTCCTGCAGGGTGCCGGAACAGGGTCCCAATTGGTTTTTCGTGGCTACAGAGGCTTGCGGCGGCGGAACTCCCGATCTAGGTTTCTTTTCGGGGGTTTCTGTATTTATAGGAATTTTTGGCGTCGGAAACAAGTCAGGGGGGGCCTCCGAGTCATCCACGAGGCAGGGGCGCGCCTAGGGGGTAGGGCGCGCCCTCCACCCTCGTGGATGGCTTGGGACTCTTCTGGCCCAACTCTTTTACTTCGGGGGCTTCTTTTGGTCCATAAAAAATCCACAAAAAATGGCAGGTCAATTGGACTCCATTTGGTATTCCTTTTCTGTAAAACTCAAAAACAAGGAAAAAACAGAAACTTGCACTGGGCTATAGGTTAATAGGTTAGTCCCAAAAATCATATAAAATAGCATATAAAACATCCAAGATGGATAATATAATAGCATGGAACAATCAAAAATTATATATACGTTGGAGACGTATCAAGCATCCCCAAGCTTAATTCCTGCTCGTCCTCGAGTACGTAAATGATAAAAACAGAATTTTTGATGTGGAATGCTACCTAACATATTTATAAATGTAATCTTCTCTATTGTGGCAAGAATATTCAGATTCATAAGATTCAAAACAAAAGTTTAATATTGACATAAAAACAATAATACTTCAAGCATATGATACATCTCCAACGTATCTATAATTTTTTATTGTTCCATGATATTATATTATCTGTTTTGGATGTTCATTGGGCTTAATTATACACTTTTATATCATTTTTGGGACTAACCTATTAACCGGAGGCCCGGCCCAAATTGCTGTTTTTTTTGCCTATTTCAGTGTTTTGCGGAAAAGGAATATCAAATGGAGTCCAAACGGAATGAAACCTTCGGGAACGTGATTTTTGGAACAAACGTGATCCAGAGGACTCGGATTGGACGTCAAGAAATCAACGAGGAGGCCACGAGGCAGGGAGGCGCGCCTGCCCCCTGGGCGCGCCCCACCCTCGTGGGCCCCTCGTAGCTCCACCGACCTACTTCTTCCTTCTATATATACCTACGTACCCCAAAAACATCCAGGAGCAACACAAAACCCTATTTCCACCGCCGCAACCTTCTATACCCGTGAGATCCCATCTTGCGGCCTTTTTCGGCGCTCCGCCAGAAGGGGCATTGATCACGGAGGGCTTCTACATCAACACCATAGCCTCTCCGATGATGTGTGAGTAGTTTACCTCAATCCTTCGTGTCCATAGTTATTAGCTAGATGGCTTCTTCTCTCTCTTTGGATCTCAATACAAAGTTCTCCTCGATTCTCTTGGAGGTCTATTCGATGTAATCTTCTTTTGCGGTGTGTTTGTCGAGATCCGATGAATTGTGGGTTTATGATCAAGATTATCTATGAACAATATTTGAATCTCCTATGTATTCTTTTATGTATGATTAGTTATCTTTGAAAGTCTCTTTGAATTATCAGTTTGGTTTGGCCTACTATATTGATCTTTCTTGCAATGGGAGAAGTGCTTAGCTTTGGGTTCAATCTTGCGGTGCTCGATCCAAGTGACAGTAGGGTAAACGAAATGTATTGTATTGTTGCCATCGAGGATAAAAAGATGGGGTTTATATCATATTGCTTGAGTTTATCCCTCTACATCATGTCATCTTCCTTAATGCGTTACTCTGTTCTTATGAACTTAATACTCTAGATGCATGCTGGATAGCGGTCGATGTGTGGAGTAGTAGTAGTAGATGCAGGCAGGAGTCGATCTACTTATCACGGACGTGATGCCTATATACATGATCATGCCTAGATATTCTCATAACTATGATCAATTCTATCAATTGCTCGACAGTAATTTGTTCACCCACAGTAATAGTTATGCTATCTTGACAGAAGCCACTAGGTAAACCTATGGCCCCGGGTCTATTTTCCATCATGTTAATCTCTGTTGTTTCTATTGCCGTTTATTTTGCTTTCTTTACTTTTAGTCTTTATCGTAAAAATACCAAAAATATTATCTTATCATCTCTATCAGATTTCACTTTTGCAAGTGGTCGTGAAGGGATTGAAAACCCCTTTATCGCGTTGGTTGCAAGGTTCTTATTTGTTTGTGTAGGTATGAGGGACTTGCGTGTGGCCTCCTACTGGATTGATACCTTGGTTCTCAAAAACTTAGGGAAATACTTTCGCTACTTTGCTGCATCACCCTTTCCTCTTCAAGGGAAAACCAACGTTGTGCTCAAGAGGTAGCAAGAAGGATTTCTGGCGCCGTTGCCGGGGAGTCTATGCACAAGTCAAGACATACCAAGTACCCATCACAAACTCTTATCCATCGCATTACATTATTTGCCATTTGCCTCTCGTTTTCCTCTCCCCCACTACACCCTTGCCGTTTTATTCGCCCTTTTTCCGTTCATCTTTTCGTTTGCCTTGATGTCCTACTTGGCTCGTTTGCTCGTTTGGTTGGAATAGTTGAGTATTTATTGCTAAACAGAGAACCTAAGATCTATGGATCCTCATCTGCTTGCTAATATTTTTAAGAGATCCAATTATGATGAACCAATTTCTAGTGATTTGAGTGCACTAGATTATCTTTATGAGGTTTTGCTTGAAATTCATGAATCTGAAAATTGTGATGAAGAAATTTATGAAGAGATTCACGATATCTCCTTGAATAAAAAGCATGATTGCAATGATTTTACTATAAATTCTCTTGATGTCAATTGTGCTAATAATATGCAAAACTCTAAGCTTGGGGATGCTAGTTTTGGTATGTCTACTACTTGTTGCAATGATCATGATTGGGGTGATTCTTCTTATGCTCTTGATAATTTATTTAAGCCCCATGATGAATATGAGATTGATAATAGTGTTTGCAATAATATTGAAAGTGGGTTTGGAAGAGTGTCAACTTTAGATCCCACATATTTGGAGAATGTTCAATCTTATGAATTTTTTGATAAAAGTGGGTTTGGAGAGGTCATGACTTTAGTTAATGTTAATCCCACTATTTTGGAAGAGTGTCAACTTTGCATGCATGTGAATCGTGTTGAAAATATTTTATGCGATAGCTATTTTGTTGAATTTTCTTATGATTCCACATGTAATTATTACGAGAGAGGCAAATATGGTCGTAGAAATTTTCATAATAATAAATTACCTCTCATTATGTTGATATTGCTAGTGTTTCTTTCCGCTTCCTTGCATATGCTAGTTTTTGCTTGCTATGATAATTTGTTTTCCTATAAGATGCCTATGCATAGTAAGTATGTTAGACTTAGATGTGTTTTTCATGTGTTTCATGATGCTCTCTTTGCGCTTCAATTCTTGTCTTACATGTGAGCATCATCGAAATCTCAATGCCTAGCTAAAAAGGCTTTAAAGAAAAGCGCTTGTTGGGAGACAACCCAATATATTTCCCTTCTGTTTTCGAATAAATAATTAGTGTTTGTGCCAAGTAAAACCGTTAGGATAACCTATGGTGATAGTTATTTGATCTTGCTGTAAAAAACAGAAACTTTATGCGCACGAGATTAGTTTTCATAAATCACATAAACGTGATTTTTAGTTGATTATTTTTGAATTACATCAATAAACAAATTATCTAGGACTTCCTAATTTGGTAGAATTGTTTAGGTTCCATAAGTTTGCGTTTGATTCAGATTGCTACAGACTGTTCTGTTTTTGACATATTCTGTTTTCCGTGTGTTGTTTGCTTATTTTGATGAATCTATGGCTAGTAAAAGAGCTTATAAATCATAGAGAAGTTGGAATACAGTAGGTTTAACACCAATATAAATAAATAATGAGTTCATTACAGTACCTTAAAGTGGTGGTTTGTTTTATTTCGCTAACAGAGCTTATGAGATTTTCTGTTGAGTTTTGTGTTGTGAAGTTTTCAAGTTTTGGGTAAAGATTTGATGGATTATGGAACAAAGAGTGGCAAGAGCCTAAGCTTGGGGATGCCCATGTAACCCCAGGGTAAAATTCAAGGACAACCAAAATCCTAAGCTTGGGGATGCCCCGGAAGGCATCCCCTCTTTCGTCTTCGTTTATCGGTAACTTTACTTGGAGCTATATTTTTATTCACCACATGATATGTGTTTTGCTTGGAGCGTCTTGTATGATTTGAGTCTTTGCTTTTTAGTTTGCCACAATCATCCTTGCTGTACACACCTTTTGATAGAGACACACATGATTCGGAATTTATTAGAATAATCTATGTGCTTCACTTATATCTTTTGAGCTATATAGTTTTTGCTCTAGTGCTTCACTTATACCTTTTAGAGCACGGTGGTGGTTTTATATTATAGAAATTATTGATCTCTCATGCTTCACTTATATTATTTTGAGAGTCTTAAACAGCATGGTAATTTACTTTAAATGCGAAATTAGTCCTAATATGATAAGCATCCAAGTTGGTATAGTAAAAACTATCATATAAAGTGCATTAGACACTATGATCAATTTGATGCTTGATAATTGTTTTGAGATATAAAGGTGGTAATGTTAGAGTCATCCTAGTTGGGTAATTATGAAATTTGAGAAATACTTGTGTTGAAGTTGGCAAGTACCGTAGCATGCACGTATGGTAAAAGTTTGTGACAAATTTGTTGCATGGGGTGTTGTTTTGATAGTCTTCCTTATGTGTGGAGGTCGGGATCGCACGATGGTTAACTCCTACCAACCCTTCCCCTAGGAGCATGCGTAGTAGTACTTTGCCTCGAGGGCTAGTAAACTTTTGCAATAAGTATATGAGTCCTTTACACTACAAAAAAAAGACACATCCGTGACATTTTGGGTCGAATGAAATTTTTTTCTGTCATAAATATGACACTTCTATGACGATAATTGTGACAAAACCCGGTATCATCATAGATGTGGTGGGCTCCTACTTCTATGACAAAAAATCATGACAGAAAATGGGCTTTTCGTCCTTGGCGGGCCGGAGACGCGGCTGCATGACATTCTTTGGGCAGTCCATGACGGAAAAAACCGTGGTAAAAGCGAGGGCGAGGAAAATTTCGGGGAGTTCCCGGTTACGGTCGGAGGTCGGGGGGCGAGAGATGCGCGTTTCTCTCATACACGTACGCGCATGTGTGCAAGGCGTTGGCTCTAACTGAACCCGAGCAAGGCGTTGGGCTCTAACTGAACCCGAGTGATTGCATTGCAGGCTATGCGTTACTGAACCCGAGCGATCGATCGATGGTTGTTAACTGAACCCGATCGAGCGATTCCTTCGCTACAGCTGCTAACTGAAGCCGATCGATTGGATGAACAGTGATGTTGCGGGGGGTTTGGATGAACAGTGAGCGGTGGCGTTGCCTCTGTATGAACAGGACCCCGTGGTGTGGTGGAGGCTGGATGAACAGTAGACGGTGAAGGGGTGCCCGTGGAGGGGTGGTTGAATAGGACTGTAAGTGCATCTAGTGCCACCCCTAGTTGGTTTTGGAGTATTGACAACAAATGTGGTTGAGGGACTAATGCGTTTGTGAGAATTGCAGGATAACACAGGTAGTGTCCCTCATTGATTCAGTTTACCTACCGGAGACGACCCCTAAAAATGTATGAAGACATTGAAGACAATGGTGGTATGTGAAGATATTCACATTGAAGACTATGACATGAGAAGACATTGAGTGAAGACTATGGAGCCAAGATCGTGGTCGCTTTGTTGTTTCCTTTTCTTCTTTGTTGAGTCATAGGAACCACCGTACTGTTAAGTGGGGTCCAAGTAATCATAGTCAGAATGACTGAAGTGATGCTCAACCCAAATCCTATGTCTTCGAGCGAAGACACTGAGAGCAAAACTTATCCAGAGCTAGATGAGTCAGCTTTGCTTGTAGCCCAAGTAAAGTTGTCGTGTGTGTTCAAAATCTGACCGTTGGAACACGTGTCAGTTCCTTAGTGACCCAGGGTCATTTCGGACATATCAGGTCGGGTTGCCTAGTGGCTACAAATAGCCCACCCCCTACACCATAAATTGGTGGCTGCTCAGAGTTAGTGCACGGCTTTTGTCGTTTGAGAGCAACCCACCTCGAAGCCTTTGAGAGAGAGAAATCCTTGCGAGGACAAAGCCCAAACACCCAGAGCCAAAGAGTATTAGGCATCACTGAAGTCTTTCTGTTTGTGTGACCTGAAGACTTATTACACTTGAGGATTGTGAATCCTCCAGCCGGTTAGGCGTCGCGTTCTGAGCATCCAAGAGTCATTGTGGATTGCCGGTGAACATAGTCTGTGAAGGTTCGAAAGTCTACCTTGAAGACTTACCAGAGTGATTGAGCGAGGACTGTGTGTCCTTATCTCAAGGGGAATAAGGTGAAGACGCGGTCTTCTGAGTTGAATCTCAGCCTCCCTAACGGATGTACAGTTGTCACAAGAATCGAACTTGTCCAACAAATCATGTGTCTTCAACAAGTGACTGGTTCTATCTTCTCCCTCACTTTACTTAGAGTTTGTCTTCGTGAAGTCATTGCCTATCTATCATACCTATTTGACTTCATTGCTTGACTACTTTTGTTGATTGGCTTCTTACTATCTTCCATCTTGATCCTACTACCAAGCTGCTATTGATCTTGTACTTTCATGTTATTGCATACTAGACTATGGTTTGCTTGTTGTAGTTTACCTTCCGCTGCATATCAATTAGGTCATTTCTATTGTTTGTCTTCGAAACATCCGTGTTTTGAAGACTTTCCTAAAAATCGCCTATTCACCCCTCTCCCTCTAGTCGATAACTAGCACTTTCAATTGGTATCAGAGCAAGGTACTCCCTTGTTCTGTGTGATTCGGTTTAACCACCTGGAGTTTTAGCTATGTCGATCGCAGGGATAATCAAAGTCTCCGCTGCTTGCCCCGTGTTCGATGGAACCGACTATCCTCTTTGGAAGAATAAGATGCGCATGCATCTTGAAGCCATTGATGTCGACCTCTGGTATGTCGTCAAGAACGGCGTTCCCAAATCAGTGAAGGTGTCACCCTGCCGATGTCAAGAAGTTCATCCAACTGGACTCAATCGCAAAGAACATCATCTGTGGTCATCGACCAAAGGACAGATGGCCGTGTGAGTGCTCTGAAACGCCGAAGCTAGTCCGGGACTGGCTATCCAAGGTCAACGAAGGCGTCTCAACCCGGAGAGATCAAAGGATCAGTGTTCTTCGCAATCTCTTCAACCGCTTCCAGAGAAACGACAATGAAAATGTCCAGCTCACGCTTGATCGCCTCACTGACATCACAAATGAGCTTCATGCTCTCGGCGCCACTGAGATCACCAAGCATGAAATCGTCAAGACACTACTGAGATCACTTGACAGCTCTTTTGACACCCTTGCCCTCATGATACAAGAACGTCTTGACTTCAAGACACTCGATCCGTCTGATATACTTGAGAGGCGCAACACACATGAGTTCCAGCTTTCTGAGAAAAGAGATATCTATGGTCCCAACTATGGCCGAACTCGCGCTTTGAAGGCAAAAGTTGTTTCCTCATCGAAGAAGAATCGACTACGGTTACGATGATCCACGAAGACATTGGAAAGGAACTTGCTATGCTTGTGAAGAAGTTCCAAGTTCACTAGGAAGAAAGGCTTGAGAAAGTCTTCACGATCCAGCTCAAGAAATGATGAAGCGTCCACTCATGACTACAAGAAGAGAACCTGTCACAAGTGCAAGAAAACTGGACACTATATCTCTGAGTGTCCACAGTGGGACAATGAGAAGAAGAAGAAGAAGAAGAGCAAGGAATATGATTCTGATGACAAGAAGAAGAAGAAATCTTCAAAGTCTTCTTCCAAGTCCTCATCAAAGTCTTCATCTCATAAGAAGAGCTCATCCGCAAGGCTCGTGCTTTTGTTGGCAAGGAAATGGATTCAGAGGAGGAGTCTGCTTCGAGGAGGTGGAGGTGGAGTCCAAGAGGAGTCCGACCCTGGCGTTGCAAGTCTGGCTTTAGCCACAGCCTATGTTGCCAAGTCCATCTTCAACACTGAAGACAATGACTTCTACACCAACGTTGAAGCTGATGACAAGGACGACCCTGCTCCCACCTACTGCTTCATGGCACGCGGTGCCAAGGTAAAATCTCACGATGCTTACTTTCAAACATCAAGTGAAGATGACTCTGATTTTGAATCCAAACCCAGCTACAAAACACTTGCTAAAATTGCAACCGAACAACAAAGAGCTATGGAACATACTCAAAAACTGTTAGACAAAAGCGATGACATGTTGGATGCGGAAATGACTCGTTCACAGTCCTTAGTTGAAGACATAAAAATCTTCATGCTAAGTACCAAGAACTTGAAAGTCATCATGAAACGCTCTCAACTACTCATGAAAAGCTTTCCTATGATTATCTTCAAAGGAAGCAAGAGCTTGAGAAATTGAGAGCGGCTCATGAAGATCTTCAAAAAGAGAATGAGTCACTTCGCACTCAACAGATCAGTTCCCTCAAGATGGATTTGAACCACCATGTCTAAAATGTCTTGAGCGTGATATCGCTACCTCTGTTGCTGAATGTTCAACTGCTTTCTTTGTTGCATTGTCTTCAACTACTAATGTGGTAACTAACCCTCTGCGGAGGATACCATCGCTATTGCTGATGAAAATGCTAGGTTGAAGACATTGCTTGAAACGGGATGTATAAAAGTCCGAAAGGGCATCGGACACTGCGATGTCCTCAAAAGCGTATTCTGAACCGAAACCCTAGGAAAGAGGGTGTTGGGTTCGAGAGGAAAATGAATGTTGATGGTTCCCTCTTGGAAGCCCGAGCGGTATCCCAAAACCACATGGGTTGCTGCAAAGGGACCTTCAAGGATCCTTCCACCTTATCGACTTTACCTGTGCTAACCCTATTATCATTGATGAATCCTTTGATGCAAACTATAAGCTGTTCAAGAATCGAGAATGGTGAAGTGTTTGCCGTATATTGGTACTAATCGCAGGAATGGACCGCCTATGAAGAAGATCTGGATTCCCAAAAGCTGTCTTGAGAATCTTCCAGTTGAATGTCATCATGACACCACAGGAAGAAGACAAACCCAGACCTAAGGCGTCATATGGTCCAAAGGCTTCATACAGACAGAGGACTCACCTGAGTCACCCTAACGCCAATGTTTTGCAGGGAAACAGTACTCAAATTTATGAATATGAGCGTGTGTCTTCAAACCGCTATGTTCATACAACTAAGAACTTTTCTGCTTATTCATATGAGTATCATTCATCTCCTACAAGGCTATTTGCTAGGGCTCCAAAGCCAAGTTCTCGAGATGTTGCACTTAGACTCATTGCTTCTAAGCCACCCCGAAGATGTGGGTGGTTAAGAAGAATTAACTCTCTTTTGCAGGAAAGGGTCTCCAGCCGAAAATCAAAGGCGTCTGATGATATTGCTGGGGACCTAAAACATCTTGTAGGGCACAAGATCAAATGCCAAATTGTCTCACTATGTATTTTGTTCCTGAATTGTTTTTCATTCATCCTATCAGTCCTAATCTTGATTTAAGCTTCAATAATCCACTTGCCCGTCAAATGTTCATGCTTCAGAATGTATTATGGACAGTGGATGCACTAATCATATGACTGGTGATCGAAGTCTTCTCATGGACTCAACCTTACGTCCATCAGACAAGAGTCACATCACATTTGCTGACACTGGTAAAAGCAAGGTATTGGGTCTAGGTAGAGTTGCAATCTCAAAGGATCAACACATGGATAAAGTGATGCTTGTTGAATCCCTTGGTTTCAACTTGATGTCTGTCTCAATGCTTTGTGACTTGAACATGATTGTGATATTCGGAAAATATCGTTGCCGTGTACAAATGGAATCTGACAAGTCTCTAGTCTTTGAAGGGTATAGGAAAGATGATCTATACATGGTAGATTTCTCAGTAGGTCCACAGCTTGCCGTATGTCTTCTTGCAAAAGCTTCAGAATGCTGGCTCTGGCATCGGAGGCTGGGGCATCTTGGCATGAGGAACTTACACACACTCGCCAAGAAGAAGCATGTCATAGGCATCGAAGGTGTCAAGTTCAAGAAGGATCATTTGTGTGGTGCTGCGAAGCTGGAAAGATGACTAGGGCAAAGCACCCCTCGAAGACAAGCATGACGACATCTCAACCCTTCGAGCTGTTACACATGGATTTGTTTGGCCCTACTCATTACTCTACCCTCACAACAACTGCTTGTCTCTATGGCTTCGTCATTGTTGGTGACTACTCAAGATACACATGGGTGCACATAATTCTCTACAAGACTGAAGTGCAAGATGTCTTCAGACGCAACCAATCGAGCAATGAACAATTATGGCGTCAAGATCAAGCATATCAGAAGTGACAACGGCACTGAATTCAAGAACACCGGACTTGATCTTTATCTGGATACCATGGGAATCACTCATGAGTTCTCTGCTCCATACACATCTCAGCAAAATGGCATCGTGGAGCGCAAGAACAGAACCCTCATTGAGATGGCTCAAACAATGCTCGACGAGTACAAGACACCAAGAAAGTTCTGGCCTGAAGCTATTGATACAGCATGTCACGTTATCAACCGTGTTTACATCCATAAGCTTCTGAACAAAACATCCTATGAGCTCCTTACTGGCAAGAAGCCAAATGTCAGCTACTTCAGAGTATTTGGGGCTAAGTGCTTGATCAAGGATCCCCATCACAAGTCAAAATTTGAACCTAAAGCTCACGAACGCTTCATGCTCGGTTATGGAAAGGACTCACACTCTTACAGAGTCTTCAATCTCTATCTCTACAAAATCGTCGAAATCAGAGACGTGCGATTTGATGAAACCAATGGTTCACAAAGAGAGTTCCTGCCAAGTACATTAGACGAAGCTCCACCCAGCGAATCTATCAAGCTAATGGGAACTGGTGAAATCATGCCTTCTGAAGCACAGCCTGAAGAGGAACTTATCACTTCTGCCCCTAACCAGCCAGAAGACAATGCTCAGCCTGAAGAAAATCCTCCCAATGATGACAGTGATCAGCAAGAGCAAAGTCTTCGTCCAGTTCATGCTCGAGTTGCAAATGAAGTACAGATTGAGAAGATAATCGATAGCATCAATGCACCTGGTCCGCTTACTCGCTCAAGAGCACCACAGCTAGCATATTTCATGGGCACTTTTCTTTTGTGTCAATATCGTAACCCAAGAAAGTTGCTGAAGCCTTTATGGAACCAGAATGGATACAAGCTATGCAAGAAGAACTTCAACAGTTCAAGCTAAACAATGTTTGGGAACTTGTCAAGCGCATACGACCCTCGCAAGCATAACATTATTGGCACCAAATGGATATATCGAAACAAGCAAGATGAGCATGGTCAAGTAGTCAGAAACAAAGCACGTCTTGTGGCTCAAGGATATACTCAAGTTGAAGGAATTGACTTTGATGAAACATTTGCTCCTATAGCTAGGCTTGAAGCTATTCGCATACTACTAGCCTATGCTAACCACCACAACATCTTGCTCTATCAAATGGATGTGAAGAGTGCATTTCTCAACGGCTAGATTGAAGAAGAAGTATATGTCGCTCAACCACCTGGCTTTGAAGATCCAAAACATCCTGATATGGTGTACAAGCTAAATAAAGCACTGTATGGCCTCGAACAAGCTCCTCGCGCCTGGTATGATACGGTCAAAGACTTGCTGAAGAGCAAAGGCTTCAAACCTGGATCCCTTGATCCCACACTCTTCACGAAGACATATGATGGTGAACTATTTGTATGCCAAATATATGTGGATGACATTATCTTCGGCTGCACCAACCAGAAGTATAGTGATGAATTTGGATACATGATGCAAGAACAATATCGGATGTCCATGATGGGAGAGCTCAAGTTCTTCCTTGGTCTTCAAATTCACAAGAAAGGAATGGCATCTTTATATCTCAAGAAAAATACCTCCAAGATTGTCTGAAGAAGTTTGGAATGCAAGAGTGCAAAGGATACACGACGCCAATGCCAGCCAAACACCATGTGGGTCCCGACGACAATGGTAAAGAGTTCGATCAAAAGGTATACCGCTCCATGATTGGTTCCTTACTTTACCTATGTGCATCTAGGCCAGATATTATGCTTAGTGTTTGCATGTGTGCTCGATTCCAAGCGGCACTAAAGGAATCGCATCACTTAGTCGTGAAGCGAATTCTTCGATATTTGGCTCACACCCCAACACTAGGATTATGGTATCCAAAGGGCTCAAAATTTGATTTGGTTGGAATTTCGGATGCTGATTATGTTGGTGACAAGGTGGATCGCAAGTCTACATCGTGCACATGTCACTTTACGGGAAGATCACTTGTCTGTTGGTCTTCAAAGAAGCGTAATCGTATCACTCTCAACTGCTGAATCTGAATACATTGATGCTGGATCTTGCTGTGCTCAGCTTCTATGGATGAAGCAAACTCTCAAGGACTATGGCATCAATCTGAAACAAGTACCTCTCTTCTGCGACAACAAAAGCGCCATCAAGATTGCCAACAATCCAGTCCAACACTCGAAGACAAAAGCACATTGAAATTCGTCATCATTTTCTCGTGGATCATGTCATGAAGAAAGATATTGACATCATTCACGTCAACACCGAAGAGCAATCGCGTATATCTTCACAAAGCCCTTGGATGAGAAAAGGTTTTGCAAGTTATGGTGTGAGCTAAATATCTTGGAATCCTCAAATGTCCTGTGATCAAGCACACATCCTAACACTTATGCATGCTGATGACTTAGATGTGCAACACACGAATTAACGTATATCTTCAATCAATGAAGACATTCTGAGTGTGAATACATTAACGTGGAATTTGACTTCGGAGCGCCACGATAATTGTGCGCCGTGTCTGGGTCTAATACTTCCTATACGGTGGGCAACGCCACCACCAAATTTCTCTGTTTGAAGTGTTTCACTCATGGCGTTATTTCTGCAATATCTTCGCATTTGATTTGTCTTCAACTTCAACTTATCTTCATGATTTTCTTCACTATGCTGATTTGGTTGCTGTCTGATATATATATTGTTCTGTCCTCTACAGCATTCACTTATAGCTATGTCGTCAAGTTGAATCTTTTGAACTAAGTGAATGTGATCGGACCCCAATCTCTCTATGCTTTCTATCTCAAACTCTATCTGTCCAAATCATATGCATTCTATTGAAATCGTCGAATGTCTTCTCTGCGTCCTTGTCGGTGAAGACATAGAGACAAACTTTAAGTCTGTTTTAAATGATTCATCCTTCATCGTTGAAATCCGGAGAAGCCGGAACGACCATCCGACAAACCTGGCGGGCGTGGGGACGTGGGACATCTCAGAGTATGTTGCATGCTTGCCACGTGCCCCTCAGATGTGAACTGCCAGGGGCACCTGCGTAATTACGCTGTGCCACACACCTCATTATAAATACATGTCCCCTGCGGTAAAGAAAATCTTCTTCCACCTCTCCACCTCGTCAAAACCCTAGCGCCACCGCTAGCTCTCGACGACACCGGCGACGAAGCGCTTAGCTGCCGCGACTTCTCCGACGTCGTCCTCACGCCGGCCGCGAACATCGTCATCTCCGCCGCCGCCGTAGGTGTCCTCCATCGCCAAGTTAGGGCACGGTGGATTGAACTGCTTGGCCTCCCTTATTCCTGTCTAGCAGATCTTCGAGTGAATTCTTAGCATCAAACTAACTCTCCCGAAGCCAGTTCCTGTTTGTCCAGCAAACGCAAGCCCTTGAAGTCTTTGAACGTATTGAAGCCATTCAGTTTGAAGTTCATGGCTGTAGAGAAATTAGTCAGGAAGGGCGGCAGACAGCGAGGTGAGGGAACCTCAAAAGATCTGCCTGATGACCTCGCAGAGCTGTACAAGACAGATCCCGAAGAGAATTACAATCAGCGCAAGACGCGAATCCAATGGATTCGTTGATATTGGGCTGAACAGTGGTTCAAGTACAATTTTGTCACCCAGGAATACGCCGAGAAGAATGCTATCATATGCCCTTGGGGTGATATTCTCTTTCGAGGCCTTCCACCCAAGAACATGGCTGAAGCTATTGCACAAGGTTTCTATCCTTGTATGGTCCGTGGACCTCAGCCTGAGAATGCCGACCCAACGTCTTTGCTCGGGTGTCGTGACGATAATCTCTTCAAGCGCAACTTCCAGCATGCAAAGGCTTCTGCCAAGGAAAACAAGAAGTCATTGGGATTAGACTTCAACCCTGGTCCCTCTGCTCCCCGTGCTGACGGCTCACGTGACGCTGAACCCAATGTCATCGGTCCCTTTTTCAAACCTTGATGGCCTCATCACCTACATCTTGGTCCAAGGTGCCAAAGTGGATCACTCTGATGACGATGTTGAGTCTGATGAAGCCCCAGCTCCAGCTCCTGCTCCTGCTCCAAAGCCGCAGAAGCAAAAGAAAGTCAAGGCTTCAAAGTCAGCTGCTCCACCAAAAGCTTCACGTGTGAAGCCAGCAGCTCTTGCACCTCCCGAAGCGATGTGCGGTCGAAGATCAATCCGTATCTCCAAGAAGACGGAGAAGAGAAAGAAAATTGTCACGAATCTTGAATCACATCGACTCCTGCTGCCATTCTGCGAGAAGAGCACATTGATCTGTTCGATGAAGATCTTCTGCAGATGATGCCCTTGAGCAACTTATCAAGAGCAAAGAAGAAGCAGAAATCTTCAACAATTTGCCTCTCTTTGATGTGGCAAGCATCCATCACTTCATTGATGAGTGGTTTGACACCCCAAACATCAGTTTTGAAGATCTGCAACTTCCTATTGGCCTCAGCGTCTCCTTCAATGGAGCCATTGCTTCTGAGCTAGCTCTTGCTCAGCGCATTGTTGAACTGAAGCATAAGATTGACTATGAGAAGGCTCAGTTCAAGAAGCATATGATTGCACTCAGCGTGCAAGACGTCAAAAACTTCAAGGTCATGCTGCACGACCTCAAGGAAGCCTTTCTCAAGAAGCGTGAAGAAGCCAGAGGCTCTCGTGAGTGCATGAAGAGTCTGGCTGACAAGTGTGTGCTTGCCTACAATGAGGCTGAGAAGCGCAAGGCACTTGGCCGTCCTGGCATTGACCCCAGAATGGCTGCAAAGAGGAAGAAGTCTTCAACTAACCAAGCTGCACCTTCAAGGTAGGAAGAACCCCGCATAGTCTTCCCAAGCAGCATGACTGGCTCGAAGCCAAAGGTCAGATCAACCGCTTCTGAACAGAAGAAGACGAGGGCTGCTGAGGTGAAGCGTAAAAAGGAAAATCCTGGCGCCTCGATGCTGCTCCCTCCAAGAAGAAGCTTAAGACCAAGAAGAATCGGGCTGCTCCCACAGAGCCCTTGGTTGTTGAACCCAATTCAGTGGTTCGTCCCGCGACTGCAACCCAAGAACTTCTCATGACTATTCATGATCCTGCTTCCACAGAGGCTCCTGAAGCTGAAGAGATTCCAGCAGTTGATCCCATCACTGCTGAAGACATTAGTCACCAGGACAATGTAGAAGATGATGATGAAGTTCTTCCTCAAATTGAATATAATGTGGTATCATCGCCTGTTCGTACGAACAGCGAACTCATCAGCATTGGTCGTCCTCTGACGCCAATTGCTCAGGATGCTTCATGGGCTGATCGCCCGCAACAAGAAGACTCCCCTAGTACTCCCCAACAACAAGTCACTCCCCAACAACAAGTCACTCCCCAACAACAACAGCAAGAAGAAGAGGAAGACTTTGAGGCCCAGACAACCCCATCTCCAAAGGCGTCGCCAGCATTTCGCAGGCTTCGCAAAGGTCAAAGGCCTCAAGTACCTCTCTCGAGCGTTCCATAAGGAGAAGTGCACCACCAACCTGTTGCATGTCAAGTGTTTTTGAAGCCACTCCAACTGTGAATGTCTCCGAGTCTGAAGCCAAAGGCTTTGAAGAGAATCCGGCTGCATCACCAAGACACCCAAGAAGAAGAAGAACGTGTCCCTACACCCCCTGTAATTGAAGAAGTTATTCCTGATGTCAACGTGCCAGTGCCCGACCCTCCAGCTCCTCAAGTGGAGGTTGAAAACTTTGAGGCTGCCACCTCCAACACCAATGAAGCCAATGACGTGGTCATGGCTGAAGCAAATGTGGAGCCTGCACCAATAGCTCCTGAAGCCAATGAAGGAAATGTGCCTGAAGCCAATGAGGCTACTGCTCCCGAAGCATCTGCTGAGCAGCCTGAAGCCTCAGTTATTGCCACTGCTCCAGTTCCGCCACCAAGGCCTTACACAATTGAGCAAGCATACAACTATGGTGAGCTAGTCACAGTAAGATGCCCTGCTCGTCCCTCCGCCTCATGCCTCTGGTCCTCGGTTCGACTATCATATTGCGCATAGGCCTCGTGTCCGTAAGCCGGGCCAAGACTGCAAAGGTTTCGAGCACCGCCACCTCTCTGAGTTCTTTCAATGCAAATGGCTTCAAAGCCCACAACACTTTCTTTGATGAGCAAAGAACCCCTACACAAGGCCAAGGATATCATCGACCGTTTACGGAGCTATCGACAGCGAAGCTATTACTCATGCGTTCTGTATGATCAAGGGCGCATTTTCCCTCATATGCGCCTCGACACTGAAGCCATTGCCGGACTGCCGTGCTTAGAAGCACTTGATTGCTTTCGAGATGCAGGTCTGCTCGGCTTCATTACAGACAAAGAACACTGGAATGAAGAACTAGTGCTTCAATTCTATGCTACCCTCCACATCCGCGGCTACAACAGAGATACGAAGACATGGGTTCTCGAGTGGATGACAGGAAATGTTCATCATGAAGCCAAAGCTCTTGACGTCATTGAGCCCACAGGCCTACCCACTCCCGGAGAGCTGTTTGAACCTGGTTGTCAACTCCACCGCGATGCACTGGATAGCATTTTCATAAGCCAGAACCCGACATGAGTCAGATGTTGAGCATGATGAAGCCACTGTCACATGACGTTGAATACCCTCAGCACTTCTTTGTTGATGACCTTGAGTATCTGCCTCGTACAATATATCACATCATCAGGCGAACTCTATGGCCTATCAAAGGGCATTCATCATCTGCAAAACTGGAAGGAGCAATGAAGACATTGGTCTTTTACATCCTCAATGGCATCAGCTTCAATACGCAAGAATTCTTCATCCGACAATTGGCTGCGTCTGGATCTGATCTGTTTGGTCTGAACTTTTATGCTCCATGGGTCATGCGCCTCATCAAGATGCACTCTGCTATCAACTATCAGCCCTCTGCTCGCAATCATCTGATCTTTCTATCAGAGGTTGATATGTCAGTTGAAGCCATATACCCGGAGCCTGCCAAAACGCCACTAAGTCTTCAGAATGCAGATCACCATAGCTTCTCTCAACCCGTGGAAAGCGTCGAAGCGGTATCTCGTGTCTATCCTCTGGCTGGGAACACACGTCTGCCTCATCGTGCACGAACTGAAGCCACTGAGAGCACAATTGGCCAAAGGCCTCGGAAGCGCTCTCGAGTCCTCAATGATCGAGAACTTCTTGTGGCACTGCATCAGAAACAAGATAAGCATCACTCCTGGCTCAAGCGACAAATGCAAAGCCTCTTGGTGGACGTCAATCGCATTCAAACCTTGCCACCAAGAATGCTTTTGTCACTCACGAGACTGTCGGCGATCATGGAAGAGTTTGACCCTGCTTTCGATCTTTGAAGCAGATCTTCAAGACGATGGCTTCACTGAACGCTTCAAGTTTGACTCCACTCCTCCACGGAATGCAGTCCTACGACGAACTCCATCTCTTGAAGACTCTGACTATTCTTCCTCCACGGCAACTGTCAATGCCAGAGTGATCGATGATGAAGCCGATGCTACTTCACCGCCCCCTACTTCTGCATGAATCGACACTGCACCAAGCTCGTCTGCACCGCCAGCCAACAACGACAACCCTGCTGCATCATCTACTTCTGAAGAGGACGAGTAGATGCTCTATGTCTTCAAACCTTTTTGGTCCTTACTGACAAAAGGGGGAGAAGCATATGAGTTTGATAGTCTCAAGCAGGTTCATAAGGGTGGTTGCATAATAATTTACCTAGTGTTTAAACTCTCGCTTTTGATACATTTGGTTCTTTGAGTTGTAACACTTAAACTCGATGGTCGTCTGCTACTTATTTGCTTTACTCTGGTGCGATGATAAATTCCGCATGTGCGACGATAACTTCCGCACTTAGATCATTCTGCAGATGTCCATTTTTCATTATGCATGTCATTCTCTTAGCTATATCATTTCATGCATGATGAATTATCTTCATAAGTTGAAGAGGATCTCCACAAGTACAACCTGTCATGTGCATTTGCATTCCAAAAGCAAACTACTTATATGCACATCTTCAGGGGGAGCCTTTGCCACTTATGAAGACAATTCCTATCCTTTACAATTTCACATATTTTATCCCGTTGAAAACTTCAACCAGTTTGTCATCAATCACCAAAAGGGGAGATTGTAAGTGCATCTAGTGCCACCCCTAGTTGGTTTTGGAGTATTGACGACAAATGTGGTTGAGGACTAATGTGTTTGTGAGAATTGCAGGATAACAGGTAGTGTCCCTCATTGATTCGGTTTACCTACCGGAGATGACCCCTAAAAATGTATGAAGACATTGACGACAATGGTGGTATGTGAAGATATTCACATTGAAGACTATGACATGAGAAGACATTGAGTGAAGACTACGGAGCGCGAAGACTGTGTCATTTCGTTGTTTCCTTTTCTTCTTTGTTGACTCATAGGAACCACCGTACTGTTAAGTGGGGTCCAAGTAATCATAGTCAGAATGACTGAAGTGATGCTCAACCCAAATCCTATGTCTTCGAGCGAAGACAATGAGAGCAAAACTTATCCAGTGGATGAGTCAGCTTTGCTTGTAGCCCAAGTAAAGTTGCCGTGTGTGTTTGAAATCTGACCGTTGGAACACATGTGAGTTCCTTAGTGACCCAGGGTCATTTCGGACATATCAGGTCGGGTTGCCTAGTGGCTATAAATAGCCCAGCCCCTACACCATAAATTGGTGGCTGCTCAGAGTTAGTGCACGGCTTTTGTCGTTTGAGAGCAACCCACCTCGAAGCCTTTGAGAGAGAGAAATCCTTGCGAGGACAAAGCCCAAACACCCGAGCCAAAGAGTGTTAGGCATCATCAAGTCTTTACATGCAGGTGACACGAAGACTTATTACACTTGAGGACTGTGGAATCCTCCGGCCCGGTTAGGCGTCGCGTTCTGAGCATCCAAGAGTCATTGTGAATTGCGGTGAACGCAGATCATGAAGGTTCGGAAGTCTACCTTGAAGACTTACGGAGTGATTGGGCGAGGACTGTGTGTCCTTAGTTCAAGGGGAATAAGGTGAAGACGCGGTCTTCCGAAAGTTGAATCTCAGCCTCCCTAACTGGATGTACAGCTTGTCACAAAGAATCGAACTGGTCCAACAAATCATGTGTCTTCAACAAGTGGTAGGTTCTGTCTTCTCCCTCACTTTACTTAGAGTTTGTCTTCGTGAAGTCATTGCCTATCTATCATACCTATTTGACTTCATTGCTTGACTACTTTTGTTGATTGGCTTCTTACTATCTTCCATCTTGATCCTACTACCAAGCTGCTATTGGTCTTGTACTTTCATGTTATTGCATACTAGACTATGGTTTGCTTGTTGTAGTTTACCTTCCGCTGCATATCAATTAGGTCATTTCTATTGTTTGTCTTCAAAACATCCGTGTTTTGAAGACTTTCCTAAAAATCGCCTATTCACCCCCCCCCCCCTCTAGTCGATAATTAGCTCTTTCAAGGACCCCGTGGTGTGGAGGGCTGGATGAACAGTAGACGGTGGAGGGGTGGTTGAACAGTAGCCGATGGAGTAGCGCGCGGTGGAGGCTGGATGAACAGGAGCCCTTGGAGGCTGGAGGAGGTCGACGGTAGCCCGTGGAGGCTGGAGGAGGTTGATAGTGGAGATGAACAGTATCCCGTGGACTCCCGTTTTGCGGTACGCCACACCCCTCCCGATGAACAGGACCCCCGTTTCGACCGTAGCGCTCCAACACAAGTCCGTTTCGTCCGATTTGCGGAACGCCACACCCATCCCGAAGAACAAGACCCCGTTCGACCGTAGGAGGTCCGTTTTGTCTGTTTTGCGGTACGCCACACCCCTCCCGATCAACAGGACCCCCGTTTCGACCGTAGGAGGTCCGTTTCCTCCATTTTGCGGTACGCCACACCCCTCCCGATCAACAGGACCCCCGTTTCGACCGTAGGAGGTCCGTTTCCTCCGTTTTGCGGTACGCCACACCCCTCCCGATCAACAGGACCCCGTTCTAAACATAGGAGCTCTGTTTCCTCCGTTCTGCGGTACGCTAGGCCTCGTTTCCATCGCCTGTTATGTCCAAGCCCTCCCGATGAACACGACCACGCATTCCGTTCCGACCCAGCCGGTTGGCTCCCCATGAACACGACGAAGATGTTGTTTCTCCGTTCCGACCTAGCCATGTACGTGTGCGCGAGTAGGCGTTCGAGACCCAGCCATGTACGTATGCACGAGTAGGCGTTCGAGACCCTGCCCGCTGTACATACGTGTACATGCTACGTGCGCGCCTCTACTACGACACGTGCGCGCCTCTACATCGACCAGTATATATGTACGTACACGTTCGCGACCAGAATGACAATGCTACATACGCTTCGACCAGGTGGGTCCCGACTGTCAGGCACTTCCTTGCGTGGGAAGATGTAGCTGGTGGGTCCCAGCAGTCAGGGGGGCGAATCGTTATTTTTTTGCCCAGACGCACTTCCTTGCATGCGAAGGTGTAGCTGGTGGGTCCCAGCAGTCAGGGGGAAATGTTTTTTTTGCGAAATACGGTGGCCCGTCCGGTGGGTCCCTATTGTCAGGTGGAGGAATCATTATTTTCCGCGTAATAATGAGGCACTTCCTTGCTGCGGTCGTGGACCCGGTATCGACCTCTCCACGTCTGATCCACGTCCGATGGAAGTCGTTCCTTGACCACGTTGACCACGCCGCGCCGAGAGCACCAGGGCGGTGGACGACGCCGAGGCCTAGGAAGGGGACGACGCGGAGCCGGTGAAGACGCGGCAGTGGATGCCCATGCGGAGAGGAGTATGAGGGATCACTCGTTCGGCTGAGGTGTGAGATTGCCGTCGCCACAGGGCCTGGCCAGCGGTGGGAATAGTAGGGGGCGGTGAGGCCTCCGCGGCAGCACAGCCGGCCACGGGAGGCAAGAGCAGGCGGCACGACTGGCGCTGCTTTGGGCGGCTGGAGCAAGAAGACCGGAGGTTGAAGAAGCACTACGGTCGTTGGATGGACATCGTACGGTCACTGGAGCTAGAATCGTTCATATTGACTAAGTTGACAAAGCCCTCCGTCCCCGTCAACTTAGTAGGCCCACAAGTCAGCCTCGCACCAAGGTGGGTCCTAGCTAGCAGGGGGAGTATTCATTTTTTTGTGCGTAATAAGGAGGCACTTCTGGTGGGTCTGAGCTGACAGCGGGGGGAACGTTTTTTTTCACGAAATACGGTGGCCCGACCGGTGGGTCCCAGCAGTCAGGGGGAAATGTTTTTTTCACGAAATAAGGTGCCCATCCGGTGGGTCCCTGCTGTCAGGTGGAGGAATAATTATTTTGCACGTAATAAGGAGGCACTTCCTTGGGGCCACCGTGGACCCAAATTGCCCTCTCCACATACAAGATTTCTTCCGATGGAAGTCGGTCGTTGACCACGCCGGCCGAGAGCACCAGGCGGTGGGCGATGGCGAGCCTAGGAAGGGGACGACGCGAGCCGGGAAGACGCGATGGAAGCCCGCAGCGGAGAGGAGTACGAGGGTTCATCGTTCGGGCTGCGGTGTGAGGCTGTCATCGCCGCAGAATAAGAGGGGTGTGGGTGAGTGGAGGGATGGCCTGCCAGCGGTGGGAGTAGTATGGGGCGGTGAGGCCTCCATGACAACCTGGCCAAGGGAGGCAGGAGCAGGCGGCACGACCGGAGCTGCTTTGGGCGGCTGGACCAAGAAGACCAGAGGTTGAAGAAGCACTACGGCCGTTGGATGGACATCGTACGGTCAGTGAAGCTAGAATCGTTTATATTGACTAAGTTGACAAGCCCTTGGTACGCTCCAACTTAGTAGGCCCACAGGTCAGCCTCCGAAATGGTGCGCCCCAGATGTCAGGGGGAGAAATCATTTTTTGGGCGGCCGAAGCTAAGAATATCCGAGATTGAAGAAGAAGCACGACATCCGTTGGATAGACATCCAACGGCCACTGTTGCTAGAACCGTGTGTTGACTATAATAAGTTGACAAAGCCTTGCATACGCGTCAACTTATTTTTTTAGGGGACGCGTCACTTAGTAGGCCCACAAGTGTGTGGCAGAGAACTTATAGCCCATTTGCGTTTTGTAAGAATGTACATCCCATTTTTGAATTCTAATGGAATTTACAATAGCCCATTTACAGTTTGTTAAAAGTACAGCCCATTTTCTAGCTAGGACAACGATTAATAATTTCAACCAACCGTTGAAGACAGAATTCAATAAAATTTTCCACATTTTGATGGGATCCGAAATATTTTTATCCCGAAATTTCTAGTCAGATTAAATATAAATTTGTATTACGTAAAAATCCAATGAAACATTGCGCGTGCAACAATGAAAATTTAAGATTTTCAAAATACATAAATAATATTTTATAAACTAATTTTGTGTTTGGTGCATTTTTATAGTACTGCCCAATTTTTATAATTACATCCCATTTATTATTTTTTTAAAGTCCATTTTCCTGTTAAGCCTAATGCATCCCTCCTAGGAAAGATTTGCAGCCCAGTGGGGTGGAGAATAACAAGTTGACCTTGCCTGGGTATTCCTCAAAAAGATGTATAGCTGGGCTAGCCATTTTCATCTTTAAAAAATTAGTATCTGGGCTGGATATCTAGCCTGGGCTAGACCAGTTAATACCCTGCTCTCCTCTGAACAACAACGAAATCATCGCCAAGAAAAACTCTGCAGTGCTCACGCCTCAAAAACACAAATACTGCTCGAGCTACTTGGTCCCAGCTATCGGCCGCACCTTGTGCAATTCTCTCGTTTATATTGACTACATAGGTTGACAATGGTGTGGGACTGTGATGTCGGGAAACCAGGAGAAAGCAAAAAAAAAATAGTTGTACATAATAAGGAGGCACTTGCGTACGTACGGCTATGGTCCTAGTGGGTCCCTAGTGTCATCCAGTCAAAACCTGAATCCTCATGTTCGTTGAAGATGTTAACAATGCTCGGCGCCACGGCGAGCGCAACAACTCGAAGGACAACAGAGAAGGCCTCGCGGGCCCTATGGATGGTCTGATACAGCGCCCGCTGCGCATTCAGGAAGCCAGGATCATCGGACACCTATGAGCACCTTCGAGAAACTGAGACGGCATGAAACGGTAAGGCGCGCTTGGGAGCTCTGGTTTATTTCAAACCTGTATTAACATACAAGTGTAATTTACTCCTCGTCGGAAACAACGCGTAAAATACAGGCGTAATGAAACCGAGGGCCCGAGGTCTGTAAGTAAAAGCGGCGAGTTACGTGTGTAATTTGAGAGACCAGTGTATATTTTACAAGCACTGCTATATGAACGACATTACCAGATGATACATGCACGATGTGCGTATCATGCCATCCATGGGCAAGGCTGAAACAGCAGCTAACGGCTGGATTAGCAATCGTCCGAGTGACGTTCAGCGTTTTTATCGTGTGTGAAGTACTTCCGATATTTTACTAGTCGAAATCGACCAACCAAGCGCCTTCGCCCGAGACCATCTTCTTTAATTTACAAGCGTCAGTTTTACAAGCGGTTTTGGTTGGAAAACGGCGATCCAATCATGGCCTAATATCATGAGTTGGTCGAGAAGATCATATGGTTTCACGTCTAACCTACGACTTGTCGTATAGGCTATGAATGAAACATCGGATGATAAACTTCTTAAGCACGGAAACAATGTAAGAGGATGATCTTCTTAACAAGCAAATCACTGGCATTAGATCGACATGCAAAATAATACGAAGCATTATTCTCAGGAGGCACGGTGAACAGCTCGTGATGCCGCATGCCACAACATTCCAAGCTCAACTTTGGAATCAAACACAAGGCCTGGCATTACATAGACAATATTCAGAACAAACTCTTAACACAGGAATATCTCAGTAGAGTAATTATTTACTTCTAAACTGAACACCGGAATAGGAAAAAACACTCGACGCTGCTCACAGCAAGGGCGTCCCACTCAAAAATATCAAATGCATGTCTTCTGGCTAACACAAATGAGCAAATTTTGACAAGGTTTTCCAATTCCAATATATTAAACTAACATATTCTTGCTAACATCAATGATTAAACTTTGACAAGATTTTCCCATTCAAAATATGTAATGCCTATGATCGTGGAGTCCTGTCGTAGCTTCTTGTACTTGTTAGGGCACTTTTGCCTAGGGCACTCACGTGTTGTTAAATTGCCAATGGTCTCTGCGCAGACTAGTCATGTCATCGGTGTCTAATAATACTCTATAAAGCTTCTCGGTCATTCCTTCGTAATGTAGCGCAAACAAAGGATCGCTTCTTTCTGCAAAATGGAACGACCAACTGGACCCAGTAATGCAGCAGTTTACCTTGGACACATTGTCTCCTTTTGTGCAGTTCAACTAAAATCAAAGTCGGAATAAAACCGAGCTTTAATTTTGATATCCCTGTAAGCAACAATATGTATAAGGGAAACAATTACTGAGAAATAACGGTTGATGACTTGTACTCCCAGAAGAAAAGCATCTAGTGATCTACTTTATCTTAATGGGAAACAAAGCAGGAGAGTAGCAATTCTCCAACAGTGTGATTCATTCATATTGACTGAGACATTATCTTAACAATGCGTTGTTTCAACATGTATAAAGAATGACAAGGCAGAAAAGTACCATTCCTAAAACAATGCAACTGATTCATTTTAACAGAGACATTATCTTAACAATACCTTGGTTAAACATGTAGAAAGAACTACAAAAGCAGGATAGTACCATTCCTAACAAGTGTTGCAGTTTTGAACTAAGATTCAGTAGTTAATTAATTACGAGTGGCATTGCTTAATTTTACCTGCGGCATTAGATTAACGAAAAGCATAAAAAGTTCCAGGGGGAGTGGGCGCAACAACAGTATGTGCATCCATCTACTTATAAAGGGGATGATGCAGAGTTTGTTGTAACAAAGCAACAAGCATCATGTCTGGGTTGGTCCCATTTTTGTTCACTACTTAATGGGAAAAGACAGCAATACAATAGCTTCAATTCAACATTTATTTAAAACAGTACCAATACAAGTAGCACAACATCTCAAAGCACACTGCACAATCATGTGGATGAAGGCATGTACTGACCTTAAATGAGACCACCAGGATAAAATACGAATCTGCCAACACGAATAGGAAATCCAATCTCGTTTTGTGCAGTTGAACTGAAATCAAGCAAAGTGTTCCGCGTAGCGAAGCAAAATGTCGCAATAGCAACAAGTTGAATAGATATCCCTGTTTAAACAGAGGCAAAAAAGGAATCAATTACTGGCTAATAAAGGAGGATGAAACATGCGGCCACAAAAATGGTAATCCCGCCAATCCCTAACAAGTGTTACAGTTTTGAAATAAGATTCAGTAGTTAATTCTGAGAGTGGCATCAATTACTGGCTTATAAAAGGGGTGATGCCGAATTTGTTGTAACAAAGCAACAAGCATCATGTCTGGGTTGGTCCCATTTTTGTTCACTACTTAATGGGAAAAGACAGCAATACAATAGCTTCAATTCAACATTTATTTAAAACAGTACCAAAACAAGTGGCACAACATCTCAAAGCACACTGCACATCATGTGGATGAGACCAAGATTTGGAACAACTCGCCACGAAGACTGGAAACAAATCTCGATCTCCTTTTGTGCAGTTCCACAAAAATTAAGCAAAGTCACCGGTGTGACATTCAGGTTGAACTGCACAAAACACTCTTAAAACATAAGTGTTTCGAGTAACGAAGCAAAATGTCGCAATAGCAACAAGTTGAATCGATACCCCTATTTTAACAGAGGCAAAAAGGAAACAATTACTTGCCGATAAAGGAGGATGAAACAAACGGTGAGAGAAAGAAGCATCTAACTTATCTTGGATGGAAAACAAAGTAGGATAGTAGCATTTCTAAAACGGTTGCATTGATTCATATTAACAGAGACATTCTCTTGAAACAACATTCGTTAAAAATGTAATTTACTTTTAACAGTGGCATTGCTTCAATTTTCTGGCGGCATTCTTAGATTAACAACAGCAAAATAGCTGTATGGGACATGCCAGCACCATATGCGCCCACACGTATAAATGGGTGATGCAGAGTATGTAGCCAAGCAGCATATATGTGTTGGTCCCATATTTGTTCTCTTTGAACCTTTTTCCTATGTGAGGGCAGCAAATCTAGTCCTGCACAAACTACCCGATCCCCCAGTTTCTTTCCCTTTTCAACAAAGAGATCGGTTCCTTACAGATGTGTGTACTGGGTTACCCCCCTTTTCCCTTTTCGACCTACAAAGCGGCTGGATAGCCAGTCTATACTATTTTCCGCCCCTCCTTTCCTCATTGAACCACGTCCTAGATTCTTGCTCCAGCCCACCGCACCCTTCTTTCTTCTTTGAACCAAGACCTAGATTCGACTACAGATCGAAAAAGATCCACATGCAGCTAGAGCAACGACGGTTTCAAAGAAACTTATACCTTAGGGTCGTCGGGATCTGGCAAGGCGTCGGCGGGAGGCCGGATCTGCCCACAAGACGCACGGCAGCGAGGAAGAAGGGTCGGTGGCCCTCCCAAGACAAAGCGCTGGGTGAAAGAGAACAGCGCAGCCGGCAGTGGATTGCCTCCCTCACCGAAGGCGATAGAGTGAACGCTGCACCTCCTCCCCTTCCCGGTGCGACGGGATACGGACGCCTCCTTCACCAACTGTGAGGGGGGAGAGAGAGACAAGAGGCCAACGCAGTCTTGTTTAGATCTGGTGAAGAGAGGGTGAGAGACTGTGAATATAGCAAACCCTAGTAAATGAACACTGAGCCTCCAGCGTGTAACATATATGTAGTGCGGCGAGCGTGTGGAGAGTGCAAACCCTAGCGAACAAGCGCTAAGGCTCCCGCTTATATATATACTACTGTAGTACGGACTGAACTCCGGTGCCTTCATCAGACCTGCTTTTTGGCTGTATGACAAGGTGAGCGGCACATTTTGGGCCCACCTGTCATAAACCCAAAGGCAAGTGCACTAAGTCAATGAAGCTGCGTCCATATAGTACTCTCGTGTATACGACTAATATATAGTGGAGTGGTTTTCTTATTCTCTCCATAACAATAGTTTTAAATTGTGTAAGTATTAAATGAAAATCTTTATTTAATGTACAGTTAAGAAAACTAGTACTACTTCCGATGAACTAACGATCCACGCCACGCGTCTGGTCGCACTTCATGTCCTTCACGTGGTACACTACCCTCCCTTAAGTGAACAACCACAAATGCGCCAAATTATCGGAAACGTGTGAGAGTGTGTACAAATAAAGAATTTTAATTTCAATTATCGGAAAGGTTTGAGAGTATTACAAAGTTTGACTTCAGTCAAATCTAATATGCAGAGTAAATAAAAATGGAGGGCTACTACGTCCATCTGGGTTTTTAGTCCAATTGTGTGATAAAATTGCACCAACGTTAAGGACGACTGCGTCTCCAACGCAACCAAGGTAATCTGAAGAAGGATATCATCTTTGTGCGTAACAAGCAAAGAGCACTGATGGAAGACAGCTTGTTTTTCATTGAAAATCGATCAGCTTCACCAGCCGACGCAACCATGAGGCGCAACCATGAGCATAGATAGGTCATCGTGGTGATGCATCATCCATTTGGCATCAAGTTTGGGTGAGGCACCTATGAAGTTCGAAAAATCCTCACTGTGGTATGTTTCTTCTCAGTAGTCAAGCTCGAGGAAGGAAGAACCACGTGGCAGAGGACAGTGAGGCAGAACAACAATGGCCATCCAAATTTGTGTAGTTCCACTAAAATTGAGGAAGACATGCCCGGGTATGGAGACACGCATCGCTGTTTCCAAAAATATAAAAAAGGGGAACGACATCTCAATTGTCAATAAGAATTAATGAAAAGTACACCAACAAACAGAAGCATCATAATTATATATTGATGGGAACTAAAGCAGGATACTTGAGAAAAAAAGCATTTCTTCATTTAACCAGTGATAGTACTGCCACCATATGGACAATGACCGCACAACCACCATGTACTTTTTGTCAAAACAACATGTATACCTCCACCAAGGCATAAATCATGACAACTTTTTGAGTGGCATTTCCTCTATAATAGTACTAGTAGGTGATGTTGGACCAGCCGACGGACCCTAGCTACTATGCATGGGGAGCTGGGGAGTAGTCGCATAGAAGAAAACCCGCACGCAGCGATCTGGGGAGCTGGACCAGTACAAGAAGTTATACCTCAGGTGGGCGAGATGTCGTTTAGGCGGGTGGGCGGGATCTTCCCACACGACGGCAGCGAACAAGGGCACGGAGGATCTTCGTCCGCGCCAGCGCCGGCTCCGAGAGGACGGTGCGCATCGGCTTCCTCCGTCGCCGACGGTGACAACGTCAACGCTGCACCTCCTCACCTCCCGCAGCAGACGGGATTCGGCCGGATCTGTGACCACCGGTGAGGAGAGAGATAGAGTGGACACTGTCTTCTTGTTTTGATATGGAGAGGGTGAGAGAGCGAGATGCAAGAAACTCTATCAAACAAGAGGCTATAATGGAGTAAAAAAATCACTCCATAGCAGTGGTTTTAAATAGAATACGCGCGTTCCCGGTAAAAAGAAATGAAAACTGGCGGACAATTTTTTAAGGGTCTGTCTAGGACACATCTAGATGTGTATGTCACATCTAAGTTGATGTCCACTCTGTTTGTGGTCTATTTTTTTCCTAGTTTTTTTGTTTCTTGTTGCTACATTATATACTTGTGGGAGCTTAGATGTGATATCCTTAAATAACATCTAGATGTGAATTAGACAAACTGATTTTCTAACGTACCAAGAAAGAAAACACGATCAAAAAACACGCCCCCGCTTCCAGGTCACGAGAGTCGTCGTGCACACACACGTAGACATAGACATGCATATCCGTGTTTATGTAAAATTCCATTTCCATCTCCATCTCCAATCATATTTGTCCAACTGGCACATTATTTACGTTGTTAATTATATACGCAGCAATATTAACGTACATCATCTCTTGTTTGTGCACGTCCAGACCGCTGCCACGGCCGGTCCTGACCAACCCAAACCCTCTTCAACACCCGCGCGTGCTTCCCGCCCGAAACGGTCAGTGCCGCATTCATGCCCGGCCAGAGCGGACGCGGCCTCTCACTGGTGTCGGCATTAAAGCGGCGCGCCGGCCGGGAGAGCGTCGCCCACGCCGCTTCCGGGTGCACGCGGCTGCTCCGCGTTCAAAGGTCGCAATAGCCGGCTACAACATGCATGTAAAATGTTCTTGGGAGTCCGTGCTACAGCTAGATGTCCTCCCTCAACTCGTCAATCTCTTCCAATAGTGCTAGTACTCCATGGCGCAATCCATCGATAAGCAGGCGGGAAAGTTATCGTATACTCAGTTTGCGGTGAGTGGCATGCCGAGCGACCGTGTGGGGTTGAGCCATGGAGGAGGGTGAGACACGAACACGGCAGACGTGATTTAAACATTGGTTTTGCTCGATGGCGCGATCCAACGAAGCGAAACGTTGGTTTCTCTCCATTTCCATTTTTTCTCCGGAAAAACGGAAACTTTCCACTCCATTTTCATTCCTATTCCAAGGTTGCCCCGTTACAACATTCCATCAAATACAAAGGAAAACTAACACGCATGTTGATGCATCTCAATGATTCACAGATCATAGCCAATATTCCCTTCACAACTAAAGAAAAAAGTTGTGAGAGCGTGTACGAAAGAAAAACTACTGATGGGGTCACTACGACTTAAACCCTAATAAACCCTAAACATGATTTAATTTCCTGGCCAGGTAGAACCTGTCGAAGGAAAGACGACTGGCACCCTCGGATCATACGATGCTTTTGTGCAGTTCCACTAAAATCGACCTGAGCATCCCTGATGGCAAAGATATTGAAGAAGTGTGATTAGAATAATAGTACTGGCACTAGTTCATGAGACATAAACTCATCACAAGTAGAAAGCCGGTAGAAGTATAGAATGATCAACATGGAGATGGAGCTACGACAGTGGAGCAAGCCGGCTCCAAAAGGAAGATGGACTACCTGGGACGTCGGGTTGTAGCTAAAAGGGTGGTTGGGACGCGGCATCGGCCCATACCGCGGTGACCCCCGATTGGGACGCACCGACTGTGGGTTTTCTCCCTCGCTGATGTCGACCGTGTCTACGCAGAACATTCTTCCCTTCCCCTAGCTGCGGGATCAGGCCCGTCGTTCTATGCTTGTGAAGAGAGCAACCTAAGCAAGCAGGCTTGTAGCTTAGGCTCCTACTAGTGTATATATAGTGGTTTTCTTTTTCTCTCCATATCAACCATTTTATATTGCATACATGTCATTCAAGAGTGAAATGATGGTTGCTTCTTCCGACTAACTTACTGTGTGATTTCACTGCTCCTTAGTGGCCCCTACATGTACTCCCCCTACGTGTATGCAACAAATCCTGCGTACACATGGGCGCATAAAAAGCGTCTTGTGACGCCCTAATGCATGCATGTCTGAGCACACGATGGAACACACACGGTCATGCTCAAGTGCTCAACCTATACGTGCATGCACACACATACTCAGTCAGGGTGAGCTAGTGACCGTATAAACACCGGAAAATAATATATTGAGCACAATGAGTGTATTATGAAGTCCACTGACCGTATTTTTACAAATATACAGTGACAGACAGTGTATTTATCTCGTTTAAAATTAAGCCATATTAACCGGAGAGGAGGCAGTATGGACTAGCATTACTTTGCTGTGTCCCGTCATCTTGCCGAACGAGGAGAAGGCTGCACTTTGAATGTGGCCGAGAGCTGGCTTGATGAAACACCTCGCTTCCTACTTCTTTTTTTGCGGGGTACCTTGCTTCCTAGTGACCAGTGTCTACTAAGAATGCTTATATATGAATAAAGCTCTCTCATTTACCCGCAAAAAAGATTAAGCCATATTAACCAGAAAGGAGGGAGTATGGACTAGCACTACTTTTTGGTGTGCCCGTCAACTTCATGAGCGAGGAGAAGCTTGCGGGACAAGGTGAAGCTCGCTTCACGCCTTTGACTAATGCAACCTACCCTCGATTGACATGCATCAGTCCATTCGGTGTCAGATTGTCAGAGGCATACACTGTAGTACCCAACATGCGGAGTACCATCATTGTTCGACTTCAAGAAGAGGCGAAGAGCCAACCGCAGTAGTACGAGTAGTACTACTACTAGAACCGCATGGTGGAGCGTCTATACTCTTTTTTTTCTCTGATAAAGTACACATTTATTCCGGAGAAGGGCGAAAAACGGCAGCCCAACATGTAATGAATGATATCGATCAACCAACCATGCTCGAATATATCTTGGCCTCCGTGCGAGCCCGTCTGTGTGTTCTCGCTCCTCGTCTCTCTCAAGGAACGGCGGGTTGGCTCTTTGTCGTCAATTGAGATCGGTTTGCTCACACTCCTGTCCCACATGTCAGTGATATGCCAAGAGGAGGTGCGTTGACCGACTGGCCATACGCGTGCATTTGGTTTTGCACCTTCATACTACTCCTCCCTCCGTCACAGTTCTGGTAGCGCTTCATTATGATGCATTTCTCTCAATGCATTTCCACCACCAGAGAGACTTTAGACGCGTTTGGTTTAATGCTCAATTAATTAGGGTGTGGTAACCGCAATCAAGTCCACAATTTTCTCTCTATGTACTGTACTACTACTACTACTACTACTACTACTACTACTACTACTACAGAGTGGAGTAAGTGCATGCATGTGTGTATCCGGGGTGGAAGCACTGCATGCATGTGTGTACGCATTATTCCCTCTAGTAATAGACGCCGTGCTATAACTACCAATGTTATTTTTCAGGCTGATCACTCGTCGCCTTGCTTCCACATTTTTTTCTTTTTTCTGAAGCGCGCTGTATAAACAGTGACGGATGGAGTAGTATGAGCGGATTCAAAGAAGAGTGTATTGATGGTTGCTTCTTCAGAGCAACTTACGATTAGGAAAAGGTGGGGCTTATGATTTGACCGCTCATTACTCACTATTAATGCGGCGCAACGACCGGGCTGAGTCTCCCATGCGGTTGTGCACTACCCCTCGGTTCTTAAATATACTCAAGTATTTGTCTTTCTAGAGATTTCAACGAGTGACTACTCAAATATTTGTCTTTTTAGAAATTTCAAATGGACTGGCACATACGGATGTATATAGACATATTTTGGAGTGTAGATTCACTCATTTTGCTCCGTATGTAGTCACTTGTTGAAATCTCTAGAAAGACGAATAGAATATTTAGTAAAGGAGGGAGTACACATACGAAGCAAAATGAGTGAATCTACACTCTAAAATTTGCCCGTTTGAAATTTGTAAAAAGACAAATATTTAGGAACGAAGGAGTATAATTTTGTGCATGGCACATGGACCCGGATGATAAAGAGGCTTCTGGCAATGCTATCAAGCTTCCATCATTTGTTTACATAATTGACGTACTATACAAATAATTTTCCTGCAACATGAAATTGTACAATGGTGTCTTGCCATCGATGCTCTTTCGGAAACAATAAAAAACTAACTTCCTTGCTAATGCATGTCAATTATTAGCAGATCAGAGCTAATAATTATATCACAACTGAAGACAGAGTTGTGAGAAGGTGTTAAATTAAAATTGATCCATGCTTTCATTGGCAGCAACGTCCCCCCAGCTCTGTCTAAATCAACAAGGCATGTTGGGAAAAAAAGTAGCTGTCTGGAGCATGCAACATTCCGATCATTTTGTGCAGTTTCACTAAAATAGAGCTGAGCGTCCCTGTTCCAAAGATACTAAGTGTGATTACGATAATGGAGGACTGCTGATGAAACAATAAACACACAAATAGAAACCGGTCACCTTTGCAGTCTCTCTTAAGACTAACTAGTTGGAGAAGATTAGGCTCGGAGCTGGATGAGGAGGATAGAGCAAAACCAATCTCCCTTTGTGCGATCGCCTTTGAAATGTAGAGACGTTGCCCGTGTGACATTTTAGTACAACTGCAAAAAACTTAAGAAAAAAGTGATTTGTGCAGTTCACCAAAAGGTCGCAATAGCAACGAGGTGAAATGGATAGCCCTATTTGCAAAAAAGAGGTAGAAAGGAAACAATTACTGGCCAATAACAGTTGATGACACATGCGACGACAAAAAGAAGCATATTCCTTGTCCTAAGGGAAGATAACAACACGGTTGTGTTTGTCTAAAAGCAGTGTGAGGACGAGAATGCAATATGGAAAATGCAGCCGGACGAGCTACGTTTTGGGCAAAGAACTATGGAAGATCCACATGCAGCGACGTGGGAAGACGGGCAGTGGAGCAAGGCCGGAGGGGATACCTGGAGGTCGTCGGGATGTAACTAGGTGAGCGGCGGCGGGCGGAATCTGTGAGCAGGTGGCGTAGGCCCTGCCGCGCCGGAGCTTGGTCAGAGAGAACGGCGTGTACCGCTGATCGGGACGTGTTGCCTTGGAGCTGTCGAACGGAGAAACGATGCACTTCCTCCCTTTCCCCCGGCGGACGGGATGCGGCCGGATCAGTGACCAACGGTGAGAGAGAGAGAGGCCACCATACTCCCTTTCCCCCCGGCGGACGGGATGCGGCCGGATCAGTGACCAATGGTGAGAGAGAGAGAGAGGCCACCGCATCCTTGTGTGAGATACTCTGAAGAGCGACAAACCAGGCAGGCAGGCTCCATTGTATATAGTGAGCGGACTACCTTTTTCTCCATAAAATCGTTTTATATTCTGTGTACGTGCCATTGAGTGCCATAAATTTATTTAAAAATAACGCGGCAACGCGTCAAGTCGAACTTTGTTTCGTGCACGCGTGGTACACGACCTCCCTTAGGTAAACAACTGCTACAGGCGTTCAAATTAGCACGTGGGCTGCCATTTCGTAAAGAAATGAGCTCCACCGTGTACCCGCGCGGGTGTGGCTGGGCACGGCGTGAGTGCGTGCAGTGCACTTATTCTCTTCTTGTATCGTGCACCACCTACGTGGGGTTGTGTGAGAGAGATACAAACCTAGAGAGATATAGTGTGTGGGTTCTTGAGAGTTTTTTTGGGGGAGGGTCAATCAAAAAATGTAACATATGCAATGTGTGTGAAATAGAGTCCTGGATATAACATATATATAGAGGGGGTGATCCACGAGAAGAGAGTGGAGGTAGCATCGGGTTGAGGTGTCCATAGAATCAAAGAGAGAGATGATGTGTGTATGTGTGCGTGCGCAATCGATAAAGAGTGCCATCGAATATCTGTGTGCCCACGTCAAAGATATAGAGTGGCTGGCTTACTGGAACGTGAGAGGGGACATGTGCAGTTTGTCTCTGTGGCATGGATACCTACCGCAGCTCGACTATCGGTGTGTGGTGGGGAAGAGGGAGGCCCAATTAACTATAGAGGTACAATGGCTGGTATATGTGTGGAGGAGGAGAGAGGCCTACCTCATGTGTTAAGGAGATCGACCTGCCTCATGTATTAAGGGAGATCGATCGGCATCCATGCATATGTGCAGGAGAGGAATAAGGTTGGGAGAGAGATAGAGCTAGAGTGTTGGAGGGGGTGGTAGGGGAGTTGCTTCTAACAAATGGTGGGATAGGCTTGCTAGACAAACGGAGGGCACGCCCGCAATATCAATAAGAGAGGAGATGGCTGCTTGTTGTCTGTGCACATGCGTGTGAGAGACGGGTCAGGAGGCATTCACGAATGATGAGGGGGGACGATGTGGCTATGGTAAGAAGACGTAACTACATAGGAAGATCAATCGCCCTTTGTTAGAGAAAGGAGAGACATAACTTGTGAGGTACGTCGATCGATGGGGGGGTAGTTAAAGTCGATCTAGGTATATGTTGGGAGATCGGTCGGTATACATGCATGTGTGTGTTAGAAGCAAATGAGGCACGAGGAGAAGGATAGAGAGGGCTGCATGTAGGAGGTGGTGCAGAGGCATACTATATCGAGGGGGAGGAGTGTCTTGATCACGAGAACGATGAAAAGAGTGGTGGGAGTGAGGCATGGATGGTGACAAGAGAAGAGGGGAAGCTTGTGTTTGTGCTAGTAACACCTGGCTAGAGAGGCATATCGATCGATGTGTGCCGTAAAGAAAGAGCTGGTGGGCCTACACACACCGTGGGTGAATGACCTAAAGTGAAAAGACAAATTTGCGCGATGGAGCTAGAGAATGCTGAGGGAGGGTGAGAGGGATGCGGGCGTGTGCATGCACAAGAGAAAGTTAGCGCTAGCTACAAAGATAAGAGGGTTGTGTGGGTGTAAAAGACGAATAGAGATCATATATACTTCATTATAAAAAACGAATTCGGATATTTGAAGAATTTATCATAGTGTTTTAAACCGACGCATGTGTGAATATATATACGGTGATACACATGGTGTGGTTATGAACATGTTATACTACATTTAATATATTTTATCTCTACTCTTATAAAAAAATAGAGTTGTTGATGATGGTGTGCATGCCATCCTGCATTATAGGCCGTCCGATTTATATCTGGCGGATAGCAAGGAAACTATCATGGTTGAAGTTGGCAATAATCATGATTGTAGATTCTTATTGAAATAGAGAAACGAATTCAAATTTAGTTCGAATTGCAGCAGTAGTATAGACATTTGGAATGCACTAAAATGTTAGTATGAGTAGGTTACATGCATTATACATCAAGCAAAAAAAATTAATCGGACATAACATGGATTCATACTCCCTCCTTCCATCTATATAGGGCGTAATGCATTTTTTAAGACCGCCTTTGACTATTGACAAGATTAATAGTACATGACATGCACAATGTGAAAATTATATCATTGAAAGAACCTTTCACAGACGAATTTAACAGTGCGCTTTGTGTAAGTTGCATGTCATATATCATTGCTCTAATATTTGGTCAAAGATAGCATCAAAAAATGCATTAGGCCCTATATAGATGGAACGAGGGAGTAGCTTTGAATAGCATTTGTTCAGTAAAACAGGGCAAGACTCTCTCTTTGTGTGGTGTGAATAGTTTTATTTTTTTCGTTTTCATTTTGGTTGAGGGAAGTGCGAATTGATTTGGTACGTACAAGTACAATATTACTACATATTAGGCTTGTCCCTAAAATTCAACCAGCGTCTTGTTATATCCCGAAAATTCAGATATCGTACTCCCAAAACTGGCGCCTTCACAACCCGCGCCTTGCTATCCCGAAATTACAACGTGCGTGAAAACTCCCTCCAGCTGCCAAATCCCGACACGCTGTGGGGACCCCGACTCATAAGTCGTGATCACCGAATGCACGTGTACAGTGATCCCAGAGATCAATGCTCAGTGAACACACAGAAGCTGAATAACAAGAGTCTTACATCCATACATACCGTTTTACACAAGTAGGACCATTAAATTTTGAAGGGGAAGAGGAAAGTATATCTTAGTTTTCGAAAAACTCAGAAGGGGAAGAGAAGTATAGATAGTTTTGAAAACTAGTAGTAGTTTTGGAAATAGTTTTACCCTAACTAACGACCATGCTAACTAAGGCTTCCTACAGTCGGGATGGCTCGATACCAGCTCTGTGGGGACCCCGACTCATAAGTCGTGATCACCGAATGCACGTGTACAGTGATCCCAGAGATCAATGCTCACTGAACACACAGAAGCTGAATAACAAGAGTCTTACACACGCGAAATCCCCCTTCTAACCCTGAGCCAAAAGGACCGCTAGTTCAAATCGGTGGGGGGTACTTTTGTAACACACCCTACATTTTGGACAAGCGCGTCCCTAAGTCATGCTTCACCCCCTCCCATCGCCCCCTTTTCGCCGTTCGAAATCCCAGGCCGCCATAACCTCTCCGCTCCAGCCACGAAACCCCACCTTCCTCCGTCCGCCATGTCACCGCTGCCCAGCCGAAGCCTCTTCCCCGACGACGTCGTCCACCACAACAGCTTGACGTCCCTCGTCCATCTCCCCGGATGAGGATCCGTCGTCCATCTCGTCGTCCCGCCGGTTCAGCCGCCCCGTCCTCCACCTCAAGGAGCTGCTCCGACGATCGCCTCGTCTATCGCGGCTGCTCCATCCCCATAGCGTCGCCTTAACCTGCTCCACCGGAACCGCAGCATCCTCACCGACTCCTCAGACGAAGCCGAGGCCTACTCGGCGCCACCAAAGAGGTTGTACACTCATTGCATCGCACCTTATCCTTAACTCGACCTCCCGGCACCAACGGTGCTCCATCCCGCACCCCCATGGAGCGGCTACCTTGAAGCCGGCGCCGCGGGCGACATCTCCATGGCGGCACTCCCCCAGTGCGAGGCCCCTTCGGCGGCGGCGTCCATACCAGCCGGATCTGCTGCTGCTGCTCCGGCTCTCGCTTCGCTTCGTCTTTATTCTTCTTTGCTGGCTCTCGCTCGATCGCTCGCTCGCCCAGTTCTTCTTGCTCTCCCCCGCTTCGTCTTCTTTGCTGCTTTCTGATTAAGCCACACTTGATCGACCGAATCGACTTTTGGGTCTGTCGTTTTTCCGGGGTTGGGGGGGCTCGCCGGTGTTACGGAAGAACCACCCGCAGCGGGGACGGGGGCTCGCCGGAGAGGTACCCAACTATCTATCTTAGGGTTCAGGGTGGGGGCGGGGGGCCTAGAGGGCTGGCCGGGGCGGCGGTGGCGAGTTGTTTCGGGGCGGCGAGGCGGCGCTAGGGCCGGCGGTTTGACCGGTGGTGGCTGGCGGCTCGGGGGGTGCAGGTTGAAGACGAACTGCAGGCCCTCCCTAAACTACATGTCAAGTGCCTCTCTGCTACCATTGCGTTCGGTTTCGACAGTAACATTCAGATTCCATAGTAGATTTCAGTTTCGATAGTTAAGTTCAAAGTCAACAGTTTTTACCTCATCTGTTGCAGTCAGGTGGTTTTGGTGATGTAAATTTTACATCTATTTTACATCATCTATTGGAGATGCTATTAGAATCCCACTTGAGATTAACGATGTCTGCCTTGTGCAGCTTCAGCCTTGACCTCTTATGGCTACCGGAGCTGCTCCAACGACAGAACGATCCATCACAACAAAGCAGTGCCACGGACGCCGCCTCTGATTCCTCAGATCTTCCTCCGCACCTCCGACAGCCACCTCTGCCTCAACTGCTTCAGTGACCAACCCAATGATGCTGAGGTCGACATGGCTACGGCAAAGAGGTTGTACACTTGTTGCATCACTTATTACTATACATTCACGTCGATCCATTAGGGCTATTTTGGTTCAATGGAAAAACGTCGATCCACTGGTTGTTACCATCACTCTAAATTTCTGCATGCTCTCCTTACATAATCTCACCATATTTTTTTCGTATGCATGTCAGATATTGTACATAGTCATGCTAAACATGTAGAGAAAAAGAGAAGAGTTTTGCGCGGCAATACAATGTCATGCAGACATCGCTCCATGGTGGGTTCAATGGCAAACCCTCCCCACCCCTCTCCAGATTGTAATCCAGAGGAAGATATCTGTTCTGAGGCGGATCTGCACGCTGACCACTCCTATTTACCCCCCAAGGTGTTTACTCTACCTTGGCATGATGATGTTAGTCATATCATGCATATGTTGCCTTGCAGTGCCTACCTTTGACATCATATATGTCATCTGCTTAGTTTAGACATGTTCTGTAATGCCGCCTGTTTTGTTTCTATATCATATATGGGAATTATGCAGTCTCATGTCTTTTAGCCAGCCATAATATATGTGAAATGTGCAATGCCATCCTGTTTAACCTGGCATCATATATTTGAATGATATCTTGCCCATCCTTTTCTTCATTACATTTCCATTTGTCGACAATGTTTGTACATTAAACTACTCTTCCTGTGAATCAGCCATTTGGGTGGGAGATGGAAAATCTGGAGTGAAAACAAGGCCTTCAGAACAGATAGTGCTACCTGTCGAAGCAGATCTCTTGTTAGGTCCCGATAGCTCCTCGTAGATGGATTCGCAGATGATGACCAGTCATATTCCCCCACTGAGGTGTATGCTCTAACTTGGCACGGTTATATTGCTCATATCATGCATACGTTGTCTTGCATTGCATAGTTTAGACATCATATACACAATATTCAACAACATGTTCTTAGTTCAGACATCATATCGATGCCCTCTGTTTAGCATATAAATCACATATGTGAATTAAATGATGCGATCCTGATTACTTTGATAACATGTAGGTGAACTATGTCATGCGATCATGTTTAGTTATTCATCATATCTTTGAATTATGTTATGCTATGCTATCTAGTTTAGATAGACATCATATATGTGAAATTATGTCATGCTATCCGTTTTAGTTAAACAATATACATGTCAACTATTTCATGCCCTCTTTTTTCCACACTATCTATTGCATCTGTCTCTCATACAATGTCTGTACATTCAACTATGTTTCCTGTTTATCAGCCATTTGAATTGGAGCAGGTGATGCTTGGTGGCAGTATCAGAATTACCTGAAGAAAACGTACTTCACCGGCAAAGAAACTCATCAAATTCCCTTACGTTCTCCTGAGACACATTTACTGGACGATGACTCGGAACGCCTTTGTTCATCTTGGTCCCGAACCAAGAATGTGGTAAGGTCTATGAGCTCATTTTCTATTTTTAAGTATTATATTCTTGCTTCTTCAGTACTCGATCATGTAGAACAAGTGCCTAAACCTGAAGAACAACTGTTCTAATTTAAGATTCCATTGCTATCATAGTTCAAAAAAGCGCTAGGCGTTAATTGTGCGTTTTGCCACCGCCTTGCGCTGTACTGACCAAAGCACATGCTTATGCGCAGTTATGCACAGATTAAGTGTAGTTATGCGCAATGCATTTTGCCAACGCCTAGAGCCTAGGCGCGCTTAAGCGCTCGCTTAGGCGCGCCTTTTTTAACTATGATTGCTTTGCTCTTGTATCACTGTATTTTCTCATACAAACTTATTTTTAAATTGAAGGATCCAATCGAAACTCCAATGGCACAGCAGGTATGTTCACGCATGTTTCTTTAACAGATTTGCTCTTATCAATAGCTCTGTTGATTTCAATTTCAATTGTGTATACAGATGACTTTCATATCATGCACATTACTAGCATCACAACAGAGCCAATAGTGTTGTTGTACATGTAGACCCGTGGTACCCATCTGAAATCTTGTTGTGCCGTGTAGTTTCCCACGCTAGGTATTCTTTCACCGCTGCTTTGTCTTGAACTGATATGATTTGAACCGTGTCTCTATTTTGATTTGGCAAGACAATGCAGTGACCGTAGGACATAGATATATGTTTGTTTGATGCTTTTATTATGTACTAGTACTTGGTAATAGAAGACTTGGTAGTTTAATCCTGTCCACCTTACTAATGAACTGGTTCACCGAAATGAGTTTCATATACTAGTACATGCTAAACTTGTTATGTGTATGCTTGTTTCTTCTTTTAGAATGCTGACAGAATATTGGGGAAGAGTGCCTATTAAGCAATGGTAAAGGAAGCAATGCGGATAAGGTTCAGGATAGTGACACATCGTTGTTGGTCTCCAAAAAAGCTGATAAAACAGCTAAGGAAGACTATCTTGAAGACAGCGAGACAACACCAAAGACCTGTCTTGGTTTAGTGTTCGAGTTACTAGCTACTACCACTTGCACAAGCTATTCAAACTCACTGTCTGAATCAGTTCGGTTTCTTGAGTCTGAACTACAAGCTGAAAGACATCGATCAGCTGTGCTGCGACAAGAAGCGGAAGGACTACGGAAGTCCCTGGAGCATTCAGATGCATACTTTCTGGTGCAACAATGAAGCGTTGGAGGATTTTAGCGCCAAACAGGACAAAGGTAATCAGCTTGCTAAGCTTATTGCCGACATGGTGGATACCTGTGATAACGTTTCTTGAGCTCTTCTAAAGTTGTTTCAGTTATGCCCTTGTTTTGCTGCCGCGTTTATTTGCACTGGTGGCCAATTTTGATGGCCAGTGTATGTAATGTGCTGCTTTGTTCCCTATATTTGCACTGGTGGTGAACTTTGATGCCCAGTGGATGTAATATGTGTAATAGCGGTAATAGGCAAGCGTTAATTGCTTGCTTATTTATTTCCTTATTGTCTTGTTTAGTTGTTTGCTTGTAGTCGCTGCAGTTCTTTTTCTGTTTTTTTTAGTGGTCACAATAGCCTATTTTTGGTAACTAGGCCAAAATAATCATGGCAACACACAGACTGTTGTAACCATGGGCCTCCTGCAGGCCGTATGATCCATGGGCCTTCGTCCGGCCGTAGGATCCATTGGCCTTCTATACGGGCCGTAGGATCCATCGGCCTTCTATACGGGCCTTAGGGTCCATGGGCCTTCTACGGGCCGTATGATCCATGGGCCTTCTACGGGCCGTACTATCCATGGGCCTCATACGGGCCGTAGGATCCATGGGCCTTCTACGGGGCGTATCATCATTTCGCCAATCATGGGTCGTACTATTCGTGGACCATAACGGGTCATTAATAGGCCATATTTGATAACTCTATGAAAACAGCCCAATGGGTTTTTTTACATGAAAACGGCCCAACGTATTAATGGTCCACAAACGGGCCGACTGTAACGACGGGCTGAATTTGGCCCACAAGCAGAAAATGACAATAATGTGCCGTATGTAAATCGAATCTTGCAAATGAGCCCAAGAATCAATGGGCCCCGAGAAGGCCGAAAGATAACTTATTGCAACGCCCAATGGAATAATGGGCCGTTAATGGCTATAAAGTGATATACTGTTCATTACGGGCCAGTTTCACCACGGGCCGTTAATGGGCCAAGAGTTACAAAGGTCCTCATATGGGCCGAAAGAAATCATGGGCCACACATGGGCCGGAAGTTAAAACGGGCTGAATCATATTGGACGGCCCAGATGACGCTACTGGGCCTAATTCAGATAGGGCGTAACGGGCCCTGGGTTAGCGGGCTGTAAATGGGATATATGCGAACAGGCCGTTAACAGGCTTTCCGTGGGCCGGCCCGCCACCTTTTGACCAAGTCAAACAGGCCGTCCTTTTCACAGTAATGAACCTCTGTTGGGCCGTGCCACGTGTCGCCATATCATAGGCGCCTTCGGTCCAATGAGCAGATGACATCTGTCCCAACGCTGAGCCGACACGTGTTTCCTCTAGCCAATGATGATTTTACACATAGAAAATCCCCATTGGTCGAGGCTGTTAACGGGTTATCGGATCCAAAACTTGACCCGATAGCTTAACAGCATTCCGTTATGGTGGATGCCACGTGTCGGTCACCCTTGATGAAAGCACTTCTGTGACACACGATTTATCGTCATGGAAGTGGACACTTCTGTGATGATAATTTTGGTAATGTCATGGAACACTTCTACGACAGCACAGGTATGACTATCTTGATTCTGTCATAAAATCGTCATGGATGTACATGCATGACAAAAAACGCGACCTACTGTGACAAACACGTATCATCACGGAAGTGTATTTTTTTGTAGTGTTATGACTAATGTGAGTCCATGGATTATACGCACTCTCACCCTTCCACCATTGCTAGCCTCTATTATGTCGCGCAAATTTCACCGGTATCATACACCCACCATTTACCTTCCTCAAAACAGCCACCATACCTACCTATTATGGCATTTCCATAGCCATTCTGAGATATATTGCCATGCAACTTTCCACCGTTCCGTTTATTATGACACGCTCCATCATTGTCATATTGCTTTGCATGATCATGTAGTTGACATTGTATTTGTGGCAAAGACACCATTTATAATTTTTCATACATGTCACTCTTGATTTATTGCAGATCCCAGTACACCGCCAGAGGCATTCACATAGAGTCATATTTTGTTCTAAGTATTGAGTTGTAATTCTTGAGTTGTAAGTAATAAAAGTGTGATGATCATCATTATTAGAGCATTGTCCCATGTGAAGAAAGGATGATGGAGACTATGATTCCCCCACAAGTCGGGATGAGATTCCGGACTAAGAAAAAAGAGGCCAAAGAAAAAAAGAAATAAAAAGAAAAAAGGCCCAAGAAAAAAAGAGAAAAAAGAAAAAAAATATGAGAGAAAAAGAGAGAAGGGACAATGTTACTATCCTTTTTCCACACTTGTGCTTCAAAGTAGCACCATGATCTTCATGATAGAGAGTCTCCTATGTTGTCACTTTCATATACTAGTGGGAATTTTTCATTATAGAACTTGGCTTGTATATTCCAATGATGGGCTTCCTCAAAATGCCCTAGGTCTTCGTGAGCAAGCAAGTTGGATGCACACCCACTTAGTTTCTTTTGTTGAGCTTTCATACATTTATAGCTCCAGTGCATCCGTTGCATGGCAATCCCTACTCACTCACATTGATATCTATTAGCGGGCATCTCCATAGCCCGTTGATACGCCTAGTTGATGTGAGACTATCTTCTCCCTTTTTTGTCTTCTTCACAACCACCACGCTGTTCCACATATAGTGCTATATCCATGGCTTGCGCTCATGTATTGCGTAAGAGTTGAAAAAGCTGAAGCGCATTAAAAAGTATGAAACAATTGCTTGGCTGAAACTGGGGTTGTGCATGATGGGAGTATTTTGTGTGATAAAAATGAAGCATAGCCTAACTATATGATTTTGTAGGGATAAGCTTTCTTTGGCTATGTTATTTTGATAAGACATGATTACTTGTTAGTATGCTTGAAGTATTACTATTTTTATGTCAATATGAACTTTTATCTTGAATCATTTGGATCAGAATATTCATGCCACAATAAAGAGAATTACATTGAGAATTATGCTAAGCAGCATTCCACATCAAAAATTCTGTTTTTATCATTTACCTACTCGAGGACGAGCAGGAATTAAGCTTGGGGGTGCTTGATACGTCTCCAATGTATCTATAATTTTTGATTGTTCCATGCTATTATATTATCTATTTTGGATGTTCATTGGGCTTTATTATACACTTTTATATCATTTTTGGGACTAACCTATTAACCGGAGGCCCAGCCCAAATTGCTGTTTTTTTACCTATTTCAGTGTTTCGTAGAAAAGGAATATCAAATGGAGTCCAAACGGAATGAAACCTTCGGGAACGTGATTTTTGGAACAAACGTGATCCAGAGGACTTGGAGTGGACGTCAAGAAATCAACGACCTACTTCGTGGGCCCCTCATAGCTCCACCAACCTACTTCTTCCTCCTATATATACCTACGTACCCCGAAAACATACGGGAGCACCACGAAACCCTATTTCCACTGCCGCAACCTTCTTTACCCGTGAGATCCCATCTTGGGGCCTTTTCCGGCGCTCCGCCGGAAGGGGCATTGATCACGGAGGGCTTCTACATCAACACCATAGCCTCTCCGATGATGTGTGAGTAGTTTACCTCAGACCTTCGGGTCCATAGTTATTAGCTAGATGGCTTCTTCTCTCTCTTTGGATCTCAATACAAAGTTCTCCTCGATTCTCTTGGAGATATATTCGATGTAATCTTCTTTTGCGGTGTGTTTGTGGAGATCCGATGAACTGCGGGTTTATGATCAAGATTAACTATGAACAATATATGAATCTACTCTGAATTCTTTTATGTATGATTGGTTATCTTTGCAAGTCTCTTCGAATTATTAGTTTGGTTTGGCCTACTAGATTGATCTTTCTTACAATGGGAGAAATGCTTAGCTTTGGGTTCAATCTTGCGGTGCTCGATCCCAGTGACAGTTGGGGAAATGACACGTATTGTATTGTTGCCATCGAGGATAAAAAGCTGAGGTTTTTATCATATTGCTTGAGTTTATCCCTCTACATCATGTCATCTTACTTAATGCGTTACTCCGCTCTTATGAACTTAATACTCTAGATGCATGCTGGATAGCGGTCGATGTGTGGAGTAAGAGTAGTAGATGCAGGCAGGAGTCGGTCTACTTGTCACGGACGTGATGCCTATATACATGATCATGCCTAGATATTCTCATAACTATGCTCAATTCTATCAATTGCTTGACAGTAATTTGTTCACCCACCGTAATAATTATGCTATCTTGAGAGAAGCCACTAGTGAAACCTATGGCCTCCGGGTCTATTTTCCATCATATTAATCTCCCATTGTTTCTATTGCCGTTTATTTTGCTTTCTTTACTTTTAGTCTTTATCATAAAAATACCAAAAATATTATCTTATCATCTCTATCAGATCTCACTTTTGCAACTCGCCGTGAAGGGATTGACAACCCCTTTATCGCGTTGGTTGCAAGGTTCTTATTTGTTTGTGTAGGTACGAGGGACTTGCGTGTGGCCTCCTACTGCATTGATACCTTGGTTCTCAAAAACTGAGGGAAATACTTACGCTACTTTGCTGCATCACCCTTTCCTCTTCATGGGAAAACCAACGTTGTGCTCAAGAGGTAGCAGCATACTAACAAAGCAATTATGTCTTCTCAACATAGCCAAAGAAAGCTATCCCTACAAAATCATAAAGTCTGGCTATGCTCTATCTTCATCACACAAAATATTTAAATCATGCACAACCCCGGTTTCAGCCAAGCAATTGTTTCATACTTTAGTATTCTCAAACTTTTTCAACTTTCACGCAATACATGAGCGTGAGCCATGGACATAGCACTATATGTGGAATAGAATCTGGTGGTTGTGGAGAAGAAAAAAAGGAGGAAGATAGTCTCACATCAACTAGGCGTATCAATGGGCTATGGAGATGCCCATCAATAGATATCAATGTGAGTGAGTAGGGATTGCCATGCAACGGATGCACTAGAGCTATAAGTGTATGAAAGCTCAAAAGGAAACTAAGTGGGTGTGCATCCAACTTGCTTGCTCATGAAGACCTAGGGCACTTTGAGGAAGCTCATCATTGGAATATACAAGCCAAGTTCTATAATTAAAATTTCCCACTAGTATATGAAAGTGACAAAATAAGAGACTCTCTATCATGAAGATCATGGTGCTACTTTGAAGCACAAGTGTGGTAAAAGGATGGTAGCATTGCCCCTACTCTCTTGTTCTCTCTTTTTTTTGCCTTCTCTTTTTTTTGGCCTCTTCTATTTTATTTTTCGTCCAGAGTCTCATCCCGACTTGTGGGAGAATCATAGTCTCCATCATCCTTTCCTCACTGGGACAATGCTATAATAATGAAGATCATCACACTTTTATTTACTTACAACTCAAGAATTACAACTCGATACTTAGAACAAAATATGACTCTATACGAATGCCTCCGGCGGTGTACCGGGATGTGCAATGAATCAAGAGTGACATGTATGAAAGAATTATGAAAGGTGGCTTTGCTACAAATACCATGTCAACTACATGATCATGCAAAGCAATATGACAATGATGGATCCGGGGCGTGCCATAATAAACAGAATGGTGGAAAGTTGCATGGCAATAATATCTCGGAATGGCTACGGAATATGCCATAATAGGTAGGTATGGTGGCTATTTTGAGGAAGGTATGGTGGGTGTATGATACCGGCGAAAGTTGCACGGCACAAGAGAGGCTAGCAATGGTGAAAGGGTGAGAGTGCGTATAATCCATGGACTCAACATTAGTCATAAAGAACTCACACACTTATTGCAAAAATCTATTAGTCATCAAACAAAGTACTACACGCATGCTCCTAGGGGAAGGGTTGGTAGGAGTTAACCATCGCGTGATCCCGACCTCCACACAAAGGAAGACAATCAAAAAATAAATCATGCTCCGACTTCATCACATAACGGTTCACCATACGTGCATGCTACGGGAATCACAAACTTTAACACAAGTATCTCTCAAATTCACAACTACTCCACTAGCTGACTCTAATATCACCATCTTCATATCTCAAAACAATCATAAGGAATCAAACTTCTCATAGTATTCAATGCACTTTATATGAAAGTTTTTATTATATCCCTCTTGGATGCCCATCATATTAGGACTAAATTCATAACCAAAGCAAATTACCACGCTGTTTAAGACTCTCAAAATAATATAAGTGAAGCATGAGAGTTCATCTATTTCTTCAACATAAAACCACCGCCATGCTCTAAAAGGATAAAAGTGAAGCACTGGAGCAAATGACAAACTACTCTGAAAGATACAAGTGAAGATCAATGAGTAGTCGAATAATTATGCAACTATGTGAAGACTCTCTAACATTTAAGAATTTCAGATCTTGGGATATTATTCAAACAACAAGCAAAACAAAATAAAACAAAATAACGCTCCAAGCAAAACACATATCATGTGGTGAATAAAAATATAGCTCCAAGTAAAGTTACCGATGAACGAAGACGAAAGAGGGGATGCCATCCGGGGCATCCCCAAGCTTAGGCTCTTGGTTGTACTTGAATTTTACCTTGGGGTGCCTTGGGCATCCCCAATCTTAGGCTCTTGCCACTCCTTACTCCATAGTCCATCGAATCTTCACCCAAAACTTGAAAGTTTCACAACACAAAACTCAACAGACTCGTAAGCTCGGTTAGTACAAGAAAATGAATCACCACTTTTGGTACTGTTGTGAACTCATTACTTTTTTATATTGGTGTAATATCTACTGTACCAACTCCTCTATGGTTCATACCCTCTGATACTACTCATAGATTCATCAAAGTAAGCAAACAACACATAGAAAATAGAATCTGTCAAAAACAGAACAGTCTGTAGTAATCTGTAACTCTCGAATACTTATTTAACTCCAAAAATCCATCCAAATTAGGAAAGCCTGAGAAATTTGTGTACCAATCCATAGCAAAAAGAATCAGATCAAAAGCACGTTTCTGTGAATTATCAAAACTAATTTACTGAGCATAGAAGTTTCTGATTTCAGCAGGATCAACACAACTATCACCATAAGCTATCCTAAAGGACTTACTTCGCACTTTATTGAAACAAAAGATATAAAACATGATTACTACAGTAGATTAATCATGTGAACACACAAAAAAAGTAAGGGTAAATATTGGATTGTCTCCCAACAAGCGCTTTTCTTTAATGCCTTTTTAGCTAGGCATGATGATTTCAATGATGTTCACATAAAAGATAAGAATTGAAACACAAAGAGAGCATCATGAAGAATATAACTAGCACATTTAAGTCTAACCCACTTCCTATGCATAGGGATTTTGTGAGCAAACAACTTATGGGAACAAGAAACAACTACCATAGGAAGGTAAAACAAGCAAATCTTCAAGATTTTCAACACATAGAGAGGAAACTTGATATTATTGCAATTCCTACAAGCATATATTCCTCCCTCATAATAAATTTCAGTAGCATCATGAATGAATTCAACAATATAACTATCACATAAAGCATTCTTTTCATGATCTACAAGCATAGAAATTTTATTACTCTCCACATAACCAAATTTCTTCTCATTCGGAATAGTGGGAATATCATAAAAACTCAAATACTATAAAACGTTTCCGTATTAAAAGAATAATGTTCAGAAAAAGGGTAATCATAATCATGACAAGTTTTGTAAATATAATCATCACTACTTTTTATAACATAAGTATCATCACAATAATCATCATAAGTAGCAACTTTGTTCTCATCATAATCAATTGAAACCTCTTCCAAGATAGTGGATTCATCACTAAATAAAGTCATGACCTCTCCAAATCCACTTTCATAATTATAATCATCATAAATAGGAGGCATGCTATCATCAAAATAAATTTGCTCATCAAAACCTGGGGGACAAAAAATATCATCGTCATCAAACATAGCTTCCCCAAGCTTGTGGCTTTGCATATCATTAGCATCATGGATATTCAAGGAGTTCATACTAAGAACATTGCAATCATGCTCATCATTCAAATATTTAGTGCCAAACATTCTATAGACTTCTTCTTCTAGCACTTGTGCACAATTATCGGAATCCTTATTCTCATGAAAGACATTAAAAATATGAAGCATATGAGGCACCCTCAATTCCATTTTTTTTGTAGTTTTCTTTTATATACTAAACTAGTGATAAAACAAGAAACTAAAAGATTCAATTGCAAGATCTAAAGATATACCTTCAAGCATTCACCTCACTGGCAACGGCGCCAGAAAATAGCTTGATGTCTACTACACAACCTTCTTCTTGTAGACGTTGTTGGGCCTCCAAGTGCAGAGGTTTGTAGGACAGTAGCAAATTTCCCTCAAGTGGATGACCTAAGGTTTATCAATCCATGGGAGGCGTAGGATGAAGATGGTTTCTCTCAAACAACCCTGCAACCAGATAATAAAGAGTCTCTTGTGTCCCCAACCCACCCCAGACAATGGTAAATTGTATAGGTGCACTAGTTCGGCGAAGAGATGGTGATACAAGTGCAATATGGATGGTAGATATAGGTTTTTGTAATCTGAAAATATAAAAAAAAGCAAGGTAACTAATGATAAAAGTGAGCACAAACGGTATTGCAATGCTTCGAAACAAGGCCTAGGGTTCATACTTTCACTAGTGCAAGTTCTCTCAACAATAATAACATAATTAGATCATATAACAATCCCTCAACATGCAATAAAGAGTCACTCCAAAGTCACAAATAGTGGAGAACAAACAAAGAGATTATTGTAGGGTACGAAACCACCTCAAAGTTATTCTTTCCGATCAATCCATTGGGCTATTCCTATAAATGTCACAAATAGCCCTAGATTTTGTAGTAAAATAACACCTTAAGAGACACATCAACCAAAACCCTAATGTCACCTAGATACTCCAATGTCATCTCGAGTATCCGCGGGTATGATTATATGATATGCATCACACAATCTCCGATTCATCTATTCAACCAACACAAAGAACTTCAAAGAGTGCCCCAAAGTTTCTACCGGAGAGTCAAGACGAAAACATGTGCCAACCCCCATGCATAGATTCCCAAGGTCACAGAACCCGTAAGTTGATCACCAAAACATACATCAAGTGGATCAATAGAATACCCCATTGTCACCACTCACCACGGGTATCCCATGCAAGACATACATCAAGTGTTCTAAAATCCTTAAAGACTCAATCTGATAAGATAACTTCAAAGGGAAAAATCAATCCATTACAAGAGAGTAGAGGGGGAGAAACATCATAAGATCCAACTATAATAGCAAAGCTCGCGATACATCAAGATCGTGCCAAATCAAGAAGACGAGAGAGAGAGAGAGAGAGAGAGAGAGAGAGATCAAACACATAGCTACTGGTACATACCCTCAGCCCCGAGGGTGAACTACTCCCTTCTCGTCATGGAGAGCGTCGGGATGATGAAGATGGCAACCGGTGATGATTCCCCCCTCCGGCAAGGTGCCGGAACAGGGTCCCGATTGGTTTTTCGTGGCCACAGAGGCTTGCAGCGGCGGAATTTCCGATCTAGGTTTCTTTTCAGGGGTTTTTATATTTATAGGAATTTTTGGCGTCGGGAACAAGTCAGGGGGGTCTCCGAGTCATCCACGAGGCAGGGGGCGCGCCCTCCACCCTCGTGGATGGCTTGGGACTCTTCTGGTCCAACTCTTTTACTTTGGGGGCTTCTTTTGATCCATAAAAATCCACAAAATTGGCAGGTCAATTGGACTCCGTTTGGTATTCCTTTTCTGTAAAACTCAAAAACAAGGAAAAAAAACAGAAACTGGCACTAGGCTCTAGGTTAATAGGTTAGTCCCAAAAATCATATAAAATAGCATATAAATGCATATAAAACATCCAAGATGGATAATACAATAGCATGGAACAATCAAAAATTATAGATACGTTGGAGACGTATCACCCTATTACTCTTACCATGCTTGCTTGAAATGTATTGTGAATGTTTAAACTTGTGCTAAAACTCCACCTTAACTTGAAAAACTTACAAACTGCTACCTTTACTTGTTGAGGTCTAATCACCCCCCTCTAGACACCTCTTCTCGATCTTTTCAATTGGTATCAGAGCTTTGGTCTCCATTGCATTGGTTTAAACACCATTGGAGGAAGATGGATGAGTCTACATTGGGGAGTCTTAGACGTAGAGTGCCCATACTTGATGGAGAGTTCTTTAATGCTTGGAAAAATGAGATGCTTGAGATTTTCAATCAATATCACTTGAACAAGTACATTACTACCCCTTGTGCGCCCCTTGTTGACCCCTTGCATCCTACCCCTGATGAGTCTCTTGATATGATTCGCAATCTTAGAACTGTCAATCTTATCACTAAAGGTTTGCCTAGAAATTTGATTGCATGCTTGCCTACTCTTAATTGTGCGTACACCATATGGAGGTTTCTTGAGGAACGATTTCCAAACTATTCCTTGAAAAACTTAGATGAGATTCTTCACAAGTCTATTGCTTTGGATAAGATGAGTCCTAATGATCCTATGTTTGGCGATTGTCTATTTGAGCTTCGTGACCTTATGCGTGCCAAAGGAGATGTTGGAATCATTATCAACATCATCTCCGAAGTCATTAGAATTCATAAAGATGAACATTGTCACGATCATATATCTAATGAATCACTTTCCCTAGGAAATGATCAATCACAAGACAATGTTGAACATGGATACTATGATGAGGATGATGATAGTGACTTTGATCTCGATGAGTCTATGAGACACTTTGGTCTTATGGCTAATCTTCGTGGCTACATGGCTGGAGGAAAGGAATGGGTTCTTGATAGTGGATGTACCGATCACATGACCAGAGACAAGGATATCTTTCTTGAGCTTGCTGAAAATGACGGCCCTCAAAAGTATGTCACTTTTGGTGATAACTCAAAGGGTAAGGTGGTTGGCCTCGTTAAGGTGCCCATCTCACATGATAGCTCCATACAAAATGTCATGCTCGTTGAATATCTTGGCTATAATTTACTTTCTGTATCTAGACTAGCCAATTTCGGTTTCAGTGTCCTATTTACTGAAGTAGATTGTCAAGTGCTTCAAAGAGATAATCATAAAATGGTGTTTATCGGCATACGTAGAGGTGATCTATACATTGTTGATTTCACTAAAAAGGCTCAACCTAGAACTTTCTTAATTGCTAAATCCTTGTAAGGTTGGTTGTGGCATAGAAGGTCATGTGGGCATGCGAAATCTTGATAAGCTTATTAAAGGTGATCATATCCTTGGTGTTAAAGATGTTATATTTGACAAGGATAGACTTTGTAGTGCTTGCCAAGCAGGAAAACAGGTTGGAGGAAGCTACCCCGTGAAGAACATCATGACCACGAGAAGACCGCTCGATGGATCTTTTTGGTCCAAACGCCTATAAAAGTCTCGGTGGAAATTCGTTTGGTTTAGTCATAGTCGATGATTTTTTAAGTTACGTGGGTGTTCTTTCTTGATGATAAATCGCAGGTCCAAAAGATCTTCAAGAACTTCGCTAGGAAGGCTCAAAATCAATTTGCGGTGAAGATCAAGAAGGTTCGCAGCGACAATGGAACAGAGTTCAAGAACGCAAATGTGGACACCTTTCTTGACGAAGAAGGGATTTCACATGAGTTCTTGGCTACGTACACGCCTCAACAAAATGGAGTTGTTGAGAGGAAGAACCGGATGCTCACCAAAATGGCGAGAACAATGCTTGATGAGTACAAGACGCCAAAACACTTTTGGGCGGAAGCGGTTGAGACAGCTTGCCATGCAACGAATCGTGTATATCTTCACAAGCCACTCGGCAAGACGGCATACAAACTTCTCACTAGTAACAAACCCCAAGTTGGATACTTTCGAGTATTCGGCTCAAAGTGCTACATTCTTGATAAGCATCGTCGTTGGAAATTTGCTCCTAAATCTCATGAAGGTTTCCTACTCGGTTATGGCTCAAACTGTCACACATATCGTGTCTAAAACAATTTCACCCGAAAGGTTGAAGAGACGGTAGATGTGAAGTTTGATGAATCTAACAGCTCGCAAGTAGAGCAATTGCCAATTGATATAGGTGACAAAGATCCTTCGGAAACAATCAAGACTTGTCTATTGGCAAGATCCATCCGACGGAGGTGAAGGAGAGTACCTCGTCCATCGAAGTGGAATCTTCTACCTCACGACAAGGTGAACCACGAGTTGACTCAGAGGAATCCACAAGTAGAATGCATCAAGACGATGGGAATGAGGATGTGCAACAAGATGAACCTCATCGACCTCCTTCTCTACCTCCACGAGAGAACAACAACACCAACGACAACGAAGAAAGACTAGAAGAAGAACAAGACAATGAGGAGGATGTTCCACCCCGACCCAAACAAAAGCTCTCACGAGTTAGAGCAAGAGTATCAAGAGATCACCCTGTCGAACAAATATTTGATGATATCCGAACCGGGAGAACTACTCGCTCTAAAACTCGTTTGGCTAACTTTTGTGAACATTATTCATTCATCTCTAGCATTGAACCTATCAAGGTTGAAGAAGCACTAGAAGATCCGGATTAGATAAATGCTATGCACGAAGAGCTACACAGTTTTGAGAGGAACCAAGTGTGGACATTGGTTGAGAAGCCCGACAACAACCACAACATCATTGGTACTAAATGGGTGTTCTGCAACAAGCAAGATGAAGATGGACAAGTTGTACGCAACAAGGCTCGTCTCGTCGCTCAAGGCTACACTCAAGTCGAAGGTATGGACTATGGTGAGACATATGCCCCCGTTGCTAGACTTGAGTCCATACGCATCTTACTTGCTTATTCCAATCATCACGATATCACTTTATATCAAATGGACATCAAAAGTGCTTTTCTAAATGGTGAAATTGAGGAGGAAGTGTATGTTAAACAACCTCCCGGCTTTGTTAATCCCAAGAAACCCGATCATGTTTACAAACTTCACAAAGCTCTTTATGGTCTTAAACAAGCTCCTGGAGTGTGGTATAAATGCTTGACTAAGTTTCTTATTGAAAAAGGCTTTGAGATTGGAAAAATTGATTCTACACTTTTTACTAAAAGGGTTAATGGTGAATTATTTGTGTGCCAAATTTATGTGGATGATATCATATTTGGTTCGACTAACCCTCATTTTAGTGAAAAGTTTGGAAGGCTAATGTCGGAGAAGTTTGAGATGTCTATGATGATTGAGCTCAAGTTCTTTCTTGGTTTGCAAATCAAGCAAACTAAGGAGGGTACCTTTGTCTCTCAAACAAAGTACACCAAGGACTTATTCAAGAAGTTCAACATGCAAGAATGTAAAGGTATGAGTAGACCCATGCCCACTAGTGGACACCTTGACTTGACAAAGGATGGCGAACCGGTTGACCAAAAGGTTTACCGCTCTATGATTGGTTCATTGTTATATCTATGTGCCTCCCGTCCCGATATTATGCTAAGTGTGTGCATGTGTGCACGATATCAAGCGGCCCCCAAAGAATGTCATCTTAAGGCTGTGAAAAGGATAGTGAGATATTAAATTCACACACCAAACATTGGTATTTGGTATCCTAATAGGTCTTCTTTTGATCTTGTTGGCTACTCCGATTCAGACTATGCCAGTGACAAGGTTGATAGAAAGTCCACTTCGGGTACGTGTCAATTTCTTGGTAGATCTCTTGTGTCATGGTCCTCCAAGAAACAAAACTCGGTATCCTTATCCACAGCCGAAGCGGAATACATTGCCGCCGGTTCATGTTGTGCTCAATTACTTTGGATGACCCAAACTCTTAAAGATTATGGGATCTATGTGAAACATGTTCCATTGCTTTGTGATAATGAAAGTGCTATTAATATTGGTCATAATCCCGTGCAACATTCTCGAACTAAGCATATTGAAGTTCGTCATCATTTCATTCGAGATCATGTTGCTGAAGGGGACATTGATCTTAAACATGTTCATACCGATAAGAAATTGGCAGATATATTGACCAAACCACTTGATGAGAAAGTATTTTGCCATTTGAGAGGTGAATTGAACATCATTGATGCCTCAAATTGGAGTAGAAACTCAATTTGGATGCATGCAAGGCTTGAGCCTTTGACTAATCCTTGATATTTCTCTTATGATGATGATCATATGTCCTGGATCTATATTTGTACCCTTGCATGTTATCTAACCCTTGTAGGTACTTGGTTAAGCCCAACTCTATGAGTTTGCAACTCATTCACATCTTGAGCAATCTCTACATCACTAAGTCTCTACAATATGGTGGTTGAAGACAAGGAAGCATGGATCCTTTCAATATATCCTTTGACAATTTCAATATAACAAATTTCATTTGGTATCAAACTTCATGATTGTCATTTTGGATACACAAGTGCTCCTCCTTGCAAGGCTAACCCATGTAGGTAGATGAACTCAAATTACAAGTGGTGCTCCCAACCATTGATGAGCCACATCAACCTTGAGCATCCTACACAAGTTCAACTACATGATTAAGATCAACACCACCTCCCAAGGTATGTTATTCCATCTTAGAGAAGCTTTACCCCAAGACATGGGTCAAAGCGGCTCAACAAGATGTGAATACATAAAAAAATGCTTAAACGAAAAATGGCAACCCTATTTTGAGCTTAAACGATGAGTATGACCTATGATCGAGTTCCTTCACTTGACTCCTAAGTGAATATACTCTAACATAGGTGAATTTATCGCCGACCTATTCTAGATGAGGTTCTCTAGTGTTTCTCTATGTTCTTGCATTTGTCTCATGCATGTTTGTTTCCCCTTTCAAAGAAAACTTCATCTAGATTTCTTTTCTTTTATTTTCTGCATTCCCTGCATTTAATTCCCTGCAAATCCTTGTGAGATCTTATTTGCCTAGTGAGCTGAGATGACAATTGTTTTCTCTCTGTGTTAAATTCGGCCTCACCGATCTTCTCACATCGGCTAAACCGAAACAACTCGGTGCCACCGAAGAAAAAGACTCGGTGTTACCAATTTCAATATTGAGGAAACATGTTGCCATTTGCATCATGCATATTTGTTTTTGATTGGATCATCCTGCATATTTGTTCCAGCTCCACTCGATGATTCTTATCCTCTACCTGCATCACATTCTACATGCTGCTTTGTCATATGACTCAAGGATCAAACCTATTTGACTCATACTCCAGAAGATCCCTTCTTGGAAACTGATGTCAAAGGGGGAGAGAGAGATCACATCAAAGCTTAATCACATCAAAGGGAGAAAGAGACCCTATGGAAGAGAAAGATTTCTTAGTCTTCCGATGCTTGGTATTCAAAGAGGAGAGAAAAGCCACATGTCTTTAAGAGGGGAAAGACATGTTAGTAGATGATTCTTTGTGTCTTTTGCTCTGTTTCTTTGCTCTGATTTTCTTTTACCCTATCTTCTCCCATTATCCAATATCAGATTTAGGGGGGAAAGACATCTAAGGGGAGAAAATCTCTAGAATTCATTGCATATCTTTTCATTTTGGGGACATGTTAATATCCAAATAGAGTACCAAGTACTCACTATCTACTTGTCATCCCAATATCCAATATCAGATTCAGGGGGGAAAGACATCTAAGGGGAGAAAATCTCTGGAATTCATTGCATATCTTTTCATTTTGGGGACATGTTAATATCCAAATAGAGTACCAAGTACTCACTCTCTACTTGTCATCCCAATATTGGTTCTCTTGTGGTTTCCTGTTCGTGCTCTGTTTACTAGATGTTCCTGTGTTATCTAAACCTGTTTTCTCAGGTTCATCTTTTCCAAAGTCAGCTCAAGACCACAAGGTAAGTATACGCATCACACTCATGTGCATGAGGATCTCTTTCTGATGTACATATTGTTTGCAAGAAGGACTCATGAACATGAGGTACATTTCCTATATTCACATCATTTGCTCTGATGCATATATCCAAGATACATGTAACCCATTGCTTGCTCTGACATGCTTATGCATTCACATGCTCTTACACTCTATGTTTACATGATTGCATACATGTACGGGGAACCTATGCATGTTGCATGTCTTTCCAAAGCTTTACTTGTTATTCCTCATATCATTATCTAAGGCTTTGATGTATGTTGTCATCAATTACCAAAAAGAAGGTGGAGATTTAAAGCACAAGTGCTCCCTGGGTGATTTGGTAATTAATGTCAACATATCTCTTGTTGGACTAATGTTTTCATCTAGTATATTTAAGAAAGTTCAACATAGGCGTGGCATGGACAAGAGGATGTGGAACCCCTTCAAGATGCTAAGGACAAACATTGGCAAAAGCTCAAGACTCTACACTTTCATTTTAGTGATCCAAGATCACACTGAGTCCATAGGAAAAGCCAATAGTGTTAAAAGGGGACGAAGTGTTGCTTAATGGCTTGCCTTCTCAAAGTGCTTAGTGATATGCTCCAAATCCCTCAACCACTTTCACAATTCCAAATTTGTCCTAAACCTAAAGTCAAACTCGCCCCCACTGATTTGATCTATCTAGCGCCACCGAGTTAATTTGACATAAGCCACTGCCAGAAACCCTAATCAGTTTGGTCTCACCGATGGGATCTCGGTCTCACCGAGATGGGCTTGCAAACTCTCTGTTGCCTATTGCAATTATTTCGGTCTTACCGAGATATGCAATTGGTCCCACCGAATCTGCTTGACCAACTCTCTGTTTGCTTATTACCAAAATCGGTCTCACCGAGTTTGAGCAATCGATCAAACCGAGTTTAGGTTTTACCCTAACCCTAGCACACCGGTCTCACCGAGTTGACCTTGTCGGTCCCACCGAAAATCCTAACATTCACATTTTGAACCAATTCGGTCTCACCAAGTTTCACAATTCGGTCCCATCGAGTTTGGTAAATTGTGTGTAACGGCTAGATTTTGTGTGGAGGATATATATACCCCTCCACCCATTCTCCATTCGAGGAGAAAGCCATCAGAACATGCCTACACTTACAGCATTCATTTTTTGAGAAAGAACCACATACTCATGTGTTGATACCAAGACATTCCAATCCAACCACAAGAATCTTGACCTCTAGCCTTCCCCAAGTTGATTTCCACTCAAATCATATTTTCACCATATCCAAATCTGTGAGAGAGAGAGTTGAGTGTTGGGGAGACTATCATTTGAAGCACAAGAGCAGGGAGTTCATCATCAACACACCATCTATTACCTTTTGGAGAGTGGTGTCTCCAAGATTGGTTAGGTGTCACTTGGGAGCTGCTACCTCTCGAGCATGCGTTGGTTTTCCCTTGAAGAGGAAAGGGTGATGCAGCAAAGTAGCGTAAGTATTTCCCTTAGTTTTTGAGAACCAATGTATCAATCCAGTAGGAGATAACACGCAAGTCACCTAGTACCTGCAAAAACAATCAAGAACCTTGCAACCAACGCGATAAAGGGGTTGTCAATCCCTTCACGACCAATCGCAAAAGTGAGATTTGATAAATATAATAAGATAAATATTTTTGGTATTTTTGTTGTATAGATTGGAAAATAAAGATTGCAAAATAGTAAACAAGAATTGTAGATCGGAAACTTATATGATGGAAATAGACCCGGGGGCCATAGGTTTCACTAGTGGCTTCTCTCATGATAGCATATATTACGGTGGGTGAACAAATTACTGCCGAGCAATTGATAGAAAAGCGCATAATTATGAGAATATCTAGGCATGATCATGAATATAGGCATCACGTCCGTGTCAAGTAGACCGAAACGATTCTGCATCTACTACTATTACTCCGCACATCGACCGCTATCCAAAGATGCATCTAGAGTATTAAGTTCATAAGAACAGAGTAACGCATTAGGCAAGATGACATGATGTAGAGGGATAAACTCAAGCAATATGATATAAACCCCATCTTTTTATCCTCGATGGCAACAATACAATGCGTGCCTTGCTGCCCCTGCTGTCATTAGGAGAAGACACCGCAAGATTGAACCCAAAGCTAAGCACTTCTCCCATTGCAAGAAAGATCAATCTAGTAGGCCAAACTAAACCGATAATTTGAAGAGACTTGCAAAGATAACAAATCAAGAATTCAGAGAAGAACCAAATATTATTCATAGATAAACTTGATCATAAATCCACAATTCATCGGATCTCGGCAAACACACCACAAAAGAGTATTACATCGAATATATCTCCAAGAACATCGAGGAGAACTTTGTATTGAGAACCAAAGAGAGAGAAGAAGCCATCTAGCTAATAACTATGGACCCGAAAGTCTGTGGTAAACTACTCACACATCATCGTAGAGGCTATGGTGTTGATGTAGAAGCCCTCCGTGATCGATTCCCCCTCCGGCGGAGCGCCGGAAAAGGCCCCAAGATGGGATCTCACGGGTATAGAAGGTTGCGGCGGTGGAAAAGTGGTTTCGTGGATCCCCTGGATGTTTTTAGGGTATAAGAGTATATATAGGCGAAAGAAGTATGTCGGTGGAGCTACGAGGGGCCCATGAGGGTGGGGGCGCGCCTACCCCCTGGGCGCGCCATCCTGCCTCATGGTCGCCTCGTTGCGTCTCTGACTTCCACTCCAAGTCTCCTGGGTTGCATTTGTTCCAAGAAAGATCCTCGCGAAGGTTTCATTCCGTTTGGATTCTGTTTGATATTCCTTTTCTACTAAACACTAAAATAGGCAAAAAAACAGAAACTGGCACTGGGCCTCCGGTTAATAGGTTAGTCCCAAAAATAATATAAAAGTGCATATTAAAGCCCATTAAACATCCATAACAGATAATATAATAGCATGGAACAATAAAAAATTATAGATACGTTGGAGACGTATCAGGAGCCTCCGTCAAGATTGTGGAGTTGAAACAAGGAGTTTGTAAGGGCAAGGAGATCGCCTACTTCATGAAGATCTACCCAAATGAGGCAAGTCCTTCTGAAAGTTTCACTCTTTGGCTCCACTACCTTCTTCCACCTTGCATGCAACCTAAGAAGTTCTTTACGTACCTCCTCATAGGTCCTTTCAGGCCACCCAGACCTACGTAATTCGTGAGCCAACTCATTAATTATGGTGTCACTACCGGTGAGTTCGTCCCATGGAACTATCCTATTGTCCATCCTGAAATCGATAGCTAGCCTCAGAAGAGTCATGCTCATCCCACGGTGAAAACTATGATCGAAAGGATAATGGGACATCTCGACTACACTACACTCGAATGCTTATCCACCTCCGTCTGAAGGGGGTTATATAGGTAGAGAGGAGAAAATGGCGAGAAAGAACGACTGCAGTATGGCGGGAAAGGGTTGGCGGGAACATATGGTGGGAAGGGGTTGGCGGGAAACGGGTGGCGGGAACATATGGAGGGAAAGAGTTGGCGGGAAATATTGAGGGGAAAGGGTTGCGCAAAACTTGTTCCTGACTGGTGCATTTTTATTTCAGCATACATAGATGTTTAAATCGGAAAGTCTAATACTGACATATGTAGATACAATGGGTCGCGCACGTGGATAGATGAATCACCCTAGTTTACGACGACCACCTGGCCTTTCCTTACGACCGGAAAGCGACAAACGATTAGGTGGCCAAGTTACACGAAGAACGCGGCCGTGCTCCAATTCGGCTTCATGTGTCTGCGACTCCTGCGTAGGTGGTGGAGTCGGGAATCCTTGTTGCGAACCTGACGCGTAATTGTAGGCGTATGGTTGTGACTCCGCGGGGATAAAGGATGGGCCAATAATGTCCCCTCCAAAGAACTCTGTAACTTAATGATATAATCGTGTCGCCATGATCATGTGATGCTCCCCGGACGCCTGTGTTGAGGCCACGTTGGGTGTCCTCATCGCCCCCAATTAACATCAGGTATGTCCTGCACATAGAAACATTGTAAACAAACTGTTAGAGTATAATATATGATATCGTTGTAAATGCATTAAAATGTAAACATGACTACCTGATCAGATCCCTCGCCTGTACTGTCTGGCCATTGTACGTGGTACTGGTTTAAATCTGGTACACGAGTCTCCTCGGGCATGGAGATCCCTCGCGTGGAGAGATACGACTGAGATCCCTCACCTTGGGTGTATGCGTCATATCCTGTGTAAGCATATGGGTTAGGGGAAAGAGTCTGCTCGGGCATCGAATCCAAGCCCGTGCCATGGTCCTGAGATGTTTGCCCCTGACGAAGCTGCACCAAAGAAGAGCGATGCAGTGGCAGAGATGAGTCATGTCGTGGCAATGTCGTTTTAGTACTCGGACCCTCCCCCCACTGCCCATGGCTCGCACGCACCTCGCTCGGTCTGGATGACGGCGCCGCACTCGGTCTGGCTGACCTTGCTACCGGCATGTTGTACGCTCTAGTGACAAGGTCGTCGCCTCTACCGCATCTGAACTTTGTTGCCATGTATTGTTGAAACCGTTTCTGGAATAACTTGCGAGCTAGGCCCTGGGCCGGCATGCTATCCGCAGCCATCTGCCCTACTTCGTTGCAACTTTCAAGCTGAACAATATTTGGATGTTATTTGGTTCAAATGATTATGAAATGATGGACCTAAAAAAGTTACAAGTGATTACTATTTGGTCACGATAGTAAGCTGCATGCAGCTCAATATGTCTCCGCGCCTGCTTCTCCTGTGTGAGATGTGTTGGTATAGTAGCTGGTTGACCGCCGTGCTAACACGCAGTGTTGATGCAAGATTACCGCTTGTACGCTTGATCTGTACTTCCATCATATGGTCTGCAAAATTAAATAATTACATGAACCGTTGTGATGAAAGCAAAGCATCTTCACGCATCGTATGATCATCGTGATAAAATAATGTAAATAAAATATACCTAAGTTGATGCACTATATCTGCTAGCGCTTCATTTTCCCACTTGTGTACCCATTGAATGGTGTGTCCCCTCCAAGCGTATAAACTCCAACCCCTGCCCATATTGGTTAGCCTGCAAATTATGTAACAAAGTGTGAGTTTAGTAAATTAAAAAAGACACTAACTATTTAGGGAGGTCACGTCTTACTTATGGGTTTCCTCATCTATACGTCTTGAAAAAGGTGGTGGAATCTCTTGATAGAGACTAAACTGACTCATTACACGCTCTGGGTTGTAAGGCTCAACACACCACAGGAACAATAAGTTGCAGCGAGTCAGCCAGAATGCACTATCGCTCAAGATGCCTGGTGTGATGGGTCGAATATCAAAGACCATTTGTATCTGGTCCTGAGTCCACGGGTTCCATGTGACTTCTGCCTCATCAAGTATCTCAAACTGCTGGTGGTACATAGGGTAACAATTTTTTGCAATATCTGGAGACCAACGTTTCCGTGCCTTTGTCCACCTGGTGGCCATACTTGCACTGCTGCCCTCGCTAAAGTCGTATGGGTGTACGGGATTTACTATACGAGGTCGTCCTATAGGGAGGTATTCCCAGGACCACACGTGTAGAAACTCGTAGGCGACAGAAAGTAATGGAGCTTTTTGTGCGAAAGAGGTTTTTTGTGTGGCATCACACAAGCCTCTATATGTATGAGATAGCATGGCAGAACCGAAGCTGTATTTTGGATGCTCGGGTAAAGGTTCATCTACCATATTCTCTGCAATGCAGATGAGACCAGGGACAACTACGTCCCCGTTTGAATTTGGAAACAGTCCCGAGGAGCCACCACAAATACGCAAACAGATGTCTTTTTCTCGTCTCCTCATTGGTGAAGCTAGATAAAATACGAAAGTTATCACGAAGCCAGACGAGTGGGATGCCCCGAGGGCCACCAGAACATTGTGATTCTGGCATTGCCATCCCAAGACGGGCTTCTATATCTAATGCCCAAGATGGAGACACTCGTGGAGAGACTAACAGCTCACCTCTAATTGGTAGAGCAGTGATCATAGAAAAAATCTTTCAGTGTAGGTGCAAGCTCCCCAAAACGAAAGTGAAAGCTGTGGGTTTCAGGTCTCCACCGGTCAACGAGGGATGTCAAAAGGGATGGGTCCGAACGTACTTGGTCGTCGCATGATGTTAGCCTAGCAAAACCTTGTAGTCCATAAGCGTCAAGGTGAGCAAAGAAAGAATTGTGTATTGGCCATGTTTTCTTTATGGTTCGAAGTCTGAAAGGCCGATAATCATGCTTAGTATTTGGGTTCAAAAATAGATGGCAACGGTGGCCGGCGTCATGGGGCCCCTGCAAAAGCACTGGCACTTCAGCCATAACCTGCACACAAACATACAAATGTAAATTATGAGGAAGACACGAATACAAATGCAAATCAAAATTAACTTAAAAAAGACAAAGAGATACAATTTACATTAATTATCTAAAGTTAACATCACGAATACAATAATAAAAAGAGATTCAATTTAAATTTAATATAAGTACACGTATTGAGTAGAAATATAAATAGAGATAGCGAGTACAGATATATCAACATCATGCGTTGTTGTTGGCTCGATACGGGCATTCTCTGCGTGAATGTCCGTGACACACGCAAACGCGGCATCGCCTAGGTTCTCCCATCTGGCTATGGTCCATGTCATTGCGATGACGCCTAGACTGACGTTGTCCCTTTGCAGTTCTCATCAAGTCGGCGTTCGAAACCCATTTCGGCCCATCTGGCCACAACATTTTATAGTTCATATCAATGCCCCAAACCCAGAACTCACCGTTCCAAGTGTTGTACAGATTGTACATGTTGAAGTAGGGCGATATGTATGGATCGACACTGATTTTTTGATCAGCAACCGCCCGGAGCACATGATTGCAAGGGTAGCCCTCAAGCTTGGGCTTGTTACAAGTGCACTCACAGGACGTTGGGCCGAGGGTGGCAGCTTGCTTTTTTGATCCTCTGTGGTGACCCTTAACGTACTTGGCTCGCACATTGACCTCCCACTTATTCCTAAGTGCGTCCACTTTCCTGCAGCCATGACTTTGGGACTTCTTTGCTTTTTCGTCCAGATGTCTTTGCATCTTCTCGGACCATGGCTTGTTCAATTCAACTTGTGCTTTGGCGACGGTGACCCTGTCTGCAAAGTATGACAGGGTCCGGTTCCAAGTTTCTTCAATTAGGTTTGTGATAGGCAGTGCTCGCACCCTTTTAAGAACACCATTGTACACCTCTGACATGTTGCTGGTCATTATTCTATGCTGAGCCCCAGTGTCATGAGCCTACTCCCACTTGTCTAAATGAGGGCAATTCTCGCCGATCCACTGGCTCAAATTTATGGGCGTCCTACGACCCCTCCGGTCTTCTCTCTGCGGCAAGGCCGCGCGATCGATCTCACCATTAATACCCGCCCAGATCGCATTCATTTTGGCTTCAGTTTTTTGCATGCACGTCCTCTTGAATAACTTGAACCAATCCTTCTTTTTGAATTTGGAGTAAAAGTTTGCTCCCAAATGCATGCCTCATGCACCACCTTCCCTCTAGATCGGGCCAGCCCCACTCTTCTTTCGACGCCTTAATTATGTCAAGAGAGCTTAATAATCCAGTGTTGCGATCAGAGATGATGCAAACACCTTCACGCTCTTTCACGACACCCATCTTCACGCAGCTCAAGAACCACAACCAGCTATCTTTGTTCTCGCTCTCGACCAATGCATATGCAATAGGAAGAAGCTGATTATTTGCATCCGCTGCAATCGCCACCAATAGTGTGCCCTTGTACTTTCCAAAGGAGAAAGGTATCATCAATCGATAATACCGGGCGGCGATGCACTGAAGGCTTGTATAGTCTGGGCGAATGCCCAGAATAAGCGGTCCAGGATTAGCTCACCCGGGTTCTTTGGGTTTGGACATTCTCTTCGCCAAACTTGAGTCCCCCTATTAGCACTTGCTATCTGATGAAGCATTCTGCGGGCATAAGAATAGGCCTCCTCATAGGTACCATACAAGTTCTTGAATATATTTTCCTTCGCACGCCTAGCCTTGTTGTAACTGACAGGGAAGCCAATTTGATCTTCTGCATCTTTTTGCAGAGCCCTAACACTAATGTTGAGACTTCCCTGCACAATTGTTTTCATCGTCGGTGCCACATATCTTGCTGTCACATTGCAGTGATTTGAAAGAGTCCCAGTTTGCTCACAGGTATGCTCCACTATTTTTGTGATATGCCATGACTGACATACCCCCAGGCTTCAGTCTAGCGAGAACTCTTCCGCGGCAACCTTTCGCGGTGTGGATGCATATGACCTTCAACTCTGTTTTATCAGACTGCTTCACTCTATGCTGACGGTGGATGCCGATTGCATAGCTACCCATTGCCTGGTAAGCAGACTTCTTGTCTGGGAATACTTGCCCAACCTCCAGGCTCCCGCTCTTAGGCCGAAGCGAGTGAAATTCATTGGTGATGCTCATATCCTGTAAAAACCTGTGTTGCGATGCCGCCGCGACCGCTCTCTGAGGAGGAACATCTTCTTCTTCGCTTGAATCCGAAGACGCAGAAGAATGATCATCATCATCTAGCGCCTCCGGCAATCCCTCCACGTGTTCGCTCATGTCAACGGCCATGGACCAATATCCTGTGTCATACACAGGCTGACCGCCCATCGGTTCCGATGGGCCGACGCTAGGGGCTGATGTGATGGCCAACTCGACCTCACCACCCCTGCTACTGCATCCGGCAACATCAGTGACTAAAATGAACTCCACATACACCATCGGCTGACCATACATTGAGTTATTGGGTTTGCTTGAAACCTCATGTACGACCCCCACGACCGATCACCTGTGACAGGCCGCAAACCCCAACGGGCAACTGTCCCATCATTTCCTCCGTCAACGACGAAGGCCTCCATTGTCATTTTTTTGTCCCTGCATCCCTGGGCCAAACATCGCTCGGATGCACCTTCTAACTGCCGCGTAACCCACGTTGACCATGTCTCTTACTACAACTGTAGTCGACTCACAGAAGGACAAATCCACCCGGAAGGACCGTCGCGTAAGACGTTCCCATAGTACACTACTAAATTTTCCATAGTACCTAACCAACATACATGTTTACATTTCAAATAATTAGTAACTAAGCATTTAGTACTAGTACGATGACAACATTTACATATCACACGACTAAAATAATAACCGTATTTTCGTTACAAATATTCGGTATTTAAAGATCTATTTTTTCTCAAACTCGTCTATGAGCGTAACAAACTAAAACTCTGTTTGCTTTTCTCTAACTACCCCAAAAATATCCTAAACTGGTTCCCGTAACATGCAAAAACCGAGCTTTTGGAAAAACTAGTAAAAACTAATTTTCTTACAACAGGTTATGACAAAACCGAGGGTAATTAATTACTCACTATCCAAACAACCACTAAACATAATAGTACGATAATAACATTTTAATATCATATGAGTAAAACATTTAATTTCTTCCGGCTTTATATAATTTTTTCATATCATACGATAACAATCATTTATTTACAAATAATAATATTTGCAGCGGCATGCACATTATTCACAACAGTACATTAATATAAAAAATATTAACAAAATTACGGTGTCATTTTATACCTTAGCTCCAATATGGATGTGCTTACGAATGCAATTAAGAGTCCAAATAGTTCGAATATATTTCCGTCACCAGTACTATATGAACGGAGTCAGCCTATTATCACATGAACATCAATATTACACACGGATTTTTCTTTCTGCTATCAAAAGTATGAAAATAGCACTTGCATGTATGTGGTCATCACCTCAAAAGGGACAGCGAAGATGGAAACACAATTTCTTCAATCACGTCATCTCCTCCTTGTTTGCTACTAAGATGAATTATTTTACCTAATTACATACATCATCAAGTAAATTAGCACATAATCTTAACATATAAAATTAAGATTATTGCGACATAACAAAGTAGACCTACGGCTTCCTAACTATAGACTTATTAATAAACATACCACATGCAATGAACAATTACAGTACAAGTTTTTCTTAATTACCGTATTAAGATTTCTCGCATGTCAATACTAATGGACACACCTAACATTGATACAACATCTTCAACCTACTCTTCTAAAAAATATATTATAAATGCTACATCTGTCGTCTGAAATTATTTCTAACCTCTAAGCACTAACATTGCATAGCTAATGATGAGCTAAAAGACTAACTAATTACCACCCTGCATGCACAAAAAATTCAATTTATTGCAAAGCTCATATCTTGATCTTCAACTTCGTAGTTCACTTTGCTAGGCAAATCGTACTCCTGAAGCTCTAAATGACTCCAAAAAGTGATGAAATAATGCCTAACAAAACAGAGAACACAGAGTTATGAACTGAACAAAAAGAGTAAAAACATCATGCATGCGAACGAAACCAACAAAAATGGACAGATCTTACCTTCGTCTATCTTTTCTTCCACTTCAGTATATTCAAAATCCAACTCTAAATCGCCCTAAATCACGAGTGAAAGTGCTTAGTAAGTATTTCTTTCTCTCCGTTCTTACCACTTAGAGAGCAGAAGAGGAGGCCAGAGACAGTGTGCTTGCGCACGGAGCAGAAGCATAGTATATAAAAGGAAGAGGATCCCTGTAGTGTCGGTACAACAGGATAAACTCACCTACCGCAGCCTCGGATTCCCGCAGCGAGTGAGTGTATTTCTACAGTGCCATCACATCCTTTGTAGCAAAAGCCAACGCTGGGTGAGTGATTCCCGCAGTGTCGTCGCGTCCGCTCAAGCAAAAAGCAGTTGAGTCCCTAGGCAGCACTGCGGCGGAATCAGTGCGGGTGCATACAAAGCAGTCGTAAAAGCTAGCTCACAGGCAGCAGAATCATCGCGAGTAAAGAAAACGAACCAGCACCGCTGAGCGTCGGCACAAGCGGTCAAATATGCACAGATTCCTGCCCGTGAAAATCAGCGCCGTTGGCACAGGATCAGCGCCGTCAGCATCGGAATCAGCATCGTCTGCGCCATTGTTGCGCGTGCAGCAACAGAGGGATGCCGCCTGCTGCGGTGGCGGCCTGGCCCACAGTCTGGGCCCGCGAGCAGCACGGCCTGTCGGCCTACGAGCGACAGCGCCAACAAAGGCCGCCTCACATGGTGGCGGCATGGCCCACCTGGCCTAGCCCGTTTCGTCCCGGCTCGGGGTACTGTGTGAATCGCGTTTTAGCCTCGTCGCCGCCTGCAGGCGTGGCGGCAGGGCCCGCCGCCTCCTGGCGTGGCGGCAGGTGCCACGTGTCGCCTGCCGCCACTAGTGAGGGGGTCCTTTTTGGCAATGTTTGGCATGTGGTCATTTTTGGCAATTCGGGGTCCTTTTGTACAAAAAATCCTGAGAAGCAGCACAAAAGCAGACATCCTGATGCAGCCAGTAGGAGCTTTACAGGACAGAACAGGCGAAAGCTAAAAAACCATTCCTGCATCTATCTATCAGGGCAAACTAGGAAGTGTAACTTTATCGAAAGAGAGGAAGCTGACACGCCCATTATCAACTTGACAGAATTTAAGAGGAATGCCGTCAAACTTGCTCTCCACCGTTTCCAGTTCATCCCTTGAAGTTGGATTTGAAGGTGGCTTGTCTCTGCGCCAAATCCAACAACAAAAAAGGTTATGGCCAGAAATACCGATCGGCAGGTTGTATGAAATAAACTGAAAACTGTTGAGCCCAAGTTCATATATTGTGATCCTTTTTGTATCTTCTTACATAGTACTTCTAGAGCTTCTATTTAAGTTCTTCTGTTCTGCTATTTATGCCTTGCATCTCATTGCGGCTTAGAATCGGACTTATAGTCGGCCGAGAAAAGAACTTCTGACAAGTCACAACTAATGGACGCATAATAAGCATATAAATATAGGAATCAATGTTTGATCGCAAGACAGAGTTCAGCTGACTATAACTATGCTTAGTAACCAAAAAATACTCTATCACCTTTAATATTAGGCTTAATAGACTTAAACTACTTGCATTTATATAGCTCAGACATGATAACCACTCAGGTTCAATAGAACAGATAAATTAAATCTATGTTCACAGAAAGACAGTTAACAACATAGAAAATATATCCATCTGCAAAGAGCGCCAATAGCACATCACAGGCACATCCTGCATGCCTAAATATACGAAAGTTTCAGAACATAAAACTGAAAGGGGAAATCATACATTTCAAACGATATAACTAATCATATCAAACACATGACCAAAAAATTAAGCGTGTGTTTTAATAGATAACCAGGTATTGGATTGCTTTAAACAAAAATGCCGCACAAGTTTAAAAGCATGGATCCACGATCTGCAAGTGGCAGGAAGAGTAACATTACCTTAACAGACATACAAGAAAACTAGGGACTCCTGGGGACGACTTCTTAAATTTGCTATTTGGTAGATGCACTTTAAAGGCTGGATACATCCCATCTATGCGCATTCCTTTTGAGGAATTTGGTAATGTCATTGCAGGCACCATTGGCTTTACCAAAGCTCTGGCTTGTGCCATCCATACTCTCGGGGGAATTGGTGACGTCACCAGAACGGATTTGCTTCATTGTCCAGGGAACGTCATATCGTCCAACAATGTAGCCAAGCAACTTCAAGTGCCTGTAAGCTTGGAAGGCATCCCAGGAGCACCCATAACTTCCTCTCGCAATCTTTCCATAGATCTCCTCCATTCCAACTGTTTCATCATTGTCATCGAGAAGAACTAAAGCCCCTCTTTCTGCCAAGAACCTGCGTAGTTTGATCACGCAACAAGCCTTAAACTGCAAGTCGGAGTATTTGAAAACAAAAACCATGACATGTGATTCATGCATAATCTCTAAGCAATGATGTTGCACTGGTGCACTATTTTGAGTGCGACATGATGTAACTAGTAAAAAAAGTGGGTAATAGCCATGCGGTTTCAAATACAAGGAATCCAGGGCATGCTGCAATGTTACAGCATTTCATCAAACAGGTGGCGTACCCGATCTCCTCCACATTGTAGTAGAGCTTGCAGCCCCGTGCTATGCCGGTGGTCAGCCAGAGCTTCCCCTTGTTGTCCAACACCTCTGCCGCACCAGCCTCCTCCACCCACCGCGCCCGCGACGCGAAGATCCTGCATCACAACATGTACAACCCGATGAGATGAAAGGTCCAGAAGCGCGCCAGCAGCACAAACAGATCAACCACAAGATAGTACACACCTGAACTGGACTCTCGAGGACGAGGGTGCCACGTCCGAGAGGAAGGGGTTGAGGTGCTGCTCTTCCCCGTCGTCTTCAGCCGCAGCAGCGGAGGCAGCCCCGGGAGCACGGCCCCTTCTCCGCCGGTCGCGCGCCACGGCCACCATGAACCACTCCCTGCACCGTTACGAAAACTTTCAAGGCTAATACTAGTTGACAAAATGTCCCATGTTAGCTCTGCCCTGGCCAAAATGCGCTTCTTTCTCCGCAATTGAGCAAATACCCCCAACTTAGCTTTGCCGATGGATAAAATGCGACACATTACAATTTATCATGTTTCTTTGTTGGATGCCAAAAATATCCCTAACCAAAGTAACAAAAGAATTTTGCTAAAAAACTTTATCTGAAAAAACAACACTGCACAAAAGCCACGTCCATCTGCTGTGACGATAAATCCACCATCCCAGATCCATTCCCCGTGATAATGTTCATACCAAATAAATTGCAGCACACACCAAACCCTGAAAATCGTCCAAATCGAGGAACTGACCACAGACATGGGGCATTACACTTGACTTGAGAGAGAGAAGCTCACCTGAGAGGACCCGCCCTCCCTCAATTCAGGCCACTGCTGCTGGTTGTCACCTTCGCGGGCAGGGGAGAGCTGTGGTCAAGTGGAAGTGCGGGTAGCGCGAGCACCGTGTGCACGGCGTGTGACCGTGAGGAGCTCCCACGCCAACATCCCTGTCACGTTTCCAACAGCCCCCTGCAGCCGAAACGTGGTGCTCGCGAACGTTGAGGCTGGACCCAAATTCTTCGATGACGCTGGCGGGGAGCCCCTTGGTGAAGATGTCTGCAAATGACACATCGGTACGTGGAGGACGCAAATTTCGCCAAGAGAGACCCGCTCCCGCCCGAAGTGAAGATCGATTTCAATGTGTTCCATGCGTTGATGTTGAACCTGATTGCTCGACGGGTACATGACGCTCATGTTGTCACAATAGACAATGGTGGCACGCGGTGGTGGTCGATGGAATTCGGCGAGTAGTTGACGCAACCAGCAGGCTTTGGCAACACCGTTGGCCCTGGCTCAATATTTGGCCTCCGCACTCGACCGCGAGACAGTGTTATGTTGCTTGGAGGATCAACTGACAAGGTTGGAGCCGAGGTAGACGACGAACCCGAACGTGGACTTGCGGGTGTCAGGGCACCCTGCCCAGTCGGCATCAGAGTACGCCGTAAGGTTGCTACCGGGGGAGCGGTGGAACTAGAGCCCAAGGTGAGCAGTGTCGCACAGGTACCGGACTAAAAGTGTAAATCCCTAGGAATAAGAGATGTCAGGCCGCAGTAGAGTGAGAGATTGGAGCGTGCCGGCAAGGCTCAGGTATAGCAAGGGGTCGTGGAAGCGGGGGCTACCTGCGGCGGACAATTTGGAGTTTGTGTCGACTGCGTGAAGATGGTTTTGCAGTTGAGCATGGTCGCGCCTTGATCGAGAGGGTGTATTGTTCCTGAGAGAGATGGATGCCATATATCACACATATACTGCTTTAAGGGTTGGATTTAAGGGTTTTAGTCTTTGCCTCAACCCCAACTTTTAAAACTGTTATTTCATATATCACACATTTCATCATATGACATATCACAAATTCCATCACATTTGACATAAAAACAATAATCATTCTAGTTATTATTACAACACCGAATAAAACAATAATCATTCAAATTATTACAACAATGTTTGAGCAAATTACATTAATTGTTCGAATCAAATAGGACATAGAAAAGTAAAACAAAGATACATCATGGGCCAATGCGCCGCCCATCCAACTGCCAGTGGTGCTCTACTAGATCATCCCGGAGCCGACCATGAGTGGTTGCATCCTCAATCTCACGATTTGCTTGAAGAAAAGTGTGTATGCGAGAAGGGTTTCTTTCCCAATGCGAAGATACTCGTCGGTATAATCCGCGGGTATGCCATAAGCAAGTACCCGCATTGCCGCCGATATCTTTTGATATGCACTAAACCCCATGATACCGGCGGCGGATCTATGACGTTTAAAGTAATAGGAGGCGGCCTTACAATCGGTGACAATCTTCACAAAACAAACTACGCCGCATTCGGTACCTTCCGTGGAAGAAACGAGGAGGGTATGTAGGTACCTCGGCGAAGTAGTCTTCCATCAAATGTTCGTGTCCGAGAGCGCGGTTCCGGTAGATGGTGACTCGCCCCATCTTCGACCCTCTCCTCTGATCCATCAGCTTCACGCGGTTTTCAAACGATTGCACGTCGATGAGGAGGCTCATCATCTCGACGTCGTCGTCTTGCAACAACTCATCAATGTCAGAATCGTCGGATGTTGACCAATCCGACGAATCGAACATCGAGTCCATGACAATCTCCTCATTGTTCATCTCCATCTGCAAAGGGCAGCCACTAATTAGTGCTAAAAAATGAAAAAATAAAGAAAATGAAACAAAATGAAAAAAAAAGCACATACCTCACCTCGGAGGAGGCGGCGCGTCGGCCGGGCGGAGGCGGCCGGGCGCGGCTTGGACGACGGGAGGGCGGCCGGCAGGCGGGAGGGCGGCCGGCGGGAGGCGACGGCGCGGCTTGACGGCCGGGCGACCGGCGCGCAGCCTCGATGCGGCTCCTCGAGGCGGCCGGGCGGCCGATCGAGGCGGGAGGGAGGCGGAGGCCCGCGCGCAGTGAGGCGGAGGAGACGCCGGCGTGGCGGGCGGTCGGGGCAGGCGGGAGGTCACGACGGCCGGATCCGAGGAGGGGGAGCTGAAAACTCCCTCCCGCGCGAAACTGGCGAGGGAACCGGGTCGGGGAGGGGTTGGGCTAGTCAACCCCTGTTTCTACAGGCTGGAAAGGAGAATATGGGTTAAGCCTCTAAATTTTTTTGAGGGTTAAGGGTTAAGGGGTTCTATTCTTTGGGAATTTTTTGTCTTAACCCGTAAAAAAGTGATTTTTTAAGGGTTTGAGAGTTTAGGGGTACTACTAGAAATGCTCTTATCGGGCTTTGTGTGGTTGAAGAGGAGGAAAACCCCACCACGTTAACAAACCCCAAGACCCCACGACCGGAATTTCCTATTTGCCGCACGTTGCGGCAAATTGTCACCGCAACGCACAGGCAGAGATCGACATCGAGCAATTAGGGCCGGCCCATTTCGTGACTACGTGCAAAACTTCCTGTTTCCGGGTTTTGCGAATGTTCCACGGGTTTTCAGCTGGTTTATTTCGGTTTTGCGAACCTTCTAGAAGATCCAGAACCATGTTTTCTTTCTTTTTCATTTTCTTTTTTCCTGTTTCTTTTTTCTTTCCTTTTTATGTTTTTTCAGATTTCGTTTTTATTTTCTTTCATTTTTGTTTTCTTGTTCAAAAAACGTTCAGAAATTCAAAAAGTGTTTGCCTTTTCCTAAATTTGCTCATTTTCTCATAAAATGTTCCAGTTTAGTAAAATTCAGAAATTCGTCAAAGTTCAGAAAATTCAAAAAAATCGCATCTTTAAAAAAAGTTCTAAAATTAATAAAAATGTTCTTGCTTTTTAAAAATGATCAAATTCAAAAAGATTGTGTTTTCAAATTTTGTTCATAAATTCGAAAAATGTACGCACTTCCAAAAATTCTTTATGTACTATTTGTTTTTATATTTTCAACGTTATTTTATTTAAATAATATTCAGAAATTTCAAGAAAGATTCTTGCTTTCAAATATCGATCAATATTCAAAAAAGGTTGTGTTTTCAATTTTTGTTCATAAATACAAAAAATGTTCGCATATTAAAAAAATGTTCGTGTTTTCGGAAAATGTTCCCATTTTAAAAAAATGTTCCTGATTTAATTTTTGTGTTTTTGTGTTTAAAAATATGTTCCCTCTTCAAAAAAAAATTCAAAAAACATTTCTTGTTTTCAAATTTTTTCGGGAGTTTAAAAAATGTTCGTGTTTGCACAATTTTCATTTGGAATTTTGAAAAATGTTCCCGTTTTCAGAAAAAAAAAACGTTCATGATTTCGGAAAGTGTTTCAATTTTGTAAGAAAATTCGGAAATTTGAACAGTGTCTGCATTTTGGAAAGTAATTCGGATCTGCGCTGCCTATTGGTTCTTATAGGTTGACGCTGCTACCTAACTTGATTATCTCGGTAGCTCGGCTGGTTGCGGCTCATTGTCTCTCAGCATGAGATCAATGGATCGATTCCTGGCGAAGTCGTTATTGCTAGAACTTGGCACAAATAATCACTTTAGTGCTAGAACTTGTGATGTATATATAAATGGTTCAAGAACTTGGCTTGACGGTGTAAATACGGTGATATATACGCCTGCTGCGTTGACTAGGTGTGCCAGCTGAGACGAAGGGGAGGGCATGGCGTGTGGTTTGTCTTTTTGCGACAAACCCCTCGATTTTTTTTCTCTCATGAAAAAGTTCCTCAAGAGAAATTGTACATAAAATGAAAATGCTAGTCCTGAGATTCAAACACACGACGTACAGATTACCTGCGCAGTTGGCTATCCAGCACAACGAGTCGGATTTGACAACACATTAAGATATATAACCTTTATATACTTTAGGCTGAACAATATAGATTAAGAACTTTAATCCCATAAATAAAATACAACAAGTTAAATACCCGGGCATACCACCCCAACACAAGACGTCTCTTGTTGAAAAAGTATACTTACGCTATAGATAATTCAAAAGGTTCATGTCATTGTAAAGAGAATTCAAGTGTTATTTTAAAACATATTCATACAATTTAAAATATTTATGAATTATAAAAATTGTTTATATGATTTAAATATTACACAATCAGAATCTGGTATCCGATGGCACACTAGGCTCATATTTATTTTTCATACATATTTTATATTTAGTTTTAGTTAGAAGTATGTAAAAAAATGGAAACCACAAAAAAATTATTAAAACACATGAACTCTTTTTAAAATAACCTAAAATTTTCTTAAACCATGAACACTTTTATATACTACATGAATATGATATTGAAAATCAGGAAAAAGATTAACATGTGTACGAATTTATTTAAATATAAAAAAATTAGAAGTAATTTAATATTTTCTTGAAATGTGAACGCGTCTTAAAGCATAGTTTTTTTAAGGTGATAAGTTAAAAAGTGGTGGCGCTGACTGCAATTCAGTTTAGTCAAACAATCACGTTGTGTTATATTCATAAAATGTAATTGACATCAAAATAAGTTGCAAGAAGTCTACCTAGGTGGTCTGGCTAGAACCTGCTTACGCAATCTGCAGGTCACCGGTTCAAACCTTGGCCGACCATTTTCTTTTATGGAGAAAAAATATATCAGGGGCTTTTCGTAAAATAAACTGGCCACACGCCCAGGCCAACCTTTTTGGCCATTGAAAGTAGGCTCCTCGCCATGTGGGAATGCCAAGTCAGAGCTGCAGGCTTATACAATACCGTATTTACATCAGCAAGCCAAGTTCTTGAACCACTTATGTACACTACAAGTTCTCACGCTAAAGTGACTATTTGTGTCAAGTTATAGCACCAGCGGTGTAACTGACTCATCAGGATAAATGTAAAACTTTAATTATTTTGGAAGCGGAGACGAATACATAATTCTACCATCCATAAAAGTAAATTTATTCCCCGATTTATTCTGCTACGTACTCGACATATTAAGTACCTAGCGCCCGAGAGATTAGCAACGACACCAACACTTAAAACGCACCCAGAAACAAACAACTATAGGTGACTCCTGGCGAGCAATCTAGAATACCCTCCATGGTCGTGGTCGGCCGGCGGTCCGAGTCCGACGGCCGGTGAATACGGTTTTCAGGCGTCGGACCAGGTGACGGGCACGATGCCGACGTCGGTATCCAGCCCGAGCGCCTCCCACACGGCGGCGGAGGTGTCGACGACGTCGTCCTTGCAGCCGTGGTTGGAGTCGCACTCGTCCACCACCCGCGCCTCCACGGTGCGCCCGTCGCGCTTGCTGGTGATGCGGATCGTCTTGTGGCACCGGCGCCCGCCATCGTACCACCGCGTCGACAGCGCCGCGATCATGTCCTTGTCGCTGTGGTACTTGCCGTCGCACGCCGCCGGCCCGCCGCCCTCCTCGCCCTTCTCGAAGCCGTTCACCGTCATAATGCCCGGGGTGCCGCCGCCGCCGCCGTGGCCGCCCGGGGTCGACGGGCAGTGGGGCTTCTTGTGCTTGTGCCGCATGCCCGGCTCCGGGCCGTCCTCCTCGGCGTCGTCGCAGGGGTCCGGCTTGGCGTGGTGGTGGTGCCGGGCCACCGCGCTCGTCGACGCCTGCAGCAGGATCACAAGCGTGGCCACGACCACCAGCTTGGCGCTCGCCATTGCTGAAGCTCCCTGTCTGCTTGATTACCTGCTAGCCTGTAGCTTCAACTTGGCTTGCCGTGGGTACTGAACTAGTGGTGCTGACGAGTTATTATATAGGCGCCGCGTAGGTGTGCACATGTGCATGCATGGCGTCATTTGTGTGGCTGCTGATCGACCTCTGACGTAAGAGCTTCCGAATCAATGTCTTTTTCAGATGAGCGTACGAGGGGATTGGCCGAGTAAGATACTCTGTCGGCATGCTCGAGACAGGGCCTGATTAAAATGGCCCTGAGTGTACCTCGAGATGAGTTGGTTTGGATTACAGGTGTCGCCATTGCTCCAGCGTTAATATCTGAGGGCAGAACGGGGCATGTCGCTCTTGGCACAGATATGGTATCAATTTTTATAACACGTCAAACATAATAAAAATTACATCAAAGATTTCAAGACAACCGAACGATCACTACCGCAGTCAGAACGAGCCACCGACATGCCGCTCCCCTATCGAAGCCGGCTTGAGATGACAACCGAGAATTCTTCATGCACGTGCCCCTAAGGACCAACGCCTAGAGCTGCACTCGTCGTGTTGAATCCTTGAATAGATTTGAAGCACCTGACAGCTAGCAAATCTCGCCACACAACAAGGAGTCCTAACCTTACCGCCTCAAGGAGACGGCAGGAATCTATGTCCGAGCACGGCACCTACGAGGACTAAAAGAACCCTAACCTAAAGTACCAACCGGAGTAGAGGCACCGGGATTCTTCTCCCTGCCACCAGCCGTCCGAGCCGCGGGTAGAGGGGAGACGAATCCACGGACTCGTCGGTAGAGTTTGAATTTTTTTTTTTGCCGTAACCGTTAAGAGTTAGGGGAGGAACCTAGCTAGGGTTTTCTAGTTAGGAGACGATAAGGTTTTGCTCTCTCCACATATTGACCAATCTGTGTACATAGCATCACATAGCGATCAATACGACAACATTTCATAACAAGATTTGAATAAATAACGATGGCAAGTTTATATTTCATAAGAAAACTTATGCACTTTAATAGTGAACAGTGCATGTAACACATGTTTTATTGTGCAGTTCACATGTTAAAGTATATCTTCTTGGACTTCTATACGTATGCAAACAAGGCATCCATATGTGCATGTGGAATTTTGTTTAGATTTTTTTTAAATTAAAATTTTGAATTTTCCAAAAAAGGCCTCCATGACGCCTGAGCCACAAAACGTTAAATATAGTTGTCGAACTGAACTAAAGTTAGAGCATCACCTTCATTGCCGGTAAACTGGAAAATCACCGCAACAACGATTTCAATAGGGGCCAAACGGTGATTAATTGTCACATCAACTCTTGTGCAATTATACTCTCCTCAGTTGCAACGGCCTATTGTTCTCTAGTGTCATTTTTTGTACGAACTCTTCTCTGGTGTCATCGAACAGATAGACATTAGAGCAAATTAATTAGCTAGAAACACAACAAAAAGTAGCTAGACCCTATGGAAAATATCGAAGCATTTCCCCTGCAATCAGAAAACCCAAAGGTGATGTTGCACCAGTCGAAACAACATCATCAGTAGTAAAGTGTAAACAAAGAACGCAAAGAGTGGACAGGATCCCACATGTCCACACAGGACCTGAACATCTCTCTGTCAACTTTCTCCGTCCCGAGAAGAGCACAGATACGCTTGTTGTCCATTCAAACGATTCTTCAATTTGTAAAGCTGAAAAAACAGTCGACATCAAGATGAAGCAAGAGACAGTTGAACATGTTGTATGGTCGTATCAGAAGTTCAGAACAAGTTAAAATTCACAACCATTTCTGCAGCTCTTTCAGGGCAAACTAGGAAGTAAAACTTTGTCGAAGGAGAGAAAGCTGACGCGCCCATTATCAACTTGACAAAATTTAAGAGGAACGCCGTCCCACTTGCTTTCCACGGCTTCCAGTTGATCCCTTGATGGTGGCTTGTCTCTGCACCAAATTGAATAAACAAGAGCTATGATGGAAAGAAATGTCATTCAAGAGATCATATGCATACAACCACAAACTGCTAAGCCCAAACTCATATATTACAACATTTTTTCGTGTCTCCTTACCTACTTCTATAACTTTTATGATGTTTCGGTTCTGCAAATTTGTGGCTTTATTCCATTGGGAAAAGGTTGATCAAGAAAATGAGAACCCGTGATAAGCATACAAATACAAGAAATCATGACTGATTGTACATTTCAATTGCAAGATATAGCTCAACTAATTATAAATCCGATTAGACACCAGAAATTTCCTATCAACTTTTATACTAAGCTTAAATTATACTACATTAATATAGCTCGAACATAACAACCACTGTGATATAACGGAGCAAAATATTAAATCTATGTGCATACAATACATTAACAAAAAAGAGAGATATCCCTGTGCACAGAAAGACAACCAATAACACCTGATAGATAAATCCTGATGTCTAAATATGCAGAAGTTTCAGAACATCCATTTCAAACTAGAAGGGATTATTTATTGAAATCATATCAAACACACAATGAACAATTTATGCACTCCTGTAGAAAACCTTGTGATCCTACACTGCCATATTAAACAAACCATATGAGATGAACTACTGTAAGATGAAAATGCACTACTTTATAAGCACAAATGCACGTGAGAAAAGTAAAATTACCTTAGCATAGATAGGAGGAAACAAGGGGCTCCTGGGGATGACTTTCTAAATTCGCTATTTGGTAGATACACTTCAAAGGATGGATGTAACCCATCTATGTGCATTTCTTTGAGTAATTTCGTGATGCCGTTCTATGACACCGTCGGCTCTATCGAAGCTCTGGTCAGTGTCAGGCATACTCTCCAGGGAATCAGTGGTTTCACAAGTAGGGCTATGCTTCATTGTCCAGGGACACCATATCGTCCGATAATGTAGCCAAGCAACTTCAAGTGTTTGTAAGCCTGGAAGGCATCCCAGGAGCAGCCATATTTTCCACCTGCAATCTTTCCATAAATTTCTTCCATTCCTATTGTCCCACCCTCATCATCGAGAAAAATCAATGCCCCTCTTTCTGCCAAAAACCTGCATAGTTTGGTCAGCCAACACACCTCAACTTGCAAGTCAAAGTATTTGAAAACAAAAGGCATGCCATGCAATTCATCCAATGAACGTTTGAGTGCTGCATAGTGTAATTAGTGCACACCGTTGGGTTAAACAAGCACAATCATATTGATTCAAGCATGAGGACTCCAGGACATCCTTTATGTGCATGATCAGAATTCAAAAGACTGCTATTACACATGTGGACAAGATTAGGAGGTCGTGTCTTTGGCAAAAAGATGACATTACTGAATATCCTAATTCACTGGCAGCCTGGCACATGGTTTGCCGTCCGAAAAGTAAAGCGGGGCTTGGGGTTATTAGTCTGGAAGTCCAAAATGAAGCTCTCCTCCTCAAGTACCTGTTTAATTTTTGTAATCGCGCTAATATACCATGGGAGGACATGGCTTGGCAAGCATACTATCAAACTGATACGCCTCAAGTGTGTGGTCAGGTGGGACCTTTTTGGTGGCGCGACATCTGCTTACTCATGGAAAATTTCAGAGCTATCACTGCATGCGTCCCTGGGGATGGTAAAACAATTATGTGCTGGAAAGACAGATGGATGGGTGATCTTGTAGCTGAGAAGATGCCAAGGCTTTTTTCATTTGCTCTAGACCCAGATATCTCACTTACGGAGATGATAGCTGCAACTTCGGTGGAGGACATGGCAAGTTTCTTTGCAATCCCAGTCTCCCTCAGGCCTACTGTGAGCTTCAGGAACTGCATAGTATGTTGGTGGAGCTTCAGAGTATCACTTTGGTACCCAGCTAGATACTTGGACGTTTAAATCCTCCCAGTCTGGAACCTACTCTTCTGCGGGATATTATAAGTTGATGTTCAGCTGTCTCCAGGTTGCCCGCTGTTTGAACTTATTTGGAAAAGTAAATGTTTGCCTAAACAGACGGTTTTCATGTGGCTATTAACTCTGGACTGGCTTAATACAAGAGACATGATAGGTAGAAGACACTGGACGATTGAGTCTGGGGTGAATTGTGCTCTATGTCAAGTCAGTGTCAGAGAGTCTAGAGAACATCTGTTGTTTAACATCAGTGGCCCTTGCTTCATGGAAATAGTTTCATCTGCCTTATGGAACATTTGGAAGCAGCGTAATGATTGGATTTTGAAAATAAAAAGGCCTGCCTCACTTGTTGGTTGGCGCAGAAGATTGATTAGTGACCTGAACCTCATTACATTTAGAGTTAAAACAGTGGAAGTGGAGCCACTGAAAGCTTGGACTGCTTCTATTTCTTAAACCCTCGGTTTTCTCTAGTTTCCATTTTGTTCTTTTTATTAGTATAGGCTCCTCTCTCTTTTACTGTTCTGTTGGGGGCCATCTCAACCCCAATGTGAAATACGTATGTAAATTCCATTTACTCTTCCTTTTTAATGAAAATTATACCGGATTCCCCTACTGTTTGCTCGTAAAGAAAAAAGAACTCCAGGACATGCTCTGCATTTCTTAGATGAAAGACGTCATGCACACGGCTTGATAAGAAGCCCCAACGGCCATGGTAGCATATCACAGAGCAAATAACCATGCTGTACTGTCGCGGCATTTCATCAAACAGGTGGCGTACCCGATCTCCTCGACATTGTAGTAGAGCTTGCCGCCGCGTGTGACGCCGGTGGTCAGCCAGAGCTTCCCCTTGCTGTCCAACACCTCCGCCGCGCCGGCCTCCTCCACCCACCGCGCCCGCGACGCCACGTTCCTGTTCCACAACATATGCAAACCCGCTGAACGATCCAGAAGCGCACCAACAGATCAACCGCAGGAGGAGAGCCGAGAGCACGCACCTGAACTCGACTCTCGAGGACGAGGGCGCCGCGTCCGAGAGGAAGGGGTTGAGGTGCTGCTCCTCCCCGTCGTCTTCCGCGGAGGCAGCCCCGGGAGGGCGGCCCCTTCGCCGCCGGTCTCGCGCCGCGGCCGCCATGGACAGCTCCGCAACACTGGAAAATTCAACGTCCCGTCACACTGGAAACGGGCCCCCAAAAGAGGCAGGCTCCACACAGACGCGGGCCGAGATAGCGGGCCCTGACAGGCGGGGCCCAAATGGGGAAGAGACGTGTGTGCCTTTTTATCGCGAGACCTCGTCTTCTACCCCCTTTCGCATCCTTTTCATTCAAAACAGGCAGGGCAGGGAGAGGGGAGGAGGTGGAGGCGCCGAGCGAAGGAAAAAAAAAATCGAGTGCACTCGTCGGCGGCGCGGCGCGGCGGCTGCCTCCTCTGCTCGTCCGATCGAGCTCGGTTCGTCGGGTGAGCGCGGTACGCCCCCCTGTCTCGGCGCGTATCTTCTCCGCTCGTGGCGATTTCCGCTGGATTTGCCTCCGCGGCAGGCGCCGATCCAGCGAGGTAGTTGCGGGTCGGGAGCTGTTCTTCGATTGGGTCCCCGCGCGGGTTCCCCGACGATTCTGAGGCGGAATTCGTCCATTTCTGGCCAGATTCTCCGTCGATTCGGTGCGGCTACCTTAGGAATTGGGAAATCAGGGGCATCTCTGCGTGCGCTGTCCTGCTCGTTTCGTGCTCTAGCTCGCTGCCCTACGGTTGCTGAGGGTCGTGGTGATGGTCCCCGGCTGTGGGATTCAGCAAGTCGTTAGGTTTATCCCCCGATTTTGTTACTTCTCGTGGTTTCAGTTCACTGCCCCAGATGGGACTTCTTTTTTTAGTTCATATTTCGTCAAGAACGTGTGGTTGGATTTTGCATTGTTGGTCCTCGGTGGCTTTGTCGAGACGGTCCAAAGTTTGATCTGAGCATCGATGTCCTTGATTTATTTATACTGCAAAGATGGTCACAGGGTAAAATGCTTGCTGATAGTTGGCACTTGACAGATAGTTTATCGTAAAAGCAAGTGTTGAATCACATCTCTTTCAGTCTCAGGTCGATTCGGGAGCTGAAGGGAGCATGAGTACTGCCAACGGCACGCGACGTGCCTCAAGAAGGCAATCACAAGATGCTGATAAGGTCGTCGTGAACTTGGTCTCAACCCCCCCAGCGGCGGGCAGCCGTCATGGAGTATCAACCTCTAATGCTGGCGCGCGCACCTCACCCATTGACGTGGAAGCCCTCGAGGATGAAGTGCAGGTCGTATCAGCTTCACAAGTGCCTCCTCAGGTAACTTCGCGAGGCAGTAAGTTCATAGTGATGTTTAAGGACCATGGTGTATGCATACACTTTTCAAATAGGTTTTGTCCTTATGATTCTGATGCACACAAGCTCTTCATATTGAGGAAGAGTATTACAACTTGGTTATTACATGAATGTGACGCATCATTTCTGGCATTTATATTGAGTCTTCTTGCATTTTGCAGAGGAGGAACCGGAGACCTAGGAGGCAGCCTGTGACAGTAGTTGATCTCGATGTACATGCTACCCGGCTAGGTTAGTTCGCTACTTACTCTTACTATGTTGCATTCTGTAGAGTTGTTTTGGCTTCTAACATTACAGAAATTGTTTGGTATATTCTTCATCATTCTATTATCATCTGCCTAATCAATTCTTCTGGAATTATCCAATTTATAAAAAATCACATATATCATGCTGCTAAGATGACCGTAAGTGCTGATTATACAATGTGACATAAGTTTACTTTCTAGTGGGAACAGACATATATAAGCTATGCTGAAAATTGGACCCGTGGCTTTCTTTTGTGGCTAATTTCCTATATAATAACTTCCTGTTGCAACGTGATACATATATATTGATGCTGACTCTGGAAACCACAACTCGAAATTGTAAAATACTCCATCTGTCCCAAAATAAAGGACTCAACTTTGTACTAACTAAGTTAGTACAACTTATTTTGGGACAGAGGGAGTATTTGTCAATATGCTGTCTGACTATATATCACTGTCATTTAAGCCTCCTTATCTGCCTCACTGTTTATTCAATCAGGAGTGTCTCATGATGATAATGCAACAGTGCTGTCTCATAACACAAGGAACAAACGCCCAAGAGTTTCCCCTGTAATAGACATCTCTCCAGAAACAGGAGAAGGGTCCAGCTTACAGGTATTTAATTTTTTTAAGGGATTAAACTCTCTTAGCTTTAAGTCCAGTTTGATGAATTATTAGTGATTACTTATTAGTTGTTCTCTACTTTGTCCTTTATGTGAATAACAGCTGGTATCTAGTGCATGATGCACCCCTTTGTTCGTTCTATAGAGTTTTGCATTATGTTGTCCTTTTAGTGGACTAAGGGTGTAACTATGTTTGATTAAGTTGAAAGAATTTCTCTTTGTATGTTCAAGTCATACTTGCAGTTCTCTGCTGATGTCACATAGACCTGTCCAGATTGTTCTCGAGTGGCCAACGGTTAAGACTCTTGGTTGGCACTGAAATTTTTGCAATTTTTAAATTTCAAGAAGCATTTTGCCGTCTGTTATGTAGGTACAGTGTACTAACATGTTTACTTTATACCCCCTCCGTCCCAAAATAAGTGTCTCCGCTTTGTACTAAAGTTGAGACACTTATTTTAGGACGGAGGGAGTAGTTTATAACTTATGCTATAGGATATTTTCACCTAAGAAAGCTGCTCTATACATTCAATCCTGGCGTCCAGTTCCTACTAGCATGCTGCCTCGTGATTTCTGCTAAACTATGGCTACCTGCGTTTCCATTCTTGGCAGTCAAAAAATGCGGGGAAGACTAGCAAAGAGCCTGTGAATGTGGCTCCAAAGGAACCCATCTTCACCTGCCCGGTGTGTTGGAACAAGTTGGATGAGCCCGCCACAACAATGTGCGGCCATATCTTCTGCACAAACTGCATAAAGCAAGCCATCCAGTTCCAGAAGAAATGTCCTACGTGCCGGAAGCACTTAAAGATGAACAATTTCCATCGCATTTACCTTCCTAACACCTCCCGTTAAGGTGAGCCCTTTCAGTTTCTATAGGCCCTAATCTGTTGAGCTTCAGTTTGATCAGATACAGGTCCATTCGATTAAAATGAACCTCTGACTTTGAAATCTATTGTCAGGGTCAGGAGTCCTCCCAGGGAGAACCATGGTGGATCTCCTGCTGGGGAGCATTGTGTACCATCATCACCTAGATGAATGTATGGGAATGGGTCGGTAGGAGTTCATCGTCCTGATGACCGGACTGGATAACCTTCTGCCTGAAATGGGTTAACCTGATAAAGATAGTGGATAGCCTTCTGCCTGAAATGGGTTTAACCTGATAAACAGAGTGGATAGCCTTCCTCTGCCTGAAATGGGTTTAACAAATTTGCCTGTAGCCTTCCATTATATTGTTTGCGGCAACTTAAAAATTGTTGTATGTATTAGGCTAATAGCCTTGTACCCTTTTCTTCTCCGTAGTTGGTCGATGTAACTGCATTTGAGATAATGCAAGGGTTTTGCACATTTGGTATTTCTGTTCAGTGACGTGCTATGTTCTGAAGTGACTGCCCTGGCATTTTATCAGCTACCATACAGCTCAGGTAGGTATTTTTTAGAAGAACAGGGAGCACCTCCCCAGTTCCATTGCTCAGAATGAAACCACGAAACCAACCCAGTCTGATACAGCAGCTCTTAAAGAGCAGTTCAAAAAGGAAAAAGCAGTAAACGAGCTAGCTAGAAGTAGCATTATTACAAGGGCCACCCAGCAGGGGCCAAGTCTCCCTAAAGAGCTAAGAAGAAGAGCTTTCAAAGGACACAGGGATGATCCAGCGATGCCTTCATGGCCTTCAGACGAGGAGCAGCGGCTGCCTGCGGCGACCAGCGGCTGGATGGAACAGCATTGTGGATGTCTCTCTTCTTTGGCGACACGAGTCCTTCATCGTCTTCTGAGATCTTTAGCTTTTCCCAAGGGTCCAGTCCCAGTGCAGGCCGTGGTTTGTTCAGCCACTTGTGATAACCCAGGTAGATGATCTTGTCCCCAGGGGAACTTCATAGTCATGCCAACAAGCATATACACTGAAGTAATTTTGTTTTGTAAATACAACAGTTATAAATGTCAAGTATCACAGACTATTACAAGCGCATCCAAACTATTCCCTATCATGGGTTTCTTCATTCTGAAAAGATGATCCGCTGATCACTTGCAATATTAGGTCTAAGAATTTACTATTAACTCGAACATCTACTTTAGGCCTTTGCTGGCAGCTTGTTCATTATGGGGCTGATCTTTTCGTCAGAGAGCCCCCTTTGGGGGTCAACCTTGTAGGTTTCGTAGAAGTCCAGTATTTCCATTGAAATATTCTTCACCTGGGTATTGCAAATGATTCTCGATCAATTGGATGGGTATTATTAGGGGGAAAGGGGGAAGGGGGGGGGGGGGGGGGGTATTCACAAACATGCGCTTACAATGTTCATATCAACATGAAGTTCTTCAAACCATGAAGTTGTATCCTTATCTTTAAGAACACTGGCAATGTATATACAAGCCAATGCAATCATATAGGGAGGCTGTACGAGAATAAGGTCCATTTTGTAAGTATCATTGACAAGGCCCCTGCAAGTAACCATGACTGATCAGAATAGATATATGCCAAGTTGAAGATTAAGCATGATAGAAGCATTTCACTTGTATTTGTTTTCCATGTGATCCCAGATAAAAGCTATCGCCTTATTGACTAACTGAGTAACTGTGCTGTAATACAGAAAATGAGAAGGAAAACCCAGCTGAGTACTTCTATCATATGTCCCTACAATCCTACAGGCTACAGTTCTATCAAGGATATTCAGAACATCAATGCCAAATGTAAATACAGTTGATAAACTCAAAATATATATTGGGAGAAATCCTGAAACAAGGACACCAAAAGAGAAGTCTGCTTTCTCTGGGACTAACATGCTCATGTCATAAAAACATTTGTCTAAGAAAAGCCACAGTAGATAATTTGAGTGACATTTGGTGGTTAAAATCTAAATATCTACTGTAGCTTTTCTTAGATAGAAAGGTCAACAAAGCACAAAAATAATAATAATGCGACTGTGGTTGAATTATAAAGGTCTAGAAGTTCAATTCCAGAATAGCAGCATTCACAAATCAATTTAATGCTACACGGCATAGTTTCATTCATGAAGCAGTGCTTACCAGGCAAACTGTGTCAGGTCTGTTACGCCAGCATCCTGCAATAAACTGCAAACAGAAAATCTCTCTTAGGGGAACAGGAAACTATAAGAGGCTCCCTACTTCCAGTGAAGAAATGTCATTTGTTACTCGTATAAGATACCACAGGAAACAGAATCATACTGTAAAAGAGGACGATAAGGATGGTAAACAACTAAATAATAGTCAAGCGCTTCCAGGAGCTTCATTTCCATTTCAAGAATATCCTTAATTTCAAATCGGTACTTATCATCAGAACCTGCTATCGAGGGGAACAACTAAACCGTTAGTGCAGCTCTTCCAAGTAAACTGTGTACCTGTATGATCATGATTCATGGGACTTACCACACATCTTTTTTATGTAGAAGACGAGAAGCCTTGCTTGCACTGTGCTCTCCTCTACCTTTGATGCTAAATATAAACAAGCCGGGGCTACCAAACGAGGGTCATACTCACTCATGCTCTTTCTGTAAAAAGATTCAGCATTAGGACAAAAGTAGGCATGCTTACATAAAGTACTAAATTGGTTTAAGGAGAAATGTAGAAACAAGCAAACGAAATAAACCCTCATGTCCACTTTTGCTCACATATAAAGTATAAAAAGACGAGTTTGATCCTCTGATGTTCAGAACACTACCAGTTGAAATTTATAGTAACAGAAAAGTTCCATAGTACTAGGTTTAGCTGAGACGCATGAGTTCTGACTGAAGCAAGTTGAGAACCATTAATATCTACAATATCACGAGTTCTGATTGGGTGATTGGAGCAGCGTGAAATCTTACAGGGTTCTGACTGAAGCACTGAATTTCCTATCAGAACAAATAAAGAAATAGCAAAACGTCATATAGTCATAGTATACGATACATCCAATAAGTTGACCATCTGAGGGGAACACAGCACCTTACAGCCTAAAAAAGTAGCATCATAGTTTCCTTTCTCCAGCTAATTAAAACGATGGTCAAATTTAGGCAAGAAATCAGAGATCAGAGGGGTGGGGCACTCTTTCTTCGTGATGAATAGAAAGAAACTACATATCCCATGTATCCTTGTTAGGTGAGAATCATACCTTGTATAGACACGCCTGAAGTAAGTGATGGCAGTAGCTATGACTCTGAAATAGCAATGGTTTAAGATCATCGGGATCACGAGTTAATCCCAGAAAAATCGAGAGGAAAATGTACTGCGTGTTAGTGGACAAATGGCAATTCTAATCTTATAAGAACAGCCCCGACAACCATGTGGTTAACAAACAGAACAGATAAAGCACAACAAACAATGCCATTGAGCCAGTGAATTCTTTAATATTTTTTATGAAAGCAGGTAGCTTATATATCAATCTTGAAGTTCAAACAACCTATGCAGAAATATTATAAGGAAGATGAAACCTGATGAGCGAAAGTATGAATGTGTTTCGCGTAATACTGTAATAAGTCAACAATTTGTACACCAATATGTACTCCCTCTGTAAACTAACATAGGATCTTTTAGATTACTACAAAGTAGTGATCTAAACGATTTTATATTAGTTTACAGAGGGAGTATAACACTTGTTGATATGGAAGTAACCACTTCAGTAAAGTAACCGAAAATATTTATTAGTAGATAGACACAAGCATTGTTTTCATTTTCTTGGCAAGTGCAAAACACTACAGAGATCTCCCTTGGTTAAGCGTAGAAGGAAAGCATGCTAAGTCCAAAATAGCCTAAATGCAGAACATAGGTTTTGTTGGTTCATTAGAGTCTAAATATGACATTACAGAATCGAAAACAAAAGTGCAGGCCAGGCAGTGGATCCAAGGTCAAACCTTTGTCTAACTTTCACCTGCTGCGCCAACCGCCATATATCTGAAACCAACAATTGCTTTGCTCCGTAAGAACAAAATATTGCAAATCAAGCAGCTCTGAAGTGACATGTTATGGCCGCTGCAAATGGAAGGAAATGAATTGCGCTGGACCTACGACTGATTGTATGGACTGCCAATTAATGAACACAACCGATTGCACAACTTGTGATCACAAAAAAACTGTTATAAAACAAGATCACAAATTTGTGTTTCTAAATCACAAACAATTGCTCAACATTTGCGTCACAGTGAATTTTTACACTGCAGAGAAACTAAACTACTAATTTGCATCAGGGGAATACTCCAAAAAGACTTATACGTGTTTAGGAACGGAGGGAGTAATTTTCATCAGGGGAATACTACTCTGCGAGCAAGGGACGGGGAGGAGCTCACGTACGAGAGGACATGTGGATCTTGACGAGGCGGAACTCCTCCGTCGTGATGCCCCGCTCCCGGTCCGCCGCCGGCACCACGTCCACGTCCTCCGGGTCCAGCAGCTGCTTGCTGCTCGCACCGGATCAATCGCGCACACGCAACACGCCAAATTAGCTGCTTCAATCAATCCGCGCCATCACGGGCAAGACCAAATCGATCGACACCGGGAGCTGGAGACTTACGAGTGCGACGACGCCCAGAAGTTGGCGGCCATCCTTGGCTGGCTACGCCGGCGAGCCTCGCCGGCCGGAGCGCCGGAGCCTCTGCGAATTCGGAGTTTGGAGAAGAGGGGAGCACGGGCACCCGAGCAGCAGCGAAAGGAAGGATTGCGACTCGCGTTTTTTTTTTTTTTGAGACAATATGCGGCTCGGCCAACTGCGGAGTGCGGACCGGCCTGGGCTCCAGTTTTGAGCAATTTGACAAAATAATATGCCTTTCTTTTTTGTTTTGGCAAACTAACATACAATTATGTCACTTTTTTAACACAATACAGATACAGACACAAGCGCTCATATACACCGCATACACTCACCACTATGAACGCGCACACGCACACCCTAACTCTATGAGCACCTTCGAATGACTGAGCCGGCATATTCATCTTGAAATTTACGAAGTCGTCGTAGGCACCTCGTCGTCGACGGAAACATCTCCTCCCACAGGAATAAATGCGAGCACCAGGATTTGGACCCTGATAGGCTGGGGATACCATAATCCCTCTAACCATTCAACCACAGGTTAGTTCGCCATAATTATGTCACTAAATCGACTAGAAAATATGTCACTAATATGAACTACAATCAGGGGTAACCTTTTAATGAAACAAAATTTTCATTTATTTCAAATCGCTAATGTTTTTTTTTGGTTTGGTCGAATTGATGGAAGCCTTTTTTTTCTTATGTGAACAATTGTTCTATACTCGTGAACATCCGTTTATTAGGCATGGATATTTGTTCCGAAATACATGAATATTTAAAAAAAATGTGTACATTTTCTTTGATGAATGGACATTGTGTTCGGAAATATACATGAATCCTTTTTGTAAATTAAATGAGCACTCATTTTTAAACATGAATATTTTCACTTCTTTTTATCTATGTTTTCATTTGTCATTTGTGAGATATATACATGAACATGTTTTAGAGAGTCATGAATGTTTCTTAAAGAGTCATTTGTCTTCACTAGTAATAATGTACGTGCAATGCACGTCTATACTCCCTCCGTCCGGAAATACTTGTCCGGAAATACTAAAATACATCTAGATACATCCATTCCTCAGACAAGTATTTTCGGACGGAGGGAGTATTATGTAGGATATTAGTTGAATGTTATATTAGGTAAGATATTTCTGTTGCACGTTGGTATTTGGTAAGATATCAATTACTTTTTCGCGGGAATGGTAGGATATTAATTACATGTCAGATTTCAAGGGATAGCGTTGAGTCAAAACGTGTTTATAACCAATGGTAGTGGTGGGTAATTAGAGCGTTAAACGTGTTTGGTGCTCAATATTGGAGCGATTTAAACCGCTAGATAACATGATTTAACGGTTGATATGGTTTGGATATGCCCATTTAAGTCTTTTTATATTGGTATAGATATAGATGAGATCCATGAGCATTTGTTTATCATACACATGAACATTTTTTTAAGTTGAAAGTACAACAAAAAGTTAAATAAAAAAGAGAAGACAAAACTAAAAGTCAAAACTTTAAAAACTTTAAAATAAAATAAAAAACAAGAAAAAAGAAAGACAAATGGAATTCGAGAGAAAGCAAAAACATACTGGTACGGTCAGAGTTTGATGGCTCCCAAATAGACCGAAAGACGAGACTGCCGAGGTAGACGATAAATAGACAACACATAAATATGGATGTTTCTTTAAGAAACATTCATGACTCTCTAATGTCATGTGCACAGTTTAAAAACCCTCCTCAACCGAGAAAGGAGTTTTGGCTCTCTAATGTCTCTCCCTGAGTTCTCAAAAAATAAAAACATATTTTGAATTTTAGATAAAAGAGAAAAATCGACATGTACATCTATGTGTGATCCACATACATGTAAATTTTTGTATATATATATATTTTCACTTGCTGGCTGCACACAAAAAAGTGTTAGTCTATTATATATAGTGAATACCACATCTATTTAGATCCACATTTTTGCCTTCTTTTATGTAGCCGTCAAATCAACATTTTTCTATGAAAGTGTATATATGTGATTGTGGAAAAACTTAAGAACTTTTTAAAATTTTAAAATTTTGTTTTCTATGAAACTTTAAGGGACCCAGGCACCCGAGTTCATTTAGTAAAATTCGTCCTGAACCTCAGTGTATAGTGATGGCCTATAGAGCAACTAGGGAAGTGCCCATTCTGAAGCACAATACAACATCATGTCCATTTCTCCAAAGCTAGGATGTCCTAAAACTGCTTCAAAAATTCAGAATAAAGGATCATTTCCAAATACTCCGGTCTAAACATGAATACACTCACAAGCCACCCGGCATCAATACCAACAAGGTCTAAACCACAAAGTATTACCTAGAAAATCAACAAGATTCTCCCTCCAATTATGGCTCAAAAGCTCAGCATAGAGTGCAGCTAGTCTGGAAGGCAGGCAAAGTGCAACCTTTATCCAGGAAAGCTACCTGGCATCATCGAGCGTCGACCAAGTGACCTTCACCGAGATCAGCGCAAAATCAGTCTTTATCTCTCGAGTGTTATGCCCGCGGGTCTTCGCCTTGAAGGTACAACGATGATGGGACTCGGATCCGGATGATGGTGCCCATATCTTGAATTTCAAACGTATGGAAGACCACCTCACTACGGCAACCACAGACCTCTTCAGGGCACAAGACTTGACAATGGCGCCATCGAAGAGCCGGATCTCATCATAACACCCACTGGTAAAACATCTGAGAGACATATGGAAACCAGTCTGCACTTTCGATACGAGAACCTCTACTGTGGCCTCAACCGCGCTGGAAAGATATGCTAAAGTTATGGCGACTGCACCGCCACAGTCGCCAGAGATGTTAAATGTGAACGGCCGCCATAACTTTATAACAAAATAAATACTCATGGAACAATGACAGTAAATTAATCTTATTTCTAGTTATTAAGAAAACAAGTGAAAACTGAGCTTTATGTTTACTACATATTTCAAGAGCACAAATAATACAAAATTCACCATCTATCCTAACTTTAAAGATGTAAAAGAGAGAGGCTGTTGCAGCACCTCTAGAGATAATTTAGTGTTCTATGCATGGACGTAATAAGTCCAGCCCTATATTACGAAGTGAATAATCTAGTTCAACATAAGGATAAATCTACTTGGCCCCTTTGAATACCAAGGCCCGGTCTACTTAATTAACACACAAATCTGATATTTGACTTGTGAATTCCATGCCGTCTAAATCATGGACTTTGGAGTGGTTTGCCCTTGTGGTAGTGTCCACCTAACGAGCCTCATGGGTGAGACATTCTCCGAAACTATCCAAATGTGTGATAAGGACGCTAGTCGATGCTTTTAATGGGCAGACACAAGTTTTGTTAAGTTCTTATAATTAAGTAGGTTAAGCTGGCAAACCTTGATGCTAGGAGGTGTTAGGATAGACTTATTCCTCTAAATAATTGCATATGGGTAAGGATGTGCACCTTCTCCACAATGATGGGATCATCCCTGCTAATATTGACGACATAATTAAGCAACACATCCAGATCATCCCACACTGCTATGTATCCATACAACTCTACTAGGTCATCATCCTGAGGAATTTTAGCCATAGCTAATGAGAAAATTTGCAGCATGCAACAAGTAGGATGTTTCATGCCCAGCCGAGCTTCATAAAAAGTAAAGTTATATTGTTAGTTTTTAGCTGCAATTAACAAAGTAAAAGAATACACGCCGTTCGAAATGTAAAAAAAAAGTTTGATAATCATTTGACCACCTCACTTAGAGGGTCAGAATGGACATATATTCATGGAAAAAGAGTTTCATTGTCAAAAGCATTGTCCTTAACTTTTGTGTGGGATACTTTTTTCTTAGAATACTCATCGGTTGAATCAATTATTCATCATCCATAGTATTGACGACAACTTTGGCAATTTCCTAGTATAATAATATGTAATTTGGATGACGACTGGTAAGGTGAATGAATAGCCACTAGCTGAGATCTTATAAGAATAAATGCAAAGATTAATGGAAGCATCTTCCCACAGTTAAGACAAAATACTACATGGGAGTTATAACACAATAAATAACTATCGAGCAACAATAATAAACAAATCTTATGTGTACTTATTAAGAAAATGAAGGGTAAAAACTGAGCTTTATGATTACTAAATAATTTGAGAGCACAGATAATACATCATTCACAAAGTATCCCACATTTAATAATATAAAAGACAGTAGTAGTTGTAGTAGTATGCCATGGACATGATGTAGTGGTCCAATCTCATATGTTCTATTCATGTGATGATTTTATCCTTATACTACAAAATGCACAATATAATGTAAAATAGAGATAACAAGTCTACTTAACCAACAAATATCAAGGTACGTCTACTTAACACACTTCTGTACAAGGTATCTCTAAATATGTTGTACCATCAAAATATACCCATCTAAATGATCCTCTAGGCGGTTTTGCCCATGTACACCAATGTCCACATAATGAGCCACATGGGAGTGGATAATTTAAATGGCAATAACCTCATTTTCTAATTAATAGGGTTAAGTGTAGGATCGTTTAGTCTATTCCGGAGAGTGGGGGCGGTGAATTGACTACAAGAAAACCAAAGGGACTCTTCCCCCAATTTTAAGTTTGCTTAGCAATTATATATTTTTCTACCGTATCCTAGAAACACCCTATACATGAAAGTCTAATAGAGTACACGCGCGGAAGACAACAAATTGCACAAGTTGAAACCTTGATCAATCATCTCCTTGCTTAGGTAAGTTTAGAGGAATGCAAACATGGGATGGCTTGATGAAGATTTTTCACGTGGTTCGGATAGTTGGGCACTATCCTACTACACATTGATGGAGGCTTCAATCCACTATGGTTCTAGGATCATGAAAATCCCAGCTGCAAGTTCCATGGAGGAATGACGCATGAAGGACTAACCCAGTAAGGGTCCACGAAGGAGCAAACACCTATGCGAGCATGGAATACAATCACGAAGGTCTAGCCTCGCTCGGGGTAGATTTTCACGAAGTAGGCGATCTCTAAGCCTATACAAACTTCTTGGTTTCTTCACACCTGAAAGCCTTCCAAGCATACCTAGCCGATCTAGGAGGTGTACCCACTCCAAAACTAACAAGATTGAGGTTGTTTGGTGATGAATCTCTTACTCATGTGCTCCAAAAGATAATTTCATCTACACTCAAAACTATCGCAATTAGTCGCCAGCCAATAGAGGAAACCCTCTACCCTGTAAGATCAAACCCAAGAGGCTACCACCAACCCATTCCAACAAATAATCGACCATTGGATTAAAGGCCCAGAAACATGCCCAGATAGTTGGACAGAAGGCACTGTATGCATGTACCTAAGCGAGGAGACGATTGATTCACTCATCCGATCCCATATCGTGTCCCTAGGCCAAAGGGAGTAGCTGCCCCTCACAGAGGTCATACTCTTCGTCGAACTTTGGTCGCCGTGATGATGTTGTTGCTGCTGCACGTTCTTCTGTCAGACGCCTCCTATGGTCATACCTCGGGTACATCATATATTAATATTATAGTTTGGTTTATACACAATATTGTTTATTAATTTGTAGATATATGGTAAACAAGATTACATAATAGCTTGTCTTGTTCTATGGGATCACATAAAAGATTGATCAATCCATTCTTCAATTTTTTAATCATGGGGGAAGCCTTGTTTAGTAATACAAGGATTGTCTATGTTAATAATAATCTTCTACAAAATTTCACCATTGAGAAGATTATCTACTTGTTCGTCCAATGGACACATACGTAGAGTCAAACAAGCAGAATGTAGTCAAATGTAGAGGATATGTTATTATTATTTGATTCATAGACTGATCTTATATTTACGTATTGATTCACATTTGTGTAAGATCTCTTGTATAGCTATTTTTTCGCCCTGTAATGTTCAAGTCCTGGCTCCGCCCCTATCCTTACGATGGCGCAATGGGAGATGGAGTTCCTTCTAGATCCAATCAACAATTTAGCAGCTCGTGGTGCATTGTACTTAATAGTGCCTTTTCTAACCCTTTTTGGATGGTTTGACTTGTAATTTGTACTAAATCTCAATGTGGGAATGTATAGCTGGCCTACCAATGTTTGAACCATGGATGAATGCAATGGGGAACAGGCTGGGAGCCGTCAGTCGATGGCTCCGGTAGTCTGTTTGTTGGTGGCTGTCCTCCTGGTGGGGAGTACATGGTCTGCGATGAGCTAAAAGAGTTTGAAGGGATGCTCCTAGGTAAAACGAGTAAATGAGAGGAAATGGAAAGAGAAAAATTGAATTTTTTTTTACTAAACCAGTAGTCATCTCTATTATATGAGTGATTTAATAATGATGACTCTTGATGATATGGCACTTATATAGCCAGTTACGGGCTATATTACTAGTCTTATTCCTAGAGGTAGTTGACGGGCCGACTGTCACTAGAGGTGCAACTGTGGAACCTTGGTTAGCTTCCAGAATGCATGTATAGTTTTCTTCCAATCCAATAAATTATGTTGCCCAAACTGGAATACAGTGAAATGAAAATTTGGTGAGTAAACATAAGCACGAGCCGATGAATTTGAAGAAAAAGCAAACTTGTTGCGGGCGATCTTATGTTGTGGTTGTGGAGACGACACCCGTAGAATGTAGAACTATGTGCTAGGTGTACGACCCCTTTTTTCAAAACAAAATTCAACAACTAGTTCATACAGCAAGGACAAGTGACATGAGATAGTGCCTCTTGGCCCTGAGCTACGCGTGAGCTAGAGGACGAAGAAGCCATTAATAATGTCTCATCGCTTGGAAAAACGTTTGCAAAATTTAAACCTAAATTTTCGGTGGTCTAGGTGTCAAAAATCTTGCTGTTCATAATGATTTTCTACTTATGAAATTTGCTTTCAGGCTTCTTCAACAACTTGACCTACCTTGGATGAAATGGTACCACTGCCGGTACTCCGCTGCAATTGCAAACACCACCCCTAACCCATCTTTCCTTTGGAAAACAGTCAATCAACAACTACCCTCCCTCCAAAATACCTTCTTTGTTTTTAACAATCAATGATCAATCAACTTTTTTCTGGGCTGGACTCCTGGCTACTCAATACTCGTGGCGCTGTCAGGTGGTTTGGCAATGAAGCAACGGTTCTCGTCCGCAATGCCGATCAAGCAGCGAGATCCATATCCTACCATGAAGGGGGCATCGAGAGCTGCATCTCCCTCGGTCAAGGGTGCCTCCACATCACTGTCACCATTCGTGAGAGGCACGTCTAGGTCTTTATTACCGGTGCCATCCAAGTGTGTGGATGCCGAGCCTTGTCTCGGCCAAGGAGGAGAACCATACCATGGCGAAGGAGCCAACGATTGTCGCGCCATAGAGATACATGCATCCTTCACCAGCACACAGGAGAAGGGGAGCGGCGTCTCTGGCATGCGCTCCCATCTCCAAGTGGCCACAGTGGTGCCGGATGCTACGTCGGCGGACAAAGCGCATGCGCATCTGTGACGCCCGGATAATTAAGCCACAGCAACCCTCCGCTAATGATGCCACGTCACCTCGATTACTATTGCTAATCTCGCGTTAGTTCGAAACCGATTCGAGTTTCAAATTCAAAATCGAGCAAACAATAAAAGTCTTCAATTATTAAAATTTAAATGTTCGGAGTGAACCAAATAATACATAGGTAATTATGGTGGTGAAACCACATTTTTATAAAATGTTTAAATGCTCAAAGGAAAATAAAACAACAGCAAAAGAAAGTAATTAAAAGCCTTTTGTATTTTGTAAAATATTAAACTATTTTATTTAGCTGTCCAAATTAATGTGGCAGTGGTATCTTTAACATACCATATTTAGGTGTTGTTCTCACATTCTTCAAAATTGAAATAAATTAAAACTTTAATAAAACTAAAAAGAAGAAATAAAAGAAAAGACAAAACAGGAAAAGGAAAAGGGAAAAGGAAACCACCCCCCCCCCCCCACTGGGCCATCCGGCCCAGCCAGCGGCCTACCAGGCCGGCCCACCCGGCCCAGCCGGCCGACCCGCCCTGCCTTTGTTGGGGAACGTAGTAATTTCAAAAAATTTCCTACGCACACGCAAGACCATGGTGATGGCATAGCAACGAGAGGGGAGAGTGTCGGTCCACGTACCCTCGTAGACCGAAAGCGGAAGCGTTATAACAACGCGGTTGATGTAGTCGTACGTCTTCACGATCCGACCGATCCAAGTACCGAACGTACGGCACCTCCGTGTTCGACATCGTTCATTTCGATGGCGATCCCGGGCTCCGATCCGACAAGCGTCGGGGATGAGTTTCACAAGACGACGGCGTGGTGACGATGATGATGCTCCACCGGCGCAGGGCTTCGCCTAAGCTCTGCGACGATATGACTTCACCGGTAGCGCAGGCTTCGCCTAAGCTCATGACGATATGACCGAAGTGGAATATGGTGGAGGGGCACCGCTGCACGGCTAAGGAACGATCCGTAGATCAACTTGTGTGTCATGGGGTGCCCCTGCCCGTATATAAAGGAGCAAGGGGTGCGGCCAGCCCAAGAAGCGGCGCTGGAGGAGTCCTACTCCCAGGAGTAGGACTCCCCCCTTCCTAGTTGGATTAGGATTGGAGGAGGGAAGAGGGAAGGCGCCGCCTCTCCTTGTCCTATTCGGACTAGAGGGGAGGGCGGCGCTGCCCTTCCTCTTCTCCCTATGGCCCATCAAGGCCCATAGACCCCGGGGTTCCGTAACCCCGGTGTTCGATAACTTCTCGCTTTCATTCGGAACCTTTCCAAGTCCAAACATAGGCTTCCAATATATCAATCTTTATGTCTCGACCATTTCGAGACTTCTCGTCATGTCCGTGATCACATCCGGGACTCCGAACAACCTTCGGTACATCAAAACTTATAAACTCATAATGAACTGTCATCGAAATGTTTAAGCGTGCGGACCCTACGGGTTCGAGAACTATGTAGACATGACCTAGAACCATTCTCGGTCAATAACCAATAGCGGAACCTGGATGCCCATATTGGTTCCTACATATTCTACGAAGATTTTTATCGGTCAAACCGCATAACGACATACGTTGTTCCCTTTGTCATCGGTATGTTACTTACCCGAGATTCGATCGTCGGTATCCAATACCTAGTTCAATCTCGTTATCGGTAAGTCTCTTTACTCGTTCCATAATACATCATCTCACAACTAACTCATTAGTTGCAATGCTTGCAAGGCTTATGTGATGTGTATTACCGAGAAGGCCAGAGATACCTATCCGAGCAATCGGAGTGACAAAACCTAATCTCAAATCGCCAACCCAACAAGTACCTTTGGAGACACTGTAGTACTCCTTTATAATCACCCGATTACGTTGTGACGTTTGGTAGTACCCAAAGTGTTCCTCCGGTAAACGGAGTTGCATAATCTCATAGTTACGTGAACATGTATAGGTCATGAAGAAAGCAATAGCAATATACTAAGCGATCAAGTGCTAAGCTAACGGAATGGGTCATGTCAATCCCATCATTCTCCTAATGATGTGATCCCATTAATCAAATGACAACACATGTCTATGGTTAGGAAACATAACCATCTTTGATCAATGAGCTAGTCTAGTAGAGGCATACTAGTGACTATCTGCTTGTCTATGTATTCACACATGTATTATGTTTCCGGTTAATACAATTCTAGCATGAATAATAAACATTTATCATGATATAAGGAAATAAATAATAACTTTATTATTGCCTCTAGGGCATATTTCCTTGATCTCCCACTTGCACTAGAGTCAATAATCTAGATTACACAAGAATGATTCTAACACCCATGGAGTCTTGGTGCTGATCATGTTTTGCTCGTGGAAGAGGCTTAGTCAACGGGTCCGCAACATTCAGATCCGTATGTATTTTGCAAATCTCTATGTCTCCCACTTGGACTTGGTCCCGAATGGAATTGAAGCGTCTCTTGATATGCTTGGTCCTCTTGTGAAATCTGGATTCCTTTGCCAAGGCAATTGCGCTAGTATTATCACAGAAGATCTTCATTGGTCCCGATGCATTAGGTATGACACCTAGATCGGAAATGAACTCTTTCATCCAGACTCCTTCATTTGCTGCTTCCGAAGCAGCTATGTACTCCGCTTCACATGTAGATCCCGCCACGGCGCTTTGTTCGTAATCGCACCAACTGGCAGCTCCACCGTTTAATAAAAACACGTATCCGGTTTGCGATTTAGAATCGTCCGGATCGATTGTCAAAGCTTACATCGACGTAACCATTTACGACTAGCTCTTTGTCACCTCCATATACGAGAAACATATCCTTAGTCCTTTTCGTGTATTTCAGGATGTTCTTGACCGCTGTCGATGATCCACTCTGGATTACTTTGGTACCTTCTGCCAAGCTTCTTTGCTAAGCATACGTCGGTCTGGTACACAACATTGCATACATGATAGAGCCTATGGCTGAAGCATAGGGAACATCTTTCATTTTCTCTCTATCTTCTGCGTGGTCGGGCATTGAGTCCGACTCAATCTTACACCTTTGTAATAGTAAAAACCTTTCTTTGCCTGATCCATTTTGAACTTCTTCAAAACTTTATCAAGGTATGTGCTTTGTGAAAGTCCAATTAAGCGTCTTGATCTATCTCTATAGATCTTGATGCCCAATATGTAAGCAGCTTCACCGAGGTCTTTCATTGAAAAACTTTTATTCAAGTATCCTTTTATGCTATCCAGAAATTCTATATCATTTCCAATAAATAATATGTCGTCCACATATAATATCAGAAAAGCTACAGAGCTCCCACTCACTTTCTTGTAAATACAGGCTTCTCCAAAAGTCTGTATAAAACCATATGCTTTGATCACACTATCAAAGCGTTTATTCCAACTCCGAGAGGCTTGCACTGCACCATAAATTGATCATTTGGAGCTTGCACACTTTGTTAGCACCCTTTGGATCAACAAAACCTTCTAGTTGCATCATATACAACTCTTCTTCTAGAAATCCATTCAAGAATGCAGTTTTACATCCATTTGCCAAATTTCATAATCATAAAATGCGGCAATTGCTAACATGATTCGGACAGACTTAAGCATCGCTACGGGTGAGAAAGTCTCATCGTAGTCAACCCCTTGAACTTGTCGAAAACCTTTCGCAACAAGTCGAGCTTTGTAGACAGTTACATTACCATCGGCGTCGGTCTTCTTCTTAAAGATCCATTTATTCTCAATGGCTTGCCGATCATCGGGCAAGTCAACCAAAGTCCATACTTTGTTCTCATACATGGATCCCATCTCAGATTTCATGGCTTTCAGCCATTTCATGAATCTGGGCTCACCATCGCTTCTTCATAGTTTGTAGGTTCGCCATGGTCAAGTAACATGACTTCGTAATAGGATTACCGTACCACTGCAGTGCGTATTTTATTCTGGTTGACCCTCTGATTCAAGAGCAACTTGATCCAAGTTTCATGATCAACATCATTAGTTTCCTCACTAATTGGTGTAGTTGTCACAGAACCGTTTCTTGTGATGAACTACCTTCCAATAAGGGAGCGGATCTGATTATCTCATCAAGTTCTACTTTCCTCCCACTCACTTCTTTCGAGAGAAACTCCTTCTCTAGAAAGGATCCGAATTTAGCAACGAAAATCTTGCCTTCAGATCTGTGATAGAAGGTGTACCCAATAATCTCCTTTGGGTATCCTATGAAGACACATTTCTCCGATTTGGGTTCGAGCTTATCTGGTTGAAGTTTCTTCACATAAGCATCGCAGCCCCAAACTTTAAGAAACGACAACTTTGGTTTCTTGCCAAACCACAGTTCATATGGTGCCGTCTCAACGGACTTAGATGGTGCCCTATTTAACGTGAATGCGGCCGTCTCTAAAGCATATCCCCAAAACGATAGCGGTAATTCAGTAAGAGACATCATAGATCGCACCATATCAAGTAAAATGCGATTCTGACGTTCGGACACACCATTTCTCCGTGGTGTTCCGTGGCGTGAGTTGCGAAACTATTCCACATTGTTTCAAATGTAAACCAAACTCAGAATCTCAAATATTCTCCTCCATGATCAGATCGTAGAAACTTTATTTTCTTGTTACGATGATTTTCCACTTCACTCTGAAATTCTTTGAACTTTTCAAATATTTCAGATTTGTGTTTCATTAAGTAGATATACCCATATCTGCTCAAATCATCTGTGAAGGTGAGAAAATAACGATACCGCCAAGGCCTCAACATTCATTGGACCACAAACATCAGTATGTATGATTTCCAACAAATCAGTTGCTCGCTCCATAGTTCCGGAGAACGGCGTTTTGGTCATTTGCCCATGAGGCACGGTTCGCAAGTACCAAGTGATTCATAATCAAGTGATTCCAGAAGCCCATCAAGATGGAGTTTCTTCATGCGTTTTACACCGATATGACCTAAACGGCGATTGCCACAAATAAGTTGCATTATCATTATCAACTCTGCATCTTTTGGTTTCAACAATATGAATATGTGTATTACTACTATCGAGATTCAATAAAAATAGACCATTCTTCAAGGGTGCGTGACCATAAAAGATATTACTCATATAAATAGAACAACCATTATTCTCCGATTTAAATGAATAACCGTCTCGCATCAAACAAGATCCATATATAATGTTCATGCTCAACGCTGGCACCAAATAACAATTATTTAGGTCTAAAACTAATCCCGAAGGTAGATGTAGAGGTAGCGTGCCGACCGCGATCACATTGACTTTGGAACCGTTTCCCACGTGCATCGTCACCTCGTCCTTTGCCAGTGCTCGTCTATTCCGTAGTCCCTGTTTGAGTTGCAAATATTAGCAATGTAACCGATTATCAAATACCCAGTGCTACTACGAGCTCTAGTAAGGTACACATCAATAACATGTATATCACATATACCTTTGTTCACCTTGCCATCCTTCTTATCCGCCAAATACTTGAGGCAGTTCCGCTTCCAAAGGTCGATCGCTTGCGGTAAAACACTCGATTTCGGCTTGGGTCCAGACTTGGGTTTCTTCTCTTGAGCAGCAACTTTCTTGCTGTTCTTTTTGAAGTTTCCTTCTTCTTTCCTTTGCCCTTTTCTTGAAACTAGTGGTCTTGTTGACCATCAACACTTGATGCTCTTTCTTGATTTCTACCTCCGCTGACTTTTAGCATTGCGAAGAGCTCGGAATTGTTTTGCTCATCCCTTGCATATTATAGTTCATCACGAAGCTCTTGTAGCTTGGTGGCGATGATTGGAGAATTCATCAATGACACTATCATCCGGAAGTGTAACTCCCGGTTGAATCAAGTGATTATTATACCCGGACATTTTGAGTATATGTTCACCTTGTAACTATTCTCCTCCATCTTGCAGCTATAGAACTTATTGGAGACTTCATATCTCTCAATCCGGGCATTTGCTTGAAATATTAACTTCAACTCCTGGAACATCTCATATGCTCCATGACGTTCAAAACGTCGCTGAAGACCCGGTTCTAAGCCGTAAAGCATGGCACACTGAACTATCGAGTAGTCATCAGCTTTGCTCTGCCAGACGTTCACAACTTCGGCGTAGCTCTGCAAGAGCACTGGCACCCGGCGGTGCTTCCAGGACGTAATTCTTCTTGCAGCAATGAGGATAATTCTCAAATTACGGACCCAGTCCGTGTAATTGCTACCATCATCTTTCAACTTTGCTTTCTCAAGGAACGCATTAAAATTCAACGGAACAACAAAGACGAGCCATCTATCTACAAAGAAAACATAGACAAGCAAAAAATACTATCAGGTACTAAGTTCATGATAAATTTAAGTTTAATTCATATTAAAAACCTCCCACTTAGACAGACATCTCTCTAGTCATCTAAGTGATTACGTGATCCAAATCAACTAAACCATGTCCGATCATCACGTGAGATGGAGTAGTTTAAATGGTGAACATCACTATGTTGATCATATCTTCTATATGATTCACGCCGACCTTCGGTCTCCGTGTTCCGAGGCCATATCTGTTATATGCTAGGCTCGTCAAGTTTAACTCGAGTATTCTGCGTGTGCAACTGTTTTGCACTAAATGGTAGATGGACGTAGAACTTATCACACCCGATCATCACGTGGTGTCCGGGTACTACGAACTTTTAGCAACGCGTTGCATACTCGGGGAGAACACTTCTTGATAATTTTAGTGAGAGATCATCTTATAATGCTACCGTCAATCAAAGCAAGATAAGATGCATAAAGGATAAACATCACATGCAATCAATATAAGTGATATGATATGGTCATCATCATCTTGTGCTTGTGATCTCCATCGCCAAGCACCGTCATGATCACCATCGCCACCGCGCGACACCTTGATCTCCATCGTAGCATCGTTGTCGTCTCGCCAACTATTGCTTCTACGACTATCGCTACCACTTAGCGATAAAGTAAAGCAATTACATGGCGTTGCATTTCATACAATAAGCGACAACCATATGGCTCCCCGCCAATTGCCGATAACTTCGGTTACAAAACATGATCATCTCATACAATAAAATATAGCATCACGTCTTGACCACATCACATCACAACATGCCCTGCAAAAACAAGTTAGACGTCCTCTACTTTGTTGTTGCAAGTTTTACGTGGCTGCTACGGGCTGAGCAAGAACCGTTTTTACCTACGCATCAAAACCACAACGATAGTTTGTCAAGTTGGTGCTGTTTTAACCTTAGCAAGGACCGGGCGTAGCCACACTCGGTTAAACTAAAGTGAGAGAAACTGACACCCGCCGGTCACCTTTAAGCAACTAGTGCTCGAAGCGGTGAAACGAGTCTCGCGTAAGCGTACGCGTAATGTCGGTCCGGGCCGCTTCATCTCACAATACCGCCGAACCAAAGTATGACATGCTTTGGTAAGCAGTATGACTTATATCGCCCACAACTCACTTGTGTTCTACTCGTGCACATGACATCAACGCATAAAACCAGGCTCGGATGCCACTGTTGGGGAACGTAGTAATTTCAAAAAATTTCCTACGCACACGCAAGACCATGGTGATGGCATAGCAACGAGAGGGTTGAGTGTCTGTCCACGTACCCTTGTAGACCGAAAGCGGAAGCGTTATAACAACGCGGTTGATGTAGTCGTACGTCTTCACGATCCGACCGATCCAAGTACCGAACGTACGGCACCTCCGTGTTCTGCACACGTTCAGCTCGATGACGATCCCCGGGCTCCGATCCAGCAAAGCGTCGGGGATGAGTTTCACAAGACGACGGCGTGGTGGCGATGATGATGCTCCACCGGCGCAGGCTTCGCCTAATCTGCGACGATATGACTTCACGGCGCAGGCTTCGCCTAAGCTCCGACGATATGACCGAAGTGGAATATGGTGGAGGGGGGCACCGCACACGGCTAAGGAACGATCCGTAGATCAACTTGTGTGTCATGGGGTGCCCCCCTGCCCCCGTATATAAAGGAGCAAGGGGGGGGGGTGCGGCCAGCCCAAGGGGGGCGCGCTGAAGGAAATATGCCCTAGAGGCAATAATAAAGTTATTATTTATTTCCTTATCTCATGATAAATGTTTATTATTCATGCTAGAATTGTATTAACCGGAAACATAATACTGAAGGAAATATGCCCTAGAGGCAATAATAAAGTTATTATTTATTTCCTTATTTCATGATAAATGTTTATTATTCATCATGCTAGAATTGTATTAACTGGAAACATAATACATGTGTGAATACATAGACAAGCAGTGTCACTAGTATGCCTCTACTTGACTAGCTCGTTAATCAAAGATGGTTATGTTTCCTAACCATAGACATGAGTTGTCATTTGATTAACGGGATCACATCATTAGGAGAATGATCTGATTGACATGACCCATTCCGTTAGCTTAGCACTTGATCGTTTAGTATGTTGCTATTGCTTTCTTCATGACTTATACATGTTCCTGTAACTATGAGATTATGCAACTCCGTTTACCGGAGGAACACTTTGGTGCTACCAAACGTCACAACGTAATCGGGTGATTATAAAGGAGTACTACAGGTGTCTCCAAAGGTACATGTTGGGTTGGCATATTTCGAGATTAGGTTTTGTCACTCCGATTGTCGGAGAGGTATCTCTGGGCCCTCTCGGTAATGCACATCACTATAAGCCTTGCAAGCAATGTAGCTAATGAGTTAGTTACGGAATGATGCATTACGTAACGAGTAAAGAGACTTGCCGATAACGAGATTGAACTAGGTATTGGATACCGACGATCGAATCTCGGGCAAGTAACATACCGATGACAAAGGGAACAACGTATGTTGTTATGCGGTTTGACCGATAAAGATCTTCGTAGAATATGTAGGAGCCAATATGGGCATCCAGGTCCCGCTTATTGGTTATTGACCGAGAATAGTTCTAGGTCATGTCTACATAGTTCTCGAACCCGTAGGGTCCGCACGCTTAAGGTTTCGGCGCGATGTTATATTATGAGTTTATGAGTTTTGATGTGCGAAGGAGTTCGGAGTCCCGGATGAGATCGGGGACATGACGAGGAGTCTCGAAATGGTCGAGACGTAAAGATCGATATATTGGACGTCTATATTCGGAGTTCGGAAAGGTTCCGAATGATTCGGGTATTTTTCGGAGTACCGGAGAGTTACGGGAATTCGCCGGGGAGAAGTATTGGGCCTTATTGGGCCCTGCGGGAAAGAGAGAGGGCTGCCTAGGGCAGGCCGCGCCCCCCCCCCCAAGGCCTAGTCCGAATTGACTAGGGGAGGCCGCACCCTCCTTCCTTCCCTTCTCTCTTCCCCTTCCTTGTCTCCTACTCCTAATACATGGAAGGACTCCTAGTTGGACTAGGAAAGGGGAATCCTACTCCGGTGGGAGTAGGACTCCCCCCAGTGCGCCTCCTCCTAGGCCGGCCACCCTCCCTTGCTCCTTTATATACGGGGCAGGGGGCACCACATAACACACAAGTTGATCTACGGATCGTTCCTTAGCCGTGTCTGGTGCCCCTCTCCACCATATTCCACTTCGGTCATATCGTCATGAGCTTAGGCGAAGCCTCGCGCCGGAGAAGTCATATCGTCATGAGCTTAGGCGAAGCCTGCGTCGGTGGAGCATCATCATCGCCACCACGCCGTCAGGTTGATGGAACTCATCCCGACACTTTGCTGGATCGGAGTCCGGGGATCGTCATCGAGCTGAACGTGTGCTGAACTCGGAGGTGCCGTGCGTTCGGTACTTGGATCGGTCGGATCGTGAAGACGTACGACTACATCAACCGCGTTGTTATAACGCTTCCGCTTACGGTCTACGAGGGTACGTGGACATACACTCTCCCCTCTCGTTGCTATGCCATCACCATGGTCCTGTGTGTGCGTAGGAAATTTTTTGAAATTACTACGTTCCCAAACAAATACATGTGTGAATACATAGACAAACAGATAAGTCACTAGTAAGCCTCTACTAGACTAGCTCATTAATCAAAGATGGTTATGTTTCCTAACCATAGACATGTGTTGTCATTTGATTAATGGGATCACCTCATTAGAAGAATGATGTGATTGACATGACCCATTCCGTTAGCTTAGCACTTTATCATTTAGTATATTGATATTGCTTTATTCCAGACTTATACATGTTCCTATAACTATGAGATTATGCAACTCCGTTTACCGGAGGAACACTTTGGTACTACCAAACGTCACAACGTGAATCGGGTGATCATAAAGGAGTACTACAGGTGTCTCCAAAGGTACTTGTTGGGTTGGCGTATTTGAGATTAGGTTTTGTCACTCGATTGTCGGAGAGGTATCTACGGGCCTTCTCGGTAATACACATCACATAAGCCTTGCAAGCATTGCAACTAATGAGTTAGTTGTGAGATGATGTATTACGGAACGAGTAAAGAGACTTGCCAGTAACGAGATTGAACTAGGTATTGGATACCGACGATCGAATCTCGGGCAAGTAACATACCGATGACAAAAGGAACAACGTATGTTGTTATGCGGTCTGACCGATAAAGATCTTCGTAGAAAATGTAGGAACCAATATGGGCATCCAGGTCCCGCTTATTGGTTATTGACCGGAGATGTGTCTCGGTCATGTCTACATTGTTCTCGAACCGTAGGGTCCGTGACGCTTAAGGTTTCGATGGCGGTTATATTATGAGTTTGTGTATTTTGATGTACCGAAGGTTGTTGAGTCCCGAATATGATCACGGACATGACGAGGAGTCTCGAAATGGTCGAGACATAAAGATTAATATATTGGACGGATATATTTGGACACCGGAAAGGTTCCGGAGAAGTTTGGAGCTCAGGAGGTTACCGAACCCCGGGAGGTATATGGGCCTTATTGGGCCCATGTAGGAGGAAGGAGAAGGAACAAGGGAGGGGGCGCGCCCCAAGCCCAATCCGATTGGGGAGGGGGGCCGCCCCTTCCTTCTCCTTCCCCTCTTCCTATTCCTACTACTAGTACTACTTCCTAATACTAGTACTCCTTCCTTCCCTCCAAATAAGATAAGGAAAGGAGAGGGAAACCTACTTGGAGTAGGTTTCCCCTCCCTATGGCGCCGCCCCTTGTGGCGGCCACCTCCTCCCTCCCTCCTTTATATACGGGGTGGGGGCACCCTAGGACACACAAGTTGATCCTTGAGATCGTTCCTTAGCCGTGTGCGGTGCCCCCTCCACCATATTCCACCTCGGTCATATCGTAGCGGTACTTAGGCGAAGCCTGCGTCGGTGAAACATCAAGATCGCTACCACGCCGTCGTCTTGACAGAACTCCCTCTCCCGGAGCTTTGCGGGATCGGAGCCCGAGGAGGCGTCATCGAGCTGAGCGTGTGCCAAGAACTCGGAGGCGCCGGAGTAACGGCGCCGATCGGCAGGATCGCGAGGAGAACGTCGACTACTTCCTCTACGTTGTGATCGCTTCCGCTTTGGTCTACGATGCGTAGACAACACTCTCCTTTCTCGTTGCTATGCCATCACCATGGTCCTGTGTGTGCGTAGGAAAATTTTGAAATTACTACGTTACCCAACAGTGGCATCCGAGCCTGGTTTTATGCGTTGATGTCATATGCACGAGTAGAACACAAGTGAGTTGTGGGCGATACAAGTCATACGCCTACCAAAGCATGTCATACTTTGGTTCAGCGGTATTGTGAGATGAAGCGGCCGGACCGACATTACGCCAGACGCTTACGCGAGACTGGTTTCACCGTTCACGAGCACTTTCGTGCTTAAAGGTGGCTGGCGGGTGTCTCTCTCTCACTTTAGTTGAACTGAGTGTGGCTACGCCCGGTCCTTGAGAAGGTTAAACGGAGTCTATTTGACGAAGTATCGTTGTGGTTTTAATGCGTAGGTAAGAACGGTTCTTGCTCAGCCCGTAGCAGCCACGTAAAACTTGCAACAACAAAGTAGAGGACGTCTAACTTGTTTTTGCAGGGCATGTTGTGATGTGATATGGTCAAGACGTGATGCTATATTTTATTGTATGAGATGATCATGTTTTGTAACCGAAGTTATCGGCAATCGGCAGGAGCCATATGGTTGTCGCTTTATTGTATGAAATGCAAACGCATACATAATTGCTTTACTTTATCACTAAGCGGTAGCGATAGTCGTAGAAGCAATAGATGGCGTAAACGACAACGATGCTACGATGGAGATCAAGGTGTCGCTACCGGTGATGATGGTGATCATGACGGTGCTTGGAGATGGAGATCACAAGCACAAGATGATGATGGCCATATCATATCACTTATATTGATTGCATGTGATGTTTATCCTTTATGCATCTTATTTTGCTTTGATTGACGGTAGCATTTTAAGATGATCTCTCATTAAAATTATCAAGTAGTGTTCTCCCTAAGTATGCACCGTTGCCAAAGTTAAATGCGTCTTAGAGACACCACGTGATGATCGGGTGTGATAAGCTCTACGTCCATCTACAACGGGTGCAAGCCTGTTTTGCACACGCAGAATACTCAGGTTATACTTGACGAGACTAGCATATGCAGATATGGCCTCGGAACACGGAGACCGAAAGGTCGAGCATGAATCATATAGTAGATATGATCAACATAAGATGTTCACCATTGAAAACTACTCCATCTCACGTGATGATCGGTTATGGTTTAGTTGATTTGGATCACGTGATCACTTAGATGACTAGAGAGATGTCTGTCTAAGTGGGAGTTCTTTAATATGATTAATTAAAAACTTAAATTTATCATGAACTTAGTACCTGATAGTATTTTGCTTGTCTATGTTTACTGTAGATAGATGGCTCGTCTTTGTTGTTCCGTTGAATTTTAATGCGTTCCTTGAGAAAGCAAAGTTGAAAGATGATGGTAGCAATTACACGGATCGGGTCCGTAATTTGAGGATTATCCTCATTGCTGCACGGAAGAATTACGTCCTGGAAGCACCGCTGAGTGCCGAACTGCTGCGAGAACAACGCCGTGAAGTTGTGAACGTCTGGCGAGCAAAGTCGATGACTACTCTATAGTTCAAGTGTGCCATGCTTTACGGCTTAGAACCGGGTCTTCAACGACGTTTTGAGCGTCATGGAGCATATGAGATGTTCCAAGAGTTGAAGTTAATATTTCAAGCAAATGCCCGGATTGAGAGATATGAAGTCTCCAATAAGTTCTATAGCTGCAAGATGGAGGAGAACAGTTCACAAGTGAGCACATACTCAAAATGTCCGGGTATAATAATCACTTAATTCAGCCGGGAGTTAATCTTCCGGATGATAGTGTCATTGATGTAATTCTCCAATCATCGCCACCAAGCTACAAGAGCTTCGTGATGAACTATAATATGCAAGGGATGACTAAGACAATTCTGAGCTCTTCGCAATGCTAAAAGTCATGCGGAGGTAGAAATCAAGAAAGAGCATCAAGTGTTGATGGTCAACAAGACCACTAGTTTCAAGAAAAGGGCAAAGGGAAGAAGAAGGAACTTCAAGAAGAACAGCAAACAAGTTGCTGCTCAAGGGAAGAAACCCAAGTCTGGACCTAAACCTGAAACCGAGTGCTTCTACCGCAAGCAGATCGTCATGGAAGCGGAACTGCTCCAAGTATTTGGCGGATAAGAAGGATGGCAAGGTGAACAAAGGTATATGTGATATACATGTTATTGATGTGTACCTTACTAGAGCTCGTAGTAGCACCGGGTATTTGATACTGGTTTTGTTGCTAATATTTGCAACTCAAACAGGGACTACTGATTAAGCGAACACCGCAAAGGACGAGGTGACGATGCGCGTGGGAAATGGTTCCAAAGTCGATGTGATCGCGGTCGGCACGCTACCTCTACATCTACCTTCGGGATTAGTTTTAGACCTAAATAATTGTTATTTGGTGCCAGCGTTAAGCATGAACATTATATCTGGATCTTGTTTGATGCGAGACGGTTATTCATTTAAATCGAGAGAATAAAGGTTGTTCTATTTATATGAATAATATCTTTTATGGTCATGCACCCTTGAAGAGTGGTCTATTTTTAATGAATCTCGATAGTAGTGATACACATATTCATAATGTTGAAACCAAAAGATGCAGAGTTGATAATGATAGTGCGACTTATTTGTGGCATTGCCGTTTAGGTCATATCGGTATAAAGCGCATGAAGAAACTCCATCTTGATGGACTTTTGGAGTCACTTGATTATGAATCACTTGGCACTTGTAACCGTGCCTCATGGGCAAGATGACTAAAACCCCGTTCTCCGGTACTATGGAGAGAGCAACAGATTTGTTGGAAATCATACATCTTGATGTATGTGGTCCAATGAATGTTGAGGCTCGTATGGCGGATATCGTTATTTTCTCACCTTCACAGATGATTTAAGCGGATATGGGTATATCTTCTTAATGAAACATAAGTCTGAAACATTTGAAAAGTTCAAAGAATTTCAGAGTGAAGTTGAAAATCATCGTAATAAGAAAATAAAGTTTCTACGATCTGATCGTGGAGGCGTAATATTTGAGTTACGAGTTTGGTCTACATTTGAAACAATGCGGAATAGTTTCGCAACTCACGCCACCGGAACACCACAGCGCAATGGTGTGTCCGAACGTCAGAATCGCACTTTATTAGATATGGTGCGATCTATGATGTCTCTTACAGATTTACCGCTATCGCTTTTGGGGTTATGCTCTTGAGACGGCCGCATTCACGCTGAATAGAACACCGTCAAAATCCGTTGAGACGACACCTTACGAATCGTGGTTTAGCAAGAGACCAAAGTTGTCGTTTCTTAAAGTTTGGGGATGCGATGCTTATGTGAAAAAGCTTCAACCTGATAAGCTCGAACCCAAATCGGAGAAATGTATCTTCATAGGATACCCAAAGGAGACAGTTGGGTACACCTTCTATCACAGATCCGAAGGCAAGACATTTGTTGCTAAGAATGGATCCTTTCTAGAGAAGGAGTTTCTCTCGAAAGAAGTGAGTGGGAGGAAAGTAGAACTTGATGAGGTAATGTACCTTCTCCCTTATTTGAAAGTAGTTTATCACGAAACCAGTTTACGCAATATCTACACCAAATAGTGAGGAAGTTGATGATGTTGATCATGAAACTTCAGATCAAGTTACTACGTAACCTCGTAGATCAACCAGAATAAAATCCGCACTGTGAGTGGTACGGCAATCCTGTTACGGAAGTCATGCTACTAGATCATGATGAACCTACGAACTATGAAGAAGCGATGGTGAGCCCAGATTCCGCAAAATGGCTTGAGGCCATGAAATCTGAGATGGGATCCATGTATGAAAACAAAGTATGGACTTTGGTTGACTTGCCCGAGGGTCGGCAAGCAATAGAAAACAAGTGGATCTTCAAGAAGAAGACTGACGCTGACGGTAATATTGCAGTCTACAAAGCTCGACTTGTCGCAAAGGGGTTTCGACAAGTTCAAGGGATTGACTACGATGAGACCTTCTCACCCGTAGCGATGCTTAAGTCTGTCCGAATCATGTTAGCGATTGCCGCATTTTATGATTATGAAATTTGGCAAATGGATGTAAAGACCGCATTCCTGAATGGATTTCTGGAAGAAGAGTTGTATATGATGCAACCAGAAGGTTTTATCGATCCAAAGGGAGCTAACAAAGTGTGCAAGCTCCAAATGATCCATTTATGGACTGGTGCAAGCATCTCGGAGTTGGAATAAACGCTTTGATAGTGTGATCAAAGTATTTGGGTTTATCTGAGACTTTTGGAGAAGCCTGTATTTACAAGAAAGTGAGTGGGAGCTCACAGCATTTACGATATTATATGTAGATGACATATTACTGATCGGAAATGATATAGAAATTCTGGATAGCATAAAGGGATACTTGAACAAGAGTTTTTCGATGAAAGACCTTGGTGAAGCTGCTTACATATTGGGCATCAAGATCTATAGAGATAGATCGAGACGCTTAATTGGACTTTCACAAAGCACATACCTTGATAAAGTTTTGAAGAAGTTCAAAATGGATCAGCAAAGAAAGGTTTTTACCAGACATAAGGTGTGAGATTGAGTCGACTCAATGCCCGACCACAGCAGAAGATAGAGAGAAAATGAAAGATGTTCCCTATGCTTCAGCCATAGGCTCTATCATGTATGCAATGCTGTGTACCAGACTGACGTATGCTTAGGCGTAAGCTTGGCAGGAAGGTACCAAAGTAATCCAGAGTGGATCATCGGACAGCGGTCAAGAACATCCTGAAATACACGAAAAGGACTAAGGATATGTTTCTCGTATATGGAGGTGACAAAGAGCTAGTCGTAAATGGTTACGTCGATGCAAGCTTTGACATCGATCCGGACGATTCTAAATCGCAAACCGGATACGTGTTTTTGTTAAGCGGTGGAGCTGTCGGTTGGTGCGAGTTCTAAACAAAGCGTCGTGGCGGGATCTACATGTGAAGCGGAGTACATAGCTGCTTCGAAGCAGCAAATGAAGGAGTCTGGATGAAAGAGTTCATTTCCGATCTAGGTGTTATACCTAGTGCATCGGGACCAATGAAGATCTTCTGTGACAATACTGGTGCAATTGCCTTGGCAAAGGAATCCAGATTTCACAAGAGGACCAAGCATATCAAGAGACGCTTCAATTCCATTCGGGACCAAGTCCAAGTGGGAGACATAGAGATTTGCAAAATACATACGGATCTGAACATTGCAGACCCGTTGACTAAGCCTCTTCCACGAGCAAAACATGATCAGCACCAAGACTCCATGGGTGTTAGAATCATTACTGAGTAATCTAGATTATTGACTCTAGTGCAAGTGGGAGGCGAAGGAAATATGCCCTAGAGGCAATAATAAAGTTATTATTTATTTCCTTATATCATGATAAATGTTTATTATTCATGCTAGAATTGTATTAACGGAAACATAATACATGTGTGAATACATAGACAAGCAGATAAGTCACTAGTAAGCCTCTACTAGACTAGCTCATTAATCAAAGATGGTTATGTTTCCTAACCATAGACATGTGTTGTCATTTGATTAATGGGATCACCTCATTAGAAGAATGATGTGATTGACATGACCCATTCCGTTAGCTTAGCACTTTCGATCGTTTAGTATATTGCTATTGCTTTCTTCATGACTTATACATGTTCCTATAACTATGAGATTATGCAACTCCGTTTACTGGGAGGAACACTTTGGGTACTACCAAAGCGTCACAACGTAATGGGTGATCATAAAGAATTACTACGGGTGTCTCCAAAGGTACTTGTTGGGTTGGCGTATTTGAGATTAGGTTTTGTCACTCCGATTGTCGAGAGGTATCTCTGGGCCTTCTCGGTAATACACATCACATAAGCCTTGCAAGCATTGCAACTAATGAGTTAGTTGTGAGATGATGTATTACGGAGCAGTAAAGAGACTTGCTAATGTGAGATTGAACTAGGTATTGGATACCGGCGATCGAATCTCGGGCAAGTAACATACCGATGACAAAAGGAACAACGTATGTTGTTATCTTGATGCGACCGATAAAGATCTTCGTAGAAAATGTAGGAACCAATATGGGCATCCAGGTCCCGCTATTGGTTATTGACCGGAGATGTGTCTCGGTCATGTCTACATTGTTCTCGAACCGTAGGGTCCGCACGCTTAAGGTTTCGATGGCGGTTATATTATGAGTTTGTGTATTTTGATGTACGAAGGTTGTTGAGTCCCGGATATGATCACGGACATGACGAGGAGTCTCGAAATGGTCGAGACATAAAGATTAATATATTGGACGGATATATTTGGACACCGGAAAGGTTCCGGAGAAGTTTGGAGCTCGGGAGGTTACCGAACCCCGGAGGTATATGGGCCTTATTGGGCCCATGTAGGAGGAAGGGAGAAGGAACAAGGGAGGCGCGCCCCAAGCCCAATCCGACTGGGGGAGGGGCCGCCCCCTTCCTTTCTCCTTCCCCTCTTCCTATTCCTACTACTAGTACTACTTCCTAATACTAGTACTCCTTTCTTCCCCTCCAAATAAGATAAGGAAAGGAGAGGAAACCTACTTGGAGTAGGTTTCCCCTCCCTATGGCGCGCCCCTTGTGGCCGGGCCACCTCCTCCCTCCCTCCTTTATATACGGGGTGGGGGCACCCTAGGACACACAAGTTGATCCTTGAGATCGTTCCTTAGCCGTGTCTGGTGCCCCCTCCACCATATTCCACCTCGGTCATATCGTGGCGGTACTTAGGCGAAGCCTGCGTGGTGAAACATCAAGATCGTCACTGCGCCGTCGTCTTGACAGAACTCCCTCTCCCGGAGCTTCTTTGGATCGGAGCCCGAGGAGGCGTCATCGAGCTGAGCGTGTGCCAAGAACTCCGAGGCGCCGAGTAACGGCGCTGGGATCGGCAGGATCGCGAGGAGAACGTCGACTACTTCCTCTACGTTGTGATCGCTTCCGCTTTGGTCTACGAGGGTACGTAGACAACACTCTCCTTTCTCGTTGCTATGCCATCACCATGGTCCTGTGTGTGCGTAGGAAAATTTTGAAATTACTACGTTACCCAACACGCGCCTGGAGGAGTCCTACTCCCACCGGGAGTAGGACTCCCCCCCCTTTCCTAGTTGGATTAGGATTGGAGGAGGGGGAAGAGGGAAGGGGGGCGCCGCCCCCCCTCTCCTTGTCCTATTCGGACTAGAGGGGGAGGGGGGCGCGCCGGCCCTTCCTCTTCTCCCTATGGCCCATCAAGGCCCATAGACCCCCGGGGGGGTTCCAGTAACCCCCCGGTGTTCCGGTAACTTCCTGTTTTCATTCAGAACCTTTCCGAAGTGCAAACATAGGCTTCCAATATATCAATCTTTATGTATCGGCCATTTCGAGACTTCTCGTCATGTACGTGATCACATCCGGGACTCCGAACAACCTTCGGTACATCAAAACTTATAAACTCATAATGAACTGTCATCGAAACGTTTAAGCGTGCGGACCCTACGGGTTCGAGAACTATGTAGACATGACCTAGAACCATTCTCATTCAATAACCGATGCGGAACCTGGATGCCCATATTGGTTCCTACATATTCTACGAAGATCTTTATCGGTCAAACCGCATAACGACATACGTTGTTCCCTTTGTCATCGGTATGTTACTTACCCGAGATTCGATCGTCGGTATCCAATACCTAGTTCAATCTCGTTACGGTAAGTCTCTTTACTCGTTCCATAATACATCATCTCACAACTAACTCATTAGTTGCAATGCTTGCAAGGCTTATGTGATGTGTATTACCGAGAAGGCCCGTAGATACCTATCCGAGCAATCGGAGTGACAAAACCTAATCTCGAAATACGCCAACCCAACAAGTACCTTTGGAGACACCTGTAGTACTCCTTTATAATCACCCGATTCGTTGTGACGTTTGGTAGTACCAAAGTGTTCCTCCGTAAACGGGAGTTGCATAATCTCATAGTTACAGGAACATGTATAGGTCATGAAGAAAGCAATAGCAATATACTAAACGATCAAGTGCTAAGCTCACGGAATGGGTCATGTCAATCACATCATTCTCCTAATGATGTGATCCCATTAATCAAATGACAACACATGTCTATGGTTAGGAAACATAGCCATCTTTTGATCAATGAGCTAGTCTAGTAGAGGCATACTAGTGACTATCTGTTTGTCTATGTATTCACACATGTATTATGTTTCCGGTTAATACAATTCTAGCATGAATAATAAACATTTATCATGATATAAGGAAATAAATAATAACTTTATTATTGCCTCTAGGGCATATTTCCTTCAGCCTTATCCCCAGGAGGGGGAAACCCTAACCCACTCACCCCCCCACTCCTCTCGCCTCCCTCCCCCTCCCGATCTGGGTGCCTCGCCGCAGCGCCCACTGGCCACCTCACCCGAGCCGCCTCGCCGGCCGTCCACGAGCTCCTCACCTCCGACCCCTCTCGCATCGCCGCCTCCTTCTTCGAACGGCACAGCCGCTGCCCCGCCCTGCAAAGACGCCCCTTGTCGCTGGCGCCGCTGCGCCCGTGCCTCCATGGTCGCACCAGGCCGTGGCGGCCAAGACCGCCAGCGTGGGCGCTCGCCCGCAGCTCGCCACTGCTCCTTTGCGCACCCGCCAATGTTGGTCGCCCCTGCCCGACCGCTTCATCGCCGGCGCCTCGCCGTACACGAACGCCCGACCACGCCCACGCCCGGGGGAACCGCCGCCAAGCCGCCTCCTCGTCGGAGAGGGACGGATCCCGGGGGGCCATGTCGCGGATCCGGCCTCCCTCGCTCACCGGAGGCCCCTCTTCGACCGGCGCCCTCTTCTCCGACACCGTCGGCCGCCGCCGCTAACCCCGTCATCGATCTGCTCGACCCCGACCTCCTCCGGCTCCATCACGCATCCTGCCGCTCCCGCTGTGAGCCTCCGGCCCTCCGTGGCCTTTTTCCCCCTACTCCTCGTGCCCTCCAGCATCGTTGGCCGCTAGCTCCGTCGTAGTCGCCGCCTTCCGTCGCCCTGACGCAGCCGCTCCTAGCTACAGACGAAGGCAGGTCTCGAAGCTGCGCCTCGCGCTTATCCATTTGGCACCCGGGGCTGCCCCTTTTGGTCGCTGGAGCCGTCGGCTCCGCGCGCGCCGCCGTTCTCTGAACTCACCGACGGGCACGCACGCGCGCACACACGTTCTAACAGTGGGTTGACCCACTGACATGTGGGCCCGCCCGGTTTAACCATCCCCTAACCACCTAATTAGAACCTAATAAAAATGTTTAGTTGAATAACTGAAAATGACATGTGGTCCCTTTCATATAAAAGCCTGTTTAAAAATAATTAAGTCAAATGGCATGTGCCCCCCCCCCACCTAATCTGTTAAATTAATTAAACTGTTAATTTACACTACTCTATGACAATTTGGGTCCCACCGGCCAGATTGACCGATCAACGTTGACCTAGTCAATCGCTGACCGGACTATTGACTTTGACCTGACCCACACATAATACACTGCTGTGGCACTGCACTATGTGACAAAAGTATTTCTTGATTTAAATTGGGAATATAAATAAATCCTAAAATTGATTTAAATCTTTTAAAATTAATATAAAAAATCCGTAACTTCGGATGGAAAAACTTTGTATATGAAAGTTGCTCGAGCAGCAGAGGCGAACCCGGATACAGTCCGTTAAATCGCCACACACCCTAACCTATCGAACTTCAACTTTCCCCCTCCGGCCCTCTTTGAAAATGCTAAACACCGGGATATTTTCCCGGATGTTTTCCCCTTCACCGGTATCACCTATCCTGCGTTAGATCACCTCTAGCACCGCATTTGTCATGTTATTCTTTGATTGCTCTGCTATTTATTATATTTCCCCCTCCGTTACTTTTCCGGTAGACCCGAGGCATTGCCGTACCCCCCCCCCGTGATCGACTACGGTGTCGACCCTCTCTCTTGCTAGAGCAACCAGGCAAGCCCCCCCTTGATCACCGAGATATCGCCTACTCTTCTCTATACCGCTTGCATTAGAGTAGTGTAGCATGTTCTTGCTTTCGAGATACTCCTATACCTTTGCATAGCCTTTGTCCTTGATTACTCATGTTGTTACCTTACGCAATCCTATATGCTTAGTATAGGATGCTAGTACTTTCATCTGTGGCCCTACATTCTTGTCCGTCTGCCGTGCTATACTATCGGGCCGTGATCACTCGGGAGGTGATCACGGGTATATACTATATACTTATACATGATACATGAGAGACTAAAGTCGGGTCGGCTTGTGGAGCACCATGAGTGATTCACGGATTGGGGCTGAAAGGAGCTTTGTCCCGACCCTCTGGATGGATCTTTGTGGCGGAGCGGCAGGCGAGTTGAGACCGCCTAGGAGAGAGGTGGGCCTGGCCCTGTTCGGCGTTCGCGGATACTTAACACGCTTAACGAGGTCTTGGTATTTGATCTGAGTTGGCTACGAGCTTATACGCACTAACCATCTATGCGGGAGTAGTTATGGGTATCCCGGCGTGGTATCGGTAAAAGCACTTCGGGACGTCGGCCGACGAATGGCGCGCCCGGATTGGATCGAACGCTGCTAGGCTAGGTACGCTTCCGGCCGCCCTCGCAACATGCAGGTGTGCTCATGGCGATGGGCCCGGACCCTGCTGGCGCTTAGGTTTGAACCGGCGTCTTTGGCCTCTCTGTTGTGCCTAGGTGGGGCTGCGGCGTGTTGATCTTCCGCGGCGGGCATGACCCAAAAAGTGTGTCCGGCCAAATGGGATCAAGCGTCTTTGGGTAAGATGGTGCACCCTGCAGGAAGTTAATCTATTCGGATAGCCGTGATCTTGATATGTGGGCGACTTGGAGTTGTACCTTGAGCTTATGACAACTAGAACCGGATACTTGATAAAACACACCCTTCCAAGTGCGAGATACAACGGTGGTCGCTCTCTCTCGTGGATATGAGGAGGATCGCCGGGTAGGATTATTGCTATGTGATGTTACTTGGAGGACTTCAGCTTGTCCTCTTCTACATTGCAAGACAGGTGACGAGCGTAGTCTTCGTTAAGACTAGCTATCCCCTTTTATTACGGCATTCTGCAGTTCAGTCCACGATATGGCCCTTTACACATATATCCATGCATATGTAGTGTAGCTCCTTGCTTGCAGTACTTTGGATGAGTACTCACGGTTGCCTTGTTCCCCTTTTCCCCTATCTCTACTCGATTGCTGCAACTGCATAATGGAGCCCAGAGCCGACGCCACCGTCGATGGCGACTACTACACCGAGGCGCCTACTACTACGTGCAGCCCGGCAGCGGCGACCGGGAGTAGTTAGGAGGATCCCGAGGCGGAGGCCTGCTCCTCTTCGATCTGTATCCCGATTTGTGCTAGCCATCTTATGGCAACTTGTTTAACTTATGTCCGTACTCGAGATATTCTTGCTTCCGCTGACTCGTCTATGATCGAGCACTTGTATTCGAGCCCTCGAGGCCCTGGCTTGTATTATGATGCTTGTATGACTTATTTTATTTGTAGAGTTGTGTTGTGATATCTTCCGTGAGTCCACGATCTTGATCGTACACATTTGCGTGCATGATTAGTGTACGATTAAATCGAAGCGTCCTGAGATGGATATCGAGCCCATTGCTGTAGGAATCCTTCCAACTCCTTGGCGAAGTCGAGTCTAGACATTGCAAAAACTTTTACTAACTTGGCTGTGTGCCTTACGGGCCCACGTCGCCATTGGGTGGTACTAGGATCTTTTACTCCTCGGCCTTTACTCTGGGACTCTGAACTCTCTTCTATTCGGGTTAAATGAATTTGCTAAAAACAAAACTAACTTTAGGTTCTCGCAAGTACTTTCCCCCGGAGAGCCCCTCACTTCAGATGATCATCTGCTAATCAGAAGATTCTGAAGATACTCTCTGATATTCTCTCGAGACTTTGTGCCCATCACTTTTGCTATTCCTGACCACCGATAAATCCGTATGGATAACTACTTACACTTGCCATTCATACGATCATCCCCCATTGATCTTGTTATTACAAGATACCCCGAAGTTTTCCCTATTGTTCCGAGAATACTTTGTGCCTACTGCCTAGCAGTTCTTTGCCACATGAATACCCCTTCAAATAAATCCTCGCACTTGTCGAGTATCCGCTCAACCCGCTTGTTCATGTGTTTCATGTAAGTCTTCAAAATACTATTCGATCTTCCGAAAATCCTCTGGAGCCTTTGGCTCTTGAAATTCTTGCTTGCTTGCATTATGGTTAATCCCATAAGTCTCGTAGTCATATTGACATTCCTTGTCATTATCATTTTGGGTCTGTTGACTCAATATGTTTCTGAATACCATAATCATCATTGATCCTTATAAATTACCTTTCTGGCTGAGCTGCCCTTCTTTTAACTGGAATTGGTTCTCGACCAATCCAATTGTCGTTGATTGTACCCTAAGGCTATTCAACTTATCCATCCCTGATCAGAGCATTGCTACTGATCCCTTGAATTGGGAATCATAATTCCTTTGCATTTGACAATTGAGTTAGTCATTGTTTCTATAATTTGATCTCCTTGCATTCTTCTACCTCTAGTTGAGTCTTGATGCTCACGTCGGATCCCTTGTGGACCACGGATCCTTTGTTGGATTTTATCCGACAACGCCCTTCATATTCAATAACCTTGTGAGCCTTTCCTCGATACATAATGCCTTTGGTAAATTGTATCCTTTCCTTTTGTCAACCATGCTCGCTTTCGAGCTGGTGGCATTTACTCTTGAAGCTTGTGGTATATGTTTCCATGATACCTCGACGGGTTGAACCTATGCCTTCCTTTATATGTGTGAACTCGGAAGTTTTCACGAGTCATACTCATCCGGTATTTCACTGTAAAACCTTCAACACTAATGCCTTTATCAAAGCGAGAAGTGAATGGAAGGTTATACATTGAAGAAGTGGGAGTCGACCTTGAACTTTGTGTTCATGCCCATGGACACGATGTAGATCCTATCATGGAAACTTCTTGTAATAATAACTATTTTCTTGGTAAATATCATCTGTTATTTGTGAATTGATCCTACGCAACCGTGGTTACGACCATGTTGTTCTCCTTGATTCTATTTCTCGAGACAAGTTAGAGTACTTGTCTTCGCAGAGCATTACCCCAGTCCAACCTCTAGTTTGATGCGTCGTTGAGTGTTACCCACGGTATCTCGAGATTATCATGGAACTGCATAACTTCTTATGAGTTCTTCATCAAGTGCTACCTTCCCATCGATTCCAATTTTCCACGGGCTCTGAGTTATTAAACACTCAAAGACACCAATAACTGAACCGAGTCCGCACTACGGTTCAACAACTCTTCAGTAAGCTTCTATAAGTACAAGTTTGTACCCGACCACGCCATTCCTAGCCTGTTTGGCTATATCATTGTCGTGATGATTTTAACTGTGCTACCCGGTCCTTCTTCTCGAGCACAATTTTCGATGATGAACTAACCTTACGTCGATCCTCATCGTCATATCATTTCGCCTTGAACAACAAGCTTGGTTTCGAGTTTGTGTCGTACCCTTGGTTCCAATAACCTTTCACTTCATCATTACTTTGACTTGATGTCGTCGCCGATCGATTACATCTTCATGGACTCTCGCGACAAAGGTGCCGTGATCTTCAACATTCTGAGCTCATCCAGGATATCAATTGAATTCATGATGAGAAATACCATCCTTGCCCTCTATGAATTGTATTATCATCGACCACTTTATTGCCTTCCCACCAACACAAGCTTGTTCATGTTTGGTGTTATACCTTGAGTTCCTTGCTACCCAGAATTGTTCTTCTTTACCTTGGAGTATTACCATCCTTTATGTCAAGAATGTTACGAGATTTGTTCCACCTCTTGAGGATTCTTGACATAGAAATACTTCTCACCATCACCATTCTTTCTTGGTCCCCGTGTTAGTTCCAACAAGTGGACGGTGTTGTTTGGATTCTTTCCTTCTAGCAACCCTGTTTTTTGAAGTTAATGGTCGATGGTTCATTCTTAGGCTATCGATTATTGAATCACCATTCTGACATTGGTCGTGCAACCCAACCCATCGGGCGCACCTTTCAACCAATGTTTACTTGTGTATGTTTTCCTCGAGCATACTTCCTTATATCATTTGATCTGACAAATGTTATCTCCTTGTTCACTTAAATGTGGAAGTCTATCTTTTGGGAATCTTGGTGAATTAGAACCTAATTAGAACCTAATAAAAATGTTTAGTTCAATAACTGAAAATGACATGTGGTCCCTTTCATATAAAAGCCTGTTTAAAAATAATTAAGTCAAATGGCATGTGGCCCCCCCACCTAATCTGTTAAATTAATTAAACTATTAATTTACACTACTCTATGACAGCTGGGTCCCACCAGCCAGATTGACCAGTCAACATTGACCTAGTCAACTGCTGACTGGACTATTGACTTTGACCTGACCCCACCTTTAATACACAGTGGCTGGCACTGCACTATGTGACAAAAGTATTTACTGATTTAAATTGGGAATATAAATAAATCCTAAAATTGATTTAAATCTTTTAAAATTAATATAAAAAAATCCGTAACTCGGATGGAAAAACTTTGTATATGAAAGTTGCTCGAGCAGCGAGACAAACTCTGGATACACAGTCCGTTAAATCCGCCATACACCCCTAACCTATCGAACTCGCAACTTTCCCCTCCGCCCCTCCGCTGAAAACGCTAAACACCGGGATATTTTCCGGATGTTTTCCCCTTCACCGGTATCACCTATCCCTGCGTTAGATCACCTCTAGCACCGCATTTGTCATGTTATGCTTTGATTTCTCTGCTATTTATTATGTTCCCTCCGTTACTTTTTCCGGTAGACCCAGAGGCCATTGCCGGTACCCCCCCAGGATCGACTACGGTGTCGACGACCCCTCTCTCTTGCGAGCAACCAGGCAAGCCCCCCTTGATCACGGATATCGCCTACTCTTCTCTATACTGCTTGCATTAGAGTAGTGTAGCATGTTACTGCTTTCAGATACTCCTATACTGCTGCATAGCCTGTCCTTGATTACTACTGTTGTTACCTTACCTGCAATCCTGTATGCTTAGTATAGGATGCTAGTACTTTCATCTGTGGACCTACATTCTTGTCCGTCTGCCGTGCTATATTATCGGGCCGTGATCACTCGGGAGGTGATCACGGGTATATACTATATACTTATACATGATACATGAGAGACTAAAGTCGGGTCGGCTTGTGGAGCACCCGCGAGTGATTCACGGATTGGGGGCTGAAAGGAGCTTTGTCCCGACGACCCTCTGGATGGATCTTTGTGGCGGAGCGACAGGGCAGGTTGAGACCGCCTAGGAGAGAGGCGGGCCTGGCCCTGTTCGGCGTTCACGGATACTTAACACGCTTAACGAGGTCTTGGTATTTGATCTGAGTTGGCTACGAGCTTATACGCACTAACCATCTATGCGGGAGTAGTTATGGGTATCCCGGCGTCGTGGTATCGGCCAAGCACTTGAGACGTCGGCCGACGGAGCGGCGCGCTCGGATTGGATCGAACGCTGCTAGGCTAGGTCTTCCGGCCGCCCTCATAGAACGTCAAGTGTGTGCTCAGGCGATGGGCCCCCCTGCGCGCTTAGGTTTAGACCGGCGTCTTGGCCTCTCACAGTGCCTAGGTGGGGCTGCGGCGTGTTGATCTTCCGCGGCGGGCATGACCCAGAAAGTGTGTCCGCCAAATGGGATCAAGCGTCTTTGGGTAAGATGGTGCACCCTGCAGTGAAGTTAATCTATTCGGATAGCCATGATCTTGATAACAGGGCGACTTGGAGTTGTACCTTGAGCTTATGACAACTAGAACCGGATACTTGATAAAACACACCCTTCCAAGTGCCAGATACAACCGGTGGTCGCTCTCTCTCAGGGATATGAGGAGGGGATCGCCGGGTAGGATTACTGCTATGTGATGTTACTTGGAGGACTTCAGCTTGTCCTCTTCTACCTGTTGCAAGACAGGTGACCAGAAGCGTAGTCTTCGTTAAGACTAGCTATCCCCTTTTATTACGGCATTCTGCGATTCAGTCCACTGATATGGCCCTTTACACACATATCCATGCATATGTAGTGTAGCTCCTTGCTTGCGAGTACTTTGGATGAGTACTCACGGTTGCCTTGTTCCCCCTTTTCCCCCAATCTCTACTCGATTGCTGCAACTGCACAATGGAGCCCAGGAGCGACGCCACCGTCGATGGCGACTACTACACCGGAGGCGCCTACTACTACGCAGCAGCCCGGCCGACGACCACTGTGAGTAGTTAGGAGGATCCCAGGCAGGAGGCCCTGCTCCTCTTCGATCGATCTGTATCCCAGATTTGTGCTAGCCATCTTATGGCAACTTGTTTAACTTATGTCGTACTCAGATATTGTTGCTTCCGCTGACTTCGTCTATGATCGAGCACTTGTATTCGAGCCCTCGAGGCCCTGGCTTGTATTATGATGCTTGTATGACTTATTTTATTTGTAGAGTTGTGTTGTGATATCTTCCCGTGAGTCCCTGATCTTGAGCGTACACATTTGCATGCATGATTAGTGTACGATTAAATCGGGGGCGTCACAACATCCAGGAGGGAACTTTGGATATCCATGGATGCAACACCGTGGCAGTTGTCGTCGTCCACGATGGTGTACCACGGACGCGGGTTCCGTGTTGTCTTTGTGCGTGAATCAAATGGATCAAGGGGATTGTGGCGACACTGGCGACTGTGCTTGCCATAGTGGTGGTTCTGGCTCATGGCCAGTGTGTCGATCATCCTCGGTGTGCGGCCACTCCTAGGCATTACTGGGTGAAGTACTAGCATGGGTGTGTAACCGGTCTGCAGTGTATATGGATGAGATGCAACAATGGGCACAAGTGGTGCAAGTCGGCAACGGCGAAGATTTCCGGATCCAGCGGCCTCATTGGAAAGTTGTGCAAGGTGTGGCCCTCTCCATCACATTTGCCGGTGAACATCATCAAGGCGGTACATGTGGCGGCGATGGCTGGTAGGTGTTGTCATGGCACGCACGACAACCATTGGCGAGACCATAGTGCAGTAGTGATCAGAAGTGGCACGATGGCGTCTTTCCTTCCGGTGATTTCTCATTTTCGCCGGCTAATTCTGTGTGAGCAGGCCAGTGGAGTGGTGGGCGGTGACTATGCTATATGACGGTTGACATTGTGGAAGTATTCTCTCCGGGTGAAAACCCATGATCTTGCCTTCTGGCTTGATTAGGTAGAGTCGACGTCTATGCGCCGTTACATTGTGAAAGGTGTTGGTTCGAAGATATACTTCAGGGTGATAGCCCATGATTTGACATCTGGTTCGACCAGCCAACATCAACATGCGAGCAACGGTTCCTTCACAAAGGCGTTGTCTTTAGCACTAAGCCCATTATCTAAAGGCGTTGTCTTTAGCACTAAGCCCATTATCTAATAATATCGATGTAGGTTTGGTGGTAGGATCTGAGAATACTGCCGCAAGGCATCTCCTATTGACCCTGAGTTTTTTTGTTGCTTTTTTCTAATTAAGCTGATTTGTCTGGCATTATTAATAATTAATAATATATGGCCATGTGCATCTACCGACACATAGGCCGGGGCTTTATCCTCCTTTTTAAAGAAAAAGTCCTCTTTCTGGAAGCAGCCTTCTAGACTATATAACTTTACTTCTAAGTGCTGTTGTTTTCCTCTCAGGCAACAACTCAAATTGCTATCTGCGCAAACGGTGCCAAGTTGAAGAGACTGCAAAATTGAAGTGAAGGTTCTGTTGGCGGAAGTGCTAACTAAACTCCAAAATTGAAGTGAAGGTTCTGTTGGCGGAAGTGCTAACTAAACTCCAAAGTTTAGGGCTTGAGAGCATCTCCAACAGCCGCGCTATAGCGCCGCACGCAAAAAACCTTTTAGCTGCCAAGGCTGGTTTTTGGCGCCTTTGGCTCCGCTCCAAAGCAGCGCCATAATGCAGCATACAAGCAGCTCCGTTCCAGAGCGCAAAAAATACAGCCAGCAGCGACTCGCCGGGCATTTTGCATATATGGATATTTTGGACAAAAATGAACATGTAATTGACACAAACAAGTTGATGAATAAAAGTTCATGCCCACAAGTTCATCAAAATCATGCCCACAAGTTCATCCAACCAAGTTCAAATGCAAACTAAAAGTTCAAGACATGAAAGACACATCAAGCTTCATCTTCATCTTCCTCTTCTTCGTCTTCGTCCTCATCTTCCGAAGACGACTCTTCCGCCTCCGAAGATGAACCTTCCTCCCTATCCTCATCACGCACCGCATCACGCACCGCATCATGTGAAGCTCCGACGGTGTTGGCAAGATCTTCAACGGCATCTTCATGGGAATGTGTGAGAAGCCATGGCGGCCGGAGGTGCACCCATGGCGGCCGGAGGCGCTTAGGGAGCCAGCGGCCGCGGGCGGCGGCGGGGGTCGCGGATGTACAGCGGGGTGAGCGAGGCGCCGTGTCGCGTCCATGGCGAAGCGGCAGGCGCCCGGCGCCCGGCGAGGGACGAGGGAGAGAGAGGCGGGCGCGGCCTTCGAGTGTGCTATTAGGCGCTCAAATACACCGCGGATAAGTGCTTTTGACCGCGCGCCCAACCCGTTATCGCGCGCGCGCCGTTTTTGCGCGCCCGCTGGAGCGAGCCGCCGCGTTGCGCGCGCGCTAAAAAGGCCTATTTTGCGCGGCTGTTGGAGATGCTCTGAAGTGTGCAGTTAATTCTTTTTTAAACTGCAAGCTAGGGGGCTTTGGCTCAATCAGGCCGGCTTCCGGGACGCGGTTTCGCCTCGTTGGACGCTTGCTCGCGCCTTCCCTCATCGCTCCATGTCCGCCGTCGACTCGTGGCACTTCTGCGCCAAGCTTGCCCGCCAATTCATGAAGGGTTGGGGTGCCAATCTTGGCTGTGACCTCCATGACGTAAAAATCTCTCATGTTGGCTATTCAAGCCTCGGACGCCGGGCCGATTCCTCCGGGCTTTCTCCCGATGAGTGGATCTGCTGAGATATGATCTTGAGGACCAGCTATCCTCCATCTACACCGATGAGGAGGCCTATTGGAGGGTGCGCGGTACCCAGCGGTGGGTGCTCATGGCGATGCAAACACCGCTTATTTCCGAGCTATTGCGAATGGCCGCCAGAGAAACTCCATCCACTGTTTATGGGAGGATGATGTCCCCTTGTCCATCCCATGACCATTCGGGCTCATGTTGACGGCTTCTACAAAGCCCTCTTCACCCCCACCCCTCGGGGTGAGGCTAGTCTCGCCCGACACTTGGGCCAGGCGCGGTTAACTTCCGACGAGGCCAACGCGGCCCTGGTTGCTCCCTTCGCCGAGGACGAGGTTCTCGCGGCTATTAAAGGCATGAACCCCGCCTCGGCCCCGGGCCCGGATGGCTTGCCTGTTGCCTTCTTTAAAACATTCTGGCAGGCGGTCAAACCGGAGGTCATGGCATTATTCGAGGAGTTCTATTCGGGTTCTATGGACCTGGGACGCCTCAACTATGGGATCATTACCCTCATCCCAAAGGCGCCGGGCGCCTCTAATATTCGACAGTTCCGCCCCATCACTGTGATTAACGTGATTTTCCGGATCCTGGCCAAAGGGTACGCCAATAGGGTGACCTTGCTGGCTAACTCGATCACTCACCCGAACCAATCGACCTTCATCCAAGGCCGGTTTATTCTTGATGGCGTGTTGGTCTTCCATGAAGTCCTCCACGAAGTTCGGGTGAAATATCTTCGTGCTGTTTTCCTGAAGCTTGACTTCCATAAAGCCTATGATATCGCTCCACCGCCTTTCCTTCGGGAAGTGCTGCTGCGTAAGGGCTTTGATGACCGCTGGGTGACCCGCGTGATGCAATTAGTTTCTTGTGGGCGGACTGCGGTGAAAATCAACAGCGAGATTGGGCCATACTTCCCCACCCTCTGTGGGGTCCGTCAGGGAGACCCATTCTCGCCGTTCCTGTTCAACATGGTGGTCTATGCTCTGGCCGCCATCCTGGATAAGGCTAAGGGTGCTGGCCATATCCACGGCATTGTCCCCCACCTAGTCGGAGGGGGAGGGGTCTCCCTCCTACAATACGCGGACGACACCATTATTATGGTGGAAGGTTCCACTCAGGACGTGGCTAACCTGAAGTTCCTCCTCCTGTGCTTCCAGCAGATGTCGGGCCTAACGATTAACTTCGATAAGAGCGAGGTGATGGTCCTTGGCTACCCTCCCGAGGAGGCTCGAGCTATTGTCGACCGCCTAAACTGTCGGTTGGGGTCTTTCCCCACGACCTACAGGGATCCCGTTAGTGATTTGCGCCTCACCGTGGCGGACCTCCGCCACGGTGACCCGTATGCAACACCGCGTCGAGCCTTGGAAAGGCGTTGGCTATCGAAGGCGGCGTGTGATCCTCATCAACTCCTCACTCGCCAGCCTCCTTTGGTTCCTCATGAGCTTTTATAGCCTCCATGAAATGCTTCACACGGAAATTGCCAAGTACCAATCCAGGTTCTATTGGGTGGCGGCGATGACAAATGAAGTACCACATGGTTAGTTGGCGGACATTTGTAAACCCAAAGACCGGGGGGTCTTGGGATTTTGTCCTCCGCCGCATGAACATCGCCCTCGACCCGGTGGTTATGGCGTATTGCCAATGGAGACGGAGGATTGTGGCTCACCATCATCCGCAACAAATACCTCCGTGGACAGCCTCGGCTTTCTGTCATCGGGCGGATCACAGTTTTGGCGAGCCGTCGTACCGCTTCTGTGCTTCGCATTGGCACGCCCATTTCGCTTGGTACCGGGTCCGCGACGCTGTTACGGTTTGATCGGTGGCTCGGCGACACCCCTCCGCCGCCCGCTTTCCGATCTCTTCGCCATTGCAGCCGACCCTCGGGTCTCTGTTGAGACGGCCCTTATTGACTTAGGGCGCCTCGCGTTTGTCGCCCTTCGGTCCTCTCGAAGTGGCAGCACAGGATACCCTCCTCCGTGACATCGCCCTTCTCCCGATGAGCGTCACCGACGCCCGGACGCCGTCTCGTGGCGCCTAGAGTCTTCCGGTCGCTTCTCTACTAGGTCCTCAGACGCTGCCATCGCGCCGCTTCGCTTCCCGAGCCCTTCTTCGGTTTGATCTGGGACATTCGCGCCTCACGAAGATTAGGATCTTCCTTTGGTAATGGATTCGTGGCCGCCTCCCCTCCGGAGTCGAAGTCCTCAAGCGCAACGGACCCGGAGATGGGCTTTGCCCTCTATGCGGCACGACGGAGGATGCTAATCACATCTTCTTCACGTGTCCTGCGGCCCAGTTTCTTTGGTCCAGATTTCAGCGAGGCGGTTGGTGGACAGTGGTGCAACTCCAACTTCCCCGACCTTCTCGTGGAGATCCATGCCTCCCCCCCTCGCAACCGACATATCCGTTGGTTATGCGTTGGGGTCCTCGCCTGGACGTTGTGGACCGTCCGCAATAAGCTTGTCATCCAAAAAGTCCCTCTACGTCGCGCTACTGACGCCATTTTTAAAATGTGTGGGTACTTGCAGCTTTGGCGGCCGCTTAGCCGCCCTCAGGATCGGGACATCATCAACACCCTCCTCGCTGACCTTCGATCGCTCGCCTTCTGTCTGGCGCCACCGCTTCCGCCGCCCCCCCCCCCTCCCCAGCCCGACTAGATGATGTCTTTCTTTTCTGTTCTAGGGCTTGTTGAGCTGTGCCTTCAGCATTAACCCTTGTGGATCCTGTTTGTGTGTGAACTTGGTGTGTGTGCTTGCGTGTGTGTACCTTTATGGATTGTTGGCTTGGGCATGTGCTTTATAATATAAAGCGGGGCGAAAGCCTTTTTGGGTAAAGGTAGGGGGCAAGGCGAGGAAGGTTTGGAAGAATGTCGCACACAGCTATAGCACTGGCTCCTTAAAAACACTAATCCCTATGATCACAATCAAATGCTACATATATGTACAGCTAGCCGTAGGAGGTGGGAGGTGTCTAAACTAAAAGGGAAAAACATGATGTCTTGTACCCCTCGTCATTCATTTCTCCGACAAGTATTTCTGCACAAAGAAAGTAACAAACAACGAATAATTTTGCAAGAAAATAATAATAACAACGAATGAAGAATAGGAAAAGAGATACAAGTATTTAGGATGACTTACTCTCGCTACGGTCTGCGACATGATACTCTTTTTTCCAGTAAACATCACCCATAGCCCTGTACATAGAGCCATCACGGTGCCTGCTCTTTCCAAGTACATCGCGGATGGGGTACTCGTAGTCGCTGACCTCTTCGTCCTCCTTGATCACGATCTCAGTCGTGCGACCCTTGCTTGCGCTCTTTGGATCTTCCTCGCAGCCATTGGGGTTCACATATTGGCCCCAAGTAGCCTCCGAGGAAGCATGCCGGACAGGTGGACTGGGAGCCGCCACGAGTCGTCGCGCAAGCGCCGGTGGCCACCGGCGACGGCGAGACGCCATGGAAGAGAGGAGATGTCCCGAGGGAGATGAGAGGCGGTGCATTGGAGTGGCGACGTCAGGGCGTCGGAGGAGACGTAGAACAGAGCGGGGGATTTGCATCTAAGCGCGCGGCTGCAGCGGCGGCGAGGAATAGTGCTGGTGCTGGATTGGGTCTCTACGGGAAAATAACTAAGGGTGTGTTTGGTTGGGGTTATGGGCTGGAATGGTATGGGTACGACCCGTTCCGAGACGAGGGGGTGACTCATTGTTGTTATACTTTCTTTTTTGAAAAGGACCCAGATTTATTACGAAAGTTCAACGGAAATACACAACACTTCAAATATAATAAAAATTGCATCAATGTCCCTAGACTAGCAAACGACCACTACCACCGCCAGACAAATGCCGACGCCACATCATTGCCGGGTCCCCTATTGAAGCCGGGCCGACCTTTGCGATAACAATTTGAAGTCTTCACAAGACGCTACTGCTAAGGACAAGTGTCCTACAACCGCTGTCATCACCATTGAACCCCTTTTTAAATATGAAATGTGTGATATCAGACCTCGCCATTGCGCACGCAAGATGAGAAACACTAACCTCCCCACCAGCTATCTACGTGAAAATCAGTTTAATAGATGAAATAATGTTTCATCTGATTTCAAATTGTGTTCATATAGTTACTTGTAAGATTTATCCACGTATACTAAAAAATTGTTCACACCGCCAGTGGAAAATGTTTCAAAAATCATATAAAGATTTTGCACGAAACATTGTGGTATGCGTAAAACCTGTTTTCCATTCTAATCTGAAACTGTTGTTTCATTGCAAGCAAATGTTGGTGACTACTGAAAAAGTGTTCACTGGTCATAAAAGATATTAATGTATTTTCAAAACAAATTATTCTTATGTATGAAAATAAATGTTCATGACCGAAAAGATGTTTCGCATGTTAAAGAAAATTCATGCATTTGCCGGAAAAAGTAATAAATGAGTAAGAAACTATAGAGAAAAAGTAATATTCATCCATCTTCAAAACAAAGTATTCATATGTGTATGAAATAAATAATCATGACCTAAACAACGTTTCACGTATTAGAAGATATTCATCCATTTTGTACAGTTGCATTGCATGTTGAGAGAATTGAACATACGAGTAGTGAAAAAACCAATTACTTAAGTGTGTAGAATAAGTTAGAAACTAGTAGAACTAAACACAGTAATTCAGAAACATGAGTCGTGTACATCCTCCGTTCTCATTTCCCAGCTCACGTCCAGCGGGAAGCCACTGTATATATGACGTTAGGGCATATATAAACACGTCCACGACTCTAGACTGACCAAGTAAAAGTTGTTAGGGCATCTTCAATGACGACCCGTAAATTTCATGAGGCCGTCATCCAACATTAGATGCATATATTTTGACTACGATTGAACCAACAATTAGACAAAATTCGATCAAAACAGCAGGATTTCATATAAACACGTCCGGATTTCATATGAACACATCTGGATTCCATTACATTTACATCAAAGCGGTGCTTGTCCGGCTATGGAGGTATACTTAATACCTAATCTAAATGGTTGCCGGTGTCCGTTCCCCATATCCGGCCATGAGCCCCAACAACTGAAACTTCACCGTCTCCAATTCTGGCTCGGCGCTCTCCAGCTCCGCCTCCGTGACCCGGGAAGTGAAGCTGTCCTCCTCCACGTCGCCGCCAAGCGACTAATCGACTGCTGATGTTGAGCCCACCAAGCTTGGCGTCGACGGGAGGGGAGGAGCTGTGGCCTCGCTAGGACACGAGCGGTGGCGACCTACCGTGTATTACTCTTTCTCGCTGCTAGCGGCACTCGCAGACGTGCCGGCTTCGTGGTCGTCGCGGTGGGGCACTGACTCGGCGATGTCCTCCTCCTTATCGCCGGTCTCGCCGAACACCGCCTCGCTCGCGTCGTCGCTCTCCCTGTAGGCACCCGCCACCTCCGCCATTCGCTGGCGGTAGTACCACCAGCGGGCGAGGCGGATCTCGCAGGCAGAGCGGTAGGACTCGAGCAGCGGCTCCTGCTCCGCCAAGTCCACGTCCGGCACGACAACCCTACCAGCAGCAAGCTGCTCTCCGCCTGCATGTGCTTCTGCAGGATGTGGTTGTTGTAGGCGGCGTCGTCCTATGCCTCCCGAAACTGGTCCTCCCGCACCATGTCCGTGTAATGGGCACGGGCCTCGCCGATGGTCATGGTGCAATGCACCGGCAAGGGTGGTGCGGAGGAGGAGGGTGGCACTGTTTTATCGTCGGCAGCATCCTCCATTGGGACGTCGTCGTCCTCCGACTGTCTGCCGGCAGGCCAGCCAGCCGGCAGCAATGGCGGCCATTTCCTTCTTTTGATCCGACGTGAGTCCGTCCCAGAGAGCTTTGGCGAGGGATTGATTCATGGTGAGAGTGGTGCGGAGAGAGATCGGAAGTAGATGATTGCGGCTATGGCCGGGGCAGTGGTTTATATAGCAATGGTAGGCGGTAGAGGGACGGACGCGTGGCGCCGGAGGAGACGCCTAGGTAACCGTGTGCCATCAATGTGGACAGCAAACGGACGAACGGGCGGCCGTTGTGTCGTTTGAACGCACGGCAGTCGCCTGCATCGGGAAGCGGCGGTGTCGGCCGGCGCGCCGCTTCAATGCCGGCACCAGTGAACGGTCACGTCCGCTCTTGGCCGGGCATGAATGCAGGTGCTGACGCTTTGGAGCGACGCTGACCGAAAACGCGGGTAGGGGGGGGGGTTCCTGGTGGGCCAGGGCGGCCAGAAGAGGACTTAGGATCGGTCCGGACTCCTGCAAAGCCCCTCATGTTTGTCTCTAGTTTGTGGAAGAAATCGCATTCTGACCGCGCCACGACTATTACATGTCCGCATTGAATGGCTTCCGCTGTCCAAACAACACAATCCAAATGCATCCGGGAGGTTTATGGATCGGCATTGAAGATGCCCTTAATGTCTTGACCCGCTCATCACGGGCGGAAGTACGATCGTAGTACAAACCTTATATTAGCTAGGAAAGCTACTAGGCAACGTCGACCGTCTTTCACCAAGACCAACCCACAATCGGTCTTTATCTCTCGAGATTTATGCCCACTGGTCTTGGCCTTGAAGGTACAATGGCGTAGGGATTTAGAATCAGATGATGGCGCCATCGAAAAGCCGGATCTCCACAGCAAACCCACAGGTAAAACACTTGATAGACATATCAATACCGCTCTGCACTTCGAATATGAGAACCTCTATGGTTGCCTGGACTAGACTATAAACACGTGATAGAGTTATGTCAATTGTGCCGCCTTAGTCGTCAGAGATGCCAAATGTGGACGGCCGATGCCATGCGCCCACGGGCCCTATGTCTGTTGTTACGCCATCGATCAGTTGTAGGTCCTTTTTCTTTTCCACCTCTCTTGATCCTCATGTCATACTCGATTAGAGCATTGTCTGCCTCATCTATCCCTCTCTTAGGGCCACCAACCATGCTGATGAGAGAACCCTACATAATTAGTATGAAATATCTGAAGTTAAATACTTCCGCTACAATGAATCACTTGTATAAACATTTACTTAGATCTTATAACGTATAAACCAAGATCTTTGTCACGTGTCAAACAAAATGGATAAGAGTGCATAATGGTCTGACAGGGAAAATCTGCCCCAATGCATGGTTTTGTTTCAAATCCCAAATATTAATTAAATAATTATGTGTGAAATGAAAATAGAAAAATAACAACTGTACCACTTATTGGATTATCGATGTTATATGTATCTTCACATGCCTATACAAAAGGAAACCAAATTCTATACTACGAAAGGAGATCAGTTTTGTGTAGTGTACTCTGAAGCAACCAAGAATCTAAAACAATTTGGCTTGAATTTGTTTGGAATAAGGGATACTCGTAAACCATCATTTCATACCAATATAGCACTGGCTTGTACAATCCGAAGTATTATAATGTTATTCAGCTATTTATGGACGGACTAATCACATGGAAGCAAAAGTTATATAATAAATAATCATGGAACAAAAACTATAAACTAAACTTATTTCTAGTTATTAAGAAAATCCAGAGTGAAAACTGTTATATCTACTAAATAATATATAATTATAAATTCACAATCTATCCCAACTTTAATGACGTAAAAGAGAGTAATAGTTCTTGTACTATGCCATTGAGAGAATGTAGCGGTCTATGCATGTGATAAGTCTAGCTCTATATTGTAAATGAATAATGTAGTTCGAAATAATGAATGAGTCTACTTAACCCCATCGAATAGCAAGGTTCGTCTACGTAACACACTTAACTGCAAAAATATGGTATTTTACTCCTGAAATATTCCATGCCATCCATGGTACTCTTTGGCGGTGGTTTTAACCTTGTGGCGGTGTCCACCTAATTAATGAGCCATGTGGATGAAACAACCTCCAAAACTATCCCATGTGTGATTAGGAAGGTATTTTATACTTATAAAGGACAAATACAAGTTTTTAAAATTAAGGGGGTTAAGCATGCAAACCCCAGTACTAGGGGATGTTATATATACAATGATGGGATCATCCCAACTAATAACGACGTAATTAAGCAACATATCCACATCACCCCGCACTGCTATGTAACCAAACAACTCTACTAAGTCATCATCCCCATGAATTTTAGCCAACTGTAATGAGAAAATTTTAGCCAACTCTAAACAGATCTCCCTTGTTGGTTTAAACTCCTATTGTTGGGACACGTGGTACGGTACTCTAGTGCCAAATAGAAAATTCAACCGCGCAACCAAGATCATACTGCTGGGGATAGATCACGGGATCGGGTTTACCGCTAGAAGAAGCGGTCACCGCAGCGGAAGTAGCGTTGGTGATGCGTATAACCAATCAGCGGGTTGTCTCCTCCTTGTGTAGACAATCTCCCGTGAATAGTTCCCCGCGGATCCCTTGAACAGTCCCTCATGGATGCCTCGAACGGTTCGTCCAAGTACCGTAGACATGATGCCTCCAAAGTATCCACATGTACGAGGAATAGTTTCAGACAGCGGACTACCAGGTTTGGTCACACATCATGGGGGCGTGGGGAGTGGCATCAACAGCTGTGTGGGGTGGAAAAAGATCAACCCTAAGAGGTGCGCCCACTCCCCTTTATATAGACCTCCAAGGTGGGTTCAACACTTGAGGCCCACTAGGAGTCTACACTCAATTTCCTCTCGGATTCAATCATGTAGTTATGAATCATGCAAGTCAATATTCTAGAGACATAGCATACACCATATATATAGCATAAGCAATGGCAAGGAAAAATTAAGTATGTCATAAGCAACATATTAACATAGACAACTAATTAACCTAGCCTCAACATATACATAATTTCCTAACCCTGAAAACAAAGACACATAGTTTTCTTAAAAGGAAGATTCATCAGCATGTGGACCAAATATTTAGTACAATAGTTTTATTACACTCTAATCATTGTCACAAGTCCATGGCTCCACATTACCTAAGTGTGTCCTTAATCCCATTGTCCGCTCATCACAGACACTAGTACGGCCCGACAAACCTTAGCCAGGAAAGCTATTAGGCAGCGTCGACCAAGTCACCTTCACTGAGATAACTGCAAAATCAGTCTTTATCTCTCGAGCATTATGCCCATTGGTCTTCGCCTTGAACGTACAACAAAGTTTTGACTTGGAACTGGATAACGGGGCGTGTACCTTGAATTTCAAACGTATGAAAGACCTCTTCATTACCGCGACCACATACCTCTTCAAGCCATAAGACTCGGTAACGATGCCATCGAACAACCGAATCTCTTTATAGAACCTGCTGGTAAAACATCTGAGAGACATGTTGAAACTACCATGCACTTCTGATATAAGAACTTCTACAGTCGCCTCGACCGCGTTGTGAAGACATGCTAAAGTCATGTCGACCGCACCACCACAGTCGCCACGGATGTTAATTGTGAACGGCCGATTCCATGTGCTCGTGATGCAAAATTCTATTGCGCCGTCGATCAGTTGTAGGTCATCTCTTTCATGTCTGCCTCTTTTGATCCTCATGTCATACTCAATTATTGTATAGTTCGCCAACTCTATCCCTCGCCTAGGGCCACTAGCCATGCAAATGAGAGAACCCTACAGAATTGGTATTGTAATTAGTAGCTCTTCCTATTAAAGTGAGAAATATCTAAAGCTAAATATTTCCATTATGATGCTTCACTTGTAAAAAAGCATTTACTTAAACCTTACAACTGATAACCAAGATCTTTGTCACATATTAAACAAAATGGATACATAGTGCATAATGGCGTGACTCACATAAAATGGCCCAACATTTGGTTTTGTTTCAAATTCAAATCATTTATTTACCTCCTATCTGAAAATAGAAATAATGAAGCGAGTGTTCTAGGTTGGGCTCATTAATGTTATGTATATTTGTATATGCCCATAAAAAGAGGGAAATCAATTTCGGTGAAGCAAACAAGAATCCAAAACAATTCAACTCGATTTGGTCTGGGATACATCATACTCCATTCGTCTCATAATTTAAATTTGTCTTCATAGTAAATCGCAATTTCATAATAACATAGCACTAACTTGTACAATCCAATGCATTATACTATTATTCTTCTACTCATGCACAAACTGATCACATGGGGAAGTGTTTTTCCGTTGGTAAGACAAAATATTACATTGGCCCAATACCAAAATAGATAATTGTGGAACAACAGCAAATACTTATTTCTAGTTATTGAAATTTCAAGAGTGAAAACTGAGCTTTATGTTTACCACTCCCTCCGTTTTTAAATATAAGGTTTTTTTAGAGATTTCAATACGAAGTACACATGAATGTATATAGACGTATTTTAGAGTGTAGATTCACTCATTTTGCTCCATATGTAGTCCATATTAGAATCTCTAAAAATGCTTATATTTAGGAACAGAGGGGGTACATAATTCAAGAGCACAAATAATACAAAATCCATAATCTATCCCAATTAATGAAGTAAAAGAGAATACTTTTTGCAATATTCCATCAATTAAATGTAGTGTTCGATGCATGTGTTAAGTTTACCTATATTTTAAAATGAATAATGCAATTTTAAAATAAGGAATCTACTTAACCCCATGAATAGCAAGCTAGCTCCATCTACTTAATTATGTACAAAAACATCTAGTATCTGGCTCCCAAAATATTCCATACCATCTAAATGATAGACTCTTTGGGGGCGGTTTTGCCCTTGTGGCATGGTCCATCTAACGACCCATGTCGCTGAAACAACCTCCAATACTATCCAAACTAGATGATACCCTGTCTGTTGCTACGTGAACTGGTTGCAAAATATATTGCAATGACATTTGGTTGTATAAAATGATATGAGAATTAAAACTGTGAATGCACCATATTTGTATTTGATTATTGTATAGTAGAAAACCATTTAGATGGGTATGTCACATTACTAATATGCATGGTAGCATGTTGAAGTGGGCCTTTTCTCATGCATGACTGTATGTTGTGGCAGGCCCTTTTCATGCATGGTTGCATGTTGAGTTGACATGTTTTGCATGTTAAAAGAAATAGATTAGTGGAGATCACCTATTCAGTTATATAGGATATAGGATGGGTGGAAAATGCCAATGGAGGCCGAGCTCCAGGGAGCTCGGTATTTTTCAAAAGTCATATTTCAAAATTTTAATTTAAAAAAATCCATGGAAACATATACTTTTTCTGCACGAACGTGTGAAAAATCATTTGATTTTTTTAGGCTGTACAAGAAATAATTCCGGACCAACAACAAAAAATATTGGCTCATCTTAGAAATACATTTTTGCCTTTTTTTCTGTACGCCATGTGTGAAAGTATATGGTTATGAATTTTCGCACATACTAATACACATGTGTGTGATTATTCAAAAAAAAATTCAAAAAAATTCGCGCTTTAGAAATTTGGTTTTCAAAACGAGCTCCCTGGGGCTCGGCCTCCAAAAGGCTGCACCCATAGGATGTGTGCTTTTAGTGGGCGGATTCAGGACTATAATAAAGGGGGTTAAACATGCAAACCTCAGTACTAGGGGATGTTAGGATGGACTTATTCCTTGAAATAATTCCACCTGAGTATGTGTATGCACCTGCGCCACAATGATGGGATCATTCCTGCCAATATTGACGACATAATTAAGCAACATATCCACTTGGTCCCGCGCTGCTATGTATCCATATAACTCTATTAAGCCATTATCCCCAGGAATTTTAGCCAACTCCAATGCGAAAATTTGCAGCATGTTACAACAATCTTTCATGCCCTTTATGGGATCTGAAAACATCATTGCCTCCAACCGAGCTTCATAAAAAATGAAGTTATATTGTAAGTTTATATCTAAAATTAGCGCGGTAAGTAGAAACATGGCATTAGAAAGGTAAAAACATGTCGTTTGAGGATTACTTGTCCCTATCTGAATTTTTCCTTTTCATCTACTAAGTAGAAACTATCTATGTTCATTTCACAATGAATTTTGCTCCGTCGAAAAGTTTTTCTTTAGGAACGTGTCTAAACAATTTTTTTGTGCGCTTCGTGTCTACACAAATTGCATGTTCTATTTTATGTTTGTGTGTCCTCGTTTATCCGTGAACATACATCACTTGTCATCTATTTAAATGAGATTGGTGCCCTATGATAAGTTAACTGGATGTTCTTCATCCAGTGGTGCTGCAACTCAATACCATATAGTATCACCGCATGCAGAAGAGTTTGGAGGAGAGCAACCTTCATTCTTCTATGTTCTAATGGGTATGAGATAAAACTCAAGTCTCACCTACAAGCATATGGGGAAATAGGATTAAACCACTTAGGAGTTTCCACTGAATGGGATAAGACTAATGGTGTTATGACCGGCCAGGTCTATGGCCGTCGGAGGCCCACTGGGCAGGCTTAGGCCCAAGTTATCTTAGGTTTATTTTCAGATTATGGTTATATATACAAGTTGTAAGACTATTTTGAGAAGGAAGCAATAAGACTATTCTGTTGCCCGGCTCCCAGAGGAGCCGGAACCCTAAACCCTAGCCGCCTCCCTCTTGCGCCGCCGCCGCCCAGCCGCAAGGACGGCGCCTCGCCACAGCCGCGCTCAGCCTCGCCCAGCTCCCTCCTTCCCTACAGCCTACGCCCTAGGCAGGGCAGAACCCTACCTCCTAACAAATGGTCATACTATAAACTCACCTTTGTATGACAAAAAGGGCAGGTATATATGCCCAGAAGTCAAGGAAAAAGCAACCTCATGAGGTGCTAGGGAAAAACAAGATGTCCAAATATGGAATCATAGCACCCCAATACACTGCAGCTATTGAACTGCAACAAGGTATGTATGTTGAGAAAAGCTGGTATTAAGAGCATCTACAGCCAGACACCGCAAACCTGCCTTAAACGTCTGGGCAGACGGCCCGGTCATTGACCGGTAACAAAAAATCGACCCAGATGGACATCTCAAACGGGTCTCAAACGTCCAGGTTGACCGGCACCCCTCATATCCAGCCCAAATGTAGGGCGAATATCGGGGCGCCCAGCTCATCCACCATGTCAGCCCGGCGCACACTGGCCCACCCGATCCCACATATATTCCTCCCCATTCGCTCCCCGGACCAAACCCTAGCCACTTCACTTCACTCCCCTCCGCCAACCAAGCTCCCATCCGGCGATCTCCGGCCTTCTCCAGCATGGCGGGCGGCGGATCCGAGTCCTACACCTCTAGATCCGTCGACCCCAAGCTCATCCCACGCAGCCCTGAGGAGGAGATGACCGTCCGTCTTGTGTTCCGCAGCTCCCGGGTGGAGGCCACCCAACGGCAGTGCTCGGACTCCTTCCGTCGAGAATCCATTGCGCCCACCCAAATGCCGCATGGATCCGGCGCGTGGTGTGGCATCGCTGCCTCACCGGAGGCGGTGCGGTCCATCTATCGTCTGAACGCGGTGGCCGACGCGCAACCCCTCTGTTGGCTTACCGAGGCAGAGGATGCACCATGGGCGTCGTCCGTCGCAAACATGGCACGACATCCCCCCCCCCCTAGCAAGGGCAGCGACAGCCCTCGCGGCGACCAACGTTGGTGAAGTGGAGTCGCATTCTCCGGCGCCCTGTATGGCACACCAGTCCGGGCGCCGCAACCGTGTTGTGGTGGATGTTGCCGGCTCGTCCCATGACGGATCCATCATCAATCTAACGTCCACCGCCACCTTTAGGGTTCCGGACTCCGACGAGGAAGAGTAGGGCATGGGAGACGGCGGCGCCTTGAGTCCCATAAGCTGGCTCGTGCCCCATGTCCTACTCTACCTCGCCGACGACTGGACCAACACTCCGGGGACCGCAGTCGGCCGCCGGACAAGGGCACAACGGAGCCGAACAGGCTCCGCTTAAGATTAGGTTTACCTTGTATGTAATAGTATGAATCTGAGGTTTCTAATTTGAGATATCCATCTGTGGAATGGATTATTCGAGGCGTGACCAGTCATTGTCCCCGGACGGGCCGGAAGCGTCTCTGGGTGTTTGTGGGGTCAGATTTGCCAAGTCCGTTTGTAGATGCTTTGAGCCTACAAAGCTAAGGAGGAGAGATGCTTGAAAACCAACAGGGTAAGGAGGGACAATTATAATAACTTAAGAGCTACATCCACAGCGAACCAGGTATACTCGTTCCTTTGCTAGACTTCTAGACTGTAGAACTTCACTTGTTTTCAGTTGTCAGTTGTCACAGCTATAAGGCTTCCGGTCTGGACTAGTTCAATCTGATTCCGGTTAGGTAAATTGTGCGCAGTTACAAATCCAAAAGTTTTTACAAAATTCGTATGTAAGAACAAAATTGACTAGAAACAATAATCTTTCCCTAATAATAAAACACGGAGTGTGTCCGGTTGTCCGTCGCGTTCTTTTACAGAAAATTCCCTGCCTTTTCTATTAATTAACCCATAGTCCATCTTTAAGTGAGAACAAACATTTTTTACATTCTACACAAATCTCCTTGCTTTTTATACTAATCAACCCGCAGTCCATATTTAAGTCAGCCGAATCGTGTTTTGTTTTAACAAAAAACCAGAAGACTTTTTGGTTAATCAATCCACGGTTTATCTAAAACAAAATTATACATATTTTTTAAACCATAACTCCATTTCTAACATGTTATATATGAAATTTGATTAGAAAATGTGTAGGATCTAAATATGATGCTATTTTTAGCTGCTAAATACTTCTAAAATATTATTTTTAGTGCAAACTTAATATGTAGTGCACAATCCGTTTTTTTCCGTACCAGCGGCGATCCGAATTGCAATTAAACGCCCATTTAGACTAGACCGAGGGAAAAGAAAATATCGATAACCACACATGCACACCTATGAAATATCTCGTGGGGGAAAACAACATATTTCTCATCTTATTCTGAGCGAATGTGCGTACGCACGAGAGAGACGCCGTAGGACTAACCACATTCAAACGCATTTTTTTGTGTGAGCAATAGGGCTACCGTCGGCACCACAAATGTGATGCCATGTGAAAATAAAGGACGTGGACCTATTAGGATCTTGAGTCATGATTATTGGGTTAAGAGCGTGTATTATTTTCTCTCCCATTGCAACACACGGGCACTTTTGCTAGTCTATATAAAGGCATCTCCAACGCTGACCCGTAAACCTCTCGAATGCGTCCGGACAGCGAAAGCCATCCAACGCGGGCATGTATTGGTCTATAGCATGGTTCAGACGCGATTTGTTCCGCAACCAGAGACAAACATGGGGCTTTGCGGGAGTCCGGACCGCTCCCAAGCTCTCTTCTAACCGTCTTGGCCCACCCAAACCACCCGCCCGCCCTTCCTGCGGTTTCCATCCAACGCGACGCGCAGCTTACCGCGTCACATTCATGTCGGCCCAGAGCATGCATCGGTCGGCATTGTTGCCGCGATTTGACCATACGGGAAGGCAGCGCAGATGGACGCGACCTCTCGGGCGTCGCCGCCGCTTCAATGCGGACGCCGCGTCCTTAGAAATCAACTCCGGCCGTTATGTCGCATTGAAGCGGGCTGACCGACCCTACGCCTGGCCTCGCTCTAGCGCCGTCCAGAACCGCACCATCCCGAGCACCGCACAATCCTCTTCCTCCTCTCCGAGCCCTTTCTCCTCTTTGAGCCCAGCGGCGATGCCGAAGTCCTGGTTCTCCGCGCCGACAGGCGGCAATGGTGGAAGTTCGTCGTCAGGCGGATCATGGCGTCGCCACCCCCGCTCACCTGGACCAGACGCATCCACAGCGGCGGGCTCCTCCTGCAAAGGAGGAAATTGTCATCTCATCTAGTGATGAGGACCAGCCACAGCAGCGGCCCCGTCTCCTCACGAGGGGGCTCTGACGGACGAAGAATTCGTCTGTCAGATGGGTCCAGTGCCACCATCGCCGGCACGCGTGAAGGAGGAGCCACCGTCCCCGCCGGGTGCGCTTTAAGCGGGAGCCGACATCCCCACTCCGGCAAGTGAAGGACGAGCTGGCATCCCACCGTGCGACCACGGCCTCCACATCGGCGGCTGCGTGAAGCAGGAGCCGGCATCTCCAGCGCCTCCGCCGCGTGAAGGACGAGCTGGCGTCCCACCGTGCAACCACGGCCTCCACATCGGCGGCTGCGTGAAGCAGGAGCCGACATCTCCAGCGCCTCCGCCGCGTGAAGGACGAGCCGACGTCGCCCCTGCCGCACGGCCGCTACGTGCGGATCGACGGGCCCTCGTCACCACCACAATGCCACTGCCGACAGACGAAGGAGGTGCTACCGCCCACGATCGCCAAGTCATGTGACCGCATCCTCCACTACCTCGGAGGCGGTGGTTTCGGAGGTGCCTCCGGCTCTCGAGCCGTGGTATCCGAGGCTGCGCGCACGGCGCGGAAGCAGGCGAGGTACGACTGATGAAATGCCGGTCGTCGCTCCGCGTTCACCAAGACGGACGTGGCGCTGGAATGGGTCCACAACGACCCGGACCTCGCCGTGGCGTGGGCGCTCGTCCGCTCGGTCACCATCACGGAGACGGCCGCCAGGCGCCGCCGCCGCCTTGACGGCGAGGTCCCCAAATTGGCAAGGAATGGTTGCTTAGCGACTGCTCCGCCAACGCCGACAGGGGCATGGCCGCTGCCAGCGCCTTTAGCAGTGGCCAGGGCGGCCCTTCGCACCATGCAGTAGGAGGCGGAGTGGCTCCTCGGCGACCGTCAGGCAGCCACCGGACAGGACTATCGTGAACCTCCGACATCGTTGCGCCGCTGGAGGGACGGCGATGACAAAAACAACGGCACATACACCGACGGCGGTGCAGCAGGACAGGGCGGCCACGCTTACGTGGTGGTCATCCGATATAGGGTTTAGTGTTATTTTAATAGTTTTTAATAAAACGGTCAAAATATCATCCGTTTATGTAAATTATATTAGAACTTGAATAAATTCCGTCTGGTTTGCATGAATTTCATCCGGTTTATTATTTTTTTTGCAATGTATATGGCTATGGTTGGATGGCGTTCTTCCGCATCTGTGCCCGTGGACTAATTCCCATCCATAAACGGATGTGGCAGAAAATTTACGGGTTACCGTTGAGATGCCCTAAGCACGATCAAATATTAACGTGGAAAAAAGTGTAACAATGGCCAAGAGAAAAAAAGTCGCATACATGTACGAGCGATGAATAAATAATAGGAAAAGAGATGAGTAGTATTGATCACTTACTCTCGCTACGGTCTGCGACGCGATAATCCCTTTTCCATCACGGTGACTGCTCTGTGGAATACCATTAACTTCCACGGTGTAATCGATGTCGCTGACTTCTTCTTCGTCCTCCATGATCAAGATTTCAGTCGTACGACCCTTGGCTGCGCTCCTTGGATCTTCCGCACTGCCACCGAGTTTCCCATCTGTGGCCTCGGAGGAAACACGACGGACAGGCAGGTCTAGTCGTCGCGCAAGCGCTGGTGGCCAACAGCGAGAGGCCATGGAAGAGAGGAGGCGTCGCGAGGGAGATGAGAGGCGGCGCATTGGGGTGGCGACGTTAGGGTGTCGCAGGGGGTGTAGAACAGAACGGGGATCGCATCTGAGCGGGCAGCGGCGGCGGCTGCTGCGAGGAATAGTGCTGTACTGGGGGCTCTCGCGTCGCACGGCGTACTGACCGGATACTGCGGTGTGATTAGTTGGCTTGGCTTATTATTAGCACCTTTTTCTGCGATGAAGGCTTATTATTACGTATCCCCTTTGTCTGAAAATACTTGTCATCAACATGAATAAAAAAATATATCTAGAACTAAATTACATCTAGATACATCCTCTTTTATTTATTTTGATAACAAGTATTTCCGGACGAAGGGAGTACTAGCATATTAGAGCATGATGGTCGTGATCGTATTTAAAAATGCGTGACCGTATATATTTTAGTTCAGTGATCGTATATATTTTAATGATAGTATATGTAAAGATTTAAACAAATACAAACGCAAAAGTCAAATTTCATGAAGCAATATATTTCCTTTTTAATTTTTCCGGAAAGACAGACGACCATATATTAAATATCCAGATTCTAAAACAAGCCCTTGCAAAAACTTTCTTTGAGAAATTAGGGGCAAGTCCTTTAACAAAATGACATGGTCTTCCTTATGCATCCACCTGAACTCTCCGTGAGCAAAGCTCGCTCGGACCTCTGTCTCAAGCAACCTTGCTGAAACCCAGAAGCTTACACAAGTAGTGACCGGAAAGTTGTTAACATAGACAATAACACGCCAATGAACGTGAATTGGATAGACCTACATCTTGTAGAAGACGACGTCAAGGGTGGCCAGAAGATAATCCAACTCCGTCCAACTAGAGAAGGGGGACACAAATCTCACAAGTTTTCAGGTGGAGCTGCATCTGGCTAAACTTCAGCGGGTGAAAATGGAACTGCAGAACGAAAACACGACGCAACGTCAAACCCCCGTCGGATGCCCCCGCCGTAAACAAATACTACTAATCATGCCAGATCGAGTGCCCGACAATCGACACCATCCTCCTACTCGCCTACACCACTCTGAGGAAAGACATCGACATGAGAAAAGTTGACTCAGATACGGGGCTCGCGCATCCTGATTTGGGGACACAAAAGGAAAAGGAAAAACAAGAAGAATAAAAACCATTCAGACAAGGCCTTGTTAGCTCTCATTGAAGGCGAGCGCGAGGATCTTTGTTGATTGTCAGCACTTTTCATGGCCGAGTTAGATTTGAAAATAGGCACATGGGTTAGATACCGGAGAGAGTTCCATCGAATCGCATGCCACCATTTTTTCTTAGGGAATAGCGACCCCATATGAAATATGGCATAATTCATAGGGTGAGTTTTATCTGACGACCCAGGATGGGCAAAGCGCGAGATTGGAGGGTCCAAAAGGGCGGATGCATGAGAGGCCTCCAAGAGCGTGTTTGCTTTTAACATCCTAACTACACAACTGGCATAAGCTAGACATTTGATAACTATGAACACAATGCATGAAACTTTATCTCATCGATGGCATAGGTATCCAAGTATTAAACCTCACATACATTGAAATTTGCCCATTCACAACTAGGGAAACAAAATTGTTTGTGGGGAGAAAATTACAAAAACCATCACTATTGGGCATAGGTTTTCAAGAAACCATAGATCGACCATATATATTACATACCCATTTTTTTTAAAAGCCCTTGCAAAAACTTTTTTAGAATAGTAAAAAATTAGAGGCAAGTCCTTTAAGAAAATGACACTGTCTTCCTTCTGCATCCATCTGAGCTCGCCATGAGCAAAGCTAGCTCGGACCTCTGTCTCAAGCAACCTTGTTGAAACCCACAAGTTTATACAAGCGGTGCCCGAAAAGTTGTCAACATAGACCATAAGATGCCAGTGACCGCGAACATGATAGAACGGCATCTTGGAGAAGCCGACACCAAAAGATAATCCAACTTCGTCCAACCATATAGGGAAAAAACTTATAAAGAAAAAGAGTGCAATATCAAGGATCCATAGAGCTAGCACACATATACCCATGACATCCATGCATTGATCCATATGGGGCGGGCGTATATGAAATTATTCGTCCATGTATACCCTTGACAAAAATAAACACTTATGTTTAGACAGGTAGCTTAGCTAGCCAGTGTGGGGGATCTCGGCGACGGTGTCAATGAAGATGCGGACGCGCTCGGACCTGTAGTCCTTGGTGACCGGCGAGCCAATGGGGAGGACGACGATGTCGGCGTCGGGCTTGTCCTTGAGGATGATCTCCTTGGCCTTCTCCACGCTCAGCCCTACCACCTCCGGCCAGGACGTCTTCTCGTCGGTGGCCACCTTCTCCGAGCAGCTCATAGCCGCAGTGGCCAGGATCACTATGATCAGACCCGCCATGATCACACTAACCGGAGCAGGACCCTTTTGACCTCCCATGGAGTAATACTTTCTTGTGGATGTGTTTGCCCAATCAACGTGTTATATGTGATAACTAGCTATGTGATCGATCCTCAAACAACAATACTCCTATTTATAGGATAAATATACACTGGTATATGCGATGCTAGTACTAAACTGATCGAGCTGGATCAGTTGACGATTCGATAATGTGAAATTAAGTATCTGTCCCGCGCATCGAGTCGTTGACCAGCTGGCCCAAATTAATGCTGGCTAGCAGGCATATGATGGGAGAATATCCAGTGATATCAAGACTCACGTGCTCCCATGCTACAATTTCAAAAAAGTCAATTTTAGACGTTTCAAAAAATTCTGAAAAAATGTTAATGTTCACAAGGAATGTGTCTGCAACCGCTGAAAATTTCAGGTTGAAAATCGAAATTTACAATGAGAAATAAAAAAGACAAAACCGGATATGAACAATGTCAATTATGCTTTTGACTTTTTTGACACTTTTCATTCTAGATTTGTCTTTTTTGTTTCTTAATGTGTATTTTGAATTTTTATCTGACTTTTTTAGGGGTTGTAGTCACATATGTCGTGAACATTCACTAAAGATTCAAAATAATTTGAAACATTTAAATTTGCTGTCTCAAAGTTGGTATCATGGGAGCATATGAGGTGTAGTATCACCTACTTTTCCCGCATATGAGTATATGACAACCATTGACCAGAACGGCATACATTACTCCCTTCATTCACAAATATTAATGTTTTAACTTTTATGAAATTGAATGTATATAAACATGTTTTAATGTGTTTGTTTATTCATTTCAGTCTATATGTAGCCTATTTGAAATGTCCAAGACATGTTATATTTGTGAAGGGAGAGAGCATATTGATGGCGATGACGCAGAAAGTATTATCCAAAAGTCCATGCATCGCGCATGCATTATTCTTAACTGAACGTACCCTCGTATTCGTTTTTGCTTTGTCAGTGCATAAAGTAACAACCGTACGTGCTTCATATCTCGTCCTTGCCTCCTTAGAAGTAAATTCAGAAGAATACTTGGCGCGTTGAATGTACATGCGCGGTCAAAACAAAGAGCTACGTACTCAAGATTTGACCTTGGGAGTAGCTCATATCTCATCCAATTCAGCGGATCCCATCGAAGATTTGATGCTGTCAAGATATTGTGTTCGCAAACTGACCGAAATGTAAGCTTTTCTCCTCGCTCGTTCTCCACAAACGCATCCCCATGGCAGATTTTCTCGCCCTTAAGAGATGGCTGCACGATGGAAGGAAACTTGAGCCGTGTTTGGTTCCTTGCATAGCTTCACGCTGCATCGTATGCACCATCCTGGCTGAGCTGATGCAAAAAAGAATTGAGATATATGTTTAGTTGTCTGCATACTGTGGGGCAGGCCAATGTGAGACCTGGGATGCCAATGCATCCTATATGCACAAAATAATTTAGTAATTGTAAAAAAATGCAAGAAATTATGATTTTTATTTGAAACCATATATGATCAAGTATTGTAATCGTATAAAAGGTTTCACAAAAGAATAACTCCCGTTGACTTTAGGGCAAAAAGCAAAAAATTAAGGACAAAATAGCGAATAGTACCAGTATATACCATTTTGATTTGTATTTTGCCACCCAAAATACCATGAAAGTCATTCCTAGGCGAACCTTTTAATATGAATACTATACTTGACCATATTTGATTCCAGAAAAGTTTAAGTTTGACTTTTTTTCTTGCAATTATTAGATTATTTTGTGCATACGGGTGCGTTGGCACCTGGGTACACCATGGCAATTCGCGCGCAACAACCCTTTATGCATGTTATGCCGTGTAGTCTCGAAACTGCCACTCACCTCCGTGAGGACAATTTCTTCAATTGACAGACACTATTTCTTTAGTTCTATGCTACAGTTTGTTTTCGTGCCGGGTCAGCCCAAGCACAGCCTGCAACACTGTATTAGGTTGTGCCTTCCAGTTTTCTCCCTTTTCAGCTCAAGCCCACTCCGTTTGGTCATGTCGGGCAAAGTGCAGCCCGTTTTACTTCGTGATGTGTTGTGCTTTGGACCGTGCCGGCTAGGTTTCCTACGAGCCTAATGTCAAGGTATTTTTCGCAAAATACCTAACAATAATATGACAACCACACAAAATTTGTATGACAGTGAGATATCACCCTAGGTTACCAGGTTACTAGATGGACATGAGCACGAATTTTACCTACTTCGGGATCCCACGTACGAGTAACAACCCTATTCTTAAGTGTACATGTAGTGTTTCAGCGGGTTGTGGGTCAACTCGCCGAGTTGGAGACAGACGATCCAGACAGGGTGTATAGATTGGATCTGCTTGGCTGGACTAATCAAATGAATAATGAGCTTCTAGAGATCTTGGATCCGATTGAAGATTATGGAGATCATGGATCCGATTAAAAATTATTTGCTCCTGTCGCCTCGAAGCCTATTTATTGGGGTTTGGGTTAGTGACTTCGGCAGTCACCGCCCTTGTCTCCTCCTTCGTCCCCATTTAAGAGCATCAGACACCTTGAATCTCTCCTTCTAGGAAAACCTTGAGTGGCACATATGCAAAAGTTGATGGCCTCACGTAGATCCTTCGCGCTTTACCAATACCGTGCTTCTGCGGCACAAATACAAAGATGCACGACAAGGAGAAGTGGGCAAATCCCACAAATCCTATTGGATGCTTACCGCGTCCAACAATCGACCAATGCACAGGCTATCAACAACAATGAGTTGGCCAGCCCATTTTTTTTATACGGTCGAGTGAATTGCAAAAAACATCGACACTTCAGATAAGGTTTGTAGAAATGACACATTTATGGAATTGTGCCAAAAAGCACTAATTTTTTCATAATTTTTTGCAAAAAACACTGGTTGCTCGTTTGGACCGTTTTAAATACGTTTATGACATGAGGGTCCCGCTTTTGCTGACGTGGCGTAACGGTTCGCAGGCGAAGCCGCTAGATAGACGGTTTTACACCAACACCCTTTTTGGAAAAATGAAAAAGCAATCGGGTCCTTGGCCCGGAAAATAAAAGCAATCGGGTCCTTTTCCTGTCTCATCTCTCTCTCTCTCTGCCCATGAACTCTATCTCGCCGCGCCATGGACGCCAAGGTCGAGCCGCCGTGTTCTTCGGCCGGATCCAGCGAACCAAGTCGTTGCCGAAGCCCTCCACATCGGATTTGGACCCAAGCGCCTCGCCGCGCCCATTCCCGGACCTCGCCGCCGCGCCAAGTCCTTGCAGCGGCCGTGCCTCACGCCGGAGCTCTGCTTCCACCTGCACCACTGCTGCCTCCACTGCGTCGACCCCATGCCCGACCTCTGCATCGCGCGCGTTGACCCTGGTCCTCGCTTCGATCTGGAGGTAGCAGCCAACCGCATCCATCGACCCCTGCTGCTCGAGTTCGAGCACGCATCCTGCCAGCACTGGGCGGGGGCGGCGGAGCCCGATGTGGCCATGTGGGGCACGACACTGGGCGGTGACAAAGCTCGTCGGACGCGAGCAGCAGCGGCGGCGGCGGACGCGAGCAGCAGCAGCCGCGCCGGACTCGCGTGGGCACGAGCAGCCGCGCCGGCCGCGAGTAGCAGCAGTCACGCCGGCCGCTCGTGGTGGCGAGTAGCGGCACCGGCCACGAGCAGCAGCAGCGGCGCCGGCCGCGCGTGGGCGCGAGCAGCGGCGCCGGCGGCCAGGCGGCGAAGCTCCAGGTGAGTTGTTCGGAGTGGGGCATGGCGGAGCTCGTGGCCTGGCTGGCGCAGGGGAGCTGCTGCTGGCTTGCACGCCGGCGAGCTCGAGCTCCATTGGCTGGCGCAGGGGAGGCCCAGCTGACATAGTCAACGGTGGGAGAGGAGATGGAAACTTACCGTTGGCTCTTTTCTAAAAAAGGGAGGGAGCTTTTGGTAAATATATATATCTTTAACGACGTCTAGTGTGAACAGTTACGCCACATCATCATTTATGGGACCCCTATGTCATAAACGTATTTAAAATAGTCCAAACGAGTAATCAGTGTTTTTTGCAAAAAATTATCAAAAAAATTAGTGCTTTTTGGCACAATTCCGTAAATGTGTGGTTCCTGCAAACCTTGCCTGAAGTGTCGATGTTTTTTGCAATTCACTCCATCATGTCCGATATACAGAATCCTGGTTTTGGGAACCTTCTAGAAGGTTTTAAGTTGTGTTTTAGCAGTTTTTGAAACCTTCTAGATGATTCCTGAACAGATTTTCTTTTATCTGTTGTTTTACTATTTTTTGGCTTTTATTTTATTTTCTTGTTTTTCATTTTTTTTCATGTTTATGTTTCTTCTTTATTTATTTTTTCAAAAATCACAAATTTTACAAGAAATCATTTTCATTTTTTTCATATATTAAAAAATTGGTTCGGGGAGTATAAAAATATTCGCATTTTCAAAAATTGTTTGGTATTTGAAACAGTGTTCCCTTCAAAATTTGTTCACATATTTAAAAAAATGTTTTGGAATTTAAAAAATGCTTGCATTTTAAAAAATTGTTTGGGATTTAAAAAAAGTTCGTGTTTCAAAATGTGTTCACAAATTCACAATATATTCACGGTTAAAAAAATCTGTTCGGCTTACAAGCTTAATAACCTATTGATCTACTAAGATCGTCTACGTGCTTGAACTTGAGTTTGACCACCTTCCATAATTCACAAGATGTGGCTAGTTCATGACTCCCTCATTTGCTAGCTTTGCCAAATAATTTCATAACTTTCACGGGCCATATCGCATTCTTCATTTCGAGCTTGTACACAGGTTTATAAAGACACCTGATTAGGTACAACATCTGGTGCCCATTGCGTCCAAATTCCCCAAAAAAATAGAATACGGAACAATCTCCAAAGATTTCGGTCAGAGAAGGCGTATGCTAAACAATAACACACCCTTAAGCCACCGGCGTAACACGGGGCATCCATAACAACAAATCGTTTCCTGGAAAGTCAACAAGACTCTTCCTCCTTATGGCCGGCTGAAAGGCCCAACCTGACTAGTAGTCTGGAAGCCAGGAAATGTGCAACCACCGCATGCATGTACTGCTAAATGTCATATTGAGATTTTGGCATAATTACATAAAACAATAAACTTTCAGCTGGAAATTTCACATGGAAAAGCTTTTATCGCTCGAGTATACATAATAACACAGAAATTATAACTAAACATTAGTTAGTCCTCAACAGGAGTCTGCTTTTTTACCCGAACCAGCAACAGGAGTCCAAACTGCTTTTGCATATTATAGAAGGAACAGGGGATACAAATTACAAACGAGTCACGGAAAACCAAGGAGGAAACAGGGGAAACAGAGGAGAGAAAAAACTGACAAAGGCCCAAGGCAAACCAAAAGCTGGCAATCCACCGAGAAGCCAATCTTGTGCATGTACAGCTAGGAAATTCCTCCATGCTACCCTAGTGCTAATATTTTTTTTTGAAAAGAGGCAAAAGATTTGCCTCATTCATTAAATAAGAGGAATAGAATTTATGTTCGTGTTACAACACTGACAGCACCGCAACACCCAAAATAAAGGTGATCAACTACTCTCGCGTCATCAAGTATCCCAACTTTGTTGCACCCACGATACCCAAAGCGTGGCCTCCTTTTTAATGTTGGCGAGTAGAACCGTCGGCGGAGCACTCTTCTGACGAAGCACTCGCGCATTCCTCTCGTTCCAAATGGTCCAGGCGACTAGCATGGTGAGCGAGGCCATCGCCTTCCTGTTGGGGATAGATGTATCGGAGAGGCCCACCCACCATCCTTCGATGTTGCTTGAGAGATGCCATGAGGAAGTATCAATGCTCACCAGTTGCAGCCAGTCCTTGACTAATCCCCATAGGCGGATAGAGAAGCAACATTTGTAGAAAAAGTGGTCAACAGACTCTTGCTCCTGCTTGCAAAGTGTACAAAGGCCACAGTTTGGCCATCCGCGCTTCTCCAATCTGTCTGCCGTCCAAATTCTTTTTTGAATAGCCAGCCAAGCGAAGAACTTGACTTTGGTGGGAGCCCAAGCCCTCCACACAGTGTGCTCCATAGGGGATTTGATTGTGCCAAGGAATCGCGCTTTGTATGCCGACTCGGCCGTGTATTGCCCGCTAGCGGTGTGCTTCCATACAATATCATCTTGACATCCTCCTCGAGATGGAAGCCATGAAGCGTTGTCCAGAGGGTGACAAACTGACGCAAGTGATTCAGCGAAAAAGAGTCTGGGATGCATATTCTCGAGACCCACGATCGTTCTTTGAGAGCTTCACAAGACCTTCCAATTTTTCCTCGTGGACGCCTCGTAAATTAGAGGTGCAATGTCCCTAGGCTTGCGGTCATTCACCCATGGCGCATCCCAAAAGCGTCCTTGCTCCATTTCCAACAAAGATTAACATGGAGGCATAGAACAAGGAGTAGTCCATCGTGTTGCACGGGTTTCCCATACCCACCCAAAGCTTGGTGGGCTCTTTCCATTCAAACCATAACCAACGCAAGCGAAGAGCCCGAGCAAATTTCTCCGTGTTAAGTATGCCAATGCCACCAAGATCCTTTGGCCGGCACACCGCATCCCAATTCACCTTGCAGTTTGCACCGGTGGTCTTGTCCGTGCCCTCCCACAGAAAGGCTCTTTCGAGCTTGTTTATGTTGTGTAGAGTGGACGTTGGCACAATGAGCGGCGTGATGGAGAAGACGAGCTGCGAAGACAACACCGACTTCACAAGGGCACATCGACCAATGGCAGTGATATTCTGGCCATCCCAAGTGGTCAACTTAGAGGCCGCTTTGTCCTCTAGGTACTGGTAGTCGACCTTTCTAAGCTTCCACACCGAGAGGAAGCCCCAAATATTTCATTGGAAACGAAGCCCGTGACGCAGAAGGGCTGAAGGATGCATGTCAAGTTGAGTTGTCCGCACCGAATGGGAACCACCGAGCTCTTACGGATGTTTGTGACAAGGCCGGTGACATTGCCGAATAGATGCGAGAATGGTGGCTAGGTTGTCAATGTCTTTCTTGATTGGGGCCATAAAGACTGCTGCATCATCAACAGATAGGGAAGTCCTAACAGCCACGCCACGCCCACGGATCTTGTGAAAGAGCCCTTTTCTCGATGCTAGCTCAAGAATCTTGTGCAGCGGGTCCATGGCAATGACAAATAGCAAGGGGGAGACCGGGTCCCCTTGTCTGAAGCCGCGGCCGTGAGGGATGGGCTTGCTTGGCACACCATTCAAAAGGATGCGCGAGGACGAGGAGCATAATAGGGCGGCGATCCAGTTGCGAAACATGGGAGGAAACCCAAGCCTCTGAAGAAGGTCCAAGATATACTCCCATTTGACAGAGTCAAAAGCCTTCCAATATCGAGCTTGAGCAGGAGGGACGGAGTTTTCCGCATGTGGAGGCGTCGCGCCAGATTAAGTAACATACATGAAATTGTCATGGATACTTCTCGTCTTTATGAAGGCACTCTGGGCATTTGAGATGAGCTTATGCATATGGGGGCCAGGCGGATTGCCAATATTTTCGCAATAATCTTTGCAATGGCGTGAATAAGACTAATAGGGCGAGAGTCAGAAATATCCTCGGCCCCCTCTTTTTTTGGGAGGAGCACAACATTTGTAGTGTTGAGCCAAAGAAGGCCGGTTAATGCGCAGATTGGCAAAGGAGGAGACCACCGTCATGACGTCCACCTTGATGGTACTCCAACATTTTCTAAAGAAGAGACCGGTAAACCCATCCGGCCCGGGAGCCTTGTCCCCAGGCATTTGGTTAATGGCGTCCCGCACCTCATCCTCGGTTATGGGGTCCCCGAGGCAAGCCAAATTGTGGGTCTCCAAATTGAGCTCCTCCCAATTAAAGTCTATGGATCTCGCCTCCCCCTTTTCCATGACGCTAGAAAAGTGCGCATGTACGAGTTGCTCCTTTTGCTCATGATCTGTGACCCAGCCGTGATTGTGTTTGAGCCGATGAATGTGATTCTTTCTCCTCCTGGCATTGACCCGCCGATGAAAAAATTTGGTATTTGCGTCCCCTTCTCTGAGGTGGCATAGCCTAGCACATTGCTTTTTGCGAGCACGCTCAAGCACCGCAAACCCAATGATTCTCCTTTTGAGCCTGGACCGAAGGTCCGCCTCCATGGTAGAGAGCTGCCTGGACTCCTGCGCGATGTCCAGACGCAGGATGACGAGAAGAGCCGCATGGTGGAGTAACTTTGCCCTAGAGAACAGCCCCTTACTCCAGGCAGAGAGGCGATCTCCAGTTATTTTCAATTTGTGGTGCAACACATGGAAGGGCTCAGTGTGCACAGTCTGTTTATTCCAAGCCTCTGAAACAACATCCTGGAATCCTGGAAGGGCGGCCCAACATCCTGAAACCCTAGTGCTAATATAATGGAGAGAAGAACCAGATGAGCAACAACTGCACTACAGCAGCATCTGTGGCCTCTGGACCGAATGTGTAGTACAAAGAACAATAGTTTGATCATACTCCAAGCTTTTTACACAAGTCCAGGACTTTAGGCTGCGTAAATACCATTGTTAATCCATCATAGACACAGAAGTATCGGCCGGACAAACACTTACCCAGGAAAGCAGCCGGGCAACGTCGACCAAGTCACCTTCACCGAGATCAACGCAAAATCAGTTTTTATCTCTCGAGTATTATGCCCATGTGTTTTCGCCTTGAAGGTACAACGACGTTTGGACTCGGAACCGGATGACGGTGTGCGTACCTTGAATTTCAAACGTATGAAAGACCACTCCACTACGGCAACCACAGACCTCTTCAAGCCACAAGACTTGACAACAGTGCCATCAAAGAGCCGGATCTCCGTATCAAACCCACTGGTAAAACATCTGAGAGACATATGAAAACCGCTCTTAACTTCCGATATGAGAACCTCTACGGTCGCCTCGACCGCGCAAGAAAGACGAGCTAAAGTTATGTCAACTGCGCTGCCACAATCGTTAGAGATGTTATATGTGAACGGCCGATTCCATGTCCCGTGGGGTCCTAAGGATATTGCTCCATCGATCAGTTGTAGGTCATCTCTTTCTTGTCTGCCTCTCTTAATCCTCATGTCATACTCAATTAGAGCATAGTCCGCCACATCTATCCCTCGCTTAGGGCCACCACCCATGCTGATGAGAGAACCCTACAGAATTAGTATTATATTTAGTAGCTTTTTGTATCAAATGAATAGAAGTGCATAATCTTCTGAAAGGGATAACTGGATAAGTGCCCCCTGTTATTCATGTGATATTGTTTCAAATCCCAGATATTTATTTACATAAGCCTGTGTGAAAGGAAAACAGAAAAATGAGTGTTCTGGTGATGGGATCATCAATGCAATGTACCTACATATGCCTATAAACAAAATAAAATCAATTTACATAAACAAAAGGAAATCAATTAAGTGTGGTGTACTACGAAACAACCAAGAATTGGAAACAGTTTGGTTTGAATTTTTTGGGATTAAGTGACACCCCATTAGTTTCGTAATTTCAATCTGTTCTCATAGTAAATCATCCTTTCATACTGACATAGTACTGGCTTATACAATCCAAAGTACTACACTGCTACTCTGCTATTTATGGACAGACTAATCGCATGGAAGCATTTTTTGCACAGGTAAGACAAAAACATTACATGTGAGCTCTGACATAATAAATTAGCATGAAAAAACAACTGTAAACAAATCTTACATCTAAGTTATTAAGAAAACCAAGCATGCAAACAGGGTTTTATGTCTACTAATTCAGGAGCACAAATAATACAAACTTAAAGAGTCACAATCTAGCCCAACTTTAATGATGTAAAATAGAGTAGTAGTTGTAGTATGCGATCGAGAGAGTATAATGTTCTATACATGTGATAAGTTTAGCCCTGCAATGTGAACTGAGTAATGTAATTCAAATAAGGAATAAGTCTATTTAACCCCCTCAAATAGCAAAGTACCTCTACTTGAACACACTTAACAAGAAAAATCTGGTATTTCACTCCTGAAATATTCCATAACGTCTAAATGATTCTCTTGGGTAGTTCTGCATTCGTGGCAGTGTGCACCTAATGAGTTAGATGGAGGTGGATACTTTTAATGGACAAGCACAAGTTTTCGTAACTAAGCAGGTTAAGTAGGCAAATCTCGACACTAGGGGGTGTTAGGATAGACTTATCCCTTGAAATAATTGCACGTAAGTACGGATGTGCACCTGCTCCACAATAATGGGATCATCCCTGCTAATATTGATGACATAATTAAGCAACTTATCCACATCATCCCGCGCTGCTATGTATCCATACAACTCTACTAATCCATCATTCCCAGGAATTTTAGTCAACTCTAATGAGAAAATTTGCAGCATGGTAGAAGAAGACATGTGTTTCGTGGGATCTGAAAACATCATTGCCTCCAACCGAGCTTCACAAAAAGTAAAATTATATTATAAATTTCTCACTGAAATTAATGTAGTAAACAGATATATGGCGTTGGAAAATAAAATATGTCGTTTGAGGATTATATGGCCCAATTGGAATTTTTCCAATTCATCTACTAAAGTAGAAACTATTATATATGTTCTTTGAATTTTGCTCCCTTGAAAAGTTTCTCCTTAGGAACACCAAAAGGAAGCATTGCCCTGAAAAAGCTTATTGGTTGTTTCCATGGAAATCATTATACACGTGGCTAGTGAGGATTCAAGGGGATATCGACACAAATTGTATATCCTCTTTTATTCTGGAGCATACAACACCTGTCATCTATTTAACTGAGATTGATGTGCAAGGAGGAGTTGACTGGATGATTTCCAGCCATTGGTCATACAACTCAGTACACTATAGTATCACTGCAGAAGAGTTAGGGAGGAGAGCAAACTAAGTCGTACGAATTAAGGTTCCCACAATAACCCAAGAGAAGACTACGTCATGACACTTATTTTGGATCGGAGGGAGTATTCATTTCCTGTCAGGTAACAGCGCAAATTGCTATCTGCGCAAGCAGCACCAAGTTGAATTAGGGCCTGCACAAGTGAATTCAGGTATTGTGGATGGAAGTGCTAATTAATCTCATCGAAATTTTAGGACTTGCATTGCAGTTAAATGTGAGCTAGGGTGCAAGGCGATGAAGATTTGGGGGAAGTTCGCACATAGCTAAGCTATAGCGTTGGCTCCTTAAATAAACACAATAATGTCTATGATCACAATCAAAATGCACGGCCGCAGGACGTGGAAAAAGGAACCAATATTGAAGGGAAAAAAAGGTTCATATCTGTAACAACAACCAGTAAAAGGATAGGAAAAGAGACAGGATGGACCCCTTACTCTCGCTACGATCCGCAACAGGATAATCTCTCTTCCAACCACACCAATAGAGGGCCCTGTACATAGAGCCATCACGGTGTCGACTCTTTTCAAGTACGTGGCCGAGGTTGCACTCGTAGTCGCTGGCTTCTTCTTCGTCATCCTTGATCACGATTTCAGTCGTGCGACCCTTGGTTGCGCTCCTTGGGTCTTCCTCGCAGCCATGGGGGTTCACGTCTTGGCCCCATGTCGCCTCCGAGGAAACACTACGGAGAGATGGATCGAGTCGTCGCGCGAGCGCTGGTGGCCACCAGCGAGATGCCATGGAGGAGAGGAGAGGTCGCGAGGGACAGGGGAGGCACCGCATTGGGATGGCACGTTAGGGCGTTGGAGGGCCTGTAGAACAGAGCACGCCGGGGATTTGCATCTGAGCGCGCGACGGACGGCGGCGGCGGTGGGGAATATTGCCAGATTACTTTTTATGTTTTCGGTCGTTCGCCAGGGGGAACGCCCATTGGCCCAGAGGCCCAGTTTACTGTTTTCTATTTTTTTAAATGTCATATACAAAAAATACATATTTTCTTATAAAAACTGAGGAAAACATAAAATGTATAATTTCCATGAATATGAAAAAAATTGAAAATTTTCATGCTACATTATAAAAATGCCATGATAGTTTATAAATTTACAAAAGAATGTATGATTAGAAAATGTGATGTCTGATCTATAAACAATTTTATGAATTATGCCCTGGATGTGTTTTCAATATTAAAAAAACATGTTTTGGAGAACATTTTATTATTATTTTTGCCAAGGACCAAAAAAAGGCCATGCCAGAAATTGTTTGCTTTATTTTGTACATCATGCATAAAATCTAAAAAAAATGCCAATGTTAGTTTTTTGGCATGCCAATAAAACAATGACATCCTCCTGATAATAAAAATGTCCTGCCAACAATAATAAAAATGTCATGCTCTCAATATAAAACTGCCAACCTGTTAATAATAAGGCTGACATCCTCCTAATAATAAAATGTCATGCTCTTAATCATAAAACAGTCATCCTCTTGACAAAAAAAATCATGTTACTAATAATAAAAATTCCATGCTCTTAATAATAAAACGCTCATCATCTTAATAATAAAAGTGGCATGTTACTAATTAGTAAAATTGCATGCTCTTAATAAAAGAAATGTCATGGGGGAATTACAGAAAAGATAACGAAATTGCTATGTCACATATAATAATAAAAAATGCCATGGGGGCATTACAAAAAAGACCAAGAGATGGCCATGCTACATATAATAAAAAAATGTCATGGGGGCATTAAAAGAAGACCTTTAAATGGTCCCAAGTAGTACAAATTGTAAAACCACCAATCTATCATTTAATTTAACATAGTATTATAACTTGCTAGTATGGGTCGATGTTGCACTTACATTGATATCTCAGCTGTTCTTCGGATCCACTGTCTATGCATGATTACGGATATGAAGCACATATAAGGGATGCACTTTTGTTCACCAATTATATCCATTCTTTTAATGTTGCTTCATAGGTAGTCGCAAATAGTTTAATATCATGTCTCTTCTTCTTCATTGCATGTTTTTAAGTATACATCTCACAAGACATGACGAGCAGTTTTTTTGGTTTAAGGGGGAAATGGTAGGATAAATAGCAACAAACAAAAGTAAACTATTTGTGAACGAGAATGTAATAACCAAGCGCTCTTCTCCTCGACAACGACGCCAGAAATTTGTTGACGTTCTGCAAGTGCGCAGGGCGATGTAGCAATTTCGCGGGAAGTAAGGTTTGTCGATCCACAGGGAGCGAAAAGGAAGACGCCACTATCCCCGTAGTTGTGTTGTCACTTACGCAACTACGCTCACACCCCAATCAGAGTTTGGAAATAGTTCACTAAAGTTGGTTGATTGGAGAAATGACTAAAAGAGGGGATTAAACTAAGATATTAGAACAAACGAAAAATAAATACTAAAATAAATGGAGAAAATAAACTACTGAGAAATATGCGATGCCTTACATGAGAACTTTGGCGTCTAGGTACAGTCTCATCCGGCCCCGACGCGGATGGAGTTAAGCTTTTTGACTATCTACACATGTGGTTAAGTCAGTCCTTGCATTATAAGATACGTGCAATTACATATATATTGCGGGCGGTTACTCACATAACATTATCTCTCAAGCGGCGTCATGTCCAGACAACTCAATCGTCCTACTTCTCGTCCCACACCTGCGACAACTAACAAAAAAACATTAAAGTCACGAGGACCGGATCAAAGGCAATATGTTTTATGGACAATTGTTACTCCGAGAATAGTTGTGTTCCCCTCAAGATAACAACGACTGTCATCCGGACTTCCGGAGCTCTATCAGATCACACAACTACCTATCAACTTCATGTGTGGCCCGGGGGAATTGGATGTCTCCAGTTACGCCGATGGATCCGACATATCCAATCACTAAATTACTACAAAAGGTAAATAAAACATGAAGAAGACACACGTAAATAAACAATGCATATCAAATAACCGCTTACTAGCTAACCAACCCATAGCCAGCAATTACTCAAATAACATCACACATAGAGATGGTTCAACAATTGTTACAACTCATCATGGAGACCGTGATGGGGGAAAGAGAAGGGGTGTTGGTGGTGGTGATGGAGACAACGTTGAAGGAAATATGCTCTAGAGGCAATAATAAAGTTGTTATTTTATATTTTCTTATTCATGATAAATGTTTATTATCCATGCTAGAATTGTATTAACCAGAAACTTGATACATGTGTGGGTACATAGACAAAACACCGTGTCCCTAGTAAGCCTCTACCAGACTAGCTCGTTAATCAAAGATGGTTAAGTTTCCTAACCATAGACATGTGTTGTCATTTGATGAACGTGATCACATCATTAGGAGGATGGTGTGATGGACATGACCCATCCGTTAGCTTAGCATATTGATCGTTCAGTTTTATTGCTATAGCTTTCTTCATGTCATATACATATTCCTTTGACTATGAGATTATGCAACTCCCGGATACCAGAGGAATACCTTATGTGCTATCAAATGTCACAATGTAACTGGGTGATTATAAAGATGCTCTACAGGTATCTCCGAAGGTGTTTGTTGGGTTGGCATAGATCGAGATTAGGATTTGTCACTCTGAGTATCGAAGAGGTATCTCTGGGCCCTTTCGGTAATGCACATCATAAGAAGCCTTGCAAGCAATGTGACTAATGAGTTAGTTGCGGGATGATGTATTATGGACCGAGTAAAGAGACTTGCCGGTAACGAGATTGAACAAGGTATGAAGATACCCATGATCGAATCTCGGGCAAGTAACATACCAATGACAAAGGGAATAACGTATGTTGTCATTACGGTACGACCGATAAAGATCTTCGTAGAATATGTGGGAACAAATAAGAGCATCCAGGTTCCGCTGTTGGTTATTGACCGGATAGGTGTCTCGGTCATGTCTACATAGTTCTCAAACCCGTAGGGTTCGCACGCTTAACGTTCGATGACGATTTTATATTATATGAGTTATGTGATTTGATGACCGGATGTTGTTCGGAGTCCCGGATGAGATCACAGACATGACGAGGAGTCTCGAAATGGTCAAGAGGTAAAGATTCATATATAGGACGACGATATTCGGGCACCGGAAGTGTTCCGGGGGTACCGGGTAGATATTGGGTCACCGGAAGGGGTTCCGGGCAACCCCCGGGCAACTATATGGGCCTAATGGGCCAAGAGGGGAAACGTAGTGTTGGAAATATGCCCTAGAGGCAATAATAAAATGGTTATTATTATATTTACTCGTTCATGATAATTGTCTATTATTCATGCTATAATTGTGTTATCCGGAAATCGTAATACATGTGTGAATACATAGACCACAACATGTCCCTAGTGAGCCTCTAGTTGACTAGCTCGTTTATCAATAGATGGTCACAGTTTCCTGACCATGGACATTGAATGTCATTGATAACGGGATCACATCATTGGGAGAATGATGTGATGGACAAGATCCAATCCTAAGCATAGCACAAGATCGTGTAGTTCGTTTGCTAGAGCTTTTCCAATGTCAAGTATCATTTCCTTAGACCATGAGCTCGTGTAACTCCCGGATGCCGTAGGAGTGCTTTGGGTGTACCAAACGTCACAACATAACTGGGTGACTATAAAGGTATACTACGGGTATCTCCGAAAGTGTATGTTGGGTTGACACGGATCGAGACTGGGATTTGTCACTCCGTATGACGGAGAGGTATCTCTGGGCCCACTCGGTAATGCATCATCATAATGAGCTCAAAGTGACTAAGTGGTTGGGCACGGGATCATGCATTACGGTACGAGTAAAGTGACTTGCCGGTAACGAGATTGAACGAGGTATTGGGATACCGACGATCGAATCTCGGGCAAGTAACGTACCAATTGACAAAGGGAATTGTATACGGGATTTTCTTGAATCCTTGACATCGTGGTTCATTCGATGAGATCATCGTGGAGAATGTGGGAACCAACATGGGTATCCAGATCCCACTGTTGGTTATTGGCCGGAGAGTCGTCTAGGTCATGTCTGCGTGTCTCCCGAACCCGTAGTGTCTACACACTTAAGGTTCGGTGACACTAGGGTTGTAGAGATATTAGTATGCGATAACCCGAAAGTTGTTCGGAGTCCCGGATGAGATCCTGAACGTCACGAGGAGTTCCGGAATGGTCCAGAGGTGAAGAATTATATATAGGAAGTCCAGTTTCGGCCATCGGGAAAGTTTCGGGGGTCACCGGTATTGCAGGCTGTGACCACGGAAGGGTCCCTGGTCCACCGGTGGGGCCACCTATCCTGGAGGGCCCCATGGGCTGAAGTGGGGAAGGAACCAGCCCTTGGTGGGTTGGTGCGCCCCCTTTGGGCCTCCCCTCGCCTAGGGTTGTAAACCCTAGGGGGGGGCGCCCACTGGCTTGGGGGCAAGCCACCCCCTTGGCCGCCGCCCCCCTTGAGATCCAATCTCTAGGGGCTGGTGCCCCCCCAGGGTCCCTATATAAAGAGGGGGGAGGGAGGGCTACGCACCCTTGCTCCTGGCGCCTCCCTCTCCCTCCGAAACACCTCTCCCTCTCGCTGAGCTTGGCGAAGCCCTGCCGAGATCGCTGCTACTTCCACCACCACGCCGTCGTGCTGCTGGATCTCCATCAACCTCTCCCTTCCCTTTGCTGGATCAAGAAGGAGGAGACTTCCCCAACCGTATGTGTGTTGAACGCGGAGGTGCCGTCCGTTCGGCACTAGGATCTTCGGTGATTTGGATCACAACGAGTACGACTCCCTCAACCCCGTTCTCTTGAACGCTTCATGTAGCGATCTACAAGGGTATGTAGATGCACTCCTCTCTCGTTGCTAGATGACTGCATAGATTGATCTTGGTGAAGCGTAGAAATTTTTTATTTTCTGCAACGTTCCCCAACAGTGGCATCATGAGCTAGGTCTATGCGTAGTTTCTATGCACGAGTAGAACACAAACTTGTTGTGGGCGTAGATGTTGTCTATTTTCTTGCCACTACTAGTCTTATCTTGTTTCGGCGGTATCGTGGGATGAAGCGGCCCGGACCGACCTTACACGTACGCTTACATGAGACAGGTTCCACCGACTGACATGCACTAGTTGCATAAGGTGGCTAGCGGGTGTCTGTCTCTCCCACTTTAGTCGGATCGGATTCGATGAAAAGGGTCCTTATGAAGGGTAAATAGAAATTGGCATATCACGTTGTGGTTTTACATAGGTAAGAAACGATCTTGCTAGAAACATATAGAAGCCACGTAAAAACATGCAACAACAATTAGAGGACGTCTAACTTGTTTTTGCAGCATATGCCTTGTGATGTGATATGGCCAAAAGGATGTGATGTATGAGATTGATCATGTTCTTGTAATAGGAACCACTTCTTGCATGTCGATGAGTATGACAACCGGCAGGATCCATATGAGTTGTCTTTATTTTTTGTATGACATGCGTGTCATTGAATAACGCCATGTAAATTACTTTACTTTATTGCTAAACACGTTAGCCATAGAAGTAGAAGTAATCGTTGGTGTGACAACTTCATGAAGACGCGATGATGGAGATCATGATGATGGAGATCATGATGATGGAGATCATGGTGTCATGCCGGTGACGAAGATGATCATGGCGCCCCGAAGATGGAGATCAAAGGAGCAATGTGATATTGGCCATATCATGTCACTATTTGATTGCATGTGATGTTTATCATGTTTTGCTTCTTATTTGCTTAGTACGATGGTAGTAAATAATATGATCCCTTATAATAATTTCAAGAAAGTGTTTCCCCTAACTGAGCGCCGTTGCGAAAGTTCGTTGTTTCGAAGCACCACGTGATGATCGGGTGTGATAGATTCTTGTTGGGGAACGTTGCATAAAATAAAATTTTCCTACGTTCACCAAGATCCATCTATGAGTTCATCTAGCAACGAGAGAGAGAGATGCATCTACATACCCTTGTAGATCGCGTGCGGAAGCGTTCAAGAGAACGGGGTTGAGGGAGTCGTTCTCGTCGTGATCCAAATCACCGGAGATCCTAGCGCCGAACAGACGGCACCTCCGCGTTCAACACACGTATGGTCAGTGTGACGTCTCCTCCGTCTTGATCCAGCAAGGGGGAAGGAGAGGTTGATGAAGATCCAAAGAAGACGACGGCGTGGTGGTGGATGCAGCAGGACTCCGGCAGGGCTTCGCCAAGCAACTACGAGAGGAGGAAGAGGTGTAGCAGGGGGAGGGAGGCGCCAAGTGCAAGGGTGCGGCTGCCCTCCCTCCCCCCACCTTTATATAGGCCCCCAGGGGGGGCGCCGGCCCTGGAGATGGGAATCTCCCAAGGGGCGGCTGTGGGGTGGAGTGCCCCCAAGGCAAGTGGTGCGCCCCCACCCTAGGGTTTCCAACCCTAGGCGTGGGGGCCCAAGTGGGCGCACCAGCCCACCAGGCTGGTTCCTCCCCACTTCAGCCCACGGGCCCTCCGGATAGGTGGCCCCACCGGTGGACCTCGACCCTTCCGGTGGTCCCAGACAATACCGGTGACCCGAAACTTTCCCGATGGCCGAAAGAGCACTTCCTATATATAATTATTTACCTTGGACCATTCCGAACTCCTCGTGACGTCCGGGATCTCATCCGGACTCAACAACATTCGGTTTGCTGCATACTCATATTCATACAACCCTAGCATCACCGAACCTTATGTGTAGACCCTACGGGTTCGGGAGACATGCGTACATGACCAGGACGACTCTCGGTCAATAACCAACAACGGATCTGGATACCCATGTTGGCTCCCACATACTCCTCGATGATCTCATCGGATGAACCACGATGTCGAGGATTCAAGCAACCCAGTATACTATTCCCTTTGTCAGACGGTATGTTACTTGCCCGAGATTCGATGGTCGGTATCCCAATACCTCATTCAATCTCGTTACCAAAGAAGTCACTTTACTGCATCAGTAATGCATGATCCCGTGACCGGACACTTGGTCACTTTGAGCTCATTATGATGATGCACTACCGAAAGTGGGCCTAAGGATACCTCTCCTCCGTAATACGGAGTGACAAATCCCTGTCGATCCGTGTCAACCCAATGCACACTTTCGTGAGATACCGTAGTGCACCTTTATAGTCACCCGATTACGTTGTGACGCTTTGGTACACCCAAAGCACTCTTACGGTATCCGGAGTTACACGATCTCATGGTCTAAGGAAAAGATACTTGACATTGGAAAAGCTCTAGCAAAACGAACTACACGATCTTGTGCTATGCTTAGGATTGGGTCTTGTCCATCACATCATTCTCCTAATGATGTGATCCCGTTATCAATGACATCCAATTTCCATAGTCAGGAAACCATGACCATCTATTGATCAACGAGCTAGTCAACTAGAGGCTCACTAGGGACATGTTGTAGTCTATGTATTCACACGTGTATTACGATTTCCGGATAATACAATTATAGCATGAATAAAAGACAATTATCACGAACAAGGAAATATAATAATAATCCTTTTATTATTGCCTCTAGGGCATATTTCCAACAGTCTCCCACTTGCACTAGAGTCAATAATCTAGTTACATTGTGATGAATCGAACACCCATAGAGTTCTCGTGTTGATCATGTTTTGCTCATGAAGAGGTTTAGTCAACGGATCTGCGACATTCAGATCCGTATACACTTTGCAAATTTCTATGTATCCATCTTGAACATTTTCACGAATGGAGTTGAAGTGACGCTTGATGTGCCTGGTCTTCTTGTGAAACCTGGGCTCCTTGGCAAGTGCAATAGCTCCAGTGTTGTCACAGAAGAGTTTGATCGGCCCCGATGCATTGGGTATGACTCCTAGGTCGGTGATGAACTCCTTCACCCAAATTGCTTCATGCGCTGCCTCCGAGGCTACCATGTACTCCGCTTCACATGTAGATCCCGCCACGATGCTCGCTTGGTACCGCACCAGCCATCGCTCCACCATTCAACATATACACGTATCCGGTTTGTGACTTAGAGTCATCCAGATCTGTGTCGAAGCTAGCATCGACGTAACCATTTACGACGAGCTCTTCGTCACCTCCATAAACGAGAAACATGTCCTTAGTCCTTTTCAGGTACTTCAGGATATTCTTGACCGCTGTCTAGTGTTCCTTGCCGGGATTACTTTGGTACCTTCCTACCAAACTTACGGCAAGGTTTACATCAGGCCTGGTACACAGCATGGCATACATAATAGACCCTATGGCTGATGCATAGGGGATGGCACTCATCTCTTCTATATCTTCTACCGTGGTCGGACATTGAGCCGAGCTCAATTTCACACCTTGTAATACAGGCAAGAACCCTTTCTTGGACTGATCCATTTTGAACTTCTTCAATATCTTATCAAGGTATGTGCTTTTGAAAGACCTATGAGGCGTCTCGATCTATCTCTATAGATCTTGATGCCTAATATATAAGCAGCTTCTCCAAGGTCCTTCATTGAAAAACTCTTATTCAAGTAGGCCTTAATGCTGTCCAAAAGTTCTATATCATTTCCCATCAAAAGTATGTCATCTACATATAATATGAGAAATGCTACAGAGCTCCCACTCACTTTCTTGTAAACGCAGGCTTCTCCATAAGTCTCATAAACCCAAACGCTTTGATCATCTCATCAAAGCGAATGTTCCAACTTCTGAGATGCTTGCACCAGCCCATAAATGGATCATTTGGAGCTTGCACACCTTGTTAGCATTCTTAGGGTCGACAAAACCTTCCGGCTGCATCATATACAGTTCTTCCTTAAGATAGCCATTAAGGAATGCCGTTTTGATGTCCATTTGCCATATCTCATAATCATAGTATGTGGCAATTGCTAACATGATTCGGACGGACTTCAGCTTCCCTACGGGAGAGAAAGTCTCATCGTAGTCAACCCCTTGAACTTGCCGATAACCTTTAGCGACAAGTCGAGCTTTATAGATGGTAACATTACCATCCGCGTCCGTCTTCTTCTTAAAGATCCATTTGTTTTCTATCACTTTCGCCGATCATCGGGCAAGTCTTTCAAAGTCCATACTTTGTTTTCATACATGGATCCTATCTCGGATTGCATGGCTTCAAGCCATTTGTTGGAATCTGGGCCCGCCATCGCTTCTTCATAGTTCAAGGTTCACCGTTGTCTAACAACATGATTTCCATGACAGGTTGCCATACCACTCTCTGGTGTGGAACGTGTCCTTGTGGACCTTTGAAGTTCGGTAGCAACTTGATCCGAAGTACCTTGATCGTCATCATTAATTTCCTCTCCGATTGGTGTAGGCACCACAGAACATTTTCTGTCCGCACTACTTTCCGGCTCAAGAGGTAGTACTTCATCGAGTTTTACTTTCCTCCCACTTACTCCTTTCGAGAGAAACTCTTTTTCCGTAAAGGATCCATTCTTGGCAACAAAGATCTTGCCTTCGGATCTAAGGTAGAAGGTATACCCAATGGTTTCCTTGGGGTATCCTATGAAGACGCATTTTTCCGACTTGGGTTCGAGCTTTTTAGGTTGAAGTTTCTTGACATAAGCATCGCATCCCCAAACTTTTAGAAACGACAGCTTAGGTTTCTTCCCAAACCTTAATTCATACGGTGTCGTCTCAACGGATTTAGACGGTGCCCTATTTAAAGTGAATGTAGCTGTCTCTAGAGCGTATCCCCAAAATGATGGCGGTAAATCAGTAAGAGACATCATAGATCGCACCATATCCAATAGAGTGCGATTACGACGTTCGAACACACCGTTACCTTTGAGGTGTTCCAGCGGCGTGAGTTATGAAACGATTCCACATTTCCTTAAGTGTGTACCAAATTCGTGACTTAAATATTCTCCTCCATGATCTGATCGTAAGAACTTTATTTTTCGGTCACGTTGATTCTCTACCTCATTCGGAAATTCCTTGAACTTTTCAAAGGTCTCAGACTTGTGTTTCATCAAGTAGACATACCCATATCTACTTAAGTCGTCTGTGAGAGTGAGAACATAACGATATCCTCCATGAGCCTCAACGCTCATTGGACCGCATACATCGGTATGTATGATTTCCAATAAGTTGGTTGCTCGCTCCATTGTTCCGAGAACGGAGTCTTGGTCATTTTGCCCATGAGGCATGGTTCGCATGTGTCAAATGATTCATAATCGAGAGACTCTAAAAGTCCATCAAGATGGAGCTTCTTCATGCGCTTGACACCAATGTGACCAAAGGCGGCGGTGCCACAAGTATGTGGGACTATCATTATCAACTTTACATCTTTTGGTATTCACACTATGAATATGTGTAACATCACGTTCGAGATTCATTAAGAATAAACCATTGACCATCGGAGCATGACCATAAAATATATCTCTCATATAAATAGAACAACCATTATTCTCGGATTTAAATGAGTAGTCATCTCGCATTAAACGAGATCCTGATACAATGTTCATGCTCAAACTTGGCACTAAATAACAATTATTGAGGTTTAAAACTAATCCCGTAGGTAAATGTAGAGGTAGCGTGCCGACGGCGATCACATCGACCTTGGAACCATTCCCGACGCCAAGATCGTCACCTCGTCTTCGCCAGCCTCCTCTTATTCCGCAGCTCTCCTTGTGAGTTACATATGTGAGCAACGGCACGGTATCAAATACCGGGAGTTACTACGAGTCTTGGTAAGGTACACATCAATTACATGTATATCAAATATACCTTTAGTGTTGCCGGCCTTCTTGCTCGCTAAGTATTTGGGGCAGTTCCGCTTCTGTGACCCTTCCCTTTGCAATAAAAGCACTCGATCTTAGGCTTGGGTCCATTCTTTGACTTCTTCCCAAGAATCGGCTTACCGGGCGGCAACATCCTTGCTGTCCTTCTTGAAGTTCTTCTTACCCTTGCCCTTCTTGAACTTAGTGGTTTTATTGACCATCAACACTTGATGTTCTTTCTTGATTTCTACCTCTGCTGACTTCAAAGATTGAAAATACTTCAGAATAGTTTTCACCATCCCTGCATATTGTAGTTCATCACAAAGCTCTTGTAGCTCGGTGGGAGCGATCAAGGATTCTGTCAATGACCGCCTCGTCCGGAGGTTAATGTCCAGCTGGGACCGTCGGTTGTGCAACCCGGACATTTTGAGTATGTGCTCACCGATGTAACTATTTTCCTCCATCTTACAACTATAGAACTTGTCGGAGACTTCATATCTCTCGACCGGGCATGAGCTTGGAAAACCATTTTCAGCTCCTCGAACATCTCATATGCTCCGTGTTGCTCAAAACGCTTTTGGAGCCCGGTTCTAAGCTGTAAAGCATGCCGCATTGAACGAGGGAGTAATCATCAAGACGTGACTGCCAAGCGTTCATAACGTCTTGGTTCTCTCGATGGATGCATCACCTAGCGGTGCTTCTAGGACATATTGTTTCTTGGCAGCTATGAGGATGATCCTCAGGTTTCGGACCCAGTCCGAATAGTTGCTGCCATCATCTTTCAGCTTGGTTTTCTCTAGGAACGCGTTGAAGTTCATGGTGACATGAGCGTTGGCCATTTGATCTACAAGACATTTTGCAAAGGTTTTAGACTAATGTTCATGATAATTAAGTTCATCTAATCAAATTATTTAATGAACTCCCACTCAGATTAGACATCCCTCTAGTCATCTAAGTGTTACATGATCCGAGTCGACTAGGCCGTGTCCGATCATCACGTGAGACGGACTAGTCATCGTCGGTGAACATCTCCATGTTGATCGTATCTTCCATACGACTCATGTTCGACCTTTCGGTCTCTTGTGTTCCGAGGCCATGTCTGTACATGCTAGGCTCGTCAAGTTAACCTAAGACTGTCTTACACCCGTTGTATGTGAACGTAGGAATCTATCACACCCGATCATCACGTGGTGCTTCGAAACGACGAACTTTAGCAACGGTGCACAGTTAGGGAGAACACTTTCTTGAAATTATTATAAGGGATCATCTTATTTACTACCGTCGATCTAAGTAAACAAGATGCATAAACATAATAAACATCACATGCAATTATATAGTAGTGACATGATATGGCCAATATCATATAGCTCCTTTGATCTCCATCTTCGGGGCTCCATGATCATCTTGTCACCGGCATGACACCATGATCTCTATCATCATGATCTCCATCATCGTGTCTCCATGAAGTTGCTCGCCAACTATTACTTCTACTACTATAGCTAACGGTTTAGCGATAAAGCAAAGTAATTACATGGCGTTGAATCAATGACACGCAGGTCATACAATAATTAAGACAACTCCTATGGCTCCTGCCGGTTGTCATACTCATCGACATGCAAGTCGTGATTCCTATTACAAGAACATGATCTCATACATCACAATGTATCATTCATCATTCATCACAACTTTTGGCCATATCACATCACAAGGCAATTGCTGCAAAAACAAGTTAGACGTCCTCTAATTGTTGTTGCATCTTTTACGTGGCTGCAATAGGGTTCTAGCAAGAACATTTTCTTACCTACGAAAAAGCCACAACGTGATTTGTCAACTTCTATTTACCCTTCATAAGGACCCTTTTCGTCGAATCCACTCCAACTAAAGTGGGAGAGACAGACACCCGCTAGCCACCTTATGCAACTAGTGCATGTCAGTCGGTGGAACCTGTCTCACGTAAGCGTACGTGTAAGGTCGGTCCGGGCCGTTTCATCCCACAATACCACTGAAGCAAAATAAGACTAGTAACGGCAAGAAAGTTGACAACATCAACGCCCACAACAAATTGTGTTCTACTCGTGCAATAGAGAACTACACATAGACCTAGCTCATGATGCCACTGTTGGGGAACGTTGCATAAAATAAAATTTTCCTACGTTCACCAAGATCCATCTACAAGTTCATCTAGCAACGAGAGAGAGAGAGATGCATCTACATACTGTTTTAGATCGCGTGCGGAAGCGTTCAAGAGAACGGGGTTGAGGGAGTCGTTCTCGTCGTGATCGAAATCACCGGAGATCCTAGAGCCGAACGGACGGCACCTCCGCGTTCAACACACGTACGGTCAGCGTGACGTCTCCTCCGTCCTGATCCAGCAAGGGGGAAGGAGAGGTTGATGAAGATCCAGTAGCACGACGGCGTGGTGGTGGATGCAACAGGACTCCGGCAGGGCTTCGCCAAGCAACTACAGGAGGAGGAAGAGGTGTAGCAGGGGGAGGGAGGCGCCAAGTGCAAGGGTGCAGCTGCCCTCCCTCCCCCCTCCTTTATATAGGCCCCCAAGGGGGCGCCGGCCCTGGAGATGGGAATCTCCCAAGGGGGCGGCGGCCAGGGGGGTGGAGTGCCCCCCAAGGCAAGTGGTGCGCCCCTACCCTAGGGTTTCCAACCCTAGGCGCAGGGGGGCCCAAGTGGGGGGTGCACCAGCCCACTAGGGGCTGGTTCCCTTCCCACTTCAGCCCACGGGGCCCTCCGGGATAGGTGGCCCCACCCGGTGGACCCCCGGGACCCTTCCGGTGGTTCCGGTACAATACCGGGTGACCCCGAAACTTTCCCGATGGCTGAAACAGCACTTCCTATATATAATTCTTTACCTTCGGACCATTCTGGAACTCCTCGTGACGTCCGGGATCTCATCCGGGACTCCGAACAACATTCGGTTTGCTGCATACTCATATTCATACAACCCTAGCATCACCGAACCTTAAGTGTGTAGACCCTACGGGTTCGGGAGACATGCGCATATGACCGAGACGACTCTCCGGTCAATAACCAACAGCGGGATCTGGATACCCATGTTGGCTCCCACATACTCCTTGATGATCTCATCGGATGAACCACGATGTCGAGGATTCAAGCAACCCCAGATACTATTCCCTTTGTCGACGGTATGTTACTTGCCCGAGATTCGATTGTCGGTATCCCAATACCTCGCTCAATCTCGTTACCGGCAAGTCACTTTACTCGCATCAGTAATGCATGATCCCGTGACTGCACACTTGGTCACTTTGAGCTCATTATGATGATGCACTACCGAAAGTGGGCCCAAGTGATACCTCTCCGTAATACGGAGTGACAAATCCCGCCTCGATCCGTGTCAACCCAACAGACACTTTCGGAGATACCGTAGTGCACCTTTATAGTCACCCAGCTTATGTTGTGACGCTTTGGTACACCCAAAGCACTCTTACGGTATCCGGAGTTACATGATCTCATGGTCTAAGGAAAAGATACTTGACATTGGAAAAGCTCTAGCAAAACGAACTACACGATCTTGTGCTATGCTTAGGATTGTCTTGTCCATCACATCATTCTCCTAATGATGTGATCCCGTTATCAATGACATCCAATGTCCATAGTCAGGAAACCATGACCATCTATTGATCAACGAGCTAGTCAACTAGAGGCTCACTAGGGACATGTTGTAGTCTATGTATTCACACGTGTATTACGATTTTCGGATAATACAATTATAGCATGAATAAAAGACAATTATCACGAACAAGGAAATATAATAATAATCCTTTTATTATTGCCTCTAGGGCATATTTCCAACAATTCTAACGTTCACATACAACGGGTGTAAGACAGATTTACACATGCAAAACACTTAGGTTGACTTGACGAGCCTAGCATGTACAAACATGGCCTCGGAACACAAGAGACCGAAAGGTCGAACATGAGTCATATGGAAGATATGATCAACATGGAGATGTTCACCGATGATGACTAGTCCGTCTCACGTGATGATCGAACACAGTCTAGTTGAGTCGGATCATGTATCACTTAGATGACTAGAGGGATGTCTAATCTGAGTGGGAGTTCATTAAATAATTTGATTAGATGAACTTAATTATCAAGAACTTAGTCTAAAAACCTTTGCAAAATGTATTGTAGATCAAATGGCCAACGCTCATGTCAACCTCAACTTCAACGCGTTCCTAGAGAAAACCAAGCTGAAAGATGATGGCAGCAACTATTCGGATCGGGTCCGGAACCCGAGGATCATCCTCATAGCTGCCAAGAAAGCATATGTCCTAGAAGGACCGCTAGGTGAAGCACCCATCCTAGAGAACCAAGACGTTATGAACGCTTGGCGATCCGCGTCTTGATGGTTACTCCCTCGTTCAAGGCGGCATGCTTTACACTTAGAACCGGGCTCCAAAAGCGCTTTTGAGCAACACGGAGCATATGAGATGTTCAAGAGCTGAAAATGGTTTTCCAGCTCATGCCCGGGTTGAGAGATATGAAGTCTCCGACAAGTTCTACAGCTTGTAAGATGGAGGAAAATAGTTCACAAGGAGCACATACTCAAAATGTCCTGGTTGCACAACCGCTTGTCCCAAATTGGACATTAACCTCCGGACGTGGCGGTCATTGACAGAATCCTTCAGTCGCTCCCACCTAGCTACAAGAGCTTTGTGATGAACTACAATATGCAGGGATGGTGAAAACTATTCCTGAAGTATTTTCAATGCTGAAATCAGCAGAGGTGGAAATCAAAAAGGAACATCAAGTGTTGATGGTCAATAAAACCACTAGTTTCAAGAAAGGCAAGGGTAAGAAGAACTTCAAGAAGGAAGGCAAGAGAGTTGCCGCGCCGATAAGCCAGTTCTTTGAAGAAGCCAAAGAATGGACCCAAACCTGAGACTGAGTGCTTCTATTGCAAGGGAAAGGGACACTGGAAGCGGAACTGCCCCAAATACTTAGCGGACAAGAAGGCCGGCAACACAAAATGTATATGTGATATACATGTAATTGATGAGTACCTTACCAGTACTCGTAGTAGCTCCTGGGTATTTGATACCGGTGCAGTTGCTCATATTTGTAACTCAAAACAGGAGTTGCGGAATAAGCGGAGACTGGCGAAGGACGAGGTGACGGCGCGCTGGCGTCGGGAATGGTTCCAAGGTCGATGTGATCGCCACGTCGCACGCTACCTCTACATTTACCTACGGGATTAGTTTTAAACCTCAATAATTGTTATTTAGTGCCAGCTTTGAGCATGAACATTGCATCTGGATCTCGTTTAATGCGAGATGGCTACTCATTTAAATCCGAGAATAATGGTTGTTCTATTTATATGAGAGATATGTTTTATGGTCATGCCTCACCGGGTCAATGGTTTATTCTTAATGAATCTCGAACGTGATGTTACACATATTCATAGTGTGAATACCAAAAGATGTAAAGTTGATAATGATAGTCCCACATACTTGTGGCAATCGCCGCCTTTGGTCACATTGATGTCAAACGCATGAAGAAGCTCCATGCTGATGGACTTTTGGAGTCTCTTGATTACGAATCATGTGACACGTGCGAACCATGCCTTATGGGCAAAATGACCAAGACTCCGTTCTCCGGAACAATGGAGCGAGCAACCAACTTATTGGAAATCATACATACTGGTGTGTGCGGTCCAATGAGCGTTGAGGCTCGTTGTAACACCCCAAATTTTTAATTTGGAATGTTACACATAGGTCATTCATGCATATCATATTTTACTGCATCTTCGTTCCGCAAATCCTCGAAATCCTAAGCAACTCAAGGACCCTCGGAGAGAGTTGGGGATTTTCCGGTTTTCATATTTGATTTTTATCAAATCACGAGAATGGGGATTTTTATTTTAATTATTTTTCTCTTCGAAAAATATTTCATATTAAAAATAAATGAGGGGAGATAATATGACTTCTCCAAAACAATTGAAATATTGGAGGAAAAATGTTAAAATCATTTGTTTGATTTTGTTTGATTTTATTTGGATTTTATTTGGGTTAGAAAAATTGCATGTCTCAATATTGCATTTAGGGCCAAGAAAATGTTCATCTCGTTCTAAATATTTCATTTAGACGGTGAAAATTTGTTTTGGCATTTTTAGTTTTTTATTTTATTTTATAGGAGTTTTTCTGTCGGCGGAATATTAAAAAAAAAAAACCCGACCTTGGCCGAGGCCCGGCCAGTCGAGCCGGCCCAAGCCGCCGCCACCGCCTTCCTCCCGCGCCGCCGCCATGTCCGAGGCGGACACTGCCACCGCCGCCCCGCTTGCCCCCTCCCAAGCCACCGGACCCCTCCTTTAAATACCGAGCCCCTCTCGTCACCGCCATCGCCATCACGCCTGAGCCCGAGCCTCACGCCGCCCGAGCCCCGCCGCCCCTCCCTAGTTGCCGCCGCCACTCGGAGCCGCCACCGCCGCCTCTAGTCGCCGCCGCCGCCTCCCGCCGAGCCCGAGCCCCGACGGAACCCCGCCGGAGTCGAGCAAGGTAGCTGCCCCGCCGTCCCGGTTTTCCGAAGAAAACCGTTTCGGTTTTTTTTAGAAAACCCTAGGTTTTTCGTTTTATAGATCGGTTTATTTCTTCGGTTTATCTATTTAGCGAGCGTTCGCTCGTTCGTTCGTTTTAACGAACGCGTTCTTCGTTTAGGTTCAGATAACGAACGTTCGTTCGTTAAGCTGTTCGTCGCTTTTCTTTTTCTCGGATTTATTCCGCGATTTTTCTGATTGCGATTTCTGATCTGATTTTTGTTCCAGTTTAACTTTTCGCTCGTTTATCGGAATCAGGCGATTCAAGCGCCTAGAGTTTCGTCTCGAAACCCTCTTTCCGAATAACCAACTCAAACAAGTTTTTGCCTCTGTAAAATTTGACCCTAGTTCAGATTAGTAAATGGACCTTGTTTCTTTTGCCGTTTGAGTTTCGTTGCTCCGTTTGGTTTGATTCTTTTTTGTGAACCGGAGTTCTTAAGTTGAACTCTCTGGTCAACCTCTTTTAGTTGAAGTCTTGCTTGTGCATCTTTGCTTGTTGCTTATGTATGTTATTGTTTGCTTGCGATAGAATTCCCGGAGTGCGAAGCGTGTTACTACGAGTCTCTAGGGTTCACGGATCGTCAGCAAGACAAGTAACACTTTGATCATACTCTTTTCATACCCAGTTTTTATGCATTTGTTTGAATCCTCTAACATTGCATTGATTAGGATGTTATTAACTTGTGGGTTGGGAAGTAGTAGTTGAGGTAGAACCTATTGCCCTGTTACTATCAAACCCTTGGGAGTTACTTCTACGTGTTGCTTATATTGCTATGCTCGTAGACGTGGTTGGGTTTGAGTGAATCCATGACAGATGTGAGATTGTTAATTAATGGTTTAATTTAAGGTGGCAACTTTAATACACATCTGGGTGGATTGAGGCACCGGGGAACCCAAAGGTTGTCTGCTTTATTTTTGAAATCACGGGTTACCCGTGTGATCTTCCTATGGACCGCCACCTGTGCTCAAAGGAATCGAGATTATTCATGCTAGAAACTTCCGTGTGCAGCCACAAGCTACTATGGGCTCTAGCATAGTTGAGTAAGTTACATGAAGCTCTTGAAGAGGTAGATCAACAGGTAGTGGGTTTGTAGGTTTGGTATGGTCTACCCGGAGTAGAGAGTTAATATTTCAGAAAGACTATGTCTCGGTCATCCGTTTCTCAAACACCATGTAGTGCGAGAAATCAACGGAGGCGATTGAGTCTTGTGGGGAAAAGTGCGCAAACCTCTGCAGAGTGTACAATCTAATCATGGTTAGCCGTGTCCCCGGTTATGGACAATTCTGAGTATCCAGTACTTGATTATTCACATGTATCTCATCACTCTTAACTAATATTGTTGGGTTGTTAGCTACTTTACTTGGGATTGAGTTGGGGTTATACCTTCTCAATGTTGTTTCAACCACCATGATAGTTAAATAAAATTTATTCCTTTGTTGTAGGAAAAAATTGGCTTTTCGCAAAACCATAACCATAGAGCTTTCCACCAGCCAAATATGCATGTAGTGATAGCATTATTCTGCTTCCTGCTCTATTGTGTTATATTGCCAAGATATTCCATGTGCTGACCCGTTCTCGGCTGCAACGTATTATGTTGCGTACTTTTCAGACGAGGAGTAAGGTTTGATAGGTCGTTGCCGTGCAGCTCAGCTATGCCGTTGGAGTTGATGGACTCACTTTATCTTCCAAGCCTTCTGCTGTTATCGCATTAGATGGCCTTAAGCCATATTATTGTAATAAGTTCTCTTTCGAGACATTCGATGTAATAAGTGTGTGATTGCTACTCTGTTATAAATCCTTCGAGTACTGTGTGTGTCGGCATTACTGATCCAGGGATGACACTGAAACACAGAGACTTGACCATCTGAGGTCGGGTCGCTACAAGATGGTATCAGAGCACACACTGAGTGTAGGACACGACCACTAAGATAAACCATAGGTCTCTCTACTCATTTCTGACTCCTCTCCATTTTTTCCACTCTTTAGGATGACGGAGATGAAGAACAAGTTTGCACAACCGGATGAAGACACACCTTTTGGACGCCACTTGAAGGAAGCCACTAGGTACTTGAATATTGGAATACCAAGCTTCACCGGGACGTACAATGCCACCTTACCTAAAGAGGAGCGCTGGATGATTCAAGTACATGTTCCAGGAAGGACGTTCTCGCCAACTTCTAAGCCCATAGAATTTTCTTTCGAAGCACCCACCTGGAGTCTAGGCAAGAGTATGGTAGCTCACATTACCATGGGACGTATTGGAGAAGTCTACAACAGGGAGCTTAAAGACACCATCTATCGAGATATGTGGGCCGAGACGAGCAATGGGAAGTAATCAGCACCAAGAAGGATAGATCCATTGCAGCTTTCATCCAGAGCTAAACCAGCACATTCGACGTCGGAGAACCGGATGTCTTGTGAGATATGATGGAGTTGAAGAAGGCAAATACCAGGATCATCGAATCGGAGGAAGAACTCAAGTTTACACGCGATGGATATGAGGAGGAAATCAAGACACTCTGGAGAAGAACGGCGACCTAGTCAAGAAAAACCGGAGTATTCATGGGAGGACCAAAGACCGGAAGAAGAAGACGACGACCCCACTGCCGGACAACTACATCATCATCGACGACACCGATTCCGATCCAAGTGATGATGACTACGAAGACGAAGCTGGAGCGGACATCATGGAGTCTTCCACCGATCAAAATTTCTAGATGACCACCATATATTAGTAGTATTTCCCCCATGTATTTAGTAGTAGTTGAGCACTTATGCGATAGTTCTAGACCGTTTGTATGCCCTTGCTTGATTGATTGAGTGAATTGTTTGTGTTTGTCTCATGTGCATATGGGTAGTGCTTTCTCGTTAAACCTTTTTCTATTCTAATCTCTTCCATCTAAACCCATCAGATGCCTCTAAGACGTGACACCAGTTTTGTTTTCCCACCGGAGCTCACCCAGTTGATCCAGCAGCAAAATGCCTTGATGCAATTGCTAGTTCAGAACCAGGGAAACAACAACAACAATAACCCGCTGCCAGTGGACAATTTAGCCTGTTTCCTGAGGTTACAACCGCCGTTGTTTTCCAGTAGCACCGAGCCAATAGTTGCTGATGATTGGCTACACCATATTGGAAGGGAGTTAACCACCGCTGGATGCACGAATGCTGAGAAGGTGCGCTTTGCCGCACATCAATTGGATGGACCAGCAGCCGCATGGTGGGAGAATTACACGACTATTTTTCCTATAGCCAATATCACTTGGGACCAGTTTCAGCAAGCTTTTCGCACGACCCATGTCTCAACTGGAGCCATGCAGATGAAGAAGCGTGAGTTTCGCAACTTACGCCAGGGGAACCATACTGTAGGTCAGTACGTGGATGATTTTAGTAAGTTATCACGCTATGCCCTGATGATGTGGCCACAGATGCCGCGAAGCAGGAGAAGTTTATGGAAGGGCTGAACGGTGAGATGAGCATGCAGTTGATGGTGGCAACTTTCAACAACTACCAGGAGTTGGTAGACAAGGCCCTAATGATTGAAGAGAAGCAGCAGCAAATTGAGAGCCGTAAGAGGAAATATGGACAAGGGAAGTACAACTCAGAGCTCAACGAAGCCTCGCTTAACCCCAAACTCGGGAGGACTTGTTCATAATCATGGAGGTCACAACCACACCGGGAGGAGGATCGCATAACCACAATGGTGCTAAGAATGGGAATGGGAACAGAGTTAATAACAATCAGAACCGCTCCAACACCTCTACACCCGCCAAAAGGGACCTAAGTCAAGTTACTTGCTTTAAGTGCGGGAAGACAGGGCACTATGCCAATGATTGCCCTGAAGGACGGAATGGGAACGGAAATGGGAGCGCTGGGAAGAAGCCCAATCCATTCAACAAAGGACAAGTGAACCACGTTAACATGGAGGAAGTTGAAGAGGAGCCCGACGCGGTAATAGGTAAGTTTTTGGTTAAGTCATTTACCGCTCTTGTTCTTTTCGATACTGGTGAATCGCATTCATACATATCAAGGGTATTTGTGGATAAGTTTAAGCTACCAACCCAAACCCTTAGGATCCCTCTTTTAGTGAGCTCGCCTGGAGCAGAGTACATGGCTAGCCGATGGTGCAACCAGATACCCCTAACCATTGGCACACATGTTTTTCCGTCTGACCTAATTATCTTGGAGTCGCAAGGATTGGATGTGATATTAGGTATGGATTGGATGTCAAAGTATGGAGGAAGCATTGACTGTGCTAGCAAGTCAATTTACCTTACCACCCCGGAGGGAGAAAGGATTAAGTATGTTTCTAGGCATGTGCCTAGGAGGAGCCAAGTGAATGCCCTCACGGGAGTTGTATAGGAGGAAGTGCCTGTAGTAAAGGATTTTCCGGATGTTTTCCCAGAGGAGTTACCAGGCATGCCACCGGATCGAGACATCAAATTCCTGATAGAGCTATTGCCAGGTACAGGGCCAATATCCAAGAGACCCTATCGGATGCCCGCAAATGATATGGAGGAAATTAAGAAACAGATCAAGGAGTTATTGGAGAAAGGATACATTCGACGGAGTTCATCACCTTGGGGAGCTCCAGTGCTTTTGGTGGAGAAGAAGGATAAATCCCTGAGGATGGTTGTTGATTATGGAGCCTTGAATGAAGTAATGATAAAGAACAAGTATCCATTACCGATGACCAATGATCTGTTTGATCAGTTGCAAGGAGCCAAGGTATTTTCGAAGATTGATCTACGGTCGGGATACCATCAGTTGAAGATTCGAGAGAAGGATATACCAAAGACAGCGTTTACCACGCGGTATGGATTATGCGAGTATACAGTCATGATGATTGGACTGACTAACGCCCCTGCCTATTTCATGAGTATGATGAACAAGGTGTTCATGGAGTATTTGGACAAGTTTGTTGTGGTGTTCATTGATGATATTATGGTATACTCGAAGAACGAAGAGGAGCACAAGGAGCACTTGCGTTTGGTTCTCGAGAAACTCAGGGAACACCAATTATACGCCAAATTTAGCAAGTGCGAGTTTTGGTTGAAGGAAGTTGGATTTATTGGGCATGTTATATCAGGAGAAGGTATAGCAGTGGACCCTAGCAAGGTTCAACAATCCATCGAATGGTTGGCACCCACTTCACTTGGCGAGATCCGCAGTTTCCTAGGACTCGCAGGGTATTATCGGAGATTCATTGAGAATTTTTCCAAGATTGCTAAGCCAATGACTGAATTGCTGAAGAAGGATACTAAGTTTAAATGGACGGAGGATTGCAAGGAAAGTTTTCAGGAGTTGAAGAAACGGTTGACTACAGCCCCAGTGCTAACACTACCAGATATCCGTAAGGAGTTTCAAGTATATTGTGATGCCTCACGCTTGGGACTTGGATGTGTGCTTATGCAGGACGGAAAGGTTGTTTCTTATGCCTCACGACAACTGAAGCCCCATGAGTTGAACTATGCCATGCACGATTTGGAGCTAGCAGCCGTAGTGCATGCATTGAAGACTTGGAGACATTATCTTATTGGAAATCGTTGTGATGTGTATACGGATCATAAGAGTTTGAAGTACATTTTCACACAGAAGGAGTTGAACCTTAGACAGAGGAGATGGTTGGAGCTTATAAAGGATTATGATATGAAGCTACACTATCATCCAGGAAAGGCCAATGTCGTAGAAGACGCTTTGAGCCGGAAAAGTTACGCTAATATCCTTGAAAGTAAGGGATTGCCGAAGGAGTTAGCGGAAGATATCATGGAACTCCGGTTGGAGATTGTTCCAAGAGGTTTCATTGCAACAATGGAGGTTCAGTCTACATTGTTGGACAAGATTCGAGAATCTCAGAAGGAAGACAAAGAGATTGCTGAGATAAAGGAGAAGATGAGCAAAGGAAAGGCCAAAGGTTTTCGCGAGGACGAGCATGATCCCTTATGGTTTGAGGACCGAGCTTATGTGCCCAATAACCCGGAGATCGTGAAGTTAATACTCAGAGGCCCATGACTCACCATACTCGATACACCCCGGAAACACCAAGATGTATTTGGATATGAAAGAACATTTCTGGTGGACTGGTATGAAGAAGGATATTGCCGAGTATGTAGCCGTATGTGATGTATGTTAGAGAGTGAAGGCAGAGCATCGTGGTCAGCCAGGATCTGTTACAGCCTATGCCGATACCCGAATGGAAGTGGGATAAACTTGGCATGGACTTTATCACCGGATTGCCCAGGACCAAAGCAGGATATGACTCAATATGGGTAGTAGTGGATCGCTTTACCAAAGTGGCTCACTTCATCCCAATGAAAACAACTTATACCAGTGCAAAGTTGGCCAAGATATATATGTCCAGGATCGTATGTTTGCATGGAGTTCCGAGGACCATCGTATCAGATAGAGGAACACAGTTTACTTCAAAGTTTTGGCATCAAATACACCAGACCTTGGGTACGAGATTGGAGTTCGATCTGACATTTCACCCATGAGCAGATGGGCTGACAGAGAGAGTCAACCAGATTCGGAGGACATGTTAAGAGCCTGTCGCTAGACTATGGATCTATTTGGGATGACAATTTACCTTACGCAGAGTTCTCATACAACAATAGCTACCAGACCAGTTTGAAGATGGCACCGTTGGAAGCTCTGTATGGACGCAGATGTAGAATACCTCTGATGTGGGATGAGGTAGGAGACCGTCAGTTGTTTGGACCAGATTTGATCAAAGAGTCGGAGGAGAAGGTTAAACTGATCCGCGACAGATTGAAGATTGCCCATCCAGTGTAAGAGTTATGCAGACTCAAAACGCAAGGAGGTAACCTATGAGATTGGAGACAGAGCCTATCTGCGAGTATCACCCTTGCGAGGAGTGAAATGTTTTGGAGTTAAGGGAAAACTAGCTCCGAGATTTGTAGGACTGTATCGTGTTTTGGAACAGATGGGAGAAGTTGCCTACAAGCTGGAGTTACCTGAAGGATTGTCAGGAGTTCACGATGTGTTCCACGTATCTGGCCCGAAGAAGTGTCATGCTTTGAGATGGCCGATATACCGTTAAGAGATACAAAGGCCCGGAGGCGATACAATTGGACAAGAATTTGACTTATGAGGAGAAGCCAAGTAAAGATTCTTGACTTTGACAATGAGTCACTTTCGCAAGGTAATCAAGTTTTGCAAAGTTCAGATGAGCCACCATACCGAGGAGGAAGCCACCTGGGAACAACAAGATGATATTCGCAAGGACCACCCGCACCTATTTTCTAGCCAACCCGAATCTCGAGGACGAGATTCATCTTAAGGAAGGTAGGTTTGTAACATCCCAAATTTTCAATTTGGAATGTTATACATAGGTCATTCATGCATATCATATTTTACTGCATCTTTGTTCCGCAAATCCTCGAAATCCTAAGCAACTCAAGCACCCTCAGAGAGAGTTGGGGATTTTCCGGTTTTCATATTTGATTTTTATCAAATACTGAGAACGAGGATTTTTTATTTTAATTATTTTTCTCTCCGGAAAAATATTTCATATTAAAAATAAATGAGGGGAGATAATATGACTTCTCCAAAACAATTGAAATATTGGAGGAAAAATGTTAAAATCATTTGTTTGATTTTATTTGATTTTACTTGGATTTTATTTGTGTTAGAAAAATTGCATGTTTTCAAAATTGCATTTAGGGCCAATAAAATGTTCATCTCGTTCTAAATATTTCATTTAGATGGTGAAAATTTGTTTTGGCATTTTTAGATTTTTATTTTATTTTATAGGAGTTTTTCTGTCGGCGGAATATTAAAAATCCTCACACTTTTGACCCGACCGGGCCGAGCCAAAGCCAGGCCCAAGCCGCCGCCGCCTTCCTCCCGCCATTGTCAGGTCCGAGGCGGACACCGCCACCGCCGCCGCCACTTGTCCCTCCCCAAGCCACCGGACCTCCCTCCTTTAAATACCGAGCCCCCTCTCGTCATCACCGCCACCGCCACGCCGGAACTCGAGCCGAGCCCGAGCCCCGCCACCGCCCGAGCCTCCCGCCGCCTCCCTAGCCGCCACCCGAGCCGCCACGCCTCCGCCGCCACCCGCCATGAGCCCGAGCCCATGGAGTCGAGCAAGGTAGCCGCCCGTCCGGTTTTCAAGAAAACTGCTGCTTTTTAGAAAACCCTAGGTTTTTCGTTTTTTTAGATCAGTTTATTTCTTCGGTTTATCTATTTAGCGAGCGTTCGCTCGTTCGTTCGTTTTAACGAACGCGTTCTTCGTTTAGGTTCAGATAACGAACATTTGTTCGTTAAGCTGTTAGTCGCTTTTCTTTTTCTCTGATTTATTCCGTGATTTTTCTGATTGCGATTTCTGATCCAATTTTTGTTCCAGTTTAACTTTTCGCTCCTTTATCGGAATCAGGCGATTCAAGCGCCTAGAGTTTCGTCTCGAAACCCTCTTTCCGAATAACCAACTCAAACAAGATTTTGCCTCTGTAAAATTTGATCCTAGTTCAGATTAGTAAACGGACCTTGTTTCTTTTGCCGTTTGAGTTTTGTTGCTCCGTTTGGTTTGATTCTTTTTGCGAACCGGAGTTATTAAGTTGAACTCTCCGGTCAACCTTTTTTAGTTGAAGTTTTGCTTGTGCATCTTTCCTTGTTGCTTATGTATGTTATTGTTTGCTTGTGATAGAATTTCCGGAGTGCGAAGCGTGTTACTACGAGTCTCTAGGGTTCACGGATCGTCAGCAAGGCAAGTAACACTTTGATCATACTATTTTCATACCCAGTTTTTATGCATTAGTTTCAATCCTCAAACATTGCATTGATTAGGATGTCATTAACTTGTGGGTTGGGAAGTAGTAGTTGAGGTAGAACCTATTGCCCTGTTACTATCAAATCCTTGGGAGTTACTTCTACGTGTTGCTTATATTGCTATGCTATGCTCGTAGACGTGGTTGGGTTTGAGTGAATCCATGACAGATGTGAGATTGTTAATTAATGGTTTAATTTAAGGTGGCAACTTTAATACACATCTGGGTGGATTGAGGCACCTGGGGAACCCAGTGTTGTCTGTTTTATTTTTGGAAATCCCGGGGTACCCGTGTGATCTTCCTATGGACCGCCACCCAGGCTCAAAGGGAACTGATGCTAGAAACTTCCGTGTGCAGCCACAAGCTATTATGGCTCTAGAATAGTTGAGTAAGTTACATGAAGTTCTTGAAGAGGTAGATCAGCAGGTAGTGGGTTTGTAGGTTTGGTATGGTCTACCCGGAGTAGAGAGTTAATGTTTCTGAAAGACTATGTCTCGGTCATCGTTTCTCAAACACCATGTAGTGCGAGAAATCGATGGAGGCGATCGAGTCTTGTGGGGAAAAGTCATAAACCTCTGCAGAGTGTACAATCTAATCATGGTTAGCCGTGTCCCCGGTTATGGACAATTCTGAGTATCTAGTACTTGAGTATTCACATGTTCCCATCACTCTTAACTAATATTGTTGGGTTGTTAACTACTTTACTTGGGATTGAGTTGGGGTTATACCTTCTCAATGTTGTTTCAACCACCATGATAGTTAAATAAAATTTATTCCTTTGTTGTAGGAAAAAATTGGCTTTTCGCAAAACCATAACCATAGTGCTTTCCACCAGCCAAATATGCATGTAGTGATAGCATTATTCTGTTCCTGCTCTATTGTGTTATATTGCGGCATATTCCATGTCTTTGACCCGTTCTCGGGCTGCAACGTATTATGTTGCAGACTTTTCGCACGAGGAGTAAGGTTCGATAGGTCGTTGCCGTGCAGCTCAGCTATGCCGTTGGAGTTGATGGACTCACTTTATCTTCCAAGCCTTCGCTATTATCGCATTAGATGGCCTTAAGCCATATTATTGTAATAAGTTCTCTTCGAGACATTCGATGTAATAAGTGTGTGATTGCTACTCTGTTATAAATCCTTCAAGTAATCTGTGTCAAACATTCTTGATCCAGGATGACAATCAAACACGTAAACTTGACCATCTGAGATCGGGTCGGTACACTCGTGGAGGATATCGTTATGTTCTCACTCTCACTGACGACTTGAGTAGATATGGGTATATTTACTTGATGAAACACAAGTCTGAGACCTTTGAAAAGTTCAAGGAATTATAGAATGAGGTAGAATCAACATGACCGAAAGATAAAGTTCTTACGATCAGATCGTGGGGGAGAATATTTAAGTCACGAATTTGGTACGCACTTAAGGAAATGTGGAATCGTTTCACAACTCACGCCATGGAACACCTCGGTAATAACGGTGTGTCCGAACATCGTAATCGCACTCTATTGGATATGGTGCGATCTATGATGTCACTCACCGATTTACCGCTATCATTTTGGGGATACGCTCTAGAGACAGCTACATTCACTTTAAATAGGGCACCGTCTACATCCGTTGAGACGACACCGTATGAATTATGGTTTGAGAAGAAACCTAAGTCATCGTTTCTAAAAGTTTGGGGATGCGATGCTTATGTCAAGAAACCTCAACCTAAAAGCTCGAACCCAAGTCGGAAAAATGCGTCTTCATAGGATACCCTAAGGAAACCATTGGGTATACCTTCTACCTCAGATCCGAAGGCAAGATCTTTGTTGCCAAGAACGGGTCCTTTCTGGAGAAAGAGTTTCTCTCGAAAGAAGTAAGTGGGAGGAAAGTGGAACTTGTGACACTCCAAAAATATTCTTTTGGTTTTCTTCAAAAAAATTATTGGATTTGAAGAAGGTCTTCTAAACCCTTCCAAAAATCTCTCTCAAAAGCTTTTCCCTTTAGCAAATATGTTATTTTTGCATCTCCTTCAACTCTGGTGTTTGGTTTTTAAATTTTTCTTCTGATTGCCCTCTTCTCAAAATTTCAAGAAAAATCTTTGGAGTTTATTTTTCTTTCAAAAAGAAACTCTAGGAGTTTTGCATCTTCTCCAATATTAAAATCCATTCATGATTTTACCATGCACCACATGGTAAAACCTTCCCAAAGATCTCTCCTTCCACTTTGGGCAATCCAAACATTCTGTCTCAACAAGCTCAACCATTTTCTGAATTTTATTTCATTTATTTCTCCTCCCAAATCTTTTCTGTCCATTATTTTGAGCCTAGGATATTTGCAAAGCAGGTACCTAAATGCTTTTGAGTTTTGACCTCAAACCAACTCCCCTGGATAGTCCTTGGTACCCACAACCTAGAACAATCAAGATCCACTCCTCTTCTGTTCAAAGATTTCAAATTCTAGTCTCTGCAAGTTTGGACCAGATTTGTCAAATTTGGTGAAATTCATATCTTCTCTGCTCCAAAAATTTCACAAAAATTCAGGCAGCCTCTAGATGCAATGAGAGGCCCCTCCACCAAAAACCAGCTCAAGGAAAAATCCCTACATGCCTAAATCATTCTGTCGAACACCTTGCATGCACTATTACTGTTCATCTTCAGTTAAATTCAGATTGCAGTGTCGTTCTCCGTCAGAGTTTCAGTCACATGCCAACAATGCACTTGGCACGTTGCTCACAGCCTAGCCTGCTTGTCCAGAGCTTCACACGCGTGCTTGGCGCGTTCCTGGCGTTGGTGGCACCCTGGCCGCTATGCCGGCGTGTCTTGCGGCGGCAGAACCACCGTGAGCGGCCGACGGGGAGCAAAACTACGGCATAACGCCGTTGGCCGCCAAACCTCCTGGTAGCTCCAGCGTAGCCATTTCCTTGCCAGCACGCATGCAGCACCGTCGCCGTGGTTCGCACGCCGCAGACAGCGTTCTCTGCCGCCGACGGGCCGTGCGGCCGTTCCGTTGAGGACAGGCCGTAACCTCGCCCACCTTGCTGAGTTGGACACTGGGATAGCACCAGTACTTCATCTAGTCGATGCTCAAACTCCTGAACCGACCGTGCAGCCACAGCGCCGCCGTAATCACTCGCCGGACTTATCCGATTCTCGGCAACCGCCTCGGGCCGGCTATATATAGCACCCCCGAGCGCGCTCTCGCCCCCGCACACCTCCACCACCTCACTAGTACTCGCCAAGCCCCTGGAAGGGCCTCGAGGAGCTCTTCTTCCTCGACTCCGGCCGCTTCGTTCCGCCTCGGCCTCCACCTCTATTCACTCCGGTGAGGTCGTCTCGGCGCCCTAACCTCGTCGGCGACCCTCGCGGCAACTAAGAGTCTAACCCCACTCCAATTTGATCTTCACAGCTCTCTCCGACGAGGTCCACGATTGCCCGAACCGCCGTCACGGAGCAAGGTCATTTCGACACGGTTTCGCCGGGCGACCACTTCCACCTCCCACAGACGCGGAAGGACGTCGCGATCACGAAGGTACTGCGTCAAATCCTCTGCCTCATGGTGGATCGCCGCCGGCGACCACCGCACCTCTCGGGCGCCGTCGCGCCCTGTTTCCCTCTTTTAAATTTTCAAAGCTGACAGGTGGAGCCCGCCTGTCAGCCTCTCAGTCGTTTCTTTTAAACCAACCGTTTTCTGGACTTTTCTGCAAAGCCCCCTGGAAGTTTTCTGTTTCATTACAGATGGGTCCTTGGACCAAAACCCTTATAACGTTTTAACAGAAAGGAATTTTTGAGTGATTCTTTTTCTGTCCTCTTCAAATTTTTGTCTAGTTTTTTATCATGTTTATTTCAAAAATATTTGGATTAACTTTCTGTACCACACGGTATTTACGTTAGCGTGTGTGTTTTGTGTACCGTAGATACCGAAGGAGGTGACGGAACCGCGAACTTCACCGAGCTAGACCCCGACTACTCCGAACCAGGCAAGCAATGTTTGAACTTTTGATATGATGAGTGTTTGGGCATGTTTGCATCATTTTTTTTATCATGGCACGTTCATGAGCATTTCGATGATAGTTTATCTCGTAAGAGTTGAGGTAAATGAGCTCGGTAAATCCATGAGTTGTTGGAAACTTGTTGCATGGCCATGAGTTGGCATGAGTATGGGTAAGATGGCAGTGTTGTAGCATGCCAGGCTTATGCCAGATCGTTGACCCCATGTCAACACAAATCAGTCAGATTCCGGTCCGTCTCCCTTTTTCGTACTACCACTTGTTTCCCGCAAGGGATACGGCTTAGTAAGTTGCAAACCACTTCCTGGTACACACCAAATCGAGAGGCCGGGATGAAGGTTCCATGGCCCTGGATTAAAGCCTTTCATCCGGTCAGGGGGCATGGGTGTTTCCGGTTGGGACCGAGAGGGGGGCACCCCTTAGAGCGCGCGTAAATAAATTTGATCCCATGCTATTCGAGATTGTGATCTCCCCGTCTCAAAGTTTTTCTTAAACGCTGTCTAGGGTGATTCCTGGCAACGTGAGGTATGATGGGTGTGTACTAGTTAGTTGTGTTTCCTCCGAAATCATAACGGAACTAGTCCTTTGTGACTACGGAAATCCGTTGGCTGTGGACAATTTTGGTACAAACTCTGCAGAGTCAAAATTCTTGAATTCATCTTATTCATGTCCGAGTACCGTGTTCACCTTATCTTGTCAAATATCAGTCTCGGTGATGAGACTCCGATAACCATTTGAGTGTTAAATGTTTATTTCCTGTAAATGGACTAACCCGCTTATCGTCTTGTGATGAATATTTTCTGTGAGCACTATATCTTGTCAGTTATGAATAATGAATTATAAGCCCTTTCTGCGATGTCGCTCAGACGTCCGACTGCGGCATTGTTATTATTTACTTTTATTATAAGCCCTTTCTGCGATGTCGCTCAGACGTCCGACTGTGGCATTGTTATTATTTACTTTTATTATAAGCCCTTTCTGCGATGTCGCTCAGACGTCCGACTGCGGCATTGTTATTATTTACTTTCATTATAAGCCCTTTCTGTGATGTCGCTCCGACGTCCGACTGCGGCATGCATGTATTTTTTTAATATAAGCCCTTTATGAGGTGTCGCTCAGACGCCCGATTGTGGCATGCTTTATTTATTTGTTCACCCTTCGAGGCGTCACTTCAGACACCCGATCGGTTTTTAGTTTATCTTCTTTGGGTTTTCGAGCGGACTACCGCCGATTCCCTTTTTACTTACTGGTGTTACTGATTTGATAGCACATTGTTCTAAATTGATCATATCGCATTCATGCATTCATTTGTTATATCTTTTGTCCGAACTGTCTTGCGAGTACTTTCAAAGTACTCACCTGGCTTGTTGATTTGGCCAGATGCTGACGACGGCGATCTCATGGATGAAGAGTTCGATAGCGAGTCCGACGCCTAGAGGAATCCCAGTCGGTCTCGTCGACCCTGGATTAGTCATTGTGATATATCCGCTTCCGCTACCCAAATAAATTCATCGAGCCTCACCTCGGCCCGATGCGCCGCCAATCTTGATAGTCTTATTAACCACCCCCACTGTGTTATTCCACCAATCACTCATATCTCGAGTCAGTAGTATTTCCACCCCACATCATTTTGTCATATCCGCCATCTTGTGTAATTATCGGCGTGTTTGTAATAATTGGTTGGGCATCTTCAGCCCGGCCCTATAATATTGTAATGCTACTGGCTTATTGTATCAAAGTTTTGTCTACCGGTATGGAGGATTTTTCCTCATATTGGACTTCATAGGTCGGTTGTTCAATAAATATTTTTATTGAAAAACCGGTCGTGACAAGCTTGGTACCGAGCCAGGCTGACTATAGGAAGCCAAGAGGTGCGATCGCTAATCGGTTATTAGCGAGGATAGAGCTATTTATTATTTTCACAAATGTAGTCAATTTAAAGCCGATCGGCATAAATTTATGATTTGACTACTCAGGATTTTTGCCTACTTTTGTAGATGGTTGGCAACGATCGCGAGTCGCAGATGTTCGCCAACATGCCCGATGGGTTCGTCAAGCTTCTCTCCTTCATCATCCAAGTCGCGATGGGGCCAGATGTGCCAATCTTCTCTCTCTCTCTCAAAGACAAGGTCAATGACCGTCTAACCATGCCCCAAGCCGCGGTGGAATTCAATAGAGGGCGAGTTGAGCGTTACCAGTTCGTGGGGAGAGCCATGCCCACAGAGAAGCATGCACTGCAGATGGCAGCCCGTGAGGCGATAGCTCGTCTCAGGGATATCCTTCCTTCGATGAAGACTCGTCGCTACCGCTACCTGCCATGTCATGTGCCATATACCTGCCAGTACGCGTTCTCTTGCCCCAGAGGAGAACGGGACGAAGCTTTTGAGATGCTTATCGAGTATCTCCGAGCTTTGGAGGCAACCTTCGACAACCTGGTGGACGACTTTGTAGCTGCCGCATGGACTCGGTCCATGGTTGTGCCGCCAACGAGGAGGGAGCTCCTACGCGCCGCACCGCCACCGACTTCGTCTGCGTCATTAGCATCGTTTGCTCCTACTGCTCTCACCGCTACTCGTCGCCTGCCTACCACGGAGGAGTTCAACCATGTCATTGCGCCTACTCCGGTTAGATTACGCACCACCCTCGTGCCCGCTCATGTTCGAGTTGTCCCAAGACAGGCACCTGCTCCACCAACTCAGCGCAACACCTCACGCCCTGGAGCCTATCTCCGAAGAGGAGGTTGAGTCCCCAGCCTCACTACGCCTCACCCTTGGCAGGCCAAGGGAAGTCCTTACCATCTCCGACTAAGTACGCTTAGCCGCCATGCAATGTACCGACTTGTACGGTATGTTTATATGTAAATAGGCTGTGAGAAGTAGCTTGTTTGCGCATCATGTAGGATCTGGAGGAGTGCACTAGACTAAATAACATGTCAGGATTATGTACGCATATCCTGAGTGATGTATTGTATAATTACTGCTTGCGTGTAAGATATGTAATGAACAGTCCTTCCCCGTGCGCAAACGTGTATTCTCTTGAAAAATCTTGGAGCATTTGCGACTCTTTCCATCTTCTTGAATTTATTGATTTTTGCGGCTCAATTTCTTTTCTTATGAGTGTTTCAAAATATATCCCCAGAGTGAACTATGTCTCGTCCTTGGACGCGCTCCATGCCGACTCCGACGGAGGAAAATTATGGCACACCCCCAGGCAACAATTTCACACAGGGGCAGACAAGTCAACATGACAATGAAACGGCACTTTCCCAAATGTGCCGTCTTTATGAACAAAGTCAGCAGCAACATCAGGAAATAATGAACCAAGTCATCAATATGGGGAATCACCGTGGACAGATGTCGGCAGCAATCAAAGTTATCCGAGCTACGTAAGACACGTCCCCAAACATTTTCTCACACCGACAAACCTCTTGAAGCCGAGGACTGGCTTGAGACATGTAAATAAAATTAATCATTGCCCAGTGTTCAGACCTTGAGAAAGTGCTTTATGCTCCGCACTATCTCACTGGAGCAGCCGCATCGTGGTGGGAAAATTTCCTACAAATGCACCCCAACGAAAATAATATAACATGGGAGGAATTTAAAGAAGGTTTTCGTGGGGCACATATTCCTAAGAGTCTTATGAAGATCAAAAGAGAGAATTTGATGACCTCAAGCAAAGGACAATGGACGGTGTCGAATACAACAGTCAGTTTACTCTCTTTGTCTCGCTTCGCCAACGAGGAGCGTATGTCGGAAAACAAAAGATGGAGAAATTCCTAGACGGTCCGACACCCGCTTAAATGCCAATTGGTCGTACACACCTTTCCAGATTTTAAGACGCTGGTAGATAAGGCCATTACCTTGGAAAATGAGAGACGCAGCTTAGAAGATTTCCGCAAGCGGAAGAGGGACCAGACTAATCACGCCCGCAACCACCGCAGCAAGACAGATGTTCAGAAAAATTGGACACCCAAACCCACGACAAGCGTCTCACGCCCAATCAAGAATTTCCATGCAAGGGACAAGGAGTTCACATACCGCCCAGGCGTTACCTGTTACGCTTGTGGAGAAGAAGGGCACTATGCCAAGCAGTGCCCCAAGCCAAGGAACTCGACCCCAAAGCCGAACAACGGAGGCAATAATTCAGCGCCAAAGCGCAACAATTTCAACCCAAATAACAACCACAGGAAGGGTCATCTGAACCACGTGACCAAAGAGGAAGCACAAAATGCCCCAGATATCGTGACTCGATGCGTTTCACATCAACACAATACCTGCCATGGTTTTGTTTGATTCTAGAGCTTCTCGCTCATTCGTTTCGAAAAGTTTTGCTTTGCAAAATAATTTTTCGATGCTTCCCTTGGAAAAATCTATGATCGTCAAGTCCCCTGGAATTAAGCAAGTTACCCAGAATTATTGCCAGGGTGTGGTTATCGAATTTGAAGGGTTGAAGTTTCACGCACATCTTATCGTGTTGGAAAACAAAGGACTAGATGTCATCTTAGGGATGGATTGGTTAACCACCAACAAAGGCTTTATTGACTGCTTCAACAGGACCGTGATTCTCACCCACCACCACGGGAAGACCATAAAGGTTTCAGCCAAGGAAAGGAAAATATCCCGGCAACCGAGATTGAACAAGGTTGGTATTTCTGAATTGAGCAAGGTTCCGGTAGTGTGTGAATTTCCAGATGTATTTCCCGAAGAGCTACCAGGCATGCCACCAGATCGAGAGATAGAATTCAGCATTGAGCTAGCACCCGGGACCGCTCCCATATACAAGAAACCATACAGAATGGCACCATCCGAATTGGTAGAACTGAAGAAGCAAATAAAGGAATTATTGGAAAAAGGGTATATACGAGCCAGCTCCTCACCTTGGGGTTCACCAATTTTATTTGCCAAAAAGAAGGATGGAACACCGAGATTGTGCATAGACTATCGGCGCTAAACATGGTCACAATCAAGAACTAATATCCGATGGCACGAATAAATGATTTATTCGATCAACTCGCTTCGAGCCAAGGTGTTCTCAAAGATTGACTTGAGATCGGGATACCATCAACCGAAAGTGCGAACCGAAGATATTCCCAAGACAGCTTTCACCTCCAGATCACGGATTGTATGAGTTCACCGTAATGCCATTCGGACTAACAACGCTTCGCATATTTTGTTCACCTCATGAACAAAGTATTTATTAAGTTTATGGATAAGTTTGTTGTGGTATTTATCGATGATATTCTGGTATACTCCAAAACACCAGAAGAGCACGCTGAGCATCTCCGAATTGTACTAGGAGAACTCAGGAAACATCAATTGTATGCTAAATTCAGCAAGTGTGAATTTTGGCTAAAGCAAGTAGGTTTTCTGGGCCACGTACTGACCCAAGAAGGTATCGCCGTAGACCCAGAAAAAGTCAAGGCCGTACTAGGCTGGAAGCCACCAGCCAGCATGACGGATGTACGAAGTTTCTTGGGGATGGCAGGATACTACCGAAGATTTATTGAAGGTTTCTCCACCATAGCAAAGCCAATGACGCAACTACTCAAGAAAGACCGGAAGTTTGAATGGACCGAAGCTTGCGAGAAAAGTTTCCAAGAACTGAAGAAGAAAGCGGCGACAAAGACTGATTTAATTGTGCGGATATACACAAAAATTTTGAGGTATTTTGTGACGCATCTCGAAAGGGCCTCGGGTGCGTATTAATGCAAGAAGGCAAGGTTGTCGCATATGTTTCCAGACAACTTCGCAAGCATGAGGAAAATTATCCTACTCATGACCTGGAATTAGCAGCAGTTATTCATGCACTCAAGGAATGGAGACACTTCTTACTTGGTAATCATTGTGAAATATACACGGACCACAAAAGCCTCAAGTATATTTTCACACAACCGTAACTCAATTTACGGCAGCGACATCGGTTGGAATTAGTAAAGGATTATGATGTTGGAATCCACTACCACCGAGCAAAGCAAATGTAGTAGCAGATGCTCGAGTCGAACCCCAGTCCGGACAACGACAAGATGCCAAACTTAAGACCTGAATTCCAGCAGGAATTCGCAAAGCTCAATCGATGGTGGTCACCGAAGGCGATTGTGTCGAACTTAGAGTTACACCTACCCTGATAGAGAAGGTTAAAGAGGCTCAACGTGGACACCCCAAAGATTGAAGGCATAAAACGGAAGATGAATTTGGGCAAGGCCTCGAATTAGTTATCGATGAACAAGGAATATTGTGGTACGGAATAGGCTTTATGCGTGCAAAAATCCATGACCTTAAACAGCAAATCCTGGCTGAAGGCCACACTGCTCCGTATTCAATCCATCCTGGCGGAACAAAAATGTACAAAGATCTTCAGGAAACATTTTGGTGGCATGGTATAAAAAGAGACATAGCCACGTTTATTGCATGTTGTGACTCTTGTCAACGCATCAAGGCCGAGCACCGTAAACCGGCCGGCTATTGCAACCAAATAAGATACCCGAGTGGAAATGGGACGAGATTGGAATGGATTTTATTGTTGGACTACCTCGGTCACGACACGGACATGATGCCATATGGGTCATCAGCGATAGATCGACTAAAGTAGCACACTTCATCCCCGTGAAGACAACACACACCACTCAGAAGCTTGCTAGGCTCTACCTCTCCCATATCGTTTGCTTACATGGAGTCCCAAAGAAAATAATCTCGGACAGAGGCACTCAATTCGTCTCCCGATTTTGGGATCACTTACAACAAGCTCGAACTCAGCTGGCATTCAAGATCGCATACCATCCCTGCATGTATGGGCGGTGAGTGAATAAACCAGATACTAGAAGATATGCCGAGAGCATGTGTCCTCACCTATGGGACCAGTTGGGAAGAGAGCTTACCATACGCAGAATTCGCATATAACAACAGTTATCAGTCCAGCCTGCAAATGGCACCATTTGAAGCTCTGTACGGGCGAAGATGTCGTACCCCGCTAAACTGGTCGGAAACCGGAGACAGCCATATCTTTGGCCCAGACCAGCTCAAAGAGGATGAAGATAAGGTCAAGGTAATTAAGGACCGACTGAAGACAGCCCAAAGCCGACAAAAGAGTTATTACGATCAAAAGCATCGAGGAGTCAATTTTGAACCCTGTGAATTTGTGTACCTACGAGTATCCCCTATGAGAGGCCTGCATCGATTCAAGATTAAAGGGAAGCTAGCACCAAGATTCATCGGACCATTCTGCATAGTAGCACGAAGAGGCACGATGGCCTACCAGCTAGACTTACCCGAAGAATTATCCGACATCCACGACGTATTCCACGTCTCCCAATTGAGGAAGTGCGTAAGCAACCCAGAGAAACAAGTACCCCATAAAAACATTGACGTGCAACCAGACCTTACATATCGGGAGCATCCGATAAAGATCTTGGAAGAGTCTGAAAGGAGAACCCGACAGAAAACCATCAAGTTCTTCAAAGTTCAGTGGAGCAACCACACCGAAAGTGAAGCCACTTGGGAAAGAGAGGATTTCCTTCGGACAGAGCACCCACAATTATTTGAGGATCAGCTGGAATCTCGGGGACGAGATTTTTCCTAAGGGGGTAGGTGTTGTGACACTCCAAAAATATTCTTTTGGTTTTCTTCAAAAAAATTATTGGATTAGAAGAAGGTCTTCTAAACCCTTCCAAAAATCTCTCTCAAAAGCTTTTCCCTTTAGCAAATATTTTATTTTTGCATCTCCTTCAACTCTGGTGTTTGGTTTTTAAAATTTTCTTCTGATTGCCCTCTTCTCAAAATTTCAAGAAAAATCTTTGGAGTTTATTTTTCTTTCCAAAAGAAACTCTAGGAGTTTTGCATCTTCTCCAATATTGAAATCCATTCATGATTTTGCCATGCACCACATGGTAAAACCTTCCCAAAGATCTCTCCTTCCACTTTGGGCAATCCAAACATTCTGTCTCAACAAGCTCAACCATTTTCTGAATTTTATTTCATTTATTTCTCCTCCCAAATATTTTCTGTCCATTATTTTGAGCCTAGGAGATTTGCAAAGCACGTACCTAAATGCATTTGAGTTTTGACCTCAAACCAACTCCCCTGGATAGTCCTTGGTACCCACAACCTAGAACAATCAAGATCCACTCCTCTTCTGTTCAAAGATTTCAAATTCTAGTCTCTGCAAGTTTGGACCAGATTTGTCAAATTTGGTGAAATTCATATCTTCTCTGCTCCAAAAATTTCACAAAAATTCAGGCAGCCTCTAGATGCAATGAGAGGCCCTCCACCAAAAACCAGCTCAAGGAAAAATCCCTACATGCCTAAATCATTACGTCGAACACCTTGCATGCACTATTACTGTTCATCTTGATTAAATTCAGATTGCGATGTCGTTCTCCGTCGAGTTTCAAACACATGCCCACAGTGCACTTGGCACGTTGCTCACAGCCTAGCCTCGCTTGTCCGGAGCTTCACACGCGTGCTTGGCGCGTTCTGGCGTCGGTGGCACCTGGCCCGCTGGGCGGCGTGTCTTGCGGCGGCAGAACCACCGTAGCGGCCGACAGGGAGCAAAACTACGGCATAACGCCATTCGGCGCCGCCCAAACCTCTTGGTAGCTCCGCGTAGCCATTTCCTTGCCAGCACATGCATGCAGCACCGTCGCCGTGGCCTGGCACGCGCAGAGCGCATTCTCTGCCTCCGACGGGCCGTGCGTCCGTTCCGTCGAGGACAGGCCGTAACCTCGTCGATGCTCAAACTCCGAAGCCGACCGTGCAGCCACAGCGCCGCCGTAATCACTCGCCGGACTTATCCGATTCTCGGCAACCGCCTCGGGCCGGCTATATATAGCACCCCCGAGCGCGCTCTCGCCCCCGCACACCTCCACCACCTCACTAGTACTCGCCAAGCCCCTGGAAGGGCCTCGAGGAGCTTTTCTTCCTCGACTCCGCCGCTTCGTTCCGCCTCGGCCTCCACCTCGATTCACTCCGGTGAGGTCGTCTCCGGCGCCCTAACCTCGTCAGCGACCCTCTCGGGCAACTAAGAGTCTAACCCCCACTCCAATTTGATCTTCACAGCTCTCTCCGACGAGGTCCACGACTGCCCGAACCGCCGTCCGCCGGAGCAAGGGCCGCCGTCGACACAGTGCTCGCCGGCGACCACTTCCACCTCCCACAGACGCGGAAGGACGTGCTGATCACGAAGGTACCGTCCGATCACTCTGCCTCACCGTGGATCACTGCCGGCGACCACCGCACCTCTCGGGCGCCGTCGCGCCCTGTTTCCCTCTTTTAAATTTTCAAAGCTGACAGGTGGAGCCCGCCTGTCAGCCTCTCAGTCGTTTCTTTTAAACCAACCGTTTTCTGGACTTTTCTGCAAAGCCCCCTGGAAGTTTTCTGTTTCATTACAGATGGGTCCTTGGACCAAAACCCTTATAACGTTTTAACAGAAAGGAATTTTTGAGTGATTCTTTTTCTGTCCTCTTCAAATTTTTGTCTAGTTTTTTATCATATTTATTTAAAAAATATTTGGATTAACTTTATGTACCCCACGGTATTTACGTTAAGCGTGTGTTTTATGTACCTTGAATCTAAGGAGGTGACGGAACCGCTGAACTTCACGAGCTAGACCCGACTACTCCGAACCAGGCAAGCAATGTTTGAACTTTTGATATGATGAGTGTTTGGGCATGTTTGCATTATTTTTTTATCATGGCACGTTCATGAGCATTTCGATGATAGTTTATCTCGTAAGAGTTGAGGTAAATGAGCTCGGTAAATCCATGAGTTGTTGGAAACTTATTGCATGGCCATGAGTTGGCATGAGTACGGGTAAGATGGCAGTGTTGTAGCATGCCAGGCTTATGCCAGATCGTTGACCCCGTGTCAACACAAATCGTCGATTCCGTCCGTCTCCCTTTTTCAGATTACCACCTGTTCCCGCAAGGGATACGACTTAGTAAGTTGCAAACCACTTCCTGGTACACACCAAATCGAGAGGCCGGGATGAAGGTTCCATGGCCCTGGATTAGAGCCTTTCATCCGGTCAGGGGGCATGGGTGTTTCCGGTTGGGACCGAGTGGGGGGCACCCCTTAGAGCGCGCGTAAATAAATTTGATCCCATGCTATTCGAGATTGTGATCTCCCCGTCTCAAAGTTTTTCTTAAATGCTGTCTAGGGTGATTCCTGGCAACGTGAGGTATGATGGGTGTGTACTAGTTAGTTGTGTTTCCTCCGAAATCAGAACGGAACTAGTCCTTTGTGACTACGGAAATCCGTTGGCTGTGGACAATTTTGGTACAAACTCTGCAGAGTCAAAATTCTTGAATTCATCTTATTCATGTCCGAGTACCATGTTCACCTTATCTTGTCAAATATCAGTCTCGGTGACAGAGACTCCGATAACCATTTGAGTGTTAAATGTTTATTTCACGTAAATGGACTAACCCGCTTATCGTCTTGTGATGAATATTTTCCGTGAGCACTATATCTTGTCGATTATGAATAATGAATTATAAGCCCTTTCATGCGATGTCGCTCAGACGTCCGATCATGACATTGTTATTATTTACTTTTATTATAAGCCCTTTCTGTGATGTCGCTCAGACGTCCGACTGCGGCATTGTTATTATTTACTTTTATTATAAGCCCTTTCTGCAATGTCGCTCAGACGTCCGACTCCGGCATCGTTATTATTTACTTTCATTATAAGCCATTTCTGTGATGTCGCTCCGACTTCCGACTGCGGCATGCATGTTTTTTTTAATATAAGCCCTTTATGAGGTGTCACTCAGACGCCCGATTGTGGCATGCTTTATTTATTTGTTCACCCTTCGAGGCGTCGCTTCAGACACCCGATCGGTTTTTAGTTTATCTTCTTTGGGTTTTCGAGCGGACTACCGCTGATTCCCTTTTTACTTAGTGGTGTTACTGATTTGATAGCACATTGTTCTAAATTGATCATATCGCATTCATGCATTCATTTGTTATATCTTTTGTCCGAACTGTCTTGTGAGTACTTTCAAAGTACTCACCTGGCTTGTTGATTTGGCCAAATCTTGTGACGAAGCGATCTCATGGATGAAGAGTTCGATAGCGAGTCCGACGCCTAGAGGAATCCCAGCCGGTCTCGCGCGACCCTGGATTAGTCATTGTGATATATCCGCTTCCGCTACCCAAATAAATTCATCGAGCCTCACCTCGGCCGATGCGCCGCCAATCTTGATAGTCTTATTAACCACCCCACTGTGTTATTCCACCAACCACTCATATCTCGAGTCAGTAGTATTTCCACCCCACACCATTGTGTCATATCCGCCATCTTGTGTAATTATCGGCGTGTTTGTAATAATTGGTTGGGCATCTTCAGCCCGGCCCTGTAATATTGTAATGCTACTGGCTTATTGTATCAAAGTTTTGTCTACCGGTATGGAGGATTTTTCCTCATATTGGACTTCATAGGTTGGTTGTTCAATAAATATTTTTATTGAAAAACCGGTCGTGACAGAACTTGATGAAGTACTACCTCTTGAACCGGAAAGTAGCGCAGCTCAGGAAGATGTTCCTGTGGTGCCTGCACTGACTAGAGAGGAAACTAATGATGATGATCAAGGTACTTCGGATCAAGTTACTACTGAACTTCGTAGGTCCACAAGGACATGTTCCACACCAGAGTGGTATGGCAACCCTGTCCTAGAAATCATGTTGTTAGACAACGGTGAACCTTCGAACTATAAAGAAGCAATGGCGGGCCTAGATTCCAAAAAATGGCTTGAAGCCATGCAATCCGAGATAGGATCCATGTATGAAAACAAAGTATGGACTTTGACAGACTTGCCCGATGATCGGCGAGCGATAGAAAACAAATGGATCTTTAAGAAGAAGACGGACGCGGATGGTAATGTTACCATCTATAAAGCTCGACTTGTCGCTAAGGGTTATCAACAAGTTCAAGGGGTTGACTACGATGAGACTTTCTCTCCCGTAGCGAAGCTGATGTCCGTCCGAATCATGTTAGCAATTCCCGCATAGTATGATTATGAGATATGGCAAATGGACGTCAAAACGGCATTCCTTAACGTCCATCTTAAGGAAGAACTGTATATGATGTAGCCGGAGGGTTTTGTCGATCCTAAGAATGCTAACAAGGTATGCAAGCTCCAGCGCTCCATCTATGGGCTGGTGCAAGCATCTCGGAGTTGGAACATTCGCTTTAATGAAATGATCAAAGCGTTTGGGTTTATGCAGACTTATGGAGAAGCCTGCGTTTACAAGAAAGTGAGTGGGAGCTCTGAGCATTTCTCATATTATATGTGGATGACATACTTTTGATGGGAAATGATATATAACTTTTGGACATCATTAAGGCCTACTTGAACAAGTGTTTTTCAATGAAGGACCTTGGAGAAGCTGCTTACATATTAGGCATCAAGATCTATAGAGATAGATTGAGACGCCTCATAGGTCTTTCACAAAGCACATACCTTGATAAGATATTGAAGAAGTTCAATATGGATCAGTCCAATAAGGGGTTCTTGCCTGTGTTGCAAGGTGTGAAATTGAGGTCGGCTCAATGTCCGACCACGGCAGAAGATAGAGAAAACATGAGTGTCGTCCCCTATGCCTCGGCCATAGGGTCTATCATTTATGCCATGCTGTGTACCAGACCTGATGTAAACCTTGCCGTAAGTTTGGTAGGAAGGTACCAAAGTAATCCCGACATGGAACACTAGACAACGGTCAAGAATATCCTGAAGTACCTGAAAAGGACTAAGGATATGTTTCTCGTTTATGGAGGTGATGCAGAGCTCATTGTAAAGGGTTACGTCGACGCTAGCTTCGACACAGATCTGGATGACTCTAAGTCACAAACCGTATACGTGTATATTTTGAATGGAGGGGCTGTAAGCTGGTGCAGTTGCAAGCAAAGCGTCGTGGCGGGATCTACATGTGAAGCGGAGTACATGGCAGCCTCGGAGGCAGCGCATGAAGCAATATGGATGAAGGAGTTCATCACCGACTTAGGAGACATACCCAATGTGTCGGGGCCGGTCACTCTCTTCTGTGACAACACTGGAGATATTGCCCTTGCCAAGGAGCCCAGGTTTCACAAGAAGACCAGGCACATCAAGCGTCACTTCAACTCCATTCATGAAAATGTTCAAGATGGAGACATACATATTTGTAAAGTGCACACAGATCTGAATGTCGCAGATCCGTTGACTAAACCTCTTCCGCGAGCAAAACATGATCAACACCGAACTCTATGGGTGTTCGATTCATCACAATGTAACTAGATTATTGACTCTAGTGCAAGTGGGAGACTGTTGGAAATATGCCCTAGAGGCAATAATAAAATGGTTATTATTATATTTCCTCGTTCATGATAATTGTCTATTATTCATGCTATAATTTTGTTATCCGGAAATCGTAATACATGTGTGAATACATAGACCACAACATGTCCCTAGTGAGCCTCTAGTTGACTAGCTCGTTTATCAATAGATGGTCACGGTTTCACGACCATGGACATTGGATGTCATTGATAACGGGATCACATCATTGGGAGAGTGATGTGATGGACAAGACCCAATCCTAAGCATAGCACAAGATCGTGTAGTTCGCTTGCCGTAGCTTTTCCAAAGGTCAAGTATCATTTCCTTAGACCATGAGATCGTGTAACTCCCGGATGCCGTAGGAGTGCTTTGGGTGTACCAAACGTCACAACGTAACTGAGTGACTATAAATGTATAATACAGGTATCTCCGAAAGTGTCTGTTGGGTTGACACGGATCAAGACTGGGATTTGTCACTCCGTATGAGGGAGAGGTATCTCTGGGCCCAGTCGGTAATGCATCATCATAATGAGCTCAAAGTGACTAAGTGGTTGGTCACGGGATCATGCATTACGGTACGAGTAAAGTGACTTGCCGGTAACGAGATTGAACGAGGTATTGGGATACCGACGATCGAATCTCGGGCAAGTAACGTACCGATTGACAAAGGGAATTGTATACAGGATTACTTGAATCCTCGACATCGTGGTTCATTCGATGAGATCATCGTGGAGCATGTGGGAACCAACATGGGTATCCAGATCCCGCTGTTGGTTATTGGCCGGAGACTCGTCTCGATCATGTCCGCGTGTCTCCCAAACCCGTAGGGTCTACACACTTAAGGTTCGATGACGCTAGGGTTGTAGAGATATTAGTATGCGATAACCCGAAAGTTGTTCAGAGTTCCGGATGAGATCCCGGACGTCACGAGGAGTTCCGAAATGGTCCGGAGGTGAAGAATTATATATAGGAAGTCCAGTTTCATCCATCGGGAAAGTTTCGGGGGTCACCGGTATTGTACCGGGACTACCGGAAGGGTCCCGGGGGTCCACCGGGTGGGGCCACCTATCCCGGAGGGCCCCATGGGCTGAAGTGGGGAAGGGAACCAGCCCCTGGTGGGCTGGTGCGCCCCCCTTGGGCCCCCCTGCGCCTAGGGTTGGAAAGCCTAGGGGTGGGGGCGCCCCACTTGGCTTGGGGGGCAAGCCACCCCCTTGGCCGCCGCCCCCTTTGAGATCCAATCTCTAGGGACAAGCGCCCCCCCAGGGTCCCTATATAAAGAGGGGGGAGGGAGGGCTGCGCACACTTGCTCCTGGAGCCTCCCTCTCCCTTCGAAACACCTCTCCCTCTCGCTGAGCTTGGCGAAGCCCTGCCGAGATCGCTGCTACTTCCACCACCACGCCATCGTGATGCTAGATCTCCATCAACCTCTCCCTTCCCCTTGCTGGATCAAGAAGGAGGAGACGTCTTCCCCAACCGTACGTGTGTTGAACGCGGAGGTGCCGTCCGTTCGGCACTAGGATCTTCGGTGATTTGGATCACGACGAGTACGACTCCCTCAACCCCGTTCTCTTGAACGCTGCCGCGCGCGATCTACAAGGGTATGTAGATGCACTCCTCTCTCTCGTTGCTAGATGACTCCATAGATTGATCTTGATGAAGCGTAGAAATTTTTTATTTTCTGCAACGTTTCCCAACAGTGGCATCATGAGCTAGGTCTATGCGTAGTTTCTATGCACGAGTAGAACACAAACTTGTTGTGGGCGTAGATGTTGTCAATTTTCTTGCCACTACTAGTCTTATCTTGTTTCGGGCGGCATCGTGGGATGAAGCGGCCGGACCGACCTTACACGACGCTTACGTGAGACAGGTTCCACCGATCGACATGCACTAGTTGCATAAGGTGGCTAGCGGGTGTCTGTCTCTCCCACTTCAGTCGGATAGGATTCGATGAAAAGGGTCCTTATGAAGGGTAAATAGAAATTGGCATATCACGTTGTGGTTTTACGTAGGTAAGAAACGATCTTGCTAGAAAGCTATAGAAGCCACGTAAAAACATGCAACAACAATTAGAGGACGTCTAACTTGTTTTTGCAGCATATGCCTTGTGATGTGATATGTCCAAAAGGATGTGATGAATGAAATATATGTGATGTATGAGATTGATCATGTTCTTGTAATAGGAATCACGACTTGCATGTCGATGAGTATGACAACCGGCAGGATGCATAGGAGTTGTCTTTATTTTTTGTATGACCTGTGTGTCATTGAATAACGCCATGTAAATTACTTTACTTTATTGCTAAACACGTTAACCATATAAGTAGAAGTAATCGTTGGCGTGACAACTTCATGAAGACACGATGATGGAGATCATGGTGTCATGCCGGTGAAGAAGATGATCATGGCGCCCCGAAGATGGAGATCAAAGGAGCAATATGATATTGGCCATATCATGTATCTATTTGATTGCATGTGATGTTTATCATGTTTTGCTTCTTATTTGCTTAGTACGACGGTAGTAAATACGACGATCCCTTATAAGAATTGCAAGAAAGTGTTTCCCCTAACTGTGTGCCGTTGCGAAAGTTCGTTGTTTCGAAGCACCACGTGATGATCGGGTGTGATAGATTCTAACGTTCACATACAACGGGTGTAAGACAGATTTACACATGCAAAACACTTAGGTTGACTTGACGAGCCTAGCATGTACAGACATGGCCTCGAACACAAGAGACCGAAGGTCGAACATGAGTCGTATGGAAGATACGATCAACATGGAGACGTTCACCGATGATGACTAGTCCGTCTCACGTGATGATCGGACACGGTCTAGTTGAGTCGGATCATGTATCACTTAGATGACTAGAGGGATGTCTAATCTGAGTGGGAGTTCATTAAATAATTTGATTAGATGAACTTAATTATCATGAACTTAGTCTAAAAACCTTTGCAAAATGTCTTGTAGATCAAATGGCCAATGCTCATGTCAACCTCAACTTCAACGCGTTCCTAGAGAAAACCAAGCTGAAATGGGTCAAGTCAAGCACATCATTCTCTAATGATGTGACCCCATTAATCAAATGACAACTCATGTCTATGGCTAGGAAACTTAACCATCTTTGATTCAACGAGCTAGTCAAGTAGAGGCATACTAGTGACACTTTGTTTGTCTATGTATTCACACATGTACTAAATTTCTGGTTAATACAATTCTAGCATGAATAATAAACATTTATCATGAAATAAGGAAATAAATAATAACTTTATTATTGCCTCTAGGGCATATTTCCTTCAGTCTCCCACTTGCACTAGAGTCAATAATCTAGTTCACATCGCCATGTGATTTAACATCAATAGTTCACATCTTTATGTGGTTAACACCCATAGTTCACATCGACATGTGACCAACACTGTCGGGGATATACCCCGCGGTATGAACCGGCTGGAGTTGTAAACCGGCTGGTGGTAAACCGGCAGACAGTTAAGACAGATGGCTAAGACAGACGGTAAACCGGCGAGTGTTAAACCGGCAGAGTTAAGACAGATGGTAGCACCGGCAGGTGTTAACTCAATCATAACCCGACAGACAATGTTAAACCGGCAGACAATGTTAAACCGGCAGACAATGTTAAATCGGCGGACGTTAAGAAGCCCAGGAAGGGAAGTCAAAATAATTTAAGTCTTAGTCCGAGATGGACTCTACATGTAACCCGCCCCTTTAACTTATATAAGGAGGGGCAGGGCTCCCCAAAGAGGGAGAAGCAAGAAGAAATAATCTTAGGGCTAGACACAACTAGGAGATCAAGTTTACAGCGACTCTCTCGTGATGATAATGAGACCTAGCCTCAAACATCATGTAGGGTTGTTACCGGATGATGTTTCCCGGGGCCCGAAGCTGTCTAAATCCTTTGTCTTGTGTGTTGCATCTCTCGTCCCGATCAACCCCTCTCAAGCTACCACATAGATGTGTTGGCCTCACGACTAAGTCCTCACACTAAAGACATCTAACGTGATATTTCCACGACTGTTGGCGCCCACCGTGGGGCTTGCGCATGGTGGTGTTGAGTTCTTGAAGGGATCCATCTCTTTCGTGGATTGAGAGATTCACGGCTTTTCCAGTAAAGGGGAGCTAGTCTGCAAGAAATCTACGTGGGCTATGTTTTTTATCAGCAGTCTAAGTCAGATCTCAGCAATTACTAGGCGGATTAAATTTGCTGTTCAACTTTGGATCTAGGATCATGAGATTTGGGTTCAAAAGAAATCAACCGTCGTTCGTCTGGACGAGCGATCAAATAAAAAAGTCGTCGAGACCGGCGTTTTCCGCTGCAACCTATTTGGCCGGATCGTCAATTTCCAAGCGATAACTGATGTCAAGTCGTGCGTCCTCGAGTTGTCCAAGGACTAGGGTCCAGTTTTGTCTCAACTGGATTGCTGATCCTACCAGCTGCCGTACGTTACATCAACCAAGGGAGTCAAAGACGGTCCGGATTGGTCCAAGAGCCGGCCGGTCTTTCTCTGTTTTCCAACTCGGATTGGCCCAGCCTACCACTGCTCAGCTCCGCGCGCACGGGTGTGAGCGCACAGCGGTCCTGCTCGCATCTACTGCTACTGCCTCAAAGCCGCCAATGTTGTGGCCAACGTACAGCCGTCACACCGCTGAACCACCGCGCCTCCGCCATCGCCGGCTCACGCCTCCAATCCGTCAGCTGCTGGCCCTTATAAGTCGCCATCCCTTTGAGCCGCTGTGTCTGTCATGGCCAAATCGCCACTGAGTTTCCGCCCTCAACAGAGCTGACTCGCCGCCGTCTCCCCCGCTCTGCTGTCCGCGCGACCGGCCGCCGCCTCGCGTGACTCAGCCGCCCGCTTCGTCGTCCCGCACTGCCGGCTCCGGGTCCCCGCCGGGTTGCCTCCGCCCATGCCGGGTGCCCGCACCGGTGGCTCCGGGACCTCGCTGGGTTGCCTCCGCCTCGCCGGCTCGAAGCCTCTCCCTCACCGCGCCCGGCCACCTCCCCGCGTGTGCCGGCTCCGGTCTGCTCCGCCCTCGACCACGAGAGGCCGCGTCGCGGTAGCTGCACCTGCCCGTGCCTGATCTCCTCCGCCTCACCCACAAGCCGGCTCCGCGCCGGGTTCGCTTTCGTTAGTGGCCTGGTGCTCCGCTTCCGCCATGTCGTACCCACCGTCGCTCCGGACTCCTCCACACTGAGCCGGGTTATGACTCCTTTCGCTAAGTTTCGCGATCGAACCGTCAGTCTCTGCCTATACAGCCGCGGCATCCGCCACTACGGCCTGCACCGAGCCGTCCCCAGCTGCCGTTTTCGCCGTCACTCCCGCACGGCCGGTTTAGGCCACGGCCGCAGCTGCCATCCCCGGAGAGCCGCCTTGACCGTCGCGGCCTTGAACTGGATCCTGCCTCACCGGGTCACCCACGCAGCGCCCTGCGTTGCCGCATCGGCCGGCCTTGAGTCGTCGCGCGCCGTCCGAGCTTCAGCACCCAACCCGCCTTGGCCTCTGCGGCTGCTGACGAGCTGCCGGCGGCCCCGCGACTCCCGTGGCCTGCACCCTCGGCTGCCATAACCTGCGTGGTCTGTTTCAATCACCTACAGAATGAGCCTTTGAGCTGTTGACTCAACGTAACCATCTGTCTCTCCAAATCTCCACTGGTCTTCACCCGCGGCCCAGCGTTGCATTCGAGCTGGCCCCTGCAATGACCGCTTCTACTTCCGTCAGCTGCTTCCTCTACCACGCCTTGAGTCACCATTGCCGCTTTACCTCCTTTCTTCATTGGTATAAAGAGACATGCTCTGTCTGTTCTAAAGAAAGGAGAAGGTGTTGATGCTGCCATCCCCAGCCGTGGGAGAAAAAGACTTTAGAATTATTCACAAGTCTGCAAGTTTGAACTCTGTGGTATTACAGAGTGTTTGAGCATTTTTTATGATCGGAGTATATGCGTGGCCGTGAATGTTGCAGAAAAGGAGAAGCGGAGCTGCGGCAACATCTGGCGAGGCCAACAGTTTTATGCAAAGGCCAGTATAGCAACATCCTTTTCTCCATGGCCAAACGCCCCGCCCGCTGGTGGCTACAGTCGCGCCTCGCCTTCTCTTCATTGCCGTGCACCGCTCCGAGTCGCCGGCCCTGCGTCTTGCCATTGAGCTGCCACACCTGCTCCGAGCTTGCAAGTTGACCCGGCCGCCGTGTGGGTCATCCAATGCCATGACCCGGAGGATGAATCCGGTCTGTCTCCGAGCTTGCAAGTTGCCGGTTTACACCAAGTTGTCGGTTTACCAGCTTCAACAGGCTCTACCTCATGCTCACCAAGTTGCCGGTTTACTCCCAAGCCGCCTGCGCCGTTCGCGTCCACTCCTAAGACGCTGGCGCCGTCATTCACTTCTGCAATGTGACGCGCCTCTGCTGTTGCCCATGAGCCGCTCGTCGCCAGAGTCCGAGCGTAGCTTCAAAACATCTGCAGTGAGCTGCCCTACATTGCTGAGTCGCCGCCTTGGCCTTGCTCTGTTCCCGCCGAGCCACCATGCCTTTGAACCGCCGCCCTCGTCTGCCAAAGCTAGCATGGTCTGCCGAGGCGGATGCAGCCAAGTATTACTCCATCTGACATCAGAAAGGTGTAGTACGATGACTAGTAAACAAAAACCGAGAAGGACCAAAAGATACTCTTTTCCATAATGGAATCTGATATTTTTGAAACGGTAGGATGTACATACTGGAGAGACAACTCCATCAGTCTAAAGATGCCAGGAAGTTTCTAGTGCTCAAGTTAAATTGCTGCTGAGTTTTGGTGGATACAGAGTACATACTTGCTATGGGTTTTATCAGCCTCACTTCTGCCTCCGTCCACAAAAGCCAGAGATGTATTTATCCACAATCAGCATCCGGATCATGCCAGGCGCTGCCTCCGTCTTCGCGTCAAGCTGCTGTGGTTCAAACCGCCGCCCGCAACTCAGCTCTGAGTCTCCCAACCTCACGTCAAAGTGTTCGGCTGATTGCTATTGTGGGGATATCAAGATTTTTAAAAAGGAACTGGTGTTAAAAAAAGGAGCTACAGTAAACCTCTGCAACCGCTGATCATCAGAGTATTATGTATACGCCCGATGGGCTATACTATTGTTAGCTTATTGATGGATATTACATATGAAACTTCCGACGTCCGGACAAATTAGGCGATATCCATCTAAATTTAGTTTCTTGATAAATATTGTTTTTATCAAGGGAACAATTACTTTGGACTATATATTTTGATACGCAGGACAATTATCCATTATAAAACATGGTTTATACTATGGGTACGGAGCACGCGCTGGCAACATCCTGCGTGTTGTTCGTTCGTGCCACATTACACGGTGAATGGATGCATGCAAGACGCCACCCTTACGGCCCGGTTTACATCAGCTTGCCGGGACCGCGCCTGCGTTTGACTCGCCCGTCCGAACCGGCTTACAACGCCATGGCCGACTCGTCGGTCTGTGCCACCTCTGATGATGCGATCGTCTTTACCGTCCGTCTCTCGTGGCCTGGTCTACATCAACGTACCAGGCCGCACCTGTCTGCATGAGCTGTTTATTGAGTATGAGCAAGTCACAGCTTGGGTAGCCCGGTTTCCTTTCAACAAATTGGAGGCAAATTATCCTATACTGTCGACCACTGTCTGCACTGGATGGCTCAATGGTCAGGCGCACAAGTCGCCGCCACTAAAGTTTGGTTAACTTCAAATCGCCAGTTGAGTGGAACCATTGGCCGAGTTGCTGACACGGCTTGTACGGGATCATTTATAACCCGCCGCAGTCACCTCAACTTTCTGTGGATTCACATCGCGTTATCAACATCAATGATATACACCTTCTGCTATGGTCAAACACGGAGAATCTCAAACCAACTCCTCGAGTCACCTTGAGACTCGGGGGCTACAATGACATGACTCATCAAATATTGTCGGTTTTCAGTGAAGTCAAGAACCCCAGGATGATTGGAGGGAAAGATAACCCGGTCCCGGAGGCTATTACCATATTGATGAAAATTTGAGGGCCGTCAGAAATTTCTAGCTCAAAAAGTATATGACAAAATCCCGGCTCAGTGAAGAAGTTCTGGGTCATCAGAAAGGATTCCGGTTCAAAAAGGAATTAACTTCTCGCAAGTTCAAATTTAAAAGGCCGTCAAAAAATGGCCGGCTTACAAAGAAGGATTCCGGTTTAAAATCCGGCTCAAGGGGAAGATATCTCCCACAAAGCTTTGAGGATCTCAAAATCCGGTTTAAGAATTTCCGGTTCAAGAAGAATTTATCTCTTGCAAAAAGTTAAAGATTGCCAAAAGGACCTGCTTCCCTGACGCGCAGTTCAAACATGGGTATCCTGCCTTATGGGCTCATCTTCATATGATCACTTGGGGGCTGCCTGTTCAAACATAGGTATATTCACCAAAGAGAACATAGCATCACTACCCTTTTGATGCGGCTATTAAGCCAATATTATCATAAGGGGCCAAAGAGAGTTTGTTGCACAACATAACTCAAACATAGGCACCTGGTGAGCACATCTCAGAAAAATATCACATGGGGGCTTCTGCTTGCAAAGCGGAGTCCTGTCCATTAATCCGGCTATCACGCCACAACAAAGCTTGGGAGCTTCACACCCAAGGAGCCAAAGAGAGTCTTGTTGTTACGCACAGCTCAAACATAGGCACCCATTGAGCATGGCTCACAAAGTTACTTGGGGGCTCTTTGTGTAAAGTAACAAAGAGTTTGAAAGGACCCTTGTAATTGGGTATCGACCCATGGCTTGGAAGCCTGGTGTATTCACCTAAAACCTCGGGTTAACCTGCCTTCATCAAGTAAGCCACTCCTATCCGTAATCACAGCACGACCATGAGCGTTTGACAAGTTACTCTCATTGAGACCCTGAACTTGTCAAAGTTAAAACGATGATTGGTTAGTTGGAGGCCCATCTTAAAAGGCTTTGTCAAATGGTTTAACTCAGCGGCCTGGCAGCCCATGAAAAGCCTCGAATTTGGGCCTGGCAGCCCTTGAAAAGCCTCGACTACATGGTTTTATTTTCCTTTGTCAAGATTTTTCTCTTTTGATAAAATTTTATGTTGAACCAGTGTCTTTTGACCCGACATGACTATCAGTTATCTAATTAACCCGGTGTTTGTTAACCCGGCTCGACTTTCAACTACAAGTTGTCAATGCATAATCACTTTATAATCCAGTGTTTATTGACCCGGCCTGGATTTGGACTATAAGTCGCCAGTATATATTTGGATTGCGCCATTGGAATCATGCGCTTATAAATCATTGGATTATATTATTCAAATCTTTAATAGCCAACATGGATGGATTTTTATTATGGTTATCAATAACCAATATTATGATCGAGGTTTTCAAAGTCGCTTTTAGCGCAATGGTTATTATTTATCAATGGATATGATTTATTCTACAATGGAGGAAGTAGTCCTGAGTTGCTGCAGGCTTACAACCCGACACTTGGGGGCTACATTATTTAAGTTGAGATTACATCAAATACACAAGTCTCATGTCGCTGCAAGCATGCGCCATGACACTTGGGGGCTAATGCAAAATCATTGTTTGCTCACCTTATTGAAGACCCGACTCATCACAACGTTATGAGCCGGCCCTTGGGGGCTACCATTTGCTCCTGTCAACAATTCAAGGTACAAAGCTTTTTATCAATTACATTGAAGGGTCCACTGCTCAGTTGGTAAAGCACAAGGCTCTTAACCTTGTGGACGGGGATTCAAGCCCCATGATGGGGCTTACATCATATGATGTTATTTTCATTGAAGTATATATCAAAGTCCTAGCTGAATATTATCTCACTGAGCCGGCCCTTGGGGGCTACACGTTGCTGTTCAAAGTATACATGATTATATTTACAAAGTCCCTGCTCATTATTGCATAATGACCCGGCCCTTGGGGGCTACACTGGTTGAAGTTTTTATGAGCATCAGGCAATTACAAGTCCTAGGTTGCTGCAAGCATGACAACCAGGCACTTGGGGGCTACATATGTGGAATACTCAGTTTATGACTAATGGTTGAGATGAACAACCTGGATTTCTTCAAGATTGTGATATTTATATTGAAGCAAGTCTTAAGCTGTTGCTATGCTACCTTCTTAAGACTTGGGGGCTACAAGTGATAGGCATATAAGAGGTATATTTTCAAGCTGGATGTTAACTACAAGTATGACCCGGTGCTATCAATACTTACAAACCGGTGATCTTGGCAATGATAAATCGGCAAGTTCTACATCTTTAAGCTGGCTGAATATCAGTTGAATATTTCAAGACCAATATTTTTGTTAAGTCATTGGGAGCTGATTCAAAGAGGTTATTCTTCACAATATTTCTCCGTGACAAACCAATGTCAGCAAATTGATTATGAAGCTGGCCTATTGACTCGGATTTTCTAGAAGGAAATGACAAGGATTTAAAGATGCTCAGGATCAGTTTAACATGGATAAATCCAAATTAAACTGGGGGCTAATGTCGGGGTTATACCCCGCGGTATGACCCGGCTGGTGGTAAACCGGCACACAGTTAAGACAGATGGCTAACACAGACGGTAAACCGGCAGAGTTAAGACAGATGGTAGCACCGGCAGGTGTTAAGTCAATCATAACCCGGCAGACAATGTTAAACCGGCAGACAATGTTAAATCGGAAGACAATGTTAAATCGGTGGACGTTAAGAAGCCCAGGAAGGGAAGTCAAAATAGTTTAAGTCTTAGTCCGAGATGGACTCTACATGTAACCCGCCCCTTTAACTTATATAAGGAGGGGCAGGGCTCCCCAAAGAGGGAGAAGCAAGAAGAAATAATCTTAGGGCTAGACACAACTAGGAGAGCCAGTTTACGGCGACTCCCTCGTGATGATAATGAGACCCAGCCTCAAACAACATGTAGGGTTGTTACCGGATGATGTTTCCCGGGGCCCGAAGCTGTCTAAATCCTTTGTCTTGTGTGTTGCGTCTCTCGTCCCGATCAACCCCTCTCAAGCTACCACATAGATGTGTTGGCCTCGCGACTAAGTCCTCACACTAAGGACATTTTTCGTGATATTTGCACGACAAACACCCAAAGGGTTTACTAGAGTCAATAATCTAGTTCACATCGCTATGTGATTAACACCCAAAAGAGTACTAAGGTGTGATTATGTTTTGCTTGTGAGAGAAGTTTAGTCAACGGGTCTGCCACATTCAGATTTGTATGTATTTTGCAAATATCTATGTCAACAATGCTCTGCACGGAGCTACTCTAGCTAATTGCTCCCACTTTCAATATGTATCCAGATTGAGATTTAGAGTCATCTGGATCAGTGTCAAAACTTACATCGACGTAACCCTTTACGACGAACTTTTTGTCACCTCCATAATCAAGAAACATATCCTTATTCTACTAAGGATAATTTTGACCGCTGTTCGGTGGTCTACTCCAGATCACTATTGTACTCCCTTGTCGAACTCAATGTAGGGTATACGATAGATCTGGTACACAGCATGGCATACTTTATATAACCTATGGCTGAGGCATAGGGAATGACTTTCATTCTATTTCTATCTTCTGCCGTGGTCGGGCTTTGAGTCTTACTCAAATTCACACCTTGTAACACAGGCAAGAACTCTTTCTTTGACTGTTCCATTTTGAACTACTTCAAAATCTTGTCAAGGTATGTACTCATTGAAAAAACTTATGAAGCGTCTTGATCTATCTCTTGATGATCAATATGTAAGAAGCTTCACGGAGGTCTTTCTTTGAAAAATTCCTTTCAGATACTCCTTTATGCTTTCCAGAAAATTCTACATTATTTCCGATCAAAGATATGTCATTCACATAAACTTATCAGAAATGTTGTAGTGTTCCCACTCACTTTCTTGTAAATACAGGCTTCACCGCAAGTCTGTATAAAACTATATGCTTTGATCAACTCATCAAAGCGTATATTCCAACTCCGAGATGCTTGCACCAGTCCATAGATGGATTGCTGGAGCTTGCACACTTTGTTAGCATCCTTTGGATCGATAAAACCTTTAGGTTGCATCATATACAACTCTTCTTCCGTAAATCCATTCAGAATGCAGTCTTTACATCCATTTGCCAAATTTCATAATCATAAATGCGGCAATTGCTAACATGATTCGGACAGACTTAAGCATCGCTACGAGTGAGAAAATCTCATCGTAGCCAACACTTTGAACTTTGTAAAAAAACCTTTTTTGACAAGTCTAGCTTTGTAGATAGTAATACTACTATCAGCGTACGTCTTCCTCTTGAAGATCCATTTATTTTCTATGGCTTGCCAATCATCGGGCAAGTCAACCAAAGTCCACACTTTTTTATCATACATGGATCTCATCTCAGATTTCATGGCCTCAAGCCATTTCACGGAATCTGGGCTCATCATCGCTTCCTCATAGTTCGTAGGTTCGTCATCGTCAAGTAACATGAACTCCAGAACAAGATTGCCATACCACTCTGGTGCGGATCTTACTCTTGTTGACCTACGAGGTTCGGTAGTAACTTGATCTGAAGTTACATGATCATCATCATTAGCTTCCTCACTAATTGGTGTAGGAGTCACGGGAACAGATTTCTGTGATGAACTCGTAACTCAAATATTCTTCTCCACGATCAGATCGTAGAAACTTTATTTTCTTGTTACGATGACTTTCCACTTCACTCTGAAATTATATGAACTTTTTCAAATGTTTCAGACTTATGTTTCATCAAGTAGATATACCCATATCTGATCAAATCATCTGTGAAGGTCGGAAAATAATGATATCCGCCGTGAGCCCCAACACTCATCGGATCGCATACATCAGTATGTATTATTTCCAATAAGTCAGTTGCTCGCTCCATTGTTCCGGAGAACGTAGTCTTTAGTCATCTTGCCCATAAGGCATGATTCGCGAGCATCAACTGATTCATAATCAAGTGATTCCAAAATTCCATCAGCATGGAGTTTCTTCATGCGCTTTACACCAATATGGCCTAAACAGCAGTGCCACAAATAAGTTGCACTATCATTATTAATTTTGCATCTTTTGGCTTCAATATTATGAATATGTGTATCACTACGATCGAGATCCAACAAACCATTTTCATTGGGTGTATGACCATAGAAGGTTTTATTCATGTAAACAGAACAACAATTATTCTCTAACTTAAATGAATAACCGTATTGCAATAAACATGATCAAATCATATTCATGCTCAACGCAAATAACACTTATTTAGGTTCATCACTAATCCTGAAAGTATAGGGAGTGTGCGATGATGATCATATTAATCTTGGAACTACTTCCAACACACATCGTCACTTCACTCTTAACTAGTTTTGCTCATTCTGCAACTCCCATTTTGAGTTACCAATCTTAGCAACTTGAACTAGTATCAAATACTGAGGGGTTGCTATAAGCACTAGTAAAGTACACATCAATATCATGTATATCAAATATACCTTTGTTCACTTCGCCATCCTTCTTATCCACCAATTATTTAGGGCAATTCCACTTCCAGTGACTAGTCCTTTTTGCAGTAGAAGCACTTAGTCTCAGGCTTAGGTCCAGACTTGGGCTTCTTCACTTGAGCAGCAACTTGCTTGCCGTTCTTCTTGAAGTTCCCCTTCTTCCCTTTGCCCTTTTCTTGAAACTAGCGGTCTTGTCAACCATCAACACTTGATGCTTTTCTTGATTTCTACCTTCGTTGATTTCAGCATCACGAAGAGCTTGGGAATCGTTCCGTTATCCCTTGCATATTATAGTTCATCACAAAGTTCTAGTAACTTGGTGATAGTGACTAGAGAACTCTGTCAATCACTATATTATCTGGAAGATTAACTCCCACTTGATTCAAGCAATTGTAGTACTCAGACAATCTGAGCACATGCTCACTGGTTGAGCTATTCTCCTCCATCTTGTAGGCAAAGTACTTGTCAAAGGTCTCATACTTTTCGACATGGGCATGGGTCTGAAATACTAATTTCAACTCTTGGAACATCTCATATGCTCCGTGGCGTTAAAAACGTCTTTGAAGCCCCGATTCTAAGCCGTAAAGCATGGTGCACTAAACTATCAAGTAGTCATCATATCGAGCTTGCCAAACGTTCATGACGTTTGCATCTGCTCCTGCAATCAGTCTGTCACCTAGCGGTGCATCAAGGACATAATTCTTCTATGCAGAAAATGAGGATAGTCCCCAGATCACGAAGCCAATCTGCATCATTGCTACTAACATCGTTCAACTCAGTTTTCTCTAGGAACATATCAAAAATAAAACAGGGGAGCTAAAAGCGAGCTATTGATCTACAACATAGATACGCTAATACTACCAGGACTAAGTTCATGATAAATTAAAGTTCAATTAATCATATTACTTAAGAACTCCCACTTAGATAGACATCCCTCTAATCATCTAAGTGACCACATTATCCAAATCAACTAAACCATGTCCGATCATCACATGAGATGGAGTAGTTTTCAATGGTGAACATCACTATGTTGATCATATCTACTATATGATTCACGCTCGACCTTTCGGTCTCAGTATTCCGAGGCCATATCTGCATATGCTAGGCTCGTCAAGTTTAACCCGAGTATTCTGCGTGTGCAAAACTGGCTTGCACCAGTTGTAGATGAACGTAGAGCTTATCACACCCGATCAACACGTGGTGTCTCGGCACGACGAACTTTGGCAACGCTGCATACTCAGGGAGAACACTTTTATCTTGAAATTTAGTGAGAGATCATCTTATAATGCTACCGTCAATCAAAGCAAAATAAGATGCATAAAGGATAAACATCACATGCGATCAATATAAGTGATATGATATGGCCATCATCATCTTGTGCTTGTGATCTCCATCTCCGAAGCACCGCCATGATCACCATCGTCACCGGCAGGACACCTTGATCTCCATCGTAGCATCGTTGTCGTCTCGCAAACTATTGCTTCTACAACTATCGCTACCTCTTAGTGATAATGTAAAGCAATTACAGGGCGATTGCATTGCATACAATAAAGCGACAACCATATGGCTCCTGCCAGTTGCCGATAACTCGACTACAAAACGTGATCATCTCATACAATAAAATATATCATCATGCCTTGACCATATCACATGACAACATGCCTTGCAAAAACAAGTTAGACGTCCTCTACTTTGTTGTTGCAAGTTTTACGTGGCTGCTACGGGCTGAGCAAGAACCGTTCTTACCTACGCATCAAAACCACAACGATAGTTCGTCAAGTTAGTGCTGTTTTAACCTTCTCAAGGACCGGGCGTAGCCACACTCGGTTCAACTAAAGTTGGAGAAACTGACTCCCGCCAGCCACCTGTGTGCAAAGCATGTCGGTAGAACCAGTCTCGCGTAAGCGTACTCGTAATGTAGGTCCGGGCCGCTTCATCCAACAATACCGCCGAACCAAAGTATGACATGCTGGTAAGCAGTATGACTTGTATCGCCCACAACTCACTTGTGTTCTACTCATGCATATAACATCTACGCATAAAACCAAGCTCTGATGCCACTGTTGGGGAACGTAGTAATTTCAAAAAAATTCCTACGCACACGCAGGATCATGGTGATGCATAGCAACAAGAGGGGAGAGTGTTGTCCACGTACCCTCGTAGACCGAAAGCGGAAGCGTTAGCACAATGCGGTTGATGTAGGCGTACGTCTTCACGATCCGACCGATCGAAGTACCGAACGCACAACACCTCCGAGTTCAGCACACGTTCAGCTCGATGACGTCTCACGAACTCCGATCCAGCAGAGCTTCAAGGGAGAGTTCGGTCAGCACGACGGCGTGATGATGGTGATGATGATGCTACCGACGCAGGGCTTCGCCTAAGCACCGCTACGATATGATCGAGGTGGATTATGGTGGAGGGGGGCACCGCACACGGCTAAGAGATCAATGATCAATTGTTGTGTCTAGAGGTGCCCCCCTGCCCCTGTATATAAAGGATGGAGGAGGGGAGGCCGGCCAGCCCCTAGGGCGTGCCAGAAGTGTGGTGTCCTACCAGGACTCCCTAGTCCTAGTAGGATTCCTCCTCCCATATGGAATAGGAAAAAGGGAAGGGAAAAGGAGAAGGAAGGAAGGGGGCGCCCCCTTCCCTAGTCCAATTTAGACCAGAGCATGGGGAGGGGTGCGGCCACCTTTTGAGGCCTTTCTCTCCTTTTCCGTATGGCCCATTAAGGCCCAATACGAATTCCCGTAACTCTCCGGTACTCCGAAAAATACCTGAATCACTCGAAACCTTTCTGATGTCCAAATATAGTCGCCAAATATATCGATCTTTACATCTCAACCATATCGAGACTCCTCGTCATGTCCCTGATCTCATCCGGGACTCTGAACTACCTTCGGTACATCAAATCACATAACTCATAATACACATCGTCACCGAACGTGAAGTGTGCGGACCCTATGGGTTCGAGAACTATGTAGACATGACCGAGACACATCTCCGGTCAATAACCAATAGCGGAACCTGGATGCTCATATTGGCTCCTACATATTCTACGAAGATCTTTATTGATCAAACTGCATAATAACATACGTTGTTCCCTTTGTCATCGGTATGTTACTTGCCCGAGATTCGATCGTAGGTATCTCAATACCTAGTTCAATCTCGTTACTGGCAAGTCTCTTTACTCATTCTTTAATGCATCATCCCGCAACTAACTCATTAGTCACATTGCTTGCAAGGCTTATAGTGATGTGCATTACCGAGAGGGCCCAGATACCTCTCCGACAATCGGAGTGACAAATCCTAATCTCGAAATACGCCAACTCAACAAGTACCTTCAGAGACACCTGTAGGGCACCTTTATAATCACCCAGTTACGTTGTGACGTTTGGTAGCACACAAAGTGTTCCTCCGGTAAACGGGAGTTGCATAATCTGTAGTCATAGGAACATGTATAAGTCATGAAGAAAGCAATAGCAACATACTAAACGATCAAGTGCTAAGCTAACGGAATGGGTCAAGTCAATCACATCATTCTCTAATGATGTGATCCCATTAATCAAATGACAACTCATGTCTATGGCTAGGAAACTTAACCATCTTTGATTCAACGAGCTAGTCAAGTAGAGGCATACCAGTGACACTTTGTTTGTCTATGTATTCACACATGTACTAAGTTTCCGGTTAATACAATTCTAGCATGAATAATAAACATTTATCATGAAATAAGGAAATAAATAATAACTTTATTATTGCCTCTAGGGCATATTTCCTTCACCCATATAGGCTGAACCTGAAGGGGAAGGAAAGAGAGGAAGAGAGAAAGGAAGGGAGGGATTCGGCCTCCCCCTTCCTTCCCTCCTCCCTCCTCATTCCTTCCCCCTCCGGAAATTATGGTAAGGGGGGTGGCGAATAGGACTAGGGTCCCAAGTATGATTCCTCCTACTTGGGCGCCCCCTTGGCTGCTACCTCTCCCTTCCACCTATATATATGAGGGCAGGGGAGGCGCCTAGAGGACACACCAACATCTGTTAGCAGTGTGTGGAGCCTCGCTTCACAGTTTACGCATCCGGGCATATTCACGTAGTGCTTAGGCGAAGCCCTGCGCGGATCACTTCACCATCACCGTCAGCACGCCGTCGTGCTGACGGAACTCTCCCTCGACACTTTGCTGGATAAAGAGTTCGAGAGACGTCATCGAGTTGAACGTGTGCAGAACTCGGAGGTGCCGTACATTTGGTGCTTGATCGGTCGAAACGAGAAGAAGTTCGACTACATCAACCGCGTTGTCAAACGCTTCCGCTTTCGGTCTATGAGGGTACCTGGACACACTCTCCCCCTCTCGTTGATATGCATCTCCTAGATAGATCTTGCGTGAGCGTAGGATTTTTTTTTTGAAATTGCATGCTACATTTCCCAACAGGCGTGGAAGCGAATGATGATGGCACGATAGCGGCAACCCATGGTCGTGCCCTCCAGCGGTGACGGTTCCCTTTCGGTCTTCTTCCAAGGTTGCATCAGTGGAGATGGAGGCTTGGCACAGCCCCCAAGTACTTCTTTATGTAGGCGGCGACTGGACGTGGTGAGATGGATTTTGGATGGTTTGTGGTTGAAGAGACGGATGTTTGGTGGGTACGGCGGATGGAGATATATAACCGGCCTCCTCGGGTCTCCTCTATAGATGTAGTATCTTTCCTTTGATCCAAGGGCTCTAGGTGAGCCTAATACTTTCCCAAAACATCCCCCGGAGGCCAAGGAAGCCGCCGGAACAAACGGGGATGAAATCCGTGAAGAATCATGTCTGAAAGGGGAACTTTTAGAGATTTTTGGGCATGGTACGAGCAGTGATACGGCCATCTGCGGTCGTACCAGAGGCCATCCAACGCTTTGGACTCCTTTAGTAAAGCAGTCGCCATTTCTTCGTATGAACTTGGAATTCAACATTCTTGAGCTTGTTGGAATCGTATGAACGAGCTGATGCACCTGAGATAGTAGATCTTGGTTTTGAGCAATTTGGAAAAATGATGTTTTCACTCTCCAAAATATGTAATTTTTGTGCCTGGGTGTCCTCCGCTTATATCTCTCTTGCCATGTTAAGTCCATGGGATGTTCGCATCACCTACGAAAAACACACAAAGATGAAGAAAATTAGTGAAAACTAACAACGAAAAAATATTATGTAATTCTCATGGTGAAAAGAGTAAATACTGCATATCATGCATAGGGACATGTAATTGGCTCAATGGACGTGATATACAGAGATAATAGGCAACAAATGAACTCTAAAAATGCATGGAGGCATCAGGGAGCAGGCTGCCCCTGGGAAATCTTTAGGTAGATGGATTTAACTGAGAACCTACCAGAAAAAGAGTGAGGCTAAGAGATTTGGCCTGTGGTCTTCGAGAGCGAAGCGAGAAGGGTGGTGAGTGAAGGAAATATGCCCTAGAGGCAATAATAAAGTTATTTATTTCCTTATATCATGATAAATGTTTATTATTCATGCTAGAATTGTATTAACAGGAAACATAATACTTGTGTGAATACATAGACAAATAGAGTGTCACTAGTATGCCTCTACTTGACTAGCTCATTAATCAAAGATGGTTATGTTTCCTAGCCATGGACATGAGTTGTCATTTGATTAACGGGATCACATCATTAGGAGAATGATGTGATTGACTTGACCCATTTCGTTAGCTTAGCACACGATCGTTTAGTATTCTGCTATTGCTTTCTTCATGACTTATACATGTTCCTATCTATGAGATTATGCAACTCCCGTTTACCGGAGGAACACTTAACGTCACAATGTAACCGAGTGATTATAAAGGTACTCTACAGGTGTCTCCGAAGGTACTTGTTGGGTTGGCGTATTTCGAGATTAGGATTTGTCACTCCGATTGTCGGAGAGGTATCTCTGGGCCCACTCGGTAATACACATCTCTATAAGCCTTGCAAGCATTGTAACTAATGAGTTAGTTGCAGGATGATATATTACGGAACGAGTAAAGAGACTTGCCAGTAACGAGATTGAACTAGGTATTGAGATACCGACGATCGAATCTCTGCAAGTAACATACCGATGACAAAGGGAACAACTTATGTTGTTATGCGGTCTAACCGATAAAGATCTTTGTAAAATATGTGGGAGCCAATATGAGCATCCAGGTTCCGCTATTGGTTATTGACCGGAAACGTGTCGCGGTCATGTCTACATAGTTCTCGAACCCATAGGGTCTACACGCTTAAAGTTTCGATGACAGTTATATTATGAGTTTATGTGTTTTGATGTACCGAGGGTTGTTCGGAGTCCCGGATGTGATCACGGACATTACGAGGAGTCTCGAAATGGTCGAGACATAAAGATCGATATATTGGACGACTATGTTTGGACATCGGAAAGGTTTCGGACATTTATCAGAGTACCCGGGGTTACCGGACCCCCCCCCCCTCCCCCGGGAACTAATGGGCCTTGTTGGGTCCTAGTGGAGAGAGAGAGGGGCCGGCCAAGGCAAGAGGCGCGCCCCCTCCCGTTGAGTCCGAATAGGACAAGGAAGGGGGGGCGGCGTCCCCCTTGCCTTTCCCCTCTCCCACTCCTTCCTTCCCCCTCCTTCTTGGACTAGGAAAGGGAGGGGCAAACCTACTCTGAGTAGGTTTCCCCCTCCTAGGGCGCGCCACCCCCTTGGCCGGCCCTCTCCTCCTCCCCCCTTTATATACGGAGGAAGAGGGCACCCCATAGACACAACAACTGATCTCTTGATCACTTAGCCATGTGCGGTGCCCCCTTCCACCATAATCCAACTCGATAATATCGTAGCGGTGCTTAGGCGAAGCCCTGCATTAGTAGAACATCATCATCGTCACCACGCCGTCGTGCTGACGGAACTCTCCCTTAAAGCTCGGCTGGATCGGAGTTCGAGGGACGTCATCGAGCTGAACATGTGCTGCACTCGGAGGTGCCGTGCGTTCGGTACTTGATCGGTCGGATCGTGAAGACGTACGACTACATCAACCGCGTTGTGCTAATGCTTCCGCTTTCGGTCTACGAGGGTACGTGGACACACTCTTCCCTCTCATTGCTATGCATCACCATGATCCTGCGTGTGCGTAGGATTTTTTTTGAAATTACTACGTTCCACAACAGTGGCATTCGAGCCTAGTTTTATGCGTAGATGTTACATGCACGAGTAGAACACAAGTGAGTTGTGGGCGATACAAGTCATACTGCTTACCAACATGTCATACTTTGGTTCGGTGGTATTGTTGGATGAAGCGGCCCGGACCAACTATAGGTGTCAAAACCGGCGGATCTCGGGTATGGGGTCCCGATCTGTGCATCAAGGCTAATGGTAACAGGAAGCAAGGGACACCGATGTTTACCCAGGTTCAGGCCTTCTCAATAGAGGTAAAACTCTACTTCCTGCTTGATTAATATTGATGATACGGGTAGTACAAGAGTAGATCTACCATGAGATCATAGAGGCTAAACCCTAAGAGCTAGCCTATGATGGTATGATTGTAATCGTGATCGGCCTTCTAAGGACCAACCTCTCCGGTTTATATAGACACCGGAGAGGGCTAGGGTTTACATGGAGTCGGTTACAAGGAAGGAAATATGATATCCGGATCGCCAAGCTTGCCTTCCACGCCAAGGAAAGTCCCATCCGGACACGGGCGAAGTCTTGAGTCTTGTATCTTCACGCTACAATAGTACGTACGATGTACACAGTCCGGCTGTCCGGATACCCCCTAATCCAGGACTCCCTCAGTAGCCCCTGAACCAGGCTTCAATGACGATGAGTCCGGCGCGCAGTATTGTCTTCGGCATTGCAGGGCGGGTTCCTCCTCTGAATACTCCAAGGTAATTATCGAACACTCAAACCGTGTCCGGATCCACAAGATGATCTTCGTATACCACCGCAGAGAGAATGATGTTTCACAAATGCAATCTGCTGACAACCCTTTTTTTTGGCAACGCGACGTGTCACTACGGTCAGGTCATTATTCGAACCGTCTTTCCACAACCAGCCACATCGCATATTGCGAGGCGGTTTCCTTGACACGTCTTGTCAAAGCAGAGATCGTGCCCCCTCATTACGGGATTCTCATCAATACGGGTACGGGTAATCCCACCACATCATTAATCGTGGCGCTTGGGAAGCAAGCGATTCTCAACGGGCAAGTGGGGAGGCGCACCGCTTTCGTCGCCTCTATAAAGGGATAAGACTTCCTCATTTTTACCCACGCCTTTTTCCTTCTCTGCCCACTCCTGCCTCCTCGAGCTCTAGCGCCCAAGCCCAAGTCTCCTCCGCATAGCTAGACATGTCCGGAGCAGGAGGCAAGTGGGTGGCTTCCACCGTCGAGGAGAAACACATCACAGATCTTAGGGCGGCCGGATACTTGGCTGCAGACATATAGCGCAAGCTACCGGACGCTGGGCAGGTCATTCCGACCCCAGGACCCCACGAGAGAGTCGTGTTCGTCGCCCATTTCGTCCGTGGACTGGGATTTCCACTCCGTCCCTTTGTCTGCGGGCTCATGTTCTACTACGGGCTAGATTTCCATGATCTAGCCCCGAATTTCGTCCTCAACATCTCGGCGTTCATCGTCGTTTGCGAGGCTTTCCTCCGCATCTGGCGTCACTTCGGCCTGTGGCTACAAATCTTCTGCGTGAAGCCGAAGATCGTGCGCGGCTAACAAGCGGAGTGCAGAGGGGCCATGGTGGGCAAAATGCCTAACGTCACCTGGTTGGACGGATCCTTTGCGGAGACCGTAAAAGGATGGCAGTCGAAGTGGTTCTACATCACCGAGCCGCGCGGCGTGAACTGGGCGGCGGCCCCGAGTTCCGATCCGGAATCCCCATGCGGCTCACCTCCTGGGAAAAGAAGGGCCTGTCCTGGGGCGATTCTACAGAGCTGGCCGGACTCAAGACATGCATAAAAGCATGAAGGACAAGAACATCAAGCTTGTCAATGTGGTCCAGGTCATGCTCGTCACAGATCCTGCCCTCGCCAAAGGCGGGCGGTAAATCTGTGGAGTTCGTCGGCCAAACACCGAACGCTCTGGAAGCTCTACGGCATGAAGCGCAAAGGCGCATGGAAAGTGTTGTTCAAGGCCTCCGAAGTACCTCCTCCCACATCCGAGGACCGCGGACTTCATGCAGCGCGGCCCCCGAGTCCGGTGTGTTTTGGGACTACCATCGGGTTTAGTTTTTTCCAAATACACTCATGGGGTAGTTTTAAGTATTTATATATATTTGCCTCAGGATTATGTGAAGACAGCGGAGCAGATTGACTGTCCGGCTCCATTGCCGGAAGATCCAGCGGATGCTCTCCTGACGGAGATGTTAGTCCCGGCACCGTACAAGGTGCCGGAGAAGAAGGCCGAAAAGAAGGCCTCGGGGACCAGGAAGGGTCTCCGGCATAAGGTTGCGTTCGAAGCCTCGTCCGAAGACGACGAGGCGGACTCCTCCCACGAAGGGGAGGAGGAAGAAGAAGAAGATGTCCCATCCGAGAAGGATGAGGGGCCCGGTGAAGCGGGCCAGGGGGCCGGAAAAGGCCCTCGGCGCAAGGACGTTATTCCTCTGTCGTCTGATGACGACGAGACACATTCCTCCTGCAGAAGCGGGAGGAATCAAGAAGAAATTCCACCTCCCCGCACTAGGGGGGAGAAGAAGAGAAAAGCCGCCCCAGAGGGGGAGGCTGGGGCGTCCAAGAAGGGGAAGGCAACCCTTCCAGACTATTCCGCCACGGCCGCTTACAGCGAGGAGCGGTGGCTGCCGTAGGGGAAGCCCCCGGTGCGATCGTAAGTGTCCACATCCTATCATGGTTTCACTTCATAGTTTTTATACTTATAGTGTCGAACATATATGCAGTCCGGCCAGGGCTCACCCTGATGAATCCTCCTCCGGGTCCCTGAGCGATTCGGCGATAAATTCGCTCCCGACGGCCACTACCCCTCCACATGCGGATGACACGGAGGTGTTGTCCCGGAGGCTCTCAGAGCAAGGGGAGGTGACTCTGGAGACGCCCCACGGCGGGATTCCGGATGTCGGGCATGCGGGGTTCAAGATCTTCGTGGATCGCGTCGACGAGAGCCGCAACAAGGCGGACTCCCGACCGGACACCGCCCCGGAACCTCCAACGGTTCTGGACTTGGGCAGGCAGCCCCTCGTTAAGGAGGGCGAGCCTTCCGTGCCGAGGACTTCCGTCGCGTCAACGTCGCCGGATAGTCTGGTGGAAGTGCTTCGAGGCGTTTCCATAGAAGAAGAGCACCGTACTCTTATGAGTGCGGTGATTCAAAAGGTCCTGTCTGCCAAAGGTGGACTAACCGAAGCCTGCACAAGCCTCCTGACGGGCTTTGAGGTAAGTAATAAGAATGTATAAAATTATCACCCGATAGGTAGTAGCCCCTGATACTCTGTTTGGTGTTCGGAAAGAAAAGCCAAACGGAGGGTCAATTATAATCCGCAGGAGTCTAAATTTAAGTATTGTTGTGAATAAGCATGATGTGCAGCTTGCTGCTGCTGCCCATACTGCCGAGGTTGCCGAACTGAAGCGGCACCTGGAGCAGGCGCTGGGAGAGCTCGTCCTCACGAAGAGGCAGCTCGAAGAGAACAAGGGTAAGCAATTCCCGCTCTTTATGCGTTTAAGGATAGGCGGAATTGATGAGTCTAACACCTAAGTGTCGTGACCGTGTAACAGGGGCCACCGCCGAATTGACATCCCTGAAAAAGGCGTTGTCCGAGGCCGAAGACAAGGCGGCCTCGGAGTGTAAGGAGCACGAAAAGCAAAGTGCTAGAGTGGGCGAGGTACAACAGGAGCTCCAGGACCTCGGCAAGAAGTACGAAAACGTGGAGCATAATCTGAAGATGAAGGAGGCCGAGCTTGTGAAGGCCCTCATGAATTTGAAAGATGCCAAGGACGAAGCCGAGAAAGCACGGCAGGAGATCCAGGAGGCCAAGAAGATAGCAGCGGGTAAGAAATTCTTTATGCAAAGCAAACATGTGGAGGAGGCGTTTCTTTTACTTACTCGAATACGGAGCTCTCCAGGGGCATTTGCAGATCTGCCACGCAGCGTCTCGCACACTACGGAGTTCTACCGTGCCTGTGAGGGGAGCTCAACGGAGAAGCTGTTCTCGTCCCAGATGTCGGGGCCGATCATCCGATGCCTCGAGCGACCAAGCTGGGCGATTGATCGAACTCCACAGAGCGGCCGAATTGGCTATGAAGGACTTCATAGTCCGGATGTGGCCTGGTGAGCTCCTGCCCAGTAGCTACTTTGGCCTGATCAAGCGGATGGTGGATGCCTGCCCGCGGCTTGAAGTGATCAAGCGATCTGTTTGCATCGAAGGTGCCCGCCGAGCTCTTGCCCGCGTCAAGGTGCATTGGGGCAAGCTGGATGCGGAGAAGCTGGTCAAGGACGGGCCGCGGAGGGTAAAACGCATCGCCATCCCGAAATGTACTACAATGGCATGATGAAGGGTGCTCGTCTCGTTGCCAATGAGTGTATCAAGGACGCCATATTTGAATGAATTCGCTTCTGTCATGTTTGTAATTAAAGACGAAGTTACTTGCGCTATGTAGCGCTTTTGTTATTTAAAATATTACCTTCTGTGCGGCTGTTTATAAAATCCTGAAAGTAGGCCAGTCGTCGGCTTCCGCCCCCACGTGACTAGCACCGGGGTGTTCGTGGAAAACCCGGACACTCATTACCCAAATGCTTGGTCCCTTAAGGAGGTGTTCGGCGCAGCGAACAAGGCAATCGGACTATGTGGCTTTATAACTTTCACTTAGCCATAGAAGTCTACAATTTTAAATTTCGGTGAAGCCCCTAGAATCCGGAAGACCGAATTGGGGCGCTATACACGCCTAGATCGGACTAAGCAGATTTATCGCCTAAAGCGGAAAATCTTTAAGGATTTTAAAACCTCTCGAATAGCGACCAGCTCTCGCCACATCATGCCGGTCAGTTTCGGCTTTCTCTACTGAGGTGCTCGTCCGGAAGAACCGGCACACAATCGCAGTAGTTCCCTGTGCTACCTTAGCCGATATAACGGAATGTAAGGCACCAAAACAAGGGAGCCATGCTACCCCAACTGTAGACCCAAGACATGAATCGGAGCTGATGCATATAGTGCTATAAGTTCAGGGTGCCACACTGTTGAAAGTGTTCAGACTTTAGTTGCCATATAACGGGGCGCCATAAGGAGCCCTTGGCAAACCGGCCGCACCAAGGTGTACAGATGCAATATCAAATAAACATTTATAAGAGAAAAAAATGCTAAAATAAGAATAATAAGCTGACGCTATATATAATCTCCCATTGACGAAAAATACGTTTAAGCGTAGATTTACAATGGATGCGATAAGCAGAGATAAAATAGGACTATTTGACATGTCCTATCCTGGGGCAGGCTGCGTTCAAATAGATAGAGCAGGTATAGTGATCGTAAATACAATCCACCTGGGCGTTTCCTTCTGTGCACAACGTCTTTTGCCTCGTCGCCATTTGTTTCCTTTGGGGTGTCCACCATATATATATATCATAAGAAGAGGTGGCTGTCCACCGCCCAGTGTGTGGTGGTTCATGTTCTTCTCCTACATCGTCGTCCATACCGTCGATGTCTTCGGAGTCGAAGTTCAGTACCTCGGTAAAGTCATCGACCGTGGCAATGAAGTGGGTGGTGGGTGGGCAACGAATTCCTTCGTCGTCTGCCTCCCACTCGAGCCGGACATAGTTCGGCGAAGAGCCTCCTGATAAAGAGAGAGACTTTAATGAGTCCAAAGATGTCGCCAAAGGGCGAAAAGTCGAAGATATCCGCAGCGGTGAACTCCATTACGGTGCCCATCCTGGCCCGACGGGCTCGGAGTGTCTGAACCGGAACCAACGTCCGGATCTGAATCCGAGGGGTTCGAGTCGCGGGCCACCGCAGAGGTAAGACCCGTGTTCGGCTCCACCGCCCGATGAGGCGCGACACAGGCGGGTCCATCCCTCCGTCCTTTGGCAGCGCAGCCTGCTTCGGATCTAGGTCCGGAGATACTACGGGGTTGATACCCCGAGCTTCGTCCGACGGCAGGTCTAAGCCGTGCTCGTCGAGACTATCCGGTGCTCCTGGCATGGGCCCGAATCCATCAAAGATCAAGTCTCCGTGGATATCCGCCGTGTAGTTCAGGTTTCCGAACCTGACCTGGTGGCCAGGGGCGTAGCTGTCGATCTACTCCAGATGGCCAAGCGAGTTGGCCCGCAGTGCGAAGCTGCCGAACACGAAAATCTGTCTGGCGAGGAAAGTCTCGCCCTGGAGGGTGTCGTTGATGATGATCGAAGGAGCCATCGAGCCTGACGGCGACGACGCAGAGGAACTCTCAATGAAAGCACCAATGTCGGTGTCAAAACCGGCGGATCTCGGGTAGGGGGTCCCGATCTGTGCGTCAAGGCTAATGGTAACAGGAAGCAAGGGACACAGATGTTTACCCAGGTTCGGGCCCTCTCGATGGAGGTAAAACCCTACTTGATGCTTGATTAATATTGATGATACGGGTAGTACAAGAGTAGATCTACCACGAGATCGTAGAGGCTAAACCCTAAGAGCTAGCCTATGATGGTATGATTGTAATCGTGATCGGCCTTCTAAGGACCAACCTCTCCGGTTTATATAGACACCGGAGAGGGCTAGGTTTACATGGAGTCGGTTACAAGGAAGGAAATATGATATCCGGATCGCCAAGCTTGCCTTCCACGCCAAGGAAAGTCCCATCCGAACACGGGCCGAAGTCTTGAGTCTTGTATCTTCACGCTTCAATAGTCCCGATGTTGTACACAGTGGGGCTGTCCGGATACCCCCTAATCCAGGACTCCCTCACCGACATTACGCGTACGCTTATGCGAGACTGGTTCTCCCGACATGCTTTGCACACAGGTGGCTGGCGGGTGTCAGTTTCTCCATCTTTAGGTGAACCGAGTGTGGCTACGCCCGGTCCTTGAGAAGGTTAAAACAACACTAACTTGACGAACTATCATTGTGGTTTTGATGTGTAGGTAAGAATGGTTCTTGCTCAGCCCGTAGCAGCCACGTAAAAGTTGCAACAACAAAGTAGAGGACGTCTAACTTGTTTTTGCAGGGCATGTTGTGATGTGATATGGTCAAGACATAATGCTATATTTTATTTTATGAGATGATCATGTTTTGTAACCGAGTTATCGGCAACTGGCAGGAGCCATATGGTTGTCGCTTTATTGTATGCAATGCAATCACCCTGTAATGCTTTACTTTATCACTAAGCGGTAGCGATAGTCGTAGAAGCAATAGTTGGCGAGACGACAACGATGCTACGATGGAGATCAAGGTGTCGCGCTAGTGACGACGGTGATCATGATGATTAGCGGAGATGGAGATCACAAGCACAATATGATGATGGCCATATCATATCACTTATATTGATTGCATGTGATGTTTATCTGTTATGCATCTTATTTTGCTTAGATCAACGGTAGCATTATAAGATGATCTCTCACTAAATTTCAAGGTATAAGTGTTCTCCCGAGTATGCACCGCTATGAAAGTTCTTCGTCTTTGAGACACCACGTGATGATCGGGTGTGATAGGCTCTACGTTCAAATACAACGGGTGCAAAACAGTTGCACACGCGGAATACTCAGGTTAAACTTGGCGAGCCTAGCATATGCAGATATGACCTTGGAACACTGAGACCTAAAGGTCGAGCGTGAATCATATAGTAGATATAATCAACATAGTGATGTTCACCATTGAAACTACTCCATCTCACGTGATGATCGGACATGGTTTAGTTGATATGGATCACGTGATCACTTAGAGGATTAGAGGGATGTCTATCTAAGTGGGAGTTCTTTAAGTAATATAATTAATTGAACTTTAATTTATCATGAACTTAGTCCTGGTAGTATTAGCATATCTATGTTGTAGATCAATAGCTCGTGTTTAGCTCCCATGTTTTTATTTCTGATATGTTCCTAGACAAAACTAAGTTGAAAGATGTTATTAGCAATGATGCGGATTGGATCCATGATCTGAGGATTATCCTCATTGCTGCACAGAAGAATTATGTCCTTGATGCACTGCTAGGTGACAGACCTATTGCAGGAGGAGATGCAGACGTTATGAACGTTTGACAAAGCTCAGTATGATAACTACTTGATAGTTTAGTGCACCATGCTTTATGGCATAGAACCGGGACTTCAAAAATGTTTTGAACGCCACGGAGCATATAAGATGTTCCAAGAGTTGAAATTGGTATTTCATACTCATGCCCGTGTCGAGAGGTATGAGACCTGGGACAATACTTTGCCTACAAGATGGAGGAGAACAACTCAACCAGTGAGCATGTGCTCAGATTGTCTGGGTACTACAATTGCTTGAATCAAGTGGGAGTTAGTCTTCTACATAAGATAGTAATTGACAAAGTTCTCTAGTCACTATCACCAAGTTACTAGAACTTCGTGATGAACTATAATATGCAAGGGATGACGAAAAAAACTCCCAAGCTATTCACGATGCTAAAATCGGCGAAGGTAGAAATCAAGAAAACATCAAGTGTTGATGGTTGACAAGACCACTAGTTTCAAGAAAAAAGGCAAAGGGAAAAAGGGGAACTTCAAGAAGAACGGCAAGCAAGTTGCTGCTCAAGTGAAGAAGCCCAAGTTTGGACCTAAGCCGGAGACTAAGTGCTTTTACTGCAAAGGGACTGGTCACTGTAAGCGAAACTACCCCAAGTATTTGGCGGATAAGAAGGATGGCAAAGGTAACAAAGGTATATTTGATATACATGTTATTGATTTGTACTTTGCTAGTGTTTATAGCAACCCCTCGGTATTTGATACTGGTTCAGTTGCTAAAAGTAGAAACTCGAAACGGGAGTTGTAGAATGAACAGAGACTAGTTAAGGGTGAAGTGACGATGTGTGTTGGAAGTGGTTCCAAGATTGATATGATCATCATCGCACGCTCCCTACACTTTCGGGATTAGTTTTGAACCTAAATAAGTGTTATTTGGTGTTTGCGTTGAGCATGAATATGATTTTGTCATGTTTATTGCAATACGGTAATTCATTGAAGTTAGAGAATAATTGTTGTTCTATTTACATGAATAAAACCTTCTATGGTCATACACCCAATGAAAATGGTTTGTTGGATCTCAATCGTAGTGATACGCATATTCATAATATTGAAGCCAAAAGATGCAAAGTTAATAATGATAGTGCCACTCATTTGTGGCACTGCCGTTTTGGTCATATTGGTGTAAAGCGCATAAAGAAACTCCATGCTGATGGGATTTTGGAATCACTTGATTATGAATCAGTTGATGCTTGCGAACCATGCCTTATGGGCAAGATGACTAAAGACTCCGTTCTCAGGAACAATGGATGACTTGTTGGAAATGATACATACCGATGTATGCGATCCAATGAGTGTTGATGCTCGTGGTGGGTATAATTTTCTGACCTTCACAGATGATTTGAGCAGATATGAGTATATCTACTTAATGAAGCACAAGTCTGAAACATTTGAAAAGTTCATATAATTTCAGAGTGAAGTGGAAAATCATCGTAACAAGAAAATAAAGTTTTGACGATCTGATCGTGGAGGAGAATATTTGAGTTACGAGTTTTGTCTTCAATTAAAACAATATGGAATAGTTTCACAAACTCATGCCACCTGGAACACCACAGCAAAATGGTGTGTCCGAACATCGTAACCGTACTTTATTAGATATGGATGTCTTTTACCGATTTACAACTATCGTTTTGGGGTTATGCATTAGAGACAGTTGCATTCATGTTAAATAGGGCACCATCTAAATCCATTGAGACGGCACTATATGAATTGTGGTTTGGCAAGAAACAAAAGTTGTCGTTTCTTAAAGTTTGGGGTTACGATGCTTATGTGAAAAAGTTTCATCCTGATAAGCTCAAACCCAAATCGGAGAAATGTGTCTTCATAGGATACCCAAAGGAGATAGTTGGGTACACCTTCTATCACAGATCCGAAGGCAAGACATCCGTTGCTAATAGTGGATCCTTTCTAGAGAAGGAGTTTCTCTCGAAAGAAGTGAGTGGGAGGAAAGTAGAACTTGATGTACCTACTCCCTTATTGGAAAGCAGTTCATCAAAGAAATCTATTCCTGTGACTCCTACACCAATTAGTGAGGAAGCTAATGATGATGATCATGTAACTTCAGATCAAGTTACTACCGAACCTAGTAGGTCAACTAGAGTGAGATCCGCACCAGAGTGGTACGGTAATCCCGTTCTAGAGGTCATGTTACTTGACCATGACGAACCTACGAACTATGAGGAATTGATGATGAGCCCAGATTCCGCAAAAATGGCTTGAGACCATGAAATCTGACATGGGATCCATGTATGAGAACAAACTGTGGACTTTGGCTGACTTGCCAGATGATCGGAAAGCCATAGAAAATAAATGGATCTTCAAGAGGAAGACGGACGCTAATAGTAGTGTTACTATCTACAAAGCTAGACTTGTCGAAAAAAGGTTTTTGACAAAGTTCAAGGTGTTGACTACGATGAGATTTTCTCACTCGTAGCGATGCTTAAGTCTGTCTGAATCATGTTAGCATTGCCACATTTTATGAAATATGGCAAAAGGTTGTCAAAACTACATTCCTTAATGGATTTCTTAAAGAAGAGTTGTATATGATGCAACCATAAGGTTTTATCGATCCTAAAGGTGCTAACAAAATGTGCAAGCTCCAGCGATCCATCTATGGACTGGTGCAAGCATCTCGGAGTTGGAATATACTCTTTGATGAGTTGATCCAAGCATATAGTTTTATACAGACTTGCGGTGAAGCCTGTATTTACAAGAAAGTGAGTGGGAGCACAACAGCATTTCTGATAAATATATGTGAATGACATATTGTTGATCGGAAATAATGTAGAATTTTCTCGAAAGCATAAAGGAGTATTTGAAAGGAGTGTTTCAAAGAAAGACCTCGGTGAAGCTGCTTACATATTGAGCATCAAGATTTATAGAGATAGATCAAGACGCTTGATAAGTTTTTTCAATGAGTACATACCTTGACAGGATTTTGAAATAGTTCAAAATGGAACAGTCAAAGAAAGGGTTCTTGCCTGTGTTACAAGGTGTGAAATTGAGTAAGACTCAAAGCCTGACCACAGCAGAAGATAGAAAGAGAATGAAAGTCATTCCCTATGCCTCAGCCATAGGTTCTATAAAGTATGACATGCTGTGTTCCAGATCTATTGTATACCCTACCACTGAGTTTGGCAAGGGAGTACAATAGTGATCTATGAGTAGATCACTGGACAACGGTCAAAATTATCCTTAGTGGAATAAGGATATGTTTCTCGATTATGGAAGTGACAAAAGGTTCGGTAAATTAAAGGGTTACGTCAACGCAAGTTTTGACACTGATCCAGATGACTCTAAGTCTCAATCTGGATACATATTGAAAGTCGGAGCTATTAGCTAGAGTAGCTCCGTGCAGAGCATTGTAGACATAGAAATTTGCAAAATACTTATGGATCTAAATGTGACAGACCCGTTGACTAAAATTATCTCACAAGGCAAACATGATCACACCTTAGTACTCTTTGGGTGTTAATCACATAGGGATGTGAACTAGATTACTGATTCTAGTAAACCCTTTGGGTGTTGGTCACATATCGATGTGAACTATGGGTGTTAACCACATAAAGACTATGGGTGTTAACCACATAAAGATGTGAACTATTTGATGTTAAATCACATGGCGATGTGAACTAGATTATTGACTCTAGTGCAAGTGGGAGACTGAAGGAAATATGCCCTAGATGCAATAATAAAGTTATTTATTTGATTATATCACGATAAATGTTTATTATTCATGCTAGAATTGTATTAACCGGAACCATAATACTTGTGTGAATACATAGACAAACAGAGTGTCACTAGTATGCCTCTACTTGACTAGCTCATTAATCAAAGATGGTTAGGTTTCCTAGCCATGGACATGAGTTGTCATTTGATTAACTGTCACGACCGGTTTTTCAATAAAATACTTATTGAGAAATCGATCTCTTGATTCCAGTATAGGAAGAATTATCCTTACTGGTAGACAAATACTTGATACAGAAGGCCAGTAGCATTAAATATATTACAGGGTTGAGCTGAGGCAACTCAACAATTTTATTACAAACACGCCAATATTGTACATAAGGGCAGTTATGATACAGGGGTGGGGTGGCATACTACTGACTCGAGATAAAAGTGGTGGTGGAAATATCACAGTGGAGTGGATAACATGACTCCTAAACTGGCAGTTCATCGAGCGTCGAGGTGAGGCTCGACGAATTTATTTGGGTAGCGGAAGCGGATATAATCTGATGACCAAATCCGAGTTGCACGAGGTATTTGGGACTCCTCTAGGCGCCTGACTCGCTATCGAACTCTTCATCCATGAGATCGCCTTCGTCAACATCTGGCCAAATCAACAAGCCAGGTGAGTACTTTGAAAGTACTCGCAAGACAGTTCGGACATAAGATATAACAAATGCATGCATGACTGCGTCATGGGCAAATAGAAATGCACATTCAAATAATAAATATTGGCACAACATGATAAGTAAAAAGGGAGTCGGGCGGTAGTCTTCCCGAAATCCCAACAAAATAACTGAAAACCGATCAGGTGTCTGGAGCGACGCCTCGAAGGGTAAATAATAAATTATCATGCCGCAGTCGGGCGTCTAAGCGACGCCACATAAAGGGCTCATATTGAAAGTAAATGACATGCGTGTCACAGTCGGACTTCGGAGCGACATCGCAGAAATGGCTTATATTGAAAGTAGATGACATGCGTGCCACAATCGGACGTCTGAGCGACATCGCAGAAAGGGCTTATATTGAAAGTAGATAACATGCGTGCCAGAGTCTGACGTCTGAGTGACATCGCAGAAAGGGCTTATATTGAAAGTAAATAACAAGCGTGCCACAGTCGGACGTCTGAGCGACATCGCAGAAAGGGCTTAAATTTCATTATTCATATCTGATAAATTCACGAAGATATAACACCCACAGGAAATATTCAACAACAAAAATAAACGGGTTAGTCCATCCACAGGAATAATCAATTAGCCGGACTTAACACTCATGTAGTACACATGAGTTTTGTCACTGAGACTGATACTGACAAGATAAGTTGAACACAGTACTTGGACATCGATAAGAGGATTCAAAGGATTTTTAACTCTGTAGAGTTTGTACTAATTATCCACAGCCAACGGATTTCCATAGTCACGAAGGACTAGTTCCGTTTACGGTATTTCGGTAGAAACACATCTAACCAGTACACACCCATCCCACCTCACGATGCCAGGAATCACAGTCTAAACAACGTTCAAGAAAAACTTTGAGACAGGGAGATCACAACCTCGAATAGCATGGGATCAAATTTATATACGCGCGCTCTAAGGGGTGCCCCCCTCTCGGTCCCAACCGGAAACACCCATGCCCCGACCGGATGACTGGCTTTAATCCAGGCCATGGAACCCTCATCACGGCCTCTCTATTTGGTGTGTACCAGGAAAGCGGTTTGCAACTTACTAAGCCATATCCCTTGCGGAAAACATGTGGTAGTACAGGAAGGGAAAACGGATGGAAATTGGACTTGATTCATGTTGACACTGGAGTCAAATAGTATGGCATAAGACTGGCATGCTACAACACTGCAATCTTACCCATTCTCATGCCATCACACGGCCATGCAAACTCATATCCAACAACTTATGGATTTTCGAAACTCACTTGCCTCAACTTTGCATGTAATATAACATTCATCGAGATGCTCATAAACATACCATGAAACTACTTAATGCAAACATGCCAAAGACACTCATCATATCAAAAGTTCAAACATGCTTGCCTGGTTCGGAGTAGTCGGAGTCTAGCTTGGCGAAGTTCGCGGTTCCGTCACCTCCTCCGGTATCTACGTTATAAGAAAATACGTACTAACGTAAATACGGAGAGTGCACAAAAAAAGTTCCAACTATTTTTCAAATAAATATGACAAAAAACTAGACAGAAAAATAAAGATGACAGCAAAAGAATCAATCAAAAATCAGTTTCTGTTTAAAAGTTATAAAGGTTTTAATCCAGGGACTCATCTGTAATGAAACAGAAAGTTTCCAGGGGCCAACTTATAAAAACAGAAAACGCTTTGGCTAAAAAGCCGTCAACTGCAAAGGGAAACGTTTTCTGCCCGAAGGCGTTTTTAGAAAACAGTTCGAAAAAAAGAAAATACTGACGAGGGGTCCCACCCGTCAGTTTGAAATTTCAACGGGGAGAAAGCAGAGCTCGTCGGCGCCCGAGAGTCTGCGGTGGTCGCCGGCGATCCACGGCGAGTTAGGAGGATCGAAGAGTACCTACGTGCTCAGTGTGTCCTTCCGCGTCGGTGGGTGGTGGTGGTGGTCGTCGGCGAGCACCACGTCGACGACGGTCCTTGCTCCGGCGGACGGCGGCTCGGGTGGAGTTGGATCTCGTCCGGGAGGGCTGCGGAGGTCAAATTGAAGCCGGGTTTAGATCACTGGGTGCTTGGGGAGACTACTGACGAGGTTTGGGCGGCGGGGATGGCCTCACCGAAGTGGATCGAGCTGGTGGCCGAGGCGGATCGGGGCGGCCGGAGTTGGGGGGAGGAGACCTCCTCGAGGTCCTCCTGGTGGCTTGGCGGGGTTCTGGTGGGGTGCAGTGGTGGTGCGTGCTCGAGAACGAGCTCGGGGCCTCATTTTATAGGCGATCCGAGGCGGTGGGCGTGAACGGGATCTCCAGCGATGGTTACGGCGGTGCAGTGCTTGGTCGGGGAGTTTAGGGGGTTGGGCATCAACGTGGTGGTCCACGGGTTCCGTTTAGATGATAAACCAGGTTGGATTAGGCGCGCGTGGGTGCTTTTGACAGAACAGGGCGGCGCGGGCCCGTCGGCGGCAGAGGGCGTGCCCTGTGCTTGCCGGGCCACGGCGACGGTGCTGCGGTGTGTGCTGGCATGCATGAGGCCACGCGGAGGGCTAGGGGGCGTTGGGCGGCGCCGGACGGCGTAGCGAGCTGACGCTGGCTCCCGTTGGCCGCCACGGGTGGCTCTGCCATCGTAGAAGCTGCCGGCGTCGGCAATGCTCGCCGCCACCGACACCTGCGCCCGTCCAAGAGGGCGTGCGGTGCTCTGGTCAAGAAGGGGAGGCCGTGCGCAACGTGCCAGGGTGCACTGGTGATCGATGTGAAGGCACTGACGAAAAACGACACTGTCAACATTCTGAAACTCTGATACTGAAAGTGTACAGGAACAGTGCCGGGCAAGTGTTTGATGAAATGATTTAGGCATGAGAAAAATTTATCTGGGGCTGATCTTTGGTGTGGTGGTCTCTCAAAGCACCTGGGGACTGCCTGAATTTTTGTGGAATTTTTGGAGAATGTAAAATATGAATTTCACCAAAAATGATGAATCTAGCCCAAACTTGCAGAGGTTGAAACTTGAAAATTTAGGAAGAGTGGATCTTGATGGATCTAGGTTGGGGGTGCTAAGGACTATCCAAAGGAGTTGGTTTGAGATCAAAACTCAAAGGAAGTCAGGTACTTCCTTTGTAAATCATCTAGGCTTAAAATAATTGACATAATTGTTTTGGGGAATAAAATAAATGAAATAAAATCCAAAAATGGGTTGGACTTGTTGGAACAGAAAGTTTGGATTGCCCCAAAGTGGAGGGAGGGGTTTTGGAAGAAACTACCACATGAGGCATGGTAAAACCATGGGTGGTTTCAAAACAAAATAGTAGCCCCAAAACCCATAGGGTTTCTTTTTAAAAGAAAAAAAATTCCAAAAATATATTTGAGATGGGAGAAATCAGAAGAAAGGTTTTTAATAACCAAACACCAGGGTTGAAGAAGACACAAAAATAAAATCCTTGTCATGGGAAAAAGTTTAGAGAGAGAGAGGTTGTTTTTTTTTGGAAGGATGTAATGACCTTCTTCAAATCCAACAAAGTTTTTTTGTTGAAAACTAGATAAATTTTTTTGGAGTGTCACAACACCTGCCCCCTTAGGAAAAATCTCGTCCCCGAGATTTCAGCTGATCCTCAAATAAGTGTGGGTGCTCTGTCCGCAGAAAATCCTCTCTTTCCCAAGTTGCTTCATTCTCGGTGTGATTGCTCCACTGAACTCTGAAAAACTTGATGGTTCTCTGTCGGGTCCTCCTTTCAGACTCCTCCAATATTTTTATTGGACGTTCCTGATAGGTGAGGTCTGGTTGCACGTCAATGTTTTCATGGGATACTTGCTTCTCTGGGTTGCTCACGCACTTCCTCAACTGCAAGACATGGAACACGTCGTGGACATCGGATAATTCTTCGGGTAAGTCTAGCTGGTAGGCTACCGTGCCTCTTCGTGCCACGATACAGAATGGTCTGATGAATCTTGGTGCTAGCTTTCCCTTAACCTTGAATCGTTGCAGGCCCCTCATAGGAGATACTCGTAGGTACACAAACTCACCGGGTTCGAAACTGACTCCCCGATGTTTTTGATCGTAATAACTCTTCTGTCGACTTTGAGCTGTCTTGAGTCGATCCCTAATTATCTTAACTTTCTCCTCAGCCTCCTTGAGCATGTGTGGGCCGAAGATATGGCTGTCTCCGGTTTCTGACCAATTTAGCGGGGTACGACATCTTCGCCCGTACAGAGCTTCAAATGGTGCCATTTGCAGGCTGGCTTGGTAACTGTTGTTGTATGCGAACTCTGCGTATGGCAAGCTTTCTTCCCAACTGGTCCCATAGGTGAGGACACATGCTCTCAGCATGTCTTCTAGAATTTGGTTTATGCGTTCAGTTTGTCCATCAGTCTGGGGGTGGTATGCGGTACTAAACGCCAGTTGAGTTCCCAGAGCTTGTTGTAATTGATCCCCAAATCGGCAGACGAATTGAGTGCCTCTGTCCGATATTATTGTCTTTGGAACTCCATGTAAGCAGACGATACCGAAAAGATAAAGCCTGGCAAGCTTCTGAGTGGTGTGGGTTGTCTTCACGGGGATGAAGTGTGCCACCTTACTCAGTCTATCTGTGATGACCCATATGGCATCATTCCCGTGTCGTGACCGAGGTAGTCCAACAATAAAATCCATTCCAATTTCGTCCCATTTCCACTCGGGTATCTTATTTGGTTGTAAAAGTCCGGCCGGTTTCTGGTGCTTGGCCTTGATGCGTTGACAAGAGTCACAACATGCAATGAACGTGGCTATGTCCCTTTTTATACCGTGCCACCAAAAATTTTCCTAAAGATCCTTGTACATTTTTGTCCCTCCAGGATGGATTGAATACGGGGCGGTGTGGCCTTCAGCTAAAATTTGTTGTTTAAGGTCCTCGATATTTGGACGCATAAAGCCTATCTCCGTACCACAATATTCCTTGCTTTCGTCTATGATGAATTCGAGGCCTTGCCCAAACTCACTTTCTGCTTTTATGCCTTCAATGCTTTGGGGTGCCCATGAGCCTCTTTAATCTTTTCTATCGTGGTAGGCTGTATTTCTAAATTCGACACACTGCCTTGGTGACCACCATCAAGTTGAGTTTAGCAAACTCCTGCCAAATTCAGGTCTCGTGTTTGGTAGGTTGTCGTTGTTCGGGCTAGGGTTCCGACTTAGAGCATCCGCCACTACATTTGCTTTTCCTGGATGGTAGTGGATTCCAACATCATAATCCTTCACTAATTCCAACCAGCGTCGTTGCCGTAAATTGAGTTCCGGTTGTGTGAAAATATACTTGAGGCTTTTATGGTCCGTGTATATTTCACAACGATTTCCAAGTAAAAAGTGTCTCCATTCCTTGAGTGCATGAATGACTGCTGCCAACTCCAGGTCATGAGTAGGATAATTTTCTTCATGCTTGCGAAGTTGCCTGGAAACATACGCGACTACCTTGCCTTCTTGCATTAATACACATCCAAGGCCCTTCCGGATGCGTCTGTACACCTCAAAATTCGTGTGTATGTCTGGCACAATTAATACTGGTGTTGTCGTTAATTTCCTTTTTAGTTCTTGAAAACTTTTCTCGCAAGCTTCCGTCCATTCAAACTTCTTGTGTTTCTTGAGTAACTGCATCATTGGCTTTGCTATGGTGGAGAATCCTTCAATAAATCTTCGGTAGTATTCTGCCATTCCCAAGAAACTTCGTACATCCGTTACGCTGGCTAGTGGTTTCCAGCCAAGTACGGCCTTGACTTTTTCCGGGTCTACGGCAATACCTTCTTGGGTCAAGATCGCGGCCTAGAAAACCTACCTGTCTTAGCCAAAATTCACACTTGCTGAACTTGGCGTACAATTGATGTTTCTGAGTTCTCCTAGTACAATTACGAGATGTTCAAAGATGCTCTTCCGGTGTCTTGGAGTATATCGAATATCATCGATGAATACCACAACAAACTTGTCCATAAACTTCATAAATACTTTGTTCATGAGGTGAACAAAATATGCGGGGCGTTTGTTAGTCCAAATGGCATTATCATGAACTCATACAGTCCTTATCTGGAGGTGAAGGCTGTCTTGGGGATATCTTCATCCGTACTTTTAATTGATGGTATCCCGACCTTTAGTCAATTTTTGAGAAGACCTTGGCTTTGGCGAGCTGATCAAATAAATCATTTATCCGTGGCATCGGGTATTTGTTCTTGATTGTGACCATGTTAAGTGCTCGATAGTCTATACACAATCTCGATTGTCCCATCCTTCTTCTTGGCAAATAAAATTGGTGAACCCCAAGGTGAGGAGCTGGCTCGTATATATCCTTTGTCCAATAATTCTTTTATTTGCTTCTTCAATTCTACCAACTCGGATGGTGCCATTCTGTATGGTTTCTTGTATATGGGGGCGGTTCCGGGTGCTAGCTCAATGCTGAATTCCATTTCTCGGTCTGGTGGCATGCCTGGTAGTTCTTCGGGAAATACGTCTGGAAATTCACATACTACTGGAACTTTGCTTAATTCAGAAACGTCCACCTTGTTCAATCTCGGTTGCCGAGATACTTGTCTCTCCTTGGCTGAATATTTTATTGTCTTCCCGTGATGGTGGGTGAGAATTATGGTCAGGTTGAAGCAGTCAATAAATCCTTTGTTGGTGGTTAACCAATCCATCCCTAGGATGACATCCGGTCCTTTATTTTCCAATACAATAAGGTTGGCGTGAAACTTCAATCCTTCAAACTCAATAACCACACCTTGGCAGTAACTCTGAGTAACTTGCTTAATCCTGTGGGACTTGATGATCATGGATTTTTCCAAGGGAAGCATCGAAAATTATTTTGCAAAGCAAAACTCTTCAAAATGAATGAATGAGAAGCTCTAATCAAACAAAACCGTGGCAGGTATTGTGTTGATGAGGAACGACTGAAAGTCACGATATCCGGGGCGTTTGTGCTTCCTCTCCGTCACGTGGTTCAGATGACCCTTCCTGTGGTTGTTATTGGGGTTGAAATTGTTTTGCTTGGGCGCTGAATTATTGCCACCGTTGTTCGGCTTTGGGGTCGCGTTCCTTGGCTTGGGGTATTGCTTGGCATAGTGCCCTTCTTCTCGACAAGCGTAGCAAGTAATGCATGGACGATATGTGAACTCCTTGTCCCTTGCATGCAAATTCTTGATTGGGTGAGAAACATTTGTCGTGGGTTTGTGTTACCCACTTTTCTGAAAATCCATCTTGCTTCGGTGGTTGCGAGCAAGAGTAGTTTGGTCCCTCTTGCGTTTGCGGAAATCCTCCAAGCTGCGTCTCTCATTTTCCAAGGTAATGGCCTTATCCACCAGCATTTTGAAATCTGGGAAGGTGTGCACAACCAGCTGGCATTTAAGCGCGGGTGCCAGACCGTCCAGGAATTTTTCCATCTTCTTGCTTTCAGTCATACGCTGTTCGTTGGCGTAGTGAGACAACAGAGTAAACTGACTGTTGTATTCTGACACCGTTATGGTCCTTTGTTTGCGGTCATCAAACTCCCTCTTCTTGATCTTCATAACACTTTTAGGAATGTGCGCCCCACGAAAACCTTCTTTGAACTCCTCCCAGGTTATATCATTTTCGTTGGGGTGCATGTGTAGGAAATTTTCCCACCATGATGCAGCTGCTCCGGTGAGATAGTGCAGTGCATAGAGTACTTTCTCCCGGTCTGAACACTGTGCAATAATTAATTTTCTTTCCATGTCTCAAGCCACCATCGGCCTCAAGAGGTTTGTCAAGATGAGAAAATGTTGGGGACGCGTCTTCGTAGCTCGAGACAACTTGGATTGTTGCTTGTACGGTCCACGGTGATTTCCCATATTGATGACTTGGTTCATCATTTCCTGATGTTGTTGCTGACTCTGTTCATAAAGGCGGCATACTTGGGAAAATGTTGTTTCACTGCCCTGTTGACTTGACTGCCCCTGTGTGAAATTGTTGCTTGTTTGTGTGCCAAAATTTGCCTCTGGCGGATTTGGCATTGAGCGCGTCCAAGGACGAGACATTTTTCGCTCTGGGGATATATTTTGTAAAACTCATAAGAAAAGAAATTGAGTCGCAAAAGTCAATAAATTCATAAAGACGGGAAATTTTAAATGCTCCAAGATTTTTCAAGAGAATAAACGATTGCGCACGGAGAAGGAATATTACATATCTTACACGCAAGCAGTAATTATACAATACATCACTCAGGATATGTGTACATCCTGACATGTTATTTAGGCTAGTGCACTTCTCCCAGTTCCTACATGATGCGCAACCAAGCTACTTCTCACAACCTATGTACATATAAACATATCGTACAAGTCGGTACATCGCAAGGCGGCTAAGCATACTCAGTCGGAGATGGTAAGGATCTCCCTTGTCCTGCCGAGGGTGAGGCGCAGTGAGGCTGGGGACTGAACCTCCTCCTCGCTAATAGGCTCCAGACGTGAAGTGCTGCGCTGAGTAGATGGAGCGGGCGCCATAGGCGAGCAACACGAACAGGTGGGCGCAATAGGTGGTGCGAACGAGTGGAAGTGGGCGCAATGACTTGGTTGAACTCCTCGGTGGTAGGCAAGGCGACAGCGGTGGCGAGAATGGTAGGTGAATAAGATGCCGAGGACGAGATGAAAGTCAGCGGTGGTGCGTTGTGCAGGAGCTCCCTCCTGTTGGCGGCACAGCCATGGACCGAGTCCATGCGGGCAACCACAAGGTCGTCCACCAGGTTGTTGAAGGCTGCCTCCAGAGCCCGGAGGTACTCGACAAGCATCTCAATAGCCTCGTCTCGCTCTCCTCTGGGGCAAGCGAATGAGTAGTGATAGGTGTATGGCATGTGGCATGGAAGGTAGCGGTAGCGACGAGTCTTCATTGAAGGAAGAACATTCCGGAGACGAGCTATCGCCTCACGGGCAGCCATCTGCATAGCATGCCTCTCCGTAGGCATGGCTCTCCCCAAGAACCGGAGCGGCGTAACTCAACACGCCCTCCCTTGAATTGCACCGCTGACTTTGCATGGTCAGACTGTCGTTGATCTTGTGCGGGTAGAGTGTGAAGACTGGGCGCCCTGATGGCCCCATCGCGACCTGGACGATGAAGGAGAGGAGCTTGACGAACCCCTCAGGCACGTTGGCGAACACCTGTGACTCACAGACGTTGCCAGCCATCTACGAAAGTAGGCAAAAATTCTGAATGGTCAGATCATAAATTTATGCTGACAGTCAGAAAATGACTACATTTGCAAAAATATAAATTAACTCTATTTGTTAATAATCGATTAGCGATTGCACCTAGTGGCTTCCTACAATCAGCCTGGCTCTGGTACCAAGTTTGTCACGACCGGTTTTTCAATAAAAATACTTATTGAGAAATCGATCTCTTGATTCCAGTATAGGAAGAATTATCCTTACTGGTAGACAAATACTTGATACAGAAGGCCAGTAGCATTAAATATATTACAGGGTTGAGCTGAGGCAACTCAACAATTTTATTACAAACACGCCAATATTGTACATAAGGGCGGTTATGATACAGGGGTGGGGTGGCATACTACTGACTCGAGATAAAAGTGGTGGTGGAAATATCACAGTGGAGTGGATAACATGACTCCTAAACTGGCAGTTCATCGAGCGTCGAGGTGAGGCTCGATGAATTTATTTGGGTAGCGGAAGCGGATATAATACAGTGACCAAATCCAGGATCGCACAAGACTGACTAGGACTCCTCTAGGCGTCGGACTCGCTATCGAACTCTTCATCCATGAGAACGCCTTTCACAACATCGGCCAAATCAACAAGGCGGTGAGTACTTTGAAAGTACTCGCAAGACAGTTCGGACATAAGATATAACAAATGCATGCATGACCGCGTCATGGGCAAATAGCAATGCACATTCAAATAATAAATATCGGCACAACATGATAAGTAAAAAGGGAGTCGGGCGGTATTCTTCCCGAAATCCCAAGAAAATAACTGAATACCGATCGGGTGTCTGGAGCGACGCCTCGAAGGGTAAACAATAAATTATCATGCCGCAGTCGGGCGTCTAAGCGACGCCACATAAAGGGCTCATATTGAAAGTAAATGACATGAGTGCCACAGTCAGACGTCGGAGCGACATCGCAGAAAGGGCTTATATTGAAAGTAGATAACATGCGTGCCACAGTCGGACGTCTGAGCAACATCGCAGAAAGGGCTTATATTGAAAGTAGATAACATGCGTGCCAGAGTCTGACGTCTGAGTGACATCGCAGAAAGGGCTTATATTGAAAGTAAATAACAAAGCGTGCCGCGATCGGACGTCTGGCGACATCGCAGAAAGGGCTTAAATTTCATTATTCATATCTGATCAATTCACGAAGATATAACACCCACAGGAAATATTCAACAACAAAAATAAACGGGTTAGTCCATCCACAGGAATAATCAATTAGCCGGACTTAACGCTCATGTAGTACAGAGGAGTTTTGTCACTTAGACTGATACTGACAAGATAAGTTGAACACAGTACTTGGACATGGATAAGAGGATTCAAAGGATTTTTGACTCTGCAGAGTTTGTACTAATTATCCACAGCCAACGGATTTCCGTAGTCACGAAGGACTAGTTCCGTTTATGGTATTTCGGTAGAAACAAATCTAACCAGTACACACTCATCCCACCTCACGATGCCAGGAATCACCCTAGACAACGTTCAAGAAAAACTTTGAGACGGGGAGATCACAACCTCGAATAGCATGGGATCAAATTTATATACGCGCGCTCTAAGGGGTGCCCCCCTCTCGGTCCCAACCGGAAACACCCATGCCCCCTGACCGGATGATTGGCTTTAATCCAGGGCCATGGAACCCCCATCACGGCCTCTCTATTTGGTGTGTACCAGGAAAGCGGTTTGCAACTTACTAAGCCATATCCCTTGCGGAAAACATGTGGTAGTACAGGAAGGGAAAACGGATGGAAATTGGACTTGATTCATGTTGACACTGGAGTCAAATAGTATGGCATAAGACTGGCATGCTACAACACTGCAATCTTACCCATTCTCATGCCATCACACGGCCATGCAAACTCATATCCAACAACTTATGGATTTTCGAAACTCACTTGCCTCAACTTTGCATGTAATATAACATTCATCGAGATGCTCATAAACATGCCATGAAACTACTTAATGCAAACATGCCAAAGACACTTATCATATCAAAAGTTCAAACATGCTTGCCTGGTTCGGAGTAGTCGGAGTCTAGCTTGGTGAAGTTCGCGGTTCCGTCACCTCCTCCGGTATCTACGTTATAAGAAAATACGTACTAACATAAATACCAAGAGTGCACAAAAAAAGTTCCAAATATTTTTCAAATAAATATGACAAAAAACTAGACAGAAAAATAAAGATGACATCAAAAGAATCAATCAAAAATCAGTTTCCGTTAAAAATTTATAAAGGTTTTAATCTAGGGCCTCATCTGTAATGAAACAGAAAGTTTCCAGGGGCCAACTTATAAAAACAGAAAACGCTTCGGCTAAAAAGCCGTCAACTGCAAAGGGAAACGTATTCTGCCCGAAGGCGTTTTCAGAAAACGGTTCGAAAAAAAGAAAATACTGACGAGGGGTCCCACCCGTCAGGTTTGAAATTTCAACGGGGAGAAACAGAGCTCGTCGGCGCCCGAGAGCTGCGGTGGTCGCCGGCGGCGATCCACGGCGAGTTAGGAGGATCGGAGAGTACCTACGTGCTTAGTGTGTCCTTCCACGTTGGTGGGCGGTGGTGGTGGTGGTCCTCGGCGAGCACCACGTCGACGGCGGTCCTTGCTCCGGCGGACGGCGGCTCGGGTGGAGTTGGATCTCGTCGGGGAGGGCTGCGGAGGTCCAATTGAAGCCGGGGTTAGATCAGTGGGTGCTCGAGGAGACTACTGACGAGGTTTGGGCGGCGGGGATGGCCTCACCGGAGTGGATAGAGCTGGTGGCCGAGGCAGAACGGGGCGGCCGAAGTTGGGGGAGGAGACCTCCTCGAGGTCCTCCTCGTAGCTTGGCGGGGTTTTGGTGGGGTGTAGTGGCGGAGCGTGCTCGAGAACGAGCTCGGGGCCTCATTTTATAGGCGATCCGAGGCGGTGGCCGTGAACGGGGATCTCCGGCGATAGTTACGATGGTGCAGTGCTTGGTCTGGGAGTTTAGGGGGTTGGGCATCAACGTGGAGGTCCATGGGTTCCGTTTAGAAGATAAACCAGGTTGGATTAGGCGCGCGTGGGTGGTTTTGACAGAACGGGGCGGCGCGGGCCCGTCGGCGGCAGAGGGCGTGCCCTGTGCTTGCCGGGCCACGGCAACTGTGTTGTGGTGTGTGCTGGCATGCATGAGGCCACGCGGAGGGCTAGGGGGCGTTGGGCGGCGCCGGACGGCGTAGCGAGCTGACGCTGGCTCCCGTTGGCTGCCACGGGTGGCTCTGCCACCATAGATGTTGCCGACGTCGGTGATGATCGCCGCCACCGACACCTGCGCTTGCCCAAGAGGGTGTGCGGTGCTCTGGTCAAGAAGGAGAGGCCGTGCGCAACGCGCCAGGGTGCACTGGTGATCGATGACAAGGCACTGACGAAAAACGACACTGTCAACACTCTGAAACTCTGAATTTACTGAAAGTGTACAGGAACAGTGCCGGCCAAGTGTTTGATGAAATGATTTAGGCATGAGAAAAATTTATCTGGGGCTGATCTTTGGTGTGGTGGTCCCTCAAAGCACCTGGGGGCTACCTGAATTTTTGTGGAATTTTTGGAGAAAGTAAAATATGAATTTCACCAAAAATGATGAATCTGGCCCAAGCTTGCAGAGGTTGAAACTTGAAAATTTTGAAAAGAGGAAGAGTGGATCTTCATGGATCTAGGTTGGGGGTGCTAAGGACTATCCAGAGGAGTTGGTTTGAGATCAAAACTCAAAGGAAGTCAGGTACTTCCTTTGTAAATCATCTAGGCTTAAAATAATTGACAGAATTGTTTTGGGGAATAAAATAAATGAAATAAAATCCAAAAATGGGTTGGACTTGTTGGAACAGAAAGTTTGGATTGCCCCAAAGTGGAGGGAGGGGTTTTGGAAGAAACTACCACATGAGGCATGGTAAAACCATGGGTGGTTTCAAAACAAAATAGTAGCCCCAAAACCCATAGGGTTTCTTTTTAAAAGAAAATAAATTCCAAAAATATATTTGAGATGGGAGAAATCAGAAGAAAGGTTTTTAATAACCAAACACCAGGGTTGAAGAAGATACAATAATAAAATCCTTGCCATGGGAAAAAGTTTAGAGAGAGAGAGAGGTTGTTTTTTTTTGGAAGGATGTAAATGACCTTCTTAAAATCCAACAAAGTTTTTTGTTGAAAACTAAATAATTTTTTTTGAGTGTCACATTAACGGGATCACATCATTAGGAGAATGATGTGATTGACTTGACCCATTTTGTTAGCTTAGCACACGATCGTTTAGTATTCTGCTATTGCTTTCTTCATGACTTATACATGTTCCTATGACTATGAGATTATGCAACTCCTGCTTACGGAGGAACACTTTGTGTGTTACCAAACGTCACAACGTAACTGGGTGATTATAAAGGTACTCTACAGGTGTCTCCGAAGGTACTTGTTGGGTTGGCGTATTTCGAGATTAGGATTTGTCACTCCGATTGTCAGAGAGGTATTTCTGGGCCCACTCAGTAATGCACATCACTATAAGCCTTGCAAGCATTGCAACTAATGAGTTAGTTGTGGGATGATGTATTACGGAACGAGTAAAGAAACTTGCCGGTAACGAGACGGAACTAGGTATTGAGATACCGATGATCGAATCTTGGGCAAGTAACATATCGATGACAAAGGGAAAAACGTATGTTGTTATACGGTCTGACCGATAAAGATCTTCGTAGAATATGTGGGAGCCAATATGAGCATCCAGGTTCCGCTATTGGTTATTGACCGGAAACGTGTCTCGGTCATGTCTACATAGTTCTCGAACCCGTAGGGTCCGCACGCTTAAAGTTTTGATGACAGTTATATTATGAGTTTATGTGTTTTGATGTACCGAAGGTTGTTCGGAGTCCCGGATGTGATCACGGACATGACGAGGAGTCTCTAAATTGTCGAGACATAAAGATTGATATATTGGACGACTATGTTTCGACACCGGAAAGGTTCCGGAACGTTTCGGACATTTATCGGAGTACCGGGGGTTACCGGGACCCTCCCCCCGGAACTAATGGGCCTTGTTGGGACCTAGTGGAGAGAGAGAGGGGCCGGCCAGGGCAAGATGCGCGCCCCCTCGCCTTGAGTCCGAATAGGACAAGGAAGGGGAGGGGGGGGACGGCACCCCCCTTGCCTTTCCCCTCCCAACTCCTTCATTCCTGCTCCTTCTTGGACTAGGAAAGGGAGGGGCAAACCTACTTGGAGTAGGTTTCCCCCTCCTAGGGCGCGCCACCCCTTGGACGGCCCTCTCCTCCTCCCCCCTTTATATACGGAGGAAGGGGGCACCCCATAGACACGACAATTGATCTCTTGATCTCTTAGCCGTGTGCGGTGCCCCCTTCCACCATAATCCACCTCGATAATATCGTAGCGGTGCTTAGGCGAAGCCCTGCGTCGGTAGAACATCATCACCGTCACCATGTCGTCGTGTTGATGGAACTCTCCCTTAAAGCTCGGCTAGATCGGAGTGCGAGGGACGTCATCGAGCTGAACATATGCTGAACTTGGAGGTGTCGTGCGTTCGGTACTTGATCGGCTGGATCGTGAAGACGTATGACTACATCAACCGCGTTGTGCTAACGCTTCCGCTTTCGGTCTAAGAGGGTACGTGGACACACTCTCGCCTCTCGTTGCTATGCATCACCATGATCCTGTGTGTGCGTAGGAATATTTTTGAAATTACTACGTTCCCCACAGTGAGGGCCTGCTAGTCTACCAAGTCTTTAGGAGACAACATCCGGTGTAGCCTAAGGCCCTAGTTATGAGAATCGAGCTCCGAAATGGAGATCGATGGGTTGTCACGGTAAGAGAATAAGATAGGGAAGGTTTCACACAAAGGACTCGGACCCAACCTCTAGTCTAGCCAGATCCTGATGGTAGCGCCACAACCAACCAGAAATTTGACGAAAGCAAGAAACTCATCCTGCACCTGGATTGAATATTCCAAAATTGAGAGCTATGACGGACGGTGGACATCAGCGGGGGATAATTTGGGAAGTATTTCCTCTGCAAAATCTGGCACCAAATGCAATCAGGAGGTTCGGTGTAATGTGCCACCACCACTTCATAATTAGACTTTTTTTTCATGATTGGAATGTTAGTAATGCCTAGCCGGACCCATGGCTTTTAGGCCTACACATGATTTTCCACTTGACCATCCGACATTTCTTCCTGTTATCAATGTTTTATAGTAGAAAGCGCTACGTTCTCGATCAAAGCTAGCATGGTTACTGCCGTACAACGAAAAAACCCATGATGAATGTGGGCATACTGGACAAACATACTTGATGAGAGCCACTTTACCAGTGAAGGACTGATAGCGACCTCGCCAGGGAGCAACCCTAGCGCCCACTTTAACTTCGGTAGGTTTGAAATCTGCAGTGAGGAGTTTCAGAGGGGAGATAGGCACTCCAACATAGGTGGTAGGGAAAGACCCAAGCTTTTAGTTAAGTATGTTAGGTATTCGAGGTTGTTCTATAGGCAGATACCCGAAAATAAAGGGTTCACTCTTGTTAAGGTTACCCCAAGAGGAAGAAGGAGAAAATAAAGGGTTCACTCTTGTTAAGGTTCACTCTTATTTTTAGCCCCGAAAAGATAGCAAGGTGTAAGTCATTCTTTTTGACAAGGATAATATAATATTGTCCGCATACTGAAGATGGGTTACCCCAAGAGGAAGAAGGAGAGAGGAAACATCAGAGATGTGCCTACAAGCCACCACCGAGGACAACATCCTATCAAGAGCATTCGAGATGAAATTATAAATGAGGAGGGAAATGGGGTCTCCTTGACCCAAGGAACAACCATTCTTGAAATAGGGATCAACAATCACACAAATGGCAATAGAAGTGTGGCCACCACTGGCAATCTGTATAATACTATGGATGTAGCTAGGAACAAAACCCCGAGCAAATAGAATGTCTTCCAAGAAGGACCAACGAACACAATCATAGACCTTCTCGAAGTCCAACTTAAGAACCACAAATTCACGCTTAGAGTGATTGATATCATGAAGTAATTTGTGCAAAGTGAGAATACCATCAAGAAGGAAGCGCCCTTTAATAAAAGACGTTTGGAAGGGGTTGATCACCTTATGAGCTATAGGAGACAATCTAGTGGCGAAGGTTTTGTGATGCGGAGCATCCTACGGTGATCTCCATGTACACCTTCATAGCCCCTCAAGCCCCAAGTGGACCTACCGGACTTAAGGTGAACCCGCTCCTCTTTGAGATTTACATGAATATCCATTGGACTTGGGTGCTACCTCACCATGGAACGTTGTGCATCATTAGGTACAAGGGCAACCACCACCAAGCAGCTAGGAAGCTTCCCGGAGGCCAAGGAGAAGGACCCCAAGACCCAAGAGCTGACAGGAGGTGTCAAGATGAAGAAAACGAAGCATGTAGAAATTGCACTACAGGACAGTCCGGTCACACAGAAATTGCGCCACCGGACAGTCCGGTCCCCACAGCAGACAATCCGGTGGCACCCGGATCTGTAATCACCGGACTGTCCGGTCCTAGCACCAGACTGTCCGGTAGGCCCAGTTTTGCTACGAGTTGGGCTAAAAAGCCCATGTAACCACCGAGGCCCATACCCCTTCGCCCATAGACTATATATTCCGTGCTCCTCTCAGTTTTTAGGGTTAGCAAAGATTAGAACTATACATTAGAGCTTAGCTCATGTATCTCCCCTTGTAGCACTACAAAAAAAATACACATCCGTGACATTTTGGGTCGAACGAAATTTTTTTATCTCATACATATGACACTTCTATGACAATGATTGTGACAAAACCCGGTATCATCATAGATGTGGTGGGCTCCATTGTTCCGGAGAACAGAGTCTTTACTCATCTTGCCCATAAGGCATGGTTCGCAAGCATCAACTGATTCATAATCAAGTGATTCCAAAATTCCATCAGCATGGAGTTTCTTCATGCGCTTTACACCAATATGACCTAAGCGGCAGTGCCACAAATAAGTTGCACTATCATTATTAACTTTGAATCTTTTGGCTTCAATATTATGAATATGTGTATCACTACGATCGAGATCCAACAAACCATTTTCATTGGGTGTATGACCATAGAAGGTTTTATTCATGTAAACAGAACAACAATTATTCTCTAACTTAAATGAATAACCGTATTGCAATAAACATGATCAAATCATATTCATGCTCAAAACAAATAACACTTATTTAGGTTCAACAGTAATCACGAAAGTATAGGGAGTGTGCGATGATGATCATATCAATCTTGGAACTACTTCCAACACACATCGTCACTTCACCCTTACCTAGTCTCTGTTCATTCTGCAACTCCCATTTCGAGTTACTAATCTTAGCAACTTGAACTAGTATGAAATACTGAGGGGTTGCTATAAACACTAGTAAAGTACACATCAATATCATGTATATCAAATATACCTTTGTTCACTTTGCCATCCTTCTTATTCGCCAAGTATTTAGGGCAATTCCACTTCAAGTGACCAGTCCTTTTTGCAGTAGAAGCACTTAGTCTCAGGCTTAGGTCCAGACTTGGGCTTCTTCACTTGAGCAGCAACTTGCTTGCCGTTTTTCTTGAAGTTCCCCTTCTTCCCTTTGCCCTTTTCTTGAAACTAGCGGTCTTGTCAACCATCAACACTTGATGCTTTTCTTGATATCTACCTTCGTCGATTTCAACATCACGAAGAGCTTGGAAATCGTTTCTGTTATCCCTTGCATATTATAGTTCATCACGAAGTTCTAGTAACTTGGTGATAGTGACTAGAGAACTCTGTCAATCACTATCTTATCTGGAAGATTAACTCCCACTTGATTCAAGCAATTGTAGTACTCAGACAATCTGAGCACATGCTCACTGGTTGAGCTATTCTCCTCCATCTTGTAGGCAAAGTACTTGTCAAAGGTCTCATACCTTTCGACATGGGCATGAGTCTGAAATAATAATTTCAACTCTTGGAACATCTCATATGCTCCGTGGTGTTCAAAACGTCTTTGAAGCCCCGATTCTAAGCCGTAAAGCATGGTGCACTAAACTATCAAGTAGTCATCATATCGAGCTTGCCAAACGTTCATAACATTTGCATCTGCTCCTGTAATCGGTGTCACCTAGAGGTGCATCAAGGACATAATTCTTTTGTGCAGCAATGAGGATAATCCCCAGATCACGGATCCAATCCGCATCATTGCTACTAACATCTTTCAACTCGGTTTTCTCTAGGAACATATCAAAAATAAATCAGGGGAGCTAAACACGAGCTACTGATCTTCAACATAGATATGCTAATACTACCAGGACTAAGTTCATGATAAATTAAAGTTCAATTAATCATATTACTTAAGAACTCCCAATTAGATATACATCCCTCTAATCATCTAAGTGATCACGTGATCCAAATCAACTAAACCATGTCCGATCATCACGTGAGATGGAGTAGTTTTCAATGGTGAACATCACTATGTTAATCATATCTACTATATGATTCACGCTCGACCTTTCGGCCTCAGTGTTCCGAGGCCATATCTGCATATGCTAGGCTCGTCAAGTTTAACCCGAGTATTCTTCGTGTGCAAAACTGGCTTGCACCCATTGTAGATGAACATAGAGCTTATCACACCCGATAATCACGTGGTGTATCGGCACGACGAAATTTGGCAATGGTGCATACTCAGGGACAACACTTTTATCTTGAAATTTAGTGAGAGATCATCCTATAATGCTACCGTCAATCAAAGCAAAATAAGATGCATAAAGATAAACATCACATGAAATCAATATAAGTGATATGATATGTCCATCATCATCTTGTGCTTGTGATCTCCATCTCCGAAGCACCGTCATGATCACCATCGTCACCGGCGCGACACCGTGATCTCCATCGTTGCATCGTTGTCCTCTCGCCAACTATTGCTTCTACGACTATCGCTACCGCTTAGTGATAAAGTAAAGCAATTACAGGGCAATTGCATTGCATACAATAAAGCGACAACCATATGGTTCCTGCCAGTTGCCGATAACTCGGTTACAAAACATGATCATCTCATACGATAAAATATATCATCATGCCTTGACCATATCACATGACAACATGCCCTGCAAAAACAAGTTAGACGTCCTCTACTTTGTTGTTGCAAGTTTTACGTGGCTGCTACGGGCTGAGCAAGAACCGTTCTTACCTACGCATCAAAACCACAACGATAGTTCGTCAAGTTAGTGTTGTTTTAACCTTCTAAAGGATCGGGCAAAGCCACACTCGGTTCAACTAAAGTTGGAGAAACTGACACCCGCCAGCCACCTATATGCAAAGCACGTCGGTAGAACCAGTCTCGCGTAAGCGTACGCGTAATGTCGGTCCGGGCCGCTTCATCCAACAATACCGCCGAACCAAAGTATGACATTGGTAAGCAGTATGACTTGTATCACCCACAACTCACTTGTGTTCTACTCGTGCATATAACATCTACGCATAAAACCAGGCTCGTATGCCACTGTTGGGGAACGTAGTAATTTCACAATATTACCTACGCACACGCAGGATCATGGTGATTGAGGGAGTCCTAGACTAGGGGGTGTCCGGATAGCCGAACTATCATCTTCGGCCGGACTCCTAGACTATGAAGATACAAGATTGAAGACTTCGTCCCGTGTCCGGATGGGACTTTCCTTGGCGTGTAAGGCAAGCTTGGCGATACGGATATGTAGATCTCCTACCATTGTAACCGACTCTGTGTAACCCCAGCCCTATTCGATGTCTATATAAACCGAAGGGTTTTAGTCCGTAGGACAGAACAACAATCATACCATAGGCTAGCTTCTAGGGTTTAGCCTCTCTGATCTCGTGGTAGATCTACTCTTGTACTACCCATATCATCAATATTAATCAAGCAGGAGTAGGGTATTACCTCCATCGGGGCCCGAACCTGGGTAAAAACATCGTGTCCCTTGTCTCCTGTTACCGTCCGCCTAGACGCACAGTTCGGGACCCCCTACCCGAGATCCGCCGGTTTTGACACCGACATTGGTGCTTTCATTGAGAGTTCCTCTGTGTCGTCGCCGTCAGGAAGGATGCCTCATCCCGTCTTTAAAGACGATGCTATCGCCAAAGGAGCCTTGGCCGCTGGTCAGACTCTTCGGTTAGGTGGTTTTCTTATGACCACCAGTTCGGCCACTGCACCGACGATGACTTCTCGGGTCATCGAAACCAATCTTCACGTTAACTTGGAACTTGCCGAGCAGTTAGATCCGATCGAGCTCTCCTCCGTCAACGAGCTCTTGGATCGCATCGCCAAGACCGGAGTCGCCACAGACTACGACCAGATCGGGCCTAAAACCGATCTGAGAGAGATCAACTCTCCCCAGGCTACCCATCATGTTGTTGTGATAGAGGGGTAATACGACGATTCTTCTTCTATCTTAAGGACTAGCTACGTCCGGATTCCCGATCCCTCCATGCCGGATTGCCGCAGAGGGACGGATGTCGATCAAGCCCTGAACTTAAAGTCAGACGGCGGGTTGGATTCATTGGATAGCATTCAAAAATCCAAAATTCCAAGTTCGGAAACTTCTCGCCCTCGAGTCTTAAATTGGACGGGTTCCGGATTTAGTTCCACCCGCCCACCCAAACATTAGCGATCTATCCCGAATTCGGCAAGAGCCCGCTAAAACAAGACATCACTCTTTGGGCGATTCCTCCTGGTTATGGACATGATAAAGGACTGCCGAGAGGAGGATGCAATCTCATTTTTCTGCAATAATTGCACGGACAAGGGAATCCTAAACGCCATAAGTCGTCGCGAAATTACACGCTTTGCTGACTTGGTGACCATAGTACAAAAGTATTGTGCGATGAAGAGTGCTTGGAAAACGGAAAGTAAATTTTGGGATAATCCGGCCCCGAATACAGCCCTAGTCCGGAATAAAAGGGTGCATCATCACCAAGAACCTGGGTTATATACCAAAAAACAAAAAACCCCTAAAGGGCACGGAACCGTACTGGAGGGTTGGCTAAACGGACCCTGCAAAAATTCATAGCACAGAGGGCGCCACTCCAACTCATAGCCTTCGAGCATGTTGGATATTATGGCAGGTGGCCAAAAGTGGCGAAGAGCTTCTAGCCTCAGAATCCCGGCCTAGCAACACCAGTAAGGTATTAACAGTCTTCGAGACTTTCGCATCAAATAATATGCGGAAACGAACACTCCGCAACCTTGTCAAGTCTACCAAGTAGCAACAATAAATCCATGGAGTGACACGGCTATTACCTTTAATGCCGGTGATTTAACCTAAATTGAACAACCCGAGCACCACCAGACCGGTCCTCGGTCCAATAGTGGACTTTCGCCTTACTAAGGTGCTCATGGATGGCGGCAGGACTAAACCTCATCTACGAGGAAACCCTTCGAAAAATGGAAATAGACTGGAACCGCATTGAGCGAAGCAGCACAACCTTTAGAGGAATAATCCCTAGCCGAGAAGCATGCTGCACAGGAAAAATCACACTGGACGTAGTGTTTGGCTCGCCAGACAATTACAGGTCCGAGGAGGTCACATTTCAAGTGGCCCCGTTCAGCAGCGGATATCACGCTTTATTAGGGCGAGAGGCATTCACAATTTTTCAAGCTATACCCCATTATGGGTACATGAAGCTTAAAATGCTCGGACCTAACGGAATCATCACTCTCGCTAGTGATCCGAACATAGCACTCCGCACCAAAAACAAGACAGCCGCACTAGCCCTCGAGGCACTATCCGAAGCCCTAGCGGCCGAGGAACTTATCTTGCGATGCGGTCCACGGTGAACAGGACGATGTGATACTTGATAAAAGATCCAAGTCCACCTCCTTTAAACCAGCGGATGAAATAGTCAAATTCCAAGTCCACCCAACAGACCCTGCAAAGACGGCCTCCATTGGGGCACAATTAAACCCTGATGTAGACGCCGCACTACGAGAATTTCTACAAGAAAATGGGACATTTTTGCCTGGCACCCTTCGGACATGCCAAGAATCCCACGTCGGCTGGCCGAGCACAGCCTAAATATCCTAAAAGGATTCAAGCCAGTCAAACAGGCTCTTCGGCGCTTTTCCGAACCTAGGAGACAGGCCATGGGAGAGGAGCTAGCCAAACTCCTGGAAGCCGGATTCATCAGAGATATAAAACATCCGGACTGGCTAGCAAATCTGGTGATGGTTCCAAAGAAGGATAAATCCTGGCGCCTATGTGTTGATTTCAAAGACCTTAATAAGGCTTTCCCAAAGGATCCCTTCCCCCTCGCTCGCATTGATCAAATTATCGACGCCACAAAGAGACCACGACTCATTGTGCTTCCTCGACGTACTCGGCTACCACCAAATCAAGATGGCGGAGCTGCACCAAGCTGCAACAGCATTCATCACTCCATACGGCCCATTCGCTTCAACACAATGCCCTTCGGGCTCAAAAACGCCGGCGCTACATATCAGCGCATGATTCGTATATGTCCGCAAACCAGATCGGCAAAACAGTAGAAGCATATGTAGATGACGTGGTCGTCAAATCCAAGCATGTCGAAACTCTAGTAGACGACTTGAGGCTCACATTCGACAATCTCCGTAAATATGACATTAAGCTCAATCCGGAAAAATGCGTCTTCGGCGTCCCAGCCGGAAAGCTCTTGGGCTTCATTGTGTCCGGTAGAGGAATTGAAGCAAACCCAGCCAAGATCCGAGCTCTGTCACAATTGGATATTCCAAAAGACCTCAAGCAAATACAAAAATTGACTGGATGCGTAGCGGCTCTAAGCCACTTTATTTCCCGTTTGGGAGAAAAGGCGTTACCCCTTTACCGCCTCCTCCGGCGCACCGATCACTTCGAGTGGACGGATGCCGCCACGGCCGGACTCGAAGAAATAAAAGCCATATTGGCAACAAATCCGGTCTTGGCCGCGCCTAACATGGGCGAACCAATGCTATTATATATCTCTGCAACACGTCAAGTTGTCAGCGTGGTGCTCGTCGTTGAACGAGAAACGGACGGACACCGGTTCCCTCTTCAAAGACCGGTTTACTATGTGTCCACTGTCCTAATGCCATGCAAGTCCCGGTACCCACATTATCAAAAGATAGCATACGCGATGTTCATGGCATCCCGGAAGCTGCGACACTACTTTCAAGAGTGTTCGATAACGGTAGCCTCAGAAGTACCTCTTAACGACATTATAAACAACCGCGACGCGACGGGCCGGATTGCTAAATGGGCCATAGAGCTCCTTCCATTCGACATAACCTATAAGCCATGGCGATCTATTAAGTCGCAGGTTTTGGCCGACTTCGTGGCCGAATGGACCGAAGTCGAACTCCCTAAAGAGTACGGCGCATACTCCAATTGGATCATGCACTTTGACGGCTCCAAAATGTTGGCCGGCCTGGGGCCTCGCGTCGTCCTGACGTCCCCAACTGGGGACACAGTCCAATACGTCCTTCAAATAATGTACACGGACTCCAACAACGCAGCCAAATACGAGGCCCTTCTGCACGGCCTCCGGATGGCAGTCTCCATGGGCATTAAACGCCTAGAGGTGCGCGGGGATTCGAACCTCGCGATATCTCAAATCAACGGAGACTTTGATGCCAAAGATCCGAAAATGGCAGCGCATCGCAATGCAGTCCTAAAATGTCAAGACGGTTCAAGGGCTCGAATTTCATCATATAGCCCGGATAACAACCAGCGGCGGACGTATTGGCACGCATCGGCGCAAAACGCGATGCCGCCCCGCCCAACATCTTCTCGAACGGCTGTTCAAGCCATCCGTACTATGGGAAGGGGAGTCCGGAAATAACAATCCGGACCCAACCGCACTGCCTGACACCGAACACTCTGAAACAATCGGAGGCTCTGCCAACGAAATAACATCATCCGCCCATGAAATAATGGCGGTCATCGCCCCGTGGACGGAACCATTCCTAGCCTACCTAACTAGGCAGGAACTCCCCGAAGACCAAAATGAGGCTCGCTGCATAGCACGACGTTCCAAAGCCTATAAAGTCCATGAGGGAGAGCTTTATAAGAAAAGCACAACAGGAGTCCTTCAAAGGTGTATCTCCGAAGAGGGAGGGCGCAACCTCCTGGCTGAAATTCATGCCGGACTGGGTGGGCACCACGCCGCAGCCCGGCCCTTGTAGGCAAGGCCTTCCAGACAGGATTTTATTGGCCGACGGCCCGGCCAGATGCGCAGGATTTAGTCCAACGATGCGTCGGTTGCCAGCTTTTTGCTAATCAAAGCCACATGCCACCCACCGCCCTCAAAACTATCCCCATCACCTGGCCGTTCATGGTGCAGGGGCTTGACATGGTTGGACCCCTTAAGGGAGGAACCCACTAGCAAAAATACCTATTGGTCATGGTGGACAAATTCACCAAATGGATAGAGGCCAAGCCTGTCAAAACGGCCGAATCCGGGTAGACTTCATATCAGGGGTAGTGCACCGTTACGGCGTCCCCCACAGTATCATCACTGATAACGGCACCAACTTCACGGCCGATGAGGTCAAATTATGGTGCAAAAACATGGGAATCAAGCTCGACACGCCTCGCCTATCACCCTCAAACCAACGGTCAAGTCGAAGCGAGCAAACGGTCTAATCATGAGCGGCATTAAACCCAGACTAGTGCGGTCCCTCAAGGAATCTAACACGCACTGGGTTGAGGAGCTCGACTCCGTACTCTGGGGGCTGCGGACCACGCCGAATCATACTACCGGATTCACACCATTTTTTATGGTGTACGGCGCAGAGGCAGTCTTGCCGTGCGACATAATTCATAACTCACCTCGCCGCATGTATGAAGAAAGAGAAGCCGAGCTCGATCGGCGGGACAGTTTGGACGCATTGGAGGAGGAGCGACGTGGCAAAAGCTTCGTTCCGCATTTTATCAACAGCAGGCTCGAAGATATCAAAGCAGGAATGCACGGGCCAAAGCTTACAACGTTGGCGAACTAGTTCTACGCCTGCCGGACAAGAAAAAGGACAAACTCAAGCCCAAATGCGAAGGTCCCTTCATCATCGACCAGGTCCTGACCGGCGGAGCATAGCGTCTGCGAAACACATCGGATAACCGACTCGAGCCAAACCCATGGAACGCAGCCCGTCTACGAAGATTCTACGCCTAAGCGCCGGACTCCGAGTTTGTCTCCTTCCTCCGTCCACATTTTCTATTTTTGCTGTCTTTTATTTCTCTCCGTCCTCCTCCTTCTTCTTGATGCCTTTAGGGGCTCATTTGCGCATTTGTCGCACACACTTGACGCGCTATCGGCGCTCATTATACCTGGGGGCTTCTTTAACAGAAGCTTATTTATACGGGCTTTATGCCCAACACATGTGTCACACATCCGCATGTACCTTTTATTCACCATTATATGCATCGATATGACTTAAGTTTTGGCCAAGCTGGGTTGCCTAGCTCCTATGCTTACCCCTACGTTCCCGATTGTTCGGCTGGGTGGTAAAGGGAGCACCTCTGCGATTGTTACCGCCGGGTCAGCCGGACGTGTACCTCAGACTGGGTGAAGCCGAAAGCTAGCGTTCTTAAGGGAATATTCGGTCGGTGAACTAAAAGATGATTTTTATTTTTTTATTGATCTGCCCCCAGATGCTTTTTCTGGTTTTTTTCAGTTCGGACATGCACTTTAGGGCATGCCTCCCGAGGAAAGGAGCCCCTAATGGAACTATTCTCCTGGAAGATGTTTCTTACTAACCATGTAATATAACATAACTAGTTGGGCACTTGTCCGATAAAGCACTTATGACCCCTACGCTGGTCTCCATGCATACCCGGTTTTTATATAACCGCAGGGTATTCGGACACACTCCGGACTATTGGGTCCCGAGGTTGAAGCGAAAAGGTCCGCTACGACAAACGATCTACAATCCGGCTAGAAGGCATTTTACATGTCATTTTAAATTACATAGTCAAATTGACTAGTTGTATTCCTCTTCAATGCCATCTAATAGGCTGTCTAGTTTACAGTCCTGCCGGGAATACTTTATGCCAACTCTACTTGGTCGTACACTAAGCTCACAGGGATCTCCTTCCCGTCGGGCCCCACAGGTCCGACCTCGGCCATATGGTTTGGGTCCGCCTTCGTGAACCGCGTCTTCACCATGGCCCAGGCCTCCCTGGCGCCTTGACGACAGGCCGATATCTTCCATAGCCGGAAGCGCCGCCGTGCTCCCTGAAGCTTCTCCGCAAGCTCTCCAAGGCCTTCGGGTAGGGAGATAGATGGCCACAAGGCCTGTGCGACGCCTTTCATCACATGCCGAACTTGTTCGTGCAGTTGCAATAGCTCGGGAAGAAGGTCACCTGTAGAACCGGGCATTTCCTCTTCAGGACGACCCGTGAGCATACCTACGCATATAACTCATTAATTGACTTCCTCGCCGAACTCTTTTTCAAAAGTTCGCTCAAGCACTTACTGTAAATGCCGCGACGAAGTCGCCGATTCTCCTTCACGGAGTCCGACAGCTGGGCACGAACATCCTTTAGTTCCTCACCCAGCTGGGTGTTGGCATCTTGGAGATTATTTTTCTCTTGCCTCACCCTTGTAAGCACATTCTCGCCGGCCTTCAATCGGCGCAAGAGCTGTTGCTTGTCCGGATCTAGTCCGACGCCATCTGCAATATTATTGTCAGATTTACACACACGCCGCACTTCACAAACTATTTATCTTTTGAAGCATATCTTACCGGAGGGGGTCTCTGTGGCTCCCCGGTAGCGGCTAGTGCGGCCTCAAGTTGGGCCCTGCATTCTTCAAGCTCCTGAGACAGTCGGGTATTCTTATTTGTAAGATCCTGCATAACAAATGATCCTTAAGTCAGTTATTCTAACTAATTTAAGTCTCGGGGGATACTTGCATATATAACTGTCAAATTTCCTCACATGTATGTCCTTTACATACTGCTCCGTGGCTCTGGCTAGACCATCTTGAGCGGCACGGAGGTGCGCATCTCCCGAATTGAAGGCATTCAAGGCCTCCTGGGAGAAACATGCGTCACGAAGAACTGTCCGGCGGCGCCTGTGATTCATGGCGCTCTCCACCTCGGAGTTGGTAGCGGACAGTCTGTCGGCATCCTCTGTCGGAGGAGCATCCGACGCATGCCTCGTGCTCGCCTCGCTTCGACTCGGCTGGAGCCCGGGCCTGGCGGAGGTTCGATTGGCAACCTCTCCGGACTCGATCCGCGAGCGCTCTTTTTCCTGAAAAGAGCACCAGCGTTAATCGCCTTCCAGAATCAATCACAGGAATATGGTGACACGCTATACCGCTGCGGCGGAGTTTCGATCCGGACCGCACTTCTTTTTAGCTCAAGGCCGTGACCGCCTTGTTGGCTAGTCAGCATGAGCTCGGCCTCCTGCCTCGAAGGCACCCCCTGCGAAACACCATCAAATACATGGTGATTAGAAGGAAAGCACGGGTGGGTCATGGTATCCGGACTTTGGTCGCGGTTACTTGGGAGGCCGGAAACAATCCGGGGTAGTCGGCCGTAATGGCAACCAAAGCATTGTCGATGCTAAGTTGGTAGAACACCCTGTCGATCAGCTCCACCCTTATGTCCGGGTCCTCTTCGGAGGCCGGATCGAGGGACCGTTCCGGATCCTCGGGTTGTGGGGGCGGGCTGTGTATCTTCTCCATGGCCCGGCGCAGTTCCTGCGCAGAAACCATCAAATGAGATATTTAACCATGGGAACATGGATCGGACAGGCCACAAAGATATTTGCTTACCCAACTTCGAGGATTATTCGAAGAAAACCCGTTCAGTGGACTGACGCGGAGAAAATCCTCCTCTTCCCCTTTGTACATGGCGGACAAGGTCTTCACCAGTTCGGTGACCGATCCCGGCCCTTTGCGGCCATGGCGGGTGGCATCGTCCTCCCCGTTGAAATCCCACATGGGGTGGCCTCTATATTGGAGCGGCTGCACTCCCCTCATAATGCAGGTTGCCATGACTCCAATCATGGTCAATCCGGCATGAGCTAGTAATCTTATTCGGCTCATCAAGTAAAGGACGTCCTGGTCATTTTCCCCACAGAACTCCATGGCGCCAGCTTAAGGCGCTTCTTCAGAGGAGCGTTGCTAAATTCTGGAAGGCCGATCCGAACAGGATCCGGCAGCGGGACGTCCTCTATATAGAACCATTCCGAGGGCCAGTCTTCGGACGCCTTCTTTGGGGTTCTGGATAAGTATCTGGTCCCAGCGATGCGCCATAGTTCGGCTCCGCCCACTTGATCTATTAACCCCTCGTGAGAACGAGGCACAAGGCAGAACAATCTCTTCCACAAAGCGAAATGGGCCTCAACGCCCAGAAACAGCTCGCAAAGGGCCACAAAGCCCGCTATATGCAAGATAGAGGCATGCGTAAGGTTGTGCAGCTGGAGGCCGTAGAACTCCAGAAGCCCCCGGAGAAACGGATGGATTGGAAATCCGAGTCCTCTCATCAGATAAGAGATGAAGCATACCCGCTCTCCCTTAGAGGGATCGGGGACGCTCTCCGCCTGCTTCCCGCCCTTATAAGTGGTGATTCCGGAATGCAGCGGAACCATGAAGGCCGGGGGAAGGAATCCCTTGGTTTGGAGCACCACCAATTCGCTGTGTGGGACTGAGCATCTCCCCCAATCTCCGGGCTGAGGGCTGGGAGTGCGAGACGAGGAGTCGCCTCGACTGTCCATGGTAGAATGGGTTTTTTTTTGTCAAACACGCTCTGATGAAGGCTCGCGAAAGGAGGATGGTGTGATCCGGATCTGGATCCCCGTCTCTTTTATAGACGGCTCATTTGCACAGCAAGGGGGGTAACTATAAAGATACCCTGACTTTTCGCATTCAGTCAAACACGTGGAAGATGGCCATTATTGGGCGTGGAAGCCAAGGAGCGCAACATTTATCAGAAGCCGGACACTATTCGACAAGTATATGGAATTTGGAGAAGAACCCGCCGCAATGCCGAAGACAATCTGCGCGGACTCATCGTCATTGAAGCCTGGTTCGGGGCTCTTGAGGAGTCCTAGACTAGGGGGTGTCCGGATAGCCGAACTATCATCTTCGGCCGGACTCCTAGACTATGAAGATACAAGATTGAAGACTTCGTCCCATGTCCGGATGGGACTTTCCTTGGCGTGGAAGGCAAGCTTGGCGATACGGATATGTAGATCTCCTACCATTGTAACCGACTCTGTGTAACCCTAACCCTATTTGGTGTCTATATAAACCGAAGGGTTTTAGTCCGTAGGACACAACAACAATCATACCATAGGCGAGCTTCTAGGGTTTAGCCTCTACAATCTCGTGGTAGATCTACTCTTGTACTACCCATATCATCAATATTAATCAAGCAGGAGTAGGGTATTACCTCCATCGAGAGGGCCCGAACCTGGGTAAAAACATCGTGTCCCTAGTCTCCTGTTACCATCCGCCTAGAAGCACAGTTCGGGACCACCTACCCGAGATCCGCCGGTTTTGACACCGACAGTGATGCATAGCAACGAGAGGGGAGAGTGTTGTCCACGTACCCTCGTAGACCGAAAGCGGAAGCGTTAGTGCTACCTCTTGAGCACTGCGTTGGATTTTCCCGAAGAGGAGAGGATGATGCAGCAAAGTAGCGTAAGTATTTCCCTCAGTTTTTCAGAACCAAGGTATCAATCCAGTAGGAGGCTCCGCACAAGTCCCTCGTACTTGCACAAAACAATAGCTCCTCGCAACCAATGCGATTAGGGGTTCTCAATCCCTTCACGGTCACTTACGAGAGTGAGATCTGATAGAGATGATAAATAATATTTTTGGTATTTTTTTTGGTATAGAGATGCAAAGTGAAAAGTAAAAGGCAAAGTAAAAACAAAGCAAGTATTAAAGTAATGGAGATTGATATGATGAGAATAGACCCGGGGGCCATAGGTTTCACTAGTGGCTTCTCTCAAGAGCATAAGTATTCTACGGTGGGTGAACAGATTACTATTGAGCAATTGATAGAATTGAGCATAATTATGAGTATATCTAGGTATGATCATGTATATAGGCATCACATCCGAGACAAGTAGACCGACTCCTGCCTGCATCTACTACTATTACTCCACTCATCGACCGCTATCCAGCATGCATCTAGAGTATTAAGTTAAAAACAGAGTAACGACTTAAGCAAGATGACATGATGTAGAGGGATAAATTCATGCAATATGATAAAAACCCATCTTGTTATCCTCGATGGCAACAATACAATACGTCCCTTGCAACCCTTTACATCCTTTGTGTAAGGACACCGCAAGATTGAACCCAAAGCTAAACACTTCTCCCATTGCAAGAACTACCAATCTAGTTGGCCAAACCAAACGGATAATTCGAAGAGACTTGCAAAGATAACCAATCATACATAAAATAATTCAGAGAAGATTCAAATATTATTCATAGATAATCTGGATCATAAACCCACAATTCATCGGTCTTAACAAACACACCGCAAAAAGAAGATTACATCGAATAGATCTCCACGAGAGAGGGGGAGAACATTGTATTGAGATCCAAAAAGAGAGAAGAAGCCATCTAGCTACTAGCTATGGACCCGGAGGTCTGAAGTAAACTACTCACACTTCATTGGAGGGCTATGGTGATCTTTGTAGAAGCCCTCCGTGGTGGATGCCCCTCCGTGAGCTCCTAACATGCCCCAAGATGGGATCTCGTGGATACAGGAAATTGCGGCGGTGGAATTAGGTTTTTGGCTCCTGTTCTGATCGTTTGGGGGTACGTAGGTATATATAGGAGGATGGAGTATGTCGGTGGAGCAATAGGGAGCCCACAAGGCAGGGGGCGCGCCCCCCACCCTCGTGACCGCCTCTTTTGTTCCTTGGAGTAGGGTCCAAGTCTCCTGGATCACGTTCGGTGAGAAAATCACGTTCCCGAAGGTTTCATTCCGTTTGGACTCCGTTTGATATTCCGTTTCTTCGAAACACCGAAATAGGCAAAAAACAGAAATTACGAAATTTGGGCCTCCGGTTAATAGATTAGTCCCAAAAATAATATAAAAGTGGAAAATAAAGCCCAATATAGTCCAAAACAGTAGATAAAGCAGCATGGAGGAATCAAAAATTATAGATGCATTGGAGACGTATTAGGCATCCCCAAGCTTAATTAATGCTCGTCCTCGAGTAGGTAAATGATAAAAAGAGAATTTTTGATGCGGAGTGATACTTTGGCATAATTTCAATGTAAATCTTCTCAATTGTGGTATGAATATTCAGATCCGAATGAATACAAAATAAAAGTTCATATTGATAAAAGAAATAGTGATACTTCAAGTATACTAATCAAAGTAATCATGTCTTCTCAAAATAGCATGGTAAAAAAAAGTTCATCCCTACAAAATCATATAGTTAGGCTATGCTTCATTTTCGTCACACACAAAGATGTTCCCAACTTCTATACCCCGATGACAAGCCAAGCAATTGTTTCATACTTAAATAATCTCAAACTTTTTCAACCTTCACGCAATACATGAGCGTGAGCCATGGATCTAGCACTATGGGTGGAATAGAATATGATGATGGGGATTGTGTGGAGAACACAAAAAGGAGAAAGTCTCACATTGACGAGGATAATCAACGGGCTATGGAGATGCCCATCAATTGATGTCAACATGAGGAGTAGGGATTGCCTTGCAACGGATGCACTAGAGCTATGAATGCTCAACAAAAGAAAACTAGTGGGTGTGCATCCAACTTGCTTGCTCATGAAGACCTAGGGCATTTGAGGAAGCCCATCGTAGGAATATACAAGCCAAGTTCTATAATGAAAAAAAAACCCACTAGTATAAAAAGACAACTTATGAGACTCACTATATGAAAAACATGGTGCTACTTTGAAGCACAATATATGAGACTCACTACATGAAGAACAAGGTGCTACTTTGAAGCATAAGTGTGGAAAAAGAGATAGTAACATTGCCCTTTTTATTTATTTATTTTTTCTTTTTTGGGCCATTTTTTTTTTGGCCATTGCTCTAATAATGATGATCATCACACTTATATTGATTACAGCATAAGGATTACAACTCAAAACTAGAACAAGATATGACTCTATATGAATGCCTCCGGCGGTGTACCGGGATGGTGCAATGAATCAAGAGTGACATGTATGAAAAATAATGCATGGTGGCTTTGCCACAAATACGATGTCAACTACATGATCATGCAATGGCAATATGACAAAAGTAAAGTATGTCATGATGATGATGAATGAAACGGTGGAAAGTTGCATGGCAATATATCTCGGAATGGCTATGGAAATGCCATAATAGGTAGGTATGGTGGCTGTTTTGAGGAAGATATATTGAGGTTTATGTGTGATAGAGCGTATCATATCACGGGGTTTGGATGCACCGGCGAAGTTTGCACCAACTCTCAAGGTGAGAAAGGGCAATGCACGGTACCGAAGAGGCTAGCAAAGGCAGAAAGATAAAAGTGCATATAATCCATGGACTCAACATTAGTCAAAAGAACTCATATACGTATTGCAAAAATTTATAAGTCATCAAAAATCAAGTACTGCGCGCATGCTCCTAGGGGGATAGATTGGTAGGAAAAGACCATCGCTCATTCCCCGACCGCCACTCATAAGGATGCACAAGCCAGGTACACTTCATGTTTCAAATTTGTTACACAACTTGAACCATACGTGCATGCTATGGGAATTGCTAACTTCAACACAAGCATTCTTTAAATTCATAACTACTCAATTAGCATGACTCTAATATCACCATCTTCATATCTCAAAACAATTATCAAGCATCAAACTTTTCTTAGTATTCAACGCACTCAAAAGAAAGTTTCACATATCTTGAATACCAAGTATATTAATATTAAGCAAATTACCATGCTATTAACGACCCTCAAAATAATCTAAGTGAAGCATGAGAGATCAATAGTTTCTTTAAAACAAATCCACCACCGTGCTCTAAAAGATCTAAGTGAAGCACTAGAGCAAAAATTATCACGCTCAAAAGATATAAGTGAAGCACTATGAGCAAAACTATCAAGCTCAAAAGATATAAGTGAAGCACATAGAGTATTCTAGCAAATTCTAATCAAATTGGCTTCTCCCAAAAGGTGTGTACAGCAACGATGATTGTGGTAGACTAACAAGCAAAGACGCAAATGATACAAGACGCTCCAAGCAAAACACATATCATGTGGTGAATAAAAATATAGCTCCAAGTAAATTACCGATGGAAGTAGATTTAATGAGGGATGCCTTCCGGGGCATCCCCAAGCTTTGACTTTCTGGTGTCCTTGGATTATCTTTGAAGTGCCATGGGCATCCCCAAGCTTAGGCTCTTGCCACTCCTTGTTCCATAATCCATCAAAAGAATTTACCCAAAACTTGAAAACTTCACAACACAAAACTCAATAGAAATCTCGTGAGCTCCGTTAGAGAAAGAAAACAAAAGGCTACTTTGAGATACTGTAATGAAATCATTATTTATTTATATTGGTGTTAAACCTACTGTATTCCAACTTATCTATGGATTATAAACTATTTTACTAGCCATAGATTCATCAAAATAAGCAAACAACACACGATAAACAGAATCTGTCAAAAACAGAACAGTCTGTAGTAATCTGTAACTAACACAAACTTCTGGAACTCCAAAATATCTACCAAAATTAGACGACCTAGACAATTTGTTTATTGATCAGCAGCAATTGGAATCAGTATTTTATCACGTTCTGGTGATTTTTAATAATTCTGGCACTAAGCGCAAAGTTTCTGGAAATTACAGCAAGATCAAATAACTATCATCCAAGAAGATCCAATAGGTCTAGCTTGGCACAAACACTAATTAAAACATAAAACCACATCTAAACAGAGGCTATATGGATTATTTATTACTAAAGAGAAACAAAAGCAAAAAAAACTAAAAATAAAATTGGGTTGCCTCCCAACAAGCGCTATCGTTTAACGCCCCAAGCTAGGCATAAAAGCAAGGACAGATCTAGGTATTGCCATCTTTGGTAGGCAATCCATAAGTGGCTCTCATGATAGATTCATATGGTAATTTTATTTTCTTTCTAGGAAAGTGTTCCATGCCTTTATTTAATTGAAATTTAAATCTAATATTCCCTTCCTTCATATCAATAATTGCACCAATCGTTCTAAGGAAACGTCTACCAAGAATATTAGGACATGAAGGATTGCAATCTATATCAAGAACGATAAAATCAACGGGCACATAATTCCTATTTGCAACAATAAGAACATCATTAATTCTTCCCATAGGCCTTTTAGTAGTGGAATCCGCAAGATGCAAGTTTAGAGAGCAATCATCAAAGTCACGGAAATCTAGCAAATCACACAAAGTTTTGGGAATAGTGGAGACACTAGCACCCAAATCACACAAGGCATGAAACTCATGATTTTTAATTTTAATTTTAATAGTTGGTTCCCACTCATCATAGATCTTTCTATGGATAGAAACTTTCAACTTAAGTTTTTCTTCATAAGATTGCATCAAGGCATCAACAATGTGTTCGGTAAAGGCCTTATTTTGACTATAAGTATGAGGAGAATTTAGCACGGATTGCAACAAGGAAATACAATCAATTAAAGAGAAATTTTCATAATTAAATTCCTTGAGATCCAAAATATTGGGTTTAGCAACATCTAGGTTTTTATTTCTTTCAATCCCACATTTATCAATTTCATCATCAAGATCTAAAAACTCCGAATTCTTAGAACGCCTTCTAGGTAAAGGAAGATCATATTCCGTTTCATCAAGATTCATATTGCAAAACAAAGATTTAATGGGGGACACATCAATAACTTTTAGATCTTCATCTTGATTTTCATAGGAATTGGAAGAACACGCTTTAATAAAGGCATCTTGAAGCACGCATCCTAGCGGTTCTTTCTTTGCACTCATCAATGGAAATTCTCATAGCTTTGAGAGACTCATTGATATCATGCTTAGGAGGAATAGATCTAAGCTTTAAAGAATCAACCTCAAGAGAAATTCTATCAACGTTCCTAGCCAAATCATCAACTTTAAGCAATTTCTCCTCAAGCAAAGCATTGAAATTCTTTTGTGAATTCATAAACTCTTTAACACTACTCTCAAATTCAGAGGGCATCTTATTAAAATTTCCATAAGAGTTGTTGTAGGAATTTCCATAATTATTAGAAGGATTACTAAGATAAGGCCTAGGATTAAAATTCCCTCTATCTGGCGTTGGTACCAAAATTATTCCTACCAACAAAATTCACATCCATAAATTCATTATTATTCTCAATCAAAGTAGACAAAGGCATATCATTAGGATCAGAAGAAACACTCTTGGTAGCAAATAATTTCATAAGTTCATCCATCTTTCCATTCAAAACATTAATTTCTTCTATCACATGCACTTTTTTATTAGTAGATCTTTCGGTATGCCATTGAGAATAATTAACCATAATATTATCTAGAAGTTTAGTAGCATCTCCTAGAGTGATTTCCATAAAAGTGCCTCCCCGCCGAATCTAAAAGATTTCTAGAAGCAAAATTCAATCCGCATAAAAGTTTTGTATAATCATCCACAAGTTCAAACCATGAGTAGGACAATTACGTATCATTAATTTCATTCTCTCCCAAGCTTGTGCAACATGTTCATGATCAAGTTGCTTAAAATTCATAATATCGTTCCTAAGAGAGATAATCTTAGCGGGAGGAAAATACTTAGAGATAAAAGCATATTTGCACTTGTTCCAGGAATAAATACTATTTTTAGGCAAAGATGAAAACCACACTTTAGCATGATCTCTAAGCGAAAAAGGAAATAGCTTCAATTTAACGACATCATTATTGACATCTTTTTTCTTTTGCATATCACATAAATCAACGAAGCTATTCAGATGAGTAGCGGCATCTTCACTAGGAAGGCCGGCGAATTGATCTTTCATAACAAGATTCAACAAAGCAGTATTGATTTCACAAGATTCAGTATTGGCACGAGGAGCAATCGGAGTGCTAAGGAAATCATTATTATTGGTATTGGTGAAGTCACACAATTTGGTAGTATCTTGAGCCATCGCGACAAACAAGCAATCCAACACACGAGCAAACAAAAGGCAAGTGAGAAGGCAAACGGGAAAAAGAGGAGGAGATTGGGAAAGAGAGGGCGAATAAAACGGCAAGGGTGAAGTGGGGGAGTGGAAAACGAGAGGCAAATGGCAAATAATGTAATGCGGGAGATAGGGATTGTGATGGGTACTTGGTATGGTGCTTGACTTGCTCTGCGTGAGCCTCCCCGGCAACGGCGCCAGAAATTCTTCTTGCTACCTCTTGAGCACTGTGTTGGATTTCCCTGAAGAGGAGAGGATCATGCAGCAAAGTAGCGTCAGTATTTCCCTCAGTTTTTGAGAACCAAGGTATCAATCCGAGGAGTCTACGCACGAGTCCCTCGTACCTGCACAAAACAATAGCTCCTCGCAACCAACGCAATTAGGGGTTGTCAATCCCTTCACGGTCACTTACGAGAGTGAGATCTGATAGAGATGATAAATAATATTTTTGGTATTTTTTTGGTATAGAGATGCAAAGTGAAAAGTAAAAGGCAAAGTAAAAACAAAGCAAGTATTAAAGTAATGGAGATTGATATGATGAGAATAGACCCGGGGGCCATAGGTTTCACTAGTGGCTTCTCTCAAGAGCATAAGTATTCTACGGTGGGTGAACAAATTACTGTTGAGCAATTGACAGAATTGAGCATAATTATGAGTATATCTAGGTATGATCATGTATATAGGCATCATGTCCGAGACAAGTAGACCTACTCCTGCCTGCATCTACTACTATTACTCCACTCATCGACCGCTATCCAAAGATGCATCTAGAGTATTAAGTTAAAAACAGAGTAACGCCTTAAGCAAGATGACATGATGTAGAGGGATAAATTCATGCAATATGATAAAACCCCATCTTGTTATCCTCGATGGCAACAATACAAGACGTGCCTTGCAACCCTTTACATCCTTTGGGTAAGGACACCGCAAGATTGAACCCAAAGCTAAACACTTCTCCCATTCCAAGAACTACTAATCTAGTTGGGCAAACCAAACGGATAATTCGAAGAGACTTGCAAAGATAACCAATCATACATAAAAGAATTCAAAGAAGATTCAAATATTATTCATAGATAATCTGGATTATAAACCCACAATTCATCGGTCTCAACAAACACACCGCAAAAGGAAGATTACATCGAATAGATCTCCATGAGAGAGGGGGAGAACATTGTATTAAGATCCAAAGAGAGAGAAGAAGCCATCTAGTTACTATCTATGGACCCGAAGGTATGAAGTAAACTACTCACACTTCATCGGAGGGGCTATGGTGATGATGTAGAAGCCCTCCGTGGTGGATGCCCCCATGGAGTTTCTAGAACAGGCCCCAAGATGGGATCTCGTGGATACAGGAAATTGCGGCGGTGGAATTAGGTTTTTGGCTCCTGTTCTGATCATTTGGGGGTACGTAGGTATATATAGGAGGAAGGAGTACGTCGATGGAGCAACAGGGGGCCCACGAGGCAGGGGGCGCGCCCTGGAGGGGGGCGCCCCCCACCCTCGTGACTGCCTATTTTGTTCCTTGGAGTAGGGTCCAAGTCTCCTGCATCACGTTCGGTGAGAAAGTCATGTTCCCGGAGGTTTCATTCCGTTTGGACTCCGTTTGATATTCCGTTTCTTCGAAACACTGAAATAGGCAAAAACAGCACTCGGGCTGGGCCTCCGGTTAATAGGTTAGTCCCAAAAATAATATAAAAGTGGAAAATAAAGCCCAATATAGTCCAAAACAGTAGATAAAGTAGCATGGAGCAATCAAAAATTATAGATACGTTGGAGACGTATCAGTTAGCACAACACAGTTGATATAGTCGTATGTCTTCACGATCCGACCGATCCAAGTACCGAACGCATGGCACCTCCGAGTTCAGCACATGTTCAGCTCGATGACGTCCCGCGAACTCCGATCCAGTAGAGCTTCGAGGGAGAGTTCCGTCAGCACGACGACGTGATGATGGTGATGATGATGCTACCGACACAGGGCTTTGCCTAAGCACCGCTACGATATGATCGAGGTGGATTATGGTGAAGGGGGGCACCGCACACGGCTAAGAAGCCACCGGAACAAACGGGGATGAAATCCGCGAAGAATCCTGTCTGAAAGGGGAACTTTCAGGGATTTTTTTGGCATGGTACGAGTAGTGGTACAACCATCTGCAGTCGTACTAGAGGCCATCCAACGCTTTGGACTCCTTCAGTAAAGCAGTCACCATTTCTTCGTATGAACTTGGATTTGTCATGATTCTTGAGCTTGTTGGAATCGTATGAACGACGCTGATGCACCTGAGATAGTAGATCTTGGTTTCGAGAAATTTGGAAAAATGACCTTTTCACTCTCCAAAATATGTAAGTTTTGTGCCTTGGTGTCCTCCGCTTATATCCTTCTTGCCATGTTAAGTCCATGGGATGTTCGCATCAGCTACGAAAAACACACAAAGATGAAGAAAATTAGTGAAAACTAACAACGAATAAATATTATGTAATTCTCATGGTGGAAAGAGTAAATACTTCATATCATGCATAGGGACATGTAACTGGCTCAATGGATGTGATATACAGAGATAATAGGCAACAAATGAACTCTAAAAATGCATGGAGCCATCAGGGAGCAGGCTGCCCCTGGGAAATCTTAAGGTAGAGGGATTTAACTGAGAACCTACCAGAAGAAGAGTGAGGCTAAGAGATTTGGCCTGTGGTCTTCGAGAGCGAAGGGAGAAGGGTGCTGAGGGCCTGCTAGTCTACCAAGTCTTTAGGAGACAACATCCGGCGTAGCCCAAGGCCCTAGTTATGAGAATCGAGCTCCGAAATGGAGATCAATGGGTTGTCACGGTAAGAGAATAAGACAGGGAAGGTTTCACACAAAGGACTCGGACCCGACCACCAGTCTAGCCAAATCCTGATGGTAGCACCACAACCAACCAGAAATTTGACGAAACCAAGAAACTCATCCTGCACCTGGATTAAAGATTCCAAAATTGAGAACTACCACGGACAGTGGACATCAGATATGTGCCCTGCGCTGTCCACCGCCGAGGACAACATCCTATCAAGAGTATCCGAGATGAAATTATAAATGAGGAGGGAAATGGGGTCTCCTTGACCCAAGGAACAACCATTCTTGACATAGGGATCAACAATCACGTAAATGGCAATAGAAGTGTGGCCACCACTGGGAATCTGCATAATACTATGGATGTAGCTAGGAACAAAACCCCGAGAAAATAGAATGTCTTGCAAGAAGGACCAACGAACACAATCATAGACCTTCTCGAAGTCCAACTTAAGAACCACAAATTCACGCTTAGAGAGATTGATATCATGAAGTAATTTGTGCGAAGTGAGAATACCATCAAGAAGGAAGCGCCCTTTAATAAAAGACGTTTGGAAGGGGTTGATCGCCATATGAGCTATAGGAGACAATCTAGTGGCGAAGGCTTTGTGATGCGGAGCATCCTACAGTGATCTCGATGTACACCTTCATAGCCCCTCAAGCCCCAAGTGGACCTACCGGACTTAAGGTGAACCCACTCCTCTTTGAGATTTACATGAATATCCATTGGACTTGGGTGCTACCTCACCATGGAACGTTGTGCATCATTAGGTACAAGGGCAACCACCATCAAGCAGCTAGGAAGCTTCCCGAAAGCCAAGGAGAAGGACCCAAAGACCCAAGAGGGGACCGGATGTGTCAAGATGAAGAAAACGAAACGTGCAGAAATTGCACTACTGGACAGTCCGGTCCCCACAGCGGACAGTCCGGTCGCACAGAAATTGCACTACCGGACAGTCCGGTCCCCACAGCAGACAGTCTGGTGGCACCCGAAAATGGATTCAGACTCACCGGACTGTCTGTCCTAGCACCGCATCCGTCTGCCTTAGCACTGCATCGTCCGGTAGGCCTAGTTTTGCTACGAATTGGGCTAAAAGCCCATGTAACCACCGAGTCCCATACCCCTTCGCCCCTAGACTATATATTCCGTGCTCCTCTCGATTTTTTAGGGTTAGCAAAGATTAGAACTAGACATTAGAGCTTAGCTCGTGTATCTCCCCTTGTGGGTTTCCTCTTGAGGGAGAAGACTCCATGGAGTTCAAGGCCTCCATTGGAGAAGATCCTTAGGGATTCAAGACCCCCCTCATATATCTGCTCAAATCATGTGTGAAGGTAAGAAAATAATGATACTCGTCGCGAGCCTCAACACTCATCGGATTGCATACATCAGTATGTATTATTTCCAATACGTCAGTTGCTCGCTCCATTGTTCCGGAGTACAGAGTCTTTAGTCATCTTGCCCATAAGGCATGTGAGGGAGTCCTGGACTAGGGGGTGTCCGGATAGCCGAACTATCATCTTTGGCTGGACTCGTAGACTATGAAGATACAAGATTGAAAACTTCGTCCCCTGTCCGGATGGGACTTTCCTTGGCGTGGAAGGCAAGCTTGGCGATACGGATATGTAGATCTCCTACCATTGTAACCGACTCATGTAACCCTAACCCTATTCGGTGTCTATATAAACTGAAGGGTTTTAGTCCGTAGGACGAACAACAATCATACCATAGGCTAGCTTCTAGGGTTTAGCCTCTTTGATCTCATGGTAGATCTACTATTGTACTACCCATATCATCAATATTAATCAAGCAGGAGTAGGGTATTACCTCCATCGAGAGGGCCCGAACCTGGGTAAAACATCGTGTCCCTTGTCTCCTATTACCATCCGCCTAGACGCACAGTTCGGGACCCCCTACCCGAGATCCGCCGGTTTTGACACCGACATTGGTGCTTTCATTGAGAGTTCCTCTGTGTCGTCACCGATAGGCCCGATGGCTCCTTCGATCATCAACAACGATGTAGTCCAGGGTGAGACCTTTCTCCCCGGATAGATCTTCGTATTCGGCGGCTTTTGCTGGGCCAATTCGCTTGGCCATCTGGAGCAGATCGAAAGCTACGCCCCTGGCCATCAGGTCAGATTTGGAAGCTTGAACTATATGGCCGATGTCCGCGGAGACTTGATCTTCGACGGATTCGAGCCACAGCCGAGCGTGCCGCACTGTCTCGATGGGTACGATCTAGCTCTGCCACTGAATAAGGCCTCGAGGCCGCATCAGCCTCGCTCCGACCCTTAATCTGAGCCGGTTCCCCGATCGAGGGCAGTGGTTGGACACCGCCTCGGGGGCTACGATCTCAACGGTGATTGAGCCGAACTCCATCCCTGTCCTTTGCGAAGACTGTGACTCCAAGGTGCCGGACTCCTCTCCGGACTCCGAACCCTCCGCGCCCCTGCCAATCGAATCCGATTGGGCGCCGGTCATGGAGTTCACTGCCGCGGACATCTTTCAGCACTCGCCCTTTGGCGACATTCTGAATTCACTAAAGTCTCTCTCTTTATCTGGAGAGCCCTGGCCGGACTACGGTCAGGAAGGTTGGGATGTGGACGATGAAGAAATTCAACACCCACCCACCACCCACTTTGTAGCCACTGTCTATGATTTAACCGACATGCTCGACTTCGACTCCGAAGACATCGACGGTATGGACGAGATGCTGGAGAAGACGAAGAACCAGCGCCTACATGGCACTGGAAGGCCACCTCGTCATACGACATATACATGGTGGACATCCCAAAAGATGGGAACGGCGATGGAACAGCGGAGGATGACCCCTCCAAGAAACAGCCCAAGCGCCGGCGTCCAAGCGCCGCTCTAAATCCCGCCACAAGAAAACGGCGATTCCGCACAGAGACAATAATACCCCGGACAGTGCCAAAGACGACCCCCTCCAGCAGGACTCAGCGCAGGAGGAGGGAGAAGCGAGTCCGCACGACAGTGCGGCAGAAAGAGAGGTAGAGGACAATAATTATGCGCCTCCCTCCGAAGATGAGGCAAGCCTCGACGACGACAAATTTGTCGTGCCTGAGGATCCCACCGAACAGGAGCGTTTCAAATGCAGGCTTATGGCCACGGCAAGCAGCCTCAAGAAAAAGCAGCAACAACTTAGAGCTGACCAAGACCTGCTAGCTGACAAATGGACCAAGTCCTTGCAGCGAAGAGTATGAACTCGAATGCCCCTCCAAAAGCTACCCCAAACGCAGGCCGTTGCCTCGATCGGAGGAGGAAGCACCCAAGTCACCAAGCGACGACATGGCGGATCGGCCACCCGTGGCCGCGACAGAAGCCTCTCGCCCTCCGCTCAAGCCACGCCCGACGCCGCTCAAAAAGTACCAAGGCACGGAAAACGCTACCGGACTTGCGAGATATATTGGAGGATAAGGCAAAGCATACAAGATCGATCTATAGATCACGTGGGCCATAGCGACTCGGGATGATTACCGTCGCGCCGGATACAGCAAACCTGGCCGGGCCGAACACAAGAGACAAAGCTCATATGAGCTACGTCGTGATATAGCCCAATACAGAGGCGCCGCACACCCACTATGCTTCACAGATGAAGTAATGGATCATCAAATCCCTGAGGGCTTCAAACCCGTAAACATCGAATCATACGATGGCACTACAAATCATGCGGTCTGGATCGAGGACTATCTCCTCCATATCCACATGGCCCGCGGCGATGATCTACATGCCATAAAATACCTCCCACTCAAGCTTAAAGGACCAGCTCGACATTGGCTTAACAGCTTGCCGCCAGAATCAATTGGTTGTTGGGAGGACACGGAAGCCGCATTCCTTGATAACTTCCAGGCACATATGTGCGACCACCGCATCAATGACCTTAGCCATATAATTCAGCAGCCAGAAGAATCGGCCAGACAATTCTGGACGCGGTTCCTACCAAAGAAAAATCAGATCGTCGACTGTCCGGATGCAGAGGCGCTAGCAGCCTTCAAACACAACATCCGGGACGAGTGGCTAGCCCGGCACCTAGGACAGGAAAAGCCGAAATCCATGGCAGCCCTCACCACACTCATGACCCGCTTTTGCGCGGGAGAGGACAGCTGGCTAGCTCGAAGCAACAACTTGGCCAAACACCCTGGTAGTTCGGATACCAAGGACAGCAATGGCAGGTCGCGTCGCAACAAGCATAAATGCCGCATTAACGGTGATAATGCTGAAGATACGACAGTAAATGCCGGATTCAGAGGCTCTAAACCCGGTCAGCGGAAGAAGCCATTCAAAAGAAATATCCAGGGCCCGTCCAACTTGGACCGAATACTCGATCGCTTGTGCCAGATACATGGCACCCCCAAAAAACCAGCCAACCACACCAACAGGGATTGCTGGGTCTTCAAATAGGCAGGCAAGTTAAATACCGAAGTCAATGAGAAAGGGCTGCATAGTGATGACGAGGAGGAGCCCCGGCCGCCGAACAATAGAGGACAGAAGGGCTTTCCCACACAAGTGCGGACGGTGAACATGATATACGCAACCCACATACCCAAAAGGGAGCGGAAGCGTGCGCTAAGGGACGTATACGCGATGGAGCCAGTCTCCCCGAAGTTCAACCCATGGTCCTCCTGCCCGATCACCTTTGATCGAAGGGACCACCCCACTAGCACCGTCACGGAGGATTCGCCGCATTGGTTCTTGACCCAATCATCGACGGATTTCACCTCACTAGAGTCCTGATGGACGGCGGTAGCAACTTTGAACCTCTTTATCAGGATACAGTGCGCAAAATGGGCATAGACCACTCAAGGATTAAACCCACAAGGACGACCTTTAAAGGCATCATACCAGGTGTAGAGGCCAATTGTACAGGCTCAGTTACACTCGAAGTGGTCTTCGGATCCCCGGATAACTTCCGAAGCGAAGAGTTAATCTTCGACATAGTCCCGTTCCTCTGCGGCTATCACGCACTGCTCGGACGAACCGCATTTGTAAAGTTCAATGCGGTGCCGCACTACGCATACCTCAAGCTCAAGATGCCAGGCCCTCGAGGAGTAATCACGGTCAATCGAAACACCGAACGCTCTCTCCGAACGGAGGAGCATACGGCAACCCTCGCGGCGGAGGTGCAGGGCAGCCTCTCACAGCAATTCTCGAGTCCGGCCACTAAACGTCCGGACACCGCTGGGCGCTACCGAGTAACCTACAACAAGACCGCTGGCACGATCCAAGCATCGCCAGTAGTAATCCGCCCCAACCCCAGCCCTCGCGAAGTTGCGAAGCCGATTACTACGCATATAACTACGCTCTGGAGATACCATGGGCATAAGGGAAGGGCACGACCACGCTGCGCCTGCACGCGCTCAACCGCACGTGGGCCCCGATTGTGTCATTCTTTTTCTTTTTCTTTTTCTTACTTTCGGGACTCGCTTCTCCGGAAGCCCTGTCCGGCGTTCGCGCCCGAACTCCACGATGCAGCAGCTGTGGAAATGTAAAGCCACGTCGAGTGTCCAGGTGGTCTCTACTACGAGCATTATACCTTTTTTACATACCATCCCGCAGCTTACCCCTAGAGGGGGGACATGTTAAATAGTCCCATCCCTTGCTTATTGCACAATTTGTATCGTTCTGCCTTTATTTGCAGTTTCTTCTTAAATAAACAATACATAGCTTTTGCCTATTATTGCACTCCTTTCTTTATCTATATATATGTTCATTTCATGGCATGTTGCACCCGTACACTTTGGTACGGCCAATACACCAGGGGCTTAAGTTCCCCAGAATATGGTGTTAGAAGTCCGAACACTCTCACGAGTGCGGCACCCCGAACTTATAGCATTATATGCGTCAGCTCTGAATCATGTCTTGGGTCAATAGTTGGGTTTGCCCGGCTCCTGTGTTTTGCTGCCTTACGTTCCATTCTATTGGCTAACGCGGCACCAGGAGAACCACTGCGATTGTGCCCGGTTGAGCTAGGTTGAGCACCTCAAAGGAGAAAGCTAAAACTGACCGTCATGATAGGGGCGAGAGTCGGTCGCTGTTCGAGAGGTTTTTTCGGGTCCCTAAAGACTTATGCCGCTTAGAGCGAGGAGTCGGCATTGTCCGCCAAGGCGTGGATAGCGCCCGAACTCGGTCTTCCGAATACTAGGGGCTTCACGAAATTTAAAATTATAGAATTCTATGGCTAAGTGAGAGTGTTCAAGCATTATAAGTCCGGTTGCCTTGTTACGTTGCGTTGAGCGCCTCCTCGACGGACCCAAGAATGGGAACAAGAGCGCTCAAGTTTATCCCGAACACCCAGCACTTCGTGGCATGGGGGCTGAAGCCAACGACTTGCCATCTCTCAAATTTGATAAATGGCCGCATAAGGTAATATTTTAAATTAACAAGCGTTGTTTAGCGCATATGAACAAGTTTTCAGCGTCTGTGATAACAAATGCGAGTCTATTCAAAATTACATCCTTGGAGCACTCATCCGCTTATACGGCGGGCACCCTTCAGACGCCCTCATAGTACATTTCGGGCGTCTGATGCTCCTTGCCCTTGATTGGCCCGTCGTCACAAGCTTCTCCGCATCCAGCTTGCCCCAGTGCACTTTAGCAGGCAAGGCCCGACGGGCACCTTCAATGCAGACGGAGCGCTTGATGACTTCAATCCATGGACAAAGGCCCACCACGCCGCACTAGCCCAAAGTAGCTCCTGTGCATGGCTTCCAATGGCCACAGCCAACTATAAGGCCCTTCATGGCCTGTTCGGCGACCTTAGGGAGCTCGACCAGCCTTCAGCTGGTCGCTTAGGGGCACCGGATGTCCGCCTCGACATCTTGAGACCAGAACACCTTCTCCGCCGAGCTCCCCTCCTTGGCGCGGTAGAACGCGGCAGATCGTATTACACTACGGGCAGATCTGCGAATGCTCCTGGAGAGCTCCGAATCCGGGTAAGTAATAGGTAATTCACTTTCACATGCTTGCTTTGCATAAAGAATGCCTTACCCGCCGCTATCTTCTTTAATGAATCAATTTCTTGGAGGGCTTTTTGGGCTTCGGCCTTAGCGGCTTTGGCACTCTCAAGAGCCGAGGCGAGCTCGGACTCTCGAGTCTTGAGTCACGCTCCCAACTCTCGTGTTTTTCCACGAGAGCACGGAGCTCTTGCCGCACCTCCGCCACCCGCTCCTCCTGCTTTCTCTTGCTCGGTGCGCTCCATGCCGCTTTGCTTTCTGCCGCGGACACCGCTTCCTTCAGGGTCGCCACCTCGTTCGTGGCCCCTACAATACCCACGTTATTCCTGTCATTTTTTGCAACTGAATCCTTTCTATAAGGTATTTCTTTAATAAGGTATTACTTACCTTCCTTGTCCACGAGCTGCTTCTTGGCTTGGCCGAGCTCGTTCTCGGACCGCTCGAGGCTCTCCTTCAATGCATTGACCTCCGTAGTCAGTGCGGCAGAGGTCAGCAGGGTAGCCTGCATTCCCATATTGACATAATTATGTTAGACTCCTGCGTAAATCTTTTTAGATCCTCAGTCCGGCTTTTCTTTCCGAACACTGAACTAAGCATCAGGGGCTACTGTCTATGCGCTAATCTTCTTACATATATTAAAAACTTACCTCAAAGCCTGTTAGAAGGCTGGTACAGGCTTCAGTCAGCCCGCTCTTGGTGGACTGAACTTTCTGGATTACCGCACTCATGATAGTGCGGTGCTCCTCGTCGAGGGAGGCGCCGTTAAGCGCCTCCAACAAGCTATCCGGTGCCTCCGGTTGGACGGAGGTCACCGGTGTCGCAGTCTTGCCCTTCTTACGAGGGGCTGCCTGCCGGTCTTCGGAACCATTGCTGGTTCCGTCACGGAGTCCGGCACAGTGCCGGACTTAGAGCCCTCTGGGGTTTTGCCCCCTTTGCGCCCGGCGTACGGGAGGTCGCCTTGCGGCGCCTCCAGGACCACCTCCTCCTGGTTGGGCCCCTTTTGGGACTCCGCCACGGTGTCATCTGCGTCACGACGAGAGGAGGCGGTCGGAAGTGAAGTGCTATTCACATCCGACGTATCCAGGGAGCCGCTCGACGAAGTGGCAAGATCGTCCCTGGGCGGGCTACATGGTTATATTCGGCGTTAGAAGACACTATGCGAAAAATGAAAACCCATGAGTTATTCTGGAATCCGGACACTTACGATCTCGCCAGGGGCTTGGCCCTTGTTGGCCACTCCTCCTCGTCGTTGTCGGCGTTGGTGGAGAAGTCCGGAGGAAGGGTCCTTCCCTTCTTGGACCCTCCGGCCTCCCCAGTTGGGGCGGCCTTCCTTTTCTTCTCTCCCCCCGCTGGGGGAGAGGCTTCTTTTTCCTCCTCCTCTTCCTCAGAGGAGGATTCCGCCTCAGGGTTATCGGGCGATGAGTCCGACAGCACCTGGCGCCGGGAGCTCCTTCGAGTTCCCGTGGCCTCCTTCTTGGCCTTCTTTTCCGGCACCACGTGAGGTGCGGAACCAAAGACCCGCCTAATAAGGCGTCCATTGGTCTTCGGCAAAGGGGCCGGACAGCTAATCTGTCCGGACTTCTTCAGCCAGTCCTGTCAAAGGTTAGGGAGTTTTAGATCCCGCATAGAGTCAAACTATGAAAAAAGAGTCCCATAAAGGGTATAATAACTTACCTCGCTGGCTTTACGCTGCGAGCTGAATCCGCGATCCTCGGTAGCGGATGTGGAAGCCTCGGCGCCCTTGAACAGCACCTTCCAGGCATCTTAAATGCGTAGTGTCGAAGAGCCTTTTCAGAGTTGGGTGCCGCAGGATCGAACTCCCACAATTTGAAGGCCCGTTGTTGGCATGGGAGAATCCGGCGGATGAGCATCACCGGATTACGTTGACAAGCCCGAGATTCTTATCCACCGAGTTCCGGACGCAGGTTTGGAGTCCGGATAGCTCATCCGAATCCCCCATGTCTCGCCCGTCTCTTTCCATGACGTGAGCCGTGTGGGGAAGCGATCGAATTGGGGCCGCCCATTGAGAGTCGCGCGGCTCGGTGATGTAGAACCACCCGATTGCCACCCCTTTACGGTCTCCACAAAGGAGCCCTCGAGCCATAGGACTTTGGCCATCTTGCCAACCATGGCGCCTCCGCACTCCGCTTGGCGGCCGCCCACTACCTTCAGCCTAACATTGAAGATCTTCAGCCATAAGCCGAAGTGGGGCGGGATGCAGAGGAAGGCCTCGCACACGACGATAAACGCCGAGATGTTGAGGATGAAATTCGGGGCCAGATCGTGGAAATCTAGGCCGTAGTAGAAAATGAGCCCCCGGACAAATGGGTGAAGTGGAAACCCTAGTCTGCAGAGGAAGTGGGGGAGGAACACCACCCTCTCATGGGGCCTGGGGGTGGGGATGAGCTGCCCTTTGTCGGGCAGCCGATGTGCGATGTCGTCGGACAAGTATCCGGCCTTCCGCAGCTTTTTTACTTTGCCCTCCGTGACGGAGGAGACCATCCACCTGCCTCCCGCTCCAGACATGGCTAGAGATGGTTGAGGAAAGATGTGCGGACTTGGGCGCTGGAGCTCAGAGTGCGTGGAAATGGATGAGCAAGGGAGGAGGAAGGCGTAGGTGAAAAGGGTGGATCCTTATCCCCTTATATGGACGGACGAAGCTATGCGTCCCCCACCAGCCTGATAAAACTCGCTTATCTCCCAAGCGCCGCAATCAATGGCGCGGCTGGGTTACCCACGTTCGTATTGATGAGAATCCCGGAATAAGGAGGCACGATCTACGCTTTGATAAGACGTGCCAAGGAAACTGCCTCGCTGAGAGTGCTGAGGTGGGACAGTAAAAAACAATTCGTATAAAGGCCTGGCTGTGGTGTGATGTCACGCCGCGGAATACGTCTGCAGATCTGTGCAAAAATTATTCTCTCTACGGTGGTATGTGGAACTTGTTTTGCAGAGCCGGACACTATCCTTGTGTTCAAAAACCTTCTATGAAGTATTCGGAGGAGGAACCCGCCTTGCAACGCCGAAGACAATATGCACGCCGGACTCGTCGCCATTGAAGCCTGGTTCAGGGGCTACTGAGGGAGTCCTTGACTAGGGGGTGTCCGGATAGCCGAACTATCATCTTTGGCCGGACTCCTGGACTATGAAGATACAAGATTGAAGACTTCGTCCCGTGTCCGGTTGGGACTTTCCTTGGCGTGGACGGCAAGCTTGGCGATACGGATATGTAGATCTCCTACCATTGTAACCGACTCTGTGTAACCCTAACCCTATTCGGTGTCTATATAAACCGAAGGGTTTTAGTCCGTAGGACGAAAAACAATCATACCATAGGCTAGCTTCTAGGGTTTAGCCTCTTTGATATCGTGGTAGATCTACTCTTGTACTACCCATATCATCAATATTAATCAAGCAGGAGTAGGGTATTACCTCCATCGAGAGGGCCCGAACTCAGGTAAAAACATCGTGTCCCTTGTCTGCTGTTACCATCCGCCTAGGCCACAGTTCGGGACCCCCTACCCGAGATCCGCTGGTTTTGACACCGACAGCATGGTTCGCAAGCATCAACTGATTCATAATCAAGTGATTCCAAAATTCCATCAGCATGGAGTTTCTTCATGCGCTTTACACCAATATGACCTAAACGGCAGTGCCACCAGTAAGTTGCACTATCATTATTAACTTTGCATCTTTTGGCTTCAATATTATGAATATGTGTATCACTACGATCGAGATCCAACAAACCATTTTCATTGGGTGTATGACCATCGATGGTTTTATTCATGTAAACAGAACAACAATTATTCTCTAACTTAAATGAATAACCGTATTGCAATAAACATGATCAAATCATATTCATGCTCAACGCAAATAACACTTATTTAGGTTCAACACTAATCCCGAAAGTATAGGGAGTGTGCGATGATGATCATATCAATCTTGGAACTACTTCCAACACACATCGTCACTTCACCCTTAACTAGTCTCTGTTCATTCTGCATCTCCCATTTCGAGTTACTAATCTTAGCAACTTGAACTAGTATGAAATACTGAGGGGTTGCTATAAACACTAGTAAAGTACACATCAATATCATGTATATCAAATATACCTTTGTTCACTTTGCCATCCTTCTTATTCGCCAAGTATTTAGGGCAATTCCACTTCCAGTGAAAAGTCCTTTTTGCAGTAGAAGCACTTAGTCTCAGGCTTAGGTCCAGACTTGGGCTTCTTCACTTGAGCAGCAACTTGCTTGCCGTTCTTCTTGAAGTTCCCCTTCTTCCCTTTGCCCTTTTCTTGATTTCTATCTTCGTCGATGTCAGCATCATGAAGAGCTTGGGAATCGTTTCCGTTATCCCTTGCATATTATAGTTCATCACGAAGTTCTAGTAACTTGGTGATAGTGACTAGAGAACTCTGTCAATCACTATCTTATCTGGAAGATTAACTCCCACTTGATTCAAGCAATTGTAGTACTCAGACAATCTGAGCACATGCTCACTGGTTGAGCTATTCTCCTCCATCTTGTAGGCAAAGTACTTGTCAAAGGTCTCATACCTTTCGACATGGGCATGAGTCTGAAATACTAATTTCAACTCTTGGAACATCTCATATGCTCCATGGTGTTCAAAACGTCTTTGAAGCCCCGATTCTAAGCCGTAAAGCATGGTGCACTAAACTATCAAGTACTCATCATATCGAGCTTGCCAAACGTTCATAACGTTCGTATCTGCTCCTGCAATCGGTCTGTCACCTAACGGTGCATCAAGGACGTAATTCTTTTGTGCAGCAATGAGGATAATCCCCAGATCACGGATCCAATCCGTATCATTTCAACTAACATCTTTCAACTCAGTTTTCTCTAGGAACATATCAAAATAAATCAGGGGAGCTAAACGCGAGCTATTGATCTACAACATAGATATGCTAATACTACCAGGACTAAGGTCATGATAAATTAAAGTTCAATTAATCATATTACTTAAGAACTCCCACTTAGATAGACATCCCTCTAATCATCTAATTGATCACGTGATCCAAATCAACTAAACCATGTCCGATCATCACGTGAGATGGAGTAGTTTTCAATGGTGAACATCACTATGTTGGTCATATCTACTATATGATTCACGCTCGACCTTTCGGTCTCAGTGTTCCGAGGCCATATCTGCATATGCTAGGCTCGTCAAGTTTAACCCGAGTATTCTGCGTGTGCAAAACTGGCTTGCACCCGTTGTAGATGAACAAAGAGCTTATCACACCCGATCATCACGTGGTGTCTCGGCACGACGAACTTTGGCAATAGTGCATACTCAGGGAGAACACTTTTATCTTGAAATTTAGTGAGAGATCATCCTATAATGCTACCGTCAATCAAAGCAAAATAAGATGCATAAAGGATAAACATCACATGCAATCAATATAACTGATATGATATGGCCATCATCATCTTGTGCTTGTGATCTCCATCTCCGAAGCACCGTCATGATCACCATCGTCACCGGCGCGACACCTTGATCTCCATCGTAGCATCATTGTCCTCTCGCCAACTATTGCTTCTACGACTATCGCTACCGCTTAGTGATAAAGTAAAGCAATTACGGGGCGATTGCATTGCATACAATAAAGCGAAAACCATATGGTTCCTGCCAGTTGCCCATAACTTGGTTAGAAAACATGATCATCTCATACAATAAAATATATCATCATGCCCTGACCATATCACATGACAACATGCCCTGCAAAAACAAGTTAGATGTCCTCTACTTTGTTGTTGCAAGTTTTACGTGGCTACTACGGGCTAAGCAAGAACAGTTCTTACCTACGCACCAAAACCACACCGATAGTTCGTCAAGTTAGTGTTGTTTTAACCTTCTCAAGGACCGGGCGTAGCCACACTCGGTTCAACTAAAGTTGGAGAAACTGACACCCGCCAGCCACCTATGTGCAAAGCACGTCGGTAGAACCAGTCTCGCATAAGCGTACGCGTAATGTCAGTCCGGGCCGCTTCATCCAACAATACCGCCGAACCAAAGTATGACATGTCTTTGGTAAGCGATGACTTGTATCGCCCACAACTCACTTGTGTTCTACTCGTGCATATAACATCTACGCATAAAACCAGGCTCGAGATGCCCTTTGTTGGGGAACGTAGTAATTTAAAAAATTCCTACGCACCTTGAGATCATGGTAATGCATAGCAACGAGAGGGTAGAGTGTTGTCCACGTACCCTCGTAGACCAAAAGCGGAAGCGTTAGCACAACACAGTTGATGTAGTCGTACATCTTCACGATCCGACCGATCCAAGTACCGAACGCATGGCACCTCCGAGTTCAGCACACGTTCAGCTCGATGACGTCCCACGAACTCCGATCCAGTAGAGCTTCTGTAGGACCTTGAAGTATGTCTAGAGGGGGTGATTAGACTACTTGACCAATTAAAAGCTATGCCTTTTCCCAATTTTAGACTTTGGCAGATTTTAGCTATCTTTGAACAATTCAAGCAATCATCACGCAATTCAAGCAAGCATGCAAATAATATATAGGCAGCGGAAAATAAAGCAACTTGCAAGAATGTAAAGGGAAGGGTTTCGAGGATTCGAACGCAATTGGAGACACAGATGTTTTTGTCGTGGTTCCGATAGGTGGTGCTATTGTACATCCACGTTGATGGAGACTTCAACCCACGAAGGGTAACGGTTGCGCGAGTCCACGGAGGGCTCCACCCACGAAGGGTCCACGAAGAAGCAACCTTGTCTATCCCACCATGGTCGTCGCCCACGAAGGACTTGCCTCACTAGCGGTAGATCTTCACGAAGTAGGCGATCTCCTTGCCCTTACAAACTCCTTGGTTCAACTCCATAATCTTGTCGGAGGCTCCCAAGTGATACCTAGCCAATCCAGGAGACACCACTCTCCAAGAAGTAACAAATGGTGTGTTGATGATGAACTCCTTGCTCTTGTGCTTCAAATGATAGTCTCCCCAACACTCAACTCTCTCTCATAGGATTTGGATCTGGTGGAAAGAAGATTTGAGTAGAAAGCAACTTGGGAAGGCTAGAGATCAAGATTCATATGGTTGGAATGGAATATCTTGGCCTCAACACATGAGTAGGTGGTTCTCTCTCAGAACTGGTAAGTTGGAAGTGTAGGTTTGTTCTGATGGCTCTCTCCACGAATGAAGAGGAGGTGGAGGGGTATATATAGCCTCCACACAAGATCTAACCGTTACACACAAATTACCAAACTCGGTGGGACCGAATCATAAATCTCGGTCAGACCGATTTAGTAAACCTAGTGACCGTTAGGGTTTTCAGTGGGACTGACATGCAACTCGGTAGGACCGATATGGTTAGGGTTAGGGCATAACGTAATCTCGGTGAGACCGATTACACAAACTCGATGAGACTGAATTTGGTAATTAGCTAACCAGAGAGTTGGTCAGGTAAACTCGGTGGGACCGATTTGCTCCCTGAGTATGCACCGTTGCCAAAGTTCGTCGTGCCCAGACACCACGTGATGATCGGGTGTGATAAGCTCAACGTCCATCTACAACGGGTGCAAGCCAGTTTTGCACACGTGGAATACTCATGTTAAACTTGACGAGCCTAGCATATGCAGATATGGCCTCGGAACACGGAGACCGAAAGGTCGAGCGTGAATCATATAGTAGATATGATCAACATAGTGATGTTCACCATTGAAAACTACTCCATCTCACGTGATGATCGGTTATGGTTTAGTTGATTTGGATCACGTGATCACTTAGATGACTAGAGAGATGTCATGCGAGTGGGAGTTCTTAAGTAATATGATTAATTAAACTTAAATTTATCATGAACTTAGTCCTGGTAGTATTTTGCAAATTATGTTGTAGATCAATAGCTCGCGTTGTGGCTTTCATATGTTTATTTTGATACGTTCCTAGAGAAAAATTATGTTGAAAAATGTTAGTAGCAATGATGTGGATTGGATCCGTGATCTGAGGTTTATCCTCATTGCTGCACAGAAAAATTATGTCCTTGATGCACCGCTAGGTGACAGACCTATTGCAGGAGCAGATGCAGACGTTATGAACGCTTGGCTAGCTCAATATGATGACTACTTGATAGTTTAGTACACCATGCTTAACGGCTTAGAATCGGGACTTCAAAGACGTTTTGAACGTCATGGACCATATGAGATGCTCCAGGAATTGAAGTTAATATTTCAAACAAATACCCGAGTTGAGAGATATGAAGTCTCCAACAAGTTCTATAGCTAAAATATGGAGGAGAATCGCTCAACTAGTGAGCATGTGCTCTGATTGTCTGGGTACTTCAACCGCTTGAATCAAGTGGGAGTTAATCTTCCAGATAAGATAGTGATTGACAGAATTCTCTAGTCACCATCACTAAGTTACTAGAACTTCATGATGAACTATAGTATGCAAGGGATGACGAAAACGACTCCCGAGATCTTCGTGATGTTGAAATCGACGACGGTAGAAATCAAGAAAGAGCATCAAGTGTTGATGATTGACAAAACCACTAGTTTCAAGAAAAGGGCAAAGGGAAAGAAAGGGAAACTTCAAGTAGAATGGCAAACAAGTTGTCACTCCCGTGAAGAAGACCAAAGCTGGACCAAAGCCTGAAACTGAGTGCTTACACAAAGAAAGGAAATGGTCACCGAAGCGAAAATACCCTGAATATTTGGTGGATAAGAAGGATGGCAAAGTGAACAAGGGTATATTTGATATACAGGTTATTGATGTGTGCCTTACTAGTGTTTATAGTAGCCCCTGAGTATTTGATACTTGTTCGGTTGCTAAGATTAGTAACTCGAAACAAGAGTTACAGAATAAACAGAGACTAGTTGAAGGGGAAGTGACGATGAGTGTTGGAAGTAGTTCCAAGATTGATATGATCATCATCGCACACTCCCTATACTTTCGGGATTAGTGTTAAACCTAAATAAATGTTATTTGGTGTTTGCGTTGAGCATGAATATGATTTGATCATGTTTATTGCAATACGGTTATTCATTTAAAGTCAGAGAATAATTGTTGTTCTGTTTACATGAATAAAACCTTTAAATGGCCATACACCCAATGAAAATATTTTGTTGGATCTCGATCGTAGTGATACACATATTCATAATATTGATGCCAAAAGATGCAAAGTTAATAATGATAGTGCAACTTATTTGTGGCACTGCCGTTTGGGTCATATCAGTGTAATGCGCATGAAGAAACTCCATAAAGATGGATCTTCGGAATCACTTGGTTATGAATCATTTGATGCTTGCGAACCGTGACTTTTGGGCAAGATGACTAAAACTCCGTTCTTCGGAACAATGGAACGAGCTACTAATTTATTGGAAATAATACATATCGATGTATGCGATTGAATGAGTATTGATGCTCGTGGCGAGTATCGTTATTTTCTGACCTTCATAGATGATCTGAGCAGATATGGGTATATCTACTTGATGAAACACAAGTCTGAAACATTTGAAATGTTCAAAGAAATTCAGAGTGAAGTGAAGAATCATCGTAACAAGAAAATAAAGTTTCTACGATCTGATCGTGGAGAAGAATATTTGAGTTACGAGTTTGGCCTTCATATAAAAACAATGTGGAATAGTTTCACAGTGCACACCACACGGAACACTATAAGCGTTATGGTGTGTCCGAACGTCAGAATAACCGCACTTTATTGGATATTGTGCGATCAATGATGTCTCTTACCGATTTACCAATATCATTTTGGGGTTATGCATTAGAGATAGCTGCATTCACGTTTAAATAGGGCACCATCAAAATCCATTTGAAATGACGCCTTATGAACTATGGTTTGGCAAGAAACCAAAGTTGTCGTTTCTGAAAGTTTGGGGCTGCGATGCTTATGTGAAAAAATCTTCAACCTGATAAGCTCGAACCCAAATTGGAAAAATGTGTCTTCATAGGATACCCAAAGGAGACAGTTGGGTACACCTTCTATCACAGATCCGAAGGCAAGACATTTGTTTCTAAGAATGGATCCTTTCTAGAGAAGGAGTTTCTCTCGAAAGAAGTGAGTGGGAGGAAAGTAGAGCTTGATAAGGTAATTTGTACCTTCTCCCGAATTGGAAACTAGTTCATCACTGAAATCAGTTCGATGATGCCTACAACAATTAGTGAGGAAGCTAATGATGATGATCATGAAACTTCAGATCAAGTTACTACCGAACCTCGTAGGTCAACCAGAGCAAGATCCGCACCAGAGTGGTACGGTAATCCTATTCTGGAAGTCATGTTACTAGACCATGATAAACCTACGAACTATGAGGAAGCGATGATGAGCCCAGATTCAGTGAAATTGCTTGAGGCCATAAAATCTGAGATAGGATCCATATATGAGAACAAAGTGTGGACTTTGGTTGACTTGCTCGATGATCAGCAAGTCAAGTTAAATAAATGGATCTTCAAGAGGAAGATGGACAATCGATAGTAGTGTTACTATCTACAAAGCTCGACTTGTTGCAAAAGGTTTTTGACAAGTTCAAGGTGTTGAATACGATGAGATTTTCTCACTCGTAACGATGCTTAAGTCTGTCTGAATCATGTTAGCAATTGCCATATTTTATGAAATCTGGAAAATGGATGTCAAAACTGCATTCCTTAATGGTTTTCTTAAAGAAGAATTGTATATGATGCAACCAGAAGGTTTTGTCAATCCTAAAGGTGCTAACAAAATGTGCAAGCTCCAGCGATCCATCTATGGACTGGTGCAAGCATCTCAGAGTTGGAATATACGCTTTGATAAATTGATCAAAGCATATAGTTTTATACAAACTTGCGATGAAGCCTGTATTTACAATAAAGTGAGTGGGAGCACTACCGCCTTTCTGATAAATATATGTGAGTAACATATTGTTGATCAGAAATGATGTAGAATTTTTCTGGAAAGCATAAAGGAGTATTTGAAAGGAGTTATTTAAAAGAAAGACCTCAGTAAAGCTACTTACATATTGAGCATCAGGATCTATTGAGATAGATCAAGACTCTTGATAAGTTTTTTCAATAAGTACATACCTTGTCAAGATTTTGAAGTAGTTCAAAATGGAACAGTCAAAGAAAAGTTCTTGCCTGTGTTGCAAAGGTGTGAAATTGAGTAAGACTCAAATCCCGACCACGGCAGAAAATAGAAAAGAGAATGAAAGTCATTCCCTATGCCTCAGTCATAGGTTCTATAAAGTATGCTATGCTATGTACCAGACCTATTGTATACCTTGCTCTGAATTTAGCAAGGGAGTACAATACTGATCTAGGAGTAGATCACTGGACATTGGTCAAGAACATCCTTAGTGAGTACTAAGGAAATATTTCTCGATTATGGAGGTGATAAAAGAGCCCGTCGTAAAGAGTTACATCAATGCAAGCTTTTTACACCGATCCAGATGACTCTAAGTCTCAATCTGGATACATATTGAAAGTGGGAGCAATTAGCTAGAGTAGCTCCGTGTAGAGCATTGTAGACATAGAATATTTGCAAAATACATACGGCTCTGAATGTGACTGACCCATTGACTAAGCCTCTCTCACAAGCAAAACATGAGCATACCTTAGTACTCTTTGGGTGTTAATCACATAGCGATGTGAACTAGATTGTTGACTCTAGTAAACCCTTTTGGTGTTGGTCACATGACGATGTGAACTATGGGTGTTAATCACATACAGATGTGAATATTGGTGTTGAATCACATGATGATGTGAACTAGATTATTGACTCTAGTGCAAGTGGGAGACTGAAGGAAATATGCCCTAGAGGCAATAATAAAGTTATTATTTATTTTCTTATATCATGATAAATGTTAATTATTCATGCTATAATTATATTAACCGGAAACATAATACATGTGTGAATACATAGACAAACATAGTGTCACTAGTATGCCTCTACTTGACTAGCTCGTTTATCAAAGATGGTTATGTTTCCTAGCCATGGACAAAAGAGTTGTCATTTGATTAAATGGGATCACATCATTAGGAGAATGATGTGATTGACTTGACCCATTCTGTTAGCCTAGCACTTGATCGTTTAGTATATTGCTATTGCTTTCTTCATGACTTATACAAAGTTCCTACAACTATGAGATTATGCAACTCCCGTTTACCGGAGGAACACTTTGTGTGCTACCAAACGTCACAACGTAACTGGGTGATTATAAAGGAGCTCTACAGGTGTCTCCGAAGGTACATGTTGGGTTGGCGTATTTCGAGATTAGGATTTGTCACTCCGATTGTCGGAGAGGTATCTCTGGGCTCACTCGGTAATGCACATCACTATAAGCCTTGCAAGCATTGCAACTAATTAGTTAGTTGTGGGATGATGCATTATGGAATGAGTAAAAGAGACTTACCGGTAACAAGATAGAACTAGGTATTGGATACCGAGGATCGAATCTCGGGCAAGTAACATACCGATGACAAAGGTAACAACGTATGTTGTTATGCGGTTTGACCGATAAAGATCTTCGTAGAATATGTAGGAGCCAATATGAACATCCAGGTTCCACTATTGGTTATTGACTAGAAACAGTTCTAGGTCATGTCTACATAGTTCTCGAACCCGTAGGGTCCGCACGCTTAACGTTACGATGACAGTTTTATTATGAGTTTATAAGTTTTGATGTACCGAAGGTTGTTCGGAGTCCCGGATGTGATCACGGACATGACGAGGAGTCTCGAAATGGTTGAGACATAAAGATCGATATATTGGACGACTATATTCGGACACCAGAAGTGTTCCGGGTGATTTCGGAGAAAACCGGAGTGCCGGAGGGTTACCAGAACCCCCGGGGAAGAGTATTGGGCCTTATGGGCTTTAGTGGAGATAGAGAGGGGCAGCCAGGATGGGCCGCGCGCCCCCTCCCCCTCTGGTCCGAATTGGACTAGGAAGGGGGGGGGGGCGGCGCCCTCCTCTTTCTCTCTCCCTCTCCCCCTTCCTTTCCCCTCCTAGTAGGAGTAGGAAAGAAGGAGTCCTACTCCTCCTCCTTGGCGCGCCCACAAGGGCCGGCCGGCCTCCCCCCTTGCTCCTTTATATACGGGGGCAGGGGCCACCCTAGGACACACAAGTTGATCTTCATGATCGTTCCTTAGCGTGTGTGGTGCCCCCCTCCACCATATTCCACCTCGGTCATATCGTCGCGGAGTTTAGACGAAGCCCTGCGTCGGTAGAACATCATTATCATCACCACGCCATCGTGCTGACGGAACTCATCCCCGACACCCTGCTGGATCGGAGTCCGGGGATCGTCATCGAGCTGAACGTGTGCCGAACATGGAGGTGCCGTATGTTCGGTGCTTGGATTGGTCGCATCGTGAAGACGTACGACTACATCAACCGCGTTGTTATAACGCTTTCGATTTTGGTCTACGAGGGTACGTGGACACACTCTCCCCTCTCGTTGCTATGCATCACCGTGATATTGCGTGTGCATAGGATTTTTTTTGTAATTACTACGTTCCCCAACACTTTCTTCCTGGAACTGGCCTCATCCTCAGCTGCCACATAATCTTCATCCTCGGACTCTGAGGTCTTCTTCTTCCTTGTCCCGTGGCAGCCTTGGGCGACCTTGGGAGTGCTTCTCCCCTCATCTTAGCTGCTTGAGGGACTAGTGCCCTCACTCATTTGAATCAGATCCTCTGACCTGTTCTGTCTGTCACTTTGGTCTGGCATGCTGCAATCGACCGATCACGACCTGTGAATAGTTATAGATGAGGTAGAGTGGATGAGCATCACAAAATCCAGAGATTTTTGCAAAAGAATGATTCAAAAAAACTTAGTTTTAGTTTCCACAGAAAGCATTTCGGATCTACCGATTTTCAAACTCGGTGATACCGAAGCAGTAAACTCGGTGATACCGAAGCAGTTTACTAGTGCAATGGCGTTAGCCAAATCGGTGGGACCAAGTTTTTCAACTCGGTGGGTCCGAGATGGTTTCGGCGGAAACCTAACCCTAAATTTTCGAATCATACCTATTCTAAGGATTGTTTTGACTGGATAGAAGTGTTTCCATCATGGCAAGATGCATTACGAATACAATGTGCTGAGAATCGGACGAGGAAAGCACAGAGATCAAGTTCATACCCTAGTTCGGCGGTGAACTTGCTACGGCGGCAACGGTGTAGGAGAATTCCGTTGAAGGCGGCGGAGACCAGCGACAGGAGGCGGCTGGCGACGAAGTCGATGATCCGTAGACCAAGTAGGCAGAGCGAGCTATGCGCGGGCGAGAGGTTTCGGAGAAAATTTTCCAAAATTTGCCCATGTGATATATATAGCCCGACACTGTCGGTATGACCGAGTTGATCAACTCGGTGGCACCGAGAAGTTAAAAAAGGTTGCACCAAGATTGAAAACATAGATCGACTTAGTAATCTCGGTATGACCGAAATGGAGGAATCGGTCAGACCAAAAATCACAAAGAAGTTTTGGAAGTTTAAGTCTATGACGAATCGGGGACTCCGAGTGCTCCTCACAGAGTGGTTTGAATCTGACTTGATCAAATTTTGTGATGTAGCATGAATAGAGTTTGAGACGAGAAAAGCATAGATAGCTAGAGAAGGTTCTTAGGCATTCTTGTCCATCCACTTGGCAAAAGAAAAAGAAACCAATCAATCAAACAACAAGTGGATGTCCTCGAATGAGTAAAACATGCTCACACAATAAAATGACAAATGAAATATGTGACAAAGCATGCACAACCAATTATAGCATCTATCAAACAATTGGCGATGACTAGGTCATCTATATATGAGTATATTGACTTAGGAGTCAAAAGAGAACATTTGATCATAGGTCATACTCATCGTTTAAGCTCAAGTGGGGTTACCACATTTACATAAAGCAGTTCACATCATTAGAGTTGCTTTGACTCAATTCTTAGAGTTAAGCTCCCCCTAGATGTGAGATCCCCCCTTGGAGGGACAAACTAACCTTGGGTTGTCGTTGATGACTTCATGTAGGTGTTGAAGATGTGGATGCTCAATGTTGATGTAGATCTTTTGGAGCAATCCTTTGGAGTGAGTTGCACTTTCAATACCTACAGGTTAGTCCCACAAGGAACAAACAAGAATATCCATAGACATAGAGTGATGCACACACAAAATGATGTCCATGAAGACATTAGGTTACCTTGTCCCTTGCCTTACCAACATGAGGGTTTGTGACTCCTTGAACTAGTGCAAGATATGGAAGTTGATTGCACTTGTCCTTGCCATAATGATATGGGTGAAAAATGTTGGCGGAGTCACCCTCAAGAACTATCTAGTTCTTGTTCTTCGGGATCCACATCATCTTGATGGGAATCCTTGGTGTAGTAGTCGTTCTTGATGAAGTAGAACTTGACGTAGTCTTGGGAAACCACTTGACCAAGGCCTTAGGTGCTTCTTCAAATGCATCAGTCTCCTCTTGAAGCTTGTCCTTGCCTTTGTTCTTGTGGTCTTGTGGTGGAAGATCATCTTGAGCTTGTTTTCCCTTGAAGGAAGTAGGATCATACTTCTCTTGTTGAGGAACAAACTTCATCTTGGGGTATTGTTCTTCCCACTCAACTCCATTGGCATTGAACTTTCGTTCAAAACCAATGCCTTGATTCTTCCGGTGCCTTCCTTGCTTGCGTACAATTTCCTCAAATTTCTTACTCCCGGCAAGGCTCTTGTATACACCTTTCTCTATAATTCCCTTCAATAAGCTGTTTTCTTGCTCAAGTGTAACTTGGCTAGGAGAATCATTAGTGGAATCAAGAGAACTACTAGAAGCAACAATATTGGATTTAGCATTGTTATTGTTACTACTAGAAGAATAATCCTTTTTGTTCTTGTTAGTAGACTTGACATGAGGCATGTAAGTAGATAAGAGTAAACGCTTGGCAATGTAAGAAGAACTTTTCTTACGAAGATCATCATTGATCGCTTTTAGGAACTCATGCTCTTGCTCAAGATTGAGCTTTTCAAAGCGTAACTTCTCATGAGCCCTTAAAAGTTCTCGATGATCTTCAAAGATAGTTTCATGAGCTAACTTAAGAGTGTTTAGTTCTTTAGTTAGACGCTCAATTTTCTCCTTATCATTGTCATTCGTTTCATCTTGATTAGCATGATTAATTGACGTTTCATCATAGTATTCATCACTAGAGTTGTCAACAAGTAAATCATCATCACCTAGCAAGTCATCTTCATCACTATTAAAATCAACATACTCTGGGTGTGTTACCTTAGGACCTTTGGCCATCAAGCATCTTCCAATTCCTTCATTTGGTGATTCAAATATGTCGTAGGAGTTGGTTGACACAAGTGCTAAACCGGCAACACCTTCATCTTGAGTATATTTGGAGTCGGAGTGATAGCTTCTCTCGGAGTGATTGTCGGAGTCGGAGCCGGATACCCACTCACCAACATGAGCTTGATGTCTTCGTTTTTTGTAGCTCTTTGATGACTTGTCTTTCCTTTCCGAATCCTTGCTTCTCCGTGAGGGTCTTCGTTCATAACGATCATCTCTACTCCTTCTCTCCCTTGGTGGTGATTCTTCTCTTGTACTTCTTCTCTTGGGAGAATATTCTCTTGTTTTTTTAGGGTGCTGTACACTCATTGGAATAGTGTCCGGGTCTCCCACAATTGTAGCAATTTCGCTCTCGACTAGAAGATCTTTTGTCATTGTAGGACCTTGACTTGGAGCTTCTTTCATTTCTTCTACTCTTGTAGAATTTGTTGAAGTTCTTCACCATTAAGCTCAATTCTTCATTGAAGGTTTGTTTCTCACTTGATAATGTGGGGGCTTCACATGAGGCTTTGTAAGCACCACTTGACTTGTTGTGAAGTTCCTCCTTATCCTTGAGTGACATCTCATGAGCAACAATTCTTCCAATGACTTCCGTTGGCTTGAGATCTTTGTAATTTGGCATCATTTGGATCAATGTGCACACGATATCATATTTTCCATCCAATGCTCTTAGGATCTTCTTGATGATGAATCATCACCATATCTTCACTTCCTAAGCCGGCAATCTTGTGATAAGAGCAAGCCTAGAGTACATTTCAGCGACACCTTCACCATCCTTCATTTTGAACTTGTCAAGCTGACTTTGGAGCACATCCAACTTGGATTCCTTGACGGAGTCGGTACCTTCATGCATATCAATCAAAGTATCCCAAATTTCATTTGCATTCTCAAGACGGCTGATTTTGTTGAATTCTTCGGGGCACAATCCGTTGAAGAGGATATCACAAGCTTGAGCGTTGTATTGCAACATCTTCAACTCTACTGCACTAGCTTCACAGTTCGGTTCTCTCCCATCAAAGAATTCACCTTGCAAGCCAATACACACAATAGCCCAAATGGCGGGGTTATGTCCGAGAATATGCATTTTCATCTTATGCTTCCAACTAGCAAAATTAGTGCCATCAAAGTAAGGACCTCTACTGTCGGGGAGGCTGATCGGACCCACGAACACCTATGGGACCGGGTCCCTTGTGGTTCGGAGGGGGGCGGAGATCGCACGAAGAGCGGATCGAGGCGAGGCACACGAGCAGTTTACCCAGCTTCGGAGCTCTCCGGAGAGATAATACTCCTACTGCTGCTTGCTTGATGTATTGTGTTCTTGCTAGGGAGCGATGAGAGCTACAAAACCTAGTGTGAGTGTCACTGGTCTCGAATGAGTCGAACCCCCTCTACGTTGCGCATGGGCCTCCTTTTATATGCTCAAGGGGTCTCCGACAGGTGGCAACATAGAGGAGGGTACAAATGGAAAAACAGTAGTTGGTACACCTACTTGAACAGTGTACAGTGTTCTCTACCTAACCCTGACGGCAAGGGACAAAAGCATTAATTGCCCATCTGTGTCGCTTAAACAGTGCAACAGAGAACGTCAGGTGCGCCACCGCTCGCCACGATGGCAAGCTTGTCAGCGCCGCTTATCGCTGCTCTCCGCTGGCTGCACAGCCTCTTGACACGCGCACATGGAATGGTCTCATGGCGACACATTGATGGATGAGCTGGAGCGGAGATGAAGAGAGGTTGCCCGCCGCGGAAAGTGCCTTGCCGCGGCTGAATCCTTGTCGCGTTTGGAGGCTTGTCGCTCTCCGAGCCTTCCCGGCAAGCTCTTCTTGCCGGGGCCTTGTCTTCTTGGTTAAATACTTTGTTCTTGAATGGCTCCAAAGGAGCCACGGAGGATCTTGGCGGTGACCAGGCAAACCCTGCCGCGGGGTGCTGAATCGTCTGCACGAAGTTCGGGATACTAGGGTACCCCTACTCTAGTACACCGACAGGAGCCCCGGCTGGGCCACACTGCAGTGCCGAGCGCTGTTCGCCAGGCCCAAAACAAGGCACAGTCACACACGCGGCCTTGATCACGCCGTTACTTGCCCCGGACCCACCATGTCCCCCACTAACGGCACGCATCGAACGTGGCGTCGCGTGAGAGATCGTGGGCGAGGTCGTGGGGGGTTCTTTATTAGGAAAAGTGGAACGTCCGCCCCTCTCCCTCCTTATAAACAGGGGAAACAGGGCAGGTCGCCCACCTCGCCATTGCTGTCTTGTCTCGAAAACCACCACCGCTCCCCCTTCTTCTCCAAAGGCGAAGAGAGCAGCGTTCCGCCTTTCGCCACAAAGACCACCAACGCCGTCGACCTCCTCCGCCGCCTCCGCCATGGCTCCGAAAGCCGATAAGGGAAGGGCGTCAAGTCGGCGGGCGCATGACTCATGGCGCCGCGCAAGGAGCGGGCCATCTTCTCCCCAGCTCGATGCAAAGGAGCCGAGGAGGGCTTCTACCTCTTCTCGTCGACGGAGACGCCGTGCGCATCCGCCACGAAGGTACTCCCCGCCACCGCCGGAATTAGCCCCAACCGGGTATCCTTTCTTTGCCCTTTTTCTATTGCGGCTCTGCCCGCCATTTTCCGAATTCTTTTTGGCGACATTATGAACACATACGGGTTCCGCCTCCTTGATTTCACCCCAACGCCATTCTCGACCATGGCAGTTTTCGCACACCTTTGCGAAGCTTTGTCGGGATCCACCACAACGTAGCCCTCTTCCGCCACTTCTTCATGCCCCGCATTGAGAGAGGGGAGCCGCTTGCCGGAGGGATTGCTTGGGTCTCCAGGGTCGGCAAGAAGGAGGCCTATCTGGAAGGAGAGTTCCGCAGCAAGTGGGAGGAGTGGAGAGCCAACTGGTGTTGGATCGTAGAGGAGAACCCGCAGCCCTTCACCGCCGTGCGCCAAACCCCAATAGTACGCGGCAACGATTGGAGCAACTTGGCGCCGGAGGATGCTAGGTTGAAGATAGCTGTGACCCGGATTTTGCGCCTCAGGCTTGCCGGACTAACCGTAGGCGCAGTTGGCGCAGATTTCCTTCGCTGCCGCATCGCTCCCTTGCAGGAGAGGAGGACGGCTGCTTGGGAGTTCCAAAACGCAGCGGACATCATGAGGCTGCGCCCGGACCTTAACTGGAATTTCACCGTCTTGGAGCTGGATGCGATGCTGCTAGAGCTGTTCAAGAACGACCCCGATCACCCCGAGTGGTTTAGGTTGCCAGAGGGGGTCGCCCCATTGTGCAACAACTCTGCGCTTAGACCGCATCCGCGCCATGATGCCGCGCAGCGATTCCCATGGGATCGCTCCAACCTGGCAAGAGCCTTCCGACGACATCGTGCGGCAGCTTCTTGACAGCTGGAAGAAGTGCCGATCCGCTCCGACGAGCAGAAGAGGCTCACCCGTGACACCACCGACAAAGAGATGGCGCGCATCTCCACAAGATTGGAGGAGGCGGCAGCAGCTGCCGCTGCTGGCGTCTTCGGGTACAACGTGGAGGAGGCAGACGCAGCAAAGGCGGCAAGTCTTGCCGAGCGAAGGGAGCTCGCCGGTCAGGAAGAGCTTGCCGAGCCCGAGGCCGAGTCGAGCGCACCAGTCGAGGGCGCTTCTTCCCCACCACCCAGCGACTTGCCGCAAACGGAGCCCCTGCTCCGCTTAAAGAGGCGTCTCCGCAAGGCCGGAGATGAGACGGGCGGCAGACGGGACCACAGAAGCGCCAGCGACGCGCTTCACCGCTGCAAGCGATGTTGCCGCTGAGCACCTCACGCTGCTGTGACAACCGGAGCTGAATCCTCCCTGTGCCACCGCCGACGCCCGCCAAGCGGCCAAGAGAGCCCACTCCTCCGCCTCGTCAGACCGGAGGCGAGCCGGAGTTTGATTTCTCCGCGCTCAGTTCCGAGGAGGAGGAAGAAGAGTAAGCTCCAACATTGTTCTTGTATTTCTTCAATTTTGTTGCTTCATCTTGAATCTGATTTGTTTCGTTCTGAACTCTTTCCTTTCCAGGACGCTGGCCCAGAGAGCGTCAAAGAGAGCCAAGACTCCGGCGGTCGTCGTTGAGGACAATCCACCCGCGGCAACAGGAGGCGCGTCTGAGACCCCCTTGCCGGACCCGGCAACCCTTCTCGAGCAGCCCCCAAAGACAGCCCCAGTGGTAAGTATGCGGTTTTATCTCATCAAGTTAGGTGTGCATGGGTGCTCCTTCTTCATTGATATCTGACTGTTTGTTTGTGTAGGAGCAGAGCAGCCTCATCAGGAGGGCCCGGAAGCCGCCCCCGAGATTCTGTCTGCTGCGACTACGCCGCCAAGGGAGGATTCTCCGGCAAGGGAGCGTCCTCCGGCAAGGGAGGCTACTCCGGCAAGGGACAGCACCAGTGATCCTCCAGTGGTCGAGACCATGGCTGCAGATCCCATTGCAGGTAATCCTCTTGCGCGAAAATTTCCCTTGGGCTTGTTTTCTTCTGTTTTTCTTTTTGAACATTTGCTTGACTGTTCTTTCTTTGTCTGACGCAGAGCCGATGGAGGTCGAGGTCGTCGGCGAGGAGGAAGCGAGCGGCAACACTGACGAAGCCGCCGTCGTGGAAGAAGAGGCCGTCACGACGAGCCTGTCGGCGAGGAGGCCATCGAGGCTGCCGCCGCAGAAGCCGGGCGAGGGTCGGGTGATCGTGACCGACGGCCCCGAGGCCGCAGGAGCGCCAGCGCCATACACCGACCGCCGACTTCGCCACGCCGGTCGAACGCCAGTTCGAGGAGCCCCACCAGCGCCTACTTGAAGGCCGGCGATGGCGTCTTCATCAAACTCCCCGAGTCGAGCCTGTGGCGCCGGTCGAAGGAGAGACTTTCGATGGCGAAGCTACTCGCCCGCTGGGTGGACGCTGGTGGACGCGCCAAGCAGCAAAGCGGCGAGTCCGAGGAGGAGCAACAAGAAATCGCTGTCGCTTTACCGCCGCTTCGCCAAGCCAAGTTGGAGTCCCGAGAAGCACTTGTCGCGAGGGCGGGAGCAGATATGGAGAAGCGCCGCAGAAGAGCTCCGAGCGCCAACCAAGAAGCTCTCCTAACGTAGCGGAAGAGCGGGCGCTACTGGCCGAAGAGCGCACGGCCTTCATCCTCGAGAAGGCCGCAATGAGGAGGAGCAGCGGTTTGCCAGAAGCTGTCCGCCGCAGAAAGCAAGTCGGGCGCAGCGGAAGGTCAACTGGACAGCCACGAGGAAGAGCTTGTCATGCGCGAGGAGTCACTTGGCGGGCGCTTAAGGAAGCGGGCGATGCTGCCGCAGCCGCCGAGGCCGCCAAGGAAGAGTTGAAGACGAAAGTGGCGCAGCTGGAGGCCAGTCTCCAGAAGAGTGGCGAGGAGCTTGCCGCGCTCAAGCACGAGCGCGAGAAGGACGCCTACACTCTTGGCGAGTTGCAAGGCCGTCTCGCTGATAGGAGAAAGGAGCTCGACGCCGCCAAGGATTCCAAGGCAGATCTTCAGCTGAAGCTGACCACTCTGACGCAGACGCTGGACGGCGCCAAGGAGCGGGAGGTGGGCCTGTTGGAGACGATCAAGGCCAAAGAGGAGTCAAGCGGATGTCAAGTTGCCACCTGTGAGCGCCTTGAGGGAGAGTGTGGAGCATTGGACTGAAGGTCTTGTGGATACTGCTGCCGATATCCACAACGAAATGATGGAGCTGGGATGGTGGATCTTGCATACTCCTCCGACGAGCATCTCCAACCCAGCGCCAAGCTTAGCTTATTCTTCAAGGGCGTGTTGACGGGCCTCCAGCTGACTCGGGAAGAGGTCCCAAAGCAGCTGGCCGAGGAGTCGCGCCAGATCTGCGTAGGAGCCCTCGAGAAGGTGTTGATGAAGGTGGCCTTCCGCAATCCAGGCCTCAACCTCAACGGCGTCCTCAGATCCTTGCCGCCAGATGCTAACGTGGAGGCGCTCAAAGCCCTTGTCGCACCCATCGTGGACAAGGTGAACAAGATCAAGCAGATCGATGGCGGCCGCGTAGACTAGGCCGCCAATTTATCTTTCCCTTGTCGCTGCTGATCATGTTTAGAACAATTTATTAGATCTGCGACAAGCTTATTTTGTAATATACTCTATCTTAGGCGATGAATGCAATGTTATTTCCTCTACTTGACTCCTTCCTTTGTAATGCTTTACGCCCCACGCATTTAGGGAACTTGTCGGTGCAGCACCTTTGTCATGAAGCTGAGTGCGAACGTCAAGAGCTTGGCGGTGCCGCCTCCGACAAGCAACCTTGTCGCGACTAGCTGCAGCTCACTTAAGTTGTTGAGCGGACTCGAAACAAAGTAAGGGCGCGACTAGTCATGAGTTGGTTCCTCTTCGCATAGGTTTGCCATACAAAGTACTATCATTCGAGGAAGATAACTTAAAAATTTAAAAACTGATTGCTCAATCTTTGGCAACTTAGCTTTTCTGTCGTTTGCTTCCCGATATATGAAACTTCCTCGAGCAACGCTGGCCCATAGTATTATCTTCTCCTTCCCCCCTGGTTAACTTGTGCGCGAGGGAACCTTCCTTTCTTTGAGAAAAGAGAAAGAAGAGAAAATAAAGTTATGGAGCCCAGCGGCTCGATGTTGCTTACCGGGTGTGGGTGCTGCACAAAGTGTTAGCAAAAACATGCAATAAAATGATGAAAGCATGAATTTGACAAGTTGTGCGCAACACATGAGCTTTACTGATGCACGGGGTCTGCGCCCGGCTTTGTCCAAAGGATTACATGCAACAGCGGCAAGACTTGTACAAAAGGTTCCGGCAACCGCGCCCTATGGGTAAAACTTATGAAGATGCTCAATGTTCCAGGAGTTGCTCACCGGAATGCCATCTTCGGTCTCAAGGCGGACAGCGCCAGGCCTAGTGACTCGTTTCACCCGATAAGGGCCTTCCCACTTCGGCGTCAACTTGTTTGAATTCTTGGCGGACTGAACGCACCGAAGAACAAGGTCGTCTTCCTCGAGGCTTCTGGCACTAACTTTGCGGCTATGGTAGCGACGCAAAGCTTGCTGGTAGCGAGCAGCTCGTACAGCGGCCTGAAGACGATGTTCCTCAAGGAGCAGCGCGTCATCTTGTCGCAGCTGCTCTTGCTCAAGCTCATCATAAGCGAGCACTCGAGGCGATCCGTATACGAAGTTCCGTGGGGAGAACTGCCTCTGCTCCATAGACTAGAGCGAAGGTGTCCGCCGCTGGCTCGATTTGGCGTCGTCTGATCGACCAAAGAACCACCGGCAGCTCCTCAATCCAGTTTCTTCCGCACTTGTGCAACCTGTCGAAAGTCCTGGTCTTGAGCCCGCGCAGCACTTCAAAGATTTGCCCTCTCGCTTGACCGCTGCTTCTCGGATGAGCAATGTATAAAGCAGACCTTGGCGCCAAGATCTTGGACGTCTTGCATGAAGGTGCGACTCAGAATTGTGTGCCGTTGTCGGTGATGATCCTGTTAGGGATTCCAAACGGCAAACAACCGACCAAGAACTTGATCACGACCGTGCTGGCCACCTTCCTCACTGCTTCCACTTCCGCCACTTTGTGAACTTGTCGATTGCAACGCATAAGTACTCAAAGCCCCGCACAGCTTCGGGGAAGGGGCCGAGGATGTTGAGCCCCTAGACCAAAATGGCTGTGACAAAGGGATCGTCTGGAGAGCTTGAGCTGGCTGGTGTATCTGCTTGGAATGGAATCGCACGCTTCACACTTGGTTACTTGGGCTGTTGCATCCTGGTTGGCTGTCGGACAGAAGAAACCTTGCCGGAAAGCTTTGCCGGCAAGTGCTCTTGCGCCAATGTGTTGACCACATATGCCTCCATGTATCTCTGCCAACAGCTTCTGTCCATCTTCCCTGGGAATACACTTCAATTTCACACCGTTGAGTCTTCTTCTGCATAAAGATGCCGTCGACAAACTGGTACATACTTGACCGCCGAGCTACTCTTTCCGCTTCTTCTTGCTCTTCGGAAGTTCTCCTGCTCAAGGAAATGGACAATCTGTTGCGCCCATGCCGGAGCTTGCGGCTCGACAACAAGGACTAAAGGCACATTCGTCTGCCGCGGGAACATCAGCTTCTACGGCAAGAACCTGCGGTTCGGCCGGAGCTTGATGTTCCCCGGCAAGCTTGCCAGAGCAAAACTTGTCGGGAGCGTCTGCTTAAACGAAACAAACCCTGAGGCTTGTCGGAGCAGACTGCTCCTCGGCTCTGTTGGTGTCGATCCTGGGGACCTTCGTGGCGGCGGCTTCGGGAAGCTCTGCCGGAAAATAGTCACCAGAGATCAACTTCCTCTTCTTGTTCTGTCCAGTTGATGGTGTTACGGTTGGTTGAGTTAGCTTGAGCACAAAAATCCCTGGTTCCACAGGCAACTTAAGTGCAGCGCACTTTGACAGGCCATCAGCAATATCATTCTGAGCTCTTGGAACATGTTCCATTTGTAGGTCGTCAAAGTGTTCTTCTAGCTTTCTCACTTCATCAACGTAGGCTTCCATCAATGGACTCGATAATCTTTGTTCACTTGGCGGACGACAAGCTGCGAGTCACCCCGACAATAAGCTTCTTGATCCCAAGGTCCATCGCGATCTCGAGACCGCAAGCAAACCTTCATACTGCAGTATTGTTTGTTGCTTGCTCCTTGGGAAAGTGCATCCGGACTACGTACTTGAGGTGCTCTCCGGTGGGTGCGACAAGCAAGCACGCCGCACCGGTGCCTTTGCAGCGAGAAGGCACCATCAAAGTACATCAGCCACTCTTTGCTTGCTTCCTTGACGGGAATGCTCGTCTCGAATTTCTTCATCCGTGTTGGCGCCCATTCTCGCTATGAATTCTGCCAATGCTCTGCTTTGGATAGTTGAAGTGCTTTCAAACTTGAGGCCAAAGCTTGACAGTTCCAGTGCCCACTCGACAATCCTGCATGTCGCTTCTGGATTCTGCAGTATCCTCTTCAGCGGAAAGCGAGTGACAACTGTGATCTCATGTGCTTGAAAGTAATGGCGCAGCTTTCTCGAGGCCATGAGAAGGCCGAAAAGCAATTTCTGCACACCAGAGTAACTTGATCTAGCCCCCTGCAAAAGGGAACCGACAAAGTAAACTGGGCGCTGCACCATCCTTTTCTGCGTCTGTTCATGCGTCTGCGCAGATCCGTCCTTGTCGGGACGAGAGCTTGTCGGCGAAGCCCCCTGCTTGTCGTTGGATGTGTCTGCCGTGGTTGCTAGCTCATCATCCGCCTCCCTCTCCGCTACTAACGCAACACTAACCACTTGATTGGTTGCCGCTATATATAGCAGCAACTTCTCTTGTGGCTTAGGTGCGACAAGTGTTGGAGTGGAGGACAGTATCTCTTCAAGTCCTGCAGCGCAGCCTCCGCTTCGAGTCCATTTCATTGGACCTGCCTTTTTCAAAATCTTGAAAAATGGCAGGGCGCTGCTCAGCAGAACCTAGAGATAAACCTGCTGAGAGCAGCCACGCAACCGGCAAGTCTTCGTACATCCTTGACGCGCTTTGGTGCTTCAATTTTCTCAATGGCCTTGATCTTGTCGGGATTGGCTTCAATTCCTCGTTGAGACACGAAGAACCCGAGAAGCTTGCCGGAAGGGACTCCAAACACACACTTCTCAGGGTTGAGCTTGAGGTTGATCTTGCGCAGATTTGCAAAGGTCTCATCCAAATCTTGAACCAGAGTTGCTTTGTCCTTGCTCTTGACCACTATGTCATCCATGTAGGCTTCTACATTTCGTGCATTTGCGGCTCAAAAGCGTCATGGACTACTCTTGCAAACGCCGAACCAGCATTCTTCAAACCGAAAGGCATCCGTATGAAACGGTATGTGCCACATGGAGTAATGAATGCGGTCTTTTCCTCATCTTCTTCGCCATGAAGATCTGATGATATCTCGAGTATGCATCAAGAAATGAAAGCAAATCACATCCAGCCGTGGAGTCAACAATCTGGTCGATGTGCGGCAAGGGAACCGGGTCTTTGGGACAAGCTTTATTAACATCCGTGAAGTCAATACAAAGTCTCCATTTCCCATTTGCCTTGCGCACAACTACAGGATTGGACAGCCACGTTGGATGGAGCACTCCTCTGAAGGCCTGCTGCTTCCAATTTCTTGATTTCTTCTGCTATGAATTCTTGGCGCTCCACTGCATGTTTCCTGACTTTCTGCTTGAGGGGCCGTGCATGAGGACAAACGGCAAGACGGTGCTCAATCACTTTCCTGGGAACACCGGGGATGTCAGACGGTTGCCATGCAAACACGTCGACATTCGCCCGCAGGAAAGCAACGAGCGGGCCTTCCTATTTAGGGTCGAGAGAGGCACTGACGGTGAAGGTACCACCAGTGCCGTCCTCCTTGGCGGACACCTTCTTGGTCTTTGGCGGAGCTGCCATCTTCTTCTTGCACTTGCCGGTGGAGCTCGATGGTGCGTCCTCGACGGTAGCGCAACACTCTGAAGAGGTGCGCTTGCCGGAGTGGGCATCAGAGCTCTTGCCAGACTTGGACTTGGTCTTCTTCCCCCCGGGAGCTTCAGCGGTAAGTGTTTGGCAATCTGTCGCGGCTGTTGCATCCCGGTAGATCTTGTCGGCACAGATAAGAGCATCTTTCTTGTCGCCATGGACAGAGATGATGTTTATCGGGCCTGGCATCTTGAGTAAGTTGTAGGCATAGTGAGAGGCTGCCATGAACTTGGCGAGTCTTTGGGCGGCCAAGTATCCCATTGTAAGGCAATGGGAAATCAGCAACGTCGAATGTGACCCTCTCACCCTAAAATTCAGCTCGCTGCCAAATGTTACCGACAACGTGATCTTCCCTTCGCTTGCTCCTTCCGGATTAATTCCTTGAATGTGCCAGCCTCTTCAAGCTCATTGTCGAGGATTTGAAGCTTCTGGAGCACCGCGGAGGAGATCAAATTCAAGCCGGCCCCGCCGTCAACTAGCATCTTGGTGACCTTGAGGTTGCGGATAGTTGGTGAGACCAAGATCGGCAAGCACCCGACCGCGGTTATGCGATCAGGGTGGTCCTCAATATCAAAGATGATAGGCGTGCTGGACCACTTCAGAGGCTTGCGTGACTCTATGGATGGTTCCGCTGCATTGACCTCCCGCATCCATTGCTTTAGTTGGCGGTGGGAAGTATGCAGGGAAGCACCTCCGTTAACGCAGAGGACCTCCGTAGCTTTCTGAAACTCCTGCTCATCGGGCGCTGCCGTCTTCCATATCTTCATCGCTGCCGTCATCTTCATCCTTGTCGCGCATGGGAGGTCTGTCTCCTTGACGCTGCTTGGCCTTGCCGCGCGGCGTCCTCCCCGGCCGGATCTCTTCTTGGCTCCTCCAAAGCACCTTCCGGGCCTTCTCCTTGTCGCGCCGCTCATACTCAGCCTTCATTGTTCAACAAGCTGCTCGACCTTCTTGCAGCTCGAGGTCGTGGCCCTTGGTGCGGTGGATCTTGCAAGATCGCTGTCGGAGCCGCCCCGCTTGTCGGCGGCTGCCACAGACTGGTGGTTGGCGTCAGCGGCAACCTCCTTGCCGGAGCCACCAGCCTTGGCGTTCTTGTCGCCACCTCCGTTGCCGGACTGCTCAACAGCTAGCACTTCTCTGCCTTTCTTCTTCCTGTTACCTCGCCGCCGGCTCTTCTTTGCCGGGGCGGTCTCCTCACCGCCGATCCTGCTTCAATTTTCTCCCGAGTCTCCTCCCTTCCTCTCGCAGACGCACACTTGTCGCCAAGGCGCATAACTCATCGACATCCTTGACGTTGCACATCGCCATTTCCTCCTCATCCCGCGGTTCCGCGACGTTACGATGAAACGCGGCGATCACCGCGCGTGGTGGACATCTCGGGATGTTGTAGTGCACACGGCCGATCTTTGAATGAACTTGCGCAGGGACTCTCCTTCCTTCCGGGCGAAAGCGTATGAAGGTCACTTTCTTGGCCATGAGGCTTGTGGCACTGTGAAGGCGCCAACAAACCGATGGCATAAATCTGCCCAAGAGGATATGGAGTTGTCCGCAAGTGCATGAGCCAAGATCTCGGCGTTGGGCTTGAGTACCGCCGGGAAGTAGTTGGCGAGGATCTTGTCGTCTCGCCCCCCGCAGCTTGCACCGCGATGGTGTAGATGCCGAGGAACTCCGACGGTGCGCCCCGCCATCGTACTTCTCCGCACGTCTGGCTTGAAGTTTTTCCTGGCCATCGACTTGCCGCAGCTCACGAAAGTGAACGCAGGGCAACCTACCGCGTCTGGCAAGTCGCATGGTTCCTCCGGGCGCGCATGTCAACAGAGGGGCCGGCGCGCTTGTCGGGACCGACGTCGCTTCTCTCCGGCGCTGGCGCGAAGTTCGAAGGCCTCTTGTTGTCGTTCATGAAGAACTTGGCGCTGATCGCGGCGAGCTCGTGGATCCGATGACGCGATGGAGTCGCTGTCGAGGTGGATCCGGTGAGTCGGCGATCTTGGCCTTCGGGGCGGAGAGTGCATGGTGGTTTGCACCCCCACCGGTCTCGTCGCCACCGGCTCGCGTTTGACGTTCCTGCCGCGGCAGCGACGCACTCGGTTGCCGCGGAGCGTCACCGTTGGCGAAGCCGATGAGACTCTGTATAGTGGCCCTCCACTCGTCGACCTTGTCGGCCGTTGGAGGGTAGTCGAGGAGCAGTTGAGCTCTCGCTAGAGCTCCTACTGGAGTAGTGGGTGGCAATGGTGAACGGTGCGAGGAGCGGGATATGCTCGGACTTCTAACTATGTTAGAAGGAGCAGCATCCCGTCCAGGCGACCGTATCTCGCTTGTGCCAGCACGTTGGCGTGCACACTGGTCTTGAGGGTCTCGAGATTCTCCAGCTCGGTCTTGATCCAACGAGCGTATGGTATTGTGAACGCCATGACGATGTTGGTCCCGCGTCTCCTGAGATGGGCGCGGGGCATGTGCGGACGCCGAGGTTTGCGCGGCCTTGTCCTTGGACTTGGCAGTGTCACGAACTCCTTCGCCGGCGCCCGTTCTTCCGCCAATACTGCTTCTACCACCCGCTTGCTCCGGTGATGGTGGGTACGACGCAGACGGCTCACGCCGCCAAGCCTTCTTCTTCGGTGGCATGTTGATGAAGATGTTGAAGATGATGAAGGCGTTGCTCGTGTGAACGCCGGATCAGGTTCACACAGCCTCGACGCCTCTACCGGGCGCGCCAAAGATGTCGGGAGGCTGATCGGACCCATTTAACACCTATGGGACCGGGTCCCTTGTGGTTCGGAGGGGCGGAGATCGCACGAAGGGCGGATCGAGGCGAGGCACACGCAGCGGTTACCCAGCTTCGGAGCTCTCCGGAGAGATAATACTCCTACTGCTGCTTGCTTGATGTATTGTGTTCTTGCTAGGGAGCGATGAGAGCTACAAAACCTAGCGTGAGTCTCACTGGTCTCGAATGAGTCGAACCCCCTCTACGTTGCGCATGGGCCTCCTTTTATATGCTCAAGGGGTCTCCGACAGGTGGCAACATAGAGGAGGGTACAAATGGAAAAACAGTAGTTGGTACACCTACTTGAACAAATATGATGTTCTCTACCTAACCTCGACAGCAAGGGACAAAAGCATTAATTGCCCGTCTGTCGCTAAACAAAGGCAACAGAGACCGTCAGGTGCGCCACCGCTCGCCACGATGGCAAGCTTGTCAGCGCCGCTTATCGCTGCTCTCCGCAGGCTGCACAGCCTCTTGACACACGCGCATGGAATGGTCTCATGGCGACACGTTAATGGATGAGTTGGAGCGGAGATGAAGAGAGGTTGCCCGCCGCGGCAAGTGCCTTGCCGCGGCTGAATCCTTGTCGCGTTTGGAGGCTTGTCGCTCTCCGAGCCTTCCCGGCAAGCTCCTCTTGCCGGGATCTTGTCTTCTGCGTGCCTTGAGTGGCCTTCCCGGCAAGCTCCTCTTGCCGGGGCCTTGTCTTCTTGGTTAAATACTTTGTTCTTGAATGGCTCCAAAGGAGCCACGGAGGATCTTGGCGGTGACCAGGCAAACCCTGCCGCGGGGTGCTACAACTGTCCGTGCACGAGTTCGAGATACTAGGGTACCCCTACTCTAGTACACCGACATCTACGGTGATAATTTCCCTCGCTAAACGCCATACTCTCCAAGGTTGTGAGACCAAGGCTATGACCACCAAAAGCTATGGAAATCAAAGCAAATGGAGCCCGAAGCTCTGATACCACTTGTAGGACCTTGAAGTATGTCTAGAGGGGGTGATTAGACTACTTGACCAATTAAAAGCTATGCCTTTTCCCAATTTTAGACTTTGCCAGATTTTAGCTATCTTTGAACAATTCAAGCAATCATCACGCAATTCAAGCAAGCATGCAAAGAGTATATAGGCAGCGGAAAATAAAGCATGCAACTTGCAAGAATGTAAAGGGAAGGGTTTGGAGGATTCAAACGCAATTGGAGACATGGATGTTTTTGTCGTGGTTCCGATAGGTGGTGCTACCGTACATCCACGTTGATGGAGACTTCAACCCACGAAGGGTAACGGTTGCGCGAGTCCACGGAGGGCTCCACCCACGAAGGGTCCATGAAGAAGCAACCTTGTCTATCCCACCATGGCCGTCGCCCATGAAGGACTTGCCTCACTAGCGGTAGATCTTCATGAAGTAGGCGATCTCCTTGCCCTTACAAACTCCTTGGTTCAACTCCACAATCTTGTTGGAGGCTCCCAAGTGATACCTAGCCAATCTAGGAGACACCAATCTCCAAGAAGTAACAAATGGTGTGTTGATGATGAACTCCTTGCTCTTGTGCTTCAAATGATAGTCTCCCCAACACTCAACTCTCTCTCATAGGATTTGGATCTGGTGGAAAGAAGATTTGAGTGGAAAGCAACTTGGGAAGGCTAGAGATCAAGATTCATATGGTTGGAATGGAATATCTTGGCCTCAACACATGAGTAGGTGGTTCTCTCTCTAACCGTAAGTTGGAAGTGTAGGTTTGTTCTGATGGCTTTCTCCACAAATGAAGAGGAGGTGGAGGGGTATATATAGCCTCCACACAAAATCTAACCGTTACACACAATTTACCAAACTCGGTGGGACCGAGTCATAATACTCGGTCAGACCGATTTAGTAAACCTAGTGACCGTTAGGGTTTTCGGTGGGACTGACATGCAACTCGGTAGGACCAATATGGTTAGGGTTAGGGCATAACGTAATCTCGGTGAGACCGATTACACAAACTCGGTGAGACCGAATTTGATAATTAGCTAACCAGAGAGTTGGTCAGGTGAACTCGGTGGGACCGATTTGCTCTTTCGGTGAGACCGAAAAGTTACAAAAGGGAAACAGAGAGTTTACATTGTAATCTCGGTGGGACCGATTCGCTCTTTCGGTGAGACCGAAAAGTTAATAATGGGAAACAGATAGATTACAATCCCATCTCGGGGAGACCGAGATCCCTTTCGGTGAGACCGATTTGCCTAGGGTTTGTGGCAGTGGCTAAGACATCTGAACTCGGTGGCGCCGGATAGAAAGAATCGGTAGGGCCGAGTTTAACTTCAGGTTTAGGTCATATGTGGAGGTGAGAAAGTAGTGGAGGGTTTTGGAGCATATCACTAAGCACATGAAGCAAAAGGCTCATTAAGCAACACCTCATCCCTCCTTGATAGTATTGGCTTTTCCTATAGACTCAATGTGATATTGAACACTAAAATGTAAAATGTAGAGTCTTGAGCTTTTGAGCTTGATCCAATCCTTTGTCCTTGATATTTTGAGGGATCCACTTTCATCATCCATGCCATGCCATTCATTGAGCTTTCCTGAAATATTTGTCTTGGAATAGCATTAGCTCAATGAGCTATATGTTGTTATGAATTACCAAAACCACCTAGGGATAGTTGCACGTTCAGCTTCGAGGGAGAGTTCTGTCAGCACGACGGCGTGATGACGGTGATGATGATGCTACCGATGCAGGGCTTCGCCTAAGCACCGCTACAATATGATCGAGGTGGATTATGGTGGAGGGGGGCACCGCACACGGCTAAGAAGCTGCCGGAACAAACGGGGATGAAATCCACGAAGAATCCTGTCTGAAAGGGGAACTTTCCGAGATTTTTGGGCATGGTACGAGCAGTGGTACGACCATCTGCGGTCGTACCAGAGGCCATCCAACTTTTGGACTCCTTCAGTAAAGCAGTCACCATTTCTTCGTATGAACTTGGAATTCAACATTCTTGAGCTTTTTGGAATCGTATGAACGACGCTGATGTACCTGAGATAGTAGATCTTGGGTTTCAAGCAATTTGGAAAAATGACGTTTTCACTGTCCAAAATATGTAAGTTTTATGTCTGGGTGTCCTCCGCTTATATCCTTCTTGCCGTGTTAAGTCCATGAGATGTTCGCATCATCTACGAAAAACACATAAAGATGAAGAAAATTAGTGAAAACTAACAACGAATAAATATTATGTAATTCTCATGGTGAAAAGAGTAAATATTGCATATCATGCATAGGGACATGTAATTGGCTCAATGGACATGATATACAGTGATAATAGGCAACAAATGAACTCTAAAAATGCATGGAGCCATCAGGGAGCAGACTGCCCCTGGGAAATCTTAAGGTAGAGGGATATAACTGAGAACCTACCAGACGAAGAGTGAGGCTAAGAGATTTGGCTTGTGGTCTTCGAGAGTGAAGGGAGAAGGGTGCTGAGGGCCTGCTAGTCTACCAAGTCTTTAGGAGACAATATCCGCATAGCCCAAGGCCCTAGTTATGAGAATCGAGCTCCGAAATGGAGATCAATGGGTTGTCACGGTAAGAGAATAAGACAGGGAAGGTTTCACACAAAGGACTCGGACCCGACCACCAGCCTAGCTGATCCTCGATGGTAGCGCCACAACCAACCAGAAATTTGACGAAACCAAGAAACTCATCATGCACCTGGATTAAAGATTCCAAAATTGAGAGCTACCACGGACGGTGGACATCAGAGGGGGATAATTTGGGAAGTATTTCCTCTGCAAAATCTGGCACCAAATGCAATCAGGAGGTTCGGTGAGAATGTGCCACCAACACTTCATAATTAGACATTTTTTTCATGATTGCAATGTTAGTAATGCCTAGCCGGACCCAAGGCTTTTAGGCCTACACATGATTTTCCACTTGACCATCCGAGATTTCTTCCTGTTATCAATGTTTTATAGTAGAAAGCGCTACGATCTCGATCAAAGCTAGCATGGTTACTGCCGTACAACAATAAAACCCATGATGAACGTGGGCATACTGGACAAACATACTTGATGAGAGGCACTTTACCAATGGAGAACTGATAGCGGCCTTGCCAGGGAGCAACCCTAGCACCCACTTTAACTTCGGTAGGTTTGAAATCCGCCGTGAAGATTTTCAGAGGGGAGATAGGCACTCCAACATAGGTGGTAGGGAAAGACCCAAGCTTTTAGTTAAGTATGTTAGGAATTTGAGGTTGTTCTATAAGCAGACAACCCAAAATAAAGGGCTCACTCTTGTTAAGGTTAATTTTTAGCCCCGACAAGTTAGCAAGTTGTAAGTCATTCTTTTCGACAAGGATAATATAATATTGTCTGCATACTGAAGATGGGTTACCCCAAGAGGAAGAAGGAGAGAGGAAACATCAAAGATGTGCCCTGCGCTGGCCACCGCTGAGGACAACATCCTATCAAGAGCATCCGAGATGAAATTATAAATGAGGAGGGAAATGGGGTCTCCTTGACCCAAGGAACAACCATTCTTGAAATAGGGATCAACAATCACGTAAATGGTAATAGAAGTGTGGCCACCACTGGCAATCTGCATAATACTATTGATGTAGCTAGGAACAAAACCCCGAGAAAATAGAATGTCTTGCAAGAAGGACCAACGAACACAATCATAGACCTTCTCGAAGTCCAACTTAAGAACCACAAATTCATGCTTAGAGTGATTGATATCATGAATTAATTTGTGCAAAGTGAGAATACCATCAAGAAGGAAGCGCATTTTAATAAAAGACGTTTTGAACGGGTTGATCACCTTATGAGCTATAGGAGACAATCTAGTGGCGAAGGCTTTGTGATGCGGAGCATCCTACGGTGATCTCCATGTACACCTTCATTGCCCCTCAAGCCCCAAGTGGACCTACCGGACTTAAGGTGAACCCGCTTCTCTTTGAGATTTACATGAATATCCATTGGACTTGGGTGCTACCTCACCTTGGAACGTTGTGCATCATTAGGTACAAGGGCAACCACCACCAAGCAGCTAGGAAGCTTCCCGGAGGCCAAGGAGAAGGACCCCAAGACCCAAGAGCTGACCGGAGGTGTCAAGATAAAGAAAACGAAGCGTGCAGAAATTGCACTACTGGACAGTCCGGTCCCCACAGCGGACAGTCCGGTCGCACAGAAATTGCACTAACGGACAGTCTGGTCCCCACAGCAGACAGTCCAGTGGCACCCGAAAATGGATCTGTACTCACCGGACTGTCCGGTCCTAGCACCAGACTGTCCGGTAGGCCCAGTTTTGCTATAAATTGGGCTAAAAAGCCCATGTAACCACCGAGGCCCATACCCCTTCGCCCATGGACTATATATTCCGTGCTCCTCTCAGTTTTTAGGGTTAGCGAAGATTAGAACTAGACATTAGAGCTTAGCTCATGTATCTCTCCTTGTGGCACTACAAAAAAAAGACACATCCGTGACATTTTGGGCCGAACAAATTTATTTTATCTCATACATATGACACTTCTATGATGATGATTGTGACAAAACCCGGTATCATCATAAATGTGGTGGGCTCCTACTTCTATGACAAAAAATCATGACAAAAAATGGGCTTTTCGTCCTGGGCGGGTCGGAGACGCAGCTGCATGACATTCTTTGGGCCGTTCATGACGGAAAAAACCGTGGTAGAAGCGAGGGCGAGGAAAATTTCGGGGAGTTCCCGGTTACGGTGGGAGGTCGGGGGCCGAGCGCGCTGCTTTCTCGTACATGTATGCGCTGCAGGTGCGTAGGCGTTGGCTCTAACTGAACCCGAGTGAGGCATTGGGCTCTAACTGAACCCGAGCGATTGCACTGCAGGCTACGCGTTACTGAACCCGAGCGATATATCGATGGCTGTTAACTTAACCCGATTGAGCAATTCCTTCGCTACTGCTGCTAACTGAAGCCGATCGATTGGATGAATAGTGAGTGTTGGGGGGGGGGGGGGTTGGATGAACAGTGAGCGGTGGCGTTGCCTCTGGATGAACAGGACCCCGTGGTGTGGAGGGCTGGATGAACAGTAGACGGTGGAGGGGTGGTTGAACAGTAGCCGGTGGAGTAGTGCACGGTGGAGGCTGGATGAACAGGATCCCATCGATGAACAGTTGCAGGTGGAGGGTGGAGGAGGTCGACGGTGGATGAACAGTAGCCCGTGGAGGCTGGAGGAGGTCGACGATGGAGATGAACAGTATCCCGTGGAGTCCCGTTTTGCGGTACGCCACACCCCTCCCGATGAACAGGACCCCCGTTTTGACCTTAGCGCTCCAACACAAGTCTGTTTCGTCCGTTTTGCGGTATGCCACACCCCACCCGATCAACAGGACCCCCGTTTCAACCGTAGGAGGTCCATTTCCTCCATTTTGCGGTACGCCACACCCCTCCCAATCAACAGGACCCCCGTTTCGACCGTAGGAGGTCCGTTTCCTTTGTTTTGCGGTACGCCACCCCCCTCCCGATGAACAGGATCCCATTTAGAACATGGCCGGTCGAACACAAGGCCGTTTCCTCCATTCTGCGGTACGCCAGGCCTCGTTTCCATCGGCTATTCCGTCCAAGCCCTCCCGATGAACACGACGACGCATTCCGTTCCGACCCAGCCGGTTGGCTCCCCATGAACACGACGACGACGTTGTTTCTCCGTTCCGACCCAGCCATGTACACAAGCCCCGGCGTACGTGAGCGCGCGAGTAGGCGTTCGAGACCACCGCTCATATGTAATGCACGCGGTCAGATTTTCTTTCTTGCACCCTGGCCGCTGTACTTACGTGTACGTGCTACGTGTGCGCCTCTACTACGACACGTGCGCGCCTCTACATCGACCAGTATATATGTACGTACACGTTCGCGACCAGAATGACAAGGTGGGTCCCGACTGTCAGGCACTTCCTTGCATGTGAAGATGTAGCTGGTGGGTCCCAGCAGTCAGGGGGGTGAATCGTTTTTTTTTGCCCGGGCGCACTTCCTTGCGTGCGAAGGTGTAGCTGGTGGGTCCCAGTAGTCAGGGGGAAACGCTTTTTTTCATGAAATACGGTGGCCCGTCCGGTAGGTCCCCGCTGTCAGGTGGAGGAATAATTATTTTGCGCGTAATAAGGAGGCACGTCCTTGCTGCGGCCATGGACCCAAATTGCCACCTCTCCACGCAAAGATTTCTTCCGATGGAAGTCGGTCATTGACCACATTGACCACGCCGCGCCGAGAGCACCACGGCGGTGGACGACGGTGAGGCCTAGGAAGGGGACGACACGGAGGCAGGGAAGACTCAGCAGTTGTTTCCAACGTGGAGGGGAGTACGACTGTATGGGGGTTTACTGGTTCGTCTGCCGTCGTCGGAGAATAACAGCAGGTGTGAGTGAGTAGAGGGATGGCTAGGCCAGTGATTGGAGTACGGTGGGGCGGTGAGGCTGCTGTGGCAAGATAGCTGGCATGAGGAGGAGAGCGAGCAGTCCCGCCGGTGCTTGTTTGAGCGGGCCGGAGCAGAAGAGCAGAGATTGAAGAAGATGACGACCGTTGGATGGACATCCAACACCACTTCTTAAAGGCCAACCTTTTTTTAGGAAAGCCTCAAATCTGTGGAAAACAACATACAGCCCATCTGCCATTATTTCTAATAATTTACAGCCCATTTGCTAATTATTAAGGTTTTTTTTGGAGCTCATATTCTTTTTGTTAGCATTACAACCCATATTGTGGCCACGGTTAAAAAATTATACGAAATTTTGCATATTTCAAAAGCGGTCCGAACTGATTTTAATCCCGAAATTTCGACTCACATTCAAACTGATTTTAAAATAAATGTATATCAATATAAAATCCAACAAATTCTCCACGCATAAAAATTAATGTAATTTAAAATCTTGAAATGAAAAAAAATATTTGAAACTAATTGCCGGTTTGATGTGTTTTAAAAATGTACATCCCATTTCTCATTACTGATGGGCCATTTTCTCGGCCAGCCGAATGAAAGCTCTCCTCGTTTTGAAAGATTTGCAGCCCAACAGTCCCTACAAAGCGACTTACTTGGCAAATCACAAAAAAAACTGGGCTGTGGCCGTGGACCCAGCTGTCAGCCTCTCCATCGACAAGACTCTTCCGATGGAAGTCGTTCCTTGACCACGTTGACCACGCTGCGCGGAGAGCACCACGGCGGTGGACGACGGCGAGGCCTAGGAAGGGGACGACGCGGAGCCGGGGAAGATGCGGCAGTGGAAGCCCGCGCGGAGAGGAGTACGAGGGTTCACTGGTTCGGCTGCAGTGTGAGGCTGCCGTCGCCGCAGGGCCTGGCCAGCGGTGGGAATAGTAGGGGATGGTGAGGCCTCCGCGGCAGCACAGCCGGCCACAGGAGGCAGGAGCATGCGGCACGACCGGTGCTGCTTTGGGTGGATGGAGCAAGAAGACCAGAGGTTGAAGAAGCACTACGGCCGTTGGATGGACATCGTACGGCACTGGAGCTAGAATCGTTCATATTGACTAAGTTGACAAAGCCCTTCGTCCCCGTCAACTTAGTAGGCCCACAAGTCAGCCTCCCACCAAGGTGGGTCCCAGCTAGCCGGGGGAGTATTCGTTTTTTTGTGCGTAATAAGGAGGCATTTCCAGTGGGTCCGAGCTGACAGCGGGGGGAACGTTTTTTCGCGAAATACGGTGGCCCGTCCGGTGGGTCCCAGCAGTCAAGGGGAAACGTTTTCTTCGCAAAATACTGGTGGCTCATCCGGTGGCTCCCCGCTGTCAGGTGGCAGAATAATTATTTTCCGTGTAATAAGGAGGCACTTCCTTGCGGCTGCCGTGGACCCAGCTGTCAGCCTCTCCACGTACAGTACTCTTCCGATGGAAGTCGGCCGTTGACCACATTGACCACGCCACGCCGAGAGCACCATGGCGGTGGCCGACGGCGAGGCCTAGGAAGGGGATGACGCAGAGTCGGGCAAGACGCGGCAGTGGATGCCCACGAGGAGAGGAGTACGAGCGTTCTCTGGTTCGGCTGCGGTGTGAGGCTGTCGTCGCCGCAGAATAACAGGGGGTGTGGGTGAGTGGAGGGATGGCCTGGCCAGTGGTGGGAGTAGTATGGGGGCGGTGAGGCCTCCGCGGTAGCACAACCGGCCACGGGAGGCAGGAGCAGGCGGCACGACCGGCGCTGCTTTGGGCGGCTGGAGCAAGAAGACCAGAGGTTGAAGAAGCACTATGGCCGTTGGATGGACATCGTCACGGTCCTTTGGAGCTAGAGTCATTCATATTGACTAAGTTGACAAAGCCTTCCGTCCCCGTAAACTTAGTAGGCCCACAAGTTAGCCTCCCACCAAGGTGAGTCCAAGCTTGCAGGGGGAGTATTCATTTTTTTGTGGTAATAAGGAGGCATTTCCGGTGGGTCCAAGCTGACAGCAGGGGGAACGTTTTTTTCACGAAATACAGAGACCCTTCCGGTGGGTCCCAGCTATCAGGTGGAGGAATCATTATTTTGCACGTAATAAGGAGGAATTTTCCTGTGTGGGCCCCTACTGTCAGCCTCTTCTGATGGTTGTTGTTTGTTGACCATGTTGACCTCGCCGCGCCGAGAGCACAAACGCGGTGGACGAGTGCGAGGCCCAGGAAGAGAACCACCCGAGTCGGGCGAAGCCACCGCAGCGGATGCCCACGCTGAGGGGAGAACGAGCACTGACTGGTCGGCTGCGGGGTGAGGCTGACGTCGCCGGAAAATAACATGATATGTGGGTGGTTAGAGGGATGGCCTGGCGGCAGCATAGCCAGCCACGGGAGGAGGGAGCAGGCAGTCCCGCCGGCGCTGGTTTGGGCGGCTGGAGCGGGAAGATTAGAGATTGAAGAAGCACGACGGCCATTGGATGGACATCCAACAGTCACTGCTGTGTGTTGACTAAGTTGACAAAGCCTTGCGTACGCGTCAAAAAAATTAGGACAGCGTCATCGTCAACCTAGTAGGCCTAGAAGTCAGCCTCCAAATCTGTGGAAAACAGCATACAGCCCATTAGCCATTATTTTCAATAATTTACAGACCATTTGCTAATTCTTAAGGATATTTGAAGCCCATATTCTTTTTATTAGCATTACAGACCATATATTCTGGGCACTGCTAACAAATTCAACGAAATTTTTCATATTTCCGTGGGGTCCGAACTCTTTTAATCACGAAATTTCGAGTCACATTAAAAATAATTTTCATAAAATTATATCAAAATAAAATTCAAAAAACAATTCTCCGCAAAAAATGAATGAAATTTAGAATCTTAACGAGCAAGATGCCCGTTCGTTGCACGGAGCATGAAGATGCATTTGTATGAGTAGTTTATCTTATGGAGAAAAGATGATATTTTAATGTAATTGCCAGTTGGCTTTGGTTTTTATAAGAGTAGAGAGTAGAGAAATCCTGAAAAAATAATATTTTAATGCAATTGCCGGTTGGCTTTGGTTCAAAAATTTACAGCCCATTTCTTACAACTTATAGCCCGTTTTCTTGGGAAGCCCATTTCTTACTACTTACATCCCTCCTCGTCTTGAAAGATTTGCAGCCAATAGGCTGAGAAAAGCAAGTAGGCCTCGGTTTTGGTATTCTCCAAAAAAAGAACTGGGCTATCCAATTTCAGAAAGAAAAAATATATCAACTGGGCTCATCATGTGCTTAATAAAAGCGTAAGCGTGGGCTAGGCAGACCCACAGCCCCCTGCAGCTTGAGCTCCGTCTCTGAAACTGAAAAACAACTGGGTGAGCTGCTGGGTCCCTGGTGTTATCCTCCCATTGTGTAATTTTCTCGTTTATTGACTACATTAACAATGGTGTGGAACCTAGTTGTCAAACAATTAGGAGGAAGTATTTTTTTGGCTTGTAATAACGAGGCACCTGCTTGCGAAATGCAATGACCACAGTGCGTCCCTCTTGTCACCTCTCCACATACAGTCATCTCCTGATTCCTCTTGGTTGTTGACCATGTTGACAATGCCAGACGGCAGCGGCCAGGCACATGAGCTAACCAAGGCGGAGAACGACGGCAAGGCCTCGAACGGGAACGTAACAGCAGCCATGGAAGATGCGGCGGTGGAGTGGCGGTGGAGAGTACGAGGGCAACAACATGCAAGTCAAGCATACAAATGGTACAAAAAGCCCAAGAATTAATTGTTCATCAAATTTTTAGACAAAACCCAAATTGAACATGACAGTAACATCTAACCCAACCACTCTTTTTTGCAGTCACAAACAAATGGATCGGTCTGATCCATAAAATCAACATCCTGTGCAAAAAAATTTATTTCAGGATGTCTACAACTTATTGTAAATAGAAGCCGAGCACGTTTAGAAGTCCATTTGTCCACCTGAAACTTCTATTTTTGCTGCTCAACATGTTCATCCGTGAGAAATCTCTTGCTGTAAAAATTAAGCCTCATGGACAATAGTAACCTCGCATTCAACAGGAAGAATGTGACAAAGCTTCTGTTTGCCTGGTTGGATGCATATCGTCCCATCGTTATTGTCCTCAAATGAATGTCATGAGAACTGAGAAAATCCTGGTGTTTATTACGCCAACGATTGGTTATATGTTTTTCTCCATGTGGTTCTGCCTAAGTAGACATGAAGATTGAAAACAATTAAGGTCTGAAAAAAGAGTATGTCGAAAGAATGACAGCTGAACAGTTAATTCTAGTACAATATATACGGGCTTTCAATGTGCATGAAATCATCACCTCTATGTATAAATTCTCCAGAGATCGAAAGCATCGCAGCAAGCCAATAATTATGTCTAGATCAAAACTATACATTCTGATATATATGATCTTGACAGAATCCAGCAACATTGATAGGCCATCAACGGACGAACTCTTCATTGAGCATATAACATAATATTAGTACCCAAAGTGTACTCCAAGATGATATAAAACCTATACGCACAAATGAAAAATGCAGCATATGATTACAAATGTGTAGATGATAATATACGGTACCTGAAAAAGTGAGGAGCCAAACACCAACTCCTTGTGATTATTAAACGGGTCACGAATTACACTCAAGGTCTCCAGTTTGGGCGCAGAGACGGCAGTTATTTCTGAAGGTGTATAACAATTATGAAGGAGCAACCTTTCAACTGAAGGGGCATCTTCGATGATGAGTTGATGTCCTTTAAAACAAATTCCAATGCTTTTAAGGTGAGGCGACTTTATTTGGAGATAACTAATACAGATTTCTATTCCCAAAACAATCAGCAAGCGCTCCAGGGCAGGGAAACTGGAGTGGATGATGTTGTGCAGCGACGCCTCCGACAGATAAACCACCACAAGCGGAAGTTTTTTTAGCAGCGGGAGTCGAACCATTTGTACCAGATCATCTGGTAGATGGCATCGGGCGAAGGTGACGGTGTGGAGAGAGGAGGAAAACCGCGAGATGGACAACGATGGTGTGGGCACGAATTCTTGGTATGTTCGTGGTATGAAACTTTCGTGGTAATGGTAGAACTCAAACTGCTGGAGTTTTCCGAATTCAGGGGATGTCAGCCAAGCGTCCACCTTGCCGGGTGCTACGTCTTGAGCTTGTGTTGGTTTTCCCCGAAGAGGAGAGGATGATGCAGCAAAGTAGCATAAGTATTTCCCTCAGTTTTTGAGAACCAAGGTATCAATCCAGTAGGAGGCCACGCGCAAGTCCCTCGTACCTACACAAACCAAATAGCTCAACGCAACCAACGCGATTAGGGGTTGTCAATCCCTTCACGGTCACTTACGAGAGTGAGATCTGATAGAGATGATAGATAATATTTTTGGTATTTTTGGTATAAATATGCAAAGTAAAATATAAAGCAAAGTAAAAAAAGCAAAGCAATAATAAAGTAATGGAAGATTAATATGATAGAGAACAGACCCGAGGGCCATAGATTTCACTAGTGGCTTCTCACAAGAGCATAAGTATTTTACGGTGGGTGTACGAATTACTGTTGAGCAATTGACAGAATTGAGCATAGTTATGAGAGTATCTAGGTATGATCATGTATATAGGCATCACGTCCGAAACAAGTAGACCGACTCTGCCTGCATCTACTACTATTACTCCACTCATCGACCGCTATCCAGCATGCATCTAGAGTATTAAGTTAATGAAAACAGAGTAACGCCTTAAGCAAGATTACATGATGTAGAGGGATAAATTCATGCAATATGATAAAAACCCCATCTTGTTATCCTCGATGGCAAGAATACAATACGTACCTTGCTACCCCTTCTGTCACTGGGAAAGGACACCGCAAGATTGAACCCAAAGCGAAGCACTTCTCCCATTGCAAGAACTACCAATCTTGTTGGCCAAACCAAACGGATAATTCGAAGAGACTTGCAAAGATAACCAATCATACATAAAAGAATTCAGAGAAGATTCAAATATTGCTCATAGATAGTCTTGATCATAAACCCACAATTCATCGATCTCAACAAACACACCGCAAAAAGAAGATTACATCGAATAGATCTCCACGAGAGAGGGGGAGAACATTGTATTGAGATCCAAAGAGAGAAGAAGCCATCTAGCTACTAACTATGGACCCGAAGGTCTGAAGTAAACTACTCACACTTCATCGGAGAGGCTACGATGATGTAGAAGCCCTCCGTGGTGGATTCCCCTTCCGGCGGAGCTCCGGAACAGGCCCCAAGATGGGATCTCGTGGATACGGAAAGTTGCGGCGATGGAATTAGGTTTTTGGCTCCGTATCTGATCGTTCGGGGGTACGTAGGTATATATAGGAGGAAGAAGTACGTCGGTGGAGCAAAGGTGGGCCCACGAGGTAGGGGGCACGCCCTCCACCCTCATGGTCGCCTCCTTTCTTTCTTGACGGGGGGTACAAGTCTCCTGGATCATATTTGGTGAGAAAATCACGTTCCCGAAGGTTTCATTCCGTTTGGACTCCGTTTGATATTCCGTTTCTTCGAAACACTGAAATAGGAAAAAAAACAACAAATCTGGGTTGGGCCTCCGGTTAATAGGTTAGTCCCAAAAGTAATATAAAAGTGTAAAATAAAGCCCAATATGGTCCAAAACAGTAGATAATATAGCATGGAGCAATCAAAAATTATAGATACGTTGGAGACGTATCAGGCACTCCCAAGCTTAATTCCTGCTCGTCCTCGAGTAGGTAAATGACAAAAGAGAATTTTTGATGCGGAGTGCTACTTGGCATAATTTCAATGTAATTCTTCTTAATTGTGGTATGAATATTCAGATTCGAAAGATTCAAGACAAAAGTTTAATATTGACATAAAAATAATAATACTTCAAGCATACTAACAAAGCAATCATGTCTTCTCAAAATAACATGGAAAAAGAAAGTTATCCCTACAAAATTGTATAGTCTGGCTATGCTCTATCTTCACCACACAAAGTATTTAAATCATGCACAACCCCGATGACAAGCCAAGCAATTGTTTCATACTTTTGACATTCTCAAAACTTTTTCAATCTTCACGCAATGCATGAGCGTGAGCCATGGATATAGCGCTATATGTGGAATAGGATGGTGGTTGTGGAGAAGACAAAAAGGGAGAAGATTGTCTCACATCAACTAGGCGTATCAACGGGCTATGGAGATGCCCATTAATAGATATCAATGTGAGTGAGTAGGGATATCCATGCAACGGATGCACTAGAGCTATAAGTATATGAAAGCTCAACAAAAGAAACTAAGTGGGTGTGCATCCAACTCGCTTGCTCAAGAAGACCTAGGGCAATTTGAGGAAGCCCATCATTGGAATATACAAGCCAAGTTCTATAATGAAAAATTCCCACTAGTATATGAAAGTGGAAAAATGAGAGACTCTCTATTATGAAGATCATGGTGCTACTTTGAAGCACAAGTGTGGTAAAAGGATAGTAACATTGTCCCTTCTCTCTTTTTCTCTCATTTTTTGGGCCTTTTCTCTTTTTTTTATGGCCGCTTTTCTTTTCTTTTTTTTTCGTCCGGAGTCTCATCCCGACTTGTGGGGGAATCATAGTCTCCACCATCCTTTCCTCACTTGGGACAATGCTCTAAAAATGATGATCATCACACTTTTATTTACTTACAACTCAACAATTACAACTCGATACTTAGAACAAAATATGAATCTATGTGTATGCCTCCGGCGGTGTACCGGGATATGCAATGGTTCATGAGTGACATGTATGAAAGAATTATGAACGGTGGCTTTGCCGCAAATACGATGTCAACTACATGATCATGCTAAGCAATATGACAATGATGGAGCGTGTCATAAACGGAACGGTGGAAAGTTGCATGGCAATATATCTCGGAATGGCTATGGAAATGCCATAATAGGTAGGTATGGTGGCTGTTTTGAGGAAGGTATATGGTGGGTATATGATACCGGCGAAAAGTGTACGGTATTAGAGAGGCTAGCAATGGTGGAAGGAAGAAAAGTGCGTATAATCCATGGACTCAACATTAGTCATAAAGAACTCATATACTTATTGCAAAAATCTATAAGTTATCAAAGCAAAGTATTACGCGCATGCTCCTAGGGGGATAGATTGGTAGGAAAAGACCATCACTCGTCCCCGACCACCACCCATAAGGAAGACAATCAATAAATAAATCATGCTCCGACTTCATCACATAACGGTTCACCATACGTGCATGCTACGGGAATCACAAACTTTAACACAAGTATTTCTTAAATTCACAACTACTCAACTAGCATGACTCTAATATTACAACCTCCATATCTCAAAACAATTATCAAGCATCAAACTTTTCTTAGTATTCAACGCACTCAAAAGAAAGTTTTAGAAATCTTGAATCCCATGCATATTATTATTATTAAGCAAATTACCATGCTATTTAAGACTCTCAAAATAATCTAAGTGAAGCATGAGAGATCAATAGTTTCTATAAAACAAATCCACCACCGTTCTCTAAAAGATATAAGTGAAGCACTAGAGCAAAACTATATAGCTCAAAAGATATAACAGAAGCACATAGAGTATTCTATCAAATTCCAATTCATGTATGGCTCTCTCAAAAGGTGTTTACAGCAAGGAAGATTGTGGTAAACTAAAAACAAAGACTCAAATCATACAAGACGCTCCAAGAAAAACACATATTATGTGGTGAATAAAAATATAGCTCAAAGTAAAGTTACCGATGGAAGAGGACGAAAGAGGGGATGCCTTCCGGGGGCATCCCCAAGCTTTGACTTTTTCGTGTCCTTGGATTATCTTGGGGTGCCATTGGCATCCCCAAGCTTAGGCTCTTTCCACTCCTTGTTCCATAATCCATCAAAAAAATTGACCCAAAACTTGAAAACTTCACAACACAAAACTCAACAGAAATCTCGTGAGCTCCGTTAGCGAAAGAAAACAAAAGACCACTTCAAGGTACTGTAATGAACTCATTCTTTATTTATATTGGTGTTAAACCTACTGTACTCCAACTTCTCTATGGATTATAAACTATTTTACTAGCCATAGATTCATCAAAACAAGCAAACAACACACGTAAAACAGAATCTGTCAAAAACAGAACAGTCTGTAGTAATCTCTAACTAACGCAAATTTCTGGTACTCCAAAAATTCAGAAAAAATAGGAAGACCTAGGAAATTTGTTTATTGATCAGCAGAAATTGTAATCACTATTTTATCACGTTCTGGTGACTCTTAACAATTGGTTTCGTGAACCAAAAGTTTCTGGAAATTACAGCAAGATCAAATAACTATCATCCAAGAAGATCCTATAGGTTTAACTTGGGACAAACACTAATTAAAACATAAAACCACATCTAAACAGAAGGTAGATGGATTATTTATTCCTAAACAGAAGCAAAAAAACTAATAAATAAAATTGGGTTGCCCCCCAACAAGCGCTATCGTTTAACACCCCTAGCTAGGCATAAAAGCAAAGATAGATCTAGGTATTGCCATCTTTGGTAGGCAATCCATAAGTGGCTCTCATAATAGATTCATATGGTAATTTTATTTTCTTTCTAGAGAAGTGTTCCATGTCTTTCCTTAATGGAAATTGGAATCTAATATTCCCTTCCTTCATATCAATGATTGCACCAATCATTCTAACGAAAGGTCTACCAAGAATAATAGGACATGAAGGATTGCAATCTATATCAAGAACGATAAAATCTATGATTTTATAATTCCTATTTGAAACAATAAGAACATCATTACTTCTTACCATAGGTTTCTTAATAGTGGAATCCGCAAGGTGCGAGTTTAGAGAGCAATCATCAAAATCACGGAAATCTAACAAATCACACAAAGTTTTGGGAATAGTGGAAACACTAGCACCCAAATCACATAAAGCATAAAATTCATGATCCTTAATCTTAATTTTAATAGTTGGTTCCCACTCATCATAAAGTTTTCTAGGGATAGAGACTTCCAACTCAAGTTTTTCCTCATAAGATTGCATCAAGGCATCAACAATATGTTTGTAAACGCTTTATTTTGACTATAAGCATGAGGATAATTTAGCACGGATTGCAACAAGGAAATACAATAAATTAAAGAGAAACTTTCATAATTAAATTCCTTGAAATCCAAAATAGTGGGTTTAGAAACATCTAGGGCTTTACTTTCTTTAATCCCACTTTTATCAATTTTAGCATCAAGATCTAAAAACGCCTTCTAGGTAAAGGTGGATCATATTCATTCTCATCATTATCAAGATTCATATTGCAAGACAAAGATTTGATAGGGGACACATCAATAACTTTTAGATCTTCATCTTTATTTTCATGGAAATTGGAAGAACACGCTTTAATAAAGGCATCTTTCGTAGCACGCATCCTAGCGATTCTTTCCTTGCACTCATCAATGGAAATTCTCATGGCTTTGAGAGACTCATTGATATGATGCTTAGGAGGGATAGATCTAAGCTTTAAAGAATCAACATCAAGAGAAATTCTATCAACGTTCCTAGCCAATTCATCAACTTTAAGCAATTTTTCTTCAAGCAAAGCACTAAAATTCTTTTGAGAATTCATAAACTCTTTAACACTCTCCATAGATTCATTATTATTCTCAATCAAAGTAGACAAAGGCATATCATTAGGATCAGAAGAAACACTCTTAGTAGCAAATAATTTCATAAGTTCATCCATCTTTCCACTCAAAACATTAATTTCTTCTATCGCATGCACTTTTTTTATTAGTAGATCTTTTAGTGTGCCATTGAGAATAATTAACCATAATATTATCTAGGAGTTTAGTAACGTCTCCTAAAGTGATTTCCATAAAAGTGCCTCCCGCGGCCGAATCTAAAAGGTTTCTAGAAGCAAAATTCAATCCAGCATAAAATTTATGTATAATCATCCACAAATTCAAACCATGAGTAGGGCAATTACGTATCATTAATTTCATCCTCTCCCAAGCTTGTGCAACATGTTCATGATCAAGTTTCTTAAAGTTCATAATATCGTTTCTAAGAGAGATGATCTTAGCGGGAGGAAAATACTTAGAGATAAAAGCATCTTTGCACTTGTTCCAAGAATCAATACTATTTTTAGGCAAAGACGAAAACCAAGCTTTAGCACGACCTCTAAGAGAAAAATGAAATAGCTTCAATTTAACAATATCATTATCAAGATCTTTCTTCTTTTGCATATCACACAAATCCATGAAGCTATTTAGATGAGTAGTGGCATCTTCACTAGGAAGGCCGGCAAATTGATCTTTCATAACAAGATTCAACAAAGCAGTATTGATTTCACAAGATTCAGTGTTGGTAAGAGGAGCACGGAGTGCTAAGGAAATCATCATTGTTGGTATTGGTAAAGTCACACAATTTGGTATTATCTTGAGCCATCGTGACAAACAAGCAAACTAACACACGAGCAAACAAAAAGCAAACGCAAAGAAAGGCAAACAGAAAAGAGAGGGCGAATAAAACGGCAAGGGTGAAGTGGGGGAGAGGAAAATGAGAGGAAAATGGCAAATAATACATTGCAAGAGATAAGGGATTGTGATGGGTACTTGGTATGTCGACTTTTGCATAGACTCCCCAGCAACGGCGCCAGAAATCCCTCTTGCTACTTCTTGAGCTTGCGTTGGTTATCCCCGAAGAGGAGAGGGTGATGCAGCAAAGTAGCGTAAGTATTTCCCTCAGTTTATGAGAACCAAGGTATCAATCCAGTAGGAGGCCACGCGCAAGTCCCTCGTACCTACACAAAACAAATAGCTCAACGCAACCAACGCGATTAGGGGTTGTCAATCCCTTCACGGTCACTTACGAGAGTGATATCTGATAGAGATGATACATAATATTTTTGGTATTTTTGGTATAAATATGCAAAGTAAAATACAAAGAAAAGTAAAAAGGCAAAGCATAATAAAGTAATGGAAGATTAATATGATAGAGAATAGACCCGGGGGCCATAGATTTCACTAGTGGCTTCTCTCAAGAGCATAAGTATTTTACGGTGGGTGAGCAAATTACTGTTGAGCAATTGACAGAATTGAGCATAGTTATGAGAGTATCTAGGTATGATCATGTATATAGGCATCACGTCTGAGACATGTAGACCGACTCCTGCCTGCATCTACTTCTATTACTCCACTCATCGACCGCTATCCAGCATGCATCTAGAGTATTAAGTTAATGAAAACAGAGTAACACCTTAAGCAAGATGACATGATGTAGAGGGATAAATTCATGCAATATGATAAAAAAAACCATCTTGTTATCCTCGATGGCGACAATACAATATGTGCCTTGCTGCCCCTTCTGTCACTAGGAAAGGACACTGCAAGATTGAACCCAAAGCTAAGCACTTCTCCCATTGCGAGAACTACCAATCTAGTTGGCCAAACAAACGGATAATTCGAAGAGACTTGCAAAGATAACCAATCATCCATAAAAGAATTCAGAGAAGATTCAAATATTGCTCATAGATAGTCTTGATCATAAACCCACAATTCATCGATCTCAACAAACACACCGCAAAAGAAGGTTACATCGAATAGATCTCCACGAGAGAGGGGGAGAACATTGTATTGAGATCCAAAAAGAGAGAAGAAGACATCTTGCTACTAACTATGGGCCCGAAGGTCTGAAGTAAACTACTCACACTTCATCGGAGAGGCTATGATGATGTAGAAGCCCTCCATGGTGGATTCCCCTTCCGGCGGAGCTCTGGAACATGCCCCAAGATGGGATCTCGTGGATACAGAAAGTTGCAGCGGTGGAATTAGGTTTTTGGCTCCGTATCTGATCATTCGGGGGTACGTAGGTATATATAGGAGTAAGAAGTACGTTGGTGGAGCAAAGGGGGGCCCACGAGGCAGGGGGCACGCCCTGGGGGGGGCCCTCCACCCTCGTGGCCGTCTCCTTTCTTTCTTGACGGGGAGTCCAAGTCTCCTGGATCATATTCGGTGAGAAAATCACGTTCCCGAAGGTTTCATTCCGTTTGGACTCCGTTTGATATTCCGTTTCTTCGAAACACTGAAATAGGCAAAAAACACCAAATCTGGGCTGGGCCTCCGGTTAATAGGTTAGTCCCAAAAGTAATATAAAAGTGTAAAATAAAGCCCAATATGGTCCAAAACAGTAGATAATATAGCATGGAGCAATCAAAAATTATAGATACGTTGGAGACGTATCACCGGGTATGGACAGCAGGTAGCTTGTCGGGATGCAGAGGCATTGAACGGGGCCCTGCTGGTGAGAAGAGACGATGGCTCCGAGGAGATCAAATTCAGGAAGGACAGATTCTGACGACAGTCGAGATTGAGGGGCGCGGTGAGCCATAGAGGGCGCCACTGATACGTCTCCAACGTATCTATAATTTTTTATTGCTCCATGCTATATTATCTACTGTTTTAGGCAATATTGGGCTTTATTATCCACTTTTATATTATTTTTGGGACTAACATGTTAACCGGAGGCCCAGCCCAGATTTGCTGTTTTATGCCTATTTCAGTGTTTCGAAGAAAAGGAATATCAAACAAAGTCGAAACGGAAAGAAATCAACTGGAGAAGTTATTTTTGGAAGGAAACCTACCGGATGGGCTTGGAGTGCACGTCAGGGAAGAAGGGAGGTGCCCACGAGGGTGGGGGGCGCGCCCCCTGCCTCAAGGCCCCCCCTTCGGTCCACCGACGCACTTCGCACTCCATATATACCTACGTATCGTAAAACTTCCGGAAAAGAGATTAGATCGGGAGTTCATGCTGCAAAACCTCCAGAGCCACCAAAACCAATCGGGACCCTGTTCAAGATCCTGCCGGAGGGGAACCTCACCGTGGCCATCTTCATCATCCCGGTGCTCTCCATGACGAGGAGGGAGTAGTTCACCCTCGGGGCTGAGGGTATGTACCAGTAGCTATGTGTTAGATCTCTCTCTCTCTCTCTCTCTCTCTCTCTCTCTCTCTCGTGTTCTGGATTTGGCACGATCTTGATGTATCGCGAGCTTTGCTATTATAGTTAGATCTTATGTTTCTTCTCCCCCTTTACTCTCTTGTAATGGATTGAGTTTTCCCTTTGAAGTTATCTTATCGGATTGAGTCTTTAAGGATTTGAGAACACTTGATGTATGTCTTGCATGGGATAACCGTGGTGACAATGGGTTATTCTATTGATCCACTTGATGTATGTTTTGGTGATCAACTTGCGGGTTTCGTGACATTGGGAACCTATGCATAGAGGTTGGCACACGTTTTCATCGTGATTCTCCGGTAGAAACTTTGGGGCACTCTTTGAGGTACTTTGTGTTGGTTGGATGAATCTGAGATTGTGTGATGCATATCGTATAATCATGCCCACGGATACGTGAGGTGACAATGGAGTATCTAGGTGACATCAGGGTTTTGGTTGATTTGTGTCTTAAGGTGTTATTCTAGTACGAACTCTTTTATAGATTGATCCGAAAGAATAGCTTTGAGGTGGTTTCATTACCCTACCATAATCGCTACATTTGTTCTCCGCTATTAGTGGCTTTGGAGTGACTCTTTGTTGCATGTTGAGGGCTTGTTATATGATCTATCTATGTTATTATTGTTGAGAGAACTTGCACTAGTGAAAGTATGAACCCTAGGCCTTGTTTCCTATCATTGCAATACCGTTTACGCTCATGTCTATCACTTGTTACCTTGCTGTTTTTATTATTTCAGATTACAAATACCTTTATCTACTATCCATATTGCACTTGTATCACCATCTCTTCATGAACTAGTGCACCTATACAATTTACCATTGTATTGGGTGTGTTGGGGACACAAGAGACTCTTTGTTATTTGGTTGCAGGTTGTTTGAGAGAGACCATCTTCATCCTGCGCCTCCCACGGATTGATAAACCTTAGGTCATCCACTTGAGGGAAATTTGCTACTTTCCTACAAACCTCTGCACTTGGAGGCCCAACAACGTCTACAAGAAGAAGGTTGTGTAGTAGGCATCAAGCTCTTTTCTGGCGCCGTTGCCGAGGAGGCTTGGTAAGTGAAGGTATATCTTTAGATCTTGCAATCGAATCTTTTTGTTTCTTGTTTTAGCACTAGTTTAGTTTATAAAAGAAAACTACAAAAAAATGGAATTGAGTTTGTCTCATACGCTTCATCTTTTCAATATCTTTCGTGAGTATGATGGGAAGTAAAATTGTGCCAAATTGTTAGAAGAAGAATGCATTAAAATGTTTGGCACAAGATCTTTGTATGATGAGCATGATTGCAATGTTGTTAGTATAAACTCCTTGAATATCCATAGTACTAATGATGATTGCACTAGTTATGATGAAAATATGTCACGCCCAATATGCGACCCTATCCTAAAGGAACTCGAAGGTCCCACCAAGGATAGAAGCGCATCTTGAAGACGCTTTTGCAAGGTGGATATCATTACATCAACATTACATAATAGATGGGGATACATCCAATACATACAATGTCACATGAATACAACAATACAACATACAAGATCAACATCCGACTACGGATGAGTCATAAACAGAAACTCAAACAAATATCCACCCTGCTAGCCCAGGCTGCCGACCTGGAACCTATCCCTTGATCAAAGAAGAAGCAGAAGAAGAACTCCAAAACAAGTAAACATCGCTCTCGCGTCATGATCATCGCATAACCTGTACCTGCAACTGGTGGTGTAGTAATCTGTGAGCCACGAGGACTCAGCAATCCCATTACCATGGGTATCAAGACTAGCAAATCTTAAAGGGTAGGGAAAGGGTAAAGTGGTGAGGTTGCAGCAGCGACTAAGCATGTATGGTGGCTAACTTACGCAAATAAGAGCGAGAAGAGAAGCAAAGCAAGCGGTCGTCAACTAGTAATGATCAAGAAGTGATCCTGAACTCCTACTTACGCCAGACATAACCCGAAACCGTGTTCTCCTCTCGATCAACCCCGAAAAGAGACACTCACGGTTACGCACACGGTTGGTGTATTTTAGAAGAGTTTACTTCAAGTTTACTACAACCGGATATTAACAAATTCCCATCTCGCCACATAACCGGGCACGGCTCTCGAAAGTTTATACCTGCGGTGTCCCAACTTAGCCCATGATAAGCTCTCGCGATCAACGAAGGATATTCCTTCTCCGGGAAGACCCGATCAGTCTCGGAATCCCGTTACAAGACATTTCGACAATGGTAAAACAAGACCAACAAGACCGCCCGATGTGCCGACAATCCCGATAGGAGCTGCACATATCTCGTTCTCAGGGCAACACCGGATGAACACTACGTACGGCAACCGAAGATACCCCAAGTTGCCTAGGGGCGGCACCGCAAGTGGCTCTAGTTTGGACCAACACTTCGACAAGCATTGGCCTAGGGGGCTAAAATAAAGATGACCCTCGAGAGAGCGACTCCCAAGGGAAAAATAGGTGGTGGTGAGGCAAATGGTAAAACCAAGGTTGGGCCTTGCTGGAAGAGTCTTATTCAAAGCGAACTGTCAAGGGGGTCCCATAAATCACCCAACCGCGTTAGGGACGCAAAATCCGGGAACATAATACCGATATGACGGAAACTAGGCGGAAAGAGTGGAACAAAACACTGTGCATAAGGCCGAGCCTTCCACCCTTTACCAAGTATATAGATGCATTAAATATATAAGAGATATTGTGATATCCCAACATAAACATAATCCAACATGGAGCAATCTTCATCTTCACCTGCAACTAGCAACGCTATAAGAGGGGCTGAGCAAAAGCGGTAACATATCCAAACAACGGTTTGCTAGGAAGGGTGACAAAGGTTAAAGGTTCATGGCAATTTGGGAGGCTTGATAAACAAGTGGTAGGTAACGCAGCATAGCGATAGAACGAAGAAACTAGCATAGCAATGATAGTAATGAAATCCAAGGTGACGGTCATCTTGCCTGAAATCTCGCTAGGAAGAAGAACGAGTCCATGAAGAAGATGAACAGGAGTAGTCGAACGAATCCTCACAATCGCAACATTACCGGAACTGAGAAGCAACACCGGAAAGAAACAAACAACATGATAAATGCACAAGCATAAACATGGCACGATGCACAATCAAGTATGATGCATGTCCGGTTCAAAGAGGCATGGCATGGCAAAGTGCAACAACCAATACTACAAGTTAAGTGGAGCTCAATATGCAACGAGTTGCATATCGACGAAACACCACATTCATATATTTAGTTCTCTCCCGTTTATGTACCCAACAATATTAAATGTTGTTAAACATGACAAGAGGTGAGGCATAAGTAAACTAACTGTTTAGGCAAGTTTAAATGAGGCCGGAAACAACAAACAACAATTCCGGAAAATCCCCATATGCATATTTCGAATTTGGTACTGTTCTGCCCTAAAGCATATTTTGGTGTTGTTAAACAGCAAAATAAAGTGCACCATGTTAAACTAGGCATTTTTCCACCCCATTTACATATAAAGTTTATTAAATTCGGAGCTACGGTTATTTAGTTATGAAATAAACCATTTGAACATGGCATTTGAGCAAATTTAAACAAACAACATTTTAAACATTTTAAACAAGGATGAAAGTGGTATATTATGAAACTAGACAAAATTCTAAGAATTTTTACATGTTTAAATCATTTTAATCCGATGCACGGTTCATGAGTTATTCTATGCATAATGCTTAGGGTTTTTCTGTAAAACTGCAGATCCTGGAATAATAGCTAAATCGTTCCGCGGGAAAAAAAACATGGATAGGGCCGAATCTGGTCAGCCCAAGAGTGCACAGAGAGGGCGGGGCTGCTCACCCCGGCCAAGGCCCGGTCAAGGAGACATGAGGCCGGGTGGGGGCTGGCTGGCTGGCGACGCTGATCAACGCGAAGGCCGCCAGGCGCTGCTTCTCTGCTCGACAAAGAACAGAGGAGCAGCGGCGCTGGAGCTCGCCACGGGAAGCAGGGGACGCAGGGGCGGCGGCAGGGACTTGCGGCGACGCAGAGCTGCAGCAAGGTCGTGGGGGCGCGGATCTGAGCAGGAGGCACCGGATCTGGTCGATCTCATCTCGTTCCAGTGGTGCGTAGAGGCCAGACGCAGGCGGCGGCATCCATGGCGCTCTGCGTCGGTCTCTGTGAAGCCGACAAAGAGAACATAAGATGAGAGGTTGAAAGAGAGGGAAGGGGGAAGGGCAGAGGGCAGCAAAGGGGCGGCCTGAGTCGAGGTCGCCGGCGGGCGTGACCTGGAGGTGCTGGTGGAGGTCCAGCGGGGAGGAGGTCGGGGCTTGAGCGGGCGTTGGGCGCGAGACGATCAGGCATCTGATTCAAGGGTTCAAGTCGGTGGTCGACTGGGAAGCACGAGTGTCCATGGTCGGGTTGGAGCTCTGTCTGAAGGAAACACGAGGAAGCAATGGCGCTTAGAAAAAGGGAAGGAAGAGAAGGGCGCAGGAGGAAGGAGGCGGCACGGGCTGCAGGAGGTGGTCGCCGGGCGAGGTTCACGGAGCTGCGGTTCCCGAGGAGGAGAAGCGCCAGCGCTGCGGCTCTGTGAAGATGGCGGGCGGTGGAGGAGATGCTCGGGACCCTCCTGGTCCAGATCGAGCGAGCAAGGGCTCGGGATGAGGGAGATCGAGTCTTGCAGGTTGGTTCGATTTCGGTGGGGACCGGCCAAAAAAATTAGGAGGGAGGGGACTGCTCTTTGGCGGTTCTTGGGAGACATGGAGGCTGGTCGGTGGCTTGGATCTGAGGGAGAAGATAGTTGGCTGGTTGGTGAAGACGAGGAGATCACCGGTGAGATCCCGATAGGACTAGGAGGTGGCGGCGGGATGGATGGAATGGACGGGACAGCCTAGGATTTAGGGTTTGGTCTTAAAATAGACTAGAGTCTATATATATAGGAAAAGGGGGAGTTTTTGGGTCATCCGATCGCGATCGAACGACTCCGGGAAAATAGGTTAGGAAGTGCAAACAAAGGACGAGAGATATTTTATAGATGTTTGGGGATGATCCGGATCCAACGGTCAAGACAGCCCGGGTCGGGTTCGGGGCAGGTTTCGGACGCACGCGAGGGGTCTGAGAGAGGTCAACGAGGACAAGGGCCTGACAAAATGACAAAGGAGGCAAAGAGAGAAAGGGCAATCGCGAACGGTTACGAGTTTTATGAAAAACATGCAGATGCAATGCGCATGATGCTATGAGATGAGATGCATGACATGAACACAATGCAAAACAACAGACAAAACCCAACCACGGAGGAAACAACACCGGAAATGGCAAGAGTTGGATTTACGAATATGGAAAATTGTATCGAGGGCGTTACAACACTCCACCACGACGAGAGAATCTCATCCCGAGATGTAGGATGGCACCGGAGAAAAGCGGAAAAAGGAAGAGAAGAGGTAAAACTAAGTTGCTTCTTTGACGAACGAGTGAAACCACAAACCTTGAGAGGTTGAGCAATTAAAAAGAAAGAGTACAACAGAGATGAACGAGATTGCAAACAATCCGTTGGAAAAGAGGAACAAGGAACATTACGAGAACTTGAAGGTTGCAAAGACATGAATCAAGAATTTAATGGACAAGATAGAATTCGAAACCACTCCGGTTAAAACAAGATGAGAGAGGAAGAATTCGGGCAGCACTCCGATTGAACATGGAAGGAATAGAACATGAACTTGAGAAGATGGGATGATACTTGATGAAATCAACAACACACTGCCTCCTAACTATTGAAAGAATGGCACAATGGGTAAGAAGGATTTTGACAAAGACTCAAAGTTGAAAAGAGAGGCAAAACTTGACAAGATGAAAGAACTTGAGCAGAGGACATAACACTCCTGTTAAACGGCTAAGCAAGGAAAAGAACATGATATTTGCAAAATGAGATGATGGGTCGAAGAGAGTAACATCACAATGCCTCCGGAAGAAAGAATAGAAGGTACATCATTGGAATAAAAGAATGGAGAAGAAAATGCCAACTTCTGCCACAAATGATCTTGAAAAGCATCCTTGAAAAGAAGAATTGAACGGAGTTGTTGGACAATCAACAACGAAAAGCACAAGCTTGTTACGGGCTTATGGCAAACATCTCAAAATGATGAGGTGACAACCCGCCATTAACAGAAACAATTGATTGGTTGAGATCAATGAAGATAAGAGAAACTTCTTCACCGAGATGAGAAGGAGAAAATTGGATCATAGATACGCACCACAAATAGCAACATTCCTTAGGGAAGGCTTTAGGTGAAATATGACCCAAGATCACTCCAACAAAGGGATTGATGGATTTAAAATACCTCATTCTTGACAACAAGTGAATCATGAAACATGAAGGAAATTGTCAAGAGTGACATAATACCACCTCAAAAGATAAGGTAGGAAGAATTGCACTTTGGAATGCAAGATGAAGATTACTTGAACTCCTCAAAACAAAACATGTGTTGAGCATCATGTTTGTTTTTAGAGTATAGCTTGGCGGATCTTAACTCCGAGAGAAACTTGAAGGAAAAATCGAGAAAGAAATGAATCCTTGACGAACCACTATGTAGAGCCTCCATGAAGAACTCCGGCCATGAAAGGATGATAAAAAGAAAGAGAAGTTGAAAACACGAGGTGAAGCCTTGCGATGATTTAGATGGAGCTTCGCGATTATATAACCGAGAGAACTTGGAACTCCGGAAAGAAAAGATGAACAATTTAGAACCGATAATTTATTCCTCATGAACAAACTCTGAAGGAAAGGATTAATCACTTGGATGAAACAAGAAAAAGAATTATGCTATGCGTATCCTTCACCAATTTAAATTGATGACAAGCAACGGATTTGACATAGTACTTATTCCCGTAGAAAGGATTACGAGAGATATAGTGTAAACTTGAGAAGGTATTGATGGAACCACCGGTTGGATTTGGAAACAACGAATGAATTGATATGATAATCAAGAAAAGAGAACTCTTGAACGAACCACCGTAAGAATTGAAAATGAAAGTAGCAAAGGCACAAATCACCGGAAAGAATTGGAAAACGAATGAAGATACTTGAGGGGATTTAGATACAAGAGAATGAAGAGATCATGAACTGATTAGAGGATATTTGAACGATTCACCGGTAAGATTTGGAGAACGGTAGCTACACGCTGAGAATGAAGAATTATGACGTGATGGCCTTCAGAGGAAAGAAATGGAAACAACTCATGAAATGCTCCGGATGGGTGAAAAGAATTCCCACAATCGAAAACAATTATGAGAGGATGGCATCAAGCTAGAACCATGAATCTTGAAGAGAATGGAGCAAGATTTAAGAGAAACTCTTCTTCGGTCTTCAAATGCTGAGAATGTCGAGGAGAAACACCACCAAATTGTTGAGAAACTCCTAAGGATTAAAAGAGGAAAGGTTGAGCCAGAGATGAAAGAATTTGAAAGCGGCCTAGGAGAAGGCATGTGACTGATGAAAATTCATTCTTACGTCAAACTTTGAAATGAATTTGAGAATAGTTCCGGGAAAATTAGAAGAGTCAGGTAAGATCTTGGAAAAAGACCTGTCGGTTAGGGCCCACTCAAAAGAAAACACCGTTGAACAATATTAAAGAGAGGTTGCACCGGTTGAATTAAATGGTTTGAATGGGATAACAACCTTGAAATATCTTGAACGGATTGAGAATGGAAACACAAGTCTTGTGAGATATTTTCAGCACTCCAGAACAAATGAATAGGAAGAAGTGAATGATTAAGAGGTGCATCGGCATGAGAAAGCATTAGAAACGAGGAAAGGAATATGATGAATATCGAAAGCTTGAGTTAAATCCACCGAAAAAGAATACGAGAATGAAGAATGATGAACTTGGAGCTGTTGAGCATCTTCATGAGGATCACCGGATCGTAACATTGATTGAAAAGAGTGAAGAGACTTCACATGAATAAATGGATACTTGATTAAAATATATAATTCCTTGAAGAAAAGGGTGGGAGGGCGGGAAAACAAAGACAACTTGGGACGGATGAAATGGATACCGTTGAGAAAACTTAGAATTGATCTCACAAATGTTGAAATGATCGGATCCACTTGAAGAGAAGCACACCGGTTGGAAAGAATTGACATCACAATCTCGATGATCAAAAGGATTAGTACTCCCATAGAAATGTGAGAACACCGTTTAGTTAAGGTATGGATTCAACATTTGACATTGAAGCAACTCAAATACCACAACTCAAAACAAAACAAAGGATTGGCTTGCAGAAATAAGCCGGAACAAATACATATGATAGAGATTTACCCAATCCCATAACATGCATCTGTCGGAAAGATATTCTAGGAGCTACTTCAATTCCCACCTATAAACTCCCGAAACTTTCTCGTTATGCAATCTGTGTTGGGGATACAGGGGACACAAAATATATCACCCAAACTAACAATACCTAGATCCAGCTGTATCCATCCGTCAACACATAACCAAGAAAACTCTGGAAATCGTTTACCTCAACCTTCGAAAAGCATCCGTTATACAAGCTATAGCAATACTCCCGAACTCCCCGATCTTTGGGTGGCGCCGAGGTTATCTCACCAACAAGCGCATAAAAGAGATTTTCGATGTCGGCAAAACTCGGTATTCCGTAATCGCAACGATAAAATTGTGAAGACAACACCTCGGAGCTCAACTCCCCGGACACCGCCACAACCCCTAAATGTCGAGGCACCAAGAACAATGTTCTCGTCACAAGACTATCGGAACGATCCCAAGATACCTGCGTGATCCTAAAAAAATTCGTGAAATTTGAGGAGAGGAAAGACAAAACATCCACGTCGGGAGGCCTCACCAGAGCGAAGGGACCGAGGAGTAAAAAGAATCCTACTCCGATATATATAAACCTAAGACTCAAAATAGTTTTCTTCTAGACTCAACAACGGCCAACAAACAAGGGGCTCCTATGGTCGGTCGAGGCTCTGATACCAACTTGTCACGCCCAAGATGCGACCCTATCCTAAAGGAATTCGAAGGTCCCACCAAGGATAGAAGCGCATCTTGAAGACGCTTTTGCAAGGTGGATATCATTACATCAACATTACATAATAGATGGGGATACATCCAATACATACAATGTCACATGAATACAACAATACAACATACAAGATCAACATCCGACTACGGATGAATCATAAATGTAAACTCAAACAAATATCCACCTCGCTAGCCCAGTCACGACCGAACCTATCCCTTGATTGAAGAAGAAGCAGAAGAAGAACTCCAAAACAAGTAAACATCGCTCTCGCGTCATGATCATCGCATAACCTGTACCTACAACTGGTGGTGTAGTAATCTGTGAGCCACGAGGACTCAGCAATCCCATTACCATGGATATCAAGACTAGCAAAGCTTAAAGGGTAGGGAAAGGGTAAAGTGGTGAGGTTGCAGCAGCGACTAAGCATGTATGGTGGCTAACTTACGCAAATAAGACAGAGAAGAGAAGCAAAGCAAGCGGTCGTCAACTAGTAATGATCAAGAAGTGATCCTGAACTCCTACTTACGCCGACAAAACCCGAAACCGTGTTCTCTTGATCAACCCCGAAAAGAGACACTCACGATTACGCATACGGTTGGTGTATTTTAGAAGAGTTTACTTCAAGTTTACTACAACCGGATATTAACAAATTCCCATCTCGCCACATAACCGCGGGCATGGCTCTCGAAAGTTTATACCCTGCAGGGGTGTCCCAACTTAGCCCATGATAAGCTCTCGCGATCAACGAAGGATATTCCTTCTCCCGAGAAGACCCGATCAGTCTCGGAATCCCAGTTACAAGACATTTCGACAATGGTAAAACAAGACCAACAAGACCGCCCGATGTGCCGACAATCCCGATAGGAGCTGCACATATCTCGTTCTCAGGGCAACACCGGATGAACACTACGTACGGCAACCGAAGATACCCCAAGTTGCCTAGGGCGGCACCGCAAGTGGTTTCTAGTTTGGACCAACACTTAGACAAGCATTGGCCCAGGGGGCTAAAATAAAGATGACCCTCGAGAGAGCGACTCCCAAGGGAAAAATAGGTGGTGGTGAGGCAAATGGTAAAACCAAGGTTGGGCCTTGCTGGAAGAGTCTTATTCAAAGCGAACTGTCAAGGGGGTCCCATAAATCACCCAACCGCGTTAGGGACGCAAAATCCGGGAACATAATACCGATATGACGGAAACTAGGGCGGCAAGAGTGGAACAAAACACGTGCATAAGGCCGAGCCTTGCACCCTTTACCAAGTATATAGATGCATTAAATATATAAGAGATATTGTGATATCCCAACATAAACATAATCCAACATGGAGCAATCTTCATCTTCACCTGCAACTAGCAACGCTATAAGAGGGGCCGAGCAAAAGCGGTAACATAGCCAAACAACGGTTTGCTAGGAAGGGTGACAAAGGTTAAAGGTTCATGGCAATTTGGGAGGCTTGATAAACAAGTGGTAGGTAACGCAAAGATAGCGATAGAACGAAGCAACTAGCATAGCAATGATAGTAATGAGATCCAAGGTGACGGTCATCTTGCACAGAAATCCCGCTAGGAAGAAGAACGAGTCCATGAAGAAGATGAAGGGAGTAGTCGAACGAATCCTCACAATCGCAACATTACCGGAATCGAGAAGCAACACCGAAAGAAACAAACAACATGATAAATGCACAAGCATAAACATGGCACGATGCACAATCAAGTATGATGCATGTCCGGTTCAAAGAGGCATGGCATGGCAAAGTGCAACAACCAATACTACAAGTTAAGTGGAGCTCAATATGCAACGAGTTGCATATCGACGAAACACCACATTCATATATTTAGTTCTCTCCCGTTTATGTACCCAACAATATTAAATGTTGTTAAACATGACAAGAGGTGAGGCATAAGTAAACTAACTGTTTAGGCAAGTTTAAATGAGGCCGGAAACAACAAACAACAATTCCGGAAAATCCCCATATGCATATTTCGAATTTGGTACTTTTCTGCCCTAAAGCATATTTTGGTGTTGTTAAACAGCAAAATAAAGTGCACCATGTTAAACTAGGCATTTTCCCACCCCATTTACATATAAAATTTATTAAATTCGGAGCTACGGTTATTTAGTTATGAAATAAACCATTTGAACATGGCATTTGAGCAAATTTAAACAAACAACATTTTAAACATTTTAAACAAGGATGAAAGTGGTATATTATGAAACTAGACAAAATTCTAAGCATTTTTACATGTTTAAATCATTTTAATCCGATGCACGGTTCATGAGTTATTCTATGCATAATGCTTAGGGTTTTTCTGTAAAACTGCAGATCCTGGAATAATAGCTAAATCGTTCATGGGAAAAAACATGGATAGGGCGAATCTGGTCAGCCCAAGAGTGCATGTGAGAGGGCGGGCTGCTCACCCCGGCCAAGGCCCGGTCGGTGGAGAGATGAGGCCGGCGAGGGGCTATCGACTGGCGACGCTGTCAACGCGAAGGCTGTTTCAGGCGCTCTTTCTCCTGCTCGATGTAAAATGAGGAGCAGCGGCTACCGAGCTCGCCACGGAAGCGAGGGGACGCAGGGCGGCGACAGGGACTTTCAGCGACGCAGAGGGCGAGGTCGTGGGGCGCGGATCCGAGCAGAGGCACCGGATCTGGTCGATCTCATCTCGTCCAGCAGTGCGAGACGGAGCACGGGCGGCAGATCCATGGCGTCTGCGTCGGTCTCTGTGAAGCCGACAATGAGAACATAAGATGTGAGGGAGAAAGAGAGGGAAGGGGAAGGGCAGAGGGCAGCAAAGGCGGCTGAGTCGAGGTCGCCACGTGGCGTGACCTGGAGGTGCTGGTGGAGGTCCAGCGGGGAGGAGGTCGGGGCTTGAGCGGGCGTTGGGCGCGGGACGAGCAGGCATCTGATTCGGCGGGGTTCAAGCCGGCAGGGTCGACTGGGGAAGCACGAGTGTCCATGGCCGGGGTTGGAGCTCCTGTGCGAAGGAAACACGAGGAAGCAATGGCGCTTAGAGAAAAGGGAAGGAAGAGAAGGGGCGCAGGGAGGAAGGAGGCGGAACGGGCCTGCGGGAGGTGGTCGTCGGCGGCGAGTTTCGCCAGAGCTACGGTTCCCGAGGAGGAGTAGCACTCAGGCGCTGCGGCTTCCAGGAAGATGGCGGGGCGGTGGAGGAGATGCTCGGGACCCTCCAGGTCCAGATCGACCGAGGAAGGGCTCGGGGATGAGGGAGATCGAGTGCTGCAGGTTGGTTCGATTTTGGTGGGGATGGGCCGGCGCTGAAAAATTAGGAGGGAGGGGACTGGCTGCTGGCGGTTGCGGGAGACGTGGAGGCTGGTCATTGGCTTGGATCTGAGGGAGAAGATAGTTGGCTGGTTGGTGAAGACAAGGAGATCAACTGGGTGAGATCCCGATAGGACTAGGAGGTGGCGGCGGGATGGATGGAATGGACGGGACAACCTAGGATTTAGGGTTTGGTCTTAAAATAGACTAGAGTCTATATATAGGAAAAGGGGGAGTTTTTGGGTCATCCGATCGCGATCGAACGACTCCGGGAAAATAGGTTAGGAAGTGCAAACACAGGATGAGAGATGTTTTGTAGATGTTTGGGGATGATCCGGATCCAACGGTCAAGACAACCCGGGTCGGGTTCGGGGCAGGTTTCGGACGCACGCAAGGGGTCTCAGAGCGGTCAACGAGGACAAGGGCCTAACAAAATGACAACGGAGGCAAAGAGAGAAAGGGCAACTGCGAACGGCTACGAGTTTTATGAAAAACATGCAGATGCAATGCGCATGATGCTATGAGATGAGATGCATGACATGAACACAATGCAAAACAACAGACAAAACCCAACCACGGAGGAAACAACACCGGAAATGGCAAGAGTTGGAGTTACGAATATGGAAAATTGTATCCAGGGCGTTACAAAATATCTCTTATGAGCATGTCAACTTTTGTGGAGTGCATGTTTGCCTGAACACACCAAATTGAGAAGATATTTATTGCAAGAGGCATAAGCATTTAGAAACTAAATGGTTGCAAGAAAGGCTAGATGTGAGTGCTGAAAATTTTAATTTCCTTTGCCGTACTTGTGAACTTTGCAATGAACGTGGTCATTTACATTTCCGGTGCAAATTGTTTCATGACCGAATTGTGTCCAAAAATTGTGATGATTTGATTTCCCTTGCACATTATAATGAACTTAGTTTGCTTTTGGGATATGAAGAGTTGAAACGTTTACTTAAGGACCTTCCAGAATTTTCCCATAAGAAATTCCTTGATATTGATCTAGAGAAGATTTATTTGTATTGTGCGGTGAATTGCATTGAAAATCCTTATATAGCCAATTACATAAAGAAGAGAAAGCAAATAGAAGATGATGAGAATACTAATGAAAGGGAAGAGACTTCCCAATATCCTCCTATTATTTCTTATGATGAATCAGGTAACGAGGAGGAGCCTTCTACTCAACCAATCTCATTAATAAGGAGCTCCAAAAAAAGGATTGAACCCACACATGATGTGATGAAGAGAAGAAAAGAAAAAAGAAGAGAGGTAAAAAGGTATCTCTCCCAAATAAAGTTGCTCCTATTATTGATGTGCCTCATGAAGATGATACACTTGATGATGATCTAGTTATGCCTATAGCTTGTTGTGACGATTATGATTGGGAAGATAATGATACACCTTATGATTTTGAAAATATTTTTGGCACTTGCTTGGAAGAATATAATAATTGCTATACTATTGGTGCTATCTATACTATTAATGATGAGAGTGATTATGCCTATGATATGAAAAGGCCCAAGCTTGGGGAAGCTATGTTTGACGAGGATGACATATTTGAGAATATATTTGCTGTAATTAATGCTTGTGCCAAGCTTGGGGATGCTGTGCTTAATAATGATAATATTTTTAGCCTCCCAAGTGATGATATGCAAAGTTGTTATGATGATAGCATGCCTTCTACCTATGATGATTATATTGATGAAAGTGGGTTTGGAAGAGTGTCAACTTTAGGAAGTAGTTATCCCACAGTATTGGAGGATGTTGAATCTTATAATATTTATGAAAGTGGATTTGGAGAGGTCATGACTTTATTAAGTGATGTATCCACTATTTCAGAAGAGGTTTCAATCGATTATGATGAGAACAAAGTTGCTACTTATGATGATTATTGTGATAAAACTTATGCTATAAAGAGAAGTGATGATTATATTTATAAAACTTGTCATGATTATGAGTACCCTTTCTCCTAACATTACTCTTTTAATGTGGAAACAATTTTTAGTGTTCAAGTCTCTTATGATACTCCCACTATTCCGAATGAGAAGAAGTTTGCTTATGTAGAGAGTAGTAAAATTTCTATGCAAGTAGATCATGAAAAGAATGTTTTAGGTGCTGGTTATATTTTTGAATTCATTCATGATGCTACTGAAAATTATTATGAGGGAGGAATATATGCTTGTAGGAATTGCAATAATATCAAGTTTCCTCTCTATGTGCTTAAAGTTTTGAAGTTATGCTTGTTTTACCTTCCTATGCAAGTTGATTATTGTTCCCATAAGTTGTTTGCTCAAAAAATAAGTATGCATAGGAAGTGGGTTAGACTTAAATGTGCTAGTCATATTCTTCATTATGATCTCTTTATGTTTCAATTCTTATCTTTTTATGTGAGCATCATTGAAATCATCATGCCTAGCTAGGGGCTTTAAACGTTAGCACTTGTTGGGAGGCAACACAATTTTATTTTAGTTTCTTGCTTTTTGGTTCTGTTTAGGAATAAATAATCCATCTAGATTCTGTTTAGATGTGGTTTTGTTTTTTAATTAGTGTTTGTGCCAAGTAGAACCTTTGGGAAGACTTGGGTGAAGTCTTTATGATCATGCTGTAAAAAACAGAAACTTTAGCGCTCATGAGATTAGCTAGAACTTTTTTCTGGAGAGTGCTATTTAGTTGATTATTTTTGCAAATGATTACTAGACAAATTCCTCAGGTCCACCAATTTATTTTAGAATTTTTGGAGTTACATAAGTTTGCGTTAGTTACAGATTACTACAGACTGTTCTGTTTTTGACAGATTCTGTTTTTCGTGTGTTGTTTGCTTATTTTGATGAATCTATGGCTAGTAAAATAGTTTATAATCCATAGAGAAGTTGTAATAAAGTAGGTTTAACACCAATATAAATAAAGAATGATTTCATTACACTACCTTGAAGTGGTGTTTTGTTTTCTTTCGCTAACGGAGCTCACGAGTTTTCTGTTAAATTTTGTGTTGTGAAGTTTTCAAGTTTTGGGTAAAGATTCGATGGATTATGGAACAAGGAGTGGCAAGAGCCTAAGCTTGGGGATGCCCAAGGAACCCCAAGGTAATATTCAAGGACAACCAAGCGTCTAAGCTTGGGGATGCCCCGGAAGGCATCCCCTCTTTCGTCCTCGTTCATCGGTAACTTTACTTGGAGCTATATTTTTTTTCACCACATGATATGTGTTTTGCTTGGAGCGTCATTTTATTTTCTTTAGCTTTGCTTGCTGTTTGAATAAAGTACCAAGATCTGAAATTATTAAATGGTAGAGTCTTCATATAGTTGCATAATTATTCGACTACTCATTGATCTTCACTTATATCTTTTGGAGTAGTTTGTTGTTTGCTCTAGTGCTTCACTTATATCTTTTAGAGCATGGTGGTAGTTTTATTTTTAAGAAATAGATGAACTCTCATGCTTTACTTATATTATTTTGAGAGTCTTAAATAGCATGGTAATTTTCTTAAAATCCTAATATACTTGGTATTCAAGATATGTGAAACTTTCTTTTGAGTGCGTTGAATACTAAGAAAAGTTTGATACTTGATAATTGTTTTGAGATATGGAGGTAGTGATATTAAAGCCATGCTAGTTGGGAGATTATGAATTTAAAGAATGCTTGTGTTGAAGTTAGCAAGTCCCGTAGCATGCACGTATGGTTAAAGTTGTGTAACAAATATGAAACATGAAGTGTACCCGGCTTGTGCATCCTTATGGGTGGCGGTCGGGGACGAGCGATGGTCTTTTCCGAACAATCTATCCCCCTAGGAGCATGCGCGTAGTACTTGATTTTTGATGACTTCTAAATTTTTGCAATAAGTATATGAGTTCTTTTGACTAATGTTGAGTCCATGGATTATACGCACTTCCACCTTTCCGCCTTTGCTAGCCTCTTGATTGCATGCATTGCCCTTTCTCACCTTGAGAGTTGGTGCAAACTTATTTGTTGCATCCAAACCCCGTGATATGATACGCTCTATCACACATAAACCTCCTTATATCTTCCTCAAAACAGCCACCATACCTACCTATTATGGCATTTCCATAGCCATTCCGAGATATATTGCCATGCAACTTTCCACCGTTCCGTTCATCATCATCATGACATACTTTAATTTTGTCATATTGCCATTGCATGATCATGTAGTTGACATCGTATTTGTGGCAAAGCCACCATGCATTATTTTTAATACATGTCACTCTTGATTCATTGCACTATCCCGGTACACCGCCGGAGGTATTCATATAGAGTCATATCTTGTTCTAGTTTCGAGTTGCAATCCTTATCTTGTAATCAATAGAAGTGTGATGATCATCATTATTAGAGCATTGTCCAATCAAAAAAAAAGAAAGCCAAAAAAAAGGAAAGGCCCAAAAAAAGGAAAATAAATAAAAAGGGCAATGTTACTATCTCTTTTTCCACACTTGTGCTTTAAAGTAGCACCTTGTTCTTCATGTAGTGAGTCTCATATATTGTGCTTCAAAGTAGCACCATGTTTTCATATAGTGAGTCTCATAAATCGTCTTTTTATACTAGTGGGAATTTTTCATTATAGAACTTGGCTTGTATATTCCTACGATGGGCTTCCTCAAATGCCCTAGGTCTTCATGAGCAAGCAAGTTGGATGCACACCCACTAGTTTTCTTTTGTTGAGCATTCATAGCTCTAGTGCATCCGCTTGCATGGCAATCCCTACTCCTCATGTTGACATCAATTGATGGGCATCTCCATAGCCCGTATATTATCCTCGTCAATGTGAGACTTTCTCATTTTTGTCTTCTCCACACAATCCCCATCATCATATTCTATTCCACCCATAGTGCTATATCCATGGCTCACACTCATGTATTGCGTGAAGGTTGAAAAAGTTTGATATTATTTAAGTATGAAACAATTGCTTGGCTTGTCATCGGGGGTATAGAAGTTGGGAACATCTTTGTGTGACAAAAATGAAGCATAGCCTAACTATATGATTTTGTAGGGATGAACTTTCTTTTGCCATGCTATTTTGAGAAGACATGATTACTTTGATTAGTATGCTCGAAGTATTACTATTTCTTTTATCAATATGAACTTTTATTTTGTATTCATTCGAATATGAATATGCATACCACAATTAAGAAGATTTACATTGAAATTATGCCAATTAGCACTCCGCATCAAAAATTATCTTTTTATCATTTACCTACTCGAGGACGAGCAGGAATTAAGCTTGGGGATGCTTGATACGTCTCCAACGTATCTATAATTTTTGATTTCTCCATGCTATATTATCTACTGTTAGGCAATATTGGGCTTTATTATCCACTTTTATATTATTTTTGGGTCTAACATATTAACCGGAGGCCCAACCCAGATTTGCTGTTTTATGACTATTTCAGTGTTTCGAAGAAAAGGAATATCAAACGAAGTCGAAACGGAACGAAATCAACTGGAGAAGTTATTTTTGGAAGGAAACCTCTAGGATGGGCTTGGAGTGCATGTCGGGGAAGAAGGAGGTGCCCACGAGGGTGGGAGGCGCCACCACTGGGCGCACCCCGCCTCGTGGCCCCCCTTTGGTCCACCGACGCACTGCACCCATATATACCTACGTGTCGTAAAACTTCGAGAAAGAGATTAGCTTGGGAGTTCCGCCGCAAAACCTCCAGAGCCACCAAAACCAATGGGACCTGTTCAAGCACCTGCGGAGGGGAACCCTCACCCGTGGCCATCTTCATCATCCCTACTCTCCATGATGAGGAGGGAGTAGTTCACCCTCGAGAAATTTGAGGGTATGTACCAAAGAGCTATGTGTTTGATCTCTCTCTCTCTCTCGTGTTCTTGATTTGGCACGATCTTGATGTATCGCGAGCTTTGCTATTATAGTTGGATCTTATGTTTCTTCTCCCCCTTTACCCTCTTGTAATGGATTGAGTTTTTCCTTTGAAGTTATCTTATCGGATTGAGTCTTTAAGGATTTGAGAACACTTGATGTATGTGTCACGCCCAAGATGCGACCCTATCCTAAAGGAACTCGAAGGTCCCACCAAGGATAGAAGCGCATCTTGAAGACGCTTTTGCAAGGTGGATATCATTACATCGACATTACATAATAGATAGGGATACATACATAAGACACAAATGCCACAAGAATACATCAACATCATATACAAGATCAACATCCTACTACGGATGAAACATAAACAGAAGCTCAAACGACATCCACCCTGCTAGCCCAGGCTGCCGACCTGGAGCCTATCCCCTGATCGAATAAGAAGCAGAAGAAGAACTCCAAAACAAGCAAACATCGCTCTCGCGTCATGATCATCGCATAACTCGTACTCGCAATCACTGTTGGTGTAGTAATCAGAGCCACGAGGACTCAAAGAATCCCATTACCATGGGTATCAAGACTAGCAAAGATTAATGGGAAAGGAAGGGGTGAAGTGGTGAGGTTGCAAAGCGACTAAGCATGTATGGTGGCTAACTTACATAAATGAGAGCGAGAAGAGAAACAAAGGACGGTCGTCAACTAGTAATGATCAAGAAGTGATCTGAACTCCTACTTACGCCGACATAACCCGAAGCTGTGTTCTCCTCTCGATCAACCCGAAAAGAGACACTCACGATTACGCATTACGGTTGGTGTATTTTAGAAGAGTTTACTTCAAGTTTACTACAACCGGATATTAACAAATTCCCATCTGCCACATAATCAGGCACGGCTCTCGAAAGTTTATACCTGCAGGGTGTCCCAACTTAGCCCATGATAAGCTCTCGCGATCAACGAAGGATATTCCTTCTCCCGGAAGATCCGATCGGTCTCTAATCCCGGCTACAAGACATTTCGACAAGAATAAAACAAGACCCAAGAAGCCGCCCGATGTCTTGAGCAAATCCCGATAGGAGCCGCATATCTAGTTCTCGAGAGCACGGCGGATAGGTCGACCTCTGAGTAAAACCGACCCTCGAGTTGCCCGTGGTGGTACAGTCGCCCATTTGGGACCAAAACTTCGAAGGAGCACCGGCGGGGGGCTAAAATAAAGATGACCCTTGGGCTCAAAACCCAAGGGAAAAAGGGCTAGGTGAGGCAAATGGTAAAACCAAGGTTGGGCCTTCTTTGGAGGAGTCTTATTCAAAGCGAATCGTCGAGGGTCCCATAAATCACCCAACCGCGTTAGGGACGCAAAATCCGGAACATAATCTTGATATGACTAAACTAGGCGGCAAGAGTGGAACAAAACACCGGGCATAAGGCCGAGCCTTCCACCCTTTACCAAGTATATAGATGCATTAAATATATAAGAGATATTGTGATATCCCAACATAAACATAATCCAACATGGAGCAATCTTCATCTTCACTGCATTAGCAACGCTATAAGAGGGCCGAGCAAAAGCGGTAACATAGCCAAACAACGGTTTGCTAGGAGGGTGACAAAGGTTAGAGGTTCATGGCAATTTGGGAGGCTTGAGCAAAGAAGTGGTAGGTAACGCAAAGATAGCGATAGAACGAAGCAACTAGCATAGCAATGATAGTAATGAGATCCAAGGTGACGGTCATCTTGCATGAAATCCCTCTAGGATGAAGAACGAGTCCATGAAGAAGACGAACGGAAGTAGTCGAACGAATCCTCACAATCGCAACATTACCGGAACTAAGAAGCAACACCGGAAAGAAACAAACAACATGGTAAATGCACAAGCATAAACATGGCATGATGCCCAATCAAGTATGATGCATGTCCGGTTTAAAGAGGCATGGCATGGGAAAATGCACCAAACAAAGCTACAAGTTAAGTGGAAATCAATATGCAACGAGTTGCACATTGACAAAACACCACATTAACATATTTAGTTTAATCTCGTTTAAGCTACCAAACAATGTTAAATGTTATTAAACATGGCGAGGGGTGAAGCATAAGTAAACTAACTATTTAGGCAAGTTTAAATGAGGCCGGAAATAAGAAACAATTATTCCGGAAAATCCTCATGTGCATATTTTGTTTTGGTACTGTTCAGCCCTAAAACATATTTTAATATTGTTAAACAGGAAAATAAAGTCCACCATGTTAAACTAGGCATTTTTCCACCCCATTTACATATAAAGTTTATTAAAATCCAAGCTACGGTTATTTAGTTATGAAATAAATCATTTTAACATGGCATTTGAACAAATTTAAACAAACAGCATTTTAAACATTTTAACATGGGATGAAAATGGCATATTATCAAAGTACATGAAAAACTGAGCATATTACATATATAGTTTATTAAATTCTGATGCATGGTTTGTGAGATATAAATGCATGAACATGAGGGTCTTTTCTGTAAAACAGTAAACTCTGGAATAATAGGCAAATCGTCCAGAACTGGAAAAAAAACGATGCGGGCCGAAGCTGGAGGGCTGGGGGAGCTGCTCACATCGGGCCCTTGAGGCCTTTGGCCCACGGAGGCTGGCAGGCTTGGCGCGGGAGCTGGGCCGCAGGAGCTGGCGAAGGAAAAGCGCTGCTGGGCCTCGGCGCCATCGTGGCCCACGCGCGGGACGACGGAGTCAACGGGCACGGGCGAGCATTCTCCTGCTCGATTCTGAAGAACAGAGAGAGGGAGATATTCAGAGAAGCAGAACGGAAAGGGGAAGAAGAGAGAAGGCGAGGGCGACGGGCGCGCGACCTGCAGGACTCCGGTGGCGCGGCCGGGCATACGCGAGGAGGAGGCAGGAGTCGGGTCGAGGCAGGCCAAGGCGGGGCACTCCGGCAAGGAAGATGGCCGACGTGGGCTCTCAGGCATGGGGAGGCGACGAGGGAGCTGACGGGGAGGCGCAGGCAAGGCAGGGACTTGAAGCGGGACTCCCGGCGGCGACGTTCAACGGCAACAGTGGGGAGCACTTGGAATGGGCGGACCTGGGCGGAGGCGTCCAGAAACAGGGCGCGGGCGCGGACCCAACGGAGACAAGCTTGAGGCGTCGGCCATGGCGGGTCGTGGGACTTGGCGAGGCGGAGGGAGGCGGACGACGCGGATCCAGCGGGGACAGGCTGGAGCTGGCCAGATCCAGCATCGGGGTGACGGACAGGCGGTGGCCATGGCGGTGACGAGGCCAAGGCTGACTCCTTTCGGTCCCTGCGAGAAAAAACAGAGGAAGAGAGAGATGAGATGATGGGGAGGGAAACAGAGGGAAGAAGGACAAGGGAGAGGGCGAGGGAGTCCTGGCCTGGTGCTCCGGTGGCCTGGAGTGCGGCCGAAGATGCGGAATCTGCTGCCGCTTGCGGGAATGCTCCGGGCAGTGGCTTGAGGACGGGCGAGGCAACGAGGAGGAGGAGGCCGGGAACGAGCCTCCTGCTCGATCTGGAGGCGGGCGCGAGGATGGTTCGAAGGGAGGAGGTGGAGGCTGCTAGCTGGCTGGTTGGCTCGAAGGATTTGGACCGCATGGATGGGGATTCGAGGAGAAGGCAGGTGAGTGGATCGGGAGGGATCTCGAGGAGGAAGAGGACTGGCGGCGGCGGGTGAGGGGATTTGGTGGATGGGACAAGCCCCTAGAATCTAGGGTTGGGTTGATTTGGGAGGTGGTGGACTTATATATAGAAAGAAGGTTCAAAAAAGGCTAGATCAGATCTTCCGATTTAAATCAAGCGGTCGAGAAAATTAGGCTAGGGAGTCCAATAAATAAAACGAAGATGTTATATAGATGTTTGGGGATGATCTGAATCTGACGGCGACCGAGCGGTTCGGGTCTGAGAGAAGTTTCGGACGCGGGCGAGGGGTCGATGCACTGGCAAGAGAGGTTAGGTGGTCACAGTCAAGAGGGGAGAAAAAACCCGATTGGTCTCGGAACGGTCAATGAAAGCAAGGGGGAAACGACAACTATGAACGGGTGCAAGCTTTATGAAAACATGGAGATGCAATGTGAATGATGCTATGAGATGAGATGCATGACATGAACAAAATGCAAAACAAAAGACAAAAACCCAACCACGAAGGAAATAATATATCGCATCTCCTAAAAGGCAAGAGTTGGAGTTACGAATATGGAAAGTTGTATCCGGGGCGTAAAGACTCCACCACTATGAGAGGATCTCGGCCCCGAGATCTAGGATGGCACCGGAGAGAAAACGGAAGAGGAAGATAAGAGGTAAAACTAAGTTGCTTCTTCGACAAACGAGTGAAAACATGAACCTTGAGATGTTGAGCAAAATGAAAGAAAGAAAAGAACGAAGATGAGCAAAGTTGAAAACACTCCGTTAGAAAAGAGGAACAAGGGATACGACGAGAACCAAGAGTTTAGGGGACAATAAATTTTTTGAAGCTACTCCGGTTAAAACAAGATGAGAGAGGAAGAATGATATAATTTGGGCAGCACTCCGACTGTAAATGGAAGGAATTGAAAATGAACTTGACAAGATGAGAGGATACTTGATGAAATTAACAACACACTGCCTCCAGAATTGAAAGAATGGCACAAGGGGTAAGAAACATTTGAGACCGCACTCCGGTTGAGAAGGGAGGCAAAACTTGATAAGATGAGAGAACTTGAATGAAAACACGACACTCCGGCTAAATGGATAAGCAAGGGAAATTACATGATCTTGATAAAACAAGATAATTGGTAGAAGAGAGCAACATCACAATGCCTCCAGAAACAAAGCATGATAGTTAGATAGTTGGAATGAATATAACGAAGAATGAAACCAACATCTCCTACCATAATTGAATTTGAAAGAGCATCCCTACGAAGTAGGATTGAATGGAGTTGTTTGAAAAAAAACAACAACGGTAAGAATAAGCTTGTAGAGGGCTTATGGAAACATCTCAAAATTATGAGGCGAGCTTCTGCCACCAACGGAAAGAAATGATTGGATTGATATCAACAAGGAGACGGGAAACTTATTTCACCGGGAGGACAAATGAAGAACTTGGGTCATTTATAAGCACCATAAATAGCAACAATCCTTAGGGAAAGCTTTAGGTGAAATATAACCCAAGATAACTCCAATGAAGAGATTGATGGATTTCAATACCTCATTCTTGACAACAAGTGAATCATGAAGCACGAGGAGAAATTGCCAAGGATGACATAACACCATCTCAAAAGATAAGGTAGAAAGAATTGCACTTTGGAATGCAAGACGGAGAATACTTGAGCTCCTCAAAACAAAACATGTGTTGAGCACCATGTTTATTTTGAAGTATGGCTTGACGGATCATAACTTTGAGAGAAATCTTGAAGAACAATTGAAGAATGAAAAGAATCCTTGACGAACCACCATGTAGAGCCTCCATAAAGAACTCCGGTAATAAAAGGATGATAAAACGAAAGAGAAGTTGAAAACACAAGGTGAAGCCTTGCGATGATTTAGATGGAGCTTCGCGACGAGATAAAGCAGAAAAACTTGAAACTCCGGATAAGAAAAGATGAAGCATCTCGAACCGAGAAGTGTGACATGATGAATAACTCTGGAAAGAAGAAACTAGATCACTTGGATGAAACAAAAATAAGAATTACGTTATGTGTATCCTTCACCAATTTACATTGATGACAAGCAATGGATTTGGCATACTACTTATTCTTCTTGAGGGATTGAAAAGAGATATAGTGCAAACTTGAGAAGGTATTGATGGAACCACCGGTGGAATTTGGAAACAACGAATGAATTAATATGATAACGAAGAAAGTGAAATCTTGAACGAACCACCATAAGAATTGAAAATGAACGAAGAAAAGATAAAGAAACACCGGGAAGAATTAGAAAAAGAATAAAGATACTTGACAGAATTTAGATACAAGTGAACGCAGAGATCCCGAAATGATTAGATAAAACTTGAATGATGCACCGGTATGATTTGGAGAACGAGAGCTGAAAGCTTGAATGAATAATTCCGAGATGATGGGCTCCGAAGAAACAAACTGAAAAGACTCGTGAAATGCTCCGGATGGGTGAAAAATTATTCTCACAATCGAAAACAATTATAAGAGAATGGCAACAAGCTAGAACCATGAATCTTTGGAAGAACGGGTAAGGATTTAAGAGGAACTCTTCTTCGGTCTTCCCATGCTGAGAATGACGAGGAGAAACACCACCAAATTGTTGAGAAACTCCGGAAGGATTAAAAAAAGAAAGGTTGAGCCAGAGATGACAAGAATTTGAAAGCAGCCTAGGAGACGGCATGTGACTGATGAAAATTCATTCTTACGTCAAACTTTGAAATGAATTTGAGGATAGTTCCGGGAAAATTAGAAGAGTCAGGTAAGATCCTGGAAAAAGACTTGTGGGTTAGGGCCCACTCGAAAGAAACATCGTTGAAGGATTGCTTGAAATAAAGATTGCACCGGTAGAATTAAATGGCTTGAATGAGATAACAACCTCAAAATAACTTGAACGGATCTGGAATGAAAAGACGAGCCTTCTGAGATATCTTCAACACTCCAGAACAAATGAATAGCGAGAAGTGAATGATTAAGAGGTGCATCGGCAAGAGAAAGCATTAGAAACGAGAAAAGGAATATGATGAATATCGAAAGCTTGAATTGGGTCCACCGGAGAAGAAACAACAACGAAGGATGATGAACTTGAAACTGTTGAGCATCTTCATGGGAAATCACCGGATAAGAACATTGATTGAAAAGAGTGAAGAGACTTCACATGAATAAATGGATACTTGATTAAAATATATAAGTCCTTGCAGAAAAGGGTGGGAGGGAGGGAAAACAAAGACAACTTGGGACGGATGAAACAAACACCGTCGAGAAAACTAAGAATTGATCTCGCAAATGTTGAAATGATCGGATCCACTTGAAGAGAAGCACGCTGGTTGGGAAAAGAATTAACATGACGATCTCGATGAACAAGAAGGATTAGTATTCACATAGCAATATGAGAACACCGTTTAGGAAAGGTATGGATTCAACATTTGACTTCGAAGCAACTCGAATATCACAAATAAAACAAAACAAAGGATTTGGCTTGCGTAATAAGCGGAACAAATACATATGATAGAGATTTACCCAATCCCATATCATGCATCCGTCGGAACGATATTCTAGGAGCTACTTGAATTCCCACCTATAAACTCCGAAACTTTCTCGGTTATGCAATCTGGTGTTGGGGATACAGGGACACAAAATATATCACCCAAACTAACAATACCTAGATCCAGCTTGTATCCATCCTTCAACACATAACCAAGAAAACTCCGAAATCGTGTACCTCAACCTTGAAAAGCATCCGTTATACGAGCTATGGCAATACTCCCGAACTCCCCAAAGATCTTGGGTGGCGTCGAGGTTATCTCACCAACAACTGCATAAAAGAGATTTTCGATGTCGGCAAAACTCAGGTATTCCAGAACTGCAACGATAAAATTGTGACGATAACACCTCGGAGCTCAACTCCCCGGGACACTGCCACAACCCCTAAATGTTAGGAGGCACCAAGAACAATGTTCTCGTCACAAGACTATCGGAACAATCCCAAGATACCCGCGTGATCCTAAAAAAAATTTCGTGAAATTTGAGGAGAGGAAAGACAAAACATATACGTCAGGAGGCCACACCAGAGCGACGAAGGGACTGAGGAGTAAAAAGAATCCTACTCTCCGATATATATAATCCTAAGACTCAAAATAGTTTTCTTCTAGACTCAACAATGGCCAACAAACAAGGGGGCTCCTATGGTCGGTCGAGGCTCTGATACCAACTTGTCACGCCCAAGATTCGACCCTATCCTAAAGGAACTCGAAGGTCCCACCAGGGATAGAAGCGCATCTTAAAGATGCTTTTGCAAGGTGGATATCATTACATCAACATTACATAATAGATAGGGATACATACATAAGGCACAAATGCCACAAGAATACATCAACATCATATACAAGATCAACATCCGACTACGGATGAAACATAAACAAGCTCAAACGACATCCACCACCTTTAGCCAGTGCCGACACAGAGCCTATCCCTGATCGAAGAAGAAGCGGAAGAAGAACTCCAAAACAAGCAAACATCGCTCTCGCGTCATGATCATCGCATAACACATACATGCAATGTTGGTGTAGTAATGTCATGAGCCACGAGGACTCAAAGCAATCCCATTACCATGGGTATCAAGACTAGCAAAGCTTAATGGGAAAGGAAGGGGTGAAGTGGTGAGGTTGCAAAGGCGACTAAGCATGTATGGTGGCTAACTTACATAAATGAGAGGCGAGAAGAGAAACAAAGGAACGGTCGTCAACTAGTAATGATCAAGAAGTGATCCTGAACTCCTACTTACGTCGGACATAACCCGTAAACCGTGTTCTCCTCTCGATCAACCCGAAAAGAGACACTCACGATTCGCATACGGTTGGTGTATTTTAGAAGAGTTTACTTCAAGTTTACTACAACCGGATATTAACAAATTCCATCTCGCCACATAACCGCAGACACGGCTCTCGAAAGTTTATACCTGCAGGGTGTCCCAACTTAGCCCATGATAAGCTCTCGCGATCAACGAAGGATATTCCTTCTCCCGGGAAGGCCCGATCGATCTCGGAATCCGGCTACAAGACATTCGTCGATAATAAAACAAGACCAAAGAAGCCGCCCGATGTGCCGACAAATCCGCTAGGAGCTGCACATATCTCGTTCTCGTGGCACACCGGATAGGTCGACCTCTGAGTAAAACCAGCCCTCGAGTTGCCCGTGGTGGCCCCTTGCATCTGCCGTTTTGGACCAACACTCGAAGAGCACCTTGCCCTGGGGGCTAAAATAAAGATGACCCTTGGGCTCCTAAACCCAAGGGAAAAAGGGCTAGGTGAGGCAAATGGTAAAACCAAGGTTGGGCCTTCTTTGGAGGAGTCTTATTCAAAGCGAACTGTCAAGGGGTCCCATAAAGCACCCAACCGTTAGGGGCATAAAATCCGGGAACATAATACCGATATGACGGAAACTAGGGCGGCAAGAGTGGAACAAAACACCGGGCATAAGGCCGAGCCTTCCACCCTTTACCAAGTATATAGATGCATTAATAATATAAGAGATATTGTGATATCCCAACATAAACATAATCCAACATGGAGCAATCTGCATCTTCACCTGCAGCTAGCAACGCTATAAGAGGGGCTGAGCAAAAGCGGTAACATAGCCAAACAACGGTTTGCTAGGAGGGGTGACAAAGGTTAGAGGTTCATGGCAATTTGGGGGGCTGAATGATGCTATGAGATGAGATGCATGACATGAACAAAATGCAAAACAAAAGACAAAAACCCAACCACGAAGGAAATAATATATCGCATCTCCGGAAAAGGCAAGAGTTGGAGTTACGAATATGGAAAGTTGTATCCGGGGCGTTACAGTATGTCTTGCGTGGGATAACCGTGGTGACAATGGGTTATTCTATTGATCCATTTGATGTATGTTTTGGTGATCAACTTGCGGGTTTCGTGACATTGGGAACCTATGCATAGGGGTTGGCACACGTTTTCATCGTGATTCTCCGGTAGAAACTTTGGGGCACTCTTTGAGGTACTTTGTGTTGGTTGGATGAATCTGAGATTGTGTGATGCATATCGTATAATCATGCCCACCGATACTTGAGGTGACAATGGAGTATCTAGGTGACATTAGGGTTTTGGTTGATTTGTGTCTTAAGGTGTTATTCTAGTACGAACTCTTTTATAGATTGATCCGGAAGAATAGCTTTGAGGTGGTTTCGTACCCTACCATAATCTCTACATTTGTTCTCCGCTATTAGTGGATTTGGAGTGACTCTTTGTTGCATGTTGAGGGCTTGTTATATGATCTATCTATGTTATTATTGTTGAGAGAACTTGCACTAGTGAAAGTATGAACCCTAGGCCTTGTTTCCTATCATTGTAATACCGTTTACGCTCACGTTTATCACTTGTTACCTTGCTGTTTTTATTATTTCAGATTACAAATACCTTTATCTACTATCCATATTGCACTTGTATCACCATCTCTTCGCCGAACTAGTGCACCTATACAATTTACCATTGTATTGGGTGTGTTGGGGACAGAAGAGACTCTTTGTTATTTTGTTGCTGGGTTGTTTGAGAGAGACCATCTTCTTCCCTCGCCTCCCACAGTTGATAAACCTTAGGTCATCCACTTGAGGGAAATTTGCTACTGTCCTACAAACCTCCGCACTTGGAGGCCCAACAACGTCTACAAGAAGAAGGTTGTGTAGTAGACATCAGCCACCGAGTTGAGAGGACTTGTGTGCGGCAGCAATCCTTGGTGGGGAGAAGCGAGATGATCTCCTCAAGGATGACGCCCGGGAGATCACTGATGCGGTCCACCGGAGATTCTACAGTTCCTCGAGATCCGGTTGGGGGGCTCGCCGCTTCTCCCGTGCTCTTTGGGTGTGGGATCTACAACCCGGCGTCGGCGTTGGCGGGAGCCTCATCTTCTTAGTCTTTGGGGCCAGCGACTCCATTTTTCTTGTGGGCGTCGCGCCCGAGCTCACGGGTTTGAGCAGAGTAGCCAGAGACGAGCCTAGTGGCAGTGCGAGTGGGGAAGAAGGAGGGCTGGGGATTTCTGTAGGAGTGGAAGAAGAGGAGCAGGCGTTTTCTGTACGAGTGAGGAAGAAGGTGAGCGGGGTTTTCTGGACGAGTGAGGGGAGACGGAAGCGGGAGAGTGAGTTGTTCATGTTTATAAGGCCCGCTGCACTAACTACTCGCTTTTTCCGAAGAACCGGTCTCTTCTTTTGCGTTGCTGCATTGGAGCTGGCGCATGGGCTTGGCTGACTGGCCATCCATGCAGGATGCATGTGCCCGCCGTCCACCACATGCGCCTGGTTTGTTACTAGGCCTATTTAATAGGTTGGTTATGGAGTAAATTAAGGAGATTTATTTTCTCTGTGTGCATCCACCAAATTAGAGGATGCTGGTCTTGGATGCAGACACTCACATTAAACTAACATTTAGAAGAACAAAAGTTCAGCATGTCTATGCATCTCAATGATTCACCATACTATAACCAATTTACAAAGTTGTGAGAAGGTGTGGAAATAAAGAAAATCGGTCGATGCTTCTCTGAGCAAAGGGCCTCCCTGCGCACGCATTAATTTCTTGGGCATGCTTGTTTCTTCTCAATGTTGCGAGGACTTTGAGCATGTTGGCAACTCCACAGCTAGCTAGTTGCCTCATCTTGCAATTGATGCTGACACATTTGCAGCAAACACATGAGGCAATAGAGATGACTCAACATGGGTGTATATTGTGCAGTTCCCCTGAAATAATATTCATTGTCCTAAATCTGAAAAGATAGGAAAACAGTAGCTATACTTAAACGGTGTTGTAAAACAGTAGCACATATCAATAGCTCGGCATGACAAAACCCGATCATCTGGACGAAGGGGATACTGACCTGCCTGAGGAAGATTACATATAATTTCATAAGTCCTTGGTTGATTTCCACCTTGGTACCTTTGCTTGTTTGCTCCTCCACACATGACAGGATCGTTCCGCCTTGCATTCAGCAAGTCAACGTCTGAATAAGCTAATTTCATCTTGCGGTGGTCATTGTACCTAGTTCTGAATGTAGGAATACGGAGCACCATGAGGTTAGGCGGCCAGGTAGATGCAGCCATATAAATTTTGTGCGGTGCTACCAAAATTGAGGTTTGTATCCCTTCCCGTTATGAGAATTCTTCTTGAAGTTGGTATAATGTGACGGCTTGTTCTTTGCATCAAACTTGCCTTTCCCCTGAGATTTGTTCTTGTTGTTTTGGGGCTGGTTGGGCTGGAAGTTCTTCTCGTGTACCATGTGGGCACTAGAAGCTCCCTCAGCGACCCGAGCACGTGTGTCTTTTTCTCTCGCCTTCTCCTCAAAATCAAGAGTGCTAATGAGATCCAAAACGGAAAACTCATGTCTCTTGTTTTTCAGAGAAGTAGCAAAATCGTTCCACGAAGGTGGAAGCTTGGCAATGATGGTCCCAGCAACAAATTTGTCCCAACACACACTTAAAGTACTCAAGTTCCTTAGAGAGTATCAGTATCTCATGAGTCTGCTTGAACAAAGGAGCGCTCATCACCATCTTGTAGTCACAGAATTGCTCCATGATGTACAACTTCGTTGCCGGCCCGAGGGCCCAAAGCGTGGCCTCGGCGCAGCCCACATGTCTTCTTCTTTGTCAAATGACATATAAGAATCCACAATGGAATCGTCAAGAACACTTTCGGCCAGGCGGCTTTGAAGAGGGTATCCATGTTACGAAAAGCTCCCTGCTTGTGTAGATTAAGATAAGCCCTCGGGCTTACCCTTAGTGGCGTCATAGCAAGACATGATTTGAAACCAATATATCGCTCTTGTCGCCACCTTTTCATTTGCACCCCCTTAAAAGTAGGCGGCTTCAAAAGCGCAGCAAAACCACTCGTAGTAAATTGCCTATAATCAGGTTTTTGGATTGGATTGTTGAATATATGAGCAATTTAGTATGAGATTTAATCCGAATCGGCAGTAAATAGATCATGACGACAATTGGAAACATCAAAGTAATGATGCGGACTAAACCAGGAGGACAGAATCACATCTTGTACGGCAGGAGCGTAACCGATGTGGTTGATGTTGTCACTCATGTCGTTGATGAAGAGGTTACCGAGGTCGGGAAGAAGGCTGTCGTTGAGGAAGTCGTCGGCAACAGCGATCACAGTGTGCTCCCCAAAAAACTGATCGCCCCTCTCCCGTACATGATCACGAAAGGCGGGGTTCGGAGGACTGTTGTCCCTTCTCGCGGTGCACGCCGGAAGGAGGGCTGGAGAAGACTTGCGTGGCGGCGCTAAGATCAGGAACGGTGCGAAACCATATGATACAGCAGCGGCTAGGGTAGCATGTCAGGTCGGTCGTGCGAGTATAATAGTAGGCCTTTGGCCCGCAAACCCCACGTCCAAGTCAATAATAGCTCAAAAAAAGTCAATAATAGCCCCACCAAGGTTTGTCTAAAAAAGGAGTAATTAAGGCGTCCGTTAGTCCCTTTAGTATAAATACAATATCATTAATAATGGCCCATCTTTTGTCTCACAAAGTATGTTGGAGTACAACCGGCTACATGTTTACAATCCGCTTCTCTTCTCTCTCCTCTTCTTTCTCCTTCAACTAAGCACAAATACTATATTTAAATCCTTATAGCCTTCTTATGTCATCTAATTGTAGTATTTGCTCTAAAGTTACTATCCACTGTGTAGTCTGAAATGCCGGGCGTGCAACGGGTGGTGCCCTCGGTCGGCACGCCGCTTCAACGGCGGAAGCAGTGAGAGGTCGTGTCGCCCTACTTGCCATCAACGTGGAGCGGCGGGCTCAGCTGGCGCCGGGAAGGAAGCGCGCGCGGGAGGGGGAGGGTTTTTTGTTGGGCCAAGAAAGTGAGAAGCCAAATTGGGATCGGTCCGGACGGGGAAATATCATGTGCTCCCATACTCTGCATATGACACTAGTCTATGTTACTACTCCCTCCTTTCCGGTTTATAGAGATGTTTAGAGTAACATAGTAATATGTTACAGTACAAGTTACTCCCCACTATGACCAGCCTTGGCCTCTCCCAGTGCTCCACCATGTATAGCTGCTAAGCCTGCCACGTAGGCATAAAATATGATGTGGCTCCAATATAAGCACCTATGCATTGAAGACTTGAGTTACTAAGCCATTTAATGCACTTAGCACCTGATCTAAAGAGCGTTAATAGTATAGCCAGCTGCTGGCTATAAGCCAGTGCCATGTCATCTACAGCCCATCTTATAGTCAACATGTACAATAGTAGATCAAAAGAGTGTACTCGTGTGCATGCAGCGTGCGTGTTTTTCCATCGGTGCTAGCTCTAAGACCGAGGCAGCGGTCGTCTTCGTCTCTGACTAGTAGTTGAGCAACGACGACAAAGAGGTGCTGCAAGAGATGCGTGTGCGCCGTTGCGTGCGAGCTTCGCCATAGCAAGACGAACCGGACGTTGCCGCGTATGGTGCACGCCTCCATGCAGCCGAGTGTGTGCGCATGCATGTGTTATTCACGTGCATTCTGCGGCCGAGCGTGTGTGCATGCACGTCTTGTGTACGTGCGTTGTGTGCTCCGTGTTGTGCGCGTATGTGCATGAGTTGGATCGAATGGAGTTAGTGCGTTGGCTTGTGTACATGCGTGGCTACATGCGTCCTGTACATGCGTGCCTTGTTGTGTGGTTATCAATAATTCAATATAAACTACTCCCTCCGTTCCTAAATATAAGTCTTTCTAGCCATTTCAAATAGACTACAACATAAGGATGTATGTAGACATATTTTAGAGTGTAGATTGACTCATTTTGTCGTCGGGAATCAATGCTCTTCAACTCTTTTCTTTTACGTGAGCTTTGTTCATCCTTTTCCAACCACGCGAGACATCTAGCATCAAGGTGCACGTGTCATGCAAGAAAATGGAGATAATCAGATAAGCAGTGCGTAAGTGAGTCGTGCGGGGGCAAAAGTGGGGGGAAACCCTTTTTCGTAAGTGAGTCGTGCACTTCGATGGCACCTACGCAATATTTTTCTCCTCGATGGCACATGAATAGTGCACGTACTCAACGACGGAGCACGGGATGGTAGCAATGACATGGTCAGCCCTTTTTTGGAGAGAGTACGTACTACTAGTAAATAACTTTAATGTGTCCCGTCAACTCGTAGAACGACGAGAAGCTTGATTACGCCTTCTCCCTCGCCAACGCGTGTGCGGTGGCTCGCAACACGAGGAGAAACTTTTGCTTACAAGCGGTGGACGTGCAGCAGTTCATTTGGTGTCAGATTGCCAGAAGCACTACTGTTGAACCATCGACTTCCGGAAGAGGCGACGAGCCAAGCGCAAGGTCACCTACTAACCTTAGGCTAGGCGTAGTGGGAGTAACATAAGTAGGGGTACCTCCTTTTTTATTCTAGAAACAACCACACGCGAATATCAAGGTCTTTGGTTAGGTAGAACAAATTTCACAGGAGTCCGTGCTCAGCCCTCCTCTATCTCTCTTCTCGGCCAGCCAATGGACGCTTGGAGCCCATCGTCTGTTGCTCACATGCGGTCCCACATGTCGTTGAAAACGCAAGAGGACCCATCGAACCTGCACATCTTTCACCTCGGCGTCTTTGGTGACGAAAAACAAATCAATAAAGATCTTGGTGGCCGCTTTTGGAGTTACTCAAGAGTAGTAAGATTCTACGTATTTCTGATTTAACCCAATATGCACATCTCGTGGCTTCAACTACCACTCTATTTTCTTTCATGACACGACTTGGATGCTGGATGTCCCACGTGTCGGCAAAAGGAGGAAGAACCCGACCAAATCTTCGGTTGTGCTCTCGGATTAGACTAGTTGTGCTAACTTAAAATACTTGACTTCCATTTGTCCAAGAATGGATGTACCTATATACTAAAACATGTCTAGATACATATATACTTTGACAAATAGAAGGCATGTATTGTGCAACGGAGGGAGTAGAATGGATGCAAGTTTTTGTATTGGGAAGAAGAGTACATCCATATATTGATAGAGCGTTGGAGTTGGCCTTACAAGTGGGACCGTAGTTGAGGAAACCGACTATCGGCAAACCCCCACCTCGCTCGCCGCGCGATGGCTGAGTTAGAGAAACTATGAGGTTGAAGAGATTGCTCTAGCACGGACTCCAAGAAATATGGTGTCATATGGAAGTCGTGCTGGTGGCATGTGCCGTACTCCTGCACGTGAATGCTTGTTCTAGCCCATATGCCACCCTACTACTCCTACTACTTACTATATAGTACTAGTATCGAGGATTCGAGGTGCTGGTTATGTACAATATGGCTACAGTAAAAACACCCGCACGACGAGCGAAGCATGTGAAGCTAGTACAAATAGGGTACTACTATTGTTGATTGGCCTCATCCGATAACTTGTTGCAATGCACGTACAATTATGTATTCGGAAAATATTTTTTTGCCTCGTCGCACCACTCACTCCACGAAGCAACTCGAAAGCCATTCATAAATTTAGTAAGTTTGTCACAGGCATATCATTTTATTACATACAACAGGTCATCAACCCACATCGACAACGAGGATACATTATAAATACTAAAGCTTTCACCACACAACAAATAACAAGCAATGAAATGAACTTCAACTCAACCATTCCTCGGCGTTGGAAATGCTTGGTTTGAACCACAAGTGATTCTCTGGGATGGGCCATCTATTGTCGATCTCGAGACCAACGCATGACTGATCATCCAGGCTGAAACGGCCTACCATATCAGTACCAGGGTAGGGAACCACCCAAATGTCTAGGGTATAGACACAGTTGCTTCTCATAAATGGTACTAGTAACGTTGTGTCAACAGCAGTTGGATCGCCTTTCACCACCATCGGATAGTTTTGTCCAAGGAAGAGCGAGTTTTCTCCAAGACTATCAATTATGTACCAGCGAGAAGGAGTTGGCGCTAGCACACTAGTATCCATCCCGAATACCATGCAACGGGTGTCGGAATAGGTCCGGAGAGTGCAACCATGGGAGACAACACGTGCTCCCTCGGTAGTAACAAACTCAGTGTGTTGTATACACACAAGAAGAGGTGATCCATCGGAATTAGTTGCCAGGCGCCACTTAGTATATACGTTCTGCTCATCCTCATGCTCGTGATCATCACCATCGTCATCTCCCCCTTGGTTATAAAAATTTTCAAGTATAGGTGGTGGAATGTTCACAGGACCTTGGAGACACAAGAAGAAGGTTAATTAGTAAAGGGAAACTTGCTAACCCGCATGCATGTGGATGAAACAATTATAATTACGGTGGAAGACAAAGCGTGCGAAAGTATAAGGATTCCATGCAAAAGCGATTGCCACAGTGGTGGCAGCAAACACAAGGCCATCCTATTGAATTGCATCACAGTACACATCCGTTTATAGAAACTGATTTTTGAGCAATATCCATCCAGTCGAACCACGAAGGACGGCAACAAGCTTGTCGAAGATAGCAACAACTTCATAGTTGTTGTAATTCCAAGAGCGGTTGGGAACTAGACAAATTGCTATCTTTCATAGAAGACAGTCACCATGATCGTATTTGAACGTGCGTACAATATCGGTGTGCTCAACCTCTTGGTTGTCTGCTGATATTTTTGGAAGTGGAACCCGGTCACGAGTGTACACATTCACAAGTTCCCACTCATGCTTGGACCCAATGTAAACAACCCAATCTTCATTTGCGCGCCCAATCCTTACCCTCAAGCGATGGCATCTTAACATCATACGTATCATTATCAAGTGGCATAAACTTGCACAGTATGAGGCCTCCGTCGTCCGGCGCCAAAGAGTCATCGTGGTCACGGTGAAGAAGATAGGGAGATCAAACCGCTCCTTGACTCTTGGGTTCCTTGTAATGATGTTATTAGTTGAGTCGAGAATGGGCTTGAACGAACCTGCCATGCTAGCCGAGGTGATGACGTCACACCGATCAATGAGTTCCTCCACCACGTCATCTTTCAGATCGGGGCAAGAATAACGGGGTCATTTCCTGCTTGTTCCCTCCATGGAGAAGACGATCGAACAATGGTAGAAGAAAAGGTGAAGGGCTGAAGGAAAATGGAGGAGGGAGAGGAGCGTGCGACAGCAGTTCCAAATCGAGAGGGAAAGGCGAAGAGTCGGTGGACGGTTGCCAGTTTGCCACGGTTCACGAAGAGGCGCCCCAGCCTACACGTCCGTTTGGAAATACTCCTACTATTCAACATCGTTTCACTCATATGTTGGAACGGGACCACATATCAACGAAACATGGTGCGTAATTTCTCGTGCAAAATGCGATCTGGCCGCGTTGGCCCGAGGTGCTGCATTAGTTTTTTTTTAAGTTTGCCGCATTAGGTATCGACCTTTATTTTTTTTAACATGCAATCTGAATGGATAGCTCCTGTGGTCATCACACGTGAGCGGATATAGTGATGGTTGATTCACCCGAGCAACTTATTACTGTGGGAATATGGGAGTACCAGCGGATTCAAGGAATAGAGAAATGATGGTTGCTTCATCCGAGCAACTTACTGTGGCGAAGGTGGGGCTCTATGATTTGACTGCTCACTAGTCATTACTACTGCGGCGCAACGATCGGGGTGAATCTTTCCCTGAAGTTGTTTTGTGCACTCAATATTGCTGCATGGCAGGTGGAGCCGGATGAAGGATGTCCAACATGTGAAGGAAATATGCCCTAGAGGCAATAATAAAGTTATTATTTATTTCCTTATATCATGATAAATGTTTATTATTCATGCTAGAATTGTATTAACCGGAAACATAATACATGTGTGAATACATAGACAAAGCAGTGTCACTAGTATGCCTCTACTTGACTAGCTCGTTAATCAAAGATGGTTATGTTTCCTAACCATAGACATGAGTTGTCATTTGATTAACGGGATCACATCATTAGGAGAATGATCTGATTGACATGACCCATTCCGTTAGCCTAGCACTTGATCGTTTAGTATGTTGCTATTGCTTTCTTCATGACTTATACATGTTCCTATAACTATGAGATTATGCAACTCCCGTTTGACGGAGGAACACATTGGGTACTACCAAACGTCACAACGTAATCGGGTGATTATAAAGGAGTATTACAGGTGTCTCCAAAGGTACTTGTTGGGTTGGCGTATTTCGAGATTAGGTTTTGTCACTCCGATTGTCGGAGAGGTATCTCTGGGCCTTCTCGGTAATACACATCACATAAGCCTTGCAAGCATTGCAACTAATGAGTTAGTTGTGAGATGATGTATTACGGAGCGAGTAAAGAGACTTGCCGATGTGAGATTGAACTAGGTATTGGATACCGACGATCGAATCTCGGGTAAGTAACACCGATGACAAAGGGAACAACGTATGTTGTTATGCGGTCGACCGATAAAGATCTTCGTAGAATATGTAGGAACCAATATGGGCATCCAGGTCCCGCTTATTGGTTATTGACCGGAGATGTGTCTCGGTCATGTCTACATTGTTCTCGAACCGTAGGGTCCGCACGCTTAAGGTTTCGATGATGATTATATTATGAGTTTGTGTATTTTGATGTACCAAGGTTGTTCGAGTCCCGGAAATGATCACGGACATGACGAGGAGTCTCGAAATGGTCGACACATAAAGATTAATATATTGGACGGATATATTTGGACACCGGAAAGGTTCCGGAGAAGTTTGGAGCTCCGGGAGGTTACCGGAACCCCCCGGGAGGTATATGGGCCTTATTGGGCCCATGTAGGAGGAAGGGAGTGTTGGGAAACGTAGTAATTTCAAAAAATTTCCTACGATCACGCAAGATCATGGTGATGCATAGCAACGAGATGAGAGTGTTATCTACGTACCCTCGTGAGACCAAGAACGGAAGCGTTGACGCAACGTAGAGGAAGTAGTCGTACTTCTTCACGATCCAACCGATCCAAGTACCGAACGTGACGGCACCTCCGAAGTTCTGCACACGTTCAGCTCGATGACGTCCCTCGAACTCCGATCCAGCCGAGTGTTGAGGGAGAGTTTCGTCGGCGACGGGCGTGGTGACGATGATGATGTTCCACCGGCGCGGGCTTCGCCTAAGCTCCGCCACGGTATTCTCGAGGTGTAATATGGTGGAAGGGGCACCGCACACGGCTAAGGAACGATCTCAATGATCAACTTGTGTGTCATGGGGTGCCCCCTGCCTCATATATAAAGGAGGGAAGGGAGGGGCTGGCCGGCCAAGGAGGGTGCGCCAGGTGTCCTACTCCTCTTGAGTAGGATTCCCCCAATCCTAGTCCAACTAGGTTTCCCCAAGTGGGAAGGGAGAGAGAGGCGCCTTCTCCTAGTCCTAATAGGACTAGGGAAGGGGGAAGGTGCACCAGCACTTGGGCCCCCTTTTCTCCTTTCCACTAAGGCCCATGTTGGCCCATTAGCATTCCGGGGTTCCAGTAACCTCCCTACTTGGTAAAATTCCCAATTTCACCCGGAACACTTCCGATGTCCAAACATAGACTTCCAATATATGAATCTTTATGTCTCGACCATTTCGAGACTCCTCGTCACGTCCGTGATCTCATCCGGGACTCCGAACAACCTTCGTTACAGAAACATCATAAAACTCATAGTAACTGTCATCGAAACGTTAAGCGTGCGGACCCTACGGGTTCGAGAATTATGTAGACATGACCGAGACACCTCTCCGGTCAATAACCAATAGCGGGACCTGGATGCCCATATTGGCTCCTACATATTCTACGAAGATCTTTATCGGTCGCAGAAGATAACAACATACGTTGTTCCCTTTGTCATCGGTATGTTACTTGCCTCGAGATTCGATCGTCGGTATCCAATACCTAGTTCAATCTCGTTCGGCAAGTCTCTTTACTCGCTTCAGAATACATCATCTCACAACTAACACATTAGTTGTAATGCTTGCAAGGCTTATGTGATGTGCATTACCGAGAGGGCCCAGAGATACCTCTCCGACAATCGGAGTGACAAATCCTAATCTCGAAATATGCCAACCCAACATGTACCTTCGGAGACACCGTAATGTACCTTTATAATCACCCGATTCACGTTGTGACGCTTGGTAGCACCCAAAGTGTTCCTCGTGCAAACGGAGTTGCATAATCTCATAGTCATAGGAACATGTATAAGTCATGAAGAAAAGCACTAGCAACAAACTATACGATCAAAAGTGCTATGCTAATGGAATGGGTCATGTCAATCAGATCATTCAACCAATGATGTGATCCTGTTAATCAAATAACAACTCCTTGTTCATGGTTAGGAAACACAACCATCTTTGATTAACGAGCTAGTCAAGTAGAGGCATACTAGTGACACTCAGAGGTTTATGTATTCACACATGTATTATGTTTCCGTTAATACAAATCTAGCATGAATAATAAACAATTATCATGACATAAGGAAATAAATAATAACTTTATTATTGCCTCTAGGGCATATTTCCTTCAGTCTCACACTTGCACTAGAGTCAATAATCAAGATAACAAATTAATGAACCTAACACCCATCGAGTATAGGTGCTGATCATGTTTAGCTCGTGGAAGAGGCTTAGTCAATCTGGTCTCGCAACATTCAGATCCGTATGTATCTTGCATATCTCTATGTCTCCCACCGACCAAATCCGGATGGAGTTGAAGCGTCTTTTGATGTGCTTGGTTCTCTTGTGAAATCTGGATTCCTTTGCTAAGGCAATTGCACCAAAGTATTGTCACAAAAGATTTTTATTGGACCCGATACACTAGGTACAACACCTAGATCGGTTATGAACTCCTTCATCCAGACTCCTTCATTAGCTGCTTCCGGGCAGCTATGTACTCAACTTCACATGTAGATCCCGCCACGACGCTTTGTTTGGAACTGCACCAACCGACTCCTCCGCTTAATGTAAATACGTATCCGGTTTGCGATTTAGAATCGTCTCGGATCAGTGTCAAAGCTTGCGTCGGACGTAACCGTTCTTACAAGTTCTTTGTCACCGCCATAAATGAGAAACATATCCTTAGTCCTTCTCAAGTACTTAAGGATGTTCTTGACCGCTGTCGATGATCCACTCTGGATTACTTTGGTACCGCCGCCAAACTTATAGCAAGGCACACATCAGGTCCGTACACAGATTGCATACATGATAGAGCCTATGGTCAAGCATAGGGAACATCTTTCATTTCTCTCTATCTTCTCTGCGGTGGTCGGGCATTGAGTCTTACTCAACTTCACACCTTGTAGCACCGGCAAGAACCCTTTCTTTGCTCGATCCATTTTGAACTTTTTCAAAATTTTATCAAGGTATGTGCTTTGTGAAAGTCCTATTAAGCCGCCTTGATCTATCTCTATAGATCTTAATGCCCAATATGTAAGCAGCTTCACCGAGGTCTTTCATCGAAAACTCTTATTCAAGTATCCCTTTATGCTATCCAGAATTCTATATCATTTCCGATCAAGAATATGTCATCCACATATAATATCGTAAATGCTACAGAGCTCCCACTCACTTTCTTGTAAATACAAAGCTTCTCCAAAAGTCTCAGATAAAACCAAATGCTTTGATCACACTATCAAAACGCTTATTCCAACTCCGAGAGGCTTGCACCAGTCCATAAATGGATCATTTGGAGCTTGCACACTTTGTTAGCTCCTTTGGATCGACAAAACCTTCTCGTTGCATCATATACAACTCTTCTTCCGTAAATCCATTCAGAATGCAGTTTTAACATCCATTTGCCAAATTTCATAATCATAAAATGCGGCAATTGCTAACATGATTCGGACGGACTTAAGCATCGCTACGGGTGAGAAGGTCTCATCGTAGTCAATCCCTTGAACTTGTCGAAAACCTTTTGCAACAAGTCGAGCTTTATAGACAAGTAACATTACCATCGTCGATCTTCTTCTTGAAGATCCATTTATTCTCAATTGCTTGCCGATCATCGGGCAAGTCAACCAAAGTCCATACTTTGTTCTCATACATGGAACCCATCTCGGATTACATGGACTCAAGCCATATTGTGGAATCTGGGCTCACCATCGCTTCTTCATAGTTCGTAGGTTAATCATGTTCCAAAGAATATGACTTCCGAATAGGATTACCGTACCACTCAGTGCGGATCTTACTCGTTGATCTCTACGGTTCAGAGAAACTTGATCTCAAGTTTCATGATCATCATCATTAGCTTCTTCCCTATTTGGTGTAGGTGTCACGGAAACTGATTTACGTGATGTACTACTTCTCAATAAGGGAGTAGATACAGTTATCTCATCAAGTTCTACTTTCCTCCCACTCACTTCTTTCGAGAGAAACTCTTTCTCCAAAAGTTTCCGAATTTAGCAACAAAAATCTTGCCTTCGGATCTGTGATAGAAGGTGTACCCAACAGTCTCCTTTGGGTATCCTATGAAGACACATTTCTCCGATTTGGGTTCGAGCTTATCAGGTTGAAGCTTTTTCACATAAGCATCGCAGCCCCAAACTTTCGTAAGCGACAACTTTGGTTTCTTGCCAAACCACAGTTCATAAGGCGTCGTCTCAACGGATTTAGATGGTGCCCTATTTAAAGTGAATGTAGCCGTCTCTAAAGCATAACCCCAAAACGATAGCGGTAAATCAAGAAGAGACATCATAGATCGCACCATCTCTAATAAAGCACGACATGACGTTCGGACACACCATTACGTTGTGGTGTTCCAGGTGGCGTAAGTTGCGTAAACTATTCCGCATTGTTTCAAATGTAGGCCAAACTCGTAACTCAAATATTCTCCTCCACGATCAGATCGTAGAAACTTTATTTTCTTGTTACGATGATTTTCCACTTCACTCTGAAATTCTTTGAACTTTTCAAATGTTTCCGACTTGTGTTTCATTAAGTAGATATACCCATATCTGCTCAAATCATCTGTGAAGGTGAGAAAATAACGATATCCGCCACGAGCCTCAACATTCATTGGACCACATACATCAAGATGTATGATTTCCAATAAATCTGTTGCTCTCTCCATAGTTCCGGAGAACGGTGTTTTAGTCATCTTGCCCATAAGGCACGGTTCGCAAGTGCCAAGTGATTCATAATCAAGTGACTCCAAAAGTCCATCATTGTGGAGTTTCTTCATGCGCTTTACACCGATATGACCTAAACGGCAGTGCCACAAATAAGTTGCACTATCATTATCAACTCTACATCTTTTGGCTTCAACATTATGAATATGTGTATCACTACTATCGAGATTAAGTAAAAACAAACCATTCTTCAATGGTGCATGACCATAAAAGATATTATTCATATAAATAGAACAACCATTATTCTCTCGATTTAAATGAATAACCGTCTCGCATCAAACAAGATCCAGATATAATGTTCATGCTCAACGCTGGTACTAAATAACAATTATTTAGGTCTAATACTAATCCCAAGGTAGATGTAGAGGTAGCGTGCCGATCGCGATCACATCGACTTTGGAACCATTTCCCACGCGCATCGTCACCTCGCCCCTTAGCCAATCTTCGCTAATCAGAGTCCCTGCTTCGAAGTTGCAAATATTAGCAATGTAACCAGATTCAAATACCCAAAAGTGCTCATGCGAGTATTAGTAAGGTACACATCAATAACATGTATATCACATATACCTTTGTTAACCTTGCCTTCCTTCTTATCCGCCAAATACTTGGGGCAGTTCCGCTTCCAAAGGACTACCGCTTGCAATAGAAGCACTCGGTTTAGTGCTTAGGACCAGACTTGGGTTTCTTCTCTTGATCGGCAACTTGCTTGCCGCTCTTTTGAAGTTTCCTTTTCTTTCCTTTGCCCTTTTTCTTGAAACTAGTGGTTTTGTTAACCATCAACACTTGATGCTCCTTTTGATTTCTACCTCCATGACTTTCAAAGATCGCGAAGAGCTCGGGCATTGTTTTGGTCATCCCTTGCATATTATAGTTCATCACGAAGCTCTTGTAGCTTGGTGGCGATGATTGGAGAATTCATCAATGACGCAATCATCCTAAGATTAACTCCCAGCTTGAATCAAGTGATTGTTATATCCGGACATTCCGAGTATATGCTCACCGATGTAACTGCTTCTCCTCCATCTTACAGCTATAGAACTTATTGGAGACTTCATATCTCTCAATCCGGCATTCGCTTGGAATATTAACTTCAACTCCTGGAACATCTCATATGCTCCATGGTGTTCAAAACGACGTTGAAGTCCCGGTTCTAAGCCGTAAAGCATGGCACACCGAACTATAGAGTAGTCATCGCCTTTGCTTTGCCGATGTTCACAACTTCGGGCGCAGCCCTTGCACCAGGCCCTGCACCTAACGGTGCTTCCAGGACGTAATTCTTCCGTGCAGCAATAAGGATAATCCTCAAATTACGGACCCAGTCCGTGTAATTGCTGCCATCATCTTTCAACTTTGCTTTCTCAAGGAACGCATTAAAATTCAACGGAACAACAAAGACGAGCCATCTATCTACACATCATAGACAAGCAAGATACTATCAGTACTAAGTTCATGATAAATTTAAGTTCAATTAATCATATTACTTAAGAACTCCCACTTAGAAAAATATCCCTTCAATTCTCTAAGTGATTGCGTGATCCATATCAACTACACCATGACCGATCATCACGTGTGATGGAGTAGTTTCAATGGTGAACATCAATATGTTGATCATATCTACTATATGATTCACGCCGACCTTCGGTCTCGTGTTCCGAGGTCATATCTTATATGCATAGCTCGTCAAGTATAACCTGAGTATTCTGCGTGCAACTGTTTTGCACCCGTTGTATTTGAACGTAGAGCCTATCACACCCGATCATCACGTGGTGTCTCAAAGACGAAGAACTTTCGCATAGCGGTGCATACTCAGAGAACACTTCTTGATAATTTAGTAAGGGATCATCTTATAATGCTACCGTCAATCAAAGCAAGATAAGATGCATAAAGGATTAACATCACATGCAATCAATATAAGTGATATGATATGGCCATCATCATCTTGTGCTTGTGATCTCCATCTCCAAGCACCGCCATGATCACCATCGCCACCGCGCCGACACCTTGATCTCCATCGTAGCATCGTTGTCGCCTCGCCAAACTTATGCTTCTACGACTATCGCTACCGCTTAGTGATAAAGTAAAGCATTACAGTATGATTGCATTGCATACAATAAAGCGACAACCATATGGCTCCTGCCAGCTTGCCGATAACTTCGGTTACAAAACATGATCATCTCATACAATAAAATTCAGCATCATGTCTAGACCATATCACATCACAACATGCCCTGCAAAAACAAGTTAGACGTCCTCTACTTTGTTGTTGCAAATTTTACGTGGCTGCTACGGGCTTAAGCAAGAACCAATCTCACCTACGCATCAAAACCACAACGATACTTCACAAATAGACTCCGTTTAACCTTCTCAAGGACCGGGCGTATGCCACACTCGGTTCAACTAAAGTTGGAGAGACAGTCTTCCACAAGCCATCTATGTGCAAAGCACGCCGAGGGAACCGGTCTCGCGTGAAGAGTACGCAGCGTAAGGTTGGTCTCGATCGTCCGTCCAACAATACCGCTGAACCAAAGTATGACATGTCAGTAGGCAAGATGACTTGTATCGTCCACAACTCACTTGTGTTCTACTCGTGCATATCATCAAACCATAAAAACCTAGGCTCGGATGCCACCGTTGGGAAACGTAGTAATTTCAAAAATTTTCCTACGATCACGCAAGATCATGGTGATGCATAGCAACGAGATGAGAGTGTTATCTACGCATCGTAGACCAAAGAACGGAAGCGTTGACGCAACGTAGAGGAAGTAGTCGTACTTCTTCACGATCCAACCGATCCAAGTACCGAACGCACGGCACCTCCGAAGTTCTGCACACGCTCAGCTCGATGACGCCCTCGAACTCCGATCCAGCCGAAAGTGTTGAGGAGAGTTTCACAAGACGACGGCGTGGTGACGATGATGATGTTCCACCGGCGCAGGCTTCGCCTAAGCTCCGCCACGGTATTCTCGAGGTGTAATATGGTGGAAGGGGCACCGCACACGGCTAAGGAACGATCTCAATGATCAACTTGTGTGTCATGGGGTGCCCCCCCTGTATATAAAGGAGGGAAGGGAGGGGCTGGCCGGCCAAGGAGGGTGCGCCAGGTGTCCTACTCCTTGGGAGTAGGATTCCCCAATCCTAGTCCAACTAGGTTTCCCCAAGTGGGAAGGGAGAGAGAGGCGCCCCTTCTCCTAGTCCTAATAGGACTAGGGAAGGGGAAGGTGCGGCCAGCACTTGGGCCCCTTTCTCCTTTCCACTAAGGCCCATGTTGGCCCATTAGCATTCCGGGGTTCCAGAACCTCCTGCATTGGTAAAATTCCCAATTTCACCCGGAACACTTCCGATGTCCAAACATAGACTTCCAATATATGAATCTTTATGTCTCGACCATTTCGAGACTCCTCGTCACGTCCGTGATCTCATCCGGGACTCCGAACAACCTTCGTTACAGAAACATCATAAAACTCATAGTAACTGTCATCGAAACGTTAAGCGTGCGGACCCTACGGGTTCGAGAATTATGTAGACATGACCGAGACACCTCTCCGTCAATAACCAATAGCGGGACCTGGATGCCCATATTGGCTCCTACATATTCTACGAAGATCTTTATCGGTCGCATCAAGATAACAACATACGTTGTTCCCTTTGTCATCGGTATGTTACTTGCCCGAGATTCGATCGTCGGTATCCAATACCTAGTTCAATCTCGTTACCGGCAAGTCTCTTTACTCGTTTCGTAATACATCATCTCACAACTAACACATTAGTTGTAATGCTTGCAAGGCTTATGTGATGTGCATTACCGAGAGGGCCCAGAGATACCTCTCCGACAATCGGAGTGACAAATCCTAATCTCGAAATATGCCAACCCAACATGTACCTTCTGAGACACCTGTAATGTACCTTTATAATCACCCGATTACGTTGTGACGTTTGGTAGCACCCAAAGTGTTCCTCGTGCAAACGGGAGTTGCATAATCTCATAGTCATAGGAACATGTATAAGTCATGAAGAAAAGCACTAGCAACAAACTATACGATCAGGTGCTATGCTAATGGAATGGGTCATGTCAATCAGATCATTCAACCAATGATGTGATCCCGTTAATCAAATAACAACTCCTTGTTCATGGTTAGGAAACACAACCATCTTTGATTAACGAGCTAGTCAAGTAGAGGCATACTAGTGACACTCTGTAGGTTTATGTATTCACACATGTATTATGTTTCCTGTTAATACAATTCTAGCATGAATAATAAACATTTATCATGATATAAGGAAATAAATAATAACTTTATTATTGCCTCTAGGGCATATTTCCTTCAGGAGTAGGAATAAGGGAGGCGCGCCCCCAAGCCCAATCCGAATTGGGGAGGGGGGCCCCCTTTCCTTTCTCCTTCCCCTCTTCCTATTTCTACTACTAGTACTACTTCCTAAATACTAGTACTCCTTCCTTCCCTCCAAATAAGATAAGGAAAAGAGGGAAACCTACTTGGAGTAGGTTTCCTCCCTTGGTGCGCCCCTTGGGCCGCCACCTCCTCCCTCCCTCCTTTATATACGGGAGGGGGCACCCTAGAACACAAAAGTTGATCCTTGAGATCGCTCTTAGCCGTGCGGTGCCCCCTCCACCATATTCCACCTCGGTCATATCGTAGCAGTGCTTAGGCGAAGCCTGCGTCGGTGAAACATCAAGATCGCCACCACGCTGCCGTCTTGACGGAACTCCTTCTCTCCGAGCTCACTGGATCGGAGCCCGTGGAGCGCCATCGAGCTGAACGTGTGCCAAGAACTCGGAGACGCCGGAGTAACGGCGCTGGGATCGGCCGGATCGTGAGGAGAACGTGACGACTACTTCCTCTACGCCATCATCGACTCGTGAGGTGCCGGAGTAACGGGCTACCTGAACGGCAGGATCGCGAGGAGAACGTCGACTACTTCCTCTACGCCAGATCGCTTCCGCCACGGCCCACGAGGGTACGTAGACAACACTCTCCCCTCTCGTTGCTATGCCATCACCATGGTCCTGTGTGTGCGTAGGAAATTTTTTGAAATTACTGCGTTCCCCAACAACATGTCGGTGAAACGAAGTTGAATTGTTTCTGGCATTGCTATCAATCCTTCAGGATTTGTTTATATGTACGCATAATTTTGATGAAATTGTACTTTGATGCTATGAAGGTTTCAACTTTGGTTCCCGCACGAAAAAAAGGTTTCAACTTAGGATTCATGTGTCTTGCCTTGAGATTATCTCGTTACAACATTCCATCAAATACAAATGAAACTACCATGGCTAATGCATCTCAATGGTTCGCAGATCAGCGCCAATATTCACATCACAACCAAGACAAAGTTGTGAGAAGGTGTACAAATAAAGAAAATAAAATATAATTGATCGATGCTGTTCAGAGGCATGGCTCCATTTCTTTGGCACAGTGTTCATTGCTTGGCAGCTAGTTTCACCCAGCTCAGAGCCAAAAAGAGGTGTATGAAGGACACCACAATCCGATCATCTTGTGCAGCTCCACTAAAATCGAGCGGACCATCCCTGTTTGCAAAGATATCTAGTCAGTGTGATTAAAATAATAGTGGAACTAGATGATGAAACATAACACACAAAAATAGAAGCCGATCACCTCTACGATCTCTCTTTAGGACTAACTTCTTGTTGGAGAAGATTAGGCACGGAGTTGGATGAGGAGGATAGCAAAACCAATCTCCCTTTCCGCAGTCCCACAGAAATGTAAAAACGTTGCCCGTGTGACATTTTGGCGGAACTGCACAAAACACTCTTCAGAAAAGTGATTTGTGCAGTTCACCAAAAGGTCGCAATAGCAACGAGGTGAAAATGGATAGCCCTGTTTGCAAAAGGAGGTCGGAAGGAAACAATTACTGCCCAATAACACGAGTTGAAGACACATACGCCGACAAAAAAGAAGCATGTTCCATGTAAAAAGGGAAAGATAGCACATGGTGGTTTATCAAAAATGGTTTGAGGACGAGATTGCAAGATGGAAAGTACGTCGGCCGAGATATGATTTAAGCAAACAACTAAAGAAGATCCACATGCAGCAACGTGGGAAGATGGGCAGTGGAGCAAGGCCGGAGGAAGCTGTACCTGAGGTTCATCAGGATTTTACTACGAGGGCGCCGGCGGCCGGGATCTGCCCATACTGCGGCAGCGAGCAAGTGGCGAAGGCCCTACCGCGTCAGAGCTTGGTCAGAGAGAACGACGTGTACCGCAGATCGGGACGAGCTGCCTCAACACCGTCGAACGGAGAGACGATGCACATCCTCCCTTTCCACCGGCGGACGGGATGCGGCCGGATCACTGACCAACACTGAGAGAGAGAGGCCATGGCGGCCTTGTGTGAGATGGTGTGACAAGAGACAAACCCATTTTTCTGTTTTTCCCACGGCAATCGTTTAATAATCTAGGTGTGGTACCCGACCCTCCTTCGAGTAAACAACCGCTACACGCGTCAAATTATCACGTGGGCTGCCTTTTCGTACAGAAACAAACTCCACCGTGTACCCGTGCGGGTGTGGCCGGGAACGAGACGTGAGTACGTGCATCCTGCGTGCACTTCTTCTTTAGGTGCAGGTACGTATGTGGGTGGGTGTGAGAGAGATGGTTTGTGCGAAACAGAGGCAATGTGTTGATGATATCTCAATCAGAAAAACGTAACATATGCAATGTGTGTGAAACGGAGTCATGGACGTGAGATATCGATAGAATTGAAAACAGGGATGAAGTTTGTGGCTGCACGATCGATAAAGAGTGCCATCGAATTTGTGTTTTCCCACATCAAAGATACAGGGCGGCTGGCCTACTGGAATTTGAGAGGGCAGAGGTGCAGTTCTTCTCCGTGGCATGGATACCTACCTACAACGTTCGACTATCGGTGTGTGTGGGGGGTGGGGGAGGGTAGAGACCGGTCGACTAGTATATGTGTGGGGAAGGAGAGAGACCTAGCTATGTATTGAGGGAGATCGATCGACATCCATGGACATGTGTAGCAGAGGAATAAGGTTGGGAAAATGACAAAGGTAGAGCGTCGGTGGGTTGGTGGTGGAGTGGCGTCTCACAAATGGTGGGAGAGGCCTACTAGACAAATGGAGGGTATGAGTGCAATATAAATAAGAGAGGGCGGGGGGTGTCTGTCTGTCTATGCACGTGCGTGTGAGAGACAGGGAGGTATTCAAGGATGATGAGGGGAGAAGATATGGTTGTGGTAAGCATACGTAACTACATATGAAGATCAACCGTCGTGTGTCCGAGAAAAGGAGAGACATAACTAGCGAGGTAAGTGTATCGGTGCTTGGTGAAAATGAATTATAGTCGACCTGGCTATATGTAGGGAGATTAGTTCATATACACCTACATGTGTTAGAAGCAAATAAGGCCTGGAGAGGCAGACAGGGGGAGAGGGTGTGGCTAGGAGGTGGTGCGAGAGGCCTACCATGTCGAGGGGGGAGGAGTGTGCGAGTATGTGATAAATGAAAAGAGGGGCAGGAGTGTGCACCTGCGTGGAATTGTATTGGACATATGGGGGCATGGACGGTGATAAGAGAAGAGGGGAAGTATATATGTGTTTGTTGTAGGCACACTTGGCTAGTGAGGTATATCGACCGGTGTGTGCCAGAAAGAAGGAGCCGGGGGTCTACACACACCGCTGGTGGACGACCTAAAGAGAAATGATGAACATGCGCGATGGAGGGAATGCTAAGGGTGTGTAAGAGGGGGGCGGGCGTGTGCATGCATGATAGAAAGTTAGCGCTAGCTAGCTACAAATAGAAGAGGATCGTGAACGTGTAAAAGATGAACAAAGATCATAATTCATTATAAAAAAGTGGATACGGATACTTGAAGAAGATATCATAATGTAGAAGATTGATTATAATTTGGGCTAATGTGTGGCTTTTGCAACTCAGATCTAAATACTTGCCATAATGTAGGGGGCGGGGCACTATACTTTGTGTGATAAACACGGTGTACGTATAGAACATGGTTTAGATTATGAATATATAGTTAGTACATCAAATGTACTATTATTTGGAATCAACATCAAGTGTATTCAAAAAATAGAATTCGAGTTCATGTAGTACACATAGTTCATATATATCTCTATAGCAATCATGTGGTGTGTTATTAAGGTAATACACGAATGATGGTTGAAGTTGGCAACAATCATGATTGTAGATTCTTATTGAAATAGATAAACGAATTCAAATTTAGTTTGAATTGCAGCGGTAGTATAGACATTTGGAATGCCCTAAAATGTTGGTATGAGGAGGTTACATGCATTATACAGCACTCGAAAAAATTTAATTGGACATAACATGGATTCATACTCCCTCCTTCCATCTATATAGGGTGCAATGAGTTTTTTAAGACCGCCTTTGACTATTGACAAGATTAATAGTACATGACATGCACAATGTGAAAATTATATCATTGAAAGAACCTTTCACAAACAAATTTAACGGTGTGCTTTGTGTAAGTTGCATGTCATATATCATTGCTCTAATATTTGGTCAAAGTTAGCATTGAAAAACGCATTAGGCCCTATATAGATGGAAGGAGGGGGTAGCTTTGAATAGCATTTGTATAGTAAAACGGGGCAAGACTTTCTCTTTGTGTGGTGTGAATAGTTTTATTTTTTTCGTTTTCTTTTTGGTTGAGGGAAGTGCGAATTGATTTGGTACGTACAAGTACAATATTACAACATGTTAGGCTTGTCCCTAAAATTCAACCCGCGTCTTGTTATATCCCGAAAATTCAGATATCGTGCTCCCAAAACTGGCGCCTTCACAACCCGTGTCTTGCTATCCCGAAATTACAACGCTAAAAACTCCCTCTAGCTGCAAAATTCGACACGCCAAATCCCCTTCTAACCCTCGAGCTGAAAGGGCCGCTAGTTCAAATCGGTGGGGGGTACTTTTGTAACACACCCTACATTTTGGACAAGCGCGTCCCTAAGTCATGCTTCACCCCCTCCCATCACCCCCTTTTTGCCATTCGAAATCCCAGGCCGCCATAACCTCTCCGCTCCAGCCACGAAACCCCACCCTCCTCCGTCCGCCACGTCATCGCTGCCAGTTGGAGCCTCTTCCCCGACGACGTCGTCCACCGCAACAGCTCGACGCCTCTCGTCCACCTCCCCGGATAAGGATCCGTCGTCCATCTTGCCGTAACGCCGGTTTAGCCGCCCCGTCCTCCACCTCCAAGGAGCTGCTCCGATGATCGCCTCGCCTATCGCGGCTGCTCCATCCCCACAGCGTCGCCTTAACCTGCTCCATCGGAACCGCATCATCCTCACTGACTCCTCGGACGAAGCCGAGGCCTACTCAGCGCCACCAAAGAGGTTGTACACTCATCGCATCGCACCTTCTCCTTAACTCGACCTCCCGGCACCGACAGTGCTCCATCCCGCACCCCCCATGGAGCGGCTACCTTGACGCCGGCGTCGCGGGCGACATCTCCACGGGGCTCTCCCCCAGTGTGAGGCCCCTTCGGCAGCGGCGTCCATACCAGCCGGATCTGTTCTTTGCTCCGGCTCGCTTCACGCGTTCTGCTCTTTGCTCGCTCTCGCTCGATCGCCGCTCGCCCACATTCTGCTGCTCTCCCCTCGCTCGTCTTTGCTCTGCTCTGATTAAGCCACACTTCACCGATCAATCAAATTTTGGGTCATTGATTTGCAGGGTTGGGGGGCTCGCCGGAGTTAAGGAAGAACCACCAGCTTGGGGGACGGGGCTCACGGAGAGGTACCCCACCTATCTATCTTAGGGTTCAGGTGGGGGCCGGGGCCTAGAGGGCTGGCCGGGCGGTGGCGAGTTGTTTCGGGCGGTGAGGCGGCGCCGGGCCGGGCGGTTCGCCGGTGGTGGTCAAGCGGCTCGTGGGGTGCAGGTTGAAGATGAACTGCACGCCTCCCTAAACTACATGTCAAGTGCCTCTGCTACCATTGTGTTCGGGCCGACAAGAGTATCAGATTCCATAGTAAATTTCAGTTTCGGCGCTTAAGTTCAGAGTCAACCGCTTTTACCTCATCTGTTGTAGTCAGTGGTTTTTGGTGATGTTAATTTTACATCCATTTTACATCATCTATTGGAGATGCTATTAGAATCCCACTTGAGATTGACGATGTCATCTTGTCTTTGCTTCAGCCTTGACGTCTTCTGACTCACCGGAGCTGCTCCAACAATGTAATCCATCCATCACAACAGAGCAGTGCCCTGGACGCCGTCTAAAGATTCCTCAAATCTTCCTCCACACCTACGACAGCCACCTCTACCTCAACTGCTTCAGCGACCAGCCCAATGATGTTGATGTCGACACGGCTACGGCAAAGAGGTTGTACACTTGTTGCATCACTTATTACTATACATTCACGTCGATCCATTAGGGCTATTTTGGTTCAACGGAAAAACGTCGATCCACTGGTTGTTACCATCACTCTAAATTTTTGCATGCTCTCCGTGCATAATCTCACCATATTTTTTCGTAGGCATGTCGATATTGTACACGGTCATGCTGAACATGTAGAGAAAAAGAGAAGAGTTTTGTGCAGACAATGTCATGCAGGCATCGCTCCATGGTGGGTTCAATGGGGAAAAAATTATATGAGACCAGGTCTCATATAAAGCAGGTGAGACCCGCCCTGATGGATGACACATGGCATTCACAAATCACAAAGCATCTAATCTCTCCCGCTGATTTCAAGTGGGGGTGCGGTAAATGCTTTGTGATTTGTGAATGCCACGTGTCATCCATCAGGATGGGTCTCACCAGCTAATCTGTGAGACTTGGTCTCATAGATTTTTTCCGTTCAATGGCAAACCCTCCCCACCCCTCTCCAGATTGTAATCCAGAGGAAGATATCTGTTCGAGGCGATTCGCACGCCACGACCACTCCTATTTATCCCCCAAGGTGTTTGCTCTACCTTGGCATGATGATGTTAATCATATCATGCATATGTTGCCTTGAAGTGCCTACTTTTGACATCATATATGTCATCTACTTAGTTTAGACATGTTCTGTAATGCCACCTATTTAGTTTCTATATCATATATGGGAATTATGCGCCTCATGTCTTTTAGCCAGCCATAATATATGTGAAATGTGCAATGCCATCCTGTTTAACCAGGCATCAAATATTTGAATGATATCTTGCCCATCCTTTTCTTCATTACATTTCCATTTGTCAACAATGTTTGTACATTAAACTACTCTTCCTGTGAATCAGCCATATGGGTGGGAGATGGAAAAATCTGGAGTGAAAACAAGGCCTTCAAAGCAGACAGTGCTACCTGACGAAGCAGATCTCTTGTTGGGTCCCGATAGCTGAGGTGTATGCTGACACCACACAGTACTCGAAGGATTTATAACAGAGTAGCAATCACACACTTATTACATCGAATGTCTCAAGAGAGAACTTAACAAAATAAATATGGCTTAAGGCCATCTAAATAATGATAACAAATGAAGGCTTGGAAGAATAAGCGAGTCCATCAACTCCAACGGCATCACTGAGTATAGAACCACGACCTAAACACCATACTCGCCGTCTGAAAAGTCTGCAACATGAAACGTTGCAGCCCGAAAACGGGTCAGCACATGGAATATGCTGGCAAAATAACACATAGAGAATAATGGAACAATAAGCCTATACTACATGCATATTTGGCTGGTGGAAAGCTCTATGGTTACAGTTTTTACGTAAAGCCAATTTTTTCCTACTGCAAAGGAATAAATTTATTTAACTATCATGGTGGTTGTTGAACATTGAGAATGGTTGACAGCATTCTCAATCCCAATTAAAAGTACTCATTAAAAACCCAACAATATTAATTAGAAGTAACATGATGAGATTCACATGATTATCCAAGTACTACATACTCAAGATGTCCATAACCAGGGACACGGCTAACCATGATTAGTTTATACAGTCTGCAGAGGTTTGTGCACTTTTCCCCACAAGACTCGATCTCCTCCGTTTGATTTCTCGCATTACATGGTGTTTGAGAAACGGATCACCGAGACATAGTCTTTCAGAAGCGCTAGCACCTTACGTGTGGGTAGACCGTACCAACCTACAACCCCTACATCAGCTAGTCTACCCGTAAGAGTTCGCACAACTTAATCAACTATGCTAGAGCCCATAGTAGCACGTGGCTGCACACGGAAGTTTCTAGCATGAATAATCTCATGATCCCTTTGAGCCTGGGTGGCGGTCCGAAGAAATACAGTCAAGTCCTGATGGAAACCAGGTGCCTCAATCCACCCAGATGTGTGTTTAAGTTGCCACCTTAAATAAACCGTTAATTTAAGAATCTCACATCTGTCATGGAATACACTCACCCAATCCACGTCTACTAGCATAACATGGCATAATAAGCAAACGTAGAAGTAACTCCCAAGGGTTTGATAATAAAACAGGTAATAGGTACTACATCAACTACTTCCAAAAACCAAAAATTTAATTAGATCCTATCCATGTAATGTTTGAGTATAGATCTAATGAATAAAACTGGGTTTGAGAAAAGATATTATCAATGTGTTACTTGCCTTGTCGATGATCCATGAAACCTAGAGACCAAGTAACAAAGCGGCGCACTCCGGTATTCTATCCTGCATAAACAAGCATACAATAAGTACTCATCTAATGCACAGGTAAAACTCAAATATAAGACCTAACCAGATAGTTGAACTTAAGAACTCTGGTTTGCAAAAAGAAACAAAACAAACGAAGCAACGAGAGTCAAACGACGAAAGAAAACAGCTTCGTTTTACTAATCTGGATCTAAGTCAAATTTTACAGTAGCAAAAACTTGTTGAAGTTGGTTATTCGGAAAGAGGGTTTCGAGACGAAACTCTAGGCGCTTGAATCGCCTGATTCCGATAAACGAGCGAAAAGTTATACTAAAACGAAAATCGGATCAGAAATCGCGATCAGAAAAATCACGAATTAAATCCGAGAAAAAGAAAAACGACGAACGGGTTAACGAACGGATGTTCGTTAACTAAACTAATCTGACGAACTCGTTCGTTAAAACGAACGAACGTTCGCTATATAACCTAAACCTAAAAAAACCGAAAAAAAACTAAAAAAACAGAAGATAAAAAAACCGACGGCACGGTTTATTTAGGCGCGGTGAACCTCAAGGGCGGCAGCGACGGCGTCCGTGGCGGCGGCGGCTGAGCGGCGGCGGCGGACCTAGGCGGCGGCACGGATCTAGGGTTAGGGTTAGGGTTTAGGGGTGTGGCCATGGGCGGTGGGTCAAGGTGGCTGGCGCGGTGGGCGAGGCGGCTCGGTCTGAGGCGCCGGGCGGCGCTTATTTAGTGCCCCAGCGGAGTCCGGCACGACCCAAGGTCGGTCTTTTTTTTAAATAATTCCGTGCGTAAGAAAAATAAAAAGAAATACTAAACGGACTCCAAAAATTGAAATAAATTTTCCCGACTTCTAAAATCAAGCGGACTAGATGACATTTATTTGGGGCCTAAATGCAATTTTGAAAAAGCACATTTTTCCTAAATTCAAATAAAATGGCGAAAAACTCCAAAATAAAATCTTATTTTATTTTATTATTAAATCTTCATTATTTCTTTATTTTGGGAAAGTCATTTTATTCCCTCTCTCATATTTTGATAGTAGAAATAATTGAAGATAAAATAATTAAAATCAAATGATCCTATTTTCAAAATTTGAGAAAACTCAAATATGAAAATAACGAAATCCCCAACTCTCTCCGTGGGTCCTTGAGTTGTGTAGAATTTCTAGGATCGAGCAAAAATGCAACAAAAATATGATATGCAATAATGCTCTATGTATAACATTCCAAATTGAAAATTTGGGATGTTACAAACCTACCCCCTTAAGATGAATCTCGCCCTCGAGATTCGGGTTGGCTAGAAAATAGGTGAGGGTGGTCCTTAAGCAGATCTTCCTCTCGCTCCCATGTGGCTTCATCCTCGGTGTGGTGGCTCCACTGAACTTTACAAAACTTAATGACCTTGCTGCAGGTGACTCGGCTGGCATACTCCTGAATCTTAACTGGTTTCTCCTCGTAGGTCAAATCGTTATTCAACTGAATGGCCTCTAGTGGCACAGTATCCCTCAGTGGTATATCTGCCATCTCTGCGTGACACTTCTTCAACTGAGAAACATGAAACACATCATGAACACATGACAAACCTCCGGGTAATTCCAACTTGTACGCAACTTCTCCCATGCGCTCCAAAACTTTGTATGGTCCCACAAAACGTGGCGCTAATTTTCCTTTAACACCAAAATGCTTAACTCCTCGAAGTGGAGATACTCGAAGATAAACTCTGTCTCCGGCTTCGTATTCTGTCTCCTTGCGTTTTGAGTCTGCATAGCTCTTCTGTCTTTATTGGGCTACCATGAGCCTATCGCGAATTAACATTACTTTCCGTTCAGACTCCTTAATTAAATCTGGTCCAAACAACTGGCGGTCTCCAACTTCATCCCACAGTAGCGGGGTTCTGCACCTCCTTCCGTACAAGGCTTCGAAAGGTGCCATCTTCAAACTGGTTTGGTAGCTATTGTTATAAGAAAACTCCGCATAGGGCAAGTTATCATCCCAACTTGATCCATAATCCAAAGCACATGCTCTCAGCATATCCTCTAAAATCTGGTTGACTCTCTCTGTTTGTCCATCTGTCTGTGGATGAAAAGCTGTGCTAAACTCCAGTCTGGTTCCCAAAGTTTCGTGCAACTACCTCCAGAACTTTGAGGTGAATTGGGTTCCTCTATCTGATACGATACTCCTCGGAACTCCATGCCAGCATACAATCCTTGTCATGTATATCTTAGCCAATTTGGCTCTGCTGTAGGTAGTCTTTACTGGAATGAAATGAGCTACCTTCGTCAAACGATCGACTACAACCCAAATCGAGTCATAGCCTGAACGAGTCCTGGGCAATCCCGTGATGAAATCCATGCCTAGTTTATCCCACTTCCATTCGGGTATAGGCAATGGCTGTAACAATCCTGCTGGCTTCTGATGTTCTGCCTTTACCCTCTGACATACATCACAGACTGCTACATACTCTGCAATATCCTTCTTCATTCCGGTCCACCAGAAAGTATCCTTCAAATCCAAATACATATTGGTATTTCTGGGGTGGATCGAATACGGCGAATCATGTGCCTCTTGCAAAATCAACTTTCGAATCTCCGGATCACTTGGTACGTAAACGCGGTCCTCAAACCATAAGGTATCATGCTCATCCTCATGAAATCCCTTTGTTTTTCCTTTGCTCATCTTCTCCTTAATAGAAGCAACTTCCTTAATCTGCTTCTTAATTTCCTCCAAATCTTGGGATGGCATCCTATACGGTCTCTTAGATATCGGCCCAGTGCCTGGCAAAAGCTCAATCAAAAACTCAATGTCTCTATCCGGCGGCATGCCTGGCAACTCTTCCGGAAACACATCCGGGTAATCACTTACCACTGGTACTTACTCCTGCACAACTCCTGTTAAGGAATTTACATGTGCTCTCCTCGGCTCATGCCGTGATACAAACTTGATTCTCCTCCCTTCTGGGGTGGTAAACAAAATCGAATTACTGGCGCAATCTATGTTCCCTCCATACTTCGATAACCAATCCATGCCTAATATCACATCCAATCCTTGCGATTCCAGAACTATTAGGTCCGAGGGAAATACATAGTGTCCAATCCTTAATGGCGATCGATCACACCATATACTAGCCATGTATTCTCGCTCCCGTGAGGTTACTAGAATGGGTGACCTAAGGGCTTGGGTTGGTAGTTTATACTTATCCACAAATCCCCTTGATATGTATGAATGCGATGCACCAGTATCAAAAGAACAACTACAGTAAAAGTCTTAACCAAAAACTTACCTATTACTGCGTCTGGCTGAGCTTCAACCTCCTCCACGGTAATGTGGTTCACTTGTCCCCTATTGAAAGGGTTCGACTTCTTTCCTGAGCTTCCATTGCCATTACCATTTTGGCCTTCTGGACAATCATTTGCATAATGCCCAGTCTTACTAAGACCTTTGAAAGCAAGTGATATGGCTCAGTCTACCTTGGATGGTGTTGACGGGTTGGTGCGGTTTTGTCCATTGCTTCCTCCATTCCCGCTCCCATTCTTGGTGCCATTATGGTCTTGCGAGCTACCTCCTCCGTGGGTATGCTGAAATTGTCCTCCCGGCTTCGGGTAAAGCGAAGTTTCACTGAGCTCGTAGTTATTCTTCCCCGTCCATACTTTCTCTTGCGATTGTCAATCTGCTGCTTCCTTCAATCATAAGATCACGATCTACTAACTCCTGGTAGTTATTGAAGGTGGCTACCATCAACCGCATGCTCACTCATCATTTAGTCCTTCTAGAAACTTCTCCCGCTTAGTCGCTGCGTAGCAACGCTATCCGGGGCATAACGTGCTAACTTCAAATCATCCACATCGCCAACTGTCTGGTCCTCCTTGGCGCAAGTTGCAAAACTCACGCTTCTTCATGGCCATAGCTCCTGAAACATGGGCGTGACGGAAAGCTTGGTCAAACTGATCCCATGTGACAAAGTCTACAGTGGTAAGTGGTCATAAATTCTCCCACCATGCCGCTATGGGTCCTTCAAGCCGATGTGCGGCAAATTTCACCTTTTCCCCATCTATACATCCCGCATGGTCAACTCCTCCCTACTTATGCGGAGCCAATCATCTGCAACAATCGGCTCGGTGCTATTGGAAAACACCGCGGTTCAAATTTTAAGAAACGGGTCAAATGGTCAACAGGTGGTGGTGGCGGTGGGTTGTTGTTTTTGTTGTTTTTGTTGTTGTTGTTGTTGTTGTTGTTGTTGTTGTTGTGGCCTTGATTCTGTACCAATGTTTGAATCAAGGCATTCTGCTGCTGAATCAACTGAGTGATCTCCGGCGGGAAAACAAATCCGGGGTCGCGTCTCGGAGGCATCTGAGGGTTTATAGAAAAGACGAGAGTTTAGAATAGAATGAGGTCTAGAGAGAAACACTACCCATATGCACATGAGACAAATCACACAATATCACTCCAATCAATTCAAACAAGGGCATACAATGGTCTATCTATCGTTACAAAGTCTTTGGAACTAAAACTAATCTTTAATGGGGGAATCTACTACTGTTATGGTGGTCAACTAGAAAAACTGCTCGGATGAAGACTTCATGATATCTGCTCCAGCTTCATCTTCGAAATCATCATCACTAGGATCGGAATTGGTGTCGTCGATGATGATGTAGTTCTCTGGACAGGTGCAATCTTCATCTTCTCCTTCGGGTGCTGAATTTCCCATGAGTTCTTCAATCTTCTCCTTAAGATCATCGTTTTGTCTCACTAGGCCTACAATCTCCTCCATTAAGTCCTTGCGAGTGGCCTTCAGTTCTCCTTCTAGTTCGATAATCTTGGCTTTTGCTGTCTTTAACTCCATCATGTCTGTGCACATCTGGTTCTCCTGGCGTCGAATGTGCCGATTTAACTCTGGATGAAAGCTGCAATGGATCGATCCTTCTTAGTGCCAACTATCTCCCATTGTTCATCTCGGCTCGCAATCTGGTAGATAGTATCCTTGAGGTCTTCTTTGTAAACTTCTCCAATGCTTCCCATGGTTATGTGAGCTGCCATGCTCTTTCCCGGACTCTGTGTTGGTGCATTGAAAACACACTCTATGGGTTCCGTGATTGGTGCAAACGTCCTTCCGGAACTTGAGCTTGAATCTTCCAAACATTTTCTTAGGGCAAAGTGGAATTGTAGGTCCCGGTGAATCTTGGTATTCCGATGTTCGGTACTTAGTGACTTCCTTCGTGTGTCGTCCAAAGGGTGTATCTTCATCCCATTGGGTGAACTTGATCCTCGCTTAGTCATCCTAAGAGAGTAGAAAAGATGAGGAGTCGAAATGAGAAGAGAGTAGTGATCTAGGTCTTTAGCTTAATGGTCGTGTCCTCACAACAGGTGCTCGACACCATCTTTGTAGCGACTGCAGACCTCAAATACCGATCTACGTGCCCAAGTGTCATCCCCGGATCAAGAATGTTGACACCACACAAGATCAAGGATTTATAACAGAGTAGCAATCACACACTTATTACATCGAATGTCTCAAGAGAGAACTTAACAAAATAAATATGGCTTAAGGCCATCTAAATATGATAACAACGGAAAGCTTGGAAGAATAAGCGAGTCCATCAACTCCAACGGCATCACTGAGTATAGAACCACGACCTAAACACCATACTCGTCGTCTGAAAAGTCTGCAACATGAAACGTTGCAGCCCGAAAACGGGTCAGCACATGGAATATGCTGGCAAAATAACACACAGAGAATAATGGAAGAATAAGCCTATACTACATGCATATTTGGCTGGTGGAAAGCTCTATGGTTATAGTTTTTGCGTAAAGCCAATTTTTCCCTACTGCAAAGGAATAAATTTATTTAACTATCATGGTGGTTGTTGAACATAGAGAATGGTTGACAGCATTCTCAATCCCAATTATAAGTACTCATTAAAAACCCAACAATATTAATTAGAAGTAACATGATGAGATACACATGATAATCCAAGTACTAGATACTCAAGATGTCCATAACCGGGGACACGGCTAACCATGATTAGTTTATACACTCTGCAGAGGTTTGTGCACTTTTCCCCACAAGACTCGATCTCCTCCGCTTGATTTCTCGCACTACATGGTGTTTGAGAAACGGATGACCGAGACATAGTCTTTCAGAAGCGCTAGCACCTTACATGTGGGTAGACGGTACCAACCTACAACCCCTACATCAGCTAGTCTACCCATAAGAGTTCGCACAACTTAATCAACTATGCTAGAGCCCATAGTAGCATGTGGCTGCACACGGAAGTTTCTAGCATGAATAATCTCATGATCCCTTTGAGCCTGGGTGGCGGTCCAAGAAATACAATCAAGTCCTCGATGGAAACCAGTGCCTCAATCCACCCAGATGTGTGTTTAAGTTGCCACCTTAAATAAACCGTTAATTTAAGAATCTCACATCCGTCATGGAATACACTCACCCAATCCACGTCTACTAGCATAACATGGCATAATAAGCAAACGTAGAAGTAACTCCCAAGGGTTTGATAATAAAACAGGTAATAGGTACTACCTCAACTACTTCCCATCCCTCAATTTAATTAGATCCTAATCATGCAATGTTTGAGGATAGATCTAATGCATGAAAACTGGGTAGTAAAAAAAAGGTATGATCAAAGTGTTACTTGCCTTGCTGATGATGCGCGAAACCTAGAGACTCGAAGTAACAGGCGGCGCACTCCGGGTATTCTATCGCAGACAAACAAGCATAAAATAAGTACTCATCTAATGCACAGGTAAAACTCAAATATAAGACCTAACCAGATAGTTCAACTTAAGAACTCCGGTTTGCAAAAAGAAACAAATTAAACGAAGCAACGAAAGTCAAATGACGAAAGAAAACAGCTCCGTTTTGCTAATCTGGATCTAAGTCAAATTTTACAGTAGCAAAAACTTGTTGAAGTTGATTATTCGAAAAGAGGGTTTCGAGACGAAACTCTAGGCGCTTGAATCGCCTGATTCCAATAAACGAGCGAAAAGTTATACTAAAACGAAAATCGGATCAGGAATCGCGATCACAAAAATCACGAATTAAATTCGAGAAAAAGAAAAACGACGAACGGGTTAACGAACGGACGTTCGTTAACTAAACTAATCTGACGAACTCGTTCGTTAAAACGAACAAACGAACGAACGTTCGCTATATAACCTAAACCTAAAAAAACCGAAAAAAAACTAAAAAAACCAAAGAAAAACCGCCTTTTTAAAAAAACCGCGACGGTTCTGGCGGCGGTGAACCTCGGCAAGGGTCCCATGAGTCGGCGGGCGGCGCGGCGGATCTAGGGCGGCGGCGCGGATCTAGGGTTAGGGTTAGGGTTTGGGCGAGGTGGGCTGGGCGGGTCAAGCGGCCGGCGCAAGTGGCTGGCGGGCGGCTCGGGCTGGGCGCGCGCTATTTAGTGCCCCAGCGGAGTCCCGCGGGCATGGCCTAAGGTCGGTCTGTGATTTTTCTTTTAAATAATTCCGCGCAGAAGAAAAATAAAAAGAAATACTAAACGTACTCCAAAAATTCCGAAATAAATTTTCAGCGGCTTCTAAAATCAAGCCGGACTAGATGAACATTTATTTGGGGCCTAAATGCAATTTCGAAAAACGCACATTTTTCCTAAATTCAAATAAAAAGGCGAAAAACTCCAAAATAGAATCTTATTTGATTTTATTATTAAATCTTCATTATTTCTTTATTTTTGGAAAGTCATTTTATTCCCTCTCTCATATTTTGATAGTAGAAATAATTGAAGATAAAATAATTAAAATCAAATGATCCTATTTTCAAAATTTGAGAAAACTCAAATATGAAAATAACGAAATCCCCAACTCTCTCCGTGGGTCCTTGAGTTGTGTAGAATTTCTAGGATCGAGCAAAAATGCAACAAAAATATGATATGCAATGATGCTCTATGTATAACATTCCAAATTGAAAATTTGGGATGTTATAGAATGCCCTTTGTTTAGCATATAAATCACATATGTGAATTAAATGACGCGATCCTGATTACTTAGATAACATGTAGGTGAATTATGTCATGCGATCCTTTTTAGTTATTCATCATATCTTTGAATTATGTTATGCTATGCTATCCAGTTTAGATAGACATCATATATGTGAAATTATGTCATGCTATCCATTTTAGTTAAACAATATACATGTTAACTATTTCATGCCCTCTTTTTTCCACACTATCTAATGCATCTGTCTCTCATACAATGTCTCAGACATTCAACTATGTTTCCTGTTTATCAGCCATTTGAATTGGAGCGGGTGATGCTAGTATCTAGCGGACTAAAAACACGGTCTTCAAATAAAACAGTGCTACCTCTTGGTGCAGATAGCACCCTGGTTGCACATGCACAAGAACCAGCCCTACCACACATAACCCAAACTCTCGCAAATTGTACCCCTACTGCGATGGACAGAGAACCAGCTTCACCCAATCTAACCCGAACCCCAGCCGATAGTAACCTGGGCCTCGTTGACACAAAGACCATCTCCACCACAGAGCTCCCAAACAAGAGCAGTTAGTAAGGCAGCTCCAGTACCCAAAGGGCTAGTACTATCACGCCGAACCCCAACTCCACCTGTTAGTACGCCTATTCCTGTGGAGGAAGCACAACCAGCTAGTCGTAGTTTAGCATCTATCGCATTTGATGTTGTTAAATCGTATGTGCATATCTTCCCATCTTGGAAATATTATATCAAGATTAAGGAAAATGCCGATTCTTGTGTGTTTTTCCGTGAGTTATGTGTAAGTAATGTTATTCATGGCAATTACTTTGCTTCGTCCCATACATCCTACCTCCATGATGGTTATAATACAAATTTTCCCATTTTTCTCTATAGAGAAGGACCGATGTGGAAACTTCAGGATGATGTAACCTGTGCTAATACCTCGCTATCTTCAAGAATGCTTGGTGGCGATTTCGGAATTACCTCAAGAAAACGTGCTTCACCGGCAAAGAAACTCATCAAATTCCCTTACGTTCTCCCGAGACACATTTCTTTGACGATGACCGGGAATGCCTTGTTCTCAGATCGTCCCAAACCAAGAATGTGGTAAGGTCTATGAGCTCATTTTCTATTTTTAAGTATTATATTCTTGTGTCTTCTTATCAGACTGTTCATGTAGAACAAGTGCCTAAACCTGAAGAACAACTGTTCTAATTTATGATTCCATTGCTATCATATTTCAAAAAAGCGCTAGGCGTTAATTGTGCGTTTTGCCACCGCCTTGCGCTTTACTGACCAAAGCGCATGCTTATGCGCAATGCGTTTTGCAAATGCCTAGAGCCTAGGCGCGCTTAAGCGCTCGCTTAGGCGTGCCTTTTTTAACTATGATTGCTTTGCTCTTTTATCACTGTATTTACTCATACAAGCTTATTTTTAAATGGAAGGATCCAATCGAAACTCCAATGGCACAGCAGATATGTTCACGCATGTTTCTTTAACAGGTTTTCTCTTATCAATAGCTCTGTTGATTTCAATTTCAATTGTGTATACAGTTGACTTTCATATCATGCACATTACTAGCATCACAACAGAGCGAATAGTGTTGTTGTACATGTAGACCCATGGTACCCATCTGAAATCTTGTTGTGCCGTGTAGTTTCCCACACTTTGTATTCTTTTCACCTTTGCTTTGTCTTGTACTGATATGATTTGAACCGTGTCTCTATTTTGATTTTGCAAGACAATGTAGTGACCATAGGACATAGATATATGTTTGTTTGATGCTTTTATTATGTACTAGTACTTGGCAATAGAAGACTTGGTAGTTTAATCCTATCCACCTTACTAATGAACTGGTTCACCGAAATGAGTTTCATATACTAGTACATGCTAAACTTGTTGTGTGTCTCCTTGTTTCTTCTTTTAGAATGCTGACAGAATATTAGGGAAGAGTGCCTTATTAAGCAATGGTAAAGGAAGTAATGCAGATAAGGTTCAGGATAGTGACACATCCTTGTTTGTCTCCAACAAAGCTGATAAAACAGCTAAGGAAGACTATCTTGAAGACAGGAGACAACCCCAAAGTCCTGTCTTGGTTTAGTGTTCGAGATACGGGCCACTACCACTTGCACAAGCTATTCAAACTCACTGTCTTAATCAGTTCGGTTTCTTGAGTCTTAACTACAAGCTGAAAGACATCGATCAGTTGTCTTTGCGACAAGAAGCGGAAGGATCATGAAGTCCCCTGGAGCATTCAGATGCATAATTTCTGGTCCGTGCAACAAAGCGTTGGAGGATTTTAGCGCCAAACAGACAAAGCTAATCAGCTTGCTAATCGATTGCCGACATGGTGGATACCTTGATAACGTTTCTTGAGCTCTTCTAGTTGTTTGATTATGCTCTTGTTTTGTCTTGCCGCGTTTATTTGCACAGTGGCCAATTTTGACGGCCAAAGGTATGTAATGTGCTGCTTTGTTCCCTATATTTTCACCGGTGGCGAACTTTGATGCCCAAAGGATGTAATATGTGTAATAGCGGTAATAGGCTAGCGTTAATTGCTTGCTTATTTATTTCCTTATTGACTTGTTTAGTTGTTTGCTTGTAGTCACCGCAGCTTCTTTTTACGTGTTTTTCTAGTGGCCACAATAGCCTAATTTTGGTAACTAGGCCAAAATAATCATGGCAACACACGGACTGTTGTAACCATGGGCCTCCTGCAGTATGATCCATGGGCCTTCTTCCCGTAGGATCCATTGGCCTTCTATACGGGCCGTAGGATCCATCGGCCTTCTATACGGGCCTTAGGGTCCATGGGCCTTTTACGGGCCGTAGGGTCCATGGGCCTTCTATGGGCCGTACGATCCATGGGCCTTCTACGGGCTGTACGATCCATGGGCCTTCTACGGGCCGTACTATCCATGGGCCTCATATGGGCCGTACGATCCGTGGGCCTTCTACGAGATGTATCATTGATACGTCTCCAATGTATCTATAATTTTTGATTGCTCCATGCTATATTATCTATTGTTTTGGACTATATTGGGCTTTATTTTCCACTTTTATATTACTTTTGGGACTAACCTATTAACCGGAGGCCCAGCCCAGAATTGCTGTTTTTTGTGCCTATTTCAGTGTTTCGAAGAAACGGAATATCAAATGGAGTCCAAACGGAATGAAATCTTTGGGAACGTGATTTTCTCATCGGATAAGACCCAGGAGACTTGGACCCTCCGTCAAGAAAGCTCCGAGGCGGCCACGAGGGTGGAGGGCGCGCCCCCCTACCTCGTGGCCCCCTCGAGGCTCCACCGACATACTTCTTCCTCCTATATATACCTCACGCACTCGTCGGATCGAGATCTGAGCCAAAACCTAATTCCACCGCCAAGAACTTTCAGATCCACAAGATCCCATCTTGGGGCTTGTTCCGAGCTCACGTAGGAAGGGAATCCACCACGGAGGGCTTCTACATCATCATCATAGCCTCTCCGATGAAGTGTGATTAGTTTACCTCGGACCTTCGGGTCCATAGTTAGTAGCTAGATGGCTTCTTCTCTCTTTTGGATCTCAATACAATGTTCTCCCCCTCTCTCGTGGAGATCTATTCGATGTAATCTTCTTTTTGCGGTGTGTTTGTTGAGATCGTTGAATTGTGGGTTTATGATCAAGATTATCTATGAGCAATATTTGAATATTTTCCGAATTCTTTTATGTATGATTGAGTTGTCTTTACAAGTCTCTTCGAATTATCCGTTTGGTTTGGCCAACTAGATTGGTAGTTCTTGCAATGGGAGAAGTGTTTAGCTTTGGGTTCAATCTTGCGGTGTCCTTTCCCAGTGACAGTAGGGGCAGCAAGGCACGTATTGCATTGTTGCCATCGAGGATAACAAGATGATGTATTTATCATATTGCATGAATGAAAGTGCAACTATCCCTAGGTGGTTTTGGTAATTCATAACAACATATAACTCATTGAGCTAATGCTATTCCAAGACAAATATTTCAGGAAAGCTCAATGAATGGCATGGCATGGATGATGAAAGTGGATCCCTCAAAATATTAAGGACAAACGATTGGCTCAAGCTCAAAAGCTCAAGACTCTACATTTTAAATTTTAGTGATCCAAGATCATATTGAGTCTATAGGAAAATCCAATACAAGGAGGGATGAGGTGTTGCTTAATGAGCCTCTTGCTTCATGTGCTTAGTGATATGCTCCAAAACCCTCCACTACATTCTCACATCCACATATGACCTAAACCTAAAGTCAAACTCGGCCCTACCGATTCTTTCTATCCGGCGCCACCGAGTTCAATTATCATAGCCATTGCCACAAACCCTAGGCAAATCAGTTTCATCGATAGGGATCTCGATCTCACCGAGATGGGATTGTAATCTCTCTGTTTCCCTTCGTAATGTTTCGGTCTAACCAAAGTGAGCGATCGGTCCCACCGAGATTGCAATGTAAACTCTCTGTTTCCTTTCGTAACTTTTCGGTCTCACCGAAAGAGCGAATCGGTCCCACCGAGTTTACCTGACCAACTCTCTGGTTAGCTAATTACCAAATTCGGTCTCACGAGTTTGTGTAATCGGTCTCACCGAGATTACATTATGCCCTAACCCTAACCATATCGGTCCTACCGAGTTGCATGTCGGTCCCACCGAAAACCCTAACGGTCACTAGGTTTACTGGATCGGTCCGACCGAGTTTGTTGATTCGGTCCCACCGAGTTTGGTAAATTGTGTGTAACGGTTAGATTTTGTGTGGAGGCTATATATACCCCTCCACCTCCTCTTCATTCGTGGAGAGAGCCATCAGAACAAACCTACACTTCCAACTTACCAGTTCTGAGAGAGAGAACCACCTACTCATGTGTTGAGACCAAGATATTCCATTCCAACCATATGAATCTTGATCTCTAGCCTTCCCCAAGTTGCTTTCTACTCAAATCTTCTTTCCACCAAATCCAAATCCTGTGAGAGAGAGTTGAGTGTTGGGGAGACTATCATTTGAAGCACAAGAGCAAGGAGTTCATCATCAACACACCATTTTATACTTCTTGGAGAGTGGTGTCTCCTAGATTGGCTAGGTGTCACTTGGGAGCCTCCGACAAGATTGTGGAGTTGAACCAAGGAGTTTGTAAGGGCAAGGAGATCGCCTACTTCGTGAAGATCTACCGCTAGTGAGGCAAGTCCTTCGTGGGCCACGGCCATGGTGGGATAGACAAGGTTGCTTCTTCGTGGACCCTTCATGGGTGGAGCCCTCCATGGACTCGTGCAACCGTTACCCTTCGTGGGTTGAAGTCTCCATCAACGTGGATATACGATAGCACCACCCATCGGAACCACGACAAAAACATCTGTGTCTCCAATTGCGTTTGAATCCTCCAAACCCTTCCCTTTACATTCTTGCAAGTTGCATGCTTTATTTTCCGCTGCCTATATACTCTTTGCATGCTTGCTTGAATTGTGTGAAGATTGCTTGACTTGTTCAAAGATAGCTAAAATCTGCCAAAGTCTAAAATTGGGAAAATGTTAAGTTTTAATTGGTCAAGTAGTCTAATCACCCCCCCCCCCTCTAGACATACTTCAAGGTCCTACAATGAATTTATTCCTCTACATCATGTCATCTTGCTTAAGGTGTTACTTGTTTTCATTAACTTAATACTCTAGATGCATGCTGGATGGCGGTCGATGAGTGGAGTACTAGTAGTAGATGCAGGCAGGAGTCGGTCTACTTTTCTAGGACGTGATGCCTATATACATGATCATACCTAGATACTCTCATAACTATGCTCAATTCTGTCAATTGCTCAACAATAATTCGTTCACCCGCCGTAAAATACCTATGCTCTTGAGAGAAGCCACTAGTGAAATATATGGCCCCCGAGTCTATTTTCATCATATTAATCTTCCTACGCTTTATTATTGCTTTGCTCTTTACTTTGCCTTCTATTTTACTTTGCATGTTTATACCAAAAAATACCAAAAATATTATCTATCATCTCTATCAGATCTCACTCTCGTAAGTGACGGTGAAGGGATTGACAACCCCTATTCGCGTTGGTTGCGAGGAGCTATTTGCATTGTGTAGGTACGAGGGACTTGCGCGTGGCCTCCTACTGGATTGATACCTTGGTTCTCAAAAACTGAGGGAAATACTTACGCTACTCTGCTGCATCATCCTCTCCTCTTCGGGGAAAACCAACACAAGCTCAAGACGTAGCAAGAAGGATTTCTGGCGCCGTTGCCGGGGAGTCTATGCACAAGTCAACATACCAAGTACCCATCACAATCCTTTATCTCTCGCATTACATTATTTTCCATTTGCCTCCCGTTTTCCTCTCCCCCACTTCACACTTGCTGTTTTATACGCCCTCTCTTTCCCAATCTCCTCCTCTCTTTCCGTTTGCCTTTCCCTCGTTCGCTTGTTTGCTCGTGTGTTGGATTGCTTGCTTGTCACTATGGCTCAAGATAATACCAAATTGTGTGACTTTACCAATACCAACAATAATGATTTCTTAGCACTCCTCTTGCTCCTCTTGCCAATACTGAATCGTGTGAAAAATCAATGCTGCTTTATTGAATCTTGTTACGAAAGATCAATTCGCCGGCCTTCCCAGTGAAGTTGCCGCTACTCATCTAAATAGCTTCGTGGATTTGTGTGATATGCAAAAGAAGAAAGATGTTGACAATGATGTTGTTAAATTGAAGCTATTTCCTTTTTCGCTTAGAGATCGTGCTAAAGCTTGGTTTTCGTATTTGCCTAAAAATAGTATTGATTCTTGGAAGAAGTGCAAAGATGCTTTTATCTCTAAGTATTTTCCTCCCGCTAAGATCATCTCTCTTAGAAACGATATTATGAATTTTAAGCAACTTGATCATGAAAATGTTGCACAAGCTTGGGAGAGAATGAAATTAATGATACATAATTTCCCTACTCATGGTTTGAATTTGTGGATGATTATACAAAAAATTATGCGGATAGAATTTTGCTTCCGTAAATCTTTTAGATTCGGCAATGAGGCACTTTTATGGAAATCATTTTAGGAGATGCTACTAAACTCCTAGATAATATTATGGTTAATTATTCTCAATGGCACACTGAAAGATCTACTAATAAAAAAGTGCATGCGATAGAAGAGATCAATGCTTTGAGAGGAAAGATGGATGAACTTATGAAATTATTTGCTACTAGGAGTGTTTGTTATGATCCTAATGATATGCATTTGTCTACTTTGATTGAGAATAATAATGAATCTATGGATGTGAATTTTGTTGGTAGGAATAATTTTGGTAACAACGCATATAGAGGGAATTTTAATCCTAGGCCTTATCCTAGTAATCCTTCTAATAATTATGGAAATTCGTACAACAACTCTTATGGAAATTTTAATAAGATGCCCTCTGAATTTGAGAATAGTGTTAAAGAGTTTATGAATTCACAAAAGAATTTTAGTGCTTTGCTTGAAGAGAAATTACTTAAAGTTGATGAATTGGCTAGGAACGTTGATAGAATTTCTCTTGATGTTGATTCTTTAAAGCTTTGATATATTCCTCCTAAGCATGATATCATTGAGTCTCTCAAAGCCATAAGAATTTCCATTGATGAGTGCAAGGAAAGAACCGCTAAGATGCGTGCTATGAAAGATGCCTTTATTAAAGCGTGTTCTTCCAATTTCCATGAAAATCAAGATGAAGATATAAAAGTTATTGATGTGTCCCCCATCAAATCTTTGTTTTGCAATATGAATCTTGATAATGATGAGATTGAATATGAGTCACCTTTACCTATAAGGCGTTCTAAAAATTCAGAGCTTTTAGAGTATGATGCTAAAATTGATAAAAGTGGGATTGAAGAAAGTAAAACCTTAGATGTTGCTAAACCCACTATTTTGGATTTCAGGGGATTTAATTATGAAAGTTGCTCTTTAATTGATTGTATTTCGTTGTTGCAATCCGTGCTAAATTCTCTGCATGCCTATAGTCAAAACAAAGCGTTTACTAAACATATTGTTGATGCCTTGATGCAATCTTATGAGGAAAAACTTGAGTTGGAAGTCTCCATCCCTAGAAACCTTTATGATGAGTGGGAACCAACTATTAAAATTAAGATTAAGGATCATGAATTCTATGCTTTATGTGATTTGGGTGCTAGTGTTTCCACTATTCCCAAAACTTTGTGTGATTTGCTAGATTTCCGTGATTTTGATGAATGCTCTCTAAATTTTCACCTTGCGGATTCCACTATTAAGAAACCTATGGGAAGAATTAATGATGTTCTTATCGTTGCAAATAGGAATTATGTGCCCGTAGACTTTATCGTTCTTGATATAGATTGCAATCCTTCATGTCCTATTATTCTTGGTAGACCTTTCCTTAGAACAATTGGTGCAATTATTGATGTGAAGGAAGGGAATATTAGATTCCAATTTCCATTAAAGAAAGGCATGGAACACTTCTCTAGGAAGAAAATAAAATTACCATATGAATCTATCATGAAAGCCACATATGGATTGCCTACCAAAGATGGCAATACCTAGATCTATGCTTGCTTTTATGCCTAGTTAGGGGCGTTAAACGATAGCGCTTGTTGGGAGGCAACCCAATTTTATTTTTAGTTTTTTGTTTTTGTTTCTGTTTAGGAATAAATAATACATCTACCTTCTGTTTATATGTGGTTTTATGTTTTAATTAGTGTTTGTGCCAAGTTAAACCTATAGGATCTTCTTGGATAATAGTTATTTGATCTTGCTGTAATTTCCAGAATCTTTCGGTTCACGAAAACAATTGTTAAAAATCACCATAACGTGATAAAATAGTGATTCCAATGGCTTATGATCAATAAACAAATTGCCTAGGTCTTCCTATTTTTTCTGAATGTTTGGAGTTCCAGAAGTTTGCGTTAGTTACAGATTACTACAGAATGTTCTGTTTTTTACAGATTCTGTTTTTCGTGTGTTGTTTGCCTATTTTGATGAATCTATGGCTAGTAAAATAGTTTATGATCCATAGGGAAGTTGGAATACAGTAGGTTTAACACCAATATAAATAAATAATTAGTTCATTACAGTACCTTGAAGTGATCTTTTGTTTTCTTTCGCTAACGGAGCTCACGAGAATTCTGTTGAGTTTTGTGTTATGAAGTTTTCATGTTTTGGGTGATTTTTTTTGATGGATTATGGAACAAGGAGTGGCAAGAGCCTAAGCTTGGGGATGCCCATGGCATCCCCAAGATAATACAAGGACACCAAAAAGTCAAAGCTTGGGGATGCCCCGGAAGGCATCCCCTCTTCGTCCACTTCCATCGGTAACTTTACTTGGAGCTATATTTGTATTCACCACATGATATGTGTTTTGCTTGGAGCGTATTGTATTATTTGCATCTTTGTTTGTTAGTTTACTACAATCATCTTTGCTGTACACACCTTTTGAGAGAGCCATACATGAGTCGGAATTTGTTAGAATACTCTATGTGCTTCACTTATTTCTTTTGAGCTTGATAGTTTTGCTCTATGTGCTTCACTTATATCTTTTGAGCTTTATAGTTTTGCTCTACTACTTCACTTATATCTTTTAGAGCACGGTGGTGGATTTGTTTTAAAGAAACTATTGATCTCTCATGCTTCACTTAGATTATTTTGAGAGTCTTAAATAGCATGGTAATTTGCTTAATAATAATATGCTTGGTATTCAAGATTTGTAAAACTTTCTTTTGAGTGTGTTGAATACTAAGAAAAGTTTGATGCTTGATAATTGTTTTGAGATATGGAGGTGATAATATTAGAGTCATGCTAGTTGAGTAGTTTTGAATTTGAGGAATACTTGTGTTAAAGTTTGTGATTCCCGTAGCATGCACGTATGGTGAACCGTTATGTGATGAAGTCGGAGCATGATTTATTTATTGATTGTCTTCCTTATGAGTGGTGGTCGGGGAATGACGATGGTCTTTTCCTACCAATCTATCCCCCTAGGAGCATGCGCGTAATACTTTTCTTTGATAACTTGTAGATTTTTGCAATAAGTACATGAGTTCTTTATGACTAATGTTGAGTCCATGAATTATACACACTTTTCTCACCCTTCCACCATTGCTAGCCTCTCTAATACTGTGCACTTTTCGCCGGTAACATACACGCACCATAAACCTTCCTCAAAATAGCCACCATACCTACCTATCATGGCATTTCCATAGCCACTCCGAGATATATTGCCATGCAACTTTTCACCGTTCCATCATTGTCATATTGCTTAGCATGATCATTTAGTTGACATCGTATTTGTGGCAAAGCCACCGTTCATAATTCTTTCATACATGTCACTTATGAATCATTGCATACCCCGGTACACCGCCGGAGGCACACATATAGAGTCATATTTTGTTCTAAGTATCGAGTTGTAATTGTTGAGTTGTAAGAAAAATAAAAGTGTGATGATCATCATTTTTAGAGCATTGTACCAAGTGAGGAAAGGATGATAGAGACTATGATTCCCCCATAAGTCGGGATGAGACTCCGGACGAAAAAAAAGAGGCCACAAAAAAAAGGAAAAGGCCCAATAAAAAATGAGATAAAAAGAGAGAAGGGACAATGTTACTATCCTTTTACCACACTTGTGCTTCAAAGTAGCACCATGATCTTCATAATAGAGAGTCTCTCATTTTGTCACTTTCATATACTAGTGGGAATTTTTCATTATAGAACTTGGCTTGTATATTCCAATGATGGGCTTCCTCAAATTGCCCTAGGTCTTCGTGAGCAAGCGAGTTGGATGCACACCCACTTAGTTTCATTTGTTGAGCTTTCATATACTTATAGCTCTAGTGCATCCGTTGCATGGCAATCCCTACTCACTCACATTGATATCTATTGATGGGCATCTCCATAGCCGTTGATACTCCTAGTTGATGTGAGACTATCTTCCCTCTTTTTATCTTCTCCACAACCACCATTCTATTCCACATATAATGCTATATCCATGGCTCACGCTCATGTATTGCGTGAAGATTGAAAAAGTTTTGAAAATGTCAAAAGTATGAAACAATTGCTTGGCTTGTCATCGGGGTTGTGCATGATTTAAATACTTTGTGTGGTGAAGATAGAGCATAGCCAGACTATATGATTTTGTAGGGATAACTTTCTTTGGCCATGTTATTTTGAGAAGACATGATTGCATTGTTAGTATGCTTGAAGTATTATTACTTTTATGTCAATATGAACTTTTGTCTTGAATCTTTCGGATCTGAATATTCATACCACAATTAAGAAGAATTACATTGAAATTATGCCAAGTAGCACTCCGCATCAAAAATTCTCTTTTCATCATTTACCTACTCGAGGACGAGCAGGAATTAAGCTTGGGGATGCCTGATACGTCTCCAACGTATCTATAATTTTTGATTGCTCCATGCTATATTATCTATTGTTTTGGACTATATTAGGATTTATTTTCCACTTTTATATTACTTTTGGGACTACCCTATTAACCGGAGGCCCAGCCCAGAATTGCTGTTTTTTGCCTATTTCCGTGTTTCGAAGAAACGGAATATCAAACGGAGTCCAAACGGAATGAAATCTTCGGGAACGTGATTTTCTCATCGGATAAGACCCAGGAGACTTGGACCCTCGTCAAGAAAGCTCCGAGGCGGCCACGAGGGTGGAGGGCGCCCCCCCCCCCCCATGGTGCACCCCCCTACCTCGTGGGCCCCTCGAGGCTCCACCGACGTACTTCTTCCTCCTATATATACCTATGTACCCCGTCGGATCGAATCTGAGCCAAAAACCTAATTCCACCGCCGCAACTTTACGTATCCACGAGATCCCATCTTGGGGCCTGTTAGAGCTCCGCCGGAAGGAATCCACCACGGAGGGCTTCTACATCATCATCATAGCCTCTCCGATGAAGTGTGAGTAGTTTACCTCGGACCTTCGGGTCCATAGTTAGTAGCTAAATGGCTTCTTCTCTCTTTTGGATCTCAATACAATGTTCTCCCCTCTCTCGTGGAGATCTATTCGATGTAATCTTCTTTTTTGGCGTGTTTGTTGAGACCGATGAATTGTGGGTTTATGATCAAGATTATCTATGAGCAATATTTGAATATTTTCTGAATTCTTTTATGTATGATTGAGTTATCTTTACAAGTCTCTTCGAATTATCCGTTTGGTTTGGCCAACTAGATTGGTAGCTCTTGCAATGGGAGAAGTGTTTAGCTTTGGGTTCAATCTTGCAGTGTCCTTTCCTAGTGACAGTAGGGGCAGCAAGGCACGTATTACATTGTTGCCATCGAGGATAACAAGATGGTGTATTTATCATATTGCATGAATTTATTCCTCTACATCATGTCATCTTGCTTAAGGCGTTACTCTGTTTCATTAACTTAATACTCTAGATGCATGTTGGATAGCGGTCGATGAGTGGAGTAATAGTACTAGATGCAAAAGGTGAGTCGGTCTACTTGTCTCTTGACGTGATGCCTATATACATGATCATACCTAGATACTCTCATAACTATGCTCAATTTTGTCAATTGCTCAACAAGAATTGCTCAATTCACAGTAAAATACCTATGCTCTTGAGAGAAGCCACTAGTGAAATCTATGGCCCCCAGGTCTATTTTCATCATATTAATCTTCCTACGATTTATTATTGCTTTGCTCTTTACTTTGCCTTTTATTTTACTTTGCATCTTTATACCAAAAATAAAAAAAATATTATCTATCATCTCTATCAGATCTCACTCTCGTAAGTGACGGTGAAGGGATTGACAACCCCTATTTGCGTTGGTTGCGAGGAGCTATTTGCTTTGTGTAGGTACGAGGGACTTGTGCGTGGCCTCCTACTGGATTGATACCTTGGTTCTCAAAAACTGAGGGAAATACTTACGCTACTCTGCTGCATCATCCTCTCCTCTTCGGGGAAAACCAACGCAAGCTCAAGACGTAGCAATCATCAGTTCGCCAATCATGGGCCGTACTATTCGTGGACCATAACGGGCCGTTAATAGGCCGTATTTCATAACTTTATGAAAACAGCCCAACGGGTTTTTTTACATGAAAACGGCCCAACGTATTAACGGTCCGCAAACGGGCCGACTGTAACGACGGGCTGAATTTGGCCCACAAGTAGAAAATGACAGTAACGGGCCGTATGTAACCGAATGCTGCAAATGAGCCCAAGAATCAATGGGCCCTGAGAAGTCCGAAAGATAACTTGGGCTGGAAACGACCCAATGGAATAACGGGCCGTTAATGGGTATAAAGTGATACACTGTTCATTACGGGCCAGTTTCACCACGTGCCGGTAATGAGCCAAGAGTTACAAAGGGCCTCATATGGGCCGAAAGAAGTCATGGGCCACACATGGGCCGGAAGTTAAACAAGCTTGAATCATATTGGTCGGCCGAGATGATGCTACTGGGCCTAATTCGGATAGGGCGTAACGGGCCCTGGGTTAGCGGGCTGTAAATGGGCTATATGCGAACATGGCGATAACAAGATTTCCATGGACCGGCCCGCCACCTTTTGACCAAGTCAAACGGGCCGGCCTTTTCACAGGAATGGGCCTCTGTTGGGCCGTGCCATGTGTCGACGTATCATAGGCGCCTTCGGTCCAATGAGAGGATGACATCTGTCCCAACGGTGAGCCGACACGTGTTTCCTCCAGCCAATGATGATTTTACACGTGGAAAATCCCCATTGGTCGGGGCTGTTAACGGGTTATCGGATCCAAAACCCGACCCGATAGCTTAACGACGTTCTATTACGGTGGATGCCACGTGTCGGTCACCCTTGACGAAAGCACTTCTATGATGCGTGATTTATCGTCATGGAAGTGGACTCTTCCGTGATGATAATTTTGGTAATGTCATGGAACACTTCTACGACGGCACATGTATGACTATCTTGATTCTGTCATAAAATCGTCATGGATGTACATGCATGACAAAAAACGCGACCTACTATGACAAACACGTATCATCACGGAAGTGTAATTTTTTTGTAGTGTGGGTTTCCTCTTGAGGGAGAAGACTCCATGGAGTTCAAGGCCTCCAGTGGAGAAGATCCTTAGGGATTCAAGACCCCCCCTCATATATCTGCTCAAATCATCTGTGAAGGTCAGAAAATAACGATACCCGCCGCGAGCCTCAACACTCATCGGATTGCATACATCAGTATGTATTATTTCCAATAAGTCAGTTGCTCGCTCCATTGTTCCGGAGAACAGAGTCTTTAGTCATCTTTCCCATAAGGCATGGTTCGCAAGCATCAACTGATTCATAATCAAGTGATTCCAAAATTCCATCAACATGGAGTTTCTTCATGCGCTTTACACCAATATGACCTAAACGGCAGTGCCACAAATAAGTTGCACTATCATTATTAACTTTGCATCTTTTGGCTTCAATATTATGAATATGTGTATCACTACGATCGAGATCCAACAAACCATTTTCATTGGGTGTATACCATAGAAGGTTTTATTCATGTAAACAGAACAACAATTATTCTCTAACTTAAATGAATAACCGTATTGCAATAAACATGATCAAATCATATTCATGCTCAGCGCAAATAACACTTATTTAGGTTCAACACTAATCCCGAAAGTATAGGGAGTGTGCGATGATGGTCATATCAATCTTGGAACTACTTCCAACACACATCGTCACTTCACCCTTAACTAGTCTCTGTTCATTCTGCAACTCCCATTTCGAGTTACTAATCTTAGCAACTTGAACTAGTATGAAATACTGAGGGGTTTCTATAAACACTAGTAAAGTACACATCAATATCATGTATATCAAATATACCTTTGTTCACTTTGCCATCCTTCTTATTCGCCAAGTATTTAGGGCAATTCCACTTCCAGTGACCAGTCCTTTTTGCAGTAGAAGCACTTAGTTTCAGGCTTAGGTCCAGACTTGGGCTTATTCACTTGAGCAGCAACTTGCTTGCCGTTCTTCTTGAAGTTCCCCTTCTTCCCTTTGCCCTTTTCTTGAAACTAGCGGTCTTGTCAACCATCAACACTTGATGCTTTTCTTGATTTCTACCTTCGTCGATTTCAGCATCACGAAGAGCTTGGGAATTGTTTCCGTTATCCCTAGCATATTATAGTTCATCAAGAAGTTCTAGTAACTTGGTGATAGTGACTAGAGAACTCTGTCAATCACTATCTTATCTGGAAGATTAACTCCCACTTGATTCAAGCAATTGTAGTACTCAGACAATCTGAGCATATGCTCACTGGTTGAGCTATTCTCCTCCATCTTGTAGGCAAAGTACTTGTCAAAGGTCTCATACCTTTCGACATGGGCATGAGTCTGAAATACTAATTTCAACTCTTAGAACATCTCATATGCTCCGTGGCGTTCAAAACGTCTTTGAAGCCCCGATTCTAAGCCGTAAAGCATGGTGCACTAAACTATCAAGTAGTCATCATATCGAGCTTGCCACACGTTCATAACATTTGTATCTGCTCCTACAATCGGTCTATCACCTAGTGGTGCATCAAGGACATAATTCTTTTGTGCAGCAATGAGGATAATCCCCAAATCACGGATCCAATCCGCATCATTGCTACTAACATCTTTCAACTCAGTTTTCTCTAGGAACATATCAAAAATAAATCAGGGGAGCTAAACGCGAGCTATTGATCTACAACATAGATATGCTAATACTACCAGGACTAAGTTAATGATAAATTAAAGTTCAATTAATCATATTACTTAAGAACTCCCACTTAGATAGACATCCCTCTAATCATCTAAGTGATCACGTGATCGAAATCAACTAAACCATGTCCGATCATCACGTGAGATGGAGTAGTTTTCAATGGTGAACATCACTATGTTGATCATATCTACTATATGATTCACGCTCGAACTTTCGGTCTCAGTGTTCTGAGGCCATATCTGCATATGCTAGGCTCGTCAAGTTTAACCCGAGTATTCTACGTGTGCAAAACTGGCTTGCACCCGTTGTTGATGAACGTAGAGCTTATCACACCTGATCATCACGTGGTGTCTCGACACGACGAACTTTGGCAACGGTGCATACTCAGGGAGAACACTTTTATCTTGAAATTTAGTGAGAAATCATCTTATAATGCTACCGTCAATCAAAGCAAAACAAGATGCATAAAGGATAAACATCACATGCAATCAATATAAGTGATATGAAATGGCCATCATCATCTTGTGCTTGTGATCTCCATCTCCGAGCAATCGTCATGATCACAATCGTCACCGGCGCGACACCTTGATCTCCATCGTAGCATCGTTGTCCTCTCGCCAACTATTGCTACTACGACTATCGCTACCGCTTAGTGATAAAGTAAAGCAATTACAGGGCGATTGCATTGCATACAATAAAGCGACAACCATATGGTTCCTGCCAGTTGCCGATAAATCGGTTACAAAACATGATCATCTCATACAATAAAATATATCATCATGCCTTGACCATATCACATCACAACATGCCCTGCAAAAACAAGTTAGAAGTCCTCTACTTTGTTGTTGCAAGTTCTACGTGGCTGCTACGAGCTGAGCAAGAACCGTTCTTACCTACGCATCAAAACCACAACGATAGTACGTCAAGTTAGTGTTGTTTTAACCTTCTCAAGGACCGGGCGTAGCCACACTCGGTTCAACTAAAGTTGGAGAAACTGACACCCGCCAGCCACCTATGTGCAAAGCACGTCGGTAGAACCAATCTCGCGTAAGCGTACGCGTAATGTCGGTCTCGGCCGCTTCATCCAACAATACAGCCGAACCAAAGTATGACATGCTGGTAAGCAGTAAGACTTGTATTGCCCACAACTCACTTGTGTTCTACTCGTGCATATAACATCTACGCAAAAAACCAGGCTCGGATGCCACTGTTGGGTAACATAGTAATTTCAAAAAACTTCCTACGCACACGCAGGATCATGGTGATGCATAGCAACGAGAGGGGAGAGTGTTGTCCATGTACCCTCGTAGACCGAAAGCGGAAGCGTTAGCACAACACGGTTGATGTAGTCGTACGTCTTCACTATCCGACTGATCCAAGTACCGAACGCATGGCACCTCCGAGTTCAGCACACGTTCAGCTCGATGATGTCCCACGAACTCTGATCCAACAAAGCTTCGAGGGAGAGTTTCGTCAGCACGACAGCGCGATGACGGTGATGATGATTCTACCGATGCAGGGCTACGCCTAAGCACCGCTACGATATGATCAAGGTGGATTATGGTGGAGGGGGGCACCGCACACGGCTAAGAAGCCGCCGAAACAAACGGGGATGAAATCCGCGAGGAATCTTGTCTGAAAGGGGAACTTTCAGAGATTTTTGGGCATGGTACGAGCAGTGGTACGACCATCTGCATTCGTACCAGAGGCCATCCAACGCTTTGGACTCCTTCAGTAAAGCAGTCGCCATTTCTTCGTATGAACTTGGAATTCAACATTCTTGAGCTTGTTGGAATCGTATGAACGACGTTGATGCACCTGAGGTAGTAGATCTTGGTTTCGAGCAATTTGGAAAAATGACGTTTTCACTCTCCAAAATATGTAAGTTTTGTGCCTGGGTGTCCTCCGCTTATATCCTTCTTGCCATGTTAAGTCCATGGGATGTTCGCATCACCTACGAAAAACACGCAAAGATGAAGAAAATTAGTGAAAACTAACAACGAATAAATATTATGTAATTCTCATGGTGAAAAGAGTAAATATTGCATATCATGCATAGGGACATGTAATTGGCTCAATGGACGTGATATACAGAGATAATAGGCAACAAATGAACTCTAAAAATGCATGGAGCCATCAGGGAGTAGGCTGCTCCTGGGAAATCTTAAGGTAGAGGTATTTGACTGAGAACCTACCAGAAGAAGAGTGAGGCTAAGAGATTTGGCCTGTGGTCTTCGAGAGCGAAGGGAGAAGGGTTGTGAGGGCCTGCTAGTCTACCAAGTCTTTAGGAGACAACATCCGGCGTAGCCCAAGGCCCTAGTTATGAGAATCGAGCTCTGAAATGGAGATCGATGGGTTGTCACGGTAAGAGAATAAGACAGGGAAGGTTTCACACAAAGGACTCGGACCCGACCACCAGTCTAGCCAGATCCTGATGGTAGCGCCACAACCAACCAGAAATTTGACGAAACCAAGAAACTCATCCTGCACCTGTATTAAAGATTCCAAAATTGAGAGCTACCACGGACGGTGGACATCAGAGGGGGATAATTTGGGAAGTATTTCCTCTGCAAAATCTGGCACCAAATGCAATCAGGAGGTTCGGTGAGAATGTGCCACCACCACTTCATAATTAGACATTTTTTCATGATTGCGATGTTAGTAATGCCTAGCCGGACCCAAGGCTTTTAGGCCTACACATGATTTTCCACTTGACCATCTAACATTTCTTCCTGTTATCAATGTTTTATAGGAGAAAGCACTACGATCTCGGTCAAAGCTAGCATGGTTACTGCCGTACAACGATAAAACCCATGATGAACGTGGGCATACTGGACAAACATACTTGATGAGAGCCACTTGACCAGTGGAGGACTGATACCGGCCTCGCCAGGGAGCAACCCTAGCGCCCACTTTAACTTCAGTAAGTTTGAAATCTGCCGTGAGGAGTTTCAGAGGGGAGATAGGCACTCCAACATAGGTGGTAGGGAAATACCCAAGCTTTTAGTTAAGTATGTTAGGAATTCGAGGTTGTTCTATAGGCAGACAACCCAAAATAAAGGGTTCACTCTTGTTAAAGTTAATTTTTAGCCCCGAAAAGTTAGCAAGTTGTAAGTCATTCTTTTCGACAAGGATAATATAATATTGTCCGCATACTGAAGATGGGTTACCCCAAGAGGAAGAAGGAGAGAGGAAACATCAGAGATGTGCCCTGCGCTGGCCACCGCTGAGGACAACATCCTATCAAGAGCATCCGAGATGAAATTATAAATGAGGAGGGAAATGGGGTCTCCTTGACCCAAGGAACACCATTCTTGAAATAGGGATCAACAATCACGTAAATGGAAATAGAAGTGTGGCCACCACTGGCAATCTGCATAGTATTATGGATGTAGCTAGGAACAAAACCCCGAGCAAATAGAATGTCTTGCAAGAAGGACCAACGAACACAATCATAGACCTTCTCGAAGTCCAGCTTAAGAACCACAAATTCACGCTTAGAGTGATTGATATCATGAAGTAATTTGTGCAAAGTGAGAATACCATCAAGAAGGAAGCGCCCTTTAATAAAAGACGTTTGGAAGGGGTTGATCACCTTATGAGCTATAGGAGACAATCTAGTGGCGAAGGCTTTGTGATGCGGAGCATCCTACGGTGATCTCCATGTACACCTTCATAGCCCCTCAAGCCCCAAGTGGACCTACCGGACTTAAGGTGAACCCGCTCCTCTTTGAGATTTACATGAATATCCATTGGACTTGGGTGCTACCTCACCATGGAACGTTGTGCATCATTAGGTACAAGGGCAACCACCACCAAGCAGCAAGGAAGCTTCCCGAAGGCCAAGGAGAAGGACCCCAAGACCCAAGAGCTGACCGGAGGTGTCAAGATGAAGAAAATGAAGAGTGCAGAAATTGCACTACCGGACAGTCCGGTCCCCACAGCGGACAGTCCGGTCGCACAGAAATTGCACTACCGGAAAGTCCGGTCCCCACAGTAGACAGTCCGGTGGCACCCGAAAATGGATCTGTACTCACCGGACTGTCCGGTCCTAGCACCGGATTGTACGGTAGGCCCAGTTTTGCTACGAATTGGGCTGAAAAGCCCATGTAACCACCGAGGCGCATACCCCTTCGCCCCTAGACTATATATTTTGTGCTCCTCTCAGTTTTTAGGGTTAGTGAAGATTAGAACTAGACATTAGAGCTTAGCTCATGTATCTCCCCTTGTGGGCTTCCTCTTGAGGGAGAAGACTCCATGGAGTTCAAGGCCTCCATTGGAGAAGATCCTTAGGGATTCAAGACCCCCCTTCAGGGAAGGATCTATCTAGATCATCAAGACCTCATCTCCTTTGGATTTGGGATGAACTTTACCTTGTATATTTCCCTTTGTTGTTCTTGTACCTTTGTGGATCTTGTGTGATTGTGAGTCTAGTGGATGTGTGATTGGACTTGTTCTTGAGTGTTTTCCTCTTGTGATTTCCCCTCTTGTTCTTCGTGTTCTTCGCGTTCTTCGTGGATTCCCCTCCAATTCGTGAAAGATATCCACTTAGGGTCTCCACCCTACAACATCTTGGTATCATGAGCCACATTGATCACGAATTTGGAGTCTCCCCCACCATTTTCTAGCCTTGTTTTGCTTGATTTCGTCCTAAAATCCGAAAATCCCCACCAAAAATAGCCTCAATTTTTTTTTGATTTGTTGGTTTGATGATGTTTTGTTGATTTTGATCCATGGATTCATTGTGTTTCGAGTGGATCTAGCTTCCCCACAGGTTTCCCCACCTTCCATCCACGAAATCTCCTCAATTTTGACCCCAAAATTATCCATTTCCGCCCAAAAAATTCGAGTTCGTCCTTTCCCAGCCCGCACCGGACTGTCCGCACACCCATAGCGGACTGTCCGCTGGCATCAGGACCAAAATCGCTTTTGGACCGGACTGTCCGCTCCCCAATACCGGATTGTCTGTTTGAATCAGAAGGTTTTCGGATGAAGACCGGACTGTCCGCTACACCGGACCGGACTGTCCGCTAGTTCAAAAACTGCTTCGGCTGATTTCTTGTTTTGGCCATATCTTCCACATCCGGAGCCCGATTTTGACGTTCTTTAGCTCGTTGAGTAGCTATTGACATCCCCCATCCATCTAGATATGTTCCAACATCATTTGACTCCATCGAAATTTTGACATTTTGACACCTTTGCCTAGGCCCTCCACCACATCATCTGCAAAACCACCATAGCTTTCCGCAACCTAACCCATTTTGATCCATATCGCATTTGTGGTTGCTTGAGTGGTGACTTGAGTCTCCTAAGGTGTTTAGGCTACTTAGGTACGGTTGCTTCTTCGTCAACCACTACCACCACTTCTGCATTGTCAACTTCGGAACCACCATCGCATTCCGCTACCACCATTTGACATTTGAGATTTTGAGTTTGCAGTTCTTCCGTTTCCTAAGGTGTTTCGGCTAATTAGGAACGGTTCTACATCGAGAACACCGCACTCATCATCGCCATGAGGTCTTCATCGACATTGACCACTTCACCATTTTGACAACCTAACCGTAAGCAAGAAAGGTAACCTCTTTATCATCTTGGTATCGTGGTATCCCATCACTGTACATTCATTCTTGACTTTGCTTTGTTAACCCTTAGCCATTTTGCGTCACTTGCCTATCGAGACTAGCCATTGAGTATTGCCGGCAACGTTACTTGTGCAGATTAGTGATCCGTACCTTCCATTGCATACATACCATATCATATTGGTATCATCTTGGTATCATCATATCATCCCTTGTGTCACAAGATTGTTCCCGCATATACACAATTGTTATCTTGGTTTGTGAATTTCGCATAGTGGCCATAAAAAAGAATAAGCTTTTAAGCAAAGAGAAAACAAAGAGCTTGTAAGCAAGAGCCATAGCATCGCCACATTGCATACCATACTACCATATTGACATCTTGGATCATCGTGTGCGAAACACCGGGAACCATACATAATAGCATACTTGGGATAGAAATTTATCCATTTTGCATCTTATAGGTTGTGCACAATTGTCGTATCCGCCTATTGAGCAATCGTGCTAGCGTCTCTTGAGTTGTGCAACACGAGCGTTTTCTGTGGATTCCACATTTTGTGCTCGTTCCTTGGTTGCACAACCCCATTTATCTATCCGTGTGTGTGTTTCCATGTGCCATTCTTTGCTATTGGTCTACTTGTTTCACTTGCGAATTTGTGAATCTCTTTCAACATTATTGACTCTTGCTAACATTTTGCATCAAATTTTTGTGTCACTATCCTCACCGAGCTACTCCATAAGCTTTACTTGATAGGTGTGAGTGAACAAGTCGGGTACCAATTCCACTATTCTTTCATTTCACATTGAGTGAAACAGGATACATCCTCAACTTTGGGAAAAGGTAACTTGGTATTGTTTATCTCATTTCCTACTCACCTCTACTTGAGTCTTGTGATGGATAGGCGAGGCATTTCACCTTCGGTCTACAACAATGACGAGTTCGATGCCACGAACAACAACTTGAACGCCAAGATGCAAGCTCAAATGGAGGAGATCAAAGCCCTCATCAAGTCCTACAGCGATCTTCCTCATCTTTGAGAAGACGCTCAAGAGCACATCCTTCCGAGCTACCATCTCCCGCAAGATCACATCGGCATCGACACCATCACCACCAAGAACGTGAAGGTCAAGACCTCAACACCAACTACCGCTCAACGACTTCACCATCTCCCTTGGCATCTTCGCCAAGCGACTTCAAGGCATCTTCGCCTACGGACATACGGCATCTTCGCAAACAAGCACCTCAAGACTACGCTCAAGAGAAGCTCCCCAAGCTCAAGTCCGCGACTTCCGCGAGCTACTATGACCTCGACATCGACCATGCAATTCCTTTCTATGGGACTCAAGAACCCGAGGAGTATCTCGAGTGGGAGCGCCTCATGGACGATTACCTCAAGCTACATCAAGTTCCTCCCGAAGATCAAGTGAAGTGCGCCACAAGAAACTTCCACGACTACGCATCTACATGGTGGCTTCACACACCTTCGGAGAGCTACGACATGAGTTGGCACAAGACGAAGAGTGCTTTGCGGCGAGAGTCCGTGCCTCCAACCTACACAGAACAACTTCTACGCCAATTGGAGAACACCACCCAAGGATCCAAGTCCATCGACGTGTACTTCAAGGAGATGAAGATTGCCTTGCGACGAGCCGGCGTGGACGACCCCATTTCAATGAAGTTCCACTTCATGATGGGATTACTGTGACATCTCCAAGACTATCTTCCTCGAGAACTACAAGTCCCTCGACGACAACTACATTGGTGCTCTCAAGGCTGAACAAGAACTCATGAAGGCCAAGGCTTCTCCACCCCAAGCTCACTTCACGACGACCAAGCTCCATGAGAACGAGCATGAGAATAGCACCACCAAGATGTCCAACCCGACGAGCTCCAAGATGATGCTCCCAAGTTCGACTCCACCACCATCCCTCTTTGTGGCATTGATGATGCCGAGTCTTCCACGACTCGTTTTCAAGACGGTGCGGCAACGAGTATGACTACGGAGACCTTCAAGGACCAAGCTTTGGAGGCGAGCGACAAGGTGGCGAGCAAGGATGATGCTTCCATCTTTGGAGGCGAGAGTGATGATGTGCCATCTTCGGCCTTCATCCACAGCAACGATGACGAGATGATCGAGCATGGGATTTTCCCTTCGGTCATAGAGGAGAGCGATGATGTGCCATCTTCGACCTTCATCCACGGCGACGGCGATGAGATGGTTGAGTATTTCACTTCGACCACGACGATGTATGATGACTTGAGTGACTTGTGCCACCATATTGAGAGTGAGAGTGAATTCACCACTAGCCCCATATATGACGAATTGCCCCACTTTCCATGTGAGGAGAGCCACAACCCCCACCACTTGAGTGAGATGAGTGACTCCACCATATGTGAGACTGAGTGCAACTACTTTGAGGGAGTGAGTGAACCACCACATAGAGAGAGTGAGATAGTTGATAGGTCTCGTGAGGCCATTTGCATCTCTAACAACTTGACCTCTACCTCTATTGTGTCTTCTCATTTGGTGCTAGGTCCCATCTATGATGACACGCCGATTCACGATGACTTCGTCCTTCCTTTGGACAAGACGATGGCCATGGTGGAATATGATGCACCCCCCCCCCCCACATGGTTCCATCAATATGAAGATGACCACCATTTGGTCTTTCCCACCTCACTTAAACCACATGAGTGGAATGAAAAAGGTAACAAAGGTGACGGTGATGCGCTAGTCCCACTAGTGGACATTCTTGACATTGCTTGCTCGCATGATGTTGATCCACCTATTTCCATGATTCAAGCTAGTGCGACTTCCTCATGTGATGATTTCTTGCCCATTTATGATGAGTATGATGATTCTCATGTGGAGTATTTTAGTTGTGATGCCATGTTACATAGGATTTCTTGTGACAATTCCCTTGGTCACATCATGTTTGATAATCCGCTTGACTTGTCATATGCTATGCATGAGATCAACCATATGTCTTATTTGCAATCTCTTCATAGTGACTATGCATATGCCATTAAAATAAACCCAATTTGCACATATGGCATAGATGACAAGCCCATGGTTATTGGCATTTGTTTTTCTTGTGATTATATTGACATGCTCCCTTTGCATCATTTATCTCATATGCCATGCCATGCCCACCTAGCTTCGAATATGCATTGTTTTGGATGTTGTCCATTTTCTCCATATGATGTTTCCAATTATGTTCATGAGGAGACCCCCACGGTTTCCTCATACATGTTAGGAGATTTTGATCCATCCCATCCATTGCATGATCCCAATAATTATGTGCACCATATGTTTCCCATGAATGAAAATGCTATTGATGTGCCATATAATTGTATGCTCAATTTGCATCCCCATCGTGTTATACATAACAACTATTATTTCATGATGGATGACATGTTCTTATACCATGCATCAAATTTCTTTGAGCGATGCTTATCTTGTGCTAATGCACACGTGCACATACACATCATGATGGATGATGTGGACATTTACCACGCGCACAATTTCTTTGATTTGTGTCTCTTTTGTGTATGATACTTGGATATTGTGTCGACTTCCACGTCACGTGAATTGACCAATCGAGCTCTTGAGAGCGAACCACCTTCTACCACGACGATTCTACATCGCACTTGCTTGTGCTTCGGCATTGTGAAGGACGCACAAGGACACGCTTTCAAGGTGATATCCTTCTCTTTCGAGAAACCCAAAACCATGAGCATGAATATTGTGGATCATACTACTTGTGTTGTTTGCACCATGAGACTTATTTGTCATCTTGGACACCTTCATTGCGCACACGTTAGAGATCTTGCTTCGACTTGTCATTTTCACCGTTCCATGCATCGTGATATATATGCCTTGTGTGTTGCATCCAATTCTTGGATTACTTGCTCCTATCATATGTTTGGTTGCAACAATATCATTTCTTCACATATGCCATGTTGCATTGATTGCTACATGCTTGCCTTGATTACCTCACACATGATGAACAATTGCTCTTTTTATTGTGTTGAGTGCCACTCTATATTCACTACACCATATGCACGTTATGCTTGGATTGTCTTGCACTTGACCCATGTGTTTAGACATCTCATCTTCTTTCGTTTTCTGAATGATTCATATGCCTACCATAGACCTTTCATTGAGCAATTTGTGAATGCTTGCTATGACCTTGAGGTAGATGCTTATTATCTTGTCACACATATTTGCATCACAACCTCACATTTACATGCTTGTCCCCATGACATCTTTGCTTGTGCTCGATTGATATGCTTACATGCCATGTCACAATCCTTTGTCAAACCATATGCTATGCTTGATAACGACACTTGTGTGGTGAATCACCTCTTGAATGCTTGGTTTTTCCCAAACACTAACCACATTTGTTTTTCCAAGTGTTTGTTGTTTTTGCTCCTTTTGAAGGAATCACTAGACGGTGCGACATTGGAGCATGCCCTTTCCGAGCATGAAGATGATGAGTATTGGGTGATCGTCCACTCCTACACGGCGAAGCCATTTCTTTCCCATGGTGATTTGGTTTTTGATCCGAGGTTGGATCTTTCCCAAGGGGGAGGGGATGTGCGGAGCATCCTACGGTGATCTCCATGTACAGCTTCATAGCCCCTCAAGCCCCAAGTGGACCTACCGGACTTAAGGTGAATCCGCTCCTCTTTGAGATTTACATGAATATCCATTGGACTTGGGTGCTACCTCACCATGGAACGTTGTGCATCATTAGGTACAAGGGGAACCACCACCAAGAAGCTAGGAAACTTCCCGGAGGCCAAGGAGAAGGACCCCAAGACCCAAGAGCTGACCGGAGGTGTCAAGATGAAGAAAACAAAGAGTGCAGAAATTGCACTACCGGACAGTCCGGTCTCCACAGCGGACAGTCCGATCGCACAGAAACTGCACTACCAGAAAGTCCGGTCCCCACAGTAGACAGTCCGGTGGCACCCGAAAATGGATCTGTACTCACTGGACTGTCCGGTCCTAGCACCGGATTATCCGGTAGGCCCAGTTTTGCTACGAATTGGGCTGAAAAAAAAGCCCATGTAACCACCGAGGCGCATACCCCTTCGCCCCTAGACTATATATTCTGTGCTCCTCTCAGTTTTTAGGGTTAGCAAAGATTAGAACTAGACATTAGAGCTTAGCCCATGTATCTCCCCTTGTGGGTTTCCTCTTGAGGGAGAAGACTCCATGGAGTTCAAGGCCTCCATTGGAGAAGATCCTTAGGGATTCAAGACCCCCCTTGAGGGAAGGATCTATCTAGATCATCAAGACCTCATATCCTTTGGATTTGGGATGAACTTTACCTTGTATGTTTCCCTTTGTTGTTCTTGTACCTTTGTGGATCTTGTGTGATTGTGAGTCTAGTGGATGTGTGATTGGACTTGTTCTTGAGTGTTTTCCTCTTGTGATTTCCCCTCTTGTTCTTCGTGTTCTTCGCGTTCTTCATGGATTCCCCTCCAATTCATGAAATATCTCCACTTAGGGTCTCCACCCTACAACACTTTGGAAGTGAATTTGGAAATGTTGTTGATAAGAGCTATAGGCCTAAATTGCCCGATTCGTCCGCCCCTTTAACTTTTGGGATCAAGGTAAGGATAGCATAATTTACCGAGAAATGAAACATGCCCCCAAGCAAAAACTTTGCATAATCTTGTAAACTAGATGTTTAAGAGTCCCCAAAACTTCTTTAAAAAAATGTGCTAGAGAAACCATCAGCTCTAGGGGCATAGACAAAATTAGATAAACTGATGGCCTCATCCATTTTCTTATTGGAATGAGGGAGCATCATAGCCTCATTATGCGAGTTCGAGATGCAATGTCTTACCATCCAGGCAGAAGAGGAAAACCGAAAGCCCGAGGAGGGTTGGGTGTTTAGCGGATTTCGGTAGAACTCGTAGATGTGCGAGGAGATAAGAAATGGATCATAGGAGGGGGAGCCCTGAATAATTAGCGGTTGCCTGAAAGTAAGCCATGTTAGCACCCCCTTTGAGGATCTAGTTAAGGCTCCCACGTCATTTCTAGTACAGGTCCTCAACCTGATGTAGCGCCACCAGGGCAGCATCAAGCTCATATCAACAGCGCCACCCGGATTCGTCAAGACCGACCGAGTTAGCAGAGATATCTAAGAGCTTGATTTGGACAACAATTAAATGTTTAGATTTGAAGGATTCACATCTCTTAGATTGCCCCCCCCCCAGCCTTTGAGAAACTTACAAAGACACTCCAAACATACCAAACATCAATAGGGCCAATGAGCGCGAGTAGAGATTAAGAAGCAAGGTAAATTTTTCCGCAACCATGGGCACAAAACCATCCACCAAGAGCCAATTGGACTCTAAAAAAGTCGAGAATGGGGTAGGGCAGTGGAATCCCCGGAGTCCACAGTTAGGGGAGTGTGGTGCGAACCAATGTGTGATTCAATAGTTAGGAGAGCTCTAGGGAACTTTGTTTCTTAATTAACATACATAAGACATAAGGACACGATCAAGTACACACCAAACAGAATCCAACTGGCAATTAGACCAAGTATATCGTGCCCCAACACGATGGAGCTCCCAAAGAGCATGGTTGTTAATTAGATCATTAAATGTAGAGGAGCAAGACCAGTGGAAATTGGCGTTATTCTTATGAAGAAGGGTCTTGAGAAGGTTGAAATCACCACCAATTAAAACACGAACAATACTCTGGAGGACAGGGAGGACAGGAAAGACAAGGAAAAATGTATATGGTGTTCAGTACATTGGAACATAGTACTTACGACTGTATACTTCGACCTAGCTGATTAGCGACCCATTGCCACGATGAATTCACGTAGGTCGGCCGGTCAATTACTTCCTTCACCAGCGGGGGATTGGTCCGGTGAAGATAACTGCTATACCTGTCGGTATTTGTGAGGATGTGCCTGTTGTGGTTGCAAACGTTACTATTTTAACAGACTTTGTTATTCTTGATATTCCCGAGGATGATAGTATGTCTATTATTCTTGGAAGACCTTTCCTTAATACTGCAGGGGCTGTTATTGATTGCAACAAAGGCAATGTCACTTTTCCTGTTAATGATAACGAGCATACCGTACACTTTCTGAGGAAACAACCTCAAGTTCATAGTATCAATTCTGTTGGAAAAATTCCATCGATTATATTTGGAGGTTTTGAATTTCCTCTCCCTACTGTCAAGAAGAAATATGATATACTTATTATTGGGGACGTCCATATCCCTGTTGAGGTAACATAGTGTTATTCGAAATTTCTCCGGTTCCATGTCAGTCGGAATGAGTTTGTTAACAAGACTTGATCAACCTTGTTAGTGGATTCCTTTTGATGAGCATGAGATGGATGAAACTAGAAGCACAACCTTCTCGTACCCTCTTTATATTTTCTGTTCTTTAGTAGAAATAAAGTAAAATAGTATTTTTCCGTCTGCTTCTCGACTTATCCGTGCAATATAAAAATATCCCAAAATAAAAGTCCTCGTAATGCCATGCCAATTTAATATGATCTTTTCGGGAATATTTGAGGATTTATCAGGCAAAATTACATGGGAGCTGCCACCTGGCCACGAGGGTGGAGGGCACGCCCTACCCCCCTGGGCGCGCCCCCTGCCTCCTGGGCCCACGGTGGCCCTCCTCCACTTATCCCTGCACCCATCTTCTTCCTCTGCCTCACACAAACCCGAAAAACCAACTCAAGCTCGTGTTCCAAATGCACTTTTGCTGTGATTTTCGATCTCCTTGCTCAAAGCACCTCTCGCAAAACTGCTTGGGGAGATTGTTCCTTGGTATGTGACTCCTCCATTGGTCCGAGTAGTTTTTGTTCTAGTGCTTTATTCTTTGCAAATTTGTGCTGCATAGGTGACCATGTTCTTGAGCTTGCATGTCAAATTTATATGGTTCCAAGTAGTTCTAATGCTTGATATATGCTCTAGGCACTTGTATGAGTAGTTGCTATCAGTTTTATTGAAGTTGGTTCACTTTTGTTTGAAGTTACTAAAAATTTCAGATTATTTCAGAAATAATGAAGAGACTTTTGAGGGGCCTGCCGAGCCAAAGCTCAAGGAAAAACAAAAGGAAGAAGAGCGTAAGCCCAAATTTAATTTGCCTCGCATCTGGAGGTCCGGCCGTGTGAATGGCCTTCCGAGGACTTCTTGAGGAGAGCCGGATTTATGAGGATTTCTATTTATTGATTGAGAATGCTGGCCTCACCGACTTCCTCCGCAACCAACGCTATCAAGATCTCTTACTCACAAATACTTTTGTGCAGAACTTCTACTTTTTCCCTAAGAAATCACCTCCAACGGTAGAGTTTCATTTATATGACGTTGTTAAGGAATATGACATTAGCTGAATTTTGCGAGGTTTGAAAAATACCCTTTGAGGGTACCTTAGATGAACCACACCGTAATGAAGTGGAAGCTTTTATTAACACTATCACTGTGGGAGAAACCAGGAAGGTTTTTGATGCAAGAATTACTAGCATACATTTTCCTGTTCTACGCTACTTTGCCTTATTTGCTAGTCGTTGCTTGATTGGTCGCGGGTACTGTGGGAACCTTAGTGTTCCTGATATTATTATTTTGTTCCATGGTTTATACCGCAATAACTCTGTTAGTATGGGTGGAATTGTTGCTAGACGGTTAAGTCTGAACCGTACTAAGGGCCACATCTTTGGAGGCATTTATGCTTCACGCCTAGCTGCATATTTTGAAATACCTATTAGGCATGAGGAGAAAGAAGAAACAGCGTTGCCCCGTGCTTATTTAGACTATAAGAGTATGCTAGCGCATGATTTTCTTGTTAAGAGTCGCGAAGGGGAGCTCAAATATAAATTGTACTTTGATAAACATCACCCTGAGACTATTACTTTGCCTGCTCCCTCTTTGTTTAACTTGTCTACAGGTCCTTACATTGTTCCGTGGGCGGCTGTTCAAGCCGATCGGAATCCTGCACCTAGACTGAACCGGAGCCACAAGATGAGCCTCCACGACATACTGCTTATTCTTGGGATCCTGAGGCGGTTGCCACCAAAGGCGCCGTGAGTCCTCTTCATCGCATTATGATCCCAACTATTCTTCATCTCAAGACGACCCTGACTACACCTTACGGGTATCCGCCAGGCTATCCCTGGCAATAGACCAACTTAGGCCAAAAGCCTAAGCTTGGGGGAGTACGTATTTCTCACCGACGTTACATTTATGTTCACATACACTCATTGCTAGATGTCGGTGCTCATACTTTTCCACTGTAATATCCATGCTAGTTTATTTTCTTTTTCCTTCTTTCTTCTTGTGTGTTTAATAAACCTTAAGAAAAACCAAAAAATTAGTAGTAGTTTATTTTCCTGCTGTAGTAGTAATAATTAAAAAGAAAACCCAAAAATATTTCCCTTTCTTCTTTTGCTTGTTGGGAGCTTTCCCGTGTAAATAGTTTTTATTTCTTTTCTTTTCTTTGGGGGTCGATGGGAGAAGACCATGATTAAATTGTTGAAGTGGCTCTTATATGCATTATTGTTGATTTAACCAAGAGCACATATTGCCTTGTCTTCTCCTGTTTATTGAATGCTCGCAGATTCCAGCTTAGTCCAATGCACGTGCACTCTTATTATTATTCACATCGTTCGGTCGTGCAAGTGAAAGGCAATTATGATGACATATATGATGGACTGACTGAGATGGGAAAAGCTGGTATGAACTCAACCTCTTTTGTTTTTGTAAATATGATGAGTCCATCATTCTTGATTCAGCTTATTATGAATAAACATGTTTGCAATGACAATTAGAGATCATAGTTGCTCGTGCCATGCTTGATTAGCTATGAGTTATAATAGTTTACCTTGCGTACAACATGCTATTAAAATGGTTGTGATGTGGTATGATAGGGTGGTATCCTCCTTTGAATGATTTAGGTGACTTGACTTGGCACATGTTCACGCATGTAGTTGAAACAAATCAACATAGCCTTCACGATATTTATGTTCATGGTGGATTATATCCTACTCATGCTTGTATTCAATGTTTATTAATTTTAGTGCATGTTCATGACTGTTATCGCTCTCTAGTTGGTCGCTTCCCAGTCTTTTGCTAGCCTTCACTTGTACTAAGTGAGAATATTTCTTGTGCATCCAATCCCTTAAACCCCAAAGTTATTCCATATGAGTCCACTATACCTTCCTATATGCGGTATCTACCTGCCGTTCCAAGTAAATTTGTATGCGCCAAACTCTAAACCTTCAAATGAACATTCTGTTTTGCATGCTCGAATAGCTCATATATCAACTAGTGCTGCCCTTATCTTCCGTGTTAGGCGGGTTATTCTCAAGAGGAGTGGACTCCGCTCCTCACTCACGAGGAAATGGCTGGTCACCGGGATGCCCAGTCCCATGCTTTATGCAAACTAAATCAAAATAACTACAAACAAAACTCCCCCTGGGACCCGTTGAATGTTGGAGGCACTCGTTGTTTCGAGCAAGCCATGGATTGATGCTTGTGGAGGAGGGGGAGTATAAACTTTACCATTCTATTTGGGAACCGCCTATAATTTGTTTAGCATGGAAGATATCGTCATCTCTTAGTTGTTATGTTGACAATGAAAGTATGCCGCTCAAAATATAATTTATCTCTATTTCAAAATCGAGCTCGCACCTCTACAAATCCTCGCTTCCCTCTGCGAAGAGCCTATCTATTTACTTTTATGTTGAGTCATCACCCTCTTATTAAAAGCACTAGTGGAGAGCACAGCTGTCATTTGCATTCATTACTGTTAATTTATATCGGGTATGACTATGATTGGATCTCTTTTACCATGAATTACAATGTCTAGTCAGCCTTGATCTTTGAAGGTGCTCTGCATTTATGTTTTATGGTCTCGTAAAGGGCTAGCGAGATACCATCTTGTTATATCATATTATGATTATTTTCGTAAAGTGTTGTCATCCGAGATTTATTATTATGGCTTGCTAGCTGATTATGTTATTGATATGAGTAAACATGAGACCTGAGAATTATTGCAAATGTGGTTAGTTATAATCTTTGCTGAAAACCTGAATGCTGGCTTGACATAGGCACAACAACAAGAGCAAACAGACTTTGTAAAAAAATTTCTTTTTCTCTTTCAGTTTGTCAACTGAATTTCTTGAGGACAAGCAAGGGTTTAAGCTTGGGGGAGTTGATACGTCTCCGTCGTATCTACTTTTCCAAACACTTTTCCCTTGTTTTGGACTCTAACTTGTATGATTTGAATGGAACTAACCCGGACTGACGCTGTTTTCAGCAGAATTGCCATGATGTTGTTTTATGTGCGTAAAACAAAAGTTCTCGGAATGACACAACTCCACGGGATGTCTTATAAAAAATAATAAAAAATCCTCACCAAAGATGAAGACCAGGGGGCCCACACCCTGTCCACGAGGGTGGGGGGCGCCCCCCCCCCTCCTGGGCGCGCCCCCTACCTCGTGGGCCCCCTAGAGACCCTCCGACGCCAACTCCAAGTCCATATATTGGCTTTCAGGGAGAAAAAAATCAGAGTGAAAGTTTCATCGCGTTTTACGATACGGAGCCGCCGCCAAGCCCTAATCTCTCTCGGGAGGGCTGATCTGGAGTCCGTTCGGGGCTCCGGAGAGGGGGATTCATCGCCGTTGTCATCATCAACCATCCTCCATCACCAATTTCATGATGCTCACCGCCGTGTGTGAGTAATTCCATCGTAGGCTTGTTGTACGGTGATGGGTTGGATGAGATTTATCATGTAATCGAGTTAGTTTTGTTAGGGTTTGATCCCTAGTATCCACTATGTTCTGAAATTGATGTTGCTATGACTTTGCTATGCTTAATGCTTGTCACTAGGGCCCGAGTGCCATGAATTCAGATCTGAAACTATTATGTTTTCATGAATATATGTGTGTTCTTGATCCTATCCTGCAAGTCTATAGTCACCTACTATGTGTTATGATCCGGCAACCCCGAAGTGACAATAATCGGGACCACTCCCGGTGATGACCATAGTTTGACGAGTTCATGTATTCACTATGTGCTAATGCTTTGTTCCGGTTCTCTATTAAAAGGAGGCCTTAATATCCCTTAGTTTCCAATAGGACCCACGGGAGGGTAGGACAAAAGATGTCATGCAAGTTCTTTTGCATAAGCACGTATGACTATATTCGGAATACATGCCTACATTACATTGATGAACTGGAGCTAGTTCTGTGTCACCCTATGTTATGATCATTACATGACGAACCGCATCCGCATAATTATCCATCATCGATCCGGTGCCTACGAAGCTTTCCATATACTGGTTTACGCTTATTTACTTTTCCGCTACTCTTGTTACAATCACTACAAAAATACCAAAAACATTACTTTTGTTGTCTTTACTTTTGTTACCGTTACCACCACTATCATATTACTTTGCTACTAAACACTTTGCTGCAGATACTAAGTTTCCGTGTGGTTGAATTGACAACTCAGCTGCTAATACTTGAGAATATTCTTTGGCTCCCCTTGTGTCGAATCAATAAATTTGGGTTGAATACTCTACCCTCAAAAACTGTTGCGATTCCCTACACTTGTGGGTTATCAATCCACCGCCCGCATGGCTGGTCGCCGGAGCCTGCCGTGTCATGCCAAAGGAGCCGCTGCTCCAGATCCGGGACTCCCCATGCAGAGGTAGGGTAGCCGAGACCCCACCGCCACCATCCTTGGTGCCCTGGGCTTGCCCGGCGGCTGCCTCAGGTGGCGGCAAGGAGGTGGGACGAGGTGGGGAGGGGGCTGAGGCGGTGCGCCTAGGGTTCCCCCGCCGCCGCCAGGGGAGGCGACACGGGGGTCGCGAGAGGGAGGAGGGAGGTCGCGAGAGGGACGCCTGATCCCACGGTTCTACTTGATGGGGTCAAGATACCTTTGCATCCCTGCACCCTGACCTAGCTTCATGCGGGGATCATCACTAAACCAACTGTTGTCGAGCCGATCCATCTATGCCAAAATAATGACGGCAAGGCTAGTCATTGACAATTTAAAAGATGAGCGAGTCCGGCTATCTAGCGGCACGGCCACGTATCCTTTTATTCTCCTATGAAGAGTGCCTCGCGATTTACTGTAGCACTTCGGCGAGGACAAGTCCCGACTCCCGAGCGATCTCCTCTCCCTTTCCCCTCGCTCGCTTCCTCCTCCCTCACCTGCAGAACCCTAGCCGCCTCCTCTCCTCTCCCCTAGTCGCCTCCTCTCCTTTCCCAGCCGCCTCCTCTCCTTTCCCAGCCGCGAGGGAGCATTGCACGAGCTGCCCCGTGCTCAACGTGCACGTCCTCAGCCCCTGTACCCCTCCGCTCTCTCCTCCCCCTCCCTGTCTCCAACCCTAAAGTTTTTCCCTCTCAACCCTGCAGTCGTCTCCCCTAGCACCTCATCCCCTTCACTCGTTCCATCCCTCCTCATCCCGGATCCAGCGGATCTGAGGCGTGCGGGCGCGGAGCCGAGTCTCCCCGGCGGCGGCGGCGCTCGATTTGATCTGCAGGAGAGAGAGAGAACATGAGAAGGGGAGAGAGAAGGAAGGAGAGGAGGGACGCCACCATGGGAGAGCAGGGGCAACATGGTCTTCGTGGTGGGCATGGAGGAGCAGAGGAGGATGTCAAAAGGGTGGGGTCAGAGTAGCAGGAGTTCCAGGTGACGCTTGCGTCATGGTGGAGTGGAGGAGCTCGTCGTACATCGTCACCATCCCCAATCTAGGTTGCTTCCCCCTCCTCCTTCCCCTGGTATTATCTCATTTCTTTGATTATGTGATTTTGATTTCTCAAGTTGTGTTTTTTCATATCTGAGATAGAAAAAGAAGAGAAACAATCTTGTGGAATTTTAGATCTGAAATAGAAACAAAGAGAAATAATCTTGTGGAAGAGCTTGACTAAAAACAAAAGGGGTGAATCATCTCTTTCTCCCATTCATGTTTGTTTCTGTATTTTTTTTAGATGCAGGTTGGCTATTCTTCCTTGTGTTGTCAGAATCTGAAGTATTTGACCATTTGTAGCCACTTCTATCATGTGTCGTATCCTTCCTCTATTTCAAGCTGGTTGTTGTTTCAAACATGTCAATAAAAGACAATAATGTTAAATTGGTTCCCCAAAGGCCAAGGCGGTGATGATCACTTTGTGCTTCTTTTCCTATTCGTTAAAAATGATTCCTCTGGGTGATGTTGACGTAGGTTTTTATGGTCATGTCAACTGGTAGTCCAACTGGCACTGAGACGAGGTAATGGTGTGGGAATTGGGGCTGCAAGGACGTGAAAATGGCCTAGAAGAGAGTTAACAATGGCATGCGTCCTCAAGTAATTTCTTGCTGGTATGCTGCAGATATGATCTGTCCTGTTAAATTTTGTTTTATGTAACTGTGATGGGCTGTGTATCTTGCTCTTCTTTTGTTACTGTAGTGCACATCTTTAGGCATTACCTTGTGATCACTAACATGTGATTTGTTTACCTTTCTAATCTGTTAATAGGGAAATAAATTTTCATTTATGTATTTTTTCTAATAACAAAAATAATTGATCAGGCCAGATGTTTGGAAACCATGTACTGAAGTACTGGATAAGAATAAAAAAACCAATATTCTACACATTTCCTGGAAAAGCCATTTTGGTATACTTATTTTGGCTATATAGGTCACTGTATCATGTGACCCCAACCCTTTATCACTAGCAAAATAATGAGTAAGTTTCAGTATAGTCCAAGTAGGCCACCCCACTGTTATTGGTTTTCATGGTCTTTTGACATGTAAAGACTTAGATTGTATTTGGCATGGTTTACAAGTTAAAACCGTGTCCTGATGCTTTCTTAGTGTTTTGAAGTGACACATGATAATAGGAACTGCTGATATTCCATGTTATAATATTGCACGTGTCTACTTGCTAGAACTCTTTTTCTTTTCTTTCTTTTGATTAGATACATATGTTGTGTGTAACATGTCTGATCAACTAATCTAACTTGACATGCAAATGATTCAGCATAGCAAGACAAAAAAGCCTATTGTTGCATTCATAGCTGGACTTACTGCACCCCCGCTCCATCGCATGGGCCATGCTGGAGGTGTTCACTATTTGTTTCATTCGTCAATTGTAAAATCGGTGGGCGCATTAAGTTGAACTATGATCCTGTCTTGGTATATGGAAACAAGATACCGGTAGTTTTTATGTTTCCAGATTGTTTATTACTCCCTTTGTAAAGAAATAGAAGAGTGTTTAGATCGCTACTATAGTGATCTAAACGCTCTTATATTTCTTTACGGAACTGCCACACACTCGCACAGGTTCTTGGTACTCTCTGTAACCTGCAGATGATGGGTGGCGAATCCGGTAACCATAGATCCATTCCCCTGCATAATTTTTGTTTTTCCATTTGATTTGGTACAAGGCCTACTCAGAATGGGTTCCCTGATCTCAAAATTGTCGGCTTTTCTTGCCTTTAGTTTATAGGTACCTTAACAAATACATGTATTTACCATATTGGCAACAAGACCATATGGCATTCATTCTTCAGGATCTCATATTTGAGGTTAGCAGTTCAAAGTAATGTGAGAGCTTGCATGTTTATAGTTCTAACTAGCTTTTAGTTTAGCGTAGGATAAGTCTTCCATGAATTCTTAGTTGGCTTTTTATTTTTGCTGGTTGTGCTTGACACTGCAAAATTTTCATAATTTTCTTCAAAAGTTAACTATTTTCTTATCTATAATTAACTGGTTGTTGCTCCTAGCCGTTAGCAAGTCTGTCGTCCCTAACCACCCTGTCAGTCATCTATACAACTGTGGTACATGCATGCGTGCTATCTGCTCCGAAATTCTCACACCATGTCAGGTGTTTAGAAGTGATGATCATTGTGGTCTTTAGTTGTCATGGCTGTGATCCTAGCGCATGGGCTTTTGCGGGCTGGTCCAACCGGAGTTGGTTGATGGCAGGGGCTGCGATCCGGCGACCATATGGCTGAAGAAGGGATGAAAATGGAAAGAATTTTGAGATGCATAAACTCCCGTCTTTGAATCGTAAATGTAAAATTGTTAGTTTTCCGTTTCTTAGTTATGCTACCCTGCTCCACGTAGGTTTTATAGTGAAAAGCTAAAGAAGTTGTGACGGCGATGAAAGGATCAAAGATTTGCTCAAGCAAAGACATCTAGCCGAGATACATATGGTAAGAATCTTCGTAGATTGACTTCTTTTCATCTCGCTATTGAGATATATACTTCCTCATAGGTCACAACTCAAGTTACTTCCTTACACCGCATACACATGAGTGATAAAGTCGACATAATTTTTGTGAGAACCTATTTTTTTAATATGACAACATTCTACCTGCCCTCTGTTCTCTTTTATGATATTTTCTGCTTTTCATAAATTTTGTAGGAACGAAGAGGAGGGATCTTATGTACAATATGCGACATCCATGGTGCTGAAGGTGTGCTATTAAGTCTCAGTTGCTCCTGCAAAATAGTATCTTAATAAACAAAGGTAAGGAAGTAACTGGCTAAGATGCTATTTTGTTCATAGGTAACAACTCAAGTTACTTCCTTACCTGCACATACAGTAGTGATAAAGTCGACATGATTTTTGTGAGAGCCTATTTTTTAATATGACAACATTCTACCTGCCCTCTATTCTCTTTTATGATACTTTTTGCTTTTCATACATTTTGTAGGAACGAAGAGGAGGGATCTTATGTAGAATATGCAACATCCATGGTGTTGAAGGTGTGCTATTAAGTCTCAGTTGCTCCTGCAAAATAGCATCTTAGTAAACAAAGGATATGCACTGCCAAGCAGTTTGTTGTGTATTTTTTTCCCTTCCAACCTTATTGATATGCATGTTGCTCAAGGTGTTTTTACTTGTTTACCTTATTAACAAATGAATATAAATTTAAAACATAGGTTAATAAATTTAGCGCGGTCCTTGCTGAAATCCGTATTATTATGTGTTGACTTTCCTTTGAATAATATAAGCTGGTCTTGTTGCCGCAAATGATTGGATACGCTAAATTCTTTTTCATGCATACAAGTTGATTTGCTTATCCTGTAATACATTATTATGTTTAGTTAAAAATTTGTGTTTGTAATTCAGATAGGAAACAATGGTATGTGATAATGCCCTTGCTTCTGACAGAGCCTCTTTTTTTAGTCATTCATAGATGTGTGGGAGGGCTGGCTGTCCACCATTTGATGATAGTAGAACAGTTCTAATTATGACAAGATGAGGGGCAGTATTTTTTCTATGTTTTCCTCCCGTTAATTCTGAAATACTTTTGACAGGAAAATGTTTCCTGTTTTTGGTCTAACCCGCCGTAAGTTTGTCTCGTGGGTCCATCTATATGAGAACCTTCTCAGTGGGTGTCAAATGGTGGAGTCTCAGTATGTTCTTTTAAGTTCAGTTGAATTACGTGATATTTTAACTGAAACTTAACTATGGCATGGATGGTACTTCATTTGAGACTCCTGGCTGAGTATAGATACTATGACCAGACCTTCGTCTTGATTCTTAATGCCTTCTTCGTTTTAGTCTCCATCTACATGTGCAATTCATTCTTTTCCTATAGATGTCTATATAACCGTATCATGCATTTTTTCTGCTATGTAAATAGCACTTCCCTTGGCTTTGGCGGTGGTGGTGCAGGATTCATCGCACGCCAAACAGAGCACCCGAGGAGAAGAGGAGAATACTCTGAAGGGAGGAAATGATATGTTTTTTTGTTTTGTTTTAAGAGCTAAGATAGGAGTTGATATGTAGTCCCCTGACTTCTATACTGATCCACAACACTTCACAAAAGAGTATATATCAACATCGTATGCTAAAAAAGCAAATTAATCTCTTTTAGTTCTTGGTTCAAATTTGTCTTCGCGCCAATTGGCGCGACAGGTCATCTAGTATTAACTAAAAAAGAAAGATGTCAGAACTAGAAATGGGCAATTGCAATCCACCAAGCCACTCCTGTGCATGTGCAACTAGGAAATTCCTCCATACTTTCAACCTAAACCCTGGTGCTAATATAATGGATAGAAGAATCTAATGCAAAGCCCAATTACAACAATAGTTTGATTACACCTCCAAGCTTTATTACAACTCCACGGCTACACACAATTATCGGCGGGGCAAATCTTTAGGTAGGAAAGCTGTCGGGCAATTCGACCAAGTCACCTTCACCAAGATCAGTGCAAAATCAGTCTTTATCTCTCGAGCATTATGCCCGTGAATCTTCGCCTTAAAGGTACAACAATATTGGGACTTAGAACGACAAGACGGTGCAACTACCTTGAATTTCAAACGTATGTAAGACCGCTTCATTACGGTAACCACTGACCGCTTCAATCCACGTGAGTCGGTAATGGCACCATTGAAGGGCCTTATCTCAGAATCAAACCCACTGGTAAAACATCTAAGTGACATATTGAAACCGCCCTGCACTTCCGAGATGAGAACCTCTACAGTCGCCTCGACCGCCCAAGAAAGACGTGCTAAAGTTATGTTAACTCTACCACCACAGTCGTTAGAGATGTCATATGTGAACAGCCTATCCCATGTCCCGTGGGGGCCTAGGATTGTTGCACCATCGATCAGTTGTAGGTCATGTCTTTCTTGTCTGCCTCGCTTAATCCTCATGTCATACTCGATTATAGCCTCGTCCACTACATCTATTCCTCGCTTAGGGCCACCACACATGCTGATGAGGGAACTCTACAGAATTAGTAGTATTATTTTAGTAGCTCATCATATGAAATGAGTAGAAATGCATAATTTTCTGAAAAGGAGAATTTCCCTCCGTTATTCCTCTGACATTATTTCAAATCCCAAATGTTACCTCTGTCCCATATTACATTTGTATCTAGACAAATCCAAGACAAGTAGACAGAGGGAAAATGAGTGTTCTAGTGATGGGATCATTAAAGTTATGTAACTTCATATGCCTATAAACAAAAGAAAATTAATTTCAACAAACAAAAGGAAATCCATTCAGTGTAGTGTATCATGAACCAACCGATCAAACACATTTCATTCGATTTTATTTGGAATAAGTGATACTGCAGTAATTTCATAATTTCAATATGTTCTCACAGTAAACCATTATTTCATACTGACATAGTGTCGGCTTATGAAATCCAAAGTAGTATACTGTTACGGAGTGCGACGTTTCTACTCCCGGGCTCAGCTACACCCGCGCTGACTAAAAAAATCTAAACAAATACTAGAAAAATTCAAAAAATTCCAAATTTTTTTGGGGTGTGTAGCGACCAAACCTCATACAGTCTGATCTCTGCGCATCAGTGTCATCCCTGGATCAGCAATGCTGACACGCACAATACTCGAAGGATCTATAACAGAGTAGCAATCACACACTTATTACATCGAATGTCTCAAAAGAGAACTTATTACAATAAATGCGGCTTAAGGCCATCTAATAACGATAACAGCGGAAGGCTTGGAAGATAAGCGAGTCCATCAAATCCAACAGCATCACTGAGTATAGAACCACGACCTAAGGCACCTTACTCGTCGTCTGAAAAGTCTCCAACATGAACGTTGCAGCCCGAAAACGGGCCAACACATGGAATATGCTGGCAATGTAACACATAGAGAGTAATATGAAAGAGTAATGCTACACTACCTGCATATATGGCTGGTGGAAAGCTCTATGGTTACAGTTTTGCGTAAAGCCAATTTTTTTCCTACTGCAAAGGATAAATTTTATTTAACTATCATGGTGGTTGTTAAACATTGAGAATGGTTGACAGCATTCTCAATCCCAATTAAACATCATCATTAAAACCCAACAATATTAATTAAAGTAACATGATGAGATTCACATGATAATCCAAGTACTAGATACTCAAAACGTCCATAACCGGGGACATGGCTAACCATGATTAGTTTATACACTCTGTAGAGGTTTGTGCACTTTTCACCACAAGACTCGATCTCCTCCGTTGGGATTCTCGCACTACAGGGTGTTTGAGAAACAGATGACCGAGACATAGTCTTTCAGAAGCGCTAGCACCTTACGAACGGGTAGACAGTTACACCTACATCCCTCTACATCTGCTAGTCTACCACTGTAAGAGTTCGCACGACTTAATCAACTATGCTAGAGCCCATAGTAGCTTGTGGCTGCACACGGAAGTTTCTAGCATGAATAATCTCATGATCCCTTTGAGCCTGGGTGGCGGTCCAAAAAGAAGCAGGCAATCCTGGAATACCCAGGTACCTCAATCCACCCAAATGTGTGTTTAAGTTGCCACCTTAAATAAACCATTAATTAACAATCTCACATTTGTCAGGGATACACTCACCCAGTCCACGTCTACTAGCATAGCATGGCATAATAAGCAAACGTAGAAGTAACTCCCAAAGGGTTTGATAATAGAACAGGTAATAGGTACTACCTCAACTACTTTCCCAAAACCCACAGTTTAATTAGATCCTAATCATGCAATGTTTGAGGATTGATCTAATGCATAAAAACCGGGTATGAAAAGAGATATGATCAAAGTGTTACTTCCCTTGCTGATGATCCGCGAAACCTAGCGATTCAAAGGAGCAAGCGGCGCACTCCGGGTACTCTATCGCAAACAAACAAGCATACAATAAGTACTCCTCTAATGCACAGGTAAAACTCAAAAGAAAGATCTAACCATAAAGTTTAACTTAAGAACTCTGGTTTGCAAAAAGAATCAAATCGAACGAAGCAACGAAAGTCAAACGGCGAAAGAAACAAGCTTCATTTACTAATCCAGACCTAAGTCAAATTTTACAGTAGCAAAAACTTGTTTGAGTTGATTATTCGAAAAGAGGGTTTCGAGACGAAACTCTAGGCGCTTGAATCGCATGATTCCGATAAACGAGCGAAAAGTTATACTAGATCGAAATTCAGATCAGAAATCGCGATCAGAAAAATCGCGGAATAAATGCGAAAAAAACGACGAACTGATTAACGAACGAACGTTCATTATCTGGATCTAAACGATGAACGCGTTCGTTAAAACGAACGAACGAGCGAATGCTCGCTAATTAACCTAAACCGAAAAAAACGATCTAATAAAAAAACGAATCTTAAAAAAAACGGGCGAAAACCGACGGAAAAAACGATCAGTTTTCTCTTAAAAAACCCGGAGGCGGGGTCAACCTCGGCGGCGGCGGGTCGGGCGGCAGCGGCAGCGACCGTGGCGGCTCGGTAAGAAGCGGCGGCGGCAAAGCGGCGGTGCGCTTAGGGTTTGGGGCGGGCGCGCGGGTCATGGCGGCGGCCGGGCTAGGGCGAGGTCGGCCGGCTATATAAAGCCCCGGCCAGGCGGAGTCCTGGCCGGTTACGGCCCAATAGGTCGGTTCAGATTTTTTTTTAAATTATTTACGCGCAGAAAAACTAACGAAAGAAATACTAAACGGACTCCAAAAATCCCGAAATAAATTTTCCCCAGCTTCTAAAATCAAGCCGGACAAGATGAACATTTATTTGGGGCCTAAATGCAATTTTGAAAAACGCGCATTTTTCCTAAATTCAAATAAAATAGCGATAAACTCCAAATAAAAATCTTATTTGCTTTTTTTTATTAAATCTTCAATATTCCTTTATTTGGGAAAGTCATTTTATTCCCTCTCTCATATTTTGATAATAGAAATAATTGAAGATAAAATAAAAAAAATCAAATGATCCTATTTTCAAAATTTGAGAAAACTCAAATATGAAAATAACGAAATCTCCAACTCTCTCCGTGGGTCCTTGAGTTGCGTGAAATTTCTAGGATCGAGCCAAAATGCAATAAAATATGATATGTATATGATGACCTATGTATAACAGTCTAAATTGAAAATTTGGGATGTTACAAACCTACCCCCGTTAAGATGAATCTCGCCCTCGAGATTCGGGTTGGCTAGAAAATAGGTGAGGGTGGTCCTTCAGCAGATCTTCTTCTCGCCCTGTGTGGCTTCATCCTCGGTGTGGTGGCTGCACCGACTTTGCAAAACTTGATAACCTTCTTTGCGGGTGACTTTACCGGCAAACTCTAGAATTTTGACTGGTTTCTCCTCGTAGGTCAAATCATTACCCAACTGAATTGCTTCCAGCGGCACAGTATCCCTCATAGGTATATCAGCCATCTCTGCGTGGCACTTCTTCAACTGGGAAACGTGGAACACGTCGTGAACTCCTGAAAATCCTTCGGGCAATTCCAACTTGTAAGCAACTTCTCCCATGCGCTTTGTACGGTCCCACAAAATGTGGCGCTAATTTTCCTTTTACCCCAAAGCGCTTAACTCCTCGAAGTGGAGATACTCAAAGATAGACTCTATCTCCGACTTCGAAAACTATCTCCTTGCGTTTAGAATCTGCATAGCTCTTCTGCCTAGATTGGGCTACCTTGAGTCTATCGCGAATCAACTTCACCTTCTGTTCAGACTCCTTAATCAAATCTGGTCCAAACAACTGGCGGTCTACAACTTCATCCCATAACAATGGGGTTCTGCACCTCCTTCCGTACAAGGCTTCGAAAGGGGCCATCTTCAAACTGGATTGATAATTGTTGTTATAAGAGAACTCCGCATATGGTAAGTTGTCATCCCAACTTGATCCATAATCCAATGCACATGCTCTCAGCATATCCTCCAAAATCTGATTGAGTCTCTCGGTCTGTCCATCGGTCTGCGGATGAAAAGCGGTACTGAACTCTAGCCTGGTACCCAAAGTTTCGTGCAACTTATACCAAAACTTTGAGGTGAACTTGGTTCCTCTATCTGATATGATACTCCTCGGAACTCCATGCATACATACGATCCTAGTCATGTATATCTTAGCCAATTTGGCACTACTGTAAGTGGTCTTCACTGGGATGAAATGAGCTACCTTCCTCAAACGATCAACTACAACCCAAATCGAGTCATAGCCTGAACGAGTCCTGGGCAATCCCGTGATAAAGTCCATGCTTAATTTTTCCCACTTCCGTTCGGGTATCGGCAATGGCTGTAACAATCCTGCTGGCTTCTGATGTTCTGCCTTCACTCTCTGACATACATCACAAACTGCTACAAACTCCGCAATATCCTTCTTCATACCGGTCCACCAGAAAGTGTCCTTCAAATCCAAATACATCCTGGTATTTCCTGGGTGAATCGAGTACGGCGAATCATGGGCCTCTTGCAAAATCAACTTCCTGATCTCCGGATCATTGGGCACATAAACGCGGTCCTCAAACCATAAGGTATCGTGCTCATCCTCACGAAATCCTTTAGCTTTTCCCTTGCTCATTTTCTCCTTTATAGAGGCAATCTCCTTGTCAGTTTTCTGAGCTTCTCTGATCTTAACCATCAAAGTAGAATGTATCTCCAGTGCTGCTACATAGCCTCTCAGAACTATCTCCAAACATAGCTCTCAAAATTCCTCGGCTAACTCCTTTGGTAAACCTCCGGTCATGAGTGCGTTGACATGGCTCTTGCAGCTCAACGCATCTGCTACTACATTAGCCTTTACGGGGTGATAATGCAATCTCATATCATAATCCTTGATGAGCTCCAACCATCTCCTTTGCCTGAGATTCAACTCCTTCTGGGTGAAGATGTACTTCAGACTCTTGTGATCCGTGTACACCTCACAATGGTTTCCAATGAGAAAATGTCTCCAAGTCTTTAACGCGTGTACTACGGCTGCTAACTCCAAATCATGTGTAGCATAATTCAACTCATGGGGCTTAAGTTGTCGTGAAGCATATGAAACAACTCTTCCCTCCTGCATAAGCACTGCTCCTAGTCCTCGACGTGAAGCGTCGCAATACACCTCATAATCCTTACGCTGATATGGCAGAATCAACACTGATGAGGTAACCAAACGTTTCTTCAACTCTTGGAAACTAGCCTCACATTCCTCAGTCCAATTGAACTTAGTGTCCTTCTTCAACAACTCCGTCATAGGCTTCGCAATCTTCGAGAAATTCTCAATGAATCTCTGGTAGTATCCTGCCAGTCCAAGAAAACTCCGGATCTCTCCAACTGTCGTTGGTGCTTCCCAGTTTGTCACAGTGGCAACTTTGGTGGGATCTACTGCTATACCTTCTCCGGATATAACGTGTCCGAGAAATCCAACTTCCTTCAACCAAAACTCACATTTGCTAAATTTGGCATATAGCTGATGTTCTCTGAGCTTCTCAAGTACCAAACGCAAATGTTCCTTATGCTCCTCTTCATTCTTCGAGTAAACCAAAATATCATCAATGAACACCACGATGAAATTATCCAGAAACTCCATAAACACCTTGTTCATCATGTTCATGAAATAGGCAGGTGCGTTAGTCAGCCCAAATGACATAACGGTATACTCATATAGCCCGTACCTGGTGGTAAAATTCGTCTTGGGTATATCCTGCTCCCGAATCTTTAACTTATGGTATCCTGATCGCAAATCGATCTTTGAAAATACCTTAGCTCCTTGCAATTGGTCAAACAAGTCGTTGATCATCGGCAATGGGTACTTGTTCTTGATAGTTACTTCATTCAATCCTCGATAATCAACAACTATTCTCAATGATCCATCCTTCTTCTCCACTAGAAGTACTGGCGATCCCCAAGGCGAAGAACTTGGGCGAATAAAACCTTTATCCAAAGAACTCCTTAATCTGCTTCTTAATTTCTTCCAAATCTTGTGCGGGCATCCCAGACGGTCTCTTAGATATCGGCCCCTGCTCGCAACAGCTCAATCAGAAACTCAATGTCTCTATCCGGTGGCATGCCTGGCAACTCCTCTGGGAACACATCCGGGTAATCCTTCACCACGGGTACTTCCTCCTGCACAACTCCTGATAAGGAATTTACTTGTGCCCTCTTCGGCTCATGCCGCAACACATACTTGATTCTTCTTCCTTCTGGGGTGGTAAGCAAAATCGACTTACTGGCGCAATCGATGTTCCCTCCATACATCGATAGCCAATCCATACCTAGAATCATGTCCAAACCTTGCGATTCCAGAATGATTAAATCCGTGGGGAAAACATGCCTACCTATGCTCAAAGGTACTTGAAAACATCCACGACTGGCCATATACTCCGCTCCTGGTGAGCTTACTAGCATAGGTGTTCTAAGAACCTTGGTGGGCAGTTTGTATTTATCCACAAATCCCCTGATATGTATGAATGCGATGCACCAGTATCAAAAAGAACGATTGCAGTAAATGTCTTAACCAAAAACTTACCTATCATCGTGCATCCGGCCGAAGCTTCAACCTCCTCCACGGTAACGTGGTTCACCGCCCCTATTGAAAGGGTTCGCTTCTTCCCCGAGATTCCATTGCCATTTCCATTCTGGGCTTCGGGACATTCATTGGCATAATGTCCGATTTTCCGACACTTAAAGCAAGTGACTTGGCTCAGGTCTCTCTTGGCTGGGGTTGGCCGGGTTGGTGCGGTTTTGTCCGTTGCTTCCTCCATTCCCTGCTACCATTCTTGGAGCCATTATGATTGTGTGAGCTACCTCCTCCATGGTTATGCTGAAATTGTCCTCCGTGTTTCGGTAAAGCGTAGCTTTTGAGCTCCGCATTGTACTTCCCTTGACCATACTTCCTCTTGCGGTTTTCAATCTGCCGCTTCCCTTCAATCATAAGAGCACGATCTACCAACTCCCGGTAGTTGTTGAAAGTTGCTACTATCAACTGCATGCTCAGCTCATCATTAAGTCCTTCCAGAACTTCTCCCGCTATCAGCATCTGTAGCAACGTCATCCGGGGCATAACGTGCTAACTTACTAAAGTCCTCCACATCTTTGGCTTACGGTCGTCCTCCTTGGCGTAAGTTGCGAAACTCACGCTTCTTCATGGCCATAGCTCCTGCTGAAACGTGGGTAGTACGAAAAGCTTGCTCAAACTGATCCCATGTGACAGTGTCAATAGGGTGTGTGGCTGTGTAATTCTCCCACCATGATATTGCGGGTCCATCAAGCTGATGTGCGGCAAAACGCACTCTCTCCGCATCTGTGCATCCTGAAGTGGCCAACTCCCTTCCAACCTTGCGGAGCCAATCATCTGCAACAATCGGCTTTAGACTCAAGAAACGAGTCAAATTGTCAAACGGTGGTGGTGGTGGTGGGTTGTTGTTGTTGTTGTTGTTGTTGTTGTTGTTGTTGTTGTTGTTGTTGTTGTTGTTGTTGTTGTTTCGTTGTTGTTGTTGTTGTTGTTGCCTTGGTTCTGTACTAGTGCTTGCATCAAAGCATTCTTCTGCTGAATCAACTGAGTGATCTCCGGTGGGAAAACAAATCCGGTGTCGCGTCTCGGAGGCATCTGAGGGTGTTAGAGAAGATGAGAATATAGAATAGAATGAGGTCTAGTGAGAAAACACTGCCCATAAGCACATGAGACAAATGCAAACAATATCACTCAATTCAAACAAAGGCATACAACGGTCTAACTATCGTTACAAAAGTGCTTGGACTAAACTAGATACAATGGGGAAATTCTACAACTGTTATGGTGGTCAACTAGAAAAACTGCTCCGATGAAGATTCCATGATATCCGCTCCAGCTTCATCAACATAGTCATCATCGCTATCGTCGGGGTCCGAGTCGGTGTAAATGCGATGATGATATAGTTATTCGGGCAAATAGAATCGCCGTCTTCTACTTGGTGCGGGTCTCCCATGAAAACTCCTAGCTTCCTGGTTAAGTCGTCATTCTTCTCCACTAGCACTTCAATTTCTTCCATGTAATCTTCATGTGTAGCCTTGAGTTCTTCCTCTAGCTCCTTGATCTTGGTTAAGGCCTTCTGCAGATCCATCATGCCTGCGCACATCTGGTTCTCCTGACGTCGGATGTGCTGGTTTAACTCCTGGATATATGCTGCGATTGATCTATCCCTCCTGGTGCTGATCATCTCCCATCGCTCATCTCGGCGCCCACAAATCTGGTAGATAGTATCCTTGAGATCATTGCGGTAAACTTCTTCAATACGTCCCATGGTGATGTGTGCTGCCATGCTCTTTCCTAGATTCCAGGTTGGTGCATCAAAGGAAAACTCTATGGGCTCCATGACTGGTGCGAATCTCCTTCCTGGTACTTGAACTTGAATCATCCAGCGCTCCTCTTCGGGTAAAGTGGTGTTGTAGGTCCCGATGAAGCTTGGTACTCCGATGTTCAGGTATCTAGTGACTTCCTTCAAGTGACGTCCAAAGGGTGTATCATCATCCGATTGCATGAACTTGTTCCTTGCATCCGCCATCCTAAAAGAGTAGAAAAGATGAGGAGTCAGAATGAGAAGAAAGAGTAGTGATCTAGGGCTTTAGCTTAGTGGTCATGTCCTACAACTTTGTTCTCACGATACCATCTTGTATCGACTGCACCTCAAAGAGTATGATCTCTGCGCATCGTTGTCATCCTCGGATCAAGATGTCTTGACACGCATGCATCGAAGGATTTATATGAGTAGCAATCACACACTTATTACATCGAATGTCTCAAAAGAGAACTTATTACAATAAATATGGCTTAAGGCCATCTAATAACGATAACAAGTGGAAGGCTTGGAAGATAAGCGAGTTCATCAACTCCAACGGCATCACCGAGTATAGAACCACGACCTAAGGCACCTTACTCGTCGTCTAAAAGTCCGCAACATGAACGTTGCAGCCCGAAAACGGGTCAGCACATGGAATATGCTGGCAATGTAACACATAGAGAGTAATATGAAAGAATAATGCTACACTACATGCATATATGGCTGGTGGAAAGCTCTATGGTTACAGTTTTGGGTAAAGCCAATTTTTTTCCTACTGCAAAGAAATAAATTTTATTTAACTATCATGGTGGTTGTTAAACATTGAGAATGGTTGACAGCATTCTCAATCCCAATTAAACATCATCATTAAAACCCAACAATATTAATTAAAGTAACATGATGAGATTCACATGATAATCCAAGTACTAGATACTCAAGATGTCCATAACCAGGGACACGGCTAACCATGATTAGTTTATACACTCTGCAGAGGTTTGTGCACTTTTTCTCCACAAGACTCGATCTCCTCCGTTGGGATTCTCGCACTACAGGGTGTTTGAGAAATGGATGACCAAGACATAGTCTTTCAGAAGCGCTAGCACCTTACGAACGGGTAGACAGTTACACCTACATCCCTCTTCATCTGCTAGTCTACTACTGTAAGAGTTCGCACGACTTAATCAACTATGCTAGAGCCCATAGTAGCTTGTGGCTGCACACGGAAGTTTCTAGCATGAATAATCTCATGATCCCTTTGAGCCCGGGTGGCGGTCCAAAAGAAGGTGCAATCCTCGAATCCTGTGTACCTCAATCCACCCAGATGTGTGTTTAAGTTGCCACCTGAAATAAACCATTAATTAACAATCTCACATCTATCATGGATACACTCACCCAGTCCACGTCTACTAGCATAGCATGGCATAATAAGCAAACGTAGAAGTAACTCCCAAAGGGTTTACTAATAGAACAGGTAATAGGTACTACCTCAACTACTTTCCCAAAACCCACAGTTTAATTAGATCCTAATCATGCAATGTTTGAGGATTGATCTAATGCATAAAAACTGGGTATGAAAAGAGATATGATCAAAGTGTTACTTGCCTTGCTGATGATCCGCGAAACCTAGCGATTCAAAGTAGCAAGCGGCACACTCCGGTACTCTATCACAAACAAACAAGCATACAATAAGTACTCCTCTAATGCACAGGTAAAACTCAAAAGAAAGGTCTAACCAGAAAGTTTAATTTAAGAACTCCGGTTTGCAAAAAGAATCAAATCGAACGAAGCAACGAAAGTCAAACGGCGAAAGAAACAAGCTTCGTTTACTAATCTGGACCTAAGTCAAATTTTACAGTAGCAAAAACTTGTTTGAGTTGATTATTCGGAAAGAGGGTTTCAAGACGAAACTCTAGGCGCTTGAAACGCCTAATTCCGATAAACGAGCGAAAAGTTATACTAGATCGAAAATTGGATCAGAAATCGCGATAAGAAAAATCGTGGAATAAATCCAAAAATAAAAATAAAAATAAATGATGAACAGATTAACGAACGAACGTTCGTTATCTGGATCTAAATGATGAACACGTTCGTTAAAACGAACAAACGAGCGAATGCTCGCTAATTAACCTAAACCGAAAAAACCGATATAATAAAAAAAGAATCTCAAAAAACCGGCGAAAACCGACGGAAAAACCGATCGGTTTTTCTAAAAAAAACGGCGGCGGGGTCAACCTCGGCGGCGGCGGTGACTCCGGTGGGCGGAGGCGGCGCATGGCGGCAAGGCGGCGCGGCGCTAGTGTTTGGGGCGGGCACGGCGCGCGGTGGCGGCCAAGGGTCAGGGGTCGGCCCGGGCCCGCTATATAAAACCCCGGCCAGGCGGAGTCCTGGCCGATTACGGCCCAATAGGTTGGTTCGGATTTTTTTTAAAAATTATTTACGCGCAGAAAAAACTAACGAAAGTAATACTAAACGGACTCCAAAAATACCGAAATAAATTTTCCCCGGCTTCTAAAATCATGCCGGACAAGATGAACATTTATTTGGGGCCTAAATGCAATTTTGAAAAACGTGCATTTTTCCTAAATTCAAATAAAATAGCGATAAACTCCAAATAAAAATCTTATTTGATTTTTTTATTAAATCTTCAATATTCCTTTATTTTGGGAAAGTCATTTTATTCCCTCTCTCATATTTTGATAATAGAAATAATTGAAGATAAAATAAAAAAATCAAATGATCCTATTTTCAAAATTTGAGAAAACTCAAATATGAAAATAACGAAATCTCCAACTCTCTTCGTGGGTCCTTGAGTTGCGTGAAATTTCTAGGATCGAGCCAAAATGCAATAAAATATGATATGCATATGATGACCTATGTATAACATTCCAAATTGAAAATTTGGGATGTTACAGGGTGGTAGATAATTTGATGCGTGAGGTTCGCTGCAAATTTCAACTCATTTGGACATTTGACTAGCTCTCTGCAAAAAAGACTAAATCAGGGTCTGTAAATAAGTTTACTGTTCACGCACTATTTTGACCCGATTTGTCTTTTTTGCTGAGAGCTGCTCAGATATCTCACGCATCAAATTATCTACCATACAAAAAAATGGATTTTTTTGAAATTTTCTAATATTTGTTATTAATTTTTTTCTGACCCGGAGCAGATGAGCCTGGGCACTGATTTGGATTTTCGGCTGTTACGCTACTATTATTTACAGACAGACTAATCGCATTGAAGAATTTTTTCCACATGTAGGACAAAAATGTTACATGTGAGCTATAACAAAATAAATTAGAACAACAAATGCTATTAAGTAAACCAAGTGTGAAAACTGGGTTTTATGTCTACTAAATAATTCAGGAGCACAAATAATACAAACATGAAAAGTGACAATCTAGGCAAAAATTGTTTAGTTTGCCTTCGAAGTGTAGTGTTCTATGCATGTGATAAGTTTAGCCCTGCAATGTGGAATTAATAATTTAATGTAAATAAGGAATAAGTCTACTTAGCCCCATCAAATAGCAAGATTCCTCTACTTAACACACTTAACTACAAAATTCAGGCATTTCACTCCTGAAATATTCCATAACGTATATATGATTCTCTTGGGTAGTTCGCACTCGTGGCAGTGTGCGCCCAACGAGCAACATACATGGATGGAACCACCTCCAAAACAGCCCCAATGTGTGAGTTAGATGGTGGCGGATACTTTTAATGGGCAAACAAAAGTTTTCGTAACTAAGAAAGTTAAAAGGCAAACCTCCACACTTGGGGGGTGGGGGGGTAGGATAGACTTATCCCTTGAAATAACTGCACGTAAGTATAGATGTGCACCTGCTTCACAATAATGGGATCATCCCTGCTAATATTGATGACATAATTAAGCATCTTATCCACATCATCCCGCGCCGCTACGTATCCATACAACTCTACTAAGCCATCATTGCCAGGAATTTTAGCCAACTCTAATGAGAAAATTTGCAGCATGCTACAAGGACGAGTCATACGTTTCACGGGATCTGAAAACATCATTGCTTCCAACAGAGCTTCATAAAAAGTAAAGTAGCATTGTAAGTTTGTGACTGGAATTAATGTGGTAAACAGATGTATGGCATTAGAAAAGTAAAAAAATGTTATTTGAGGACTACATGGCCCTATTGGAATTTTCTTTTCTTTTCATCTATTAAGTAGAAATTAGGAACGGAGGGAGTATGTTCTTTCTACAAGGAATTTTTCTCCCACAAAAAGTTCCTATTTAGGAACACCAACAGGAAACATTGCCCTGAAAAGCTTATTAGATGCTTCCATGGAAAGCATTATGCACGTGGCTAGTCAGGATTATAGAGAATATTGACAAAAATTACATGTCGTCTTTTGTTCTAGAACATAGTATAACATCGCCTATCCAAATGAGATTGGTATGCAAGGAGGAGTTGGCTGGATGATTTTCAGCCATTGGTGCTACAACTCAGTACCCTATCTAGTAGAGTTATTTACCCAAAACCACCACACTTGAGGCTAGGATAACAACTTGGTACCACATTGAAGGCAGGGCACAAAAAACCACCGAAAATGCGCCTAATACGTAACACTGAGCACTGACGCTCGAATTTAGTCACGAAAACAGCGAAACCGACAGGTAGGGCCCACCTGTCAGAGCTGATGTGGCAAAGACCAAGCACCAAACAAGCTTTGACCAGCTGAGGTAGCAAATGAGATGCGGACCCCGCCTGTCGGTGACTACATGATCATCGTCATCCCTTTTTTTCTATGCGACATTACATCGAGCAGCTTGTGGGCGGTCGGACTCCGGCGACTATGCCCACACCGGCGAGCACCTTGGTGGTGGTGTTGGGGGCTGGGGGGGGGGGGGTTGAGGCCTCGTACCCCATGGACACCCGAGCTCTCAATGCCCGTGCAAGCTGAGAGCTCCATGGCGACCATGGCCATGGCGGCTGAGCACGAGCACACACGCACCTACACGCCATGAGCACGCACACACTTGCACACGCGCTCCACTCCACGAGCACGCACGCACCTACACACACCCAGCACCACTCCCGCGAGATCCAGCAGCAGCTCGTCCCGCGCTGACCTTGGTCGTCGGCCATGGCTGACCTCGGCCGCACGGACGCGCCCGAGCTCCGGGAGGTGGCGTCCGGGGTGGGGGGGGGGCGTGGGGCAGCGGTGGCAGCTCGTCCACCTCTCCTTCGAGCGCTAGCGGGGGTTCTCGCGCCAGAGGGGATGGCGGCGATGACGCGGGTTCGCCGGGCGCCAGAGGAGCTCGCCCGTCGAGATTCTTGCTGCAGTAGTCCTCCCCTGTCTGCGCCGAGGCTCCATGCTGCGGCCAAGACCTCGCCGGGCGGTGCGCCCGTACGACAGAGCCTAGGAGGTGGCGTCGGGGGGAGAGAGAGATGGGAGGAGGAAGAAGGAGATGGGTGGATGACACGTGGGGCCCATGCCTCCTCTGCCAGCTCATTTGCCACCACAATTGGTTAATCTATTTTTTGCATTTAGTCCTTGCCACGTCAGCCCGACAAGTGGGCCCAACTTGTCAGTTTTGCTGTTTGCGTGAGCTTATCAGATAATCAGTGCTCTGTGTTACCGGTTAGGCACAATTCCAGTGGTTTTTTATGCCCTGACTAGAATCTGGTACTAAGTTGTTACACTAGCCTCAAGTGTGGTGGTTTTGGGTAAATAACTCTATTTAGTATCACTGCAGAAGAGTTGGGAAGGAGAGCAAACTCAATCGTTCTAATTAAGGTTCCGACAATAACCCAAAAGAAGACTATACCTGTACAACATAACGAGGGTACAATTGTAAAATGCTATCAATTTATTGTCAGACGACAGCGCAAATTGCTATCTGTGCAAGCAGTGCCAAGTTGAAGAAGGGCCTGCACAAGTGCATTCAGCATTTGTGGGTGGAAGTGCTAACTAATCTCATCAAAAATTTAGTACTTGCATTGCAGTTAACTGAAAGCTACGGTGCAAGACAATGAGGGTTCGGAGGAAGTTCGCACACAGATATAGTATTGGCTCCTTCAACATAATAATCTCTAATTCTCTATGATCACAGTCAAATATGTATGGCCGCAGGATGTGGACAAAGGTACCAATGTCTAAGGGGAAAAAAGTCCATACTCCCTTCGTTTCTTTTTAGTCTGCATATAAGATTTGATCAAAGTCAAACTTTATTAACTTTGACCAAGTTCATAAAAAAAATATCAAGATTCATAACATGAAATCAATATGGTTAGATACATCATGAAATTAATTTCCATACCATATAGCTTTAGTATTATAGATTTTGATATTTTTTCCTATAAAGTTGGTCAAATTTTATAAAGTTTGACTTTGACCAAATCTTATTTACAGACTAAAATAAAACGGAGGAAGTACCTGTAACAACCAGTAAAGAATAAGAAAAGACAAAAGAGACAAGTATTGATCACTTACTCTCGCTACGATCTCCGATAGGATAATCCATTTTCCAGCCCCAACGCATAGCCCTGTACATAGAGCCGTCACGGTGTCCGCTCTTTTCAAGTACGTTCCCGAGGTTGTACTCGTAGTCGCTGGCTTCTTCTTCGCCCTCCTTGATCACGATTTCAGTCGTGCGACCCTTGGTTGCGCTCCTTGGATCTTCATCGTTGTCATGGAGGTTCACGTCTTGGCCCCATCTCGCCTCCGAGGAAACACGACGGGGAGATGGATCGAGTCGTCGCGCGAGCGCTGGTGGCCACCAGCGAGATGCCATGGAGAGGAGGAGAGGTCGCGAGGGAGAGGGGACGCGGTGCATTATTGGGGCGGCCACGTTGGGGCGTCGGAGGGGGCGTAGAACAGAGCACGGGATTTGCATCTAAGCGCCGGACGGGCGGCGGCGATGGGGAATAGTGCTGCCTTGGGCCAGCCATTGGGAGTAGTTTTTTTTCTTCTTCTGTTTCGTACTAGAAAATAAAATATTCCATGGGCCTGTAATTATTGTTTTCGCTCTGTCTTTGACTAAGTAATCAGGCACTCACCTCTCAAAAAAAAAATCAGACACTCTAATCTTCTTAATGTGAACACCTAAAAGAACTTAGTAAGAAGAGCGGTAAACCTAAGTGTGGAAAATGGCATTGGTGATTGGACAATCCAAAATATCAGATACTCGTATTTGAGAAAATACCCATGGGACAAGTTGGCATCTGCATCCGAACTAAAAAGGAAATGGAGGCGTATCCACACGCGAGACGTTCTGCTGCGGAAGTGCATCGTCTCCGCTGAGGATGCCGGCTGCCCGCTCTGCTCTGCAACTCCAGAAACCGCCGATCACATGCTCTTCGCCTGCTCGTTCGCGGCTGATTTTTGGCAAAGAGTCAATGTCGCCGTCGGCGGCATCACGGTCTGCAGGCTCGCTGCCCTTGAAACCGCGGCAGTCGTGGTCATCGAGTCTGAAGTTGAGTTCTTCATGTTGTGTTGCTGGCAGCTTTGGAAGCACCGCAACTCGATCGTCTTTCAGAGACAACAGCCGTCACTTTCTCGTGTGCTCCGGTGCTGTCGGGAGGACGCCCTTCTGTGGCGTGGGCGGCTGCACGGGCACATTGATCGCATGTTGGGTCCCGCAGCCGCAATCGCCGAAGTCTGAAATTGAGTTCTTCATGTCGTGTTGCGGCAGCTCTGAAGCACCGCAACTCGATCGTCTTTCGAGAGACAAGAGCCGTCACTTTCGTGTGCTCCGATGTCGCCGGAGGACGCCTTTCTGGGCGTGGCGGCTGCACGAAGCACATTGATCGCATGTTGGGTCCCGCAGCCGCAGCCGCCGAGTCCGAAGTTGAGTTCTTCATGCCGTGTTCTTTGGCAGCTCTGGAAGCACCGCAACTCGATCGTCTTTCGAGACAAGAGCCACTTTCTCGTGTGCTCCGATCTTTGTCGGGAGGACGCCCTTCTGTGGCGTGGGCGGCTACACGAAGCACATAAATCGCATGTTGGGTCCGCCCTCTCTTCCTAGCGTGCATTGCGCATAGAATGCCGTGTGGCATGCTGCCCCCCCCCCCCCCCCTAAAGCTGGAGCTTTGTAACTATCTGGCATTTTAGCCCACTTTGATCAATATATTCCGGTGGGGGGAACTTCCCCACCCCCCCACCTCCAGCGCGTGAAACTTAAAAAAAGAAAAAAGGGAAATGGATGTGAAAGATATCCAGATATATTTGCAAGTTTAAATACTAATGTGGATTCCGAAGCAACTGTGGATATACAAGGGATATATCGGTAAGAAATCCTTGTATGGAGCAAATAGGAGTAACACATACCAGGGGCATATAGTTTGGGGACTTTCAAATGCAAATTAAGGAGCTAGCACGCATATGCCCATGGCATCCATGCATGGATATGGGGAGTAGTACATGAAATTATTCGTCCATGACCCGTGACATTAATAAGCACTTATGTGTAGCCGTGTAGGTATTTAGCCTAGCTAGCCTGCGTAGGGGGTCTCATCGACGGTGTCGACGAAGACGCGGACGCGCCGGGGATTGTAGTCCATGGTGACCATCGAGCCGGCGGGGAGGACGACGATGTCGGCATCGGGCTTGTCCTTGAGGATGATCTTCTTGGCCTCCTCCGCGCTCAGCCCCACCACCTCCGGCCACGACGTCTTCCCGCCCGTGGCCACCTTCTCCGAGGAGCTCATCGCCGCAGTGGCCAGCCCCAGTATGAGGAGCACACCCACCATGATCGCAGCAAGACCCTTCTGGCCTCCCATGGAGTAATATTTTTTTGTGTGATATGGTGCTCAAATCCCAAGTCAATGTGCTGTGCTAGCTACTAGCTGTGTGATCGATGCCCAAACATCACTGCTCCTATTTATAGGATATACGCTATGCGATGCTATTGAAGTATTAGGTGGATCAACCGATGATTCGACGATGCGAAAGTCAAAATAATTTTCAGTCAACATTCAAGCTGTCCCGCGCATCGAGTCGTTGACCAGCTGACCAAAGTTAACGGTAGCTAGTGCACGCATCACCATTGACCAGATCGCCATGTAGTATATGCTAGTATACTGGCGATGACACAGCTGAGAGCGTAGCCTAGATTCTTATTACTTTGTCAGTGGACAATTAACTACGGTACGCGCTATCTTATTAAGCTAAGCTAGCTGCAGTTCAGAAGATTTGACTTAGGAGGCTTGAGAGTCAGAATATTACGTGGCGTCTTGTATGCGACAAATGGTCAAAACAAGCAGCTAGCTCAGCCCAGCTACCTCATTCAATTCAACGGATCCCATCCAAGATCCGGTGTTACCAAGATCTGACGTCAAGCTGAACCAGAATGCAAGCTTTTCTCCTGGCTCATCCTCCACAACCACATTCTCACAGCAAATTTGCTCGCCCACAAGGGATGGCCGTCGCACGCCCCTTGGCTTCGTGTCCGTTAAGCCAACATAGCCCGAAACTGCCACTCACCTCTTCAAGGATGCCCCCTTCACTGCTGCTGCTTGAGTCCTCATTGAGCTTTCTTCTAGGGATCAGCCGGCCCCGCTGCGCTCACGCATCACATGCGTGCCAACTCCTGTGCATATACGATGGTTCTTGCTGGCAGCCTCCCCAACACAAGGATGGGAGTCTCGGCATATGAGGCGCCACATGTCAGGATGCGGTGGTTGGTAGGTAGCGGCTAGTACTGCTGCTGCAGATCCAAACAACACCAATCGGCCAGATTACATCATCACTGACGCTTTTTGGTCCGTCCGTGCCTCAGTGTGTCAGTGATGAGTTGAATATAACTAGTCCTGGCCATGGGAAGCCCGGCCCGGCCCGAAAAAGCGGACCCAGCCCGGCCCAACGCTGCCCCCGGGCCGGGCTCGGGCCTAGTTTTTGAGCCAGAAGGCCGGGCCGGGCCCAGACCTGTAGTTTTTGCATTTTTTTGAAGGTCGGGCCAGGCCGGCCCGAAGCCCGACGGGCTTTTACGTGCTCGGGCCAGACTCGGGCCCAGAAACACAGGCCCGATAGCCGGGCCGGGCCGGGCCCGGGCCTGGGATTTTTGTGTCGGGCTTGGCTAGGCCCGGTCCGAAGCCCGGCCCGGCCCGAGGTTTGGCCAGGTATAAATATAACAGATGGATTAGAAGGCTGGTCACTAATAACCATGATAATAGTTCAATTTTTTTCATATCTTTTTTTTTTGAGAAAGGAAATGTATTAATATCGCGAATATATCAATTACGCCCGGCCTCTGTACTAACAAGGTGTTCAAAGACATCAAGAATACACATGTACCAAAAGAAAAGAAAAACCACCACTACGGTGAACAATCACTAGCAACAATAGCACTCTAACCACCACCAAAGACAACATCCGGATAACAAAAGAGCTTCTCCAAAAGCAACGCCTTCAAGGAGGAAACAATGCACAAGCGTTGTCATTGCCCGACCAAAAATCTTGGGTTTTCATCCTGGAGAAAGCCCGAGTTCACCCAAAAACAATACCTTCAATAAAGCCGTTGCCAGGTACAACCAATAAAGGTCAGACCTTGTGTTTTCACCCTGGGAACCGAGACTCAGTACTCAAGAAGCACCACCAAAATTGCAGTCCACCAATGTTGCCGCTTCGCTTGAGGCCATTGCTGTAAGTCACCAAACACCCAGCACACAATTTTCATCGCATCCAATACACCTTTTCGCCAACGCTCGAAGACCTCCAATCGTAGGCGCCATGACTTTATCCGCCTCTATCAATGCCTTGGGAATCTTTATTTAAACATGTTCCATGACTCTGATAAGAAAGAGAAGCTTCGCAGCGCGTCCTCTTGAAGCCGTGCTATGGGTGCACGTGATCAGAGCCTTTCCTCTAGATATCCAGGGGCAACATACGCCAATCCATATAAATCTTTGACGGAAAAGACCGAAACTCGTTAGCGGTCAGATTGAAGAGGTCGACTTGGACAGAAAGACAACTTGGCGCACGAAAAGCGCTAGGGCCAAACCACGAGAGCACTAAGCACATCCACACCCTGGCCAGTGTACCACCCCAGAAGCCGGAGCCGCCGGTGATCAGCCGCGTCACGCCAGTCACACTAGCGCACCACACCTCACTGCATCCAGCCTGCGACAGTGCAGCCGAGCGGACGCGCCTTGCTCGACCCATCACCACTGCACACACCGGCCATGGAGAGTCCAGATCGGGTCCGCCCTCCACCACCAGCGCGCGCCCGCCGGAGGCCAGGCGTCCCATCTTGGGACGTCACCGCACAGCAGGCCCGGTAAAGAGGGTCGCCCTAGCAACCTGCGCCCACCGCTGCCATCGAGACGGATAGGCCCAGATCTGGCACGTCCGCGTGCATCCTCCGTCGCGCGTTCACAGGAGGAAGGGCTGGGGCGTCGCTTCCTCGCGCTGCACCTCCGACGGCCACTTTCGGTCTCGGTTGAAACCGACACGAGATCCGGGCGGGATGGCCGAGGCCATGCCTCCACGAGTCGCTTCCCAAGGAAGAACGCCCCGCCGCCGCCATCCCCGGAACCGGCCGGGCTTCGCAGGCGGGCCCCTAAGGCGAGAGGAGGAAGGGAGGTAGAGGGAGGCTGACGGCGGATCTAGGCTCCCCCCCTTCTTTTCATGCCTGGGCTTTACATATGTTTGTTTCTCGCCCAAGCAAATGATTTGACGAAAACACACACACACAAAATGCACTCATCCATATTGCACACTTTGAGCATATAATTGGGGTTCAAAGCTGTCATGTACATTGAACATATTACATACACAACATATGGAATATACTTTTAAACCCTATAAAGATAAGTTTGTTGTGAAGTGCTTGTACTATATTGTCATCCCGACTAGTCCACCCATCTCGCCTCCTTCGTGTCGCGCGCTGCCGTGGACGCATGCGCCACGAGGGCGGCGGCAGCCGCCTCCACTTGAAGCCGCGCCCGAAGCATCGCGTGGCGCGCACGCCGCACCTCCTTTTTGGATTCGTGGCTGGTCATGGAGACGCAAATGGCCTTCGTTCTGGCGCTCGACGCCGCGGGGATGAGGTGCCACCTAAAAGATTCTGACGGCACGGCGGGGTTGCGCCAATCGGCCATGTCGACCGCTACCAACGACGCGCAACGAGATCCACGGGCCCTGGATCCAACCGCCAGTTTGGCAACAGATTCCCGCCGGCTCGCTAAAGACTGTTGGAGGGCTCACTCCTCCCGGGAGCATCGGAGAGCGGCATGGGGCCATCTGCTCCTCCGGGTTGCAAGGGATGAGCTCCCAGTCCTCGGATCCGGACATGTCGGTGTCGGATCTAGCCGCCGTCATGGAGCAGAACGTCGGAGCTGGCTGGAGAGGAGCTTGGTAGTGTGGAAGGGGACGGGAGTGGAGTGGAACGCGGCTAGGGTTTGGGTTAGAGTGCGGATATGGTCAAATTTATGTGGGGTTGAGTGGGCCAGAGTGGGCCAGATCCGATGTGGCAGGCGCATTTGGGCGTCCGCATATCCACCCAAGATTTGGGCTAGATATGGAGAGTGCCGGTCAGTCCACGCGTTTGGGCTAGGAATGGGGCTCCCGGTTGGGTGGCATTTTTTCGTCCAGGCACTCACCGGGCAGCCCGTCCGGACGTTTGGGGCGGGTATAGGGGGTTTGGTTGTAGATGTGCTCTAATGACTTACCAGATTTCTATACGCGTTAGCTATACAAAATTCTAAAGGTAACAAGTTTCATTAATCGGCCTAATCGCCATGCAACACCATTAGAACAGTTTCAGTTAACTAGCCACACATTTAATATATGCATAGGCTAGTGCAACAACATTGCAATAGTTCAACTAAACTATAAAGACTCAATAGATTTCTATAAACAATAGCTATATAAAATTCTAAATGTAACTAGTTTCATGATCGGCCTAGTGGACACGCAACACCATGAGAATAGTTTCACTTCACTCAACAAACTTAATATTTGTGTTATTTTTAAAATGGTGCTCACCACCTTGACCGCCACTGCAACTGAAGAACGAGGCAGCACATGCCAAGTCTACGACTGCGCACGGGAGCGTGGGAGACTCAGCCTCCCATGAAACATCAATAGCAATGGCCAGACGGATTTGATGTCGTGTGATCGTCTTAGCGACACACGACTAGAGAGCACCGCTGGCCATGACGTATGAGTTGTCGCGTCAGGTGGTCACTAACGAGTTCGGAAGATGCGACCTTGGTGGCTATGGTGGCATTAGGGGCACGGTCATCATGGATCAACAGCGGGAAGGAAGGGTGGGTATGAGGGAGGCGAGTGCCGGTGCGTGACCGAAGAGAGTGAAAACTAAAGGGAGAGGGGCTAAATGGCGGCGGTGAGTGTTTGGAATGGAGAAGGGCAGTGTACTTGGATAATAAATAGGTCACGTAGACAACAACACTAACAGGTGAGAAAGTTGAAGTGTCGTCTTTAATGATCAACACATACGTGTCAAACGTAGTACTCACTCAGTGAGAACTTTACCTCCATTTTGGTCACAGGAAAGAAGCATCACTAACCGGCCAATTTTAGAACATCTATGATAACCATCTTACCGAGCCCAAAAGTTGATATCACCGGCCCCAGAAGTCGAGGTGGTTAGTGTTGATGCACATCTCACTGACACGTCTCAGGTGCCTGGTCATGGTCAGTGATGAGGGGTCAGTAGTATGTCGATTTTGTTGGGGAACGTAGTATTTCAAAAAAATTGCCTGCGATCACGCAAGATCTATCTAAGAGAAGCATAGCAACGAGCGGAGAGAGTGTGTCCGCGTACCCTCGTAGACCGAAAGCGGAAGCGTTAAGTAACGCGGTTGATGTAGTCGATCGTCTTCGCGATCCAACCGATCAAGTACGAACGCACGACACCTCCGCGATCTGCACACGTTCAGCTCGGTGACGTCCCTCAACTTCTAGATCCAGCTGAGGCCGAGGGAGAGTTTCGTCAGCACGACGGCGTGATGACGGTGATGATGAAGTTACCGACGCAGGGCTTCGCCTAAACACTACGACAATATGACCGAGGTGGAAATCTGCGAAGGGGGCACCGCACACGGCTAAGAAATCAACTTGTGTGTCTTTGGGATGCCCCCCTGCCCACGTATATAAAGGAGGGGGAAGAGGAGGTCAGCCTAGGAGGGGCGCGCCTATAGGGGGAGTCCAACTAGGATTCCCAATCCTAGTTGGAGTCCCCTTCCTTTTCCAAGAGGGGAGAGAGGGAAGGAGTAGGAGAGGGAGAAGGAAAGAGGGGGGCGCCGCCCCCTCCCTAGTCCAATTCGGACCAGCCCATGGGGGGGCGCGGCCTCCCCTTGTGGCCCTTCTCTCCTTTCCACTAAGGCCCATGAAGGCCCAATACTTCCCCCGGCGAATTCCCGTAACTCTCCGGTACTCCGAAAAATACCCGAACCACTCAGAACCTTTCCGATGTCCGAATATAGCCTTCCAATATATCGATCTTTACGTCTCGACCATTTCAAGACTCCTCGTCATGTCCGTGATCTCATCCGGGACTCCGAACAAACTTCGGTCATCAAATCACATAACTCATAATATAAATCGTCATCGAACGTGAAGCGTGCGGACCCTACGGGTTCGAGAACTATGTAGACATGACCAAGACACATCTCCGGTCAATAACCAATAGCGGAACCTGGATGCTCATATTGGCTCCTACATATTCTATGAAGATCTTTATCGGTCAAATCGCATAACATCATACGTTGTTCCCTTTGTCATCGGTATGTTACTTGCCCGAGATTCGACCGTCGGTATCAACATACCTAGTTCAATCTCGTTACCGGCAAGTCTCTTTACTCGTCCCGTAATGCATCATCCCGTAACTAACTCATTAGTCACATTGCTTGCAAGGCTTATAGTGATGATCATTACCGAGAGGGCCCAGAGATACCTCTCCGATACTCGGAGTGACAAATCCTAATCTCGATCTATGCCAACCCAACAAACACCTTCGGAGACACCTGTAGAGCATCTTTATAATCACCCGATTCGTTGTGACGTTTGATAGCACACAAGGTGTTCCTCCGGTATTCGGGAGTTGCATAATCTCGTAGTCAGAGGAACATGTATAAGTTATGAAGAAAGCAATAGCAATAAAACTTAACGATCATAATGCTAAGCTAACGGATGGGTCTTGTCCATCACATGATTCTCTAATGGTGTGATCCCGTTCATCAAATGACAACACATGTCTATGGCTAGTCAAGTAGAGGCATACTAGGGACACTCTGTTTTGTCTATGTATTCATACATGTACTAAGTTTCCGATTAATACAATTGTAGCATGAATAATAAACATTTGTCATGATATAAGGAAATATAAATAACAACTTTATTATTGCCTTTAGGGCATATTTCCTTCAGTCTCCCACTTGCACTAGAGTCAGTAATCTAGTTCACATTGCCATGTGATTTAACACCAATAGTTCACATATTTATGTGATGAACACCCATAGTTCACATCGCCATGTAACCAAAACTCAAAGGGTTTACTACAGTCAATAATCTAGTTCACATCGGTATGTGATTAACACCCAAAGAGTACTTAGGTGTGATCATGTTTTGTTTGTGAGAGAGGTTTAGTCAACGGGTCTGCCATATTCAGATCCGTGTGTATTTTGCAAATTTCTATGTCTACAATGCTCTACACGGAGCTACTCTAGCTAATTGCTCCCACTTTCAATATGTATCTAGATCAAGACTCAGAGTCATCCAGATCGTTGTCAAAGCTTGCATCGACGTAACTCTTTACGACGAACTCTTTGTCACCTCCATAACTGAGAAACATCTCCTTATTCCACTAAGGATAATTTTGGCCGCTGTTCAGTGATCCACTCCTGGATCACTATTTTACCCTCTTGCCAAACTCATGGTGAGGTACACAATAGGTCTGGTACATAGCATAGCATACTTTATAGAACCTATGACTGAGGCATAGGGAATGACTTTTCAGTCTCTTTCTATTTTCTGTCATGGTCGGGTTTTGAGTCCTACTCAACTTCACACCTTGCAACACAGGCAAGAACTCCTTCTTTGACTGTTCCATTTTGAACTACTTCAAAATCTTGTCAAGATATGTATTCGTTGAAAAATCTTATCAAGCGTCTTGATCTATCTCTATAGATCTTGATGCTCAATATGTAAGCAGCTTCACCGAGGTCTTTCTTTAAAAAACTCCTTTCAAACACTCCTTTATGCTTTCCAGAAAATTCTACATTGTTTCCGGTCAATAATATGTCATTCACATATACTTATCAGAAAGGCTGTAGTGCTCCCACTCACTTTTTGTAAATACAAGCTTTATCGCAAGTCTGTATAAAACTGTATGCTTTGATCAACTCATCAAAGTGTATATTCCAACTCCGAGATACTTGCACCAGTCCATAGATGGACCGCTGGAGCTTGCACACTATGTTAGCACCTTTAGGATTGACAAAACCTTCTTGTTGCATCATATACAACTCTTCTTTAAGAAATCCATTAAGGAATGTAGTTTTGATATCCATTTGCCAGATTTCATAAAATGTGGCAATTGCTAACATGATTCGGACAGACTTAAGCATCGCTACGAGTGAGAAAATCTCATCGTAGTCAACACCTTGAACTTGTCAAAAAACTGTTTTTCGACAATTCAAACTTTGTAGATAGTAACACTACTATCAGTGTCCGTCTTCCTCTAGAAGATCCATTTATTCTCAATGGCTTGCCGATCATCGGGCAAGTCCACCAAAGTCCACACTTTGTTCTCATACATGGATTCTATCTCAGATTTCATGGCCTCAAGCCATTTCACGGAATCTGGGCTCATCATTGTCGGTGTCAAAACCGGCGGATCTCGGTAGGGGTCCCGAATCGTATGCCTATGATCGATGGTAACAGGAGACGGGGACATGATGTTTACCAGTGTTCGGGCCCTCTCTATGGAGGTAATACCCTACTTCACCTTGATTGATCTTGATGAATATGAGTATTACAAGAGTTGATCTACCACGAGATCGTAATGGCTAAACCCTAGAAGTCTAGCCTATGTGTATATGGTAATGAATGTGTCCTATCCGAACTATGCCCTCCGGTTTATATAGACACCAGAGAGATCTAGGGTTACATGGGGTCGGTTACATAAGAAGGAATCTTCATAGTTGATCGCCTAGCTTGCCTTCCACGCCAAGGAAAGTCCAATCCAGACACGGGTACGGTCTTCGGTCTTCATGTCTTCACAGCCCATCATTCCGGCCCATGGATAACAGGCCAGACGCCCGAGGACCCCTTAGTCCAGGACTCCCTCAGTAGCCCCTGAACATGGCTTCAATGACGAGGAGTCCGGCGCGCAGATTGTCTTCGGCATTGCAAGGCAGGTTCCCTTTCTCCGAACTCCAAGACAGTCTTCGAACGCGATGATTGTATCCGGACCTGTTATACACCACACATAACCGCAGAGAGAATATAATATTTGCACGGATCCAATCTGTTGACAGTTTCTTGACAACACGTCATTGCGTCTATTCGGTTACGATTTCGAACCGTTTTTCTTCTGCCATCCCACGTCTCGAGACGCGGTTGCTATTGGCATGTCTTGTCGAAGCAGAGATCGTGTCCCCTTTATTGCGGGATTCTCATCAATGCGGGCATGGGTAACCCAAACCGTGCCATTTGCACAACCCTTGGGAATAGGCGAATCTTAAGGCGAGTGAGGAGGCGTTTAATGTTTGTTGCCTTTATAAGAGGATAAGGATCCCCTCTCCCTCTTCCCAAGATTTCTCTCTGTCTCCGCCTTCCCGATCTCGAGCTCTAGCACCCAAGTTCTCATCTCCTTTCCACTCAAGCAACCATGTCCGGATCCGGTGGTCAGGGAAAGTGGATGGTCTCCTCCGTCAAGGAGGAGGATATTACTGAGCTCCGAGCGGCCGGATATTTGGCGGAGGGAATTTCCCATCGCCTACCGGCCGAGGGAAAAATCGTCCCCATGCCGGAGACCAACGAGAGGGTAGTATTCCTCCCTTATTTATTCCGCGGGCTGGGGTTCTCACTCCACCCTTTCGTCCGCGGGTTGATGTACTATTACGGGATAGATTTCCATGATCTGTCCCCAAATTCCTTCCTCAACATCTCGGCGTTTATCATCGTGTGCGAGGCTTTCCTCCGCATCCAGCCCCACTTCGGGTTGTGGCTCAAAGTCTCCAACGTAAAGCCGAAGGTGGTGGATGGACAGCACGCGGAGTGCGGGGGAGCCATGGTGAGCAAGCTGTCCAATGTCTCCTGGCCCAAGGGCACCTTTGTGGAGACAGTAAAGGAATTGCAGAAGCAGTGGTTCTACATCACAGAACCTCGCGGCACCACCTGGGCCGCGCTGCCGAATTCCGCTCCGGTGCTCCCATGCGACTCACCTCCTGGGTCGAGAAGAGTCCGGACTGGTGTTCACCTGACGAGCTGATAGCGCTGCAGATGCGCGTTCAAAGCATGACGACCAAGAACGTCAAGCTCGTTGACGTCATCCAGGTGATACTGGTCCACCAGATTCTTCCGTGCCAGCACCGAAGCCGCCCTTTGTGGGAGTTCAATTCGAAGAAGCACCAGACCTTGGTGAGGCTCTTCAATACTACTCACGAAGGTGCCTGGAAGTTGCTTTTTAAGGGCAACGAGAAGCCATCGGCCACGGATTCAGACCGTGGCCATGATTGTACACACCCCGCCAGCAAGGTATGTTATTTCCGACGTATCCCCAACCTCATTATTTCGAGGGTAGCGTCTGAGCTTTTATTATGGTTCCTTTAGGACTTGGTGGAGAGGGCGAAGCGGATCAAGTGTCCGGCTCCGCTGCCCGAAGAACCGGTCATCCCACGCCTAGCAGAGATGCTGGTGCCGGCGCCATACAAGGTGCCGGAGAAGAAGGCCAAGAAGAAGGCCAAGGGGGCCAAGAGTGGCCCCCGTCGCAAGGGCACTTCGGACACGATGTCCGAAGATGACGAGGCCAATTCCTCCGTTCCTGAGGACAACGAGGAGGAGGAGGAGGAGGAAAACAACCCTCCTCCCGAGGAGAAGAAGAAGAAGAGGGCGGCCTCAGCACATCCGGAGGCGAAAGCGCCCAAAAAGGGGAAGGGCACCCCAGCGGTCAACACCGCGTGGGACGTCGACAGCAGTCCGGAACGGCGCCCCCGCACTAAGCCCCAGGCCGCATCGTAAGTGACAGGGCTTGCTCATGCGCGCATCCGGCCCTTTCTATCCATTATCTTGATATAGTTAACTATACTGTTGCAGTCTGGCCCGCGACCTAATCCAGCGGTCCTCATCTGGAAGTTCGTTGGCTCCATCGGAGATGGTGAGCCAGTCGCCACCGCCTGCTTACTCCCCCAGGGCCAGGGACGACACCGAAGTGTTGTCCCGGTGGGCCGATCCGAACCGGGGAGGAGCCCAGGACGCTGTCCAGGAGGCGCCACGAGGCGAAGCCTCCACTGCCGGACAGATGGAGGAGACGATTCCCATGGAGACTGGCGAAGAGGGCCGCATCAAGTTCGGCCCTCAGCCGAATACGATTTTGGAGACCCATACGGTTCCGGAGTCGGGCGATCAGCCCCCTTTGAAGGAGGGGGGCGCTCCGCCTCCGCCGGTCGTCCCTGTCCATCCCGGGGCGCCGGACAACCTGATGGAGGCGCTACGAAGCGCCTCTGTTATGGACGAGCACCATGTCCTTATGGGCGCGGTGATTGAAAAGGTCCAGTCCGTCAAGAGTGGACTGAACGAAGCCTGCAACAACCTATTGACAGGTTTCGAGGTAAGTGAGAAAAAAAACCTGTAGTCAGTAGCCCCTGAGACACTGTCCGGCTAGAAGAACCGGACAGAGGATCTATTGTAGGAGACTAACATAGCATTTATGCATAAGCAGGCGTCGCTGTTGGCCGCAACCTCGCATGCTACCGAAGTCTCTGAATTGTGGCAGAGGCTGGAGTGGACCGAGAATGAGCTCGGCGAGGTTAGAGTTCGGCTCCAGGAGAAGCAAGGTGAATAACGACTCGCTGTATGTTCGGAAAGCGTAAGCGATGTATATTGACTGTAGTGTCGTAATATGCGCAGGAGCCGCGACCGAGGTCGAGGCCCTGAAGAAGGCGTTGGACGAGGCCGAGGTGAAAGCTGTCCAGCAGCAAGCTGCCCATAAGAAGCTCGAGGCCCGGGTCTGGGAAATCCAGCAGGAGCTCCAGGACGCAGTTAAAAAATGTGAGACCTTGGAGAATGATGCGTCAGATCAAGAGGCCGAGCTCACCAAGGCTCGTCAGATCGCGGAGACCGCACGGAATGAGGCCTAGGCCGCCCTCCAGGAGATCCAGAAGGCCAAGAAGATCACGACGGGTAAGGCATTTAAGATGCAAAGAAAGTATGCGGAGAAGCAATACCTTTTACTAACCCGGGTTCGGAGTTCCCCAAGGGCTTTTGCGGATCTACCACGCAGCGTATCATACGCTGCAGAGTTCTACTGGGCCGAAGGAGGATGTTCTACGGAGAGGCTATTCTGGTCGCAGTACGCGAAGCCAGAGCATCCCGTGTCCTTCACCGATCAGCTGAAGCAGCTGGTGGAGCTGCACAGGGTGGCCGAACTAGCCATGAAGGATTTGACAATCAGGCTATAGCCAGCCGAAGCTATGCCCGGCAGCTACTTCGGACTCGTGAGGCGTCTGGTGGAGACTTGTCCGCGGCTGGTCATCATCAAGCGCTCCGCCTCTATTGAAGATGCCCGTATGGCCTTCGCTCGCTGCAAGATGTGGTGGGCGAAGATGAACGCTGTTGAAGTTACCAGCGGGCCGCCGGAGGGCAAGGAGCACCACACACCCGAGCGATATTTCGCGGATGTCGTAGAGGGTTCTCGACCTGTGGCGGCACAATGTTCGCAGGACATTGTATTTGAATAAATGCATTAATGTTTCCCTTGCCTTGTATTATGGGAACAAAGCCGATGTTTGTAAAATAATTTTATTATGCTTTAAATTGTTTCCTCCTGTGCGGCCATGTTATTTGTAATCTGAGGGTTGGCCAGTCGTCGGCTTCTGCCCTCACGTAGGTAGTACAGAGGTGTTCGGGATGGATTCTAAACAATCTTGATCCAATTATATGGTCCTTTGGAGGAGTTGTTTAGCGCAACGAACAAGGCAATCAGACTGTACGGCTTGAACGCCCTCACTTAGCCATAGAAGTTTTATAATTAAGCAAGTGCGCAGCCCCTGGTCCAGGCCAGGGTGCTGTCAGCATCTGATCGGGAAGTGCCGATCCTTCGCATGATGCAGAAAAAATCTCCAACGATTTGGTAACCCTCGAACAGCTGACCGGCTCTCGCTGTATCATGACAGTCAGTTTTCGGCTTTCTCTACTGAGGTGCTCATCCGGTCAAGGCCAGGGCACAATCGCAGTAGTTCTCCCTTTACTACCCTAGCCGATAGAGAGAAATGTAGGGTAGCAAGCACAGGAGCCGGGCAACCCAACTATTGACCAAAGACATGATTCGGAGCCAATGCATATAATGCTAAATTCGGGGTGCCGAACTTATATAAGAAGTTTTCGGACTTCGCTGCCGTATTGTGGGGCGACTAGTAGCCCCTGGGGAATATGGAACGTACAGAAGAGTATCGATGCCGGAAATAAGCGGATCGAAATAAAACGGAGTAAGAAGCGAAAACCACAGAGACTGGGCTACGAACCATTTTTATTATAACTGGATGGATATGCCAAAACATATCTTGTACAGATGGTGCGAGAAGTATCCGGGCTACTTGACATGCCGGAATCAGTAGGGCGCAGCGTGCGGGTCCTGGATAATAAGTATGAATACTGTTAAGAAGAACGTATAAAGGTTACCCTGCACACCTGTGCTGCTTGCCTCCGTTGTATGCCAATCCTTCTAAAGGACTTGCGAGCAGGCCCGCGGAAAAAGGAACCTGAAACAAGAAAAAGGTAAAAATATGTGTGTTCGAGGTCTGTCTGACCGAACTGTAGACCCCGGTTATCTTGTGCCTCTGTCGATGTCCATGGAATTTTGAGTGCGTAATTGTGTACGCGTGGTACGAATGCCACTACTTCATTGAGATTGGGACGGAAGCCGAATTGCTAGTCGAGCTCTTGACGAGCCACTCCATCCTGTTGCAGCGTAGTCCGGAACCTCTTAATGATGTCCGAGGGCTCGACAGCCGTACTATGGTTCTGCTTGAGAAGGCCGTTCTGTGCTTCTGCTGCTAGGGCGGCGGTGTGCTCCTCTGTTCGGAGGGAGCGCTCCGTATTGCCATTAACTGTTATGATGCCCCATGGACCGGGCATCTTAAGCTTGAGATAGGCATAGTGTGGCACTCCGTTGAATCTAGCAAACACCGTTCGTCCGAGCAGCGCGTGATAGCTGTTGCGGAAGGGGACGATATCGAAGATCAACTCTTCACTTCGAAAATTGTTCGGGGAACCGAAGACCACCTCCAGCGTGATTGAGCCCGTACAACGGGCCTCTACGCCCGGTATGACTCCTTTAAAGGTAGTCTTTGTTGGTTTGATTTGTGAGGTGTCAATGCCCATTTTCCGCACTGTGTCTTGATAGAGCAGGTTGAGGCTGCTACCACTGTCCATCAGGACTCATGTTAGGTGAAACCCGTCGATAATTGGGTCGAGGACTAGTGCGGCTGAACCGCCATGGCGGATACTAGTTGGGTGATCCCGGCGATCGAAGGTGATCGGGAATGATGACCACGGGTTGAATTTTGGGGCGATCGCTCTCATCACAGAGACGTCCCTAAGCGCTCGCTTATGCTCCCTTTTGGGGATGTGCGTAGCGTATATCATGTTCACCATTTTGACTTGAGGGGGAAATTTCTTCTGTCCCCCAGTGTTCGGCTGCTGGGGCTCTTCGTCATCGTCCTCACTTTGTTATCCATTTTCCTTGTTTTCGGCGTTTAACTTGCCAGCCTGCTTGAAAACCCAACAATCTCTTTTGGTATGATTAGCTTGCTTATCCGGGGTGCCGTGTATCCGACACGGACGGTCGAGTATGCGGTATAGGCTGGAAGGTCCTTCATTGTTCCTTTTGTAGGGCTTCTTCCATTGGCCGGACATGGAGCCAGTGAATCCGGCGTTGACCGTGGTGTCGTCGGTGTTGTTGCCGTTGCTTCGGCGTTTGTGTCTATTGCGCTGGAGCTTGCTGGTGCTTTTCTTGGCCTCGGAGGGGCCCTCGCTGGCTGTGTTGTTACTGTGGGCCAGCCAACTGTCCTCGCCCGCACAAAAGCAGGTCATGAGTGCCGTGATGGCTGCCATGGACTTTGGCTTTTCTTGGCCGAGATGGCATGCTAGCCATTCGTCGCGGATGCTGTGTTTGAAGGCTGCTAAGGCCCCGGCATCCGGACAGTCAACGATCTGGTTCTTTTTGGTTAGGAACCTAGTCCAGAATTTTCTGGCTGATTCTCCAGGTTGTTGAACTATGTGGCTTAAGTCATCGGCCCTGGTGGCCGGACATATGTTCCCGGAAGTTGTCCAGAAGGCTTCTTCCAAGTCCTCCCAGCTGCCGATAGAATTTTTAGGTAGGCTGTTAAGCCAGTGCCGAGCTGGCCCTTTGAGCTTTAGTGGGAGGTATTTAATGGCGTGGAGGTCATCTCCTCGAGCCATGTGGATATGGAGAATAAAATCCTCGATCCATAATGCGGGATCGGTTGTGCCGTCGTATGATTCAATGTTGACAGGCTCGAACCCCTCGGGGAATTCGTGATCCAGTACTTCATCTGTGAAGCAAAGAGGGCGTGCGGCGCATCTATATCGGGCCGCGTCGTGGCGTAGCTCTGACGGAATCCGTCTACGGTATTCGGCCCGGACGTGATTAGATTTATCACGTCCGAATAGGTAGCCGTCATCGTGCCTCGAGGCACGCCCTCGCGATCGGAGATCGATCCTGTATGTCCCGCTCTATCGTCCAGGATTTTCCAGAGGTCGTACGTGTGACCCCGAACTCTTCTGTCTCTATTTTTACGAGGCGGTGGGGCAGGCTGCTGTTCGGCCTGAGTTGCCGTTTTATCCCGGCCGTGGGGTGATGATCCACAAGTATAGGGGATCTATCGTAATCCTTTCGATAAATAAGAGTGTCGAACCCAACGAGGAGCAGAAGGAAATGATAAGCGGTTTTCAGCAAGGTATTCTCTGCAGAAATCAAATAAGTGGTAACGAGATAGTTTTGTGATAAGATAAATTGTAACGAGCAACAAGTAACAAGAGTAAATAAGGTGCAGCAAGGTGGCCCAATCCTTTTTGTAGCAAAGGACAAGCCGGAACAAACTCTTATAATAGGAAAAACGCTCCCGAGGACACATGGGATTATCGTCAAGCTAGTTTTCATCACGCTCATATGATTCGCGTTCGGTACTTTGATAATTTGATATGTGGGTGGACCGGTGCTTGGGTGCTGTTCTTACTTGAACAAACATCCCACTTATGATTAACCTCTATTGCAAGCATCCGCAACTACAGCAAAAGTATTAAGGTAAACCTAACCATAGCATGAAACATATGGATCCAAATCAGCCCCTTACGAAGCAACGCATAAATTAGGGTTTAAGCTTCATCACTCTAGCAACCCATCATCTACTTATTACTTCCCAATGCCTTCCTCTAGGCCCAAATAATAGTGAAGTGTTATGTAGTCGACGTTCACATAACACCACTAGAGGTTAGACAACATACATCTCATCAAAATATCGAGCGAATACCAAATTCACATGACTACTAATAGCAAGACTTCTCCCTTGTCCTCAGGAACAAACGTAACTACTCACAAAGCATATTCATGTTCATAATCAGAGGGGTAATAATATGCATAAAGGATCTGAACATATAATCTTCCACCAAATAAACCAACTAGTATCAACTACAAAGAGTAATCAACACTACTAGCAACCTACTAGCACCAATCCCGGACTTGGAGACAAGAATTGGATACAAGAGATGAACTAGGGTTTGGAGATGAGATGGTGCTGGTGAAGATGTTGATGGAGATTGCCCTCTCCCGATGAGAGGAGCGTTGGTGATGACGATGGTGATGATTTCCCCCTCCCGGAGGGAAGTGTCCCCGGCAGAACAGCTCTGCCGGAGCCCTAGATTGGTTCCGCCTCGTGGCGGCGGAGTCTCGTCCCGAAAGGTTGCTTATGATTTTTTTCTCATCGAAAGACTTCATATAGGAGAAGATGGGCGTCGGAGAGCCACCAGGGGGCCCACGAGGTAGGGGGCGCGCCCAGGGGGGAGGGGCGCGCCCCCCACCCTCGTGAGCAGGGTGTGGGCCCCCTGGCCTTCATCTTTGGCGATGATTTTTCTTTATTTATTTTAAGATATTCCGTGGAGTTTCATGACTTTTGGAGTTGCGCAGAATAGGTCTCCAATATTTGCTCCTTTTCCAGCCAGAATTCCAGCTGCCGGCATTCCCCCTCTTCATGGTAAACCTTCTAAAATAAGAGAGAAAAGCCATAAGTATTGTGAAATAATGTGAAATAACAGCCCATAATGCGATAAATATCGATATAAAAGCATGATGCAAAATGGATGTATCAACTCCCCCAAGCTTAGACCTCGCTTGTCCTCAAGCGAAAAGCCGATAACAATAAATATGTCCTCATGTTTAGAGGTAGAGGCGTCGATAAAAATAAAATCTGAGACATGAAGGCATCATGATTGTTCTCATAACAAACATATATAGATTTGTCATATGATTACTTATGTTCAAGTGATGATCTTTTCACAATGGAAAAGTATGAATCGTAAACCTTATTAGGCACTAACAAATTATAACCTCGATCATTGAAACAATTGCAATTTATCATAACATCGGAAAGAGTCTATGTCAGAGCTTAAAAGCAAGTCCACATACTCAACTATCATTTAGTCCTTCATAATTGCTAACACTCATGCAATACTTGTGGTTATGAAGTTTTAATCAGACACAGAGAAAGATTGGGGCTTATAATGTTGCCTCCAAAGTTATTCACCTTTGGGTGATGTCAACAATAATAGTTCATGCTAACGTACATCCAATTGGATATATATATCAGGATCACCCCACCATGAAGTGCTTGCCAAAGGATAAAATGAAAAAGGGAAAGGTGAAGATCACCTTGACTCTTGCGTAAGATAGAAGATAATAATAAAAGATAGGCCCTTCGCAGAGGGAAGCAGAGGTTGCCATGCACTTTTATGGTTGGATGCACAAAATCTTAATGCAAAAGAACGTCACTTTATATTGCCCCTTGTATGTGAACCTTTATTATGCAGTCCGTCGCTTTTATTAAGGCCCACAACAAGTTCGTACAAAGCTTATTTCTCTGCACTAATAAGTCATGCTTATTTAAAGAGCAATTTTTATTGCTAGCACCGATGACAACTTACTTGAAGGATCTTACTCAATCCATAGGTAGATATGGTGGACTCTCATGGCTAAACTGGTTTAGGGGTATTTGGAAGCACAAGTAGTATCTCTACTTGGTGCTGAGAATTTGGCTAGCATGAGGGGGGAAGGCAAGCTCAACATGTTTGAATGATCCATGACAATATACTTTAACTGAGATGCGAGAAAACATAACCCATTACATTGTCTTCCTTGTCCAACATCAACTCTTTATCATGTCATACTTAATGAGTGCTCCCAATTATAAAAGATGTCAATGATAGTATATCTATATGTGAAACCTCTCTCTCCTTATTACTTCCTATTAATTGCCACGATGACCAAAGCTATATTTGCCAACTCCTAACAACTTTTTAATCATCATACTCTTTCTATGTGAAGTCATTACTTCCTATTAATCATCATACTCTTTGTTTATTTTTATTCTTTTCTTTTATTCACCCAGGATCATGGCAAAGTAATCAAGCCCTTGACTCAACACTAATCTTTATTATATATAGCTCACGGATTCGATTGCATAGAGGGATCATAAAGCAAAACTCAAAACTAGATCATGCCATGACTTTATTCTACTAAATCAAGATACTACTAATAGGATCGAACTAAGAAAAATGGTAAAGATAGGAGTTGTGATGGTGATACGATACCGGGGCAACTCCCCCAAGCTTGGCAGTTGCCAAGGGGAGTGCCCATACCCATGTGATTATGTCTCCTTCTTTGTTGTTGACGGTGGAGGTGTTGTTGATGATGCAAGCTTGTCGTCCACCTTCCATGGCATAGGCTCATCCTCATAGAAGGATGATCGAGTCTCCTGAATCCTCAGATCTGCAACGGAAACAGCTTGAAACGAAAACAGAGGATATTTGCATGATACGGGAGTCAAAACCTTTGGGAGAATATATAATGAATTTTTACCGACCGAAATACGCATCGTACAAGAAAACGGAGTCCGGAGGGCACACGAGCTGCTCACGAGGTAGGGGGCGCGCCCTCCACCCTCGTGGAGGCCTCGTGTCCTCCCTGGACTGCTACTTATTTTTCTATTTTTCTAAATATTCCAAAACGGAGAAATATTGCTTTAAAAATTGTTTTGGAGTCGGTTTACTTACCGTACCACATACCTATTCCTTTTTGGAGTCTGAAACGTTCCGGAAAGTGTCCCTTATGTATTCCTCCCGGTTACGGTTTCAATAACATTGGTTTCAACATTTATAGGATTACCTGAGATATAGTGTTTGATTCTTTGACCGTTTACCACCTTCGGATTTGTGCCTTGAAATTGTTGATTTTTATGGCACCTAACGATAGACCTCCTCGATAATGTAGGGACCTTCCCATTTAGAGAGAAGTTTTCCTGCAAAAATCTTAAACGAGAGTTGTATAGCAATACATAATCACCTACATTGAACTCACGCTTTTGTATCCTTTTGTCATGCCATCTTTTAACTTTTTCTTTAAATAACTTGGCATTTTCATAAGCCTGGGTTCTCCATTCATCAAGTGAGCTAATATCAAATAACCTCTTCTCACCGGCAAGTTTAAAATCATAGTTGAGCTCTTTAATAGCCCAATATGCCTTATGTTCTAGTTCGATAGGTAAGTGACATGCTTTACCATAAACCATTTTATACGGAGACATACCCATAGGATTCTTATATGCAGTTCTATAGGCCCACAATGCATCATCAAGTTTCTTGGACCAATTCTTTCTAGACCTATTAATGCCTTTTGCAAAATTAATTTGAGCTCTCTATTACTCAATTCTACTTGACCACTAGACTGCGGGTGATAAGGAGATGCAATTCTGTGATTAACGTCATATTTAGCAAGCACTTTATGGAAAGCACCATGAATAAAGTGTGAACCACCGTCAGTCATTAAATATCTAGGGACTCAAAACCTCGGAAAAATAACTTCCTTAAGCATTTTAATAGAAGTGTTATGATCAGCACTACTAGTTGGAATAGCTTCTACCCACTTAGTAACATAATCAACCGCAACTAAAATATGAGTGTATCCATTAGAAGCGTGAAAAGGTCCCATATAATCAAAGCCCCAAACATCAAATGGTTCAATAACAAGTGAATAATTCATAGGCATTTCTTGACGCCTACTAATATTACCAATTCTTTGACATTCATCACAAGACAAAACAAACTTACGGGCATCCTTGAAGAGAGTAGGCCAATAAAACCAGATTGCAATACCTTATGTGCAGTTCTGTCTCCAGCGTGGTGTCCTCCATAAGCTTCGGAGTGACACTTGCGTAGGATCTGTTCCTGTTCATGCTCAGGTACACAACGTCTAATAACACTATCTACTCCTTCTTTATAAAGATGTGGATCATCCCAAAAGTAATATCTCAAATTATAAAAGAACTTTTTCTTTTGTTGGTATGTGAAGCTAGGTGGTATAAATTTAGCAACAATATAATTAGCATAATCAGCATACCATGGAGTGCTACGAGAAGTAGTTATGACATTTAATTGTTCATCACGAAAGCTATCATCAATAGGTAGTGGGTCATCAAGAACATTCTCTAACCTAGATAAATTGTCCGCAACAGGGTTCTCAGCTCCTTTTCTATCAACAATATGCAAATCAAATTCTTGCAGCAAGAGAACCCATCTAATAAGTCTAGGTTTAGCATCTTTCTTTTCCATAAGATATTTAATAGCAGCATGATCGGTGTGAATAGTTACTTTAGAATCAACAATATAGGGTCTGAATTTATCACAAGCAAATACAACTGCTAAAAGTTCCTTTTCGGTAGTAGCATAATTTCTTTGAGCATTGTCTAGAGTCTTACTAGCATAATGGATAACATTTAACTTCTTATCAACTCTTTGCCCTAGAACAGCACCTACAAAGATAATCACTAGCATCACACATAATTTCAAAGGGTAAATTCCAATCGGTGGCTGAACAATAGGTGCGAGACTAATGCTTTCTTAAGTATTTCAAATGCTTCTACACAATCATCATCAAAGACAAATGGTACATCTTTTTGTAATAAATTAGTCGAGGCGAGAAATTTTTGAGAAGTCCTTAATGAACCTCCTATAAAATCTGGCATGACCAAGGAAACTTCTTATACCTTTGATGTCCTTGGGACATGGCATCTTTTCAATAAGCGTCAACCTTGGCTTTATCAACTTCAATACCTCTTTCGTAAACTTTGTGCCCCAAGACAATACCTTCATTAACCATAAAGTGGCACTTTTCCCAATTCAAGACAAGATTAGTTTCTTCACACCTCTGCAAAACTCGATCAAGATTGCTCAAGCAATCATCAAAAGAGGAACCATAGACGGAAAAGTTGTCCATGAAAACCTCACAAATCTTTTCACAAAAATCAGAGAATATAGCCATCATGCATCTTTGAAAGGTAGCAGGTGCATTACATAAACCAAAAGGCATACGTCTATAAGCAAAAGTACCAAAAGGGCATGTAAAAGTAGTCTTTGATTGATCTTTAGCCGGTACAGATATTTGAGAGAAACCAGAATAACCATCTAGAAAGCAATAATGTGTATGTTTGCATAATCTTTCTAGCATTTGATCAATAAAGGTAAGGGTAATGATCTTTCTTAGTAGCTTTATTTAATTTGCGGAAATCAATTACCATCCTATAACCTGTAATAATTCTTTGCGGAATCAATTCATCTTTATCATTAGGGACAACAGTAATACCTCCCTTCTTAGGGACACAATGGACAAGATTTACCCACTGACTATCAGCAACGGGATAAATTATACCTGCCTCCAGAAGCTTGAGTATTTCCTTCCTTACCACTTCTTTCATTTTAGGATTCAAACGCTGTTGAGGATCACATACTGGTTTAGCATCCGCTTCCAAATTTATTTTATGCTGACATAGAGTGGGACTAATGCCCTTAAGATCATCAAGAGTATATCCAATAGATGCACGGTGCTTCTTCAGAGTTTTCAATAATATATCTTCAACATGAAATAAAATGATATCACTAATAATAACAGGATATATTTTCTTTTCATCAAGATAAGCATATTTAAGATTATCAGGCAACGGTTTAAGCTCAAACACGGGATCACCCTTGGGTGGAGGAGGATCCCCTAGGATTTCGACAGGCAGATTGTGTTTCAGAATAGGTTCTTGTTTAAAGAATATTTCATCTATTTCCCTTCTTTCATTCATAAACATATCATTTTCATGGTCTAGCAAATAGTGTTCCAAAGGATCACTAGGAGGCATGGCAATAGAAGCAAGACCAATAATTTCATCCTTACTAGGCAGTTCTTCCTCACGATGTTGTTTACTAAATTTAGACAAATTAAACTCATGAACCATATCATCTAAGCCAACAGTAACAACATTATTTTTGCAGTCTACCGTAGCATTAACAGTGTTCAAGAAGGGTCTACCAAATATAATTGGACAAAAGCTATCTTGTGGAGAACAAAGAACAAGAAAATCAGCAGGATATTTAGTTTTCCCACACAAGACTTCAACATCTCTAACAATTCCCACTGGCGAAATAGTATCTCTATTGGCAAGTTTAATTGTAACATCAATATCTTCTAACTCATCGGGTGCAATTTCATTCTTAATTTCTTCGTATAAAGTATGTGGTATAACACTATCACTCGCACCCATATCACATAAGCCATGATAACAATGATCTCCTATTTTAACAGAAATAACAGGCACGCCTACCACAAGTCTATGTTTATCTTTATTACAGGGTTTAGCAATTCTAGTAGTTTCACCAGAGAATTCAATGACATGCCCATCAATATTATCAGACAAGAGATCTTTAACAATAGCAATATTAGGTTCTACTTTGACTTGCTCAGGAGGTGTATAAGTTCTAGTATTGCTTTTACGAACAACAGTTGAAGCTTTAGCATGATCCTTTACTCTAGCAGGAAAGGTGGTTTCTCAACATAAGAGGTGGGAACAATAGGATCATTATAAGTGATGGTCTTTTCTTCAACTTTAATAGGTGCAACTACTTTTACTTCTATGGGAGGATGATATTTAAACCACTTCTCCTTGGGGAGATCAACATAAGTAGCAAAGGATTCACAGAAAGAAGCTACTATCTCAGAGTCAAGTTCATATTTAGTGCTAAACTTACGGAAAATATCGGTATCCATAAAAGATTTAACACAATCAAACTTAGGTGTCATACCTGACTCCTTACCTTCGTCGAGGTCCCAATCTTCAGAGTTGTGTTTAATTCTATCCAATAAATTCCATCTGAATTCAATAGTCTTCGTCATAAAAGAGCCAGCACAAGAAGTATCGAGCATGGTTTGATTATTATGAGAAAGCCGAGCATAAAAATTCTGAAGAATTGTTTCTCTTGAGAGGTCATGATTGGGGCATGAATATAACATTGATTTAAGCCTCCCCCAAGATTGAGCGATGCTTTCTCCTTCGCGAGGCCAAAAATTATATATATAATTGCGATCACGATGAACAAGATGCATAGGGTAATACTTTTGATGAAATTCCAATTTCATTCTTTTATAGTTCCACGATCTCGTGTCATCACATAGCTTATACCATGTCGATGCGTCTCCCTCCAAAGATAAAGGGAAAGCCTTCTTCTTAACAACATCATCGGGTATACCTACAAGCTTAAATAATCCACAAATATCATCCAAATAGCATAGATGCTCGTCAAGATGCTTTGTCCCATCTCCTGTAAAAGTATTAGCCAGCAGTTTTTCCATAATACCCGAAGGAAATACAAAAGGAGTTTAATTTTCAATAGGTTTAGTAGGTTGAGGAGCAACTCTTTGCTCTACTGGACGGGGTGAAGATACCCAGAACAAGCCCCTCATAGATTCAGTTTCCATAGTAACAAGTGACAGAAAATTTCAGCACACTATATAAATTTTTCCTTACCAAATTCCACTTACCAAAGGCGCTACACTCCCGCAACGGCGCGCCAAAAGAGTCTTGATGACCCACAAGTATAGGGGATCTATCGTAGTCCTTTCGATAAGTAAGAGTGTCGAACCCAACGAGGAGCAGAAGGAAATGATAAGAGGTTTTCAGCAAGGTATTCTCTGCAAGTACTGAAATAAGTGGTAACATATAGTTTTGTGATAAGATAAATTGTAACGAGCAACAAGTAACAAGAGTAAATAAGGTGCAGCAAGGTGGCCCAATCCTTTTTGTAGCAAAGGACAAGCTGGAACAAACTCTTATAATAGGAAAAACGCTCCCGAGGACACATGGGATTATCGTCAAGCTAGTTTTCATCACGCTCATATGATTCGCGTTCGGTACTTTGATAATTTGATATGTGGGTGGACCGGTGCTTGGGTGCTGTTCTTACTTGAACAAACATCCCACTTATGATTAACCTCTATTGCAAGCATCCGCAACTACAACAAAAGTATTAAGGTAAACCTAACCATAGCATGAAACATATGGATCCAAATCAGCCCCTTACGAAGCAACGCATAAATTAGGGTTTAAGCTTCTGTCACTCTAGCAACCCATCTTCTACTTATTACTTCCCAATGCCTTCCTCTAGGACCAAATAATGGTGAAGTGTTATGTAGTCGACGTTCACATAATACCACTAGAGGTTAGACAACATACATCTCATCAAAATATCGAACGAATACCAAATTCACATGACTACTAATAGCAAGACTTCTCCCTTGTCCTCAGGAACAAACGTAACTACTCACAAAGCATATTCATGTTCATAATCAGAGGGTAATAATATGCATAAAGGATCTGAACATATAATCTTCCACCAAATAAACCAACTAGTATCAACTACAAAGAGTAATCAACACTACTAGCAACCTACTAGCACCAATTCCGGACTTGGAGACAAGAATTGGATAAAGAGATGAACTAGGGTTTGGAGATGAGATGGTGCTGGTGAAGATGTTGATGGAGATTGCCCTCTCCGATGAGAGGAGCATTGGTGATGACGATGGTGATGATTTCCCCTCCGGAGGGAAGTGTCCCCAATGAACAGCTCACGGAGCCCTAGATTGGTTCCGCCAAGGTTCCGCCTCGTCTGCGGAGTCTCGTCGAAAGGTTGCTTATGATTTTTTCTCATCGAAGACTTCATATAGGAGAAGATGGGCGTCGGAGAGCCACCAAGGGGCCCACGAGGTAGGGGGCGGGAGGGCGCGCCCACCCTCGTGAGCGTGGTGTGGGCCCCTGGCCTTCATCTTTGGCGACGATTTTTCTTTATTTATTTTAAGATATTCCGTGGAGTTTCAGGACTTTTGGAGTTGCTCAGAATAGGTCTCCAATATTTGCTCCTTTTCCAGCCAGAATTCCAGCTGCCGGCATTCCCCCTCTTCATGGTAAACCTTGTAAAATAAGAGAGAAAAGCCATAAGTATTGTGACATAATGTGAAATAACAGCCTAGAATGCAATAAATATCGATATAAAAGCATGATGCAAAATGGACGTATCACGGGGTGCCCGGTCGGCCGCCCTGTCCCGACCACGTGGTGGTTGTTCCGCATTACGCAAATGAGATGTATGCTCCAGTGCTTCCTCGTTGAATTGAGGTAGCAGTCTGCGTTTCGGGTAGCTCTTTGTTGGGCGCCTGAGGCCGTATTCTTCGGCTGTCAGGACATCAGTCCACCTATCGACGAGCAGATCTTGTTCAGCTTGGAGCTGCTGTTGTTTCTTTTTCAGGCTCCTTGAAGTGGCTATGAGCTGAAGCTTAAAGCCCTCCTGCTCCAGAGGATCATCCGGCACGATGAAGTCTTCGTTGCTGAGGCTTGTCTCCTCCTCGGAAGGTGGACGGTAACTGTCGTCCTCTGAGTCATCTTCTATGGCCTGTTCGTCAGGGTTGTCTTGCCTGTTGTCATGTTCCTCCTGTTCGGGTGTAGCTCCGGCAGGGTCTTCATTGTTTTCGGCGTCGCCTGGAGTACAATTCTCTCCGGTGCCGGTGTTGCCGTCCTTTGGGCGACGAGGCTTAGAACGGCGCTTGGGGCGTCGGCGCTTGGACTGCGTCTCAGAGGTTTTATTCGCATCTGGCTCTTCGTTGTCGTCGCCAGATCCTATGGGTGTATCAACCATGTACACGTCATACGAAGAGGTAGCCGTCCAACGACCGGTGAATGGCGGGTCTTGGCCTTGCTCCATATCGGCATCGTCGTCCATACCATCGATGTCTTCGGAGCCATAGTCCAGCACGTCGGTTAAGTCATCGACAGTGGCTATGAAGTGGGTGGCGGGTGGGGAGCAAAATTCCTCGTCATCCGTCTCTAGCTCGACCCAAACATATTTCGGCTGTGAGTCCTCCTCTAGCGATAAGTTCTTTAAAGAATTTAGTATGTCACCAAAAGGCGAGTGCTGGAAGAAGTCCGCGGCGCCAAATTCGAGAATCGATAACCGATCCAACTCGGTGTCCGCAGGCGCGTCTGATCTGGAACGTGTAGCCGAAAACGAGTCCGGAGTTCCATTGACGCAAATATTGCAGGATGTCGAATCCGTGTGCTGCTCCAACGCCGTGGACTTTGTGGCCTCGAAGGGCATGATCTGCTTCGGTTCTGAGGCCGTTGCAGCAACAGGATCCATCTCCTGGGTGTGATCCGACGACAATTTTAAGTCATGTTCATCGGAGAGAGGGGGAGCGACTGTCGCAGTCTTGGATCCATCAGAGATCCAGTCTCCGCGAGTATCAGTGACGCAGTTCAAGCTTCCGGATCTGACCTGATGGCCAGGGGCGTGACTATTGACCTGCTCCAGATGGCCAAGCGAGTTGGCCCGCAGCACGAAGTCGCCGAACACAAAGGTTTGTCCGGGGAGGAAGGTGATACGTCTCCAACGTATCTATAATTTTTTGTTGCTCCATGCTATATTATCTTCTGTTTTGGACATTATTGGGCTTTATTATCCACTTCTATATTATTTTTAGGACTAACCTATTAACCGAAGGCCCAACCCAAAATTGCTGTTTTTTGCCTATTTCAGAGTTTCGCAAAAAAAGGAATATCAAACGGAGTCCAAACGGAATGAAACCTTCGGGAATGTGATTTTTGGAACGAACATGATCCAGGATACTTGGGCCCTAAGTCAAGGAAGCTTCGAGGAAGCCACGAGGTAGGGGGCGCGCCTACCCCCCTAGGGCGCGCCCTCCACCCTCGTGGGCCCCTGTTGCTCCACCGACATACTCCTTCCTCCTATATATACCTCGCACTTCAAATGATCGACACGGAGCCAAAACCTAATTCCACCGCCGCAACCTTCTCGTACTCCACGAGATCCCATCTTGGGGCCTGTTAGGAGCTCCACCTAAGGGGAATCGATCACGGAGGGCTTCTACATCAACACCATAGCGTCTCCGATGAAGTGTGAGTAGTTTACCTCAGACCTTCGGGTCCATATTTATTAGCTAGATGGCTTCTTCTCTCTTTTTGGATCTCAATACAATGTTCTCCCCCTCTCTCGTGGAGATCTATACGATGTAATCATCTTTTGCGGTGTGTTTGTTGAGACCGATGAATTGTGGGTTTATGATCAAGTTTATCTATGAACAATATTTGAATCTTCTCTGAATTCTTTTATGTATGATTGGTTATCTTTGCAAGTCTCTTTGAATTATCAGTTTGGTTTGGCCTACTAGATTGCTCTTTCTTGCAATGGGAGAAGTGCTTAGCTTTGGGTTCAATCTTGCGGTGTCCTTTCCAAGTGACAGTAGGGGCAGCAAGGCACGTATTGTATTGTTGCCATCGAGGATAACAAGATGGGGTTTTTATCATATTGCATGAATCTATCCCTCTACATCATGCCATCTTGCTTAAGGCGTTACTCTGTTCTTATGAACTTAATACTCTAGATGCATCTTTGGATAGCGGTCGATGTGTGGAGTAATAGTAGTAGATGCAGGAAGGAGTCGGTCTACTTGTCTCGGACGTGATGCCTATATACATGATCATACCTAGATATTATCATAACTATGCTCAATTCTGTCAATTGCTCAACAGTAATTCGTTCACCCACGGTAAAATACTTATGCTCTTGAGAGAAGCCACTAGTGAAACCTATGGCCCCCGGGTCTATCTTCGTGATATTAATCTTCCAACACTTAGTTATTTCCTTTGCTTTTTACTTTGCTTTTATTTTACTTTGCATCTTTATCATAAAAATACCAAAAATATTATCCTATCATATCTATCAGATCTCACTCTCGTAAGTGACCGTGTAGTGATTGACAACCCCTTATCGCGTTGTTGCGAGGATTTATTTGTTTTGTGTAGGTACGAGGGACTCGCGCGTAGCCTCCTACTGAATTGATACCTTGGTTCTCAAAAACTGAGGGAAATACTTATGCTACTTTGCTGCATCACCCTTTCCTCTTCAAGGGAAAACCAACGCAGTGCTCAAGAGGTAGCAAGAAGGATTTCTGGCGCCGTTGCCGGGGAGGCCTATGCAAAAGTCAACATACCAAGTACCATCACAAACCCTTATCTCCCGCATTACATTATTTGCCATTTGCCTCTCGTTTTCCTCTCCCCCACTTCACCCTTGCCGTTTTATTCGCCCTCTCTTTCGCTCGCCTTCTTCTTTTGCCCCTCGCTCTTTACGTCGTTATGTCTGAATTGGGGAAATTATTGTCGATATGGACAATAATAATATCATGGAAAATTCTGATGCTCTTGCTGAAGAACCCCCTACCTTGCATACAAAAAGATTTCGAATTGGTAGTGGTAATATTATTGGAAAAGGAGTTATTCAAGATTTCTTTACTTGTGTCGGTGCTTTGCCTTCTATGGGCAGTTCCATTCTTCATAGAACTAGTAGTCTTGCTGACGCTATTGCCATGCTTATAGTTGAACTTGAAAGGCAATTTATGCACTTGCACCCTTGCATACAAAGGATTTTCCTAGAATTTTCTAATATAGAGCATTCTTCTGTTAAGCGTGCCGCTACTATCTTTTTGGCTCATGAGTTCAGATTTATAATAAAAGAGGCCAGGGAAATCTTTGCGCATTATAGGGTGGACGCTGGCCGTCCTCCCATAGAAGCTATCCTCTTTGATCAAGAAGAAATAATGCGTTTTCAATCTCTAGACTATGTTGCTTTCAATGAAAACCTTAGAAAAAGGTCCCTACCCATGTTCTAATTGATAGAATTTCTGAACTTAATGATGATTTGGCTATTCGAAACAATGAACTAGGATATTCTCTCGAATATAGGCTCACAAAGTTCTGTCAAAAGAATGCTTATAATGATGAATTGGTTGTGCAATACGAAGGGCCGAAAGAGGAACCTATACCTCCTAAAATTGATCTTGGGGACTTTTGTCCCATTAAATTTAGCCCTTTTGATTACTTTTTCTTGCCTCAAAGAAAACTTGCTGCTGAACATAGAGAACACGAAATGAGTTTCACTGATCTATCCTATTACTATGGCACTACCTAGATCTATCCTTGCTTTTATGCCTAGCTAGGGGCGTTAAACGATAGCGCTTGTTGGGAGGCAACCCAATTTTATTTTTAGTTTTTTGCTTTTTGCTTTTTTAGGAATAAATATTTGATCTAGCCTCTGGTTAGATGTGTTTTTATGTTTTAATTAGTGTTTGTGCCAAGTTAAACCTATAGGATCTTCTTGGATGATAGTTATTTGATCTTGCAGAAATTTCCAGAAACTTTATGTTCACGAAAACAATTGTTAAAAATCACCAGAACGTGATAAAATACTGATTCCAATTTATTCTGATCAATAAACAAATTGCCTAGCTCTTCCTATTTTGGCTGATTTTTTGGAGTTCTAGAAGTTTGCGTTAGTTACAGATTACTACAGACTGTTCTGTTTTTGACAGATTCTGTTTTTCGTGTGTTGTTTGCTTATTTTGATGAATCTATGGCTAGTAAAAGAGTTTATAAACCATAGAGAAGTTGTAATACAGTAGGTTTAACACCAATATAAATAAATAATGATTTCATTACAGTACCTTGAAGTGGTCTTTTGTTTTCTTTCGCTAACGAAGCTCACGAGATTTTCTGCTGACTTTTGTGTTGTGAAGTTTTCAAGTTTTGGGTGAAAGATTTGATGGATTATGGAACAAGGAGTGGCAAGAGCCTAAGCTTGGGCATTCCCATGGCACCCCCAATATAATCTAAGGACACCAAAAAGCCAAAGCTTGGGGATGCCCCGGAAGGCATCCCCTCTTTCGTCTACTTCCATCGGTAACTTTACTTGGAGCTATATTTTTATTCACCACATGATATGTGTTTTGCTTGGAGCGTCTTGTATGATTTGAGTCTTTGCTTTTTAGTTTACCACAATCATCCTTGCTGTACACACCTTTTTAGAGAGACACATTTGATTCGGAAATTATTAGAATACTCTATGTGCTTCACTTATATCTTTTGAGTTATATAGTTTTGCTCTAGTACTTCACTTATATCTTTTAGAGCACGGTGGTGGATTTGTTTTATAGAAAATTTTTGATCTCTCATGCTTCACTTAGATTATTTTGAGAGTCTTAAACAGCATGTTAATTTGCTTAAATAATCCTAATATGCTAGGTATTCAAGAATAGTAAAAACTTTCTTATGAGTGTTTTGAATACTAAGAGAAGTTTGATGCTTGATGATTGTTTTGAGATATGGAGGTAGTAATATCAAAGTCGTGCTAGTTGAGTAGTTGTGAATTTGAGAAATACTTGTGTTGAAGTTTGCAAGTCCCGTAGCATGCACGTATGGTAAACGTTATGTAACAAATTTGAAACATGAGGTGTTCTTTGATTGTCCTCCTTATGGGTGGCGGTCGGGGACGAGCGATGGCTTTTCCTACCAATCTATCCCCCTAGGAGCATGCACGTAGTGCTTGGTTTTTGATGACCTGTAGATTTTTGCAATAAGTATGTGAGTTCTTTATGACTAATGTTGAGTCCATGGATTATACGCACTCTCACCCTTCCATCATTGCTAGCCTCTTCGGTACCGTGCATTGCCCTTTCTCACATTGAAAGTTGGTGCAAACTTCGCCGGTGCATCCAAACCCCGTGATATGATACGCTCTTTCACACATAAACCTCTTTATATCTTCCTCAAAACAGCCACCATACCTACCTATCATGGCATTTCCATAGCCATTCCGAGATATATTGCCATGCAACTTTCCACCATTCCGTTTATCATGACACATTCATCATTGTCATATTGCTTAGCATGATCATGTAGTTGACATAGTACTTGTGGCAAAGCCACCATTCATAATCCTTTTATACATGTCACTCTTGGTTCATTGCATATCCTGCACACCGCCAAGGCATTCATATATAGTCATACTTTGTTCTAGTATCGAGTTGTAATCATTGAGTTGTAAATAAATAAAAGTGTGATGATCATCATTTTCTAGAGCATTGTCCCAAGTGAGGAATAAAAAAAGAGAAAGGCCATAAAAAAAAGAGAAGGCCCAAAAAAATGAGAGAAAAAGAGGGAAGGGACATTGTTACTATCCTTTACCACACTTGTGCTTCAAAGTAGCACCATAATCTTCATGATAGAGAGTCTCTTGTTTTGTCACTTTCATATACTAGTGGGATTTTTTCATTATAGAACTTGGCTTGTATATTCCAACAATGGGCCTCCTCAAGTGCCCTAGGTCTTCGTGAGCAAGCAAGTTGGATGCACACCCACTTAGTTTCTTTTGTTGAGCTTTCATACATTTATAGCTCTTGTGCATCCGTTGCATGGCAATCCCTACTCCTTGCATTAACATCAATCGATGGGCATCTCCATAGCTCATTGATTAGCCTCGTTGATGTGAGACTTTCTCCTTTTTGTCTTCTCCACATAACCCCCATCATCATATTCTATTCCACCCATAGTGCTATGTCCATGGCTCGCGCTCATGTATTGCGTGAGGGTTTATAAGTTTGAGATTACTAAAGTATGAAACTATTGCTTGGCTTGTCATCGGGGTTGTGCATGATGAGAGCATTCTTGTATGACGAAAATGGAGCATGACTAAACTATATGATTTTCTAGGGATAAGCTTTCTTTGGCCATGTTATTTTGAGAGGACATAATTTCTTAGTTAGTATGCTTGAAGTATTATTATTTTTATGTCAATATTGAACTTTTATCTTGAATATTTCGGATCTGAATATACATACCACAATTAAGAAGAATTACATTGAAATTATGCCAAGTAGCATTCCACATCAAAATTATCTTTTTTATCATTTACCTACTCGAGGACGAGCAGGAATTAAGCTTAGATGCTTGATACGTCTCCAACGTATCTATAATTTTGATTGCTCCATGCTATATTATCTTCTGTTTTGGACATTATTGGGATTTATTATTCACTTTTATATTATTTTTGGGACTAACCTATTGACCGGAGGCCCAACCTGTAATTGTTGTTTTTGCCTATTTCAGAGTTTCGCAAAAGGAATATCAAACGGAGTCCAAACGGAATGAAACCTTCGAACGTGATTTTTGGAACGAACATGATCCAGAGACTTGGGCCCTAAGTCAAGGAAGCTTGAGGAATCCACGAGGTAGGGGGCGCGCCTACCCCCTAGGGCGCGCCTCCACCCTCGTGGGCCCCCTGCTCCACCAACATACTCCTTCCTCCTATATATACCTCACGCACTTCAAACGATCGACATGAGCCAAAAACCTAATTCCACCGCCAACCTTCTCAGACTCCACGAGATCCCATCTTGGGGCCTATTCCGAGCTCACTGTAAGGGGAATCGATCACGGAGGGCTTCTACATCAACACCATAGCCTCTCCGATGAAGTGTGAGTAGTTTACCTCAGACCTTCGGGTCCATATTTATTAGCTAGATGGCTTCTTCTCTCTTTTTGGATCTCAATTCTCTCTTTTTGGATCTCAATACAATGTTCTCCCCCTCTCTCGTGGAGATCTATTCGATGTAATCTTCTTTTGCGGTGTGTTTGTTGAGACCGATGAATTGTGTGTTTATGATCAAGTTTATCTATGAACAATATTTGAATCTTCTCTGAATTCTTTTATGTATGATTGGTTATGTTTGCAAGTCCCTTCGAATTATCAGTTTGGTTTGGCCTACTAGATTGATCTTTCTTGCAATGGGAGAAGTCTTAGCTTTGGGTTCAATCTTGCGGTGTCCTTTCCCAAAGGATGAGGGGCAGCAAGGCACGTATTGTATTGTTGCCATCGAGGATAACAAGATGGGGTTTTTATCATATTGCATGAATTTATCCCTCTACATCATGCCATCTTGCTTAAGCGTTACTCGTTCTTATGAACTTAATACTCTAGATGCATCTTTGGATAGCGGTCGATGTGTGGAGTAATAGTAGTAGATGCAGGAAGGAGTCGGTCTACTTGTCTCGGACGTGATGCCTATATACATGATCATACCTAGATATTCTCATAACTATGCTCAATTCTGTCAATTGCTCAACAGTAATTCGTTCACCCACGGTAAAATACTTATGCTCTTGAGAGAAGCCACCAGTGAAACCTATGGCCCCCGGGTCTATCTTCGTGATATTAATCTTCCAACACTTAGTTATTTCCTTTGCTTTTTACTTTGCTTTTATTTTAATTTGCATCTTTATCATAAAAATACCAAAAATATTATCCTATCATATCTATCAGATCTCACTCTCCTAAGTGACCGTGTAGGGATTGACAACCCCTTATCGCGTTGGTTGCGAGGATTTATTTGTTTTGTGTAGGTACGAGGGACTCGCGCGTAGCCTCCTCTTGGATTGATACCTTGGTTCTCAAAACTGAGGGAAATACTTACGCTACTTTGCTGCATCACCCTTTCCTCTTCAAGGGAAAACCAACGCAAAGGCTCAAGAGGTAGCGTAAGGTTTCTCCCCGAACGGCGCCATTAATTCGACGATCGAAGGGGCCATCGAGTCCTTTGCCGACGCATGCTGGAACTCTCAATGAAAGCACCAATGTCGGTGTCAAAATCGGCGGATCTCTCGGTAGGGGTCCCGAATGCGTCTAGGATCGATGGTAACGAGGAGACGGGGACACGATGTTTACCTGTGTTCAGGCCCTCTCTATGGAGGTAATACCCTACTTCCTGCTTGATTGATCTTGATGAATATGAGTATTACAAGAGTTGATCTACAACGAGATCGTAATGGCTAAACCCTAGAAGTCTAGCCTATGTGTATATGGTAATGAATGTGTCCTATCTGGACTATGCCCTTCGGTTTATATAGACACCGGAGAGATCTAGGGTTACATGGGGTCGGTTACATAAGAGGGAATGTTCATAGTTGATCGCCTAGCTTGCCTTCCACGCCAAGGAAAGTCCAATCCGGACACGGGTACGGTCTTCGGTCTTCATGTGTTCACAGCCCATCAGTCCGGCCCATGGATAACAGGTCGGACGCCCGAGGACCCCTTAGTCCAGGACTCCCTCAATCATCACTTCCTCATAGTTCGTAGGTTCGTCATGGTCAAGAAACATGACCTCCAGAACAGGATTACCATACCACTCTAGTGCGGATCTTACTCTAGTTGACCTACGAGGTTCGGTAGTAACTTGATCAGAAGTTTTCATGATCATCATAATTAGCTTCCTCACTAATTGGTGTAGGAATCACTGGAATTGATTTCTATGATGAACTACTTTCCAATAAGGGAGCAGGTACAATTACCTCATCAAGTTCTACTTTCCTCCCACTCACTTCTTTTGAGAGAAACTCCTTCTCTAGAAAGGATCCATTCTTAGCAACAAAGATCCTGCCTTAGGATCTGTGATAGAAGGTGTACCCAACAGTTTCTTTTGGGTATCCTATGAAGACGCACTTCTCCGATTTGGGTTTGAGCTTGTTAGGTTGAAACTTTTTCACATAAGCATCGCAACCCTAAACTTTAAGAAACGACAGCTTAGGTTTCTTGCTAAACCACATTTTATATGGTGTCGTCTCAACGGATTTTTAGACGGTGCCCTATTTTAACGTGAATGCAGATGTCTCTAATGCATAACCCCAAAACGATGGTGGTAATTCGGTAAGAGACATAATAGATTGCACCATATCCAATAAAGTACGGTTATGACGTTCGGGCACACCATTACGCTTTGGTGTTCCAGGTGGCGTGAGTTGCGAAACTATTCCACATTGTTTCAAATGAAGACCAAACTCGTAACTCAAATATTCGTCTCCGTGATCAGATCGTAGAAACTTTATTTTCTTGTTAGGATGATTTTCCACTTCACTCTGAAATTCTTTGAACTTTTCAAATGTTTCAGACTTATGTTTCATCAAGTGGATATACCCATATCTGCTCAAATCATCTGTGAAGGTCAGAAAATAACGATACCCGCCGCGAGCCTCAACACTCATTGGACCGCACACATTAGTATGTATTATTTCCAACCAGTCTGTTGCTCCCTCCATTTTCTGGGAGAACAGAGTCTTAGTCATCTTGCCCATGAGGCATGGTTCGCAATCATCAAGTGATTCATAATCAAGTGATTCAAAAAGCCCATCAGCATGGAGTTTCTTCATGCGCTTTACACCAATATGACCTACATGGCAGTGCCACAAATAAGTCGCACTATCATTATTAACTTTGCATCTTTTGGCATCAATATTATGTGTATCACTGTGATAGAGATTCAGTAAACCATTTACATTGGATGTAAGACCATAGAAGGTTTTATTCATGTAAAGAGAACAAAATTATTCTCTGATTTAAATGAATAACGTATCACAATAAACATGATCCAATAATATTTATGCTCAACGCAAACACCAAATAACATGTATTTAGTTCCAATACTAATCCCAAAGGAAAAGGGAGTGTGCAATAGTGATCTTATCAACCTTGGAATCACTTCCACACACATCATCACCTCACCCTTAACTAGTCTCTGTTTATTTTGCAACTCCCGTTTCGAGTTACTACTCTTAGCAACTAAACCAGTATCAAATACTGAGGGGTTGCTATAAACACTAGTAAAGTACACATCAATAACATGTATATCTAATATACTTTTGTTCACTTTGCTATCCTTCTTATCCACCAAGTATCTAGGGTAGTTCCACTTCCACTGACCATTTTCTTTGCAAAGAGAAGCACCTCGGCCTGTGCTTGGGTCTAGCTTTGGGCTTCTTCATGGGAGTGGAAACTTGCTTGCCATTCTTCTTGAAGTTCCCTTTTTCCTTTGCCCTTTTACTTGAAACTAGTGGTCTTATGAACCATCAACACTTGATGCTTCTTTCTTGATTTCTACCTTCGCCGATTTCAGCATCGCGAACAGCTTGGGAATTACTTTCGTCATCCCTTGCATATTATAGTTCATCACTAAGTTCTAGTAACTTGTTGATAGTGACTAGAGAACTTTGTCAATTACTATCTTATCTGGAAGATTAACTCCCACTTGATTCAAGCAATTGTAGTACCCAGACAATCTGAGCACATGATCACTGGTTGAGCTATTCTCCTCCATCTTGTAGGCAAAGTACTGTCAGAGGTCTCATACCTCTCGACACGGGCATGAGTACGAAATACCAATTTCAACTCTTATAACATCTTATATGCTCTGCGGCGTTCAAAACGTTTTTGAAGTCCTGGTACTAAGCCGTAAAGCGTGGTGCACTAAACTATTAAGTAGTCATCATACCGAGCTTTGTCAAACGTTCGTAACGCGTGCATCTGCTCCTGCAATAGGTCTGTCACCTAGCGGTGCATCAATGACATAATTCTTTTGTGCAATAATGAGGATAATCCTCAGATCACGGACCAAGTCCGCATCATTGCTACTATCATCTTTCAACTTCTTTTTCTCTAGGAACACATTAAAAATAAACGGGAAGCTACATCGCAAGCTATTGATCTACAACATAGATATGCAAATACTATCAGGACTAAGTTCATGATAATTAAAGTTCAATTAATCATATTACTTAAGAACTCCCACTTAGATAGACATCCCTCTAGTCATCTAAATGATCACGTGATCCATATCAACTAAACCATGTCCGATCATCACGTGAGATGGAGTAGTTTTTAATGGTGAACATCACCATATTGATCATATCTACTATATGATTCACGCTCGACCTTTCGGTCTCAGTGTTCCGAGGCCATATCTCCATATGCTAGGCTCGTCAAGTTTAACCCAAGTATTCTGCGTGTGCAAAACTGGCTTGCACCCTTGTATGTGAACATAGAGCTTATCACACCAGATCATCACGTGGTGTCTCGGCACCACGAACTGTCGCAACGGTGCATACTCAGGGAGAACACTTGTACCTTGAAATTTAGTGAGAGATCATCTTATAATGCTACCGCCGTACTAAGCAAAATAAGATGCATAAAGGATAAACATCACGTGCAATCAAATAAGTGATATGATATGGCCATCATCATCTTGTGCCTTTGATCTCCATCTCCAAAGCACCGACATGATCACCATCGTCCCGGCTTGACACCTTGATCTCCATCGAAGCATCGTTGTTGTCTAGCCAACTATTTCTTCTACGACTATCGCTACCGCATAGTGATAAAGTAAAGCAATTACATGGCGATTGCATTTCATACAATAAAGCGACAACTTTATGACTCCTGCCAGTTGCCGATAACTGTTACAAAACATGATCATCTCATACAACAATTTATATATCATCACGTCTTGACCATATCACATCACAGCAAGCCCTGCAAAAACAAGTTAGACTTCCTCTACTTTGTTGTTGCAAGTTTTACGTGGCTGCTACGGGCTTCTAGAAAGAACCGTTCTTACCTACGCATCAAAACCACAACGAGTTTTCATCAAGTGTGCTGTTTTACCTTCAACAAGGACCGGGCGTAGTCACACTCGATTCAACTAAACTTGGAGAAACAGACACCACCTGTGTGCGAAGCACGGCGGTAGAACCAGTCTCATGAACGCGGTCATGTAATGTCGGTCTGGGCCGCTTCATCCAACAATACCGCCGAACCAAAGTATGACATGCTGGTAAGCAGTATGACTATTATCGCCCACAATTCTTTGTGTTCTACTCGTGCATATAACATCTACGCATAGACCTGGCTCGGTTGCAACTATTGGGGAACGTAGTATTTCAAAAAAATTGCCTACGATCACGCAAGATCTATCTAGGAGAAGAATAGCAACGAGCGGGGAGAGTGTGTCCGCGTGCCCTCGTAGACCGAAAGCGGAAGCGTTAAGGTAACGCGGTTGATGTATTCGAATGTCTTCGTGATCCAACCGATCAAGTACCGAACGCACGACACCTCCGCGATCTGCACAGGTTCAGCTCGGTGACGTCCCTCGAACTTCTAGATCCAGCTGAGGCCGAGGGAGACTTTCGTCAGCATGACGGCGTGATGACGGTGATGATGAAGTTACCGACGCAGGGCTTTGCCTAAGCACTATGACAAATATGACCGAGGTGGAAATCTGTGGAGGGGTCACTGCACACATCTAAGAAATCAACTTGTGTGTCTTTGGGGTGCCCCCTGCCCACGTATATAACGGGGGGGGGGGGGGGGGAGTGGGGGCCGGCCTAGGAGGGGCGCGCCTATAGGGGGAGTCCAACTAGCAGGATTCCCAATCCTAGTTGGAGTCCCCTTCCTTTTCCAAGAGGGGAGACAGGGAAGGAGTAGGAGAGGGAGAACGAAAGAGGGGGGCGCCGCCCCCTCCCTAGTCCAATTCGGACCAGCCCATGGGGGGGTGCGCGCCCTCCCCTTGTGGCCCTTCTCTCCTTTCCACTAAGGCCCAAGAAGGCTCAATACTTCCCCCGGCGAATTCCCGTAATTCTCCGGTACTCCGAAAAATACCCGAACCACTCAGAACCTTTCCGATGTCCCAATATAGCCTTCCAATATATCGATCTTTACGTCTCGACCATTTCGAGACTCCTCGTCCTATCCGTGATCTCATCCGGGGCTCCGAACAAACTTCGGTCATCAAATCACATAGCTCATAATACAAATCGTCATCGAACGTTAAGCGTGCGGACCCTATGGGTTCGAGAAATATGTATACATGACCGACACACATCTCCGGTCAATAACCAATAGCGGAACCTGGATGCTCATATTGGCTCCTACATATTCTACGAAGATCTTTATCGGTCAAACCGCATAACAACATACGTTGTTCCCTTTGTCATCGGTATGTTACTTGCCCGAGATTCGATCGTCGGTATCAACATACCTAGTTCAATCTAGTTACCGGCAAGTATCTTTACTCGTTCCGTAATGCATCATCCCGTAACTAACTCATTAGTCACATTGCTTGCAAGGCTTATAGTGATGATCATTATTGAGAGGGCCCAGAGATACCTCTCCGATACATGGAGTGGCAAATCCTAATCTCGATCTATGCCAACCCAACAAACACCTTTAGAGACACCTGTAGAGCATCTTTATAATCACCCAATCACGTTGTGACGTTTGATAGCACACAAGGTGTTCCTCCGGTATTCGGGAGTTGCATAATCTCATAGTCAGAGGAATATGTATAGTTATGAAGAAAGCAATAGCAATAAAACTTAACGATCATAATGCTAAGCTAAGGATGTGTCTTGTCCATCACATCATTCTCTAATGACGTGATCCCGTTCATCAAATGACAACACATGTCTGTGGCTAGGAAACATAACCATCTTTGATAAACAAGCTAGTCAAGTAGAGGCATACTAGGGACACTCTGTTTTGTCTATGTATTCATACATGTACTAAGTTTTCGATTAATACAATTGTAGCACGAATAATAAACATTTGTCATGATATAAGAAAATATAAATAACAACTTTATTATTGCCTCTAGGGCATATTTCCTTCAGATTTGTAGTAGTATAGGCTGGTAAGGCTAGCGGGTGGTTGGCAAGTGTCATTTCGTGAAGGGGTGGTGTCCGTATAAGGTGGTGGCAATTTCTTTGTAATTTCAATACCATCAAGGGGGAATTCCATGACGGGTAGGTGAGAAGCTGCGGGGCGTGGCTGAGAAGCTAGTCCAGAGGTGGTTTTCAGTTCCAATAGAATTTGGAAGGGGTTTCTACCAAGCCAAGCAACAACATTTAGGTGTTTCTTTACTCTCCTTCTTTTAGGGGGCTAGAAGCAGCAAAAGTTGACGCAAAAGCCCAACCAAACATGGGCTTAACAACTTTCGACTAGGTTCTTTGGAGGTGGCACACAATGTGTTTCCAAGAGTCGAACTCCCGACCTTTGGCTATATAACACCATTGGTAGCCACTCGATCTAGCTATGGTGGCACGCTAAAATGCAGCGCTAAATTTTTAAGTACTAGCTAAAGTTATAGATCCCATTTCCCCAAAATTTGGTAGAAAAGTGTGAACAAAAATTCCAAAAAAATATAAATAATGTTTGAAAATGTGAACAAATTTGAAAATTTGAACAAAACCTTAAAAGGGTACAAATTTGATAATTCGAACAAAAGTTTAAAAGGGAACAAAATTTGAAATATGTGAACAATTTTTATATATGCTGAACATGTTTTAGAATACATTCAACATTTTTGTAATATACGCTAAACAAATTTTAAATACACACCGAACATGTTTGTGATATATGCTGAAAATTTTCAAATACATGTTGAACATTTTTGTGATATACACTGAACATAAAATGAACATTTTTTAAGATACGTGGAACATTTTCTTAATATATGATGAACATTTTCTTAAATATATGATGACCATTATTTTAATACATGATGAATGTTTTGTATAATACACAAAAAAGAGAAGGAAAAGCAAAAAAATAGAAAAACAAAAATATGGGAAGAAAGAACCATAAGAAAAACTAGATAAAAATAATAAAATCAAGAAAATGTGAATAAAAACAAAAAGTAAAGAAGAATAGAAAAAAGGAAAAAGTAATGAAAAATAAAAAATTAATAGTAAACAGAAAATAAGTAAATAAATAAAAACCAAAAAACCTGGTTCAGGAACCTTCTAGAAGGTTCCAAAAACCGGCCAGGAACCTTCCAGAAAGTTCCCAAACCAGGATTCCTTCAGGAACAAAATAGAATCGAAGTCGTGGGCCGGCCCATGTGGAGGCGACAGATGGCTCGTTTTAGCGAAAGCGCATCTGTTTGCCGCTAACGGGCGTCAAATAGGGATTGACATGTGGCCTTTTGTGGTTTCACTGGGCATGTTCCCTAATATCATGCCATCTGATGTACTCCTTCCGGTTTTAAATCCAAAATACAATTTGCATATATACTAGATCACTGCTTCTTGCTGAGAAGAATTGAATATATTTTTAACTTGTAGCAAGGTACTCCCTCCGTTCGGAATTACTTGTCGCAGAAATGCATGTATCTAGATGTATTTTAGTTCTAGATACATCTATTTCCGAGACAAGTAATTCCGAACGGAGGGAGTACTTATTAAGTCAAAATGTTGCATACAACCATAGAGAAAGAGGCACCACATGTAAGATGTTTAATTGGCCCAGAATATGAAAGGTTTTCCACACAATTATTCGTGCTGTTTATTAGTTGGTTTTGTTTTCTTCATATATGGAAAACGAGATAGTGGGCTTCTCTACAAAAACGGAGGGAGTACTATAAATTTGTATCTTTCTTAATCTTAGCATATTAGCATTTCACTGATTTTCTTGATACAATTAAGTGGAATGTCCACTCACACACAGGAATATCTAAATTCAGACGCCTCTTTTTTTGGTGGGTTCCATGTGGATTTCTTTTTTCTCAGCTTCCTTTTTCCATTTCAAAAGTCCAAAATTTTGAATGTTCAAATTTATGAAATTTCAAGAAATAAATAAAGTTGAAAGTTGAACTCTAAAAAATGTACTTTCGCAAAGGTTCAAAAAGGTTCCAACGTTTTGAACTTTAATTATTATTTTGAACTTCTAAGAAAGAAAATATTAATAGTCAAGATCTGCATTTTCTAAAAGCTCTAGATACGTTTTAATTTTTTTAAGGAAAAAATGTGTCAAAATTGGAAGCCTTCCTTAAACAGGAAAAAGCCTGCCCTATTACGACGCCACAGATTCAGTGCGTAAAATTCGTGAAAGGCCTCCCATTGATCAAGGCTTGATCAATTTGGTAGTTGCCTCTAGGTGATCGACAAACCTGGTTGTAATTTTATCGTTTGCTACTACCCGCCCCCTTTGAGCAATTAAATCACACACTTGCTAGCTTGGTCAGCTAGTTCCTTTGTGCTCGCAAACTACCGCAGAATTTGTCTGAACAAAATGAAAATCTATGAGAAAATATGGGACCACCATAAAGGAGAGCATTGCATTGTAGTTGTAAAACATGAATATGAATGTAATTTTTTATACCTCTGGTGCCCTTAACTTGATTGATTAGGAATAGGTTAGAAGTTTTTCTGAAAAATATAGACCCTCTTAAATGGCAAACTTTAGCTGGTGGGGTATGACAACTGCGGACGTTTTTCATGACAAGTTTAGTTATAGAAGCATGGCAATTTCTTCAAACAAGCATGACAATTTCACTGCAAAGAAGACAATTATTTTTCCAAAAGCTGCCATCATCTCGATCAGACTACTGCAAGGGCATTCGCTGGGGTTTTCTTCCCAATGTACGTTGGCCGGTTTTATTATATTAAGAGAAAACCATTTTTGGGTGATCCTACTCCCAAACATGCGACCGAAGGGGGATCATGACGTCCCAACGTTAGGGCATGTCCAAAGCTAACCCTCAACGCCCCTCCCCCGGCGCATCCGTCTGGAACGCACACTCCGGATGTGTTTTACCTTCCAACAGGATCCTGCATCCGTCCGTGGACCATTCCAAACGTCCTTTCAAACAGGGGAAAAACGAAGGGGCTTTGCAGGCGTCCGGATTGTTGCAATAAAAGCGTACGATAACCTGACCCCACCCAGAACCCTCTCTCATGCTTTATGTCCAACAAATATGCCGCATTCATGCTGACACAGATCCGCAGCGGCCGACATTAATGTCGTGCGATGTGATCGGATGGGAGGGTTGTGCTGACCGACCTGACCACATGGGTCATCCCGAGAAATAAACTCCACCCGCTGCGTTGCATTGAAGCGGGCTGACTGTTCGTTCACCTGGCCATGGCTATTTAAAGCCCGGCATAGGCGCCGTCCACATCCACATCACACTCTTCACTCCCCATCTCCACGCACATTTGCCGCTCCGTCCTCTCCACTCATCGCTAATGGGCAAGTCTTGGGTCACAACGCTAGCAGGTGGCTCCGGATCTAGCTCTGGATTGTGGCGCCACCGCCCTTACTTGCCGGGGTCGTGTTCCTCCATGGAGGCCGGCGAGAAGGAGGACAAGCCACAACAGCAACCCGTCCTCTTGGAGGACACAGTGTACACGGTGACGGATGCCGTGTGCGAGCGAGGAGCAGACCGAGCTGATTCTCCTGCGCTCGCTCCTCCACAACCGTGGTCCAGCGCCGCCAAATTGAACATCATATCAACGAGAAGACGTTGTCGCCATCGGCTCGCCGCGTGGTTGTTGCCACCACGTGGCCACGTCAAGAAGAGGTTGTCGCCATCTCGTAGCCATGCCGGTGGCGGCCTGCACCACACACTCGTCACGAAGGCGCACATGCGCATACTACACAACCTGGTGGAGGCAGCTTGTCCTCCCGGAGTACCTTAACAGGGCAGGAGTACACGGACAGGGAGCGGCGAAGACGAGCAAGCGTCGTCTCCGCCGCCTCGACAAGGGGAAGGCAAAGTACGTACAGTGCAGAGTGGTCTCTCCGAGAGACTGGCGCTGCCTCCCGCAACTCCCATCACTCGTCTCTCTCCCCTCCCATGTCTGGGGTGACCACAGCAGCACTGCATGCGGCTTACGAGCAAGCGGAAAAGATCTTCCACGAGCGCCAAGCGGCGGCTAGGAAGCCCTGCCGCGACCCCACGCCGTACCGCCGCTCGAAGCCCGACGACGGCAACTCCGACAATGGCGATGGTGGTGCCGCCGGCCAACTCGACATGGCTTACGAGGTCGCCGTCAAGTATATCATAGTTTAGTTTTTTTTCATTGGTTTTAGTACACCCGACGAAATATCATCTGGTTTTATTTAAAAAATATCTAAATTTGAATGAAAATCATTCGATTTGTTTAAATTTCCATCAAGTTTTATTTATTTTTGTTAAATTTTGTTTGAAATGTGACCAGACAGTTCCGCTAGTTTTGGATGGATGGCTCACGTATCATTGCGGACTAATCCAGTGTCCGGTTTACGGGCTTAGTATCTTGAGATTTTACGAAGTCATCACAGGCGTCTCGCAATCGACGGGAATGTCTTCTCTCACAGAACGAACATCACCGGAAGTGTGAAATAAATCTAGAAAATACACGAGTACCCATGTCAACTCTGGTGGGTTGGGACACTGTTCTCCTAACTATCCAACCACAGATTGATTCGCCTCCTCAACCTATATAGTTGTACTATCTTCTTCATGGTCACTATGTATAGGTCACCTATCATAATCAACAAAACGATTAAATTAGGCACATGGTTTGCTTGTTTGACCTGTGCATATATATGCGTGGTGATTTGGTGCATGTTCGTCCCACACGAAGACGAAGAACAGTATATGTGAATTGTTCGAGCGCCATGTGCATGCAAGGAAGTGGTTGATCGTTTCAAGCAAGCGAACGTAGCTACCTGGTTGTCTGTACCCGTTGCCTTTGACAAATTAACGTTGGCCAGTCATTTACTTCTTTCGCAATCCACGGATCGATCCCGCGAAGACAATGCACAGGTAGGTGATGAGGATGGATGGACACATGCAAGACCAGTTTCGTTGGGGGATCCTGCCGTCATAACGATATGACCTTTTTCTCTAATGTTATAATGTGGCAGGGGTGGTGCTGCGGGCATTCATGTGTATGCACATACCCCTAATCTAGCAAGATATCCGTCCGCGGACTGATTCAGATCAGTCCACGAACATGAATGCGAGAACCGATCATCCAACCGCATCCTCTAAAAATACATTCAAGTTCGACCAATTTAAAATTTAAATGCATAGCGCCCGATCAGAACCAAAAATGGCTGCATAGTTTTTACATGGCTGATCACAAAAATATCTAGTCCGGCAGGCCGTATAAAAAAGAAGGTTTTTTTTTTGCCCTGGCAGACGGGCTATCACACCCTCTCTTTCGCCGGATCCCCCACCACCACCGTCTCTGGCAACTTTTCGACTTTTCGTACGGGTCCATGCGGCGACAGTGATGAAAAGGGGCGAGAATTGGAGTGGAGAACAACGGGGTGGTAGATGAGAGGGTTGAGAGGAGGAGGGGGGTTAATAAGGAAACACTGCAACCAACTTCAAATGTGCGCGCTCCGCCTCAGTTTTGGATGGGCCGGAGTGTCCTAGTCCTATATGGCTGGTGTCTGAACTGCCGCAAAGCCTCCTGATTTGCTTTTGATTTGAAAACGAACACCCGGACTGGTCTGCGGACAATGTGGGAAACGTTAGATGGCTTGGGACGTTCGGACAGCTCGGTCCAGACGCTTGCGGGAAATTTGAGGGTCGATGTCGGAGATGCTCTAATATGAGGTACTACCTCCGTTCTAACATAAATGAAGTTTTGCATTTGTCCCAAGTCAAATTTGTTTAAGTTTAAACAATTTTATAGAAAATATATATTAACATCTGAAACACCAAATTAGTTCATTAGATTATTTACAAAATATATTTTTGTACTATATGTGTTTGGTGTTGTAAATTTTACCATATTGTTTTGTAAAGTTGGTCAAACTTAAACAAGTTTGACTTAGGACAGACATCAAACATCAACTAGTTACTTTATAACGGAGGGAGTATTAATTATACAAGCCAACAAATTGGTTAACTGATGCAAGATTTTTTATTTATAATGAATATCAATGAGCTAAATCCTGGCTACGGACACTACTAAAAAAAGGGCTGCTAGTGGCGCACCTGTTTTCGCTACTAATGGCGCACTACAGGTGCGCCACTAGCACCATGCCATTAGATTTTTTTTTTCTAATGGCGCACCTGTGGTGCGCCATTAGTATCTGGTATACTAATGGCGCACCAGCGTGCGCTATTAGTATAGCCCACGGTGCGCCATTAATATCTGATATACTAATGGCGTACCACATAGAAGTGTGCCATTAGTAACAATTTTTTTTCAAATTTTTTTTCAGAATTTTTTTTAAATTTTTTTAAATTTTTTTTCTTAATCTCAGGTCACTATGGCTTAATCTCGGGTCAATATGCTTAATTTCAGGTCAAATCACACTTCATGGTCAAACTTCCCGAAAGGTCACACATCCTCACACTTCACAGGCACTTGTTAATATATCTAGCATATCAATCCTATTATACCTTGTTGATGTCTAGGACTTTGTTCATGTTCATGACTATGATGAAATTTTGAAAAATATTTCAAACTTCCCGGTCATATTACGTATCATTTTTTGAAAAAAATTCAAAAAAAATTCAAAACCAATATTTTTTTTCTGTTACTAGTGACGCACCACATCCACGGTGCGCCACTGGTAAGTTTGAAATTTTTTGAAATTTTTTTGCCTTTAGATCTTGAAAGCCCCGTAACTTTTTTCTGTTAGGTTTTTGAGGATTTTGAAAATGTTTAACGGGGTTCCCTCAGTTAAATTCGGATGTAACTTTTCGAGTAGATGATTTTTCATATAAAAAACTTTTTAATCCGAGTTCGTATGCAAAAGTTATGCCCATTTTACAAATTTCCAAAGAGATTTTGCAAATAAAGTCAAAATTCATATTTGTAAATTTTCCCAACAACTAGACCACATATCACATGGGAAACTTATTTTCTTTTATTTTTTGACATTTTTATCATTTTCTTTTATTTTTTTAAACTGAAAAGGCGGTCCACCGGGGGAGGGGGGGGGGGGGTTCGCATTCGGTGGAATTTTTGGGCCAAGTTAGTAATGACGCACCGTGGGTGTGGTGCGCCATTACTAGTTGAAACTATTAGCTATTTGACACAGTGATTTCACATACGTCCACGGCAAGAAACTTCACTTTACCTTCGGGGCCGGGGTTGTTCGTGCGGGGGACGGATCGTGGACGTGACGGCGACCTGCGGATCGTCGACGTGGCGGGATCGGTCGTCGAGGCGGCGTCGTCAGGACGCAGCGCCTGCTCGTGTAGGCGGCGGGCCGGGCGGTCACTGGGCGTCTTGCCGAGAGGGCCGAGGCGGCGAGGGGCCGGGCGCGGGAGGCGGCGGCGGGTCGATGGCGGCGATGGCGGGCGACGGGCTGGATGGCGAAGGCGGCTGATGGCGGTGGCCGGAGTCGGGCGTGGCGATCGTGGAGGAGGCGGGCGTGGAGATCGTGGAGTTGTATAAGGGTTTGACCCCGATGGATTCTCCTGCATGTATCCAATGATTGATACGCTTCGCCGCTATAGCGCCTGGCGCCAACCGGCTAGGAGCTCCCGATTAGCGCGGCGAAAGAAGAAAAGGGTTCGTAAATGCACTTGATCGCAGAATGGGGCGTGGCGTGGTGGTTATGGCGTGGCACACTTGAACGCTAGTGCGCGGGCTCGAATCCTTGTCGCCGCATTATATTTTTTGCATCAGTTTAGAAAAAAAAGGGTACGTGGGCTGCGGGTCCTCAAAAAAAAAACTAACGTGTATTCGTATGACCGGGTATATGTTTCTTTCGTATGACCCTTCTGCCCTTCTACGTTTTGTTAGGGGGGGGGGTGTATCGAAGCACTCCTCCACACTTATTTCCATAATTCCATTCCACCCTCGTTTAAGTAGGTTATCTTTGGTAAGTATGCTGTTTTTCAGGAACAACCAGAGAAATGCATTTATCTTAAGAATCCACACTGTTTGTATAAAGAGCTAACATTTAAACTCATTTGGTTGTACTGTTAACTCAAGACCACCTTAAACTGATCTTAGTTAACTTTGACGGTACTGTAAGTTGACGGGGCAGAATAAACAGTTTTATAGCTAAATGGATTTTTAAACTTATCTACCCGTCTCCTTTTTGAGAAAAAAGAACTCTACCCTTCTAGAAACTGCATTACTCCCCCCATTCCTAAATATTTGTCTTTTTAGAGATTTTAAATGTACTACCACATACGGATGTATATAGACATATTTTAGAGTGTAGATTCACTCATTTTGCTTCGTATATAGTCACTTGTTGAAATCTCTAGAAGGACAAATATTTAGGAACGGAGGGAGTAATTTGTAAGGTTTTTGTAACCGCAAAAAGAAGATCTTTATGAATAATTACTAAAATGGATGCATGCATCTCTCAGATGCAGAGGCCGGGGGTTATCCTCATTTAAAAAAAAAACCTTCTAGAAGCCGCTGACATTAAGAGGGATGAGAAATAATTTGATTGTCTAAGTTCAAGCTTTGTCCAGCAACCCCTCCAGATGTGTTTTACGTGACACAAGATTGATATATACCCATTTGGAATACCAAAAACCATTTTGCACGGTTGTAGTTATCTAACAATCTACGGAAAAAATCTATAAACAACTACAGGTTGAAGCTTAACTCTGATATAGATAAGTTATTAAGTTTCATGCATCAATCAGTAAAACAAAAATCCGAACTCACGAACAGGGTCAGGCAATTCACATGTATAGTTAAATATAAACTATATTTTCTATTCTGACTTATGAAAGAGTCTCATATAGAACAGTTAGCACTGTATAATGTAAAAACAATAACTTGACGCCAAATACACATCATTAATCCATATTGCTAAACAGAATAAGGTACCAGTGTACACAGTACATATACACGTATATAAGGAAATTGTAGACATATACATAACGCACGCACACATGATAATTCCCATGGTTATTTATGGGAGCTGTCGAGCCGGTAACATATGCATATATGGATCGATCCAGTCATCCAGCAACGACAAGCAAGGCTTGTTATAAGCTAGAGCTAGCCAACAACGGGAGTCTCGGCGACGGTGGTGCCGTTGACGAAGATGCGGACGCGGTTGGCGATGAATTGCGTGTCGCTGCTGGAGCCGACGGGAAGGACGAGGATGTCAGCGCCAGGCTTGTCGCGGAGGATGATCGCCTTGGCCTCCTCGACGGGCAGCCCCACCACCTCCGGCCACGACGTCTTCTCCTCCGACGAACTCATGGTGGTCGGTTGATCGGTTGTTCAGGATCAGAAGACTACTGCTTGTGAGCTAGCTGTTAGGTGTTGCTTGGTGGATTTGCATAGTGTTGGCCGATGTATTTATAGAGAGAGATATGCAAAGCTAGCTTCAGAGAGATATGCATGAAGCTAGCCTCAGAACTTTCATGCGTGCTTGCCAGAATTGTACTATGCGTGTACACACGTGCCGCACGAGCCAGAAGTACGTACGGACCAGGGCAGGTCAAACAAGCAACCTAGATCGATATGCAGACCAGAACAAATAGTCAGGCCTTGAATTGTCTTAGTTTTGCTATCAGGAAAATTGGACTCTTCCAGCCGGGAGGACATATTCTGGGTGTCGCACGCATGCACATTGCAACAACATTTTGAAAAATAATAATGGCAAGCTAGTTAAACGTCGGCCGGTTGGTACGTGCCAGCCCCAACAAATCGGGGTACGACAAAGGTTCCCGTAGTTAGTTTAACAGAAGAGAAAGAAGAAGAAGAAGAAGAAGAAGAAAAAGAAGAGAAAAACTACCTATAGATGTCGGGCCTCGGGATATGGACAACTTGCACTTTTTTGATGAGTTGCTGAAATCACACGGGTGAAGTTGTTTTCTCTTCATGCAGATGCTTATACTATTGTTCCGAAGCATCGGAAGCGGAGCTCTCGGCGATCATGGTAGGTTTGGCTTTGGCCTTGCAATGGAGCCAGATGCCAATTCATATTGAGACAAGAAGTAAATTTGTTAAAGAAGAATGGAAATGATAGATCTCGTTTTGGCTTCATGGTGTATGTGATGAGATCACTCATGTCACATACAAAAAACACTTGTATTACTCATATTCGACGAAACCAGAATTTGGTGAGTCATGTCTTAGCTAGCTATATGGAAGGACCAGTGGTAGAACTGCAGTTTGGCTTGCCTCTAGTCTTGTTAACATTGTTGAACTCTGTAATTCTGGAGTAGCAGATGCTACATGAGTAATGCAAGTTATTTCCCGTAAGAAAAGACGGAAACTGCTCCATGCACGATAATTAGGAACCGATCAATGCACGACACATCAATCCAGCGGAGGTGAACTCTTTAGCCCTATGCTTGTGTGGTTCGATCATAAAGGACGTGCATAAATCGGCCGGCATGTGTCGTGCGCATAGTACTGTTCAAAAAAGTAATCACACGGGTGAAGAACATATGTTTTGTTCGTTCTAATATGGATTGAAAAAATAATATTAATGCAACATAACCGTGAAAATGTCTGCAAGTGGCTATATAGAGTACCTTTTGTATCTTTCTACTCGTTGAATTATTGCGAAATGGATGTATCTGTAACTAAAATACGTCTAGATACATCCATTTCTGCGACAAGTAATTCCGAACGGAGGGAGTATATGCAACTCAAACCTTTTGCAAATTCAAATCCGTCGCAAGTGACAACGCTTTGTAAGTCATCATTGCTCCCAAAGTCTAACATGCAACTGCTCCTCTGTTGCTCTCGCTCATCCAGCCCATCCTACACACCCCTACCCACATGAGTCGCAGCCCGCTGCAGCAAGGGGTGGGTTGCAACCATTTGGGACCCGACTTTGTCTGGGATCGGCTATGTACCGCTTGCATGGAGCTCATATTGGGCGCCTTCAGCGCCACTAAACCAACCCAGAGCTCCCGTGAGCCTTTTCGTGGCTTGGCCCAATAATGAGAGCAGTGACGTTCGTTCGCCCGGTCCAAATTGATCGATCGCTCAGACAACATCGATCGGCTGTCCACGATCAACTGTTGACCGTTGACTTTTCAGGAAAAGTTCATATACTTGAAAAAATATCTATAATCTGAAAAACATGAGTTTGAAAATATACCATGAAACTTTGAAAAAAGGTTCATGAGTTTCAAAAAAGTTCACCAAAAAAAGTCGCAAAACTACAAAAAGTTGACAGATTTCAAAAAAGTTCGGGAGAATTTAAAAAAAATCACTAAAAAAGTGACCAGAACTAAAAAAATGATAAGTTTTACTAAAAAGTTCACTAAAAAAACTAAAATGTTCTAAAAATGTTTGGTGATAATATGAAAAAAATAACTAAAAAAGTTAGCAAAACTGAAAAAGTTCACAGATTTGAAGAAAATTCGTGAAAATTTGAAAAAAAATCATTCAAAATAGAGAGCCAAAACTGAAAAAATTCAAGAACTTTGAGAAAAAGTTAAGTTCACAAATTTGTAAATTTTCATGCAATTAAAAAAATCGAAAAAACGAAAAACAGAAAAGGAAAAGGAAATGAATAAAGGAAAAAAGAAAAAATTGTGCATGAAAAACCATATGAAGAAACGAAAGAAACAAATCCGAGAAAATCACAGCGGAATTTGAAACGGTGGAGAATAAACTACTTGGGCCGGCCCATGTAGGAACTACTGGAGTGGAAGTTTGCAAAACATACGAAATCAGCGCTCAAGGCGCCATATATTTATTTTTTGAAAAGACGAGGCGCCATATATGAACGCAGCAGTGGACGGGCCAGTGGCAGGTTTCTTCATTTCTTCACTCTGTTTTCTTTTTATTTTAACTTGTTTATATTTTTTGAATGATAAATACAGATATTCCACAAATATTTACTTATGTTTTAAAAAATAATTTTTGTGCAGGGTTAAAAAGATCTTTGTGCAACTTTAAAAAACTCTTGATAGCATTTGACAAGAAAGTTTCAACGCGTATTTGAAAAATGTTTAACATGTATTCCAGAAAAAGTTCAAAAAATGTGTTATTTTTTTAAACATGCATAAAAGCAGTTTTTCATAGACATATGAAAAATGCATAATGTGTATGAAAAAAAGTAGACATCAAAACATACTTTTAAAATGTTAGTCAGGTATAAAAATGTCCTAGATGTGTACGAAAAATGTAGACAACTAAATATAAAATGTAGAAAATGTTAATCATGTATATAGAATATGCTAAAGTTGTATAAAAAGAATGTCCTTGATGTATACGGAAAATCTACATTGTCTGTGAAAAAAGAAAATCTGAAGTAAACCGAAGAAAAAGTGAAACAATGTGAAAACCAAAGAAAACCAAAAAATAAACAAACAAAATCGAATAAACATGAAAAAGTAAAAGAAAAACCAAAAAAACATATGGGAACGGAAGAAACTAATGCAAAACGGTGGAAAACTGTCAAATCAATGCTTCGGAACCGTGTCGGTCCAACATCAAGGCTAGATTGATGAGGAGAAAAGAAAGGAATGTAAGGCTTTTTCATAAATTGAATTCTTACATGGGGAATTAGAAGAGGATATTTATATGAAACGAACTGAAGGTTTTATATCGTGGAAAATAAAATCTTGTTTGCAAGTTAAAAAAACTATTTTTGGATTGAAGCAATCCCATAGACAATGGTACAAGAGATATTGACACCTTTACGTTCTCTCAATGTTTCAAAGGTTTCATTATAATAGTTGTGTTTATTTGAAAATTGTTAATGGTTTAGCTATTTATTTGCTCCTTTATGTTGATGACATGTTAATTACTGCAAAGAGGCCCTCTACCTGTTAATAGAGAACTATCTTAAGATCATCTCCTCCTTCATCAAGTTAGTTATCTACAAGTAAGTTAGAGAATTCTTGTTGTCAAGCTACTTGTCTTATACAAGACTTTTGCCTGCAAGCAGGTTCAGGTGGAAGCAGTATGTCAGATATTAATGAACTAAAGAAGCAATCCAATCATGAATCTGAGATGAAGAATTAGGATGTAGCAAATAATATACTTGGCATGAAAATATCCGTAGACAGACCACATAGAAAGTTATACCTTAGTTAGAAGGGATATAATGATAAAGTCATTCATCGTTCTAACATGAATGATGCCAAGAGAGTATTCTAGTGCAGTTGGTTCACTGATCGATGTATGCCATGGTTTGTCTCGTCCTGATTTATCATATGCACCGAGTGTTGTTAGTAGATACATGACTAATCATGGAAAAGATCATAGCAAAACAGTTCAGTGGATTTTTCATATACATGTGAGGTACTTCTAATGCTTATTTACAATGGACTTGTTGGTTTTGATGTTAATTTTGATTTTGCTAGTGATTTGGACAAAGAAGATCACATGCATGTTATGCTTTCACCATTGGTGACTGTGTCGTGAGTTGGAAAGAAACTTTGCACTCTATTGTAGCTCGTTCCACTGTTGATATCGAGTATATGGTTATTTCTGAGGTATGCGAAGAAGCTATTTGGTTCAGAGTTATACATTGAGCTTTATGGAGATACATCTTGCCCTACAATATTTGTGATAATCAAAGTGTTATATGTCTTACAAAGAATCAAATGTACTAGGAGAGAACAAAACACATTGATGTTAGATATCAATATATTTGAGATGTTATTGCTAAAGGTGATTTGAAGATATGCAAGATAAGCACACATGATTATCTTGCTAACATGATGATAGAATCAGTTCCTACAATAAGTTTGAATGGTATTTCTAACTAGTTCTATGGACTTTGACTCACCAAGTGTTTATATTGATTTGGATGGAGATATTACTTTCTTCGACTACTGGAGTAAATTTGGCTTAAGGTGGAGACTGTGAAATTATGATCCAAATTCTACCACCGCGTTGGATACGACACCGTTTCATGCTAGACATAGTAAGAGTGGTGTGTGGTGTGGGGCATTGCGTTGGCACCGATGCTTACGAGTACAACTCGTTTACTTGCCATCCAAGGACTCTTACTCTTTCCCCTTATATATACCATATGTAGTCGCATCTAAAGATGACATGATGTCTCGTACTTGTAATGCTCCTTCATCATAGTGAAGCTGTGCCTTCATGTGTCTGTGTGTTTTCTGTAAGGGTTTCCTACGTAAAAAATTGTGCCTCTCGTTTCTCGTTTGGTCTCGTTGTATCTAATACTCAGTCATGGCAGATCGCCAAGATGAAGATAGAGATGGAGGTGGGGGAGGACATGGACCTCATCGAGCATGAAGCGGCGGAGGCACAACTTCATGACCCAGCTTACCAATGAGGATGCTATCGCTGCCATCCTCACCGATGCAGAAGTGGTGGAGGAGCACCTCATGTTCGAGGTTTCCATTGAATTCGCGCACTGAACCGAGGTTGCCCGTGTGGCGTACACAGTGATGGATTGGAAGCAGGGCACGATGTTTGATGAGCCAAAATGCTCTGCTCGGCCGATGAGCAGATGCCATGGGCGAGGAGGGGCACCGCATCTGGCTTTGTCAAGGGCAAGGAATCTATCATCAACATCTCCTCCAATGACAGTTGGCCCTACATTCAGAGATATGTCACGACGAGGTCTCAGAGATGGATCTAGTGAGAATGCCAGGGGTGCCATGGCACCCCCTCCAAAATTTTGAAATAAATTTTACTATATACTTACCACAAAATATGCATCAAGTTGTAGCTATTTTAAGATTTTCTTGGTATTATGATGATGTTTAATGTAAACTTTGAATTGAGACACCAAGCATGCAATTCTAGGTCTACCACTGAGAGTACTACATGCTTTATACAACCACTGAATCTTAGAGCACCTACAGTTGGGCGCCCCAAACCCACCTCAAACGCCCGAGCGGACAGCCCGGTCACTGACCGACCATGAAAACTCGACCAAGACGGACGCCTCAAACGAGCCTCAAACGCCCGGGCTGACTGGCACCCGTTATATCCATCACAAATATGGGGCGGCTATGGGGGCTCCCGGGCGCATCCGTGCTATTTGTGAGCTGTGTTGGGATTTTCCCGAAGAGGAGAGGACGATGCAGTACAATAGAGATAAGTATTTCCCTTAGTTAACAACCAATGTTATCAATCCAGTTGGAGAACCACACAATACCTCATGAACAGCACCTACACACAAAATAACAAATACTTGCACCCAACGTAAACAAGGGGTTGTCAATCCCTTTTTTTCCTTGGCAGTTAATTGTAAGGATCAAATCTCGTAGTCAGAGATAGATAAACAAAAACACAAAATGAAATAAAGGTAAATAAATTGCTAGAAGTATTTTTGGATTTTAATATACGATAAAGATAGACCCGGGGGCCATAGTTTTCACTAGAGGCTTCTCTCTGGAACATAACATACGGTGGGTAAACAAATTACTGTTGGGCAATAGATGGAAAGTCGCATAGTTATGACGAATCCAAGGCAATGATCATGTATATAGGCATCACGCCTGACTCAAGTAGACTGACTCCTGCCTACATCTACTGCTATTACTCCACACATCAACCGCTATCCAGCATACATCTAGAGTATTAAGTTCATAAAGAACGGAGTAACGCCTTAAGCAAGATGACATGATGTTGACAAAGTAAATCCAATCAATATGAATAAACCTCATCATTTTAACCTTAATGGAAATGATACAAATATGTGTCATGTCCCTTTCTATCACTGGGATTGAGCACCACGAGATCAAACCCATCACAAAGCACCTCTCCCATTATAAGATAAATCAATCTAGTTGGCCAAACCAAACGAGTAGATCGGAGAGAAATACAAAACTATAACAATCATGCACAAAAGAGTTCAGAGAAGGCTCAAACAATATTCATAAATAATCTAATCATAAACCCACAATTCATCAGATCCCAACAAACACACCGCAAAAAAAATTACGTCGAATAGATCTCCAAGAACATCGAGAAAAAGATTGTATTGAAAATCAAAGAGAGAGAAGAAGCCATCTTGCTACTAGCTATGGACCCGTAGGTCTGTGGTAAACTACTCACACATTATCATAAGGGCAACAAGGTTGGTGTAGAGGCCCTCCATGGTCGATAGCCCCTCCGGCAGAGTGCTAGAAAAGGCCTCCATATGGGATCCCGGAAGAACAGAAGCTTGTGGCGACGAAAAAACTATTTTTGGGTGACTCCTTGTTGGTTTCACGATTTTAGAGAATTTGTAGAGTTGGAGTTAGGTCAAACAGAGGAACGAGGGGCCCACAAGGCACGTGAGCGTGCCTACCCCCCTAGGCGCGTCCATGTGGCTTTTGGCCTACTCCTTCACCTTCTGACCTCCTCCAAGAGCTTCTACGGTCTCTTATGTCCACAAAAAAATCGTCAAAAAGTTTCGTGGCATTTGGACTTCATTTCGACTGATTTCCTGGAAAACCAAAAAAAGGCATAAAACAACAGTTGGCACTTAGCACTAAGTTAATAGGTTAGTCCCAAAAAATGATACAACATTGCATATAAAACTTCCGAGATCGATACTATAATAGCATGGAACAATCAAAAATTATAGATACGTTGAAGACGTATCAATCCACCATGTTAGACTGACAATGGGGTCCCATGCGGAATCGTCTGGAAACCTGCCGGTCCGACGAATGTCTCCTCTGGTGTGGGTGTGTGAACGCCGCGTGACGCCGGTCCGGCTCGCGTCCGAGGCCAAATCCGTCTATTTAAGTCGGCCGGCGTCCACCAACCCGAGCCCATCCACCCCCTCCCTTTCCGCGTTGCCAGCCCGAGCCCACCCACCTCGTCTCTCCCGCTCCGCCGCTCTTCCCACGCTCTCCGGCTTCGCCATAGTCCGGCAAAAGATAACCACCTACGTTATGCTCATACCGGAGCGCCGGTACCAGATCGAGCAGGAGATCCGGGCGAGGCACGCCGCGCGCATCACTGTGAGGTTGCCTCTGAACTCGCCGGAGCCGGAGGAGCAGGCGGAGAATGAGGATGGAGAGGAGCAACAACCAGATCCAATGATGTGGAGGAGAAGGAGGCGAATGAGGCGGAGTAGCTGGAGCAGGAGCTAGTGCCAGCTCCAGGCTTCAGCATGGAGAAGGCGGAGGCGGAGTTCGCCGTTGCCCAAGCGGATGAGATGGCGGAGCAGCAGGCGATCTTGGATTCCATTCAGGACAAGGCCTATGTGGAGGTCAATCAGAGGTTCATCCGGCAGCAACGGCCAGCGACCTACGCGCCCTTCGACGAGGTCGAGGTGGAGATGGACATAGCTGCGGCTGCCGCCCATATACACGTAGCCGGGCATGGAGATTGTGGACATCTCCGATGATAACTAGGGTAGTTGATTTACATAGTACCTGGATTTTTCTTTGCATATTTTTGTATGGATTTAAGATTTCAATTATGAGGTATTCAGATGCAGATGAACAAATTTGAGGACTGATCGTGAACGTTTGAGGGCCGAATTTGCGTGTAGACGCTCTTATCAGGGTCTCTAACCGATTGGTAACTACACTTTCTAATTGGTTAGGAGAATTTATTGAGTTGGTTCTGCGCGTATGTTGACGCCCTCAACTACCAGCCCACAAGTGGGAGATGACCCAATCTGAACCAAATCTTTTCACTACAGGAAAATCGAATAAAACTGAGTATTAAAAATACTCGCGAAGGCCAACTTCACTTTAGCTTCCTGTGAGCTGAGGTTTCACCCAGCTTAGGACGCTCGGCTTACATTAGACCGGCTTTTCCTTATTTGATCGATGCTAGAAAACCGACCTCGCGTGTTGTCAAACCATCATTCAGGGAAACACACGTACGACATGCAGGGAAACGCCCTCGTTCAGGGAGTACTTGGAGTAGCAGAGTAGCTAGCAGTGGTGGATAAATTTACCTTCCTGTTCTTCCTTCGTTTTCACTCTCTTCCAGATTAGTTAATTCACTACTAATCCTAAGCACACGATCGTTTCTCCTAGCCATGCCTTCACTCTGAATTCCGGACGCAAGGAAGCTACTCATTATCCTATTTATAGTTGATCTCTATTAATTTATTTATCTTAGCGGGCAAGAATGCCACCTCATCGTACAACTATTAACGAAGAAGGCTCATCTCAACATGTAATCATGCGCGGAGAAGTCCACCACAATTGCAATCATACATGGAAATAAACTTTCTATTTTATTATACAGTGTATAGATTCAATAAATATATTACAAAAATACAATAATCAAATACAACAAAGCATATGTATTTTTGGTTTCCATTATATGTTCCTTCCTCTAATGCAAAAAAAAATGTTGTGGCTTTAGTTCAGATTTAAACTAAAACTAAACTAAAGTCACGAGGGAGTATTAACTTAAATACTACTCCTGTCCGTTTTAATTGTCGTGGAGCAACTGCTGCGATTGTACAAAGTCGTGTACTGCTCGCGACAATTATTTTGGATTAGAGTAGTAATGTTATATGCAATCAAATCCGTTGTTGAGAAAATCATTAACTGGTAGCTGTTCGGTTTGCTGGTGAGTTGGGGATTAATAGGATAATCGGCAAGTTAATCAATTAACCAGACAATCTAACGGCATGTCGATAACCCGTGAGTAGGGATTAATTGATAAGTTAACTGGTTAATCGGATGAATTTTTGAACAGGAATCATATCTCATGCAGCAACGCGTGCGGTATCAACTCATTTGTTACACGGGAAATCCAAACCGTTGGCTTAATTTTTCTATCACTTATCAGGGCAATGTAAGAGTTACTAATGCATCATAGTTTGTGTGCAACAATGCAAATCAAGCACATGTAAGGAGTCGCATTCGTGCAATCTAATTTGGGCCAATTGGCAGCACGCGCGGGATAAGGGTCCCCCCAGCCGGCAGGTAGCGATTACTTGGAAAACTTAGTGTTACCAAAATTGACAACAAATTCCACATGCATCCCTGATCCATCAATCTATAAGAGCCCTATAGCTAACTAAAAGCCTAAAACCGGAGGCATACCATAGCATGGCGACGCCCAACCAAGAAGACGAGCTCACCATGAGCATCGACGAGTTCCTGGAAGCTCAGGCGGAGCTGTACCACCACTGCATCGCCTTCGTCAAGTCGCTGACGCTCAAGGCCGCCACAGACCTTGGCGTCGCCGACGCCATCCACCGCCGCGGCGGTGCCTCCACCTTGTCCGACCTCGCCGCCGAGACAGGCATCCACCCCACGAAGCTCTCCAACCTGCGGCGCATCATGCGCGTGCTCACCGCCTCCGGTATCTTCTCCGTCCAGCACAGCGACGTCGTCAGTGATGATGACGCCGTGTATAAGCTCACCCGTGTCTCCCGGCTCCTCGTCAAGAGCTCGAGCTACCAGCTGTCCCCGGTGGTGCCCGTGCTCGTTGACCCGTTCGCCTGGTCCGCGCTCCTGAGAATGCCGGAGTGGCTCGCCACCGACGAGCGCCCGTCGCTGTTCGACCTCGCGCATGGTTGCCCGTTGTGGGACACGACCGTGGAGGACGGCGGCCTGTTCAAAGACGGCATGGCTGCAGACAGCCGCGTCGCCATGCAGGTCCTGCTGGCGCGGTGCGGCGGGGTGTTCGAGGCCGTGCGCAGCTCGCTGGTCGATGTCGGTGGCTCCCATGGCACCACCGCCGCGGCGGTTGCGAAAGCGTTCCCGCACATCAAGTGCACCGTGCTGGACCTCCCTGACGTCGTCGCCGGCGCTCCTGCCAACGACGCAGCCGTGACCTTCGTCGCCGGCGATATGTTCGAGTATATCCCACCAGCGGACGCTATTCTACTCAAGGTACATACGTACAATCAGCAGAATTAATTAATCCATTTCAGACCAAGTTAAAAAGACATATTCTATTCCGCAATTGCTATTCCCAGGCAACTAAGAAAATCATGTGATTCAGTCGATTTTCCTGGCTTAAGGAATTATAGCTCGGAAACTGAGACACGGACGACGCGGCGTGTCACGGCGTCGTACCCTAGATTGTGAGCCAATGACAGGGATGCCGGCCCACTGCCGATCCAGGATTGCACGTTTTGAACATCCCTTCTTCTAATTTTAAGCTAGCATTTTAACATAGTCCTCTTAAGTAAGGGGAAATTCTTTTTTCTTCAAGAACGAGTAACCAATCTCTCAGGCATCAATATAAAAATGAAAATGGAAATCTATTTGTTCTAATTATTAAGGTACACACTCTAGCAATAAGCAAGCAAGCGCGTACACCATATGTATGATTACTTACTACTGGGATATATGTTTCAGTGGATTATGCATGATTGGAAAGACGAAGATTGCATCAAGATATTGCGTCGGTGTAAGGAAGCAATCCCATCGAGAGATGCCGGAGGAAAAGTGATAATTATTGAAATGGTGGTTGGTTCTGGATCTCCCGGGGCTCAACAAATCTTCTCCAAGGAGGCACAGGTTTTGATGGATGTTTTTATGATGTACATTGATGGGATCGAGCGGGAGGAGCATGAGTGGAGTAAGATTTTTTTTGAAGCCGGGTTCAGTGACTATAAGATTACACCAACAAACGGAGTTCTATCGGTTATCGAAGTGTACCCTTAAGTTTACCTATCCCGGTCTAATATGTTGTAATATTTACATATTTTATGCAAATGACACATTTATTATCTTATCAGCTAAATAAATGAAGCAGGTTATCCCTCTCATTCATTTTGTTATGCCCATTTATTATCTTATCAACTAAATGTTCAGGAACGTAGTAATTCAAAAAACTTCCTACGATGACGCAAGATCTATCTAGGAGATGCATAGCAACGAGATGAGAGAGTGTGTCCATGTACCCTCGTAGAGCGAAAACGTAAGCGTTTAGTAACGTGGTAGATGTAGTCGAACGTCTTTGCGATCCAACCGATCCAAGTACCGAACGTACGGCACCTCCGCGTTCAGCACACGTTCAGCTCGATGACGTCCCTCGTGCTCTTGATCCAGTTGAGGACGAGGGTGAGTTCCGTCAGCATGACGGCCTGGCGACGGTGATGATGATGTTACCGGCGCAGGGCTTCGCCTAAGCACTACGACATTATGATCGATGTGTAATCAGGTGGAGGGGGCACCGCACGGCTAACGCAAAACTTGGTGTGTTCTAGGGTGCCCCTGCCTCAGATAAAGGAGGAGGGAGGCCGGCCGGCCTATGCTAGGCGCGCCGGGAGAGGGGAATCCTACTAGGACTCCAAGTCCTAGTAGGTTTCCACCTAAAGGAGAAGGGGGGAGGAAGGGAGAGGGGGGCCGCGCCCCCAAACCCCTTGTCCAACTCGGACAGGGCTTGGGGGGGGGGGGTGCCACCTCCTGACCACTGCCTCTCCTTCCCACTAAGGCCCATCAACTCCCCGAGGGGTTCCGGTAACCTCCCAGTACTCCGGAAAATACCCGAACTTCTCCGGAACCATGCCGATGTCTGAATATAGCCTCCCAATATATCAATTTTTATGTCTCGGCCATTTCGAGACTCCTCGTCACGTTCGTGATCTCATCCGGGACTCCGAACAAACTTCGGTCATCAAAACACATAACTCATAATTCAAATCGTCATCGAATGTTAAGTGTGCGGACCCTATGGGTTTGAGAACTATGTAGACATGACCAAGACACATCTCCGATCAATAACCAATAGTGGAACCTAGATGCTCATGGCTCCTACATATTCTACGAAGATCTTTATCGGTCAAACCCATAACAACATACGTTGTTCCCTTTGTCATCGGTATGTTACTTGCCCGAGATTTGATCGTCGGTATCATCATACATAGTTCAATATCGTTACCGACAAGTCTCTTTACTCGTTCCGTAATGCTTCATCCCCCAACTAACTCATTAGTCACATTGCTTGCAAGGCTTATAGTGATGACCATTACCGTGAGGGCCTAGAGATACCTCTTCGATACAGGGAGTGACAAATCCTAATCTCGATCTATGCCAACCCAAAAAACACCTTCGGAGACACCTGTAGAGCATCTTTATAATTACCCAGTTACGTTGTGACGTTTGATAGCACACAAGGTGTTCCTCCGGTATTCGGGAGTTGCATAATCTCATAGTCTGAGGAACATGTATAAGTCATGAAGAAAGCAGTAGCAATGAAACTGTAACAATCATAATGCTAAGCTAACAGATGGGTCTTGTCCATCACATCATTCTCCTAATGATGTGATCCCGTTTATCAAATGACAACACATGTCTATGGTTAGGAAACATAACCATCTTTGATTAACGAGCTAGTCAAGTAGAGGCATACTAGGGACACTATGTTTTGTCATGTATTCACACATGTACTAAGTTTCCGGTTAATACAATTCTAGCATGAATAATAAACTTTTATCATGATATAAGGAAATTTAAATAACAACTTTATTATTGCCTCTAAGGCATATTTCCTTCAGTCTCCCACTTGCACTAGAGTCAATAATCTAGATTACACAGAAATGATTCTAACACCCATGGAGCCTTGGTGTTGATCATGTTTTGCTCGTGGAAGAGGCTTAGTCAACATGTCTGCAACATTCATATTTGTATGTATCTTGCAAATCTCTATGTCTCCCTCCGCGACTTGATGGCGGATGGAATTGAAGCGTCTCTTGATGTGTTTGGTTCTCTTGTGAAATCTGGATTCCTTTGCCAAGGCAATTGCACCAGTATTGTCACAAAAGATTTTCATTGGACCCGATGCACTAGGTATAACACCTAGATCGGATATGAACTCCTTCATCCGCACTCCTTCATTTCTTTGCTTCCAAGCAGCTATGTACTCTGCTTCACACGTAGATCCCGCCACAACGCTCTGCTTGGAATTGCACCAACTGACAGCTCCACCATTCAATATAAATACGTATCCGGATTCCGACTTAGAGTCATCCGGATCAGTGTCAAAGCTTACAACGAAGTAAACATTTACAATGAGCTCTTTGTCACCCCCATAAACGAGAAACATATCCTTAGTCCTTTTCAGGTATTTCAGGATGCTCTTGACCGCTGTCCAGTGCTCCACTCCTGGATTACTTTGGTACCTCCCTGCTATACTTATAGCAAGGCATACACAAGTCTAGTACACAGCATTGCATACATGATAGAACCTATGGCTGAGGCATAGCGAATGACTTCCATTTTCTCTCTATCTTCAGAAGTGGTCGGGCATTGAGTCTGACTCAACTTCACACCTTGTAACACAGGCAAGAACCCTTTCTTTGACTGATCCATTTTGAACTTCTTCAAAACTTTATCAAGGTATGTGCTTTGTGAAAGTCAAATTAAGCGTCTTGATCTATCTCTATAGATCTGGATGCCAATATGTCTGTAGCTTCACTGATGTCTTTCATTGAAAAACTCTTATTCAAGTATCCTTTTATGCTATCTAGAAATTCTGTATCATTTCCAATCAACAATATGTCATCCACATATAATATTAGAAATGCTACAGAGTCCCACTCACTTTCTTGTAAATACAGGCTTCTCCAAAAGTCTGTATAAAACCATATGCTTTGATGACACTATCAAAGCGTTTATTCCAACTCCGAGAGGCTTGCACCAGTCCATAAATGGATCGCTGGAGCTTGCACACTTTGTTAGCACCCTTTGGATTGCAAAACCTTCAGGTTGCATCATATACAACTCTTATTCTAGAAATCCATTCAAAAATGCAGTTTTGACATCTGCCAAATTTCATAATCATAAAATGCAGCAATTGCTAACATGATTCGGACAGACTTTAGCATCGCTATGGGTGAGAAAGTCTCATCATAGTCAACTCCTTGAACTTGTCGAAATCCTTTCGCAACAAGTCGAGCTTTGTAGACAGTAACATTACCGTCAACATCAGCCTTCTTCTTGAAGATCCATTTATTTTCTATGGCTTGCCGATCATCGGGCAAATCCACCAAAGTCCACACTTTGTTCTCATACATGGATCCCATCTCAGATTTCCTAGCCTCAAGCCATTTCGCGGAATCTGGGCTCATCATCGCTTCCTCATAGTTCGTAGGTTCATCATGGTCTAGTAACAATACTTCTAGAATAGGATTACCGTACCACTCTGGTGCAGACCGTACTCTGGAAGACCTACGAGGTTCTGTAATAACTTGATCTAAAGTTTCATGATCATCATCATTAGCTTCCTCACAAATTGGTGTAGGAATCACTGGAACTGATTTCCGTGATGAACTACTTACCAATTCGGGAGAAGGTACAATTACCTCATCAAGCTCTACTTTCCTCTCACTCACTTCTTTTAAGAGAAACTCCTTCTCTAGAAAGAATCCATTCTTAGCAACGAATATCTTGCCTTCAAATCTCTAATAGAAGGTGTACCCAACAGTTTCCTTCGGGTATCCTATGAAGACGCACTTCTCCGATTTGGGTTCGAGCTTATCAGGTTGAAGATTTTTTACATAAGCATCGCAGCCTCAAACTTTGAGAAATGACAACTTTGGTTTCTTGCCAAACCACAGTTCATAAGGCGTCGTCTCAACGGATTTTGATGGTGGCCTATTTAACGTGAATGCAGCCGTCTTTAAAGCATAACCCCAAAACGATAGCGGTAAATCAGTAAGAGACATCATAGATTGCACCATATCCAATAAAGTACGGTTACGACGTTCGGACACACCATTATGCTGTGGTGTTCTAGGTGGCGTGAGTTGCGAAACTAGTCCACATTGTTTCAAATGAAGATCAAACTCGTAACTCAAATATTCTCCTCCACGATCAGATCGCAGAAACTTTATTTCTTCTTACGATGATTTTCCACTTTACTCTGAAATTCTTTGAACTTTTCAAATGTTTCAGACTTATGCTTCATTAAGTAGATATAACCGTATTTGCTCAAAGCATCTGTGAAGGTAAGAAAATAACGATACCCGCCACGAGCCTCAACACTCATTGGGTCGCATACATCAGTATGTATTATTTCCAATAAGTCAGTAGCTCGTTCTATTGTTTCGGACAATGGAGTTTTAGTCATCTTTCCCATGAGGCATGGTTCGCAAGCACCAAGTGATTCCAAAAGCCCATCAACATGGAATTTCTTCATGCGCTTTACACCAATATGACCTAAATGGCAGCGCCACAAATAAGTTGCACTATCATTATCAACTTTGCATCTTTTGGCTTCAATATTATGAACATTTGTATCTCCACAATCGAGATTCAATAAAAATAGACCACTCAACAAGGGTGCATGACCATAAAAGATATTACTCATATAAATAGAACAAACATTATTCTCTGATTTAAACGAATAACCGTCTCGCATCAAACAAGATCCAGATATAATGTTTATGCTCAACGCTGGCACCAAATAACAATTATTCAGGTCTAAAACTAATCCCGAAGGTAGATGTACAGGTAGTGTGCCGATGGTGATCACATCGACCTTTGAACCATTTCCGACGCGCATCATCACCTCGTCCTTAGCCAATCTTCATTTAATCTGCAGCCCCTGTTTCGAGTTGCAAATATGAGCAACAGAACCAGTATCAAATACCCAGGCGCTAGTACGAGCATTAGTAAGGTACACATCAATAACATGTATATCAAATATACCTTTCACTTTGCCATCCTTCTTATCCGCCAAATACTTGGGCAGTTCCGCTTCCAGTGACTAGGCCCTTTGCAGTAGAAGCACTCAGTTTCAGGCTTAGGTCCAGACTTGGGTTTCTTCTCTTGAGCAGCAAATTTCTTGCCGTTCTACTTGAAGTTCCCCTTCTTTCCTTTGCCCTTTTTTTTGAAACTAATGGTCTTGTTGACCATCAACACTTGATGCTCTTTTTTGATTTCTACCTCCGCAGCTTTTAGCATCGCGAAGAGCTCGGGAATTGTCTTGTTCATCCCTTGCATATTATAGTTCATCACGAAGCCTTTATAGCTTGGTGGCAGTGATTGAAGAACTCTGTCAATGACACTATCATCAGGAAGATTAAATCCCAACTAATTCAAGTGGTTATGGTACCCAGACATTCTGAGTATGTGTTCACTGACATAACTACTCTCCTCCATTCTGCAGCTATAGAACTTGTTGGAGACTTCATATCTCTCAACTCGGGCATTTGCTTGAAATATTAACTTCAACTCTTGGAACATCTCATATGCTCCATGACGTTCAAAACGTCTTTGAAGTCCCGATTCTAAGCCAGAAAGCATGGCACAATGAACTATCGAGTAGTCATCAGCTTTGCTCTGTCAGACGTTCCTACCGTCCGCAATTGCGTCTGCAGCAGGCCTTGCACCTAGCGGTGCTTCCAGGATGTAATTCTTCTGTGCAGCAATGAGGATAATCCTCAAGTTACGGACCCAGTCCTCAAGTTATGGACCCAGTCCGTGTAATTGCTACCATCATCTTTCAACTTAGCTTTCTCTAGGAACGCATTAAAATGCAAAGGAATGGTAGCACGGGCCATTGATCTACAATAACATAGACATGCAAAATAACTATCAGGACTAAGTTCATGATAAATTAAAGTTTGATTAATCATATAACTTAAGAACTCCCACTTAGATAGACATCCCTATAGTCATCTAAGTGATCACGTGATCCAAATCAACTAAACCATGTCCGATCATCACGTGACATGGAGTAGTTTTCAATGGTGAACATCACTATGTTGATCATTGATGACCCACAAGTATAGGGGATCTATCGTAGTCCTTTCAATAAGTAAGAGTGTCGAACCCAACGAGGAGCAAAAGGAAATGATAAGCGGTTTTCAGCAAGGTATTCTCTGCAAGTACTGAAATAAGTGGTAACAGATAGTTTTGTGATAAGGTAAATTGTAACGAGCAACAAGTAACAAAAGTAAATAAGGTGCAGCAAGGTGGCCCAATCCTTTTTGTAGCAAAGGACAAGCCGGAACAAACTCTTATAATAGGAAAAGCGCCTCGAGGACACACAGGAATATCGTCAAGCTAGTTTTCATCACGCTCATATGATTCACGTTCGGTACTTGATAATTTGATATGTGGGTGGACGGTGCTTGGGTGTTGTTCTTACTTGAACAAGCATCCAACTTATGATTAACCTCTATTGCAAGCATCCGCAACTACAACAAAAGTATTAAGGTAAACCTAACCATAACATGAAACATATGGATCCAAATCAGCCCCTTACGAAGCAACACATAAACTAGGGTTCAAGCTTACTCACTCTAGCAACCCATCATCTACTTATTACTTCCCAATGCCTTCCTCTAGGCCGAAATAATGGTGAAGTGTTATGTAGTCGACGTTCACATAACACCACTAGAGGTTAGACAACATACATCTCATCAAAATATCGAATCTAATACCAAATTCACATGACTACTAATAGCAAGACTTTTCCCGTGTCCTCGTGAACAAACGTAACTACTCACAAAGCATATTCATGTTCATAATCAGAGGGGTAATAATATGCATAAAGGATCTGAACATATGATCTTCCACCAAATAAACCAACTAGCATCAACTACAAGGAGTAATCAACACTACTAGCAACCTACTAGCACCAATCCCGGACTTGGAGACAAGAATTGGATACAAGAGATGAACTAGGGTTTGGAGATGAGATGGTGCTGGTGAAGATGTTGATGGAGATTGCCCTCTCCCGATGAGAGGAGGCGTTGGTGATGATGATGACGATGATTTCCCCCTCCGAAGGAAGTGTCCCCGGCGGCACAACTCTGCCGAGCCCTAGATTAGTTCCGCCTGCGTGGCGGAGTCTCGTCGAAGGTTGCTTATGATTTTTTTCTCATCGAAAGACTTCATATAGGAGAAGATGGACGTCGGAGAGCCACCAGGGGGCCCACGAGGTAGGGGGCGCCCAGGGGGAGGGGGCGCGCCCCCCACCCTCGTGAGCAGGGTGTGGGCCCCCTGGCCTTCATCTTTGGCGACGATTTTTCTTTATTTATTTTAAGGTATTCCATGGAGTTTCATGACTTTTTGAGTTGCGCAGAATAGGCCTTCAATATTTGCTCCTTTTCCAGCCAGAATTCCAGCTGCCGGCATTCCCCCTCTTTATGGTAAACCTTGTAAAATAAGAGAGAATAGCCATAAGTATTGTGACATAACGTGAAATAACAGCCCATAATGCGATAAATATCAATATAAAAGAATGATGCAAAATGGACGTATCAACTCCCCCAAGCTTAGACCTTGCTTGTCCTCAAGCGAAAAGCCGATAACAATAAATATGTCCTGATGTTTATAGGTAGAGGCGTCGATAAAAATAAAATACGGGCATGAAGGCATCTTGTTTATTCTCATAACAGCAACATAAATAGATTTGTCATATGATTACTTATGTTCAAGTGATGATCTTTTCACAAAGCCAAAGTATGAATCAGAAACCTTATTGGGCACCAACAAATTATACCCTCAGTCATTGAAGCAATTGCAATTTATCATAACATCGGAAAGAGTCTATGTCAGAGCTTAAAAGCAAGTCCACATACTCAACTATCACTTAGTCCTTCATAATTGCTAACGTTCACGCAATACTTGTGGTTACGGAGTTTTAATCGGACACAGAGAAAGATAGGGGCTTATAGTTCTGCCCCACAACCTTTTACCTCAAGGGTAATGTCAACAATAATAATTCATGCTCCCCCACATCCAATTAGATATATATATATCATGTTCTTTCCAACATGCTGGGCTTGCCAAAGGATAAAATGAAAAAGGAAAGGTGAAGATCACCGTGACTCTTGCATAAGGTAGAGGATAATAATAAAAGATAGGCCCTTCGCAGAGGGAAGCAGAGGTTGCCAAGCGCTTTCATGGTTGGAAGCACAAAATCTTAATGCAAAAGAACGTCACTTTATATTGCCCCTTGTATGTGGAACTTTATTATGCAGTCCCTCGCTTTTATTACTTCCACAACAAGTTCGTACAAAGCTTATTTCTCTGCACTAATAAGTCATGCATATTTAGAGAGCAATTTTTATTGCTTGCACCGATGACAACTTACTTGAAGGATCTTACTCAATCCATAGGTAGATATGGTGGACTCTCATGGAAAAACTGGTTTAAGGGTATTTGGAAGCACAAGTAGTATTTCTACTTGGTGCTGAAAATTTGGCTAGCATGAGGGGGAAAGGCAAGCTCAACATGTTAGAGGATCCATGACAACATACTTTATCTCAGATATAAGAAAACATAACTCATTATGTTATCTTCCTTGTCCAACATCAACTCTTTAGCATGTCATATTTTAATGAGTGTTCCCAATCATAAAAGATGTCAATGATAATATATCTATATGTGAAACCTCTCTCCTTATTACTTCCTATTAATTGCAACGATGACCAAAACTATATTTGCCAACTCCCAACAACTTTTAATCATTATACTCTTTCTATGTGAAGTCATTACTTTCAATAAGACCAATATGAACTCTTTGTTTCTTTTCTTTTATTCACTCAAGATCATGGCAAAATAATCAAGCCCTTGACTCAACACAAATCTTTATTATATATAGTTCACGGACTCGATTGCATAGACGGATCATAAAGCAAAACTTCAAAACTAGATCATGCCATGACTTTATTCTACTATATCAAGATACTACTAATAGGATCAAACTAAGAAAAACGGTAAGGATAGGAGTTGTGATGGTGATATGATACCGGGGCACCTCCCCCAAGCTTGGCAGTTGCCAAGGGGAGTGCCCATACCCATGTGATTATGTCTCCTTTGTTGTTGGTGAAGAAGGTGTTGTTCATGATGCAAGCTTGTCGTTCACCTTCCATGGCATAGGCTCACCCTCATAGAAGGATGATCGAGTCTCCGGAATCCTCAAATCTGCAACGGAAACAGCTCGAAACGAAAACAGAGGATATTTGCGTGATATGGTCGTCAAAACCTTCGGGAGAATATATAATGAATTTTACCGACCGAAATACGTATCGTGCAAGAAAACAGAGTCCGGAGGGCACACGAGGTAGGGGGGCGCGCCCTCCACCCTCGTGGAGGCCTCGTGTCCTCCCCAGACTGCTACTTATTTTTCTATTTTTCTAAATATTCCAAAACGGAGAAATATTGCCTTAGAATTTGTTTTGGAGTCGGTTTACTTACCGTAACACATACCTATTCCTTTTCGAGTCTGGAACGCTCGAAGGTGTCCCTTATGTATTCCTCCGGGTTACGGTTTCAATAATATTAGTTTCAACATTTATAGGATTACCTGAGATATAGTGTTTGATCCTTTGACCGTTTACCACCTTCGGATTTGTGCCTTGAAGTTGTTGATTTTTATGGCACTGTAGCGGTAGACCCCTCGATAACGTAGGGGCCTTCCCATTTGGAGAGAAGTTTTCCTGCAAAAAATCTTAAACGAGAGTTGTATAGCAATACGTAATCACCTACATGAAACTCACGCTTTTGTATCCTTTTGTCATGCCATCTTTTAACTTTTTCTTTAAACAACTTGGCATTTTCATAGGCTTGGGTTCTCCATTCATCAAGTGAGCTAATATCAAATAACCTCTTCTCACCGGCAAGTTTGAAATCATAGTTGAGCTCTTTAATAGCCCAATATGCCTTATGTTCTAGTTCGAGAGGTAAGTGACATGCTTTTCCATAAACCATTTTATACGGAGACATACCCATAGGATTCTTATATGCAGTTCTATAGGCCCATAATGCATCATCAAGTTTCTTGGACCAATTCTTTCTAGACCTATTAACAGTCTTTTGCAAAATTAATTTGAGCTCTCTATTGCTCAATTCTACTTGACCACTAGATTGCGGGTGATAAGGAGATGCAATTCTATGATTAACATCATATTTAGCAAGCATTTTACAGAAAGCACCATGAATAAAGTGTGAACCACCATCAGTCATTAAATATCTAGGGACTCCAAACCTCGGAAAAATAACTTCCTTAAGCATTTTAATAGAAGTGTTATGATCATCACTACTAGTTGGAATAGCTTCTACCCACTTAGTAACGTAATCAACAACAACTAAAATATGTGTATATCCATTAGAGGCAGGAAAAGGTCCCATATAATCAAAGCCCCAAACATCAAATGGTTCGGTAACAAGTGAATAATTCATAGGCATTTCTTGACGTCTACTAATATTAACAATTCTTTGACATTCATCACAAGACAAAACAAACTTACGGGCATCCTTGAAGAGAGTAGGCCAATAAAAACCAGATTGCAATACCTTATGTGCAGTTCTATCCCGGCATGGTGTCCTCCATAAGCTTCGGAGTGACACTTGCGTAGGATCTGTTCCTGTTCATGCTCAGGTACACAACGTCTAATAACCCATCTACTCCTTCTTTATAAAGATGTGGATCATCCCAAAAGTAATGTCGCAAATCATAAAAGAACTTTTTCTTTTGTTGGTATGTGAAGCTAGGTGGTATAAATTTAGCAACAATATAATTAGCATAATCAGCATACCATGGAGTGCTACGAGAAGTGCTTACAACATTTAATTGTTCATCAGGAAAACTATCATCAATAGGTAGTGGGTCATCAAGAACATTCTCTAACCTAGATAAGTTATGCAGCAGGGGTTCTCAGCTCCTTTTCTATCAACAATATGCAAATCAAATTCTTGCAGCAAGAGAACCCATCTAATAGGTCTAGGTTTAGCATCTTTCTTTTCCATAAGATATTTAATAGCAGCATGATCGGTGTGAATAGTTACTTTAGAATCAACAATATAGGGTCTGAATTTATCACAAGCAAACACAACTGCTAAAAGTTCCTTTTCGGTAGTGGCATAGTTTCTTTGAGCATTGTCTAGAGTCTTACTAGCATAATGGATAACATTTAATTTATTATCAAATCTTTACCCTAGAACAGCACCTACAGCATAATCACTAGCATCACACATAATTTCAAAGGGTAAATTCCAATCAGGTGGCTGAACAATAGGTACAGAGACTAATGCTTTCTTAAGTATTTCAAATGCTTCTACACAATCATCATCAAAGACAAATGGTACATCTTTTTGTAACAAATTAGTCACAGTCGAGAAACTTTTGAGAAGTCCTTAATGAACCTCCTATAAAACCCAAGTGACCAAGGAAACTTCTTATACCTTTGATGTCCTTGGGGCATGGCATCTTTTCAATAGCATCAACCTTGGCTTTATCAACTTCAATACCTCTTTCGTAAACTTTGTGTCCCAAGACAATACCTTCATTAACCATAAAGTGGCACTTTTCCCAATTCAAGACAAGATTAGTTTCTTCACATCTCTGCAAAACTCGATCAAGATTGCTCAAGCAATCATCAAAAGAGGAACCATAGACGGAAAAGTCGTCCATGAAAACCTCACAAATCTTTTCACGTAAGTCAGAGAATATAGCCATCATGCATCTTTGGAAGGTAGCAGGTGCATTACATAAACCAAAAGGCATACGTTTATAAGCAAAAGTACCAAAAGGGCGTGTAAAAGTAGTCTTTGATTGATCTTTAGCCGACACAGTATTTGAGAGAAACCAGAATAACCATCTAGAAAGCAATAATGTGTATGTTTGCATAATCTTTCTAGCATTTGATCAATAAAAGTTAAGGGGTAATGATCTTTCTTAGTAGCTTTACTTAATTTGCGGAAATCAATTACCATCCTATAACCTGTGATAATTCTTTGCGGAATCAATTCATCTTTATCATTAGGGACAACAGTAATACCTCCCTTCTTAGGGACACAATGGACAAGATTTACCCACTGACTATCAGCAACGGGATAAATTATACCTGCCTCCGTAAGCTTGAGTATTTCCTTTCTTACCACTTCTTTCATTTTAGGATTCAAACGCCGTTGATGATCACAAACTGGTTTGGCATCCGCTTCCAAATTTATTTTATGCTGACATAGAGTGGGACTAATGCCCTTAAGATCATCAAGAGTATATCCAATAGCGGCACGGTGCTTCTTCAGAGTTTTCAATAATCTTTCTTCTTCATGCTCTGAGAGGTTAGCACTAATAATAAGAGGATATATTTTCTTTTCATCAAGATAAGCATACTTAAGATTATCAGGCAACGGTTTAAGCTCAAATACGGGATCACCCTTGGGTGGAGGAGGATCCCCTAGGATTTCAACAGCAAATTGTGTTTCAGAATAGGTTCTTGTTTAAAGAATACTTCATCTATTTCTCTTCTTTCATTCATAAACATATCATTTTCATGGTCTAGTAAATAGTGTTCCAAATGATCACTAGGAGGTACGGCAATAGAAGCAAGACCAATAATTTCATCCTTACTAGGCAATTCTTCTTCACGATGTTGTTTACTAAATTTGGAGAAATTAAACTCATGAACCATATCATCCAAGCCAATAGTAACAACATTCTTTTCGCAATCTATCTTAGCATTAACAGTATTCAAGAAGGGTCTACCAAATATAATGGGACAAAAGCTATCTTGCGGAGAAGTAAGAACAAGAAAATAAGCAGGATATTTAGTTTTCCCACACAAGACTTCAACATATCTAACAATTCCAATTGGTGAAATAGTATCTCTATTGGCAAGTTTAATTGTGACATCAATACCTTCTAACTCAGCAGGTGCAATTTCATTCTTAATTTCTTTGTATAAAGTATGTGGTATAACACTAGCACTCGCACCCATATCACATAAGCCATGGTAACAATGATCTCCTATTTTAACAGAAATAACACGCACGCCTACCACAGGTCTATGTTATCTTTAGCACGGGGTTTAGCAATTCTAGCAGTTTCACCTTCGAACTGAATAACATGCCCATCAATATTATCAGACAAGAGATCTTTAACAATTGCAATATTGGGTTCTACTTTAACTTGCTCAGGAGGTACATAAGTTCTAATATTGCTTTTACGAACAACAGTTGAAGCTTTAGCATGATCCTTTACTCTAACAGGGAAAGGAGGTTTCTCAACATAAGAGGTAGGAACAATAGGATCATTATAAGTGATAGTATTTTCTTCAACTTTAATAGGTGCAGCTACTTTTACTTCTATGGGAGGATGATATTTAAACCACTTCTCCTTAGGGAGATCAACAAAAGTAGCAAAAGATTCACAGAAACAAGCTACTATCTCAGAGTCAAGTCCATATTTAGTGCTAAACTTACGGAAAATATCGGTATCCATAAAAGATTTAACACAATCAAACTTAGGTGTCATACCTGACTCCTTACCTTCGTCGAGGTCCCAATCTTCGGAGTTGTGTTTAATTATATTCAATAAATTCCATCTCAATTCAATAGTCTTCATCATAAAAGAGCCAGCACAAGAAGTATCGAGCATGATGCGATTGTTATGAGAAAGCCGAGCATAAAAATTCTGAAGAATTGTTTCTCTTGAGAGGTCATGATTGGGGCATGAATATAACATTGATTTAAGCCTCCCCCAAGCTTGAGAGATGCTTTCTCCTTCGCGAGGCCAAAAATTATACATATAATTGCGATCGCGATGAACAAGATGCATAGGGTAATACTTTTGATGAAATTCCAATTTCACTCTTTTATAGTTCCATGATCTCGTATCACATAGCCTATACCATGTCAATGCGTCTTCCTTCAAAGATAAAGGAAAAGCCTTCTTCTTAACAACATCATCGGGTATACCGCAAGCTTAAATAGTCCACAAATATCATCCACATAGCGAAGATGCTCGTCAGGATGCTTTGTTCCATCTCCTGTAAAAGTATTAGCCAACAGTTTTTCCATGATACCCGAAGGAAATTCAAAAGGAGTTTCATTTTCAATAGGTTCAGTAGGTTGAGGAGCAACTCTTTGCTCTACTGGAAGGGGTGAAGATACCCCGAACAAGCCCCTCATAGAATTACTTTCCATGGTAACAAGTGATAGAAAATTTGAGCACACTATATAAATTTTTCCTTACCAAATTCCACCTACCAAAGGCGCTACACTCCCCGGCAACGGCGCCAGAAAAGAGTCTTGATGACCCACAAGTATAGGGGATCTATCGTAGTACTTTCGATAAGTAAGAGTGTCGAACCCAACGAGGAGCAGAAGGAAATGATAAGCGGTTTTCAGCAAGGTATTCTCTGCAAGTCTTTGAAATAAGTGGTAACAGATAGTTTTGTGATAAGGTAAATTGTAACGAGCAACAAGTAACAAAAGTAAATAAGGTGCAGCAAGGTGGCCCAATCCTTTTTGTAGCAAAGGAAAAGCCGGAACAAACTCTTATAATAGGAAAAGCGCTCCCGAGGACACATGGGAATATCGTCAAGCTAGTTTTCATCACGCTCATATGATTCGCGTTCGGTACTTTGATAATTTGATATGTGTGTGGACCGGTGCTTGGGTGCTGTTCTTACTTGAACAAGCATCCCACTTATGATTAACCTCTATTGCAAGCATCCGCAACTACAACAAAAGTATTAAGGTAAACCTAACCATAACATGAAACATATGGATCCAAATCAGCCCCTTACGAAGCAACGCATAAACTAGGGTTCAAGCTTCTGTCACTCTAGAAACCCAACATCTACTTATTACTTCCCAATGCCTTCCTCTAGGCCCAAATAATGGTGAAGTGTTATGTAGTCGACATTCACATAACACCACTAGAGGTTAGACGACATACATCTCATCAAAATATCGAACGAATACCAAATTCACATGACTACTAATAGCAAGACTTCTCCCGTGTCCTCGTGAACAAACGTAACTACTCACAAAGCATATTCATGTTCATAATCAGAGGGGTAATAATATGCATAAAGGATCTGAACATATGATCTTCCACCAAATAAACCAATTAGCATCAACTACAAGGAGTAATCAACACTACTAGCAACCTACTAGCACCAATCCTGACCGGGAGACAAGAATTGGATACAAGAGATGAACTAGGGTTTGGAGATGAGATGGTGCTGGTGAAGATGTTGATGGAGATTGCCCTCTCCCCGATGAGAGGAGCGTTGGTGATGATGATGATGATGATTTCCCCTCCTGAGGGAAGTGTCCCCGGCAGCCTGACTCAAGGGAGCCCTTCATTGGTTCCGCCTCATGGCGGCGGAGTCTTGTCCCGAAAGGTTGCTTATGATTTTTTTCTCATCGAAAGACTTCATATAGGAGAAGATGGACGTCGGAGAGCCACCAGGGGGCCCACGAGGTAGGGGGGCGCGCCCAGGGGGGGCGCCCCCCACCCTCGTGAGCGGGTGTGGGCCCCTGGCCTTCATCTTTGGCGACGATTTTTATTTATTTATTTTAAGGTATTCCGTGGAGTTTCAGGACTTTTGGAGTTGCGCAGAATAGGTCTCCAATATTTGCTCCTTTTCCAGCCAGAATTCCAGCTGCCGGCATTCCCCCTCTTCATGGTAAACCTTGTAAAATAAGAGAGAATAGCCATAAGTATTGTGACATAACGTGAAATAACAGCCCATAATGCGATAAATATCGATATAAAAGCATGATGCAAAATGGACGTATCAATCGTATCTACTATATGATTCACGTTCGACCTTTCGGGCTTAGTGTTCCGAGGCCATATCTGCATATGCTAGGCTCGTCAAATTTAACCCGAGTATTATGCGTGTGCAAAACTTGTTTGCACCCGTTGTATGTGAACGTAGAGCTTATCACACCCAATCATCATGTGGTGTCTCGGCACGACGTATTGTAGCAACGGTGCATACTCAGGGAGAACACTTATACCTTGAAATTTAGTAAGGATCATCTTATAATGCTACCGCCGTACTAAGCAAAATAAGATGCATAAAAGATAAACATCACATGCACAAAATATGTGACATGATATGGCCATCATCATCTTGTGCTTATGATCTCCATCACCGAAGCATCGTGATGATCTCCATCATCACCAGCGCGACACCATCTCCATCCTAGCATCGTTGTCATCTCGCCAACTATTGCTTCTACTACTATCGCTACCGCTTAGTGATAAAGTAAAGCAATTACATGGAGATTGTATTTCATACAATAAAGCGACAACCATATGGCTCCTGCCAGTTGCCGATAACTATGTTACAAAACATGATCATCTCATACTACAATTCATATCACATCACGTCTTGACCATATCACATCACAGCAAGCCCTGCAAAAACAAGTTAGACGTCCTCTATTTTGTTGTTGCAAGTTTTACGTGGCTGCTACAGGCTTCTAGCAAGAACCGTTCTTACCTACGGATCAAAACCAAAATGATTTTTCATCAAGTGTGTTGTTTTAACCTTCAACCAGGACCGGTCGTAGTCAAACTCGATTCAACTAAAGTTGGAGAAACAGACACCTGCCAGCCACCTATGTGCAAAAGCACGTCGGTAGAACCAGTCTCATGAACGCGGTCATGTAATGTCGGTCCAGGCCACTTCATTCAACAATACCGCCGAATCAAAGTAAGATGTTGGTGGTAAGCAGTATGACTATTATCGCCCACAATCCTTTGTGTTCTACTCGTGCATATATCATCTATGCATAGACCTGGCTCGGATGCCACTGTTGGGGAACGTAGTAATTCAAAAAAATTCCTACGATCACGCAAGATCTATCTAGGAAATGCATAGCAACGATATGGGAGAGTGTGTCCATGTACCCTTATAGACCGAAAGCGGAAGCGTTTAGTAAAGCGGTTGATGTAGTCGAACGTCTTCGCGATCCAACTGATCCAAGTACCGAACGTACGGCACCTCCGCGTTCAGCACACGTTCAGCTCAATCACGTCCCTCGTGCTCTTGATCCAGTTGAGGACGAGGTGAGTTCCGTCAGCATGACGGTGTGGCGATGGTGATGATGATGTTACCGGCGCAGGGCTTCGCCTAAGCACTACGGCGATATTATCGAGGTGTGTAACTATGGAGTGGGGCACCGCACACGGCTAAGGCAAAACTTGGTGTGTTCTAGGGTGCCCCCTGCTCCCGTATATAAAGGAGGGAGGGGGAGGCCGGCCGGCCTATGCTAAGCATGCCGAGAGAGGGGAATCCTACTAGGACTCCAAGTCCTAGTAGGTTTCCACCTAAAGGAGAAGGGGAAGGAAGGGAGAGGGGGGCTGTCGATGTCAAAACCGGCGGATCTCGGGTAGGAGGTCCCGAACTGTGCGTCTAGGCGGATGGTAACAGGAGACAAGGGACACGATGTTTTACCTGTGTTCGGGCCCTCTTGATGGAGGTAAAACCCTACGTCCTGCTTGATTAATATTGATGATGTGTGTTACAAGAGTGGATCTACCACGATATCAAAGAGGCTAAACCCTAGAAGCTAGCCTATGGTATGATTGTTGTATCTGAGATTGTCTATCGACTAGCCTGGCCTCGGTTTATATGCACCAGAGGCCTAGGATAACAAGAGTCCTAGCCGAATACGCCGGTGGGGGAGGAGTCCTTGTCTTGATCGCCAAGTCTTGTGGAATCTTCCTTGTATGCGGCAACTGTCCGGAGTGGCCCATGAGTATGCGGCCCCTGGGGGTCCTCGGCCCAATCTAACCGATTGGGGGACGACGTGGTGAGTACCCCCTAGTCCAGGACACCGTCAGTAGCCCCCTGAATCGGTATTCAAGTTAGGGACGCTCCTCGATTCTTTCGAACTGTTCTTCATCATCGGTTGCTGGTCTTGAAAACTGGTTCAACAAATCTTCTCATCTTCGATCTTGAGGATCGCCGAAATGTATTCGACGAGTTTACACGTCGGGTATCCGAGGAGCCCCTTTAAGTTTACGGCCTTTATCAATGCCTTGTTATTTTTATGCCACGCCTCGGGTTTGAAGTTATTCCCGGGAGGCAGTGCCCTCTTGCGTCCGAGCTCTAACGCCGGACTACATTCGAGGTCTCTTTTGCAGCCGAGCACCAACGCCGGACTGCTTCCCAGCTCTATCGCCGGACTATGTATCCGAGCTCCAATGCCGGACTATGTATCCGAGCTCCAACGCCGGACTGTATCCGAGGTGTCATAAATCACCTTGGTTCAAAGAAGTTTGAAGGAGTTTAGCCGATCTTAATGCCGGAAATTCCCTCTATGGAGCCAGCCACTAGCGTCCGAGCTTTATGCCAGACTGCTTCCGAGGTGGTGCTCAGTCCTCGAGACTCGGATTGGGTGCGGCCGACCAACCTGAGGATCAAAATCTCCTCGGAAACTGTATTGCACTTAAAATTTTCTGCATAGAACAGCAATGCAAGAGCCCCGAGACACTTGTCGGGTGGCAACACCAGATTAGGGGATTGATGTGCCCCTTTTATATTTGTAAATAATAAGCCCGAAGCCCAGTAGCCCCCGAGCCTTAATGCGGGTATGGGTGGCCGAATTAAGGATCGATATCCATAGTAAAATCACAAATTATGTGTAATGACTCAATGTATCCAAGTACTTTATGTCATTAAATCTCGGATCCGCATTGTACAAAACTTTGTTGACCAACCATCGGCTTCAACCTCCTCGGCCAGTAGCCGAGGAGTGTTTGTCCTACTTTATAAAGCCTTTATGAGAGCAAAGATTTACGACAAACATGGCAATCTGGCCATACGATTTTATAAACAAAGGTACGCAGAGAGATATGTTATATTACTGTTTAACAGAAGAAATGTCTTCCAAAGATAATAGTCCCGCTATCGGTTCCTTTCTTTGGGTTGTCATGCTAAGCATGATCATGAAACCTCAGCTCTAATGTAAAAGCAAAATATTGAGGATTTAGTTTGGGAGGCCAGTTACTAGCCCCCGGTAGTGTTCGGCGACAGTCAAGGTCAAGCCGGAAACACTTTGGCCAATTTTACGAATGGCCCGTCATTTAATATAGTCATCGGATCGCTGACCAGTTTACACCTATTGTGACGATGGGTTTTGGCTTTCTCCACTGAGGTGCTTGACCATGCGAGCTGGAAGCACAATCGCAGTGGTTCTCCCTTTGCACACCTAGCCGAACAAAGCGGAATGTAGGAGGCAAGCGCGGGAGCCGGGCAACCCAACTGATGCATATATAGCAATATCCGAGAATGTTTTTGCCGAATCTCTAAAGGAGTCCGGTGTTGCATTGCGAGACTTGTGCTGAAAACAGACAAATAGTTTAAAAGTGCCAAAAGCTTGGAAAACCAAAAAACGTCAGTAAAAACATGACGTCCGAACAAGATCAAGTGTTCGGTGCCAATCCGAAAATTGGACTTTAGAGAAAAAAAGTGCTTCATGGGTGCTTTAACATGACACATCCTATCTCAAGACTTCAAGCGAATTGACCTACGGCTTCAAAGATCCCATCCCGAAGGCGGAGTACTTCCCATTAGGCCAGTTTAGAAAACTAAACCCTAGCGGTTTTGAGAGAGAAATTAGTCTCCCCGGCTAGTGACCGCACACTTGTGTCGAAAAAAGGAGTGATAAATAATAAAAACTTTGCAACGACTAAGAAGAAAAACACTTAGTATGAAACGACTCAAATAAACATAAGAGCGCCCAAGTGACTTGGGTAAAAGTTGACTATATAATGTAAGGTGACATGTAAAATGCCTTCTAGCCGGATTGTAGATCGTTTGTCGTAGCGGACCTTTTCGCTTCAACCTCTGGACCCAATAGTCCGGAGTGTGTCCGAATACCCTTGCAGTTATAAAACCGGGCATGCATGGAGACCAAAGCGTAGGGGTCATTAGTGCTTTATCGCATAAGTGCCCAACTAGTTATGTTATATTACATGGTTAGTAAGAAACATCTTCCGTGGAGAATAGTTCCGTTAAGGGTTCCTTTTCATTTGGGAGGCATGCCCTAAAGTGCATGTCAAAACTGCTAAGAAAGCGTAAAATCATCTGGGGCAGATGGATAAATAGTTAAAAATCATCTTTCAGTTCACCGATTGAATATTCCCTTAAGAACGCTTAGCTTTCGGCTTCACCCGATCCCGAGGTACACATCCGGTGACCCGGCAGTAACAATCGCAGAGGTGCTCCCTTTACCACCTAGCCGAACAATCGGGAACGTAGGGTAAGCACAGGAGCCAGGCAACCCAGCTTGGCCAAAACTTAAGTCATATCGATGCATATAATGGTGAATAAAAGGTACATGCGGAAGTTTGACACATGTGTTGGGCATAAAGCCCTTATTAATAAGCTTCTGTTAAAGAAGCCCCCAGGTATAATGAGCGCGGGTAGCGTGTCAAGTATATGCAAACAAAATTTGGACAAGGAAAATTTTTACAAGCAACTTTTTTCCAGAAAAGTATAATGCTTGGTCGAACCGAACACAAGTTAGAAATTTAAAACTTTGAGCATGAAGGCAACTTAGCTGGTTAATGTGTTCGGTATTGATGATGTGGTCCGAGCTTAATGCGGGACAAGGTTCCATCCCCCAAGCCGGTCCCGAGGTGGCGGAGCAAAGAGCTCGGCGCTCCGAAGTGGTGACATAGCACGGTCAATGCAGAACGGCAGAGTGATGCCGAAGTCCCCTGCATGGGGTAATGAAGTGTTGACGAAGTCCCCCGTCCAGCCGAGGTGACGCCAAAGGATATAGTCCGGCTGGATCATTTTCCTGTGCGCAAAAAATAGTGCAAACCAGAGATAATAGTAATAAAAAAAATCGTTGCATAATAAATAATTTATGCAAAGTGAGTAATGAATGAAATATGGCCTGGCGCCAAAGTCGCTGTCGATGCAGGTCGTCGGCGTAATGCAATAAAGGTGTGGCAAGGCCTGGATTCACAGGTCAGTCCGAGTTCCGGATGTGGCGTTCGCCGGACTATGTACGGAGACTGACCGAACCATCATGCGACCGTCGATAATGCGGCCACCATTTGATAGACCTGTGTACATATGATGGACAAACCAGAGTAATAATTCCTTGGGAAAAATTAACCCAAACAAGCAAAAAGAAATGCTAGGATTAATAGCACCTGGTTTATTTGTTGTAGCAATCCGAAGGAAGGTGATTCCCAAAATTGCCTGGTCGGCTAGTGACGCCGAAGTGTCCGGAGTAGGTTGATGAAGAGATGATGAAGCCCCCGGTCCAGCTAACGTGATGAAGCCTAAGTGCCAGCCGATGAGTCGAAGTAGGTCGGCGTGATGGACACCAGCTTGAAGAAGTAATAGTGCGGCCCTGCCGATGCAGGTCGTGACGTGGTTGATGCCGGCTTGATGAAGCGACCGTGCGGCGACGCCGATATGCCTGCTCCGTGTAATCCGTGGGGCGGCGATGTTGGTGATGATTTATCGCCAGCGATGCGGACTCTTGTCCGGCTTGCCGAGATGATGATCCGAAGAAGTTGAGCTCGGCTGGACAAAGTGACGACGTGTCTAGCGCAGGTCGGCAGCCGTGGAGCAATATTGCCGGACTGGTTTGACACCAACATGATGTTGAAGATCATGTTCAAAAGATCTTAAAGTTAGTGGGATGTTTTCGGAAACAAAATACAATACCCCGTACAAAACTTCCTTCAAAAAGGATGTCCGAAATCCCGTTCATAAAAAAGACGAACTCGGGTCTGATTCGTTTTCGCGCAGAAAACAGATCCGAAAAGTGATGCACTAATCGGAAGGTTCCCGGAGTTTGGACGGTCGGATAGAGCTGAAATTTTGAGGGGTGGTAGATATAGGAATTCCACAGCTGATCAACGGTTGGATATTCCAAAGGAAGTCCGAGCTAGAAGCTGGACACCACGCCCTAAACTCGTCCGGATTCTCGTCCAGATTCAATGCGGCTCCGGTATATCGGAGATTGCCAGAGACTCCTCCATCGGAACTCGACGAAATTTTCCAGTGTTGTTGTAGACTTAATTCCGCACAATTCCACCGAAGAAATCGTTAAAACGACGCTTGAGGAGGCGGTGGCGGCGGACACAAGTCCGCCGTCTAGAAAAACAGTACGGTTGCCCGAGGGCAATGCTGACATTGAGCCCCCGGGCTCCCTGGATGATTCCTCCATGATCTTGATAGAGATCGGAGTTGATGCTGATGAAGTCCCTCATCCGAACATGACGATCGGAGGTAGGGCGCAGTCCTTGGTCGAACCAAGGTGACCAGTCGAGCTGGTGACGAATATGTCGAAGTCGCAGTTAACCTGCGGGCGAGCCATCGACCTTTTGCCGAACACACAGAGGAACTCTCAATGAAAGCACCAATGTCGGTGTCAAAACCGACGGATCTCGGGTAGGGGTCCCGAATCGTGCGTCTAAGCGGATGGTAAAGGAGACAAGGGACACGATGTTTTACCCGAGTTCGGGCCCTCTTGATGGACGTAAAACCCTACGTCCTGCTTGATTAATATTGATGATGTGTGTTACAAGAGTGGATCTACCACGAGATCAAAGAGGCTAAACCCTAGAAGCTAGCCTATGGTATGATTGTTGTATCTGAGATTGTCTATCGACTAGCCTGGCCTCGGTTTATATAATGCACCAGAGGCCTAGGATAACAAGAGTCCTAGCCGAATACGCCGGTGGGGGAGGAGTCCTTGTCTTGATCGCCAAGTCTTGTGGAATCTTCCTTGTATGCGGCAACTGTCCGGACTGGCCCATGAGTATGCGGCCCCTGGGGGTCCTCGGCCCAATCTAACCGATTGGGGGACGACGTGGTGAGTACCCCCTAGTCCAGGACACCGTCAGGGGCCACGCCCCCAAGCCCAGTCCGAACGCCCCCAACCCCTTGTCCAATTCGGACTGGGCTTGGGGGCGCGCGCCACCTCCTAGCCATTGCCTCTCCTTCCCACTAAGGCCCACTAAGGCCCATCAACTCCTCGGGGGGTTCTGGTAACCTCCCGATACTCCGGAAAATACCCGAACTTCTCCGGAACCATTCTGATGTCCGAATATAGCCTTCCAATATATCAATCTTTATGTCTCGACCATTTGGAGACTCCTTGTCACATCCGTGATCTCATCGGGGACTCCGAACAAACTTTGGTAATTGTCGGTGTCAAAACCAGCGGATCTCGGGTAGGGGGACCCGATCTATGCATCTAGGCTGATGGTAACACGAAGCAAGGGACATAATGTTTACCCAGGTTCGGGCCCTCTCGATGGAGGTAAAACCCTACTTCCTGCTTGATTAATATTGAAGATATGGGTAGTACAAGAGTAGATCTACCACGAGACCGTAGAGGCTAAACCCTAGAAGCTAGCCTATGATGGTATGATTGTAATTGTGATCGGCCTTCTAAGGACCAACCTCTCCGGTTTATATAGGCACCGGATAGGGCTAGGTTTACATGGAGTCGGTTACAAGGAAGGAAATATAATATCCGGATCGCCAAGCTTGCCTTCCACGCCAAGGAAAGTCCCATCCGGACACGGGTCGAAGTCTTGAGTCTGGCATCTTCACGCTTCAATAGTCCGGATGTTGTATACAGTCCGGTTGTCCGGATACCCCCTAATCCAGGACTCCCTCAGTAGCCCCTGAACCAGGCTTCAATGACGATGAATCCGGCGTGCAGTCTTGTCTTCGACATTGCAGGGCGGGTTCCTCCTCCGAATACTCCAAAGTAATCATCGAACACTTAGATCGTGTCCGGATCCACGAGGGGATTCTTACACACCGTTGTAGGGAACATGGCATAAATCTGATCCACTGGCGATCTTCGTACGCCGTGCCTTCGCATCGTGGCCCAGTTCAACACGAACTGGTGCTTCTCGCCCCACCTCGACTCGCGCCGTGAGGCGGTTTTATTGGCACGTCCCATCGAGGCAGAGATCATGTTCCTCCTATTATGAGATCTTCCATTAATGCGGGCGTGCGTAGCCCCATGACGACCGTTGGTATGACTCCGTGTGCCGTCAGGTAAACCTCAAGCAGTCACCCTAAGGACTCTTGATATTCACCCCCTTTATAAAAGGGGCCGAGGCCTATGCCTCTTTTCCACCTCCCTCGCGCCTTTTCGAACCTCGAGTTCTAACACCCGAGATCTAAGCTCCAACCCCCCAAATCCTCCAATATGTCCGGATCAGACCCTCAAGGCCGGTGGGTGGCTTCCTCGATTCAAGCGGAGGACATTGCGAAGCTTAGGGAGGTCGGATATCTGACCGCCGACATCCAGCACAGGCTTCCTGCTCCAGGGCAGGTCATCCCTACACCGGAGCCCAATGAGTGCGTCGTGTTTGTTCCTCACTTCCTCCGTGGCTTGGGCCTCACCCTCGATCCTTTTGTGAGAGGGCTCATGTTCTATTATGGGTTGGATTTTGATACGTCTCCGTCGTATCTACTTTTCCAAACACTTTTGCCCTTGTTTTGGACTCTAACTTGTATGATTTGAATGGAACTAACCCGGACTGACGCTGTTTTCAAAGAGAATTGCCATGATGTTGTTTTATGTGCGAGAAAACAAAAGTTCTCGGAATGACCTGAAACTCCACGGAATATCTTGGAATAAATAATAAAAATCCTCGCCAAAGATGAAGACCAGGGGCCCACACCCTGTCCACGAGGGTGGGGCGCCCCCTCTGGCGCGCTCCCTACCTCGTGGGCCCCCTGGACACCCTCTGATGCCAACTCCAACTCCATATATTGGCTTTCGGGGAGAAAAAAATCAGAGAGAAGAAATCATCGCGTTTTACGATACGGAGCCGCCGCCAAGCCCTAATCTCTCTCGGGAGGGCTGATCTGGAGTCCGTTCGGGGCTCCGGGGAGGGGGGTCCATCGCCGTCGTCATCATCAACCATCCTCCATCACCAATTTCATGATGCTCACCGCCGTGCGTGAGTAATTCCATCGTAGGCTTGCTGGACGGTGATGGGTTGGATGATATTTATCATGTAATCGAGTTAGTTTTGTTAGGGTTTGATCCCTAGTATCCACTATGTTATGAGATTGATGTTGCTATGACTTTGCTATGCTTAATGCTTGTCACTAGGGCCCGAGTGCCATGATTTCAGATCTGAACCTATTATGTTTTCATGAATATATGTGTGTTCTTGATCCTATCTTGCAAGTCTATAGTCACCTATTATGAGTTATGATCCGACAACCTCAAGTGACAATAATCGGGATACTTCGGTGATGACCATAGTTTGAGTAGTTCATGTATTCACTATGTGCTAATGCTTTGTTCCGGTTCTCTACTAAAAGGAGGCCTTAATATCCCTTAGTTTCCGATAGGACCCCGCTGCCACGGGAGGGTAGGACAAAAGATGGCATGCAAGTTCTTTTCCATAAGCATGTATGACAATATACGGAATACATGCCTACATTACATTGATGAATTGGAGCTAGTTCTGTGTCACCCTCTGTTATGACTGTTACATGACGAACCGCGTCCGGCATAATTATCCATCACTGATCCGGTGCCTACGAGTTTTCCATATACTGGTTCTCGCTTATTTACTTTTCCGTTGCTACTGTTACAATCACTACAAAATACCAAAAACATTACTTTTGTTGTCTTTACTTTTGTTACCGTTACCACTACTATCATGTTACTTTGCTACTAAACACTTTGCTGCAGATACTAAGTTTCCGTGTGTGGTTGAATTGACAACTCAGCTGCTAATACTTGAGAATATTCTTTGGCTCCCCTTGTGTCGAATCAATAAATTTGGGTTGAATACTTTACCCTCGAAAACTGTTGCGATCCCCTATACTTGTGGGTTATCAAGACCCTTTTCCGCACCGCTGCCGGGAACATAGCTCTATTCTTTGAGTCACTTGGGATTTATATCTGCTGGACACTATGAAGAACTTGAAAGACGCTAAGACAACAATTTATCCCTCAACTATGAGGGGAGGTAAGGAACTACCATCTAGCTCTGCACTTGGTTCACCTTCTGTTATGAGTAAGCTAGCGACACCTAAACCTGCTTCTGCTATTCGTTCCAATATGTCGCATGTTATTGATGATGCCATACGCTATGCATGATACTTATGATGAAACTACTTCTATGCTTGATACTCATGCTGTCGGTGTCAAAACCGGCGGATCTCGGGTAGGGGTCCCGAATCGTGCGTCTAGGCGGATGGTAACAGGAGACAAGGGACACGATGTTTTTACCAGGTTCGGGCCCTCTCGATGGAGGTAATACCCTACTCCTGCTTGATTAATATTGATGATATGGCTAGTACAAGAGTTGATCTACCACGAGATCAAGGAGGCTAAACCCTAGAAGCTATCCTATGGTATGATTGTTGTTAGATCCCACGGACTAAAACCCTCCGGTTTATATAGACACCGGATAGATTAGGGTTACATAGAGTCGGTTACAATGGTAGGAGATCTACATATCCGTATCGCCAAGCTTGCCTTCCACGCCAAGGAAAGTCCCATCCGGACACGGGACGAAGTCTTCAATCTTGTATCTTCATAATCTTGGAGTCCGGCCGTGATGATAGTCCGGCCATCCGGACACCCCCTAGTCCAGGACTCCCTCAGTAGCCCCTGAACCAGGCTTCAATGATGACGAGTCCGGCGCGTTGATTGTCTTCGGCATTGCGAGGCGGGTTCCTCCTCCGAATACTTCATAGAAGGTTTTGAACACAAGGATAGTGTCCGGCTCTGCAAAACAAGTTCCACATACCACCGTAGAGAGAATAACTTTTGCACAGATCTGCTGATGTATTCCGCGGCGTGACATCACACCACGGCCAGGCCTTTATATGAATCGTTTTTACTGTTCCACCTCAGCGCGTTTAGCGAGGCGGTTTCCTTGGCACGTCTTGTCAAAGCATAGATCGTGCCCCCTTATTCTGGGATTCTCATTAATACGGACGTGGGTAACCCAACCGTGCCCGTTGGCACGCCTCCTCTATCAAAGGCGAGTCCTAGTCGACCACGGGGTGGGCTCTTGGTATTCAACCTCTTTATAATGAGACCAAGGCCCTGTTCTTAATACACCCTCCATCGAGTTCGCCTCGCGCTTCGAGTTCCAACACCCAAAGCTTCAGATTTAGGCGCTTCGGACTTTCGACGATGTCCGGCTCCGACCAGCACGACCGATGGATGTCTTCCTCCGTCACAGAAGAAGATGTGTTAAAGCTGCGAGACGCCAGGTATCTAACCGGCGAGATCTCGCATAGGCTGCCCGCTCCAGGGTAGGTCATTCCCACTCCTGAGCCCGGCGAGAACGTGGTGTTCATGTCCCACTTCCTTCGGGGTTTAGGCTTCCCGACGGATCCCTTTGTGTGGGGGCTCATGTTTTATTATGGGCTTGATTTCCATGACTTGAATCCGGAGTCCATCCTCCATATCTCGTCATTCATTGTCATATGTGAGGCTTTCCTCCATATTACCCCTCACTTTGGATTGTGGCTCAAGACCTTCAAGGTGGAGCCAAAGATGATCGAGGGGCAGCAAGCAGAGTGTGGAGGGGCAGCCATAAGCAAATGTGCTGATGCTCCGTGGCCCAAGGGCTCTTTTCAAGAGGATCTTGGTTTGTGGCAACGGGAGTGGTTTTATATCACCGCTCCAAGGGGCACCAAATGGGCGGCGCTCCCCGCCTTCCGTTCCGGTCCACCACAGCAGCTGGCGTCATGGGTCAACAAGGGGCTCGACTGGGGACCGTCCAAGGACGTTCCTTTGCTGCAGGGCCGTATTCGAGACCTCCAAGAAAGAGAGATCAATCTGGTTGCAGTGACGCAGGTTATGTTGATCCGGCGCCTTACGCCTGCAAGCGCCGCCTCCTCACTGTGGGAATTTAATCCGGAGGGACCACGAGCTCTCCAAAATTTTATGGGCACGACGCCTGTTGAGATGTATAAACTGTTCTTCGGATCACAAGAGAAGTGTCCGGACCTGACTGAGGACGCAGGATTAAGCTGCAATCGCCCAGATACTCAAGTAAGTAGTCCTGTAACCGGACAAGCTGTTCATTCATTTATCTCATATATATGCCCTTTAAAGGAGCCGTTTCTTGAACAAGAGTGGATAGCCAAGGCAAAGTTAATAAGGTGTCCGGCTCCCCTCCCGGAGACCACGCCGGATCCCCTGCTGACCAAGATGTTGAAGGCCGTGCCTTTTAAAGAAGGCGAAGGGGGGAGCGGGGAAGTAACTGCCCCTACGAAGGAGGCTACCAAGGAAGGAGGGTTTAAAAGTCCCGTCTCTCGAGGAGACAAGAGGACCGCTTCGGAAGATCCGGAGGTCAAGGCCTCGAAGAGGGGAAGGGAATCTTCGTCGGAGAGTCCGGCGCTGGGAAGTAACCCAGCCACACTATTTCCCCAAGGGGATCAGCCCTCCAGCGAGCCGTAAGTAAAAAGAAGGGGTCTTGTAAATAAGGAACATCCCTGTATTTATTTCTAAAGATAACCGAAATTGTACCTTGTAGTTCGGATCTCAGTCCTTCTCAGCAGAGCTCGTCTTCGGGGGATCTTCTTCCAGAGATTATGGAGAGAGAAACGCCTCCACCAGTCGCACCCTCATGCGAGGCGGACGGCCCTGAGGTGTCGTCGCGGAGGGTTCCCCCAAGTCCGGCGGGGCCGGAGGGTCCGGCGCCAACTGGCGTGCGGTCGAAGGATCTGAAGGATTTGCTCTGGCGAGCGGTTATCTCAGAAGAGCACCGTGCTCTAATGGGTACGGTGATTGAAAGAATTGCGTCCGCGGAGAGCGGATTGCATAAAGCTGTCAGAAGCTTACTGACGGGGTTCGAGGTACGCAAAAATGATGTACCTTCTGACAGTTATGCATATAGAATGCGCTCGTATAGATAGTAGCCCACGAGACTCGGTATGTTGTCAAAATTGACAGTGCCGAGATCAAAATCTCGATTATAACATATCGCCGCTCCTAAACAGGTGGCGGGACGTCCGTTAATGCCGGATGATGAATATGCCGAACTAAAGCGGCAACTTGACGAGGCGGATCACGGACATCGCGCTGGTCAATAAACGGTTTGACGAGTCACAAGGTATGCGAGTTTTATGCGGACACCTGGTAAGGGAGCTTGACGCCCATGTCTCACTATTTGTATGCTTAATGCAGATGGTGCCGCTGCTGTGGAGGAGCTGCGGGCGAAACTTGCCCGAGCGAAAGAGCAAGCCAGAAATAGTAATGCGGCCGCTTTAAAATTGGCCGAAGAGCTAGAAGCCGAATGGGCTGCTCACTGCCGAAGAAAGGAGGAAATGGCCGATATGGCCAGAAAGTTGAAGAATACTACCGATCGCTGCGAGGTTCTTGAAAAAGAGCGTCAAGCGGAGCAAGAGGGCCTAAAAAGGGCCGCCGCCGAATCCAAGAGTGCCCATTCGGCTTTGAGAGCTGCCAAGGAGGAGCTGAGTCGCCGGGCAATTGCGGCTGGAAAACCGTTTCTGCTGCGGAGGAAATATACGGATCCAAAGTATGCTCAGTTGGACAAGTTGTGGAGTTCGGAGGATGCTTATCTGGACTTGGCGGCGAGCGCTGCGGATGCGGTTGAGCACTTCCGGGGCCAGAAGGGGCACAGAAGGGAAGAGCTATATTGGTCGCAATTCCATAGTCCGGAGCGTCCTCTGCCCGTTGACCGATCGGTTGGCCGAATGGGCCGAGCTGAATCGGTTATCCGGATTTGCCATGAAGCATGTCTTGACTCATTTGTGGCCGGGCGGACCCCAGCCGAAGAGCTATTTTGGTTTAGTAGTTCCTTGGTGCGGTACCGCGTATCGACGCAATGAAGCAGTCGGCGTGTATTGAGGGAGCGCGGATGGCTTTGGCCCGTGTCAAGACATACTAGGCGGATATGAAGGCCACCGACGTTGCATCCCAAGATTCGGACAGAAGCCGAGTACCTGCCGAGCACTACTTTGAAGAAGTCCTGCCGGGCGCTCGTTTAATAGAGACGCAGTGCTCGAAGGATGTTATGTTTAAATGACATGTATGATTTGTGAAAACAATGTTTCAATATAATATAAGAGCTTTTTATACTTGTGCGTTCAAGTAGTAAACTACTCCCTGTGCGGCCGTTTATGTATATGTATATATAACCTGAAAGATGGCAGTCCTTGGCTTCAGCCCCCACGCACATAGTGCAGGGGTGTTTGCAAAGAAAGCACCTTTTCACACTTAATCCAATGTCTTGGTCCTGTTAAGGAGGTGATAGCGTAGCAAACCAGGCAACTGGACTATAATGCTTTATCACTTTCACTTAGCCATAGGAGTTCGAGGGTGGGGCTACTATATAGCCCCTGGGGGCACCGCACTCTCCCGAATACGGGGTGCGTATGTGCCTGATCGGAAAACGGTCCTTCGTTAATGCGGAGGAATTCTAAACATTCGATGAGTCATCGAGTGGTTGACCAGTCTCTTGCTATATCATGACAATCGGTTTCGGCTTTCTCTCGAGGTGCTTTCGCCCGGCGAACCGGGCACAATCGCAGTAGTTCTCCGGTGCCGCGTTAGCCGATAAAGCGGAACGTAAGGCAGCAAAACACGGAGCCGGGCAAACCCAACATTTGACCAAAGACATGATTCGGAGCTGATGCATATAAGGCCCTAACTCGAGACGCCGAACACTCCCTAAGGTATTCGGTCTTTATAAAAGCAGGCGAATAATGCCCTAAGCCCCAGTGTCCGTGCACGCAAAAATTCTGGTGCGGCCAATGCCAAAACGCCAGCCTCCTCCTCGGTTATAGTAAGAAACCGGGGATGTATATCAACAAGAGACAGTAAAAAGGTTTACGCAGGTCTTAATCTGAAAAGAATCCTTGCAACGGGTCCCTACCGCATGTCTGCGCTGTGTCTCCATTGTCTTTGTATCACGGGCCAGGCGTATGCGTTGTTCATCTGTAAAAGAGAGGAACTTAGTTTACAAGAAAAAGGATCGTGCGAAAGATGTACTTAATATTAAATAAACAGAATACGGTTCGAAGAAGTGAATAAAATTGAGCTTTATTGTCTCTTGTTGTACATGCATGCAGTCCCTTGTATGAGGGTATGCCGCTAGTAGGCGCCGGACTCGTCTAGCCGTGTCCGGGGTTTGAATGACCTATTCAGTTTCTTTGACTAGCGGAGCCGGATAGGTGTGGGGCTGTCAAGGCAGTCTCACGTTCTTCCGTGCTCGAGTAACACTTAATACTCCCTTTTAATGAGATGGTGCCGCGTGGACCGGGCGTTTTAAGTGTTAGAGATGCATAATGCGGTATTGCGTTAAAGCGGGCGAAAGCTTCGCGTCCCAATAGTGCCTGATGTCTACTTTTAAATGGGGCGACATGGAAGACTAACTTTTCGCGACGGAAGTTGTCGAATGAACCGAACACAACTTCTAACAGTAGGGAGCCCGTACAATGGGCATATGGGCCTGGCATTACCCCTTTAAAGGAGGTGTTGCTATGGCGAATTTTGGCCGGGCCTATCCCCATCCTACGGATTGTGTCCTGATATATCAGGTTTATGTCACTGCCGCCATCCATGAGGACTTGTGTAAATTGGAATTCGTCGATTATAGGATCCAATATCAAGGCAGTCCATCCTGCGTTCCGGATACTTTCGAAATAGTCCTGATGGTCGAAGGTGATTGGTTTTAACAACCAGCAGCGGCACGCAGCGTTTTAGTGGGCGCCGCTCTGCTTTTCCCTTTGATCACGTGAAGTGAGTTTACTGTTTTAACCTCTTGTGGGAAACTCTTTTGTTTTCCGGGGCTCTGCTTGTGGTGGTCGTCATCATCTTCACTTGGTGTGTCGAGCCCCTTGTGTTCGGCGTTCATCTGCCGGACTGTTTGAAGACCCAACAATTTACGTGGGTATGGTTAGCGAGCCTCCCAGGAGTACTGTGGATTTGACATATCTTGTCCAAGATTTTGTTGAAGTTGGATAACTCATCGCTATTGTCCTGAAGGGGCATTTTGTTGTTGTTCTGCCGTGAGCTTTTGAATCCGGCGCGTTGGTACCGCCGCTCTTTGGACCGTTCCCTTTAGTCCGGCGCTGGTCCTTGTTGCGCCGTGGTTTCCCATTTCCATCCCTGATTTCGGATGTACTTGGGTCGCTGGTGCTGCATCTTGCCAGCCAGCTGTCCTCTCCCGCGCAAAAGCGGGTCATGAGGCTTGTTAATGCGGCCATTGTTCTTGGCTTTTCTTGGCCGAGGTGCCTGGCGAGCCATTCGTCTCGGACGTTGTGTTTGAAGGCTGCTAAGGCTTCGGCATCCGGACAGTCGACTATTTGGTTCTTTTTAGTAAGGAACCTGTTCCAGAATTTCCGGGCTGATTCTCCGGGCTGTTGAGTTATGTGAATTAGATCGTCTGCATCCGGAGGGCGGACATAGGTCCCCTGAAAGTTTGCCCGGAACGCATCCTCGAGCTCTTCCCAGCTTCCAATGGTATTTTCGGCGAGGCTTTTAAGCCAATGCCGAGCTGGCCCTTTGAGTTTTAGGGGTAAATATTTGATGGCGTGGGGATCATCTCCTCGAGCCATGTGTATGTGGAGGATGTAATCCTCAATCCAGACTCCAGGGTCTGTTGTTCCCTCGTATGCCTCTATGTTTACGGGTTTGAATCCCGCTGGAAATTCATGATCCAGCACCTCATCGGTGAAACATAGGGGATGTGCGGCGCCCCTATATTTGGGTGTGCCGTGATGTTCGGATATTTGGCGTGTTGCATTGCTTTGAGGAGCTTGCTTTCTCGGCCCATAGACGGACCTAACTGGGCCATCCTTTTGATGTGAATCCTTATGCGGATCACGTACCGGCTTGTGTGCGGCGCCATTTGCCGCTCTCTTTTTGCCGTGAGGTCGTCTATCCGACCGGGTTGCCTTCTTGTTTTTTGATTGTGGGGGCTCTAAGGCCTCTTCGTCGAATTCGGGCAGTAGCTTTCTTTTTGGGTAGCTCTTTGTTCGGCGACTGTCGCTGTATTTGTCTGCGGTGTTGAATACTTTGCTCCATCTGATCCTGAGTGCATCTTCCGCTGTTTTGAGCTTCCGCTTCTGCTTTTTCAGGTACGCGTAGTGGCGACGAGCCTTTTCTGGAGGTTATCTTGCTCCAGCATTTTGTCCGGCGTGAGATCGTCCGGACTGTTTTCTTCGTCGGGGACTGGTTGTTTATCCAAGTTGTCTTGTTCGGACGATTGCTCAATAGCATGTTCGTCGTCCACCTGTTCGCCCGGCTCTATGGCTGGGTTTTTGTTGAGGCGGGACTTGGTTCGGCGTTTGTGTTGCCGTTTTGACTGCTTTTCGATGTATTTATCCTTCGTAGCGTCCCGTTGTTCCTCGTCTTCATTTCCTTTAGGTGTATCCACCATGTATACATCATGGGATGAGGTGGTTGTCCAACATCCTATAGGTGCTGGTTCATTGTTGTCTCCTACATCGTCGTCCATACCGTCGATGTCTTCGGAGTCGAAATCGAGCACGTCGTGTAAGGTTTCGACGGTGGCTACCAAGAGGGTGGTGGGTGGGTGTTGAGTTTCTTCGTCATCCGCATCCCAACCTTCCTGACCGTAGTCCGGCCAGGGCTCTCCAGATAAAGAGAGAGACTTTAGTGAATTCAGGATGTCGCCAAAGGGCGAGTGCTTTGAAAAGATGTCCGGCAGTGAACTCCATGACCCGGCACCCAATCGGATTCGACCGTAGGGGCGCGGAGGGTTGAGTCCGGAGAGGAGTCCGGCGCCTTGGAGTCACGGTCTTCGCAAGGGACAGGGACAGAGTTCGGCTCAATCGCCGCTGAGATCATAGCCCCCGAGGCGGTGTCCAACCACTTGTCCTTGATCAGGGAATCCGGCTCCGGATCAGGGGCCGGAGCAGATGCTGGTGCGGCCTCCAGGACACTTTTCGGCTGCAGAGCTAGATAATGCCCATCGAGACAGTGCGGCACGCTTGGCTGCGGCTCGAATCCTTCAAAGATCAAGTCTCCGCGGATGTCGCCGTATAGTTCAAACTTCCAAATCTGACCTGATGGCCAGGGGCGTAACTTTCGATCTGCTCCAGATGGCTGCCGAATTGGCCCGCAGCGGCAAAGCCACCGAATCACGAAGATCTGTCCGGGAGAAAAGTCTCACCCGACCGCGTCGTTGTTGATGATCGAAGGATCCATCAGCCTACTCGGTGACGACACGGAGGAACTCTCAATGAAAGCACCAATGTCGGTGTCCGGCGGATCTCGGTAGGGGGTCCCGAATCTGTGCGTCTAGGCGGATGGTAACAGGAGACAAGGGACACGATGTTTTTACCCAGGTTCGGGCCCTCTCGATGGAGGTAATACCCTACTCCTGCTTGATTAATATTGATGATATGGGTAGTACAAGAGTAGATCTACCACAAGATCAAGGAGGCTAAACCCTAGAAGCTAGCCTATGGTATGATTGTTGTTCGTCCTACGGACTAAAACCCTCCAGTTTATATAGACACCGATAGGTTAGGGTTACACAGAGTCGGTTACAATGGTAGGAGATCTACATATCCGTATCGCCAAGCTTGCCTTCCACGCCAAGGAAAGTCCCATCCGGACACGGGACGAAGTCTTCAATCTTGTATCTTCATAATGTTGGAGTCCGGCCGTGATGATAGTCCGGCTATCCAGACACCCCCTAGTCCAGGACTCCCTCAGTGCCCCTTGGTGAATTTCTAGATGGACAAATTTCTAGGTCTAGAGAAACAGAAATTATTGAAACTGAATACAATGATGAAAGTGATGATGAAAATATGCCTGCTATTCCTGAGGGTTATCTTTTGATGCGGAATCTTCTGCGGCTATTTTTGCCTGCCGGGATAGATATGAACTTAAGAGGCTGCTAGTTAAATGGAGTAAAGAATCTCTTAGAGATAGGATGAGACCTGACCCTGCTTTTGCTACTTCACCTATCTGTGTTCTGATAAGGATTATGAATTCTCTGTTGATCCCGATATAGTTACTTTGGTTGAATCTGATCCTTTTTATGGCTATGAATCAAAACTGTTGTGGCACATCTTACTAAGTTAAATGATATAGCTGCCCTGTTTACTAATGATGAGAGATCACGCTACTTTTATATACTCAAAATATTTCCGTTCTCATTAAAGGGTGATGCTAAGATATGGTTTAATTCTCTTGATCCTGGTTGTGTGCGTAGTCCCGTGATATGATTTATTACTTCGCTAAATATTTCCTGCTCATAAGAAACAAGCAGCCGTGAGGGAAATATACAACTTCGAGCAAATAGAAGAAGAGAGTCTCCCACAAGCTTGGGGGAGGCTACACAAGTTACTTAATGCTTAGCCTGATCATCCTCATAAGAAACCAGAAATACTAGATATCTTTTATAATGGACTAACCGATGTTTCCAGAGATTACCTGGATAGTTGTGTTGGTTCTCTTTTCAGGGAAAGAACACCGAATGAAGTTGAAATTCTATTGAATAATATGTTGACAAATGAAAATAATTGGGCACCTCCTGGGCCAACTCCTGAGCCAACTCCTGAGCCAATTAATGAGCCTATTCCTAAACCAACTCCGAAGAAGAGAGGTGTTCTATTTTTCAGTCCTGAAGATATGCAAGAGGCAAAGAAATCTATGAAAGAAAAAGGTATTAAAGCTGAAGATGTTAAGAATTTACCTCCTATTGAAGAAATACATGGTCTTAATTTACAGCCTGTTGAAGAAGTGTATGATCTCAATTCTTTATTCACTGAAGAACCTCCAGATCCCGATATCCCGACACAGGTAGTAAAGGTAAATTCTCTCTATAGATATGATAAAGCTGAAATCCCTCCTACTAAAATTGGTAGTCAGTGCTTGGATGAGTTTGATAACTTTATGTTTAAGCAAGATGACTTTAATGCTTATTTTGGTAGACAATTAAAACAGAATACCTTTATGATTAAACGCTTGAGTGATTATATGGCTAATATTAGAGGTGAACTTAAACTTGTTAGCAAACATGCTTCTATGGTTACCACTCAAGTAGAGCAAGTACTTAAAGCTCGTAAAGAAGTGCTTGATGAAATGAATAGTAAGAAAAATGATTATGTTGTTAGAGTGGCTACTAGAACTGGTAGAATGACTCAGGAACCTTTATATCCTGAAGGCCACCCTAAGAGAATCGAGCAAGATTCTGAGAGAAATAATATTGATGTACCTAGTTCTTCTAAAAGGAAGAAAAAGAAAAATGATAGGACTTTGCAAACTTCTAGCTAGTGAACCTATTGCTGAACCACCTGATAATCCAAATGATATCTCTATTTTTGATGTTCAAACACGATCTGGTTATGAACATGAACCTAGTGAAAATGTTAATGATGATGTTCATGATGATGCTCAACCTAGTAATGATAATGAAGTAGAAGTTGAACCTGCGGTTGATCTTGATAACCCACAATCAAAGAATCAACGTTATGATAAAAGAGACTTCGTTGCTAGGAAACATGGTAAAGAAAGAGAACCATGGGTTCAGAAACCCACGCCTTTCCCTCTGAAACCATCCAAGAAAAAGGATGATGAGGATTTTGAGCGCTTTGCTGAAATGATTAGACCCATCTTTTTGCGTATGCGATTGACTGATATGCTCAAAATGAATCCTTATGCTAAATATATGAAAGATATTGTTACAAATAAAAGAAAGATACCGGAAGCTGAAATTTCCACCATGCTTGCTAATTATACTTTTAAAGGTGGAATACCAAAGAAACTTGGAGATCCAGGAGTACCTACTATACCATGCTCCATTAAGAGAAATTATGTTAAAACTGCTTTATATGATCTTGGAGCCGGTGTTAGTGTTATGCCTCTCTCTTTATATCGTAGACTTGACTTGAATAAGTTGACACCTATTGAAATATCTTTGCAAATGACTGATAAATCAACTGCTATACATTGCCGGTATTTGTGAGGATGTGCCTGTTGTGGTTGCAAATGTTACTATTTTAACGGACTTTGTTATTCTTGATATTCCCGAGGATGATAGTATGTCTATTATTCTTGGAAGACCTTTCCTTAATACTGCAGGGGCTGTTATTGATAGCAACAAAGGCAATGTCACTTTTCATGTTAATGGTAATGAGCATACGGTACACTTTCCAAGGAAACAACCTCAAGTTCATAGTATTAACTCTATTGGAAAAATTCCATCGATTATATTTGGAGGTTTTGAATTTCCTCTCCCTACTGTCAAGAAGAAATATGATATGCTTATTATTGGGGATGTCCATATCCCCGTTGAGGTAAAATAGTGTTATTCGAAATTTCTCCGGTTCCATGATTATCGGAATGAGTTTGTTAACAAGACTTGATCAACCTTGTTAGTGGATTCTTTTTTATGTGCATGAGGCGGATGAAACTAGAAGCACAACCTTCTGTACCCTCTTTATATTCTCTGTTATTTAGTAGAAATAAAGTAAAATAGTATTTTTCTGTCTGTTTCCTGATTTATCCGTGCAATATAAAAATATTCCGAAAATAAAAGTCCTCAGAATGCCATGCCAATTTAATATGATTTTTTCGAATATTTGAGGATTTTTAGTGCAAAAATTACCATGGGAGCTGCCACCTGGCCACAAGGGTGGAGGGCACCCCTACCCCCCTGGGCGCGCCCCCTGCCTCGTGGGCCCACGGTGGCCCTCCTCCACTTATCCCTGCACCCATCTTCTTCCTCTGCCTCACACAAACCCGAAAAACCAACTCAAGCTCGTGTTCCAGCCACTTTTGCTGTGATTTTCGATCTCCTTGCTCAAAGCACCTCTCGCAAAACTGCTTGGGGAGATTGTTCCTTGGTATGTGACTCCTCCATTGGTCCAATTAGTTTTTGTTCTAGTGCTTTATTCTTTGCAAATTTGTGCTGCATAGGTGACCGTGTTCTTGAGCTTGCATGTCAAATTTATATGGTTCCAAGTAGTTCTAATGCTTGATATATGCTCTAGACACTTGTATGAGTAGTTGCTATCAGTTTTATTGAAGTTGGTTCACTTTTGTTTGAAGTCACTAAAAATTTCAGAATTATTTTTCAGAGAAAACAATATGTTTAGGAAGATGTTCCAAGGTGGTTCTTCAAGGAAGAAAGGTCCCAGGCTTGCAATGCGTGATGCTAACGAGGAACCACCAAGAGACGCTCTTGTGAGGCCCTGTGAATGGCCTTCGGAAAATTTTATGGATCAAGCGGGAATCAAAGAAGAATTTAACGCATATTTGCGTAATGCCAGTCTTGAGGATTTTGAAGCTGACAAATGCCCCGATGTCGTGATCTCACAAGTTCATTTGTGGGGAGGTTTGATTTTTCATCTTCACGTAATTCTCCTTCAGTCATGTTTGACCTTTATGACAAATCTTATACCATGGACTTAGAGGATTTCACTTTTATGCAAACTTCCATCTTGGGGTAGTATCAGGGATCCCCCGAAATCTGAATATAGAGACTTTCTTGCTAGAATAATTGTGGGGGAATCTAGAGATATAACACATGCCACTATAGGGAGCATTCACTTTCCTGCTATACATTATTTTGCTCTCTTCATAGGTAGAAGCATAAATGCTAAGGATGAAGCATGTCACATGTGTGCCTCGATCTCAGCATTCTCGTAAGTCTGTGTTAGGAGACCAATCTTATCATATGGGAGCCATTTTAGCTCGTAGGTTGCATCATAATAGACATAACGGAGATTTCTTTGGAGGAATTTATGCAACCCGCTTAGCTAATTTTCTTGAGATAGACATTCGTGAGGGTGATATGGAGTTACCCCTACTTATTTAGATTTTGATTCTATGGTTTCCCACCAGTTTGTTGAGAGGACTGAACCACCTCTCCAAAGATCGACTAATCTTTAACAAACGGCATGTTTTCCATGTTACTCTTCCTGCTCCTGCCTTCTTTGATTTTCAGACGAGAGGAAGATATATTATTACCAGAGAGGAGGCAGATGAGTACGAGAGGATAGCCGAGGCGGCTCGACTCCATGCTGCAGCTCAGGAGGCGATAGCAGCTGCATCACAGTACGACCCCAGCTATACCTACGGGTATCAGCCAGGCTATCCCTGGCAATAGACCAACTTAGGCCAAAAGCCTAAGCTTGGGGGAGTACGTATTTCCCACTGACATTACATTCTTGTTCATACACACTCATTGCTAGATGTCGGTGCTCATACTCTTTCACTGTAATATCCATGCTAGTTTATTTTCTTTTTCCTGCTTTCTTCTTGTGTGTTTAATAAACCTTAAGAAAAACCAAAAAAAATTAGTAGTAGTTTATTTTTCCTGCTGTAGTAGTAAAAATTAAAAAGAAAACCCATAAATATTTCCCGTTCTTCTTTTGCTTGTTGGGAGCTTTTCCGTGTAAATAGTTTTTATTTTCTTTTCTTTTCTTTGGGGGTCAGTAGGAGAAGACCATGATTAAATTGTTGTAGTGGCTCTTATATGCATCATTGTTGATTTAACCAAGAGCCCATATTGCCTTGTCTTCTCATGTTTATTGAATGCTTGCAGATTCCAGCTTAGTCCAATGCACGTACACTCTTATTATTATTCACATCGTTCGGTCGTGCAAGTGAAAGGCAATTATGATGATATATGATGGACTGACTGAGATGGGAAAAGCTGGTATGAACTCGACCTCTTTTGTTTTTGTAAATATGATGAGTCCATCGTTCTTGATTCAGCTTGTTATGAATAAACATGTCTGCAATGACAATTAGTGATCATAGTTGCTTGTGCCATGCTTGATTAGCTACGAGTTATAATGGTTTACCTTGCGTGCCAACATGCTATTGAGATGATTATGATGTGGTATGATAGGGTGGTATCCTCCTTTGAATGATTTAAGTGACTTGACTTCGCACATGTTCACGCATGTAGTTGAAACAAATCAACATAGCCTTCACGATATTTATGTTCATGGTGGATTATATCCTACTCATGCTTGTATTCAATGTTTATTAATTTTAATGCATGTTCATGACTGTTGTTGCTCTCTAGTTGGTCGCTTCCCAGTCTTTTGCTAGCCTTCACTTGTACTAATGTAACACCCCAAAAATTTAACCATGTTTTGTTGATTAAAATTTTGCCGGGAAATTAAATGTTCATTTTCTGGATTTATTCTTGATCTCAGAACCTCTCTTTTCTTCTAAGTTGTGGAGTTTCCACCCCAAGTAAAAACTTTTCAATTATTATTGGACTTGTTTACCCTCTCAAATAAAACAATTTTTTATCAGTGGGGTTATTTATATAATTATTTTTTTCCCTGAGCTTTATTTCTCTAAAATGGTTTTTCATAAGTTTTAGGGTCCCATTTGAACTACAACCCTTTGATAAATTTATTTAAAATTCCAACCAAAATTTGGGGATGTCATGTGGTGTTTTTAAAACACTTTTATGCAAAAACATCTTTTATTCATTGGAGATTTTGAGCTCTACCCCAAGTTTTCAAAACTGGTCCAGATGGTAGTATTGCACTACAACCTATTTAAATATTTCTTTAAAGCTTCCACCAAAATTATGGGATGTTAGTAGTAGTACATTATTCAACCTTATGCAAAAACCCAGTGATGTTCTTTGAAAATTTTGAGTAAATCATCCTCATCTTCATTCTGGTCCAGCTTGTTGAATTGTACTGCAACCATATTTCAACCTGCCCTTTTAGCTATTATTCCTTTTCCTGCTTGTAGACCACCCTACAAAACCCTTAAGTCCAGGAGAGTGGACCCATTGGAGGATTTTTAGTACAAGCAATAATTCCATTTACCTTCTGTCCAGAACTGAAGATTTGCAAAACTTGCACTAGCAAGTTTCTGGTTTTGCCCAAATGACCTTGACACCATCACCTACACCCAAAGAGACACTGGTCTGGAATTTTTGGACACCCCATGACACTAGTAGAAAACAGGGCTATGGTTCCGGGCCAATATTCACTTTAGTCCCGGTTCAATCATGAACCGGGACTATGTGAGCATTGGTCCCGGTTCGTGCGGCTAAGGCATTAGTCCCGGTTCACTGTGCCCTTTAGTCCCGGTTTATGCCTCAAACCGGGACTAGCAGGCGATGCCTGATAGTTCGGTTAAGTGCCTCAAACCGGGACTAAAGATTAGACCTTTAGTCCTGTTTGAGGCACGAACCGGTGCTCTTGGTTGAGACCTTTAGTCCCGGTTCGTGCTACACGAACGGTACTAAAGGTCCTATTTTCAAACTCTACCCCCGTGGATCGCCGTTTCAGTTTTAAAAAATAAAAGAAAATGATGGAAATATCGAAAATAAAAGAAAATAAGTTTCCCATGTGATATGTGGTCTAGTTGTTGGGAAAATTTGCAAATGTGAATTTCGACTTTATTTGCAAAATCTCTTTGGAATTTGTAAAAATGGGCATAACTTTTGCATACTAACTCGGATGAAAAAGTTTTTTATATGAAAAATCATCTACTCAAATATGTAAAAATGGGAACCCCGTTAAACATTTTCAAAATCCTCAAAAACCTAACAGAAAAAAAGTTACGGGGCTTTTAAGATCTAGAGTGGAAAAAACCGAAGAAATTTCAAACTGTGGTCAAATTGTGGTCAAACAATGGTCAAACTAATTATTCTAGAATATTAGTGTTACTAAATAATTATTTCAGTTATTTTGAATTTTGGTCAAATCTGGTCAAACTGTGGTCAAATTATGGTCAAACAATGGTCAAACTAATTAATCAAAATAACTATTGTTTTCTAAATAATTATTGTTTTTTAAAACAATAGTTTCAAACTCAAACAGTGAAATGTGTCACTTCATGCTCAAGCAAAATTCCTAAGGGTTAATAGGATTGACATCTTACTATTGTCGTGAAAACAACAAGTGCAGACTTGGAAACGAGGGAGAATAGAACCGGAAGTTAAGCGTGCTCAGTGGGGAGTGGGAGGATTGGTGACCGTTCGAAGTTAGATGATTTGGAATGATGAGGGGTGATTAGAGATTAGAGGATAAATTGAGCAGTGATGAGGGGTGCTGATTAAAGATTAGAGGTTAAAATAATTCAGAAATTTGAAAATAAAAAATTATTCAAAAAAATTAAAAAAAAATTTCAAAAAAAAATCATAAAATTTCCTTTAGTCCCAACCGGGACTAAAGGTGGAGCTCAAGTGGCGCGGCCTTTAGTCCCGTCTGGATTGAACCGACTAAAGGGGAGTCATTAGTACCGACCCTTTAGTCCCGGTTCACCAACCGGGACTAAAGGCCCTTACCAACCGGGACAATAGGCCCTTTTTCTACTAGTGAGAGATGCCTAGATGCCTGTGGCATTCTGTCAAACACCTTGAGTGCATGGTCAGTTTTGACATGGCTTTTAGTTTGCATTGTGAACTTGATCCCCTGCACCAACAACTTTGTCCACTAAGCTTCTAACTAACGCTAACCAAGACACAGATATCTCCAACCTCACCAAAGCCTCCTAGCATGCCCGGCATTTTGCGAAACGATTGGCGTGCAGACGCCTGGCGCGGCCAGCGCGCGTTTTCTGCAATCTGCGCCCGAGCCAACGCCCGCGTCGATGCCGCCTCCCCGCGCCCGTTCTGGCCCCTCCCACTTGCAGTCGACACGCCTCGACTCCTCCCACATCGCAGAGCCGCCCCGGCCCCCCTCCTGGCGCCCTACAGCGCCGCCACCGCCGCCCCGACAACCTCTGCCCTGGACGGTGCCGCCCAAGCCACACGCGCAAGGCCACCGCCTTGAGTAGTGTGAAGTTCGTCGGAGCGCGCCGGCCAGCTCCACGTCGCCCCGCTAGCTACAGCGAGGCGGTTCGCCGAGCTTATCTCCGGCCGCCGCGGAACCGACCTAGGCGCGCTATGAATAGGGACACCGAGCTCGTCTAGGCCTCAAGCAACCTCAAAGCCATCCCTCTAGAACCCCCATGGCCGGCAATCGAAGAGGGGAAGGTCGTCTTCCCCATCTCCGGTCGGCTCGGCCGCCGCCACGTCCCAGTCCATTTCCTCGCGAACAGAGCTTCTCCAGTCCATCCAGTGCCACCAACCTTCTCCCCTCGAACTTGCGGAGCCGCCCAGCCTTTCAAACGCGATCGAAAGCCACCGTAGATCAAACCCCCAATTCATCCCGAAGCTACCTCCGCCGCGGAGCTCGCCGCCGGTGACTCCCTCTGTCCCCGCCAGCCTGTCGACCATCGGGAGGACCGCCCTGGACTGGCGGATCCATCCTCGCCCTCAGAACCCCGCGGGGAGCTGCCGTTCACCGACGGTAATCGCCGGAGCCCCGCCCCGCTCGGACAGATGAGGAGGGAGGCGGGGGCGACTGGTCAAACCTGACCAGTGGGCCCCCTGGACCCACTGTCAGTGGCCCAGCGCCGGTCCACGCTGGCTAAGTGGAAGCGTAAAGCACAGAGTACGCTTTCCCCTCGAACCGTTTTTCTTTTCTGTTTCTTTTATTTAATTTTTAACAGAAATTTGACTAAACTTTGACTGGCTATAACTTTTTAAATATAACTTCAAATGAGTTGATTCTTTTTCCTGCCTCTCTCAAATATTGTCTAGTTTATTTTCAGATTTATTTGAAAAAAATTCAGACAACTTTTTTGTACTGTTTTGAAACTGTTTTAATTCAATATTTTCAAAAATAGGATTTTTGGAGAAGAAGAAAACTTTCAAAAGTTTTAGGATGCACACTGCCTCTACACAACTTGAAGGCAAGCATTCTGAACCCTGGCATAATATTACCGCGTGTTGTTTGATACGGTTACAACACCCCATGTTTCGGAGTTTCGTTATTTTATGTGGTGATGTGAACATACTCATAAGTGCATATTGGTGATTCCGTGCTTTTGAAATTGATGCGTTGAGATAGTACTCACCATCGTATGCCCTTCATGCATACCGGAAGGAATCCGGTAAGACCTCTGTCTTGGGTAGACACGGGCTTGTCTCTAGTCCTCCGTCGGGACCGTTGTGTCTGGTACGGCATGATGATGTATGACGAGTGGTGATTCTGTCTATTGGTTGAAATATATTGGTTATGCTAACCATGCAGGGAATACTAAAACCTCCTAAGTCGACCACAGATCGAGTCTTGTTCCGGTAACCCCCATACTGGTTTCGTACTACCATGTGTCCCTGCCATAGGTAGGGTACGGTTCAGTAAGTTGTCAACCCCTTCCTAGCACACACCGTACAGAGAGGCCATGGTGGAAGATACCGGCTGCATCCGGTAGGCATGCCACCTGGTCCAGGGGCATGGGTGTTTCTGGTTGGGACCGAGAGTGGGGCACCCCTTAGAGCGCGCGATAGAAATTTGATCCCATGCTACGCGAGGTTGTAGCCTTCCCACTTAGAGTTTCGCTTAACAGGTGTCGTGGGTGATTCCAGACACCGGTAAGTTAAACTCGTGTGCTGGTCGTGTGTTTTCAATTAAAAGACCGTGAATGGAATTAGTCTCGATGGACTAAAGAAATCCGTTACTCGTGGGTAAAGAGTACACCCTCTGCAGAGGTTAAATCTATTCGAATAGCCGTGTCCATGGGTAAGGACTATAGTCTGGGATGGGTCAAGTGTCGGTCTTAGTGTCGGTCTTCGGAGGAAAACTGCTAAACCAGAACATGGATCATGACTTGTGACGTATGACGATTATGATTATTATTATTATGGACTAACCATTTATATTATTTGAATTATTGAGTATCCCTGGGACGGTTCTACCTCCTGGATATTCATTGTGATTATTTTCTTATAAGCCCTTTATGTGGTGTCGCTCAGACGCCCGACTGTGGCATGCTTGTTATTTGTTTACCTTATAAGCCCTTTATGTGGTGTCGCCGCATAATTCGGATCGTGGCATGCTTGTTATTTGTTTACCTTAGAAGCCCTTTATGTGGTGTCGCTCAGACGCCCGACTGTGGCATGCTTGTTATTTGTTTACTTTATAAGCCCTTTATGTAGTGTCGCACAGACGCCCGATTGAGGCATGCTTTATATTATTATCCTTTCGAGGTGTCGCTTCAGACACCCGATCGGTGCATTTTATTTCTATTCTCTGATTGCATATTCATGTTTTATATGAGCAACCTGCTTGCGTGCATCATGGGTTTTGATTTCATGACTGACGTTGTGATCATAGAATATTTCAGAGCATGATTATCTTTTGTTATATTATACCTATGTTCATGATGTTTGCGAGTACATTCAAAGTACACACTTGCTTGTCCCTGGCTATTGTCTTGGCCAGCTTTCTTGCTTGGAGAGGAGCGTTGAGATGACAGCCCCGGAACCTAAGCAACGATGATAGAAGCCTCGCGAAGATAGGAGTTATCCAGGTCAGCTGTTCCTTTGGGAAATGGAGTCCCATAGACGCTGATGATCCACAAACCACTTCCGCCATCAACCACTAGAAACCTTTTGTTGTACTCATAGGCCAGAATGGCCTTGTACTACATATTATGTTTTTTGCTTGGAATTTCTGTATCAAGTTGGTGCCTCATCAGCTAACAGTAATCCTGTGGCTGGTGAGCACAAGGACCATTTTCTGAAAATTAATATCCCGAAAATCCGATCCTGACAAACTTGGTATCAGAGCCAGGCTGACCATTGGCTAATCCTATCTTAGCCAGGTCGAAAAACCTAGGTTAACCAACCCACCAGACCTTAACCTAACCCCGGCCAAGCTTCTCGTGCAAGATAGCCACACAGTGACCCCGACACTTTTGGCAGTCGGTGCCCAACCTATCAGCCTAGCCTGTCGATCACGCGCCAGTGACCGACCCCTAAATTTTCCCATTCGCAAGCGTGCGAAGGAAGACTCCGTCCCCTTTTTCTATAAAAGGGCACGCTAGACTCAACACAGCAGAGCCCAGCCTCTTCCTCAAACCGAGCTATAATGCCTGGCCCTGTCGTACACAATGAGACCACAGCAACCAACCTTGGAGGTTTTGTGACCGTGCTCGCAAACCTCACCCGTCGTGCCTTTGCATTAGAAGAGCCCCCAGAATATGTTGTGTACCAAGGACCCATGAGCGGTGAGATCCGTCAATTCTGGGCCACTGTGCACATCTATGGTAGGGGTCTATCGCCAGAACGCCCCAACAGGTTCACCGGAAGGACAACTTCCTTTGAGCCACAAGCCATCCAACTAGCTGCTCGAGAGGCTATAGTTCAACTCCGGCACTCATCGCCCAGAGTTAACTGTCGCTTGTTCTACTCCTACCCCATCCATGACGGGTATGGTAGGCCACCCCAGGTTGCCAACGGAGATCACGAGACGGATCCTGCATTGTTGCATCTGGTGCGCTATGTAAGTGCACTAGAGGATCTGTTCGATCAAATCACTCTTGATCTGATCGCAGCTCGTGGAGAACTGATACGCCAAGCCCCGGCAAGAGGAGAAGATGAGCCCAACGCCGACAACCCAGTCGTGCTGTTCGTACAACCGATCGAGTCCTTGAGGTCTGCCCCAGTCATCAACCAAAATACCTTGATGACCCCAGAAGTGCTTTGTTGCCTTTTGGGAACACGCTCCAACGGGATTGTGGCCAACAATCCCCGGGATGGTCATCACCGCTACCCCGACCGTGCAGCCCCTCAACCCCCTCCAGCAAATCCCGACGGTGAAAACCGTGGAGAAGCCTCGACGTCCACAAGGAACGCCCGCTTAGATATTAACGAGGTAGACTGAGTCACTCGAGTAGTACCGAGTCTTAGTATGTCCTCGCCTTGTAACTGTGTAATCCCGTATCGCCATAATTAAATGTTGTTTGCTTGTGTGCCCCTATTTTAAATAGTAGCCATGCATGAATATGTTGGTGTACATTTGCATTTTTAATTCCGAGCGTAGCTACCAAAAACCAACCCCGACAACACAAAGTTTGTGCTATGAATAAACCTTTTGGTTTCAGCTATCAGGAATAATATTTTCAAAAACAACTCTTAACAAATCTCGAGGACGAGATTTTTCTTAAGGGGGGTAGTGTTGTAACACCCCAAAAATTTAACCATGTTTTGTTGATTAAAATTTTGCCGGGAAATTAAGTGTTCATTTTCTGGATTTATTCTTGATCTGAGAACCTCTCTTTTCTTCTAAGCTGTGGAGTTTTCACCCCAAGTAAAAAGTTTTCAATTATTATTGGACTTGTTTACCCTCTCAAATAAAACAATTTTTTTATCAGTGGGGTTATTTATATAATTTTTTTTTCCCTGAGCTTTATTTCTCTAAAATGGTTTTTCATAAGTTTTAGGGTCCCATTTGAACTACAACCCTTTGATAAATTTATTTAAAATTCCAACCAAAATTTGGGGATGTCATGTGGTGTTTTCAAAACACTTTTATGCAAAAACATCTTTTATTCATTGGAGATTTTGAGCTCTACCCCATGTTTTCAAAACTGGTCCAGATGGTAGTATTGCACTGCAACCTATTTAAATATTTCTTTAAAGCTTCCACCAAAATTATGGGATGTTAGTAGTAGTATATTATTCAACCTTATGCAAAAACCCAGTGATGTTCTTTGAAAAATTTGAGTAAATTATCCTCATCTTCATTCTGGTCCAGCTTGTTGAATTGTCTTTGCAACCATATTTCAACCTGCCCTTTTAGCTATGATTCCTTTTCCTGCTTGTAGACCACCCTACAAAACCCTTAAGTCCAGGAGAGTGGACCCATTGGAGGATTTTAGTACAAGCAATAATGCCATTTACCTTCTGTCCAGAATTGAAGATTTGCAAAACTTGCACTAGCAAGTTTCTGGTTTTGCCCAAATGACCTTTCCACCATCACCTACACCCAAAGAGACACTGGTCTGGAATTTTTGGACACCCCAAGAGATGCCTAGATGCCTGTGGCATTCTGTCAAACACCTTGAGTGCATGGTCAGTTTTGACATGGCTTTTAGTTTGCATTGTGAACTTGATCCCCTGCACCAGCAACCTTGTCCACTAAGCTTCTAACTAACGCTAACAAGACCTGTAAATCCCCAACCTCACCAAAGCCTCCTAGCATGCCCTGGCATTTTGCCGAACAGTTGGCGTGCACGCTCTGGGCGTGGCCAGAGCTGCCACGCACGTCGTGCCCAGGCCGCGTCTCGCTGCCGCCTCCCCGCGCCCATTCTGGCCCCTCCCACTTGCAGCCGACGCGCCCCGACTCCTCCAACATCGCAGAGCCGCCCCGGCCCCCCTCCTGGCGCCCTACAGCGCCGCCACCGCAAGCCGCCATCGCCGCCCCGACAACCTCTGCCCTGGACGATGCCGCCCACGCCACACGCGCGCGCCAGCTCGCCCCTTGAGCAGTGTGAAGTTCGTCCGGAGCGTCGGCCAGCTCCACGTCGCCGCTAGCTACAGGCCGAGGCGGTTCGCCGAGCTTATCTCCGCCGCCGCGAACCGACCTAGGAGCGCTTATAAATAGGGACACCGAGCCTCGTCTAGGCCTCAAGCAACCTCGAGCCACCCTCTAGAGCCCCCATGGCCGGCAATCGAAGAGGGGAAGGTCGTCTTCCCCATCTCCGGTCGGCTCGGCCGCCGCCACGTCCCAGTCCATTTCGTCATGAACAGAGCTTCTCCAGTCCATCCAGTGCCACCGACCTTCTCCCCTCGAACTTGCGGAGCCGCCCAGCCTCTCAAACGCGATCGAAAGCCACCGTAGATCAAACCCCCAATTCATCCCGAAGCTACCTCCACCGCGGAGCTCGCCGCCGGTGACTCCCTCCGTCCCCGCCAGCCTGTCAACCACGGGGAGGACCGCCCTGGACTGGTGGATCCATCCCCGCCCTCAGAACCCCGCGGGGAGCTGCCGTTCGCCGGCGGCGATCGCCGGAGCCCCGCCCCGCTCGGACAGAGGAGGAGGGAGGCGGGGGCGACTGGTCAAACCTGACCAAGGCCCCTGGACCCATCTTAGTGGCCAGCCCACGGTCCACGCTGGCTAAGTGGGCGTAAAGCGCAGAGTACGCTTCCCCCCGAACCGTTTTTCTTTTCTGTTTCTTTTATTTAATTTTTTTAACAGAAATTTGACTGGCTATAACTTTTTAAATATAACTCCAAATGAATTGATTCTTTTTCCTGCCTCTCTGAAATATTGTCTAGTTTGTTTTCAGATTTATTTGAAAAAAATTCAGACAACTTTTTTGTACTGTTTTGAAACTATGTTTTAATTCAATATTTTCAAAAATAGGATTTTTGGAGAAGAAGAAAACTTTCAAAAGTTTTAGGATGCACCCTGCCTCTACACAACTTGAAGGCAAGCATTCTGAACCCTGCCATAATATTATCGTGTGTTGTTTGATACGGTTACAACACCCCTCGTTTCGGAGTTTCGTTATTTTATGTGGTGATATGAACATACTCATAAGTGCATATTGGTGATTCCGTGCTTTTGAAATTGATGCATTGAGATAGTACTCACCATCGTATGCCCTTCATGCATACCGAAAGGAATCCGTTAAGACCTCTGTCTTGGGTAGACACGGGCTTGTCTCTAGTCCTCCGTCGGGACGGTTGTGTCCGGTACGGCATGATGAGGTATGACGAGTGGTGATTCTGTCTGTTGGTTGAAATATATTGGTTATGCTAACCATGCAGGGAATACTTAAACCTCCTAAGTGGACCACAGATCGAGTCTTGTTCCGGTAACCCCCATATTTGTTTCGTACTACCACGTGTCCCTGCCATAGATAGGGTACGGTTCAGTAAGTTGTCAACTCCTTCGTAGCACACACCGTAAAGAGAGGCCATGGTGGAAGATACTAGCTGCATCCGGTAGGCATGCCACCTGGTCCGGGGGCATGGGTGTTTCCGGTTGGGACCGAAAGGGGGGCACCCCTTAGAGCGCGCGATATAAATTTGATCCCATGCTACGCGAGGTTGTAGCCTCCCCACTTAGAGTTTCGCTTAACAGGTGTCGTGGGTGATTCCAGACACCGGTAAGTTAAGCTGGTGTGTGCGGTCAGGTGTGTTTTCAATTAAAAGACCATGAATGGAATTAGTCTCGATGGACTAAAGGAATCCGTTACTCGTGGATAAAGAGTATACCCTCTGCAGAGGTTAAATCTATTCGAATAGCCATGTCCATGGGTAAGGACTACAGTCTGGGATGGGTCAAGTGTCGGTCTTAGTGTCGGTCTTCGGAGGAAAAACTGCTAAACCAGAACATGGATCATGACTTATGACATATGATGATTATGATGATTATTATTATGGACTAACCATTTATATTATTTGAATTATTGAGTATCCCTGGGACGGTTCTACCTCCTGGATATTCATTGTGATTATTTTCTTATAAGCCCTTTATGTGGTGTCGCCGCACACCCGATCGTGGCATGCTTGTTATTTGTTTACCTTATAAGCCCTTTATGTGGTGTCGCTCGGACACTTTCGGTGGCATGCTTGTTACTTGTTTACCTTAGAAGCCCTTTATGTGGTGTCGCTCAGACGCCCGACTGTGGCATGCTTGTTATTTGTTTACTTTATAAGCCCTTTATGTGGTGTCGCACAGACGCCCGACTAAGGCATGCTTTATATTATTATCCTTTCGAGACGTCGCTTCAGACACCCGATCGGTGCATTTTATTTCTATTCTCTGATTGAATATTCATGTTTTATATGAACAACCTGCTTGCGTGCATCATGGGTTTTGATTTCATGACTCACGTTGTGATCATAGAATATTTCAGAGCATGATTATCTTTTGTTATATTATACCTGTGTTCATGATGTTTGCGAGTACATTCAAAGTACTCACTGGCTTGTTCCTGGCTATTGTATTGGCTAGATTTCTTGCTTGGAGAGGAGCGTTGAGATGACAGCCCTGGAACCTAAGCAACGATCATAGCAGCCTCGCAAAGATAGGAGTTATCCAGGTCAGTTGTTCCTGTGGGAAATGGAGTCCCATAGACGTTGATGATCCACAAACCGCTTCCGCCATCAACCACTAGAAACCTTTTGTTGTACTCATAGGCCAGAATGGCCTTGTACTACATATTATGTATTTTGCTTGGAATTTCTGTATCAAGTTGGTGCCTCATCAGCTAACAGTAATCCTGGGGCTGGTGAGCACAAGGACCATTTTCTGGAAATTAATATCGCGAAAATCCGGTCCTGACAACTAAGCGAGAATACTGCTTGTGCATCCAATCCCTTAAACCCCAAAGTTATTCCATATGAGTCCACTATACCTTCCTATATGCGGTATCTACATGTCGTTCCAAGTAAATTTGTATGTGCCAAACTCTAAACCTTTAAATAAACATTCTGTTTTGCATGCTCGAATAGCTCATATATCAACTAGTGTTGCCCTTATCTTCTGTGTTAGGCGGGTTATTCTCAAGAGGAGTGGACTCCGCTCCTCACTCACGAGAAAATGGCTGGTCACCGGGATGCCCAGTCCCATGCTTTATGCAAACTAAATCAAAATAATTGCAAACAAAACTCCCCCTGAGACCCGTTGAATGTTGGAGGCACTCGTTGTTTCGAGCAAGCCATGGATTGATGCTTGTGGAGGAGGGGGAGTATAAACTTTACCATTCTGTTTGGGAACCGTCTATAATTTGTTTAGCATGGAAGATATCGTCATCTCTTAGTTGTTATGTTGACAATGAAAGTATGCCGCTCAAAATATAATTTATCTCTATTTCAAAATCGAGCTTTGGCACCTCTACAAATCCCTGCTTCCCTCTGCGAAGGGCATATCTATTTACGTTTATGTTGAGTCATCACCCTCTTATTAAAAAGCACTAGCTGGAGAGCACAGCTGTCATTTGCATTCATTATTGTTAATTTATATCGGGTATGACTATGATTGGATCTCTTTTACCATGAATTTCAATGTCTAGTCAGTCCTTGATCTTTGAAGGTGCTCTGCATTTATGTTTTGCGCCTCGTAAAGGGCTAGCGAGATACCATCTTGTTATATCATATTATGATTGTTTTGAGAAAGTGTTGTCATCCGAGATTTATTATTATGACTTGCTAGCTGATTATGTTATTGATATGAGAAAACATGAGACCTAGGAGTTATTGCAAATGTGGTTAGTTATGATCTTTGCTGAAAACCTGAATGCTGGCTTGAGATAAGTACAACAACAAGAGCAAACAGAGTTTGTAAAAGTTTTTCTTTTTCTCTTTCAGTTTGTCAACTGAATTGCTTGAGGACAAGCAAGGGTTTAAGCTTGGGGAGTTGATACGTCTCCGTCAGATCTACTTTTCCAAACACTTTTGCCCTTGTTTTGGACTCTAACTTGTATGATTTGAATGGAACTAACCTGATCGACGCTGTTTTCAGCAGAATTGCCATGATGTTGTTTTATGTGCAGAAAACATAAGTTCTCGGAATGACCCGAAACTCCATGAAATATCTTAGAATAAATAATAAAAAATCCTCGCCAAAGATGAAGACCAGGGGGCCAACACCCTGTCCACGAGGGTGGGGGCGCCCCCCCTCCTGGGTGTGCCCCCCTACCTCGTGGGCCCCCTGGACACCCTCCAACGCCAACTCCAACTCCATATATTGGCTTTCGGGGAGAAAAAATCAGATGTAAGAAATCATCACGTTTTACGACACGGAGTCGCCGCCAAGCCCTAATCTCTCGAGAGGGCTGATCTGAGTCCGTTCGGGGCTCCGGAGAGGGGATCCGTCGCCGTCGTCATCATCAACCATCCTCCATCACCAATTTCATGATGCTCACCGCCGGCGTGAGTAATTCCATCGTGAGGCTTGCTGGACGGTGATGGATTGGATGAGATTTATCATGTAATCGAGTTAGTTTTGTTAGGGTTTGATCCCTAGTATCCACTATGTTCGAGATTGATGTTGCTATGACTTTGCTATGCTTAATGCTTGTCACTAGGGCCCGAGTGCCATGATTTCAGATCTGAACCTATTATGTTTTCATGAATATATGTGTGTTCTTGATCCTATCTTGCAAGTCTATAGTCACCTATTATGAGTTATGATCCGACAACCTCAAGTGACAATAATCGGGATACTTCTCGGTGATGATCATAGTTTGAGGAGTTCATGTATTCACTATGTGCTAATGCTTTGTTCCGGTTCTCTATTAAAAGGAGGCCTTAATATCCCTTAGTTTCCGATAGGACCCCACTGCCACGGGAGGGTAGGACAAAAGATGGCATGCAAGTTCTTTTCCATAAGCACGTATGACTATATACGGAATACATTCCTACATTACATTGATGAATTGGAGCTAGTTCTGTGTCACCCTATGTTATGACTGTTACATGACGAACCGCATCGAGCATAATTATCCATCACTGATTCGGTGCCTACGAGTTTTCCATATACTGGTTCTCGCTTATTTACTTTTCCGTTGCTACTGTTACAATCACTACAAAATACCAAAAACATTACTTTTGCTGTCTTTACTTTTGTTACCGTTACCACTACTATCATATTACTTTGCTACTAAACACTTTGCTGCAGATACTAAGTTTTCACGTGTGGTTGAATTGACAACTCAGCTGCTAATACTTGAGAATATTCTTTGGCTCCCCTTGTGTCGAATCAATAAATTTGGGTTGAATACTTTACCCTCGAAAACTGTTGCGATCCCCTATACTTGTGGGTTATCAGATTTTCATGATCTAGCTCCGGACACTATCCTCCATATCTCGTTGTTCATTATAGTGTGCGAGGCCTTCCTCCACGTCACCCCACACTTCGGCTTATGGCTCAAGACCTTCAATGTGAAGCCAAAGATGATTGAGGGGTGACACGCGGAGTGCGGAGGTGTCATAATAAGCAGGAACGCTGATGCCCCATGGCCAGAGGGTTCTTTCCCAGAAGTATCCGATGTATGGCAACAGAGGTGGTTTTATGTCACGGCTCCCAGAGGCACAAAGTGGGTGGCCGCTCCCGAGTTCCGCTCGGGCCCTCCGTCACAACTAGCGTCTTGGACCGACGTAGGATGGAATTGGGGGCCCGCTGGTGATGTACCAGTACTGCAGAGCCGCATCCGAGAGCTTCTTGAGAGGGACATTAACCTTGTCAGCATAATGCAAGTGATATTAATCCGACGGATGTTGCTGTGCCAACGCCGGCCTCTCCGGATGTGGGAGTTCAATCTAGAGGGTCCGCGGACTATTAAGCACTTCTTCGGCCTGAAGCTCGAAGGGATGTGCAAATTATTCTTCGGACCGAAAGTAAAGTGTCCGGACACCACCGAGGGTGCGGGCCTAAGCTGCAAGCGCCTAGATACACAAGTAAGTAAACTTGATACCGGACACCTTGTTTTGTATTTGTCATCATTGTTTATTCTGAAAATCATCCGTGGCCAGGAATGGCTCAGCAAGGCGGAGAGAATCAGGTGTCCGACGCCACTTCCCGAAGGCTCGCCTGGTCCCACCATGGCCAAGATGCTTGACCGGGTACTCAGCAGAATGACCTCAGGGAAAGACAAGGGGAAGAACAAAGAAACTGAACTTCACACACTACGCATCCGAACCGGGGGAATTGTTGCCTCCCCTAAGGAGGATAGTCGGGAAGGGGAGGCTAAGGTCTCCTCCCTGCGCGGGAAGAAGAGGGCTGCCTCCAAAGACTCGGAGACGGAGATGCCCAAACCAGGGAAGAAGATATCACCAGGGGGCTCTGCGCCGAGGGCACCCTCACCGCGTCGTGCCCACAAACGGGCCAGCCCTCCACCGAGCTATAAGTTAATTTTTAATTCGAAGGTACTGTGTTTCTCCTAGATCAATAACCAGGATTCGTCTTTCACAGTCCGGCTAGCAGCCCTTCTCAACAGAGTTCATCTTCGGGGGATCTTCCTCCGGAGATGATGGAGAGAGAGACCCCACCCACCTCTCCGGCTCATGAAGCGGGCGACACCGAGGTGTCGTCATGGAGGAGTCCGGATCTGCCGAAGCCGGAAGCCAATGCGTCAGCCCCCCTGAGCCCGGAGCGTTTGGCTCCCACGAGGGGCGATGGGAAGGGTCCGACACAGTTCGATGTCCGGCCGGACGTACTGACGGGCCTACTAGAGCGAGCTGCACTCTCGGAGGAGCATCGCTCACTAATGAGCGCGGTGCTCAAGAAGATTTCATCTGCTACAAGCGGTTTGAATGAAGCATTTACAAGTCTGCTCAGAGGCTTTGAGGTATGTAGTGAAGAATACACTGTTTTTGGCTGTGAGGCACGCGTTAGGTGTGCTCCATATAGATAGTAGCCCCTGAGACTCTGGTTGCCCGCCCTAGGTGGCAAACGGGGGATCATAAATCAATGATTGTGATGTAAATACATGCAGGTACCTGCGGGTCCGGCCGCCGACCAGTCCGTTGAAGTTGCCGGATTAACCAGGCAGATTGGATAAATTGATGCCGATATCACGCTGGTGAACGAGCGGCTGGACAAATCGCAAGGTATGTGCTCTGCCTTCCTTTGTATAGGAAAATATGGAGGCGGCATGATGTTAATGTAATATGTTCGGACTGCAAATGGTGCTGCTGCCATGGAGGCCCTGAGGGCAGAAATTGTCCATACGAAGGAATAAGCTCGGGTTAGCAATGCGGCTGCCCTAAAGGCGGTCGAAGAATTGAGAGCCGAACATGCTGCTCATCGCCGAAGCGAGGAAAAGATAGCCGAAATGGCTGTAGAGTTAAAAAATGCCGCTGACCGGTATGAGCTCCTTAAAAAGGAGCATAAGGATAGTTCGGCCGAGCTGGACAAGGCACGTAATGCCACCAAGGAAATACGCATCAGCTCGGGGTGCGCGGGAGGAACTTCAACAGGCCGGTAAAATCGTGGCTGGAGGCTCCTACTTGCTGCGGACGAAGTTTTTCGATCCGAAGTACGCTCCCCTGGATGGACGCTGGAGTCCTGCGGACGCGTATGCGGATTTGGCGAAGAGTACGGCTGACGCTGCCAAGTTCTTCGAGGATCAGGGGGATAAGGAAGTGGAGAAGCTTTTCTGGTCGCAATTCAATGCTCCCACTCGCCCGCTGCCGTTAAGTGACAAGATGGCTGCTGTAGCGGAGCTTCACAGGCTGTCCGGGCTTGCAATGCGGGCTGTGATAGACCATCTTTGGCCGAAGGGGCCTAAGCCGGACAGTTATTTTGGCTTGGTGCAGCAATTCCTTGGGGCCGTGCCTCGGATCGATGCCATGAGGAGGTAGGCGTGCATAGAGGGTGCACGAATGGCTCTTGCCCGCGTTAAAGCCTATTGGACGGATATGGAGGCCACCATTATAGTGACCCAGGATCCGGCGGGGGGCCAATATCCGGCCGAGCACTACTTGGCGCAGGTCACAGAAGGTGCCCGCCTATAGAGGCGCAGTGCTCGAAGAATGTCTTGTTCGAGTGATGAATCATATCATTGTAAAAAACAATGTTATTTTGGTTATAAGGCTATATTTATACTTTGTGCCTGAAAGTATTATGGTGTCCCCTATATGCCGTTTTGTATATATATATATATATATATATATATATATATATATATATATATATATATATATATATATATACATTTAATCCGAAGTTAACAGTCGTTGGCTTCAATTTCACGCATATCTTTATGAGGGTGTTCGAGAAAAAACATGCATAGTCACACTTGATCCAACGTCTTGGTCCATTAAGGAGGTGACCGCACGTCGAACTAGGCAACCGGACTATATAGCTGTAACGCTTTCGCTTAGCCATGGGGGTCTAATGGTGGGGCTACTATGTAGCCCCTGGTACCTTCGCTTGCATCCGAATACGGGCGCGTGTGTACATGACCGGGAAACGGTCCTTCGTTAATGCGGAGGAATCCTAAAGATCCCGATAAGTCTTCGAGTGGTTGAACAATTGATACGTCTCCAACGTATCTATAATTTTTGATTGCTCCATGCTATATTATCTACTGTTTTAGGCAATATTGGGCTTTATTATCCACTTTTATATTATTTTTGGGACTAACCTATTAACCGGAGGCCCAGCCCAGATTTGTTGTTTTATGCCTATTTCAGTGTTTCAAGGAAAAGGAATATCAGACGGAGTCAAAACGTAACGAAATCAACAAGAGAAGTTATTTTTGGAAGGAAACCCAACTGATGGACTTGGACTCCATGTCAGAAGATACGGGAGGTGCTCACGAGGGTGGGGGGTGCGCCCACCCCCTAGGGCGCGCCCCCTGCCTCGTGGGGCCCCCGTAGCTCCACCGACGTACTCCCTGCACCCATATATACCCACGTATCCTAAAACTTCCAGAACAGAGATTAGATCGGGAGTTCCGCCGCCGCAAAACCTCCAGAACCACCAAAAACCAATCGGGACCCTGTTCCGGCACCCTGCCGGAGGGGGGAACCCTCACCGGTGGCCATCTTCATCATCCCGGCGCTCTCCATGACGAGGAGGGAGTAGTTCACCCTCGGGGCTGAGGGTATGTACCAGTAGCTATGTGTTTGATCTCTCTCTCTCGTGTTCTCTCTCGTGTTCCTCTATGGCACTATCTTGATGTATCCCGAGCTTTGCTATTGTAGTTGGATCTTATGATGTTTCTCCCCCTCTACTCTCTTGTGATGAATTGAGTTTCCCCTTTTGAAGTTGTCTTATCGGATTGAGTCTTTTATGAGAACACTTGATGTATGTCTTGCCGTGCTTATCTGTGGTGACAATGGGATATCATGTGCCACTTGATGTATGTTTTGGTGACCAACTTGCGGGTTCCGCCCATGAACCTATGCATAGGGGTTGGCACACGTTCTTGACTCTCCGGTAGAAACTTTGGGGAACTCTTTGTAGTACTTTTATGTTGGTTGGATGAATCTGAGATTGTGTGATGCATATCGTATAATCATGCCCACGGATACTTGAGGTGGCAATGGAGTATCTAGGTGACATTAGGGTTTTGGTTGATTTGTGTCTTAAGGTGTTATTCTAGTACGAACTCTAGGGCTGTTTGTGGCACTTATAGGAATAGCCCAACGGATTGATTGGAAAGAACAACTTTGAGGTGGTTTCGTACCCTACCATAATCTCTACGTTTGTTCTCCGGTATTAGTGGCTTTGGAGTGACTCTTTGTTGCATGTTGAGGGATTGTTATATGATCTATCTATGTTATTATTGTTGAGAGAACTTGCACTAGTGAAAGTATGCACCCTAGGCCTTGTTTCCTATCATTGCAATACCGTTTACGCTCACGTTTATCACTTGTTACCTTGCTGTTTTATTATTTCAGATTACAAAAACCTATATCTACTATCCATATTGCACTTGTATCACCATCTCTTCACGAACTAGTGCACCTATACAATTTACCGTTGTATTGGGTGTGTTGAGGACACAAGAGACTATTTGTTATTTGGTTGCAGGGTTGCTTGAGAGAGACCATCTTCATCCTACGCCTCCTATGGATTGATAAACCTTAGGTCATCCACTTGAGGGAAATTTGCTACTGTCCTACAAACCTGTGCACTTGCAGGCCCAACAACGTCTACAAGAAGAAGGTTGCGTAGTAGACAACAAGCTCTTTTTCCGGCGCCGCTGTTGGGAGGCTAGGTAAGTGAAGGTATATCTTTAGATCTTGCAATCGAATCTTTTTGTTTCTTGTTTTATCACTAGTTCAGTCTATAAAAGAAAACTACAAAAAAAATGGAATTGAGTTTGTCTCATACGCTTCATCTTTTTAATATCTTTCGTGAGTATGATGGAAAGGAAAATTGTGCCAAAGTACTAGAAGAAGAATTACATAGAATGCTTGGCATGAAATATTTGAATGATGAGCATGATTGCAATGTTGTTAGTATGAAATACTTGAATATCCATGATGCTAATGATATGCAAAGCCACAAGCTTGGGGATGCTATGTTTGACGAAGATGATATTTTTTGTCCCCCAAGTTTTGATGGGCAAATTTACTATGATGAAAGTATGCCTCCTATCTATGATGATTATTGTGATGACACGTATGCTTTAAATAATAATGATAACCATGAAACTTGTCATCTTGATCTTAATTTTCAATCACATGATAGTTATTTTGTTGAGTTTGCTCCCACTACTATTGATGAGAATAAATTTGCTTACGTGGAGAGTAGGAAAATTTCTATGCTTGTATGAATTGGTTCATGATGCTACTGAAAATTATTATATTGTTGAATTGGTTCATGATGCTACTGAAAATAATGTTTTAGGTTCTGGTTATATTGTTGAATTCATTCATGATGCTACTGAAAATTATTATGAGCGAGGAATATATGCTTGTATGAATTGCAATAATATCAAGTTTGCTCTCTATGTGCTTAAAGTTTTGAAGTTATGCTTGTTTTACCTTCCTATGCAAGTTGATTCTTGTTCCCATAAGTTGTTTGCTCACAAAATCCCTATGCATAGGAAGTGGGTTAGACTTAAATGTGCTAGTCAAATTCTTCATGATGCTCTCTTTATGTTTCAATTCTAATCTATATGTTAGCATCATTGAAATCATCATGCCTAGCTAGGGCGTTAAAACGATAGCGCTTGTTGGGAGGCAACCCAATTTTATTTTAGTTTCTTGCTTTTTGGTTATGTTTAGGAATAAATAATCCATCTAGCCTCTGGTTATATGTGTTTTCATGTTTTAATTAGTGTTTGTGCCAAGTAGAACCTTTGGGAAGACTTGTGTGAAGTCTTTATGATCATGCTGTAAAAACAGAAACTTTAGCGCTCACGAGATTAGCTACAACGTTTTACTGGAGAGTGATATTTAGTTGATTCTTTTTGCAGATGATTACTAGATAAATTCCTCAGGTCCACCAATTTATTTTAGAATTTTTGGAGTTCCAGAAGTTTGCGTTAGTTACAGATTACTACAGACTGTTCTGTTTTTGACAGATTCTGTTTTCATTGTGTTGCTTGCTTATTTTGATGAATCTATGGCTAGTAAAATAGTTTATAAACCATAGAGAAGTTGGAATACAGTAGTTTTAACACCAATATAAATAAATAATGAGTTCATTACAGTACCTTGAAGTGGTGTTTTGTTTTCTTTCGCTAACGGAGCTCACGAGTTTTCTGTTAAGTTTTGTGTTGTGAAGTTTTCAAGTTTTGGGTAAAGACTCGATGGACTATGGAATAAGGAATGGCAAGAGCCTAAGCTTGGGTATTCCCAAGGCACCCCAAGGTAATATTCAAGGATAACCAAGAGCCTAATCTTGGGGATGCCCCGGAAGGCATCCCCTCTTTCGTCTTCGTTCATCGGTAACTTTACTTGGAGCTATATTTTTATTCTCCACATGATATGTGTTTTGCTTGGAGCATCATTTTATTTTATTTAGCTTTGCTTGCTGTTTGAATAAAGTATCAAGATCTGAAATTCTTAAATGTGGGAGAGTCTTCACATAGTTGTATAATTATTCGACTACTCATTGATCTTCACTTATATCTTTCGGAGTAGTCTGTCATTTGCTCTAGTATTTCACTTATATCTTTTAGAGCATGGTGGTAGTTTTATTTTGAAGAAATATATGAACTCTCATGCTTCACTTAGATTATTTTGAGAGTCGTTATTAGCATGGTAATTTGCTTAATATTAATATACTTGGTATTCAAGATATGTGAAACTTTCTTTTGAGTGCGTTGAATACTAAGATAAGTTTCATGCTTGATAATTGTTTTGAGATATGGAGGTTATAATATCAAAGTCGTGCTAGTTGAGTAGTTGTGAATTTGAAAAATTCTTGTGTTGAAGTTTGCAAATCCCGTAGCATGCATGTATGGTTAAAGTTGTGTAACAAATTTGAAACATGAAGTGTACCTGGCTTGTGCATCCTTATGAGTGGCGGTCGGGGACTCTTTTCCTACAATCTATCCCCCTAGGAGCATGCGCGTAGTACTTGATTTTCGATGACTTCTAAATTTTTGCAATAAGTATATGAGTTCTTTTGAATAATGTTGAGTCCATGGATTATACGCACTTTTACCTTTCCGCCTTTGCTAGCCTCTTGATTTACCGAGCATTGCCCTTTCTCACCTTGAGAGTTGGTGCAAACTTCACGGTGCATCCAAACCCCGTGATATGATACGCTCTATCACACATAAACCTCCTTATATCTTCCTCACAACAGCCACCATACCTACCTATTATGGCATTTCCATAGCCATTCCGAGATATATTGCCATGCAACCTTCCACCGTTCCTTTCATCATCATCATGACATACTTTACTTTTGTCATATTGCCATTTCATGATCTTGTAGTTGACATCGTATTTGTGGCAAAGCCACCATGCATTATTTTTCATACATGTCACTCTTGATTCATTGCACCATCCCGGTACACACGGAGGCATTCATATAGAGTCATATCTTGTTCTAGTTTCGAGTTGTAATCCTTATGTTGTAATTAATAGAAGTGTGATGATCATCATTATTAGTGCATTGCCCAATCAAAAAAAAAGAGAAAGGCCAAAAAGAAAAAAGAAAGAAAGGCCAAAAAAAGAAAATAAATAAAAAGGGCAATGTTACTATCTCTTTTTCCACACTTGTGCTTCAAAGTAGCAGCTTGTTGTTCATGTAGTGAGTCTCATATATTGTGCTTCAAAGTAGCACCATGTTTTTCATATAGTGAGTCTCATAAGTTGTCTTGTTCATACTAGTGGGAATTTTTCATTATAGAACTTGGCTTGTATATTCCTACGATGGGCTTCCTCAAATGCCCTAGGTCTTCATGAGCAAGCAAGTTGGATGCACACCCACTAGTTTTCTTTTGTTGAGCATTCATAGCTCTAGTGCATCCGTTGCATGGCAATCCCTACTCCTCATGTTGACATCAATTGATGGGCATCTCCATAGCCCATTGATTATCCTCGTCAATGTGAGACTTTGTCCTTTTTGTCTTCTCCACACAATCCCCATCATCATATTCTATTCCACCCATAGTGCTATATCCATGGCTCACGCTCATGTATTGCGTGAAGGTTGAAAAAGTTTGAGATTATTTAAGTATGAAACAATTGCTTCGCTTGTCAACGGGGGTATAGAAGTTGGGAACATCTTTGTGTGACGAAAATGAAGCATAGCCTAACTATATGATTATGTAGGGTTGAACTTTCTTTTGCCATGTTATTTTGAGAAGACATGATTACTTTGATTAGTATGCTTGAAATATTACTATTTCTTTTATCAATATGAACTTTTATTTTGTATTCATTCGGATCTGAAAAAATTCATATCACAAGTAAGAAGAATTACACTGAAATTATGCCAAGTAGCACTCCGCATCAAAAATTATCTTTTTTATCATTTACCTACTCGAGGACGAGAAGGAATTAAGCTTGGGGATGCTTGATACGTCTCCAACGTATCTATAATTTTTGATTGCTCCATGCTATATTATCTACTGTTTTAGGCAATATTAGGCTTTATTATCCACTTTTATATTATTTTTGGGACTAACCTATTAACCGGAGGCCAAGCCTGATTTGTTTGTTTATGCCTATTTCGGTGTTTCGAGGAAAAGGAATATCGATTTGAGTCAAAACGGAACAAAATCAACTAGAAAAGTTATTTTTGGAAGGAAACCCACCTGATGGACTTGGACTCCACGTCAGAAGATACGGGAGGTGCTCACGAGGGTGGGGGGCGCGCCCACCCCCCTAGGGCGCGCCCCCTGCCTCGTGGGGCCCCCGTAGCTCCACCGACGTACTCCCTGCACCCATATATACCCACGTATCCTAAAACTTCCAGAACAGAGATTAGATCGGGAGTTCCGCCGCCGCAAAACCTCCAGAGCCACCAAAAACCAATCAGACCACCTGTTCGGCACCATGGGAGGGAACCTCACCGGTGGCCATCTTCCTCATCCCGGCGCTCTCCATGACAAGGAGGGAGTAGTTCACCCTCGGGCTGAGGGTATGTACCAGTAGCTATGTGTTTGATCTCTCTCTCTCTCATGTTCTCTCTCGTGTTCCCTCTATGGCACGATCTTGATGTATCCCGAGCTTTGCTATTGTAGTTGGATCTTATGATGTTTCGCCCCCTCTACTCTCTTGTGATGAATTGAGTTTCCCCTTTTGAAGTTGTCTTATCGGATTGAGTCTTCTATGAGAACACTTGATGTATGTCTTGCCGTGCTTATTTGTGGTGACAATGGGATATCATGTGCCACTTGATGTATGTTTTGGTGACCAACTTGCGGGTTCCGCCCATGAACCTATGCATAGGGGTTGGCACACGTTCTTGACTCTCCGGTAGAAACTTTGGGGCACTCTTTGAAGTACTTTTATGTTGGTTGGATGAATCTGAGATTGTGTGATGCATATCGTATAATCATGCCCACGATACTTGAGGTGACAATGGAGTATCAAGGTGACATTAGGGTTTTGGTTGATTTGTGTCTTAAGGTGTTATTCTAGTACGAACTCTAGGGCTGTTTGTGGCACTTATAGGAATAGCCCAACGGATTGATTGGAAAGAGTAACTTTGAGGTGGTTTCGTACCCTACCATAATCTCTACGTTTGTTCTCCGCTATTAGTGGCTTTGGAGTGACTCTTTGTTGCATGTTGAGGGATTGTTATATGATCTATCTATGTTATTATTGTTGAGAGAACTTGCACTATTGAAAGTATGAACCCTAATCCTTGTTTGCTATCATTGCAATACCGTTTACGCTCACGTTTATCACTTGTTACCTTGCTGTTTTTATTATTTCAGATTACAAAAACCTATATCTACATCCATATTGCACCTGTATCACCATCTCTTCGCCAAATTAGTGCACCTATACAATTTACCATTGTATTGGGTGTGTTGGGGACACAAGAGACTCTTTGTTATTTGGTTGCAGGGTTGCTTGAGAGAGACCATCTTCATCCTACGCCTCCTACGGATTGATAAACCTTAGGTCATCCACTTGAGGTAAATTTGCTACTGTCCTACAAATCTGTGCACTTGCAGGCCCAACAACGTCTACAAGAAGAAGGTTGCGTAGTAGACATCAACAGTCTCTCGCTGTATCATGACAGTCAGTTTTCGGCTTTCTCTACTGAGGTGCTCGTCCGGAATAACCAGGGCACAATCGCAGTAGTTCTCCTTTGGCCACCTTAGCCGATAATAATAACGGAACGTAAGGCGGCAAACCCAGGAGCCGGGCAAACCCAACATTTGACCAAAGACATGATTCGGAGCTTCTGCATATAAAGCCAAACTCGTGACGCCGAACACTCCTGAAGGTATTCAGACTTTATAATAGACGATGGGCTCAAGAATGCCCATTCGTTATAAACCCTATGTTTCCAGGTACATGCGTTAATCTGTCATGGCGAAATGCCAATAACGGCAGTATCCTCTATGGGTATTGAACCCATGGGATGGTTAAACAACAAGAGGCAATAGAAAAGGTTTACACATGGGCTTAATCTAAAAAGAAACCTGTTGAACGGGGCCCTGCTACACGTCTGCGCCTTTGTCTCCGCGCAGCCGTATCCTGGAAGGGTATCGCGCGAACGTTGTCTGTGGAAAAAAGAAAACTCGTAGAAGAGTACAACGTAAGTATGCAATGGATAATAAAAGTGTAAGATGTTGGCCTGCCCATAAGGTTTAGCCAAGTGTGGGGCTGTATTAAGTATCTATAGCCCCTGGTGTCCACTATAGGATTACATATACGGTGCCCTGATTCAATTTTATCCGGGTGACCGGACTCGTCTAACTGTGTCTGTGGCCTTTAATGACCAGTCATGTTTTCTGATTTTGGAGGTCGCTTATAGTCCGGCTGCTAAGGCCGTCGCGAGTTCCTCTACGCGTGAAGAGCGCTCTGTGATCCGCTAACGGTGATGACGCCATGTGGACCGGGCATCTTGAGTGTAAGGTAGCCATAGTGCGGCAATGCGTTGAAGCGGGCGAAGGCCGTTCTTCCAAGCAATGCATGATAGTCGCTTTGGAAGGGTGCGATGATGAAGAGTAGCTCTTCGCTTCTGGAGTTGCCTGGAGAGCCGAATGTTACCTCCAGTACGACGGAGCCCCTGCTGTGGGCTTCAATGCCAGGTATCACCCCTTCAAAGGTGGTGTTGCTTTGGTTAATTCTGGATTGGTCTATCCCCATCCTGCGGATAGTGTCCTCATATATTAAATTGAGACTGCTGCCGCCGTCCATGAGGACGTGGGTGAGATGGTACCCGTCGATTATTGGGTCAAGCACCAAGGCCTTTGATCCTTCGCACCGAATACTAGTTCGGCCGTCCCAGTGATCGAAGGTGATCGGATAAGACGTCCAGTGGTTAGGTGTGAGTACGATCGGCTCTATATCGAGCGCGCCTCTATGCGCGCGTTCGTGCCTTCTCATGGATGTGTGAGTCGCGTGCATCATGTTCACAGTTTTAACCTCTGGCGGGAATTTTTCTGTCCCCCCGTGTTCGGCTAGAGAGGTTCATCCTCTTCTTCACTTGGTGTTTCCCTTCCCTTGTGCTCGGCATTTAATTTGCCGGCCTGCTTGAAGACCCAAAGACTCTCTCGTGCGTGTGGTTCGCAGGTTTGTCGTGGGTGCCATGAATTTGGCATAGTCTGTCTAGGACTCTATTCAGACCGGACGGTCCCTCTTTACCGCCTTTAGATGGCTTCTTTGTTGATCGTGTCGAGAGCCCCTGAATCCGGCATTAACCGTTGTGTTATCCGGGCTCTCTTCCTTGTTTGGGCGTTTGTTTTTATTACGCCACGGCTTGTCGTTGCCATCCCTTATTTCGGATGTGCTAGGATCGCCGGTGCCTTTACGGGCTAGCCAGCTATCCTCACCCACGCAAAAGCGGGTCATGAGGCTTGTTAAGGCTGCCATTGTCCTCGGCTTTTCTTGGCCGAGGTGTCTGGTGAGCCACTCGTCACGGATGCTGTGTTTGAATGCCGCTAAAGCTTCGGCGTCCGAACAATCGACAATTTGGTTCTTCTTAGTGAGGAATTTGTTCCAAAGCTTGTGGGCGGACTCTCCGTGTTGTTGGATTATGTGACTTAAATCGTCAGCATCCGGAGGCCGGACATAGGTCCCTTGAAAATTGGCCCTGAAAGCGTCCTCGAGTTCCTCCCAACTCCCAGTTGAATTTTCTGGGAGGCCTTTCAACCAGTGTCGGGCTGGTCCCTTCAGTTTGAGGGGAAGGTATTTGATGGCGTGGAGGTCATCCCCACGAGCCATGTGTATATGCAGGATAAAATCCTCAATCCGCATACACTGGTCTGCATGCTCCGTCGTATGCCTCTATATTCACAGGTTTAAAGCCCTGTGGAAATTCATGGTCAGTACTTCTTCGGTAAAGCACAGGGGGTGAGCAGCCCCTCTGTATCTGGATGTGCTGTGGCATACCGTCGGCTGTTGTTGTGTCCGGTGTTTATTCCGAACCGGTACTCAATTGGCATAATCGTTTTGGTGACCATAGTCCCTTGCCGGGGTGTGTCTTTTGGATCCATAGATGGACTTGCCCGCGCCAGCTTTCTTATCCAGGTGTTCACGTAGATCGTGCGCAGCGTCGGTAGCCGCTTTGTTGCGGTTATGAAGTGGTATAGCTTCGTCGTCGAATTCTGGCAGTAGCTTGCATTTTGGATAGCTCTTTGTATGGCGATCATCACCATATCTTTCTTCAGTGTCTAGCACTTTATTCCATCTACGGTTGAGCGTTTCCTGTGCGGCTTTGAGCCGTTGCTTCTGCTTCTTTAGACTTCTTGCGGTGGCCATAAGATTTCTGTGGAGGTTATCTTGTTCTACGCGTTTTTCCGGGATGAATGCATCGTCGTCCAGACTGTTTTCTTGTGCTGGTTTGGTTTGATCACCTCGTCTATCGGGATCATTGTCCTCGGGCATCTGCTCTGAATTGTGTTCGGGGTGGCCTGGTTCACCCTACTCCATCGCTGGGTCAGTATGGTCATTGTTTCCTTCGGAGTTGACTGTAGTATCAATCCATCTGGCGCTCTTGTCGCTATTTTTACTATTGCTGGACTTAGAACGGCGTCTGCGTCGTCGCTTTGGCTTTTGCCCGGGGGTTTTATCTTCCGGATTGTCGCCTTTTTCCTCTTTGGGCGTATCCACCATGTATATGTCGTGTGACAAGGCAGAAGTTCAGTGCCCCATAGATTCTGAATCTTCTCCTGCATCGTCGTCCATACCGTCGATGCCTTCGAGTCAAGTCGAACACGCCGGTTAAATCATCGACTGTGGCTATGAAGTGGGTGTTGGGTGGGCAACGAATTTCTTCATCGCCTGCTTCCCACTCGAGTCGGACATAGTTTGACCCAGAATTTTCTGTCAAAGAGAGTTTTTAACGAGTTCAGCATGTCGCCAAAGGGCGAGTGCTGGAAGATATCCGCAGCGGTGAACTCCATTACCGGAGCCCAACCTGGCTCGACTAGCTCGGGAGTGCGCGGACCGGAACCACCATCCGGATATGAATCCGGGGGTCCGGATTCACAGGCCACCACAGAGGTAAGGCCCGTGTTCGGCTCCACCGCCAATGAGTGTGTGACTTGCGGGGCGGGATCCACCCCTCCGTCCTTAGGCAGCGCAGCCTGCTCTGGATTTAGGTCCGGGGCTACTGCGGGGGTGATACCCCGAGCTTCGTCCGACAGCAGGTCTAAGCTGTGCTCATCGTGACTGTCCGGTGCTCCTGGTACAGGCCTGAATCCATCGAAGGTCAAGTCTCCGCGATTGTCCGCCGGGTAGTTCAGGTTTCCGAACCTGATCTGGTGGCCAGGGGCGTAGTTGTCGATCTGCCCCAGATGACCAAGCGAGTTGGCCTGCAGGGCGAAGCCGCCGAACACGAAGATCTGTCCGGGGAGGATGGTCTCACCCGGGATCGTGTTGTTGACAATGACTGGAGGAGCCATCGAGCCCTGTAGCGACGACACAGAGGAAATCTCAATGAAAGCACCAATGTCGGTGTCAAAACCGGCGGATCTCGGGTAGGGGGTCCCGATCATGCGTCTAGGCTGATGGTAACAGAAGCAAGGGACACAATGTTTACCCAGGTTCGGGCCCTCTCGATGGAGGTAAAACCCTACTTCCTGCTTGATAAATATTGAAGATATGGGTAGTACAAGAGTAGATCTACCACGAGATCGTAGAGGCTAAACCCTAGAAGCTAGCCCAGGATGGTATGATTGTAATTGTGATCGTCCTTCTAAGGACCAACCTCTCAAGTTTATATAGGCACCGGAGAGGGCTAGGGTTTACATGGAGTCGGTTACAAGGAAGGAAATATAATATCCGGATCGCCAAGCTTGCCTTCCACGCCAAGGAAAGTCCCATCCGGACACGGGTCGAAGTCTTGAGTCTGGCATCTTCACGCTTCAATAGTCCGGACATTGTATATAGTCCGGCTGTCCGGATACCCCCTAATCCAGGACTCCCTCAGTCATCAAAACACATAACTCATAATACAAATCATCATCGAACATTAAGCGTGCAGACCCTACTGGTTCGAGAACTATGTAGACATGACCGAGACACATCTCCGATCAATAACCAATAGTGGAACCTGGATGCTCATATTGGCTCCTACATATTCTACGAAGATCTTTATCGGTCAAATCGCATAACAACATACATTGTTCCCTTTGTCATCGATATGTTACTTGCCCGAGATTCGATCGTTGGTATCATCATACCTAGTTCAATCTCGTTACCGTCAAGTCTCTTTACTCGTTCCGTAATGCTTCATCCCGCAACTAACTCATTAGTCACATTGCTTGCAAGGCTTATAGTGATGAGCATTATCGAGAGGGCCCAGAGATACCTCTCCAATACACTGAGTGAAAAATCCTAATCTCGATCTATGCCAACCCAACAAACACCTTCGGAGACACCTGTAGAGCATCTTTATAATCACCCAGTTACGTTGTGATGTTTGATAGCACACAAGGTGTTCCTCCGGTATTCGGGAGTTGCATAATCTCATAGTCTGATTAACATGTATAAGTCATGAAGAAAGCAATAGCAATGAAACTGTAACGATCATAATGCTAATCTAATGGATGGGTTTTGTCCATCACATCATTCTCCTAATGATGTGATCCCGTTTATCAAATGACAACACATGTCGATGGTTAACCATTTTTGATTAACGAGCTAGTCAAGTAGAGGCATACTAGGGACACTATGTTTTGTCTATGTATTCACACATGTACTAAGTTTCCGGTTAATACAATTATAGCATGAATAATAAACATTTATCATGATATAAGGAAAAGTAAATAAAAACTTTATTATTGCCTCTAGGGCATATTTCCTTCACTAAATACTTCCCCTTCAGTAGGGGAAATGTTATCCTTCCCCTTCATCTTATTAGGCCTATCTCCAGAATTTCAGGTACCAGCATGGAATTCACTGAAAAGCTTGATCTAATTGACCTATTTATGTGGATCTTAAGGGAGACTCCAAGGAGCTCCCCTACTTATACCCATATGTAAGGGTCGGACTATCCGGAGCAATATGGTCATCCAACGGGCTCTTTCATTTTGGTCAGGATTGTCTGGTCTGTCCAATATCCCCTACTCCGAGGTCAAATAGAAGGGAGGAGAAGGATATTCCGGATTGTCTGCAATGTCGGCTCTGAGCCACCCACATATCCCATGGGGGTTGTCCCTGTCCCCCACTCCACATCTCCTCCTTCACTCTTTCTCCCCGCTCCAAGACATCGACGTTGCTGCCCCCATTCACCTCAGACGACGCGACACTCTAGGGCGACCACCATGACCCCACCATAACTGTACATCGCCGTAATGGATCAGTTCGAACTCACATATCTGTTCACTCTTTCCGAGGTGTCGTCGCCCGTGCTCGCCGCCGAGCTAAATTGGGAGATCCAAGTGTGAAAAAGTCAGTCAAAATAAGCAGAGACCCTAAGCAGCATATGTCGGGGTGCAAGCGAAAGGTCTCCCAACCCGCAAATCCATTATGCGAATGGTCGTGGTGCGCATACCCCCGGCTGACCATTTCACCTACCCTCCAAGTCCGCCCCTGCCTTCCTATCTGGTATGGCATTATAGTTCACCGTTGACCTCAACTAAGGGTACTATTTCATGGTGAAATAAGTGGAGGTGGATTTGAAGGGGGGTTTTCCACCAACAATCTATGTGCCAAGGTCAAGGGAGGAGTGGCAGAATTGGAGGGCATGGCAGAAAGGGATGGCAAGCCAAATGCCTGGCAAGTGTGGGGACACAATGACCAAAAAAGAGGTGGAAAGTGCCAAAAGAGAAGAGATCAAGTAAGAAAAGAAGGATGGAGGGTTCAAAGTATTTATGGAAATACAAATTAAACAAAGAAGGTCTAAATTGAGAAAAGAGGGTTGCACTTGAGGGACACCAAGTTGGACTAGAAAGGTTCACCCAGGAGTCCAAGGTCGTGTACACTAACATTGCCACCATGTATGCCAATGACCTTGAGTGGGTTTGTCGGATGTTTCGAAACATCAATGCGCGTCATGAAAATGGTGATGTGCATTGATTCATTCGGTTTGTTAATGTGTATTATGAAGTTTGGTTGGTATTGAGATATTGAATGGTTTTTCATGCATATTTTGTCTTCCAATTGTTTGTCATGCTATATGTATCATTGAAATGTTGTTGATTGATGCAAATTAATGAAAATGAGATAGAGAAAAGTAAGTGAAGACAAGTATGGGAAATGTTTGGGACACTGTTAGGTACTCCCTCTGTAAACTAATATAAGAGCGTTTAGATCACTAAAATAGTAATCTAAACGCTCTTATATTAGTTTACGGAGGGAGTACCATTTTCTGGGTATACAATCAAGGGATGTTAGCGGAACTGTATGGATATGTCAGCAGACTAGTAAGGGGATGGGGTTTTATGGATTCTATTGGAGTTTCCCTAATCCCTTAAAAGAATCAACCACCAAACTGTGCCTTGTAGAGACTAGCCTTAATTCAGCACAAATTTTAGGATAAACTTGCGAGAAATTAGGTATCATGGACAACAAACACTGGGAGAGAGGACAACTGCATAGAAAACGAGAGATTTAATAGCAGTTTCCGAAATGAAGTTAACTAAAATTTTAAGTTGAAACTAATAAAATGAAATAGGCATGGACTTACAAAGGCTTTATGGGGTTTTTTTTGCGAGGGCAAAGCGTTTGTGGTTGTTGTGAGTGAAGAACATCGATATCCAAGTCGATCGATCCAACGTGAAGTAGATAGTTTGTTGGCTTGCTTATGTGATAGACCATGAGCCAGTTGGGCGTCTCTACTTCAACTCGGCGTGCAATGACATTGGGCACCCTATGATCTTTTGTTGGCTATTTGGAGTTGCGAGTCTGCACCGCCCCATCCCATATTGTTCTCATTTGCCTCTACTGCAACAAAACATTAACTTCTTTAGCACGTTGGAGCATTGCAATGAGTGGCTCGGGTAGTTGCACGATGAGAAACATTTGCCAATCTTGTGATGCCATGCTAGCTAGTGTGACGAGAGATTTAGAAATATGTCTGCCCTTCTCGATGCATTGGAGTAAGAGTTAGGGCCAATTCTTTTGGTGACTTTTTTGGGCTTCTAGAATAAGTTGCCTCATATCCAACTTACTATAGAAGCTCAACCAAAAATTTTTACCTACTAGTCAAGTCTTAATTAGCTGACTTCTACAAAATAAATTTGGTTGGGCTTTTCGAGTAAGCTCAGTAGGGGCGGATTATTCTAGAAGTCGATGAAAGAACTGGCCCTTAGTTGGGTCAAGGACAACGGATCTACTGTACATGCACATATTTACATGCCCAAGTTCCACGATAATGCATACGAGACCTCTGAAAACCTCCAGCCGCCGGTCCCACACTTCACATCCTTCTTGTTCTTTTTTTCTTTTGGTGGTGTTCTTCTTTATTCCACCACTTTTTGTTGTTACTTTTATATTTTCCTTTTTATATATTTTAAGATTTCATTTATTTTCAATATATATTTATTATTTTTACAAAGATTTTGTTGGGAAACATAGCATGCAATTTCAAAAAAATTCCAACGCTCACGCAAGATCTATCTAGGACATGCATAGCAATAAGAGGGGGAGAGTGTGTCCACGTACCCTCGTAGACCGAAAGTGGAAGCATTCTCTTAACACGGTTGATGTGGTCGAACATCTTCTCAATCCGACTGATCAAGTACCGAACGTACGACACCTCTGAGTTCTGCACACGTTCAACGCGATGACGCCCCTCGAGCTCCTGATCCAGCAGAGGGTTGAGCAAGTAGATGAGTTCCGTCAACACGACGGAGTGGTGACGGTGATGGTGATATGATCTGCGTAGGGCTTCGCCTAAGCACCGCGAGAATATGTCCGGAGGCTTAAACTATGGAGGGGGGGGCGCCGCACACGGCCTGGAACAATTGATGTGTGTTGTACCACCCCTCCCCTCGTATATAAAGGAGGGAGGGAGAGGAGGCCGGCCCTAGGCGTGCCCCAAGTAGGAGGAGTCCTACTTGGAGTCCTAGTAGGATTCGCCCCCCCCCCCCACCCTTCCTTTTACCGAAGGGGGAAAGGGGGAAGGAGAGAGGGGAGGAGAAGGAAAGGGGGCGCCGCCCCCTCTCCTTGTCCAATTCGGCCTCCTTCCCTAGTGGGGGGCGCGCCACCCCTTGTGTGCTGGTTTGCCTCCCTCCTATGGCCCATATGGTCCATATCTTTCCCCGGGGGTTTCCGGTAACCCCTCTGGTACTCCGATATGTACCCGATACATTCGGAAACACTTTCGGTGTCTGAATACTACCTTCCAAAATATCAATCTTTACATATCAACCATTTCGAGACTCCTCGTCATGTCCGTGATCTCATCTGGGACTCCGAACAACCTTCAGTCACCAAAGCACATAACTCATATAATACAAATCGTCATTGAACGTTAAGCGTGCGGACCCTATGGGTTCGAGAACTATGTAGACATGACCGAGACACCTCTCCGGTCAATAACCAATAGGGGAACCTGGATGCTCATATTGGTTCCCACATATTCTACAAAGATCTTTATCGATCGAACCGCTATGTCAACATACGTTATTCCCTTTGTCATCGGTATATTACTTGCCCGAGATTCGATTGTCGGTATCTTCATACCTAGTTCAATCTCGTTACCAGCAAGTCTCTTTACTCGTTCCATAATGCATCATCCCGTAACTAACTCATTAGTCACATTGCTTGCAAGGCTCCATATGATGCGCATTACCGAGAGGGCCCCGAGATACCTCTCCGATACTCGGAGTGACAAATCCTAATCTCGATCTATGCCAACCCAACAAACACCTTCGGAGATAGCTGTAGAGCATCTTTATAATCACCCAGTTACGTTGTGACGTTTGATAGCACACAAGGCATTCCTTCAATGTCCGGGAGTTGCATAATCTCATAGTCGGAGGAATATGTATTTGACATGAAGAAAGCAGTAGCAATAAAATTGAACGATCATTATGCTATGCTAACAGATGGGTCTTGTCCATCACACCATTCTCCTAATGATGTGATCTCGTTCATCAAAGGACAACACATGTCTATGGCTAGGAAACTTTACCATCTTTGATCAACTAGCTAGTCTAGTAGAGGCAACTAGGGACACGATGTTTTGTCTATGTATTCACACATGTATCAAGTTTTCGGTTAATACAATCCTAGCATGAATAATAAACATTCATCATGAATAAGGAAATATAAAATAACTACTTTATTATCGCCTCTAGGGCATATTTCCTTCAGTCTCCCACTTGCACAAGAGTCAATAATCTAGATTAGAATGTAATGATTCTAACACCCATGGAGTCTTGGTGTTGATCATGTTTTGCTCGTGGAAGAGGCTTAGTCAATGGGTCTGTCACATTCAGATCCGTATGTATTTTGCAAATATCTATGTCTCCCTCCTTGACTAGATCGCGGATGGAGTTGAAGCGTCTCTTGATGTGTTTGGTCTTTTTGTGAAATATGGATTCCTTAGCCAAGGCAATTGCTCCAGTATTGTCACAAAAAAATTGCATTGGACCCGATGCATTAGGTATTACACCTAGATCGGATATGAACTCCTTCATCCAGACTCCTTCATTTGCAGGGGCGGATACGCTGCGCGCCGGATGACCAAGAGTCATCGCGGCAAGCTCTACATTGACAACGCAGGCTGGGGCCCCGACGCCGGCTCATCTGAGTACGGGTACCGGGTCCCCTTTAGTGGAATTCACGTCTTCATGGGCAAGATCGGTGAGCCGGGCCCTGAGCTGGACATCTGCACCGACCTTGTCGAGACGGCTCAGCGTGCGAGACCCGCCCGGGCTCCGCCTGCCGTGAAGCGTGCCTTCATGGGATGCATCCATGAAGGGCTCTCTGAAGGAACTGCATCTGCCGGTGAGACGGCCATCTACTCTGATGGCGGGTCATCCACAGGTGAGGCAGATTCGTTGTATCAGCTGCAAGATGGTGGGCTTGGGGGTTGTTCCGATGGCAGCAGTATTCCGGATTGCCTCGAGCCGCCGAGCAGGGTTGGGATCTTCATGGCCGGCACACAACCTATCCAAGACTCCACAACTGTGGCAGCCATGACCTCCGGGTCAGCAGCAGCCGGGGCAGGAGGCCCTGTGCGCTCGCCGGCTCAGGTGTTGATGGATCTCACAGATAAGCTGACCACTCTGTTAACCGCCGTGGTCAAACCGGCGGATCAAGCTCGTCATGGTGCGGAGGTGGCACAGTTAAAATTGGATATGGTGCAGGCTATGGAAGACCTAGCAGCGGAAGATGTCAGGATAACCGCAGAGCGGGAAGCTCTGGATGTTCAGGCTCAGCGGATTCAAGCACAGACTTTCTGGCTCACGCAAGATCAGAACGCGTCTAATGAGGTCATGAGAAGACATCAGAAGACTCAGTCTCGACTCCCCACGGTTTATGATCCTCGAAACCGCTTTCACACACCTGGGGCAGGGCCCACTAACCCGCCGTGGCTCTCCCCGCGTACGGGGGGGCGGACCGTGTTGCAACACCCGGGGACGACGCGCCAGTTCAACCGCAGGTGATGGGACCTCCCCGCATAAACACGGCTCCACCTCAGTATGTACCAACACCTCCGGGTCACTATTCTAACCCGTTGGAGAACATGATAGCGGCGGCGGCACGGCTGGTGGCTCTTCTAGTTGATGGCGACTCTCCGACGGCGGTTGAAACCCGCCAGGTCAGAGATCTTCTTCAGACGGCCTTAGCCCAACAGGAGGCATACTCATACAGCCGAGACAGGATCCATTCGACTCCTCGCCTAAGTCGAAGCCCGAGTTACAGCAGGCACATTGATTCAGTGGCCGTTTCAAGCAAAGTTTGGCACCCTAACCAGCAAGGTGGGCATGACCCGGCGCACCATGAGGCCTTTAACTTGGTAGATCAAGACAGGATACGTCAAGAGGCTGAACGAGCGGCGGCTCAGCTGACGGCTTACCAGCCGTATCCGGTTTATCCAACGACTTCTATCGAGGCAGGTGTGGACACCAGGACCGGAGGAGTCCCCTATCGAGTGTCGGCTCTACGTAACGAGCGTTTGCCCAAGGATTTTAAGGGACCTAGGAAGGTGCCGAACTACACGGCCGACTTACAGCCCGAGGCATGGATCAAAAGTTACGAGATGGCTATGGAGTTATTGGAGGTCAGTGATGCTGCGATGGCCAAGTACTTTACCATGATGTTGGATGGGACCGCCCACACTTGGTTGAAAGGCCTGCCGCCTAATTCAATCAGTTCATGGGCGGAGCTAAAGGCCCGGTTCATCTAGAATTTCAAGGATACGTGCAAGCAGCCCATGTCAATTGTGGATTTGACGAATTGCAAGCAAGAGGAGGGTGAGTCTACAACCCATTGGATGCGCCGAGTTAAAGCCATAATACATTCATGTGATAAGATGGATGCCGGCTCTGCAGTCTTAATGTTGGAGAAAAATTGCCATTTTCTGCCTCTAAAACAAAAGCTGGGGCGGCTCAAGCGCGATTGTAATGATATAGGCACGTTGATGGCGGCTCTGGTCAAGTACGCCGACTCTGATAGTACCAAGGATCCCGAGTCTGATGATGACAAGATAGGGAAGGGGAAGAAGAATGGCAACGGCAAGGGCCCTCAAAGACACTGGCAAATCAAGGAGGTAATAAACGTAAGGCTGACGGTAGTTTGGATTTTGTGGCTAACACTAGTGCGCAGGGTAACAACCAACGGCGCAAGGGGAGGCCGCCTCCCCGGTCTGGCGGGTTAGGCCCCACACTTGAGCAATTATTGAATGAGCCCTGTCCGAGACACGGCACCCAGCAGAAGCCGGCTACCATCTATGGAAGGACTGTACGATCATGAAGGCCTTCAAAAATTCTAACATGTTTGATGGTAACAATGGGCAGGGCGGCGGCTCAGGCGGTGGCGGTTTTCATGGCCCGGTCGGCGGTTCAAACCCCAATTTTCAAAATTCTCAAGGCAGTCAAAGTGGATATAACCAACAATCTGGCCAAGGTGGCCAGCAACAGCAGCAAGGCGGATACCAGAGCAATCCAAAGCACCTGAATAGTGGGCAATATCATGTGTTTACCACCAGTTTATGCAAACAAGACCAGAAGCTTCATAAGAGGGTTGTGAATGCTGTTGAGCCGGCAGTTCCTCGTTATTTGAGATGGTCTGAGCAGCCTATTCTATGGAGTAGGAAGGATCACCCTCCCCGGGTTGATAATCTGGGTCACTTAGCCTTGGTGGTGGTCCCTCAGGTGGGTGGATATAAATTCACCAAGGTACTCATGGATGGAGGCAGCAGCATCAATATCCTCTATTATGAGACCTTTCGTCGCATAGGGCTAACTGATAAGAGCCTTAAGCAGTCCAACACTGTCTTCCATGGAGTCGTGCCCGGTAAATCGGCGTATCCCGTCGGTAAGATCGTATTGGAGGTGGCCTTTGGGGATGAATATGACTCCAGGGTCGAGAAATTGACGTTTGAAGTAGTCAAGATCAAGAGGCCATATCATGCTCTGTTTGGGCGGCCAGCTTATGCCAAATTCATGGCACGGCTATGTTATGTGTGTTTGCAGCTTAAGATGTCAGGTCATAAGGGAACCATTACGGTGCATGGGAGCTGGAAGGTAGCCTTGGAATGTGAACAAGGTGACGCGGCTTATGCTGAGTCGATGCGTACAATGAAGAGTTAAAATTCTACGAGGACAATGTTGACCCGGCGGATATGACATCTTTAAAGAAGCCAACCACGGAACATGAGACGGTCATGAAGTTTAAGTCGGCCGATGATACTAAGCTTGTTGATTTTGTTCCAGGCGACTCATCCAAACAGTTCAGTACCAGTGCTAATTTGGATCCCAAATAGGAAAGCGCGCTCATCGAGTTCATCCGTGAGAACCGGGACATTTTTGCATGGAAACCTTCTGACATGCCAGATGTACCGAGAGAACTTGCTGAGCACACTCTTAATATTGATCCAAAGTTTAAGCCGGTCAAGCAGTTTCTTCGGCAGTTCAATGAGGAGAGGCGGAAGGCCATTAGTGAGGAGGTAGCCCGGCTCTTAGCAGCTGGGTTCATCATCGAAGTGTTCAATCCAGAGTGGTTGGCTAACCCGGTGCTTGTGCTTAAGAAAAATGGCACTTGGCGTATGTGTGTGGATTACACGGATTTGAACAAGGCTTGTCCAGCTGATCCTTTTGCTCTCCCTCGTATTGATCAAGTCATTGATGCTACGACGGGTTGTTAGCGTTTGAGTTTTTTGGATGCTTACTCTGGTTATCATCAGATCAAGATGGCAGTTAAGGACCAGGATAAGACGGCGTTCATTACTCCATTTGGAGCCTTCTACTATGTATCAATGCCTTTTGGGCTCAAGAGTGCCTAGGCGACTTACCAGCGATGTGTGCAGAATTGTCTTCATAATCAAATTGGGCGCAATGTTCATGCTTATGTGGATGACATAGTGGTGAAATCCAGAGAGAAGGAGACCTTGATTGATGATCTTAAGGAAACCTTTGACAATCTTCGGGTTTACAAGATGATGCTTAACCCGGCCAAGTGTGTTTTTGGTGTGCGTGCAGGCAAGCTTTTGGGTTTTCTGGTTTCTAACATGGGCATCGAGGCTAACCCGGAGAAGATCAAGGACATCACCTCTCTGGCCAAACCAGTGTGTATCAATCATGTTCAGCGTTTGGTGGGTCGTATAGCTGCTCTAAGCCGGTTCATAAGCCGGTTAGGTGAGAAGGCCATACCACTGTATCAAATAATGAAGAAGATAGGTAATTTCACCTGGAGTGATGCTGCCAACGCTGCTTTTGAAGATCTGAAGAGACAGCTGGCTGAGCCGCCAGTTCTTGCTGCTCCCATTGATAAGGAGCCCTTGTTATTATATGTGGCTGCTAACACGCGTGCCGTCAGCGTGGCCATCGTGGTGGAGCATAAGGAGGCTGGCAAGGAACATCAGCGAGGTGCTTATTGAGTCCAAGCAACGATATCCGCATTGGCAGAAGCTCGTTTATGGGGTGTTCATGGCAAGCCGGAAGCTTAAGCAATACTTCTTGGGCCACCCCACCACTGTGGTTAGTTCTGCTCCTTGGGGGATATCATTCAAAACAGAGAGGCCACAGGACGAGTCGCCAAGTGGGCCATTGAGCTTGGGCCTCATGGCTTAAAGTATGTGCCACGCACAGCTATTAAATCTCAAGCACTAGTGGATTTCATCAACAATTGGACAGAGCTGCAGATGCCTGAAGAAAAGCCAGACAACACGTATTGGACAATTCATTTTGACGGTTCCAGGCAATTGGAGGGCTCGGGGGCTAGAGTTGTTTTGACTTCCTCTCGAGGTGACAAATTTTGTTATGTGCTACGGTTTGTGTTTCCCTATACTAACAATGTAGCTGAGTATGAAACCTTACTCCATGGTCTCCGGATGGCTAAGGAGATGAGCTTAAGCCGGGTAAGGTGTTTCGGCGACTCAGATCTGGTGGCTCAGCAGGTGTCAGGCAAGTGGGATTCTAAGGATCCTCTCATGGTGGCTTATCATCGTGAAGTCGATGCAATTGCGGGACACTTCAAGGGTTATCAGGTGGAGCACATTGACCGCAGAAAGAACGAGGCGGCTGATGCTTTAAGCCGGCTGGGATCTCAGCGTAAGCCGGTGCCGCCTAATACTTTCTTGGATATTCTGCATAACCCTTCTGTCAGGCTACCCACAGAGGAAGACTTGGATGTTCCTGACCCGGAAGCACAACTGGTGGCGGCTCTTCATGTCATTCCAGATTGGACGGTGCCATATCTGGCTTAGATGACTCGGGGCGAGTTGCCTAAGGATGAAACCTTGGCCAGGCAGATAACCCGGTGGTCTAAGTCTATGACGATTGTCAATAGCGAGTTGCGTCATCGCAGTGTTACAGGAGCGTTTCAGCGTTGCGTGTCTCCTGAAGAAGGCCAAGAAATTCTTCGTGATATTCATGAAGGGGATTGTGGTCATCACGCCGGGTCAAAATCCCTCGTGGCTAAGGCTTTCTGTCATGGATTCTATTGGCTGACGGCTAATACTGATGCAGAGGACTTGGTCAGTAAATGTGATGGTTGTCAGAAGTTCTCAAGATGGACTCATGTGTCGGCTCAAGAATTGAGGATGATTCCAATTACATGGCCATTTGCAGTCTGGGGACTTGACATGGTTGGGCCTTTTAAAAGGTCCAAAGATAAAAAAGACCCACCTCTTGGTGGCGGTTGATAAATTTACAAAGTGGGTTGAGGCAGAGCCAGTCAGTAAGTGTGATGCAGCTACGGCAGCTCAATTCATGAAGAAGGTAAGACTTCGCTTCGGCTTTCCACACAGCATTATAACTGACAATGTCACTAATCTATCTAAAGGCGCCATGGAAGAATTTTGTCAACGGGAGCATATTCGGCTTGATGTTTCGTCAGTGGCTCACCCCCAATCCAACGGTCAAGCCGAGAGAGCCAATCAAGAGATCTTGAAAGGCATCAAGCCCCGACTTTTGGTCCCTTTGCAGCGGACGCCGGGTTGCTGGGTTGAGGAGTTACTGATGTCTACTACACAACCTTCTTCTTGTAGACGTTGTTGGGCCTGCAAGTGCACATGTTTGTAGGCCAGTAGCAAATTTCCCTCAAGTGGATGACCTAAGGTTTATCAATCCGCGAGAGGCGTAGGAGGAAGATGGTCTCTCTCAAACAACCCTGCAACCAAATAACAAAAAGTCTCTTGTGTCCCCAACACACCCAATACAATAGCAAATTGTATAGGTGCACTAGTTCGGCGAAGAGATGGTGAGACAAGTGCAATATGGATGGTAGATATAGGTTTTTGTAATCTGAAACAATAAAAACAGCAAGGTAACAAGTGGTAAAAGTGAGCGTAAACGGTATTGCAATGATAGGAAACAAGGCCTAGGGTTCATACTTTCACTAGTGCAAGTTCTCTCAACAATAATAACATAGATAGATCATATAACAAGCCCTCAACATGCAACAAAGAGTCACTCCGAAGACACTAATAGCGGAGAACAGACGTAGAGATTATGGTCAGGTACAAAACCACCACAAAGCTATTCTTTCGGATCAATCTATAAAAGAGTTCGTACTAGAATAACACCTTAAGTCACAAATCAACCAAAACCCTAATGTCACCTAGATACTCCATTGTCACCTCAAGTATCCATGGGCATGATTATACGATATGCATCACACAATCTCAGATTCATCCAACCAACATAAAAGTATTTCAAAGAGTGCCCCAAAGTTTCTACCGAGAGTCAAGAACGTGTGCCAACCCCTATGCATAGGTTCCCAATGTCACGAAACCCGCAAGTTGATCACCAAGACATACATCAAGTGTTCTCATAAAAGACTCAATCCGATAAGATAACTTCAAAGGGGAAACTCAATTCATCACAAGAGAGTAGAGGGGGAGAAACATCATAAGATCCAACTACAATAGCAAAGCTCGGGATACATCAAGATCGTTCCATAGATTGGAACACGAGAGAGAACACGAGAGAGAGAGAGATCAAACACATAGCTACTGGTACATACCCTCAGCCCCGAGGGTGAACTACTCCCTCCTCGTCATGGATAGCGCCGGGATGATGAAGATGGCCATCGGAGATGGATCCCCCCTCCGGCAGGGTACCGGAAAGGGGTCTCGATTGGTTTTTGGTGGTTCTGGAGGCTTGCGGCGGCGGAACTCCCGATCTAGGTTCTGTTCTGGAAGTTTTAGGGTACGACGGTATATATGGGTGAAAGGAGAACGTCGGTGGAGCTACGGGGGCCCCACGAGGCAGGGGGGCGCGCCCCCCACCCTCGTGAGCACCTCCCGTATCTTCTTACGTGGGGGCCAAGTCCATCAGGTGGGTTTCCTTCCAAAAATAACTTCTCCAGTTGATTTCGTTCCGTTTTGATTCCGTCTGATATTCCTTTTCCTCGAAACACTGAAATAGGCATAAAACAACCAAATCGGGCTGGGCCTCCGGTTAATAGGTTAGTCCCAAAAGTAATATAAAAGTGGATAATAAAGCCCAATATTGCCTAAAACAGTAGATAAAGTAGCATGGAGCAATAAAAAATTATAGATACGTTGGAGACGTATCAAGCATCCCCAAGCTTAATTCCTGCTTGTCCTCGACTAGGTAAACGATAAAAAAGAATTTTTGATGCGGAGTGATACTTTGGCATAATTTCAATGTAATTCTTCTTACTTGTGATATGAATATTCAGATCCGAAAGATTCAAAACAAAAGTTCTTATTGACATAAAAATAATAATACTTCAAGCATACTAATCAAAGTAATCATGTCTTCTCAAAATAGCATGGCAAAAGAAAGTTCATCCCTACAAAATCATGTAGTTAGTCTATGTTTCATTTTAGTCACACAAAGATGTTCCCAGCTTCTATACCCCCGATGACAAGCCAAGCAATTGTTTCATACTTAAATAATCTTAAACTTTTTCAACCTTCACACAATACATGAGCGTGAGCCATGGATATAGCACTATGGGTGGAATAGAATATAATGATGGGGATTGTGTGGAGAAGACAAAAAAGGAGAAAGTCTCACATTGACGAGGATAATCAACGGGCTATGGAGATGCCCATAAATTGATGTCAACATGAGGAGTAGGGATTGCCATGCAACGAATGCACTAGAGCTATGAATGCTCAACAAAAGAAAACTAGTGGGTGTGCATCCAACTTGCTTGCTCATGAAGACCTAGGGCATTTGAGGAAGCCCATCGTAGGAATATACAAGCCAAGTTCTATAACGAAAAATTCCCACTAGTATAAAAAGACAACTTATGAGACTCACTATATGAAAAACATGGTGCTACTTTGAAGCACAATACATGAGACTCAGTACATGAAGAACAAGGTGCTACTTTGAAGCACAAGTGTGGAAAAGGAGATAGTAGCATTGCCCTTTTTTTGGGCCTTTCTTTTTTTTCTTTTTGGCCTTTCGCTTTTTTTGGGCCTTTCTTTTTTTGGGCCTTTCTCTTTTTTTTGGGCAATGCTCTAATAATGATGATCATCACACTTCTATTGATTACAACATAAGGATTACAACTCGAAACTAGAACAAGGTATGACTCTATATGAATGCCTCCGTGATGTCTGGGATGGTGCAATGAATCAAGAGTGACATGTATGAAAAATAATGCATGGTGGCTTTGCCACAAATACGATGTCAACTACATGATCATGCAATGGCAAAATGACAAAAGTAAAGTATGTCATGATGATGATGAACGGAACGGTGGAAAGTTGCATGGCAATATATCTCGGAATGGCTATGGAAATGCCATAATAGGTAGGTATGGTGGCTGTTTTGAGGAAGATATAAGGAGGTTTATGTGTGATAGAGCGTATCATATCACGGGGTTTGGATGCACCGGCGAAGTTTGCACCAACTCTCAAGGTGAGAAAGGGCAATGCACGGTATCGAAGAGGCTAGAAATGGCGGAAAGGTAAAAGTGCGTATAATCCATGGACTCAACATTAGTCAAAAGAACTCATATACTTATTGAAAAAAATTAGAAGTCATCAAAAACCAAGTACTACGCGCATGCTCCTAGGGGGATAGATTGGTAGGAAAAGACCATCGCTCGTCCCCGACCGCCACTCATAAGGATGCACAAGCCAGGTACACTTCATGTTTCAAATTTGTTACATAACTTTAACCATACATGCATGCTATGGGATTTGCTAACTTCAACACAAGCATTTCTCAAATTCACAACTACTCAACTAGCATGACTTTGATATTATCACCTTCATATCTCAAAACATTTATCAAGCATCAAACTTATCTTAGTATTCGACACACTCATAAGAATTATTACAAATCTTGTATGCTTAGCATATTATGATTATTTAAGCAAATTACCATGCTAATTAAGACTCCCAAAATAATATAAGTGAAGTATGAGAGTTCATATATTTCTTCAAAATAAAACTACCACCGTGCTCTAAAAGATATAAGTGAAGTACTAGAGCAAACGACAAACTACTCTGAAAGGTATAAGTGAAGATCAATGAGTAGTCGGATAATTATGCAACTATGTGAAGACTCTCCCATTTAATAATTTCATATCTTGATACTTTATTCAAACAGCAAGAAAAGCTAAATAAAATAGAATGACGCTCCAAGCAAAACACATATCATGTGGTGAATAAAAATATAGATCCAAGTAAAGTTACCGATGAACGAAGACGAAAGAGGGGATGCCTTCCGGGGCATCCCCAAGCTTAGGCTCTTGGTTGTCCTTGAATATTACCTTGGGGTGCCTTGGGCATCCCCAAGCTTAGTATCTTGCCACTCCTTATTCCATAGTCCATCGAATCTTTACCCAAAACTTGAAAACTTCAACCACACAAAACTTAACAGAAAACTCGTAAGCTCCGTTAGCGAAAGAAAACAAAACACCACTTCATGGTTCTGTAATGAACTCATTCTTTATTTATATTGGTGTTAGACCTACTTTATTCCAACTTCTCTATGGTTTATAAACTATTTTACTAGCCATAGAGTCATCAAAATAAGCAAGCAACACAATGAAAACAGAATCTGTCAAAAACAGAACAGTCTGTAGTAATCTGTAACTAACGCAAACTACTGGAACTCCAAAAATTCTAAAATAAATTGGTGGACCTGAGGAATTTGTCTAGTAATCATCTGCAAAAAGAATCAACTAAATATCACTCTCCAGTAAAAAGTTAAAGCTAATCTCGTGAGCGCTAAAGTTTCTGTTTTTACAGCATGATCATAAGACTTCACCCAAGTCTTCCCAAAGGTTCTACTTGGCACAAACACTAATTAAAACATAAAACCACATCTAAACAGAGGCTAGATGGATTATTTATTACTAAACAGAACCAAAAAGCAAGAAACTAAAATAAAATTGGGTTGCCTCCCAACAAGCGCTATCGTTTAACGCCCCTAGCTAGGCATTATGATTTCAATGATGCTCACATAAAAGATAAGAATTAAAACATAGAGAGAGCATCATGAATAATATGAATAGCACATTTAAGTCTAACCCACTTCATATTCATAGGGATTTTGTGACCAAACAACTTATGGGAACAAGAATCAACTTGCATAGGAAGGTAAAACAAGCATAACTTCAAGATTTTAAGCACATAGAGAGGAAACTTGATATTATTGCAATTCCTAAAAGCATATATTCCTCCCTCATAATGATTTTCAGTAGCATCATTAATGAATTCAACAATATAACCAGCACCTAAAGCATTCTTTTCATGATCTACAAGAATAGAAAATTTACTACTCTCCACATAAGCAAATCTATTCTCATCAATAGAGGGAGCAAACTCAACAAAATAACTATCATGTGATTGAAAATTAAGATCAAGATGACAAGTTTCATGATTATCATTATTCTTTAAAGCATACGTGTCATCACAATAATCATCATAGATAGGAGGCATGCTTTCATCATAGTAAATTTGCTCATCAAAGCTTAGGGGACAAAATTATCATCTTCATCAAACATAGCTTCCCCAAGCTTGTGGCTTTGCATATCATTAGCATCATGGATATTCAAGGAATTCATACTAACAACATTGCAATCATGCTCATCATTCACATATTTATGCCAAGAATTCTATGTAATTCTTCTTCTAGTAATTGAGCACAATTTTCCTTTCCATCATACTCACGAAAGATATTAAAAAGATGAAGCGTATGAGACAAACTCAATTCCATTTTTTGTAATTTTCTTTTATAGACTAACTAGTGCTAAAACAAGAAACAAAAAGATTCGATTGCAAGATCTAAAGATATACCTTCACTTACCTAGCCTCCCGACAGCGGCGCCAGAAAAGAGCTTGATGTCTACTACACAACCTTCTTCTTGTAGACGTTGTTGGGCCTGCAAGTGCACAGGTTTGTAAGACAGTAGAAAATTTCCCTCAAGTGGATGACTTAAGGTTTATCAATCTGCGAGAGGCGTAGGAGGAAGATGGTCTCTCTCAAACAACCCTGCAACCAACTAACAAAAAGTCTCTTGTGTCCCCAACACACCCAATACAATAGCAAATTGTATAGGTGCACTAGTTCGGCGAAGAGATGGTGAGACAAGTGCAATATGGATGGTAGATATAGGTTTTTGTAATATGAAATAATAAAAACAGCAAGGTAACAAGTGGTAAAAGTGAGCGTAAACGGTATTGCAATAATAGAAAACAAGGCATAGGGTTCATACTTTCACTAGTGCAAGTTCTCTCAACAATAATAACATAGATAGATCATATAACAAGCCCTCAACATGCAACAAAGAGTCACTCCGAAGACACTAATAGCGGAGAACAGACGTAGAGATTATGGTCGGTGCGAAATCACCACAAAGCTATTCTTTCGGATCAATCTATAAAAGAGTTCGTACTAGAATAACACCTTAAGACACAAATCAACCAAAACCCTAATGTCACCTAGATACTCCATTGTCACCTCAAGTATCCGTGGGCATGATTATACGATATGCATCACACAATCTCAGATTCATCCAACCAACATAAAAGTACTTCAAAGAGTGCCCCAAAGTTTCTACCGGAGAGTCAAGAACGTGTGCCAACCCCTATGCATAGGTTCCCAATGTCACGAAACTCGCAAGTTGATCACCAAGACATACATCAAGTGTTCTCATAAAAGACTCAATCCGATAAGATAACTTCAAAGGGGAAACTCAATTCATCACAAGAGAGTAGAGGGGGAGAAACATCATAAGATCCAACTACAATAGCAAAGCTTGGGATACATCAAGATCGTGCCATAGATTGGAACACGAGAGAGAACAAGAGAGAGAGAGAGAGAGAGAGAGAGAGAGATCAAACACATAGTTACTGGTACATACCCTCAGCCTCGAGGGTGAACTACTCCCTCCTCGTCATGGATAGCGCCGGGATGATGAAGATGGCCACCGGAGATGGATCCCCCCTCCGGCAGGGTACCGGAAAGGGGTCCCGATTGGTTTTTGGTGTTTCTGGAGGCTTGCGGCGGCGGAACTCCCGATCTAGGTTCTGTTCTGGAAGTTTTAGGGTATGACGATATATATGGGTGAAAGGAGAACGTCGGTGGAGCTACGGGGGCCCCATGAGGCAGGGGGGCGCGCCCCCACCCTCGTGAGCACCTCCCCTATCTTCTGACGTGGGGTCCAAGTCCATCAGGTGGGTTTCCTTCCAAAAATAACTTCTCCAGTTGATTTCGTTCCGTTTTGACTCCGTTTGATATTCCTTTTCCTCGAAACACCGGAATAGGCATAAAAGCAAGAAATGGGCTGGGCCTCTGGTTAATAGGTTAGTCCCAAAAGTAATATAAAAGTGGATAATAAAGCCCAATATTGCCTAAAACAGTAGATAAAGTAGCATGGAGCAATCAAAAATTATAAATACGTTGGAGACGTATCAGTTACCCTCTGTGTTATGGAGCATTGACACTACTTCTAACAGATCTACGGGTTATACACCTTTCTTCATGGTCTACAGAGCTGAGGCAGTTCTCCCTAGCGACATCTGTCATGACTCGCCTCACGTGGCTGCTTATGTTGAAGCGGCCAATGAACAGGCGCATCAGGATGCTCTTGACCTGTTAGATGAACAGCGGGACTTGGCAGCAGCTCGTTCGGCGATTTACCAACAAGACTTGCGCCCATATCACAGCCGCCGGGTTAAGTCCAGAGCCTTTCAGGAAGGATTTGGTGCTCCGGCTCATCCAGGACCAAACTGATGCGCACAAGCTATCCCCACCTTGGGAAGGGCCCTTTGTGGTCAGCAAGAACTTGAACAACGGGTCATATTACCTTATCGATATTTGAGAGCGCAAAGACTCACGTAAGTCGGAGGAAGAGACCCGTCGGCCGTGGAATATCGCTCATCTTCGGCCCTACTACACTTGAGCCATAGGCTCTCCTGATGTACATATTTTGACAATGTATATATTATGATAAATAATAAAGCAGGACCTCTGTCCTTTTTTCCTTCCCCCAAGGTAAATTTTTCATTATTATTGTCATTATTTTCTCACATGATCATTTGGGGGACGATCACATTTGATCCGGCTTAACCCGCTTGATTCGGCTTACGATCGTATTCAAATCTAGCCGTTAAAAATTATGATCACTAGGGGGCTTCCTATTCAAACATAGGTCGTATTAGAACCAAAGAGAACACAGCTGTCAGTACCCTTTTGATTGGCAAACTGCCGAGCTCACTAGGGGGCTTCTTGAGAGTATTCGAATCATAGCTTAACCCCTTTTGGGAACCGACTTTGATCGTATTCGAATCAGAGTCATTAAAAAACTCTCAAGGTCATTAGGGGGCTTCCTGTTCAAACATAGGTCGTATTCGAACCAAAGAGAACACAGTTGTCGGTACCCTCTTGATCGCTGCAATGCCAAAGCCATTGGGGGCTACATGATCGTATTCGAATCCTAGCTTAACCCCTCAGGAACGGTTTACTGATCGTATTCGAATCAGCAGCCTTGAAATTTTTTATATTCTATTTCGGTTTAAGTTTTCTTTGGAAACACCCTTTATTTGACTTGAGACTTTTTCTGAGGTTTACAAGTTTAAGTATGGTTTCTTTTGACCCGGCTCAATATTGACTGATGAGTTGCCGGTACATAAGCATCATTATACCTTTGAAATTTTGGGTATCCAAAGACTGGGTTATCACCCTTACCGACCGGGTCATATAAGCCGGCGGTGCAAATTTAAGAAGTCATAGGTATAAGATCATAGTTGTGTTTTTTACAACAAGCTAATCTATGACTCTTTTTAAGTCTTTTTGACCCGCCTGGCGGTATGCTGCCAAGGGATTTTGCAGTGTGTTTTCATATGCAGGACAGTTTAAAAAGTTTGATCAAGCATACAGTAAGAAGATGAAAAGTAACACCACGATTTAATGGCGTTAAGCATTAAAACGTACACGATGGCATGACCAAAATAAAGTTATTTCTATCCTATTACAGGACTCCCTAAGTCCAAATAATTCACATTGTTTTTAAGTACATCCCAGGTATGAGCCGTCACGGAAGGTTCACCTTCATCATTGGCCTGAAGCGTCCGGGTTAGCCCTCTCCGCGTCTTCGCCCTTCTCCCTTTCCTGGAAGGTTGACGATGACCAGTCAATGTTGTTCAAAGCTTCAAATTCAACTTCAGCATCAACAAGGTCGGCCGGGTCAACTTCAGGAGCAAAGGTGTGCTTACGGAGTGGGGGGATCAGACTGGTCACTTCATAATGAGGCGTTGGAATTCTCCGGTTTTCTTCATCATAACCCGCCTGGTATTTGGTAAGATCTACTTCATTCGCTATAAGTGTAGCCATGGGGCGTATCTCCTTTACACAGGCAGTGAAGTCGTTTTCTTCAAACGGGGTGCCATCCTCCTTTAAGCTTGGGTAGCCAGTGGCAATGTCGGTCGGGTCTAGCTCTGGTAGCCAAGCCTTGGCCCGGCTTAAAGCATTTACCGCTCCGGCTCTCGCAGCTGACCGCCTCAGTTCGTTGAAGCGTTGAGGGAGCACGGAAAGCTTCTTCAAGACCTCTACAAGGAGGGTTGGCACTTCATTCGACAAAGCCACCGTAGCTAATGCACGTTGAGACCCTGTGTACAATTGCTCCACCAAAGTGTACACTGCCTTCAGTTTGATCAGCATGTCTTGGTTCAAGTTTGAGCTTCTGGGCCTGCATAAACGTGATCAGGTGAGTTAGTTCCAGTTTTATGATCAACTGAAAGGTTCAGATATTTAAACACTTGCAGGGCGACTTACCAAAGATAGCTGAGACCATTTAAGAGACATGGCGCTTTGAACCGGTTAATTCACCAGTGACTTCTTCCAGAGCCGCCTCTGTTTTTTCAGCTCGGTTAATCAGTGCAGTCTTTTCATCAGCCCAGGCTTTCTTTTCATCTTCAAATTCTTTCTTCAGTTTTTCTTGTTCAGGAACACTGAAATTGAACTTGGTGTAGGCCTTTTCGATTTTCATCTCTTGAGTCTCAAGGCGGTTCTTCAGATCAGTCACCTCGGATTCGAGTTGGCTCGTGGCGGCCTATACAAATACAGAGTCAAAATCAAGCCAATTTTTATGTAATGTTAAAGTCCCAAGTCTTTTGCCAGCAAAAACACTTGGCACTTGGGGGCTAATGTTACCGAAGAATTTCATTTTCAATGGCAATTCACAAGACGGCGATTCATAAGAGTAAGTCCCAAGCATTTTACAAGCAATAATAATTGGCACTTGGGGGCTAATGCATATTGCTGTTCAAGGACCCATAAGAATTTTTTATATAAGGACCGGCTCAACCATATTGGTTAAGCCGCCCCTTGGGGACTACATAGTAAGCCGGAACTCTTATATGTTTCTTTCATTTATGTTACTAATATTATTAAGTTTGTTTCAAAGTCTACAACATAAGCATCATAAGCAGTAGACTTGGGGGCTAGCATAGTAAAGATTAATGAACAAAGAGAACGGGTTATACCTCGAATTTTTGGTGCATCTGCTTCACCATATCAATCTCCAGGTTCCGGCTGCTGTGCACTTGGCTCATGTAGCCAGAAAAGATGTCTCCAATACTCATATGAGCATAGTTTGCAACATCCAGTTTGACCCGGCGGTGGTCCAGAAGTTCTTCCTTGGCGGGGCACTTGGCGATCTGATCGGCCTTCCCGGCTCAACAAAACCGGTTACGGTGATCTCAACTTCAGCATGTTGAGGGTCATCAGTCCTGACCGGGCTAGGGGCCTTTGGATTCTCTGACTCGTCGGCGGTTCGTTCAGTGGGCAGGTCAGTAGCAGGAGTTGGTAAATCTTGAGCTGGCTCAAAAGGCAGCTCATGAGTGGTCGAGTCCGGCATGGCTGTTTCTAGAACCGGCTCAGTCGCAACTGTATCTTTAGCTGGTTTATTTTTCCTAACCCGTTTGCTGGGTTTGGCTTGACCACTCTGTCAACATAAAGGTTAGTACATATGCAAGGGATTAAAATAAATACAAGATGAGCGGATCATCATACCACAGTGCGATCTTGAAAGCGGCGGGTTGGAATTTGTAGTGACTCGCCGGAGGAAGGGGAAGTGTCCTGGTAATCCGAGTCAGAAGAATTGAGTGGTTGACGAAAGAGATCCGCCAAGGGGTAAAATCTATTTAAAACAGAAGTAACCTCATTTCGGCGCTTCCTTGGAGTGTTTGGTAAGCCAGAGGAGAGCTCCGCATCCTTGCTGGTCCGGGTCTACCTCCGGCTCTCGTGAATTTGCCGCTTCAAAAGAAATTGAGGATCGTGATGAGCTAATGGATGAGAAAACCTTACTTTCCGGGTCACTTTGCGGATTTTCCGTCTTGGCAAAGGCTCGGAGTCGGAGGAAAGGATAGTTACCTCATCAGCCTTGTTACGGCTTTCTCCTGTGTCATCCTGCTGATAATCAGTGTCAATAAGATGGTTAGAAAATGAGCCAAGGGAATCAAGGGCTACCTCCGACTCAGAAGAGTCCGCTAGCCGAAGCAGGTCAGAAGCGGTGGCTTTCTTTCCCTTCCTTTTGGTAGCTTCTTTCCTGGCGGCTTTCTTCTCTTTTCTAGCTTTCTTGGCAGCTTCATGGTCATATTTGACTTTCCAGAATTTATCACCCGCCTGCAAAGATTGGCATATGGGTGAAACATTAAGAAATTAAAATAGTCATTTCACATGGGCGGTTTACCTGTGGAGCCGGGTTAGCTTTACAGGAGGGGGCTAGGCCCACCTTGTCGCAATCCGCCAGGCTCTCGTTCAGAAGAGACTTGGTCATGTCGTCAATGACATCGTCGAGTAAGTCGTCAAGGCTGTGACGCAGAGGATCATTCTTGGCGCCGGTGTATTCGCACGTCAAGCCGGTGCGGCGGCTCAACGGAATAACCCGGCAGGCGAGCCAAACCCGGACCAGGTCAATGCCTGTCAACCCGTTCCCCAGAAGAGCCTTGATCTTGGCCAAAGTGGGGGCAAGCAATTTACGCTCCGTGGTTGTAATCTTGTCAGGCAGATGATGGTTGGGCCCAAGACGAAGGGCACGAAAGCCGGGCAGAGGGTTTTCATTAGCCGGAGAGGTATCTTTGCAGTAAAACCATGTCATATTCCAGTCTTTGGGGTGGCTCGGCGGGTTGGCGTAAGGGAAGATCACATCTCTACGGCGCTGGATCGAGACACCGCCTAGCTCTAAGCTCTGACCGCTAGCGAACTCATTCTGGCGGTTCAAATAAAACAGTTCTCTGAAGAGCAGCAAATTGGGTTCTTCTCCAAGGTATACTTCGCTGAATACTTGGAAATTGCAGATATTAGACATGGAATTGGGTCCGATATCTTGTGGGTGGAGATCAAAGAAATTCAGCACGTCCCTGAAGAATTTTGAACCAGGAGGGGTAAATCCCCGATTCATATGATCTATGAAAACAACAACCTCTCCGTCTTTGGGTTGAGGAAATTCTTCCTCCGGGTTAGGAGCACGACAAGGCATGACTTCTTTCTTTGGCAGATAGCCGGTTTTCACAAAATCATCCAAGGTGTTGTCAGTGACAATGGATTTAACCCAGTTGCAGGAGGTAGGTGCCTTTGGTGCCATTCTGATTGAAAGCCTAAGACAAAGTAAAAGTGTCGGTTCAAATTTAAGCCGGGCAGGAAAATATATTACTGTGCATATTCAAGATGGCGGCTTACGAAGGGGCCTAATGGTATAAGGATAACTATGTCATGGTTGTTTAAGCCGCCAAAGGCTATATAAGCCGTCAAGACTATTTAAACCGCCAAGGATGGTTTAAGTTATTAATTAAGGCACTGCTTCCTTAAAGTCGGCGGAAGAGTCGCCATGACTAGATAAATCTAACAAGTGCAGATTTTGCCTAAGTGTTGTACAAACAGATTTCACAATTTGCAGCTGTTATTTTTGATCGAACAGATGTTCAGAAAAGAAAATTTACTAGATCTAAAATAGGGCACGGAGGAGTTCATGTGCTATAATGGGGTTTTCTTACATGGAAAGGAGATCTACTGGTGCCCAAAATGGATGCGGAACACGTACCGCATAAGATCTATGGGGTTTTTTGGATCGAAGGAAGCCATAGCAGATGGAACACGAGAACTCAGATGAACTTCGTGCAGTACAGAAGAACATGCTAGCCCTAGCATGGATCTATGGTGCAGAAAGGGGAACACTTACTGCGGAAGATCTACGGAGGAGGGACGTTGCCGTTCTTTGGCCAAGTTCAGGTCGATGCAACGGCCAAGCTCGACAGAGACGAGGTGCGCTGTGGCGACAGCGGCGGAGCTCCAGTGACAGATGGGGGCGGGAGGAAGAAGATGCGGAACGGGAAGAATGAAAGAAGACCTAGTTGGGTCTATGTATAAGGAAGGGCCACTAAAGAGCACGAAAAACGAGGAGGCTGAAAACATGAGTTATCCAACTACAAGGACGCCTCGATTTTCGGGATGGTCATCAAGACAAAGATCCGTTGGGATACATTGGATACAACACGCTTTTATGACAGGTGACGTCATGGCAGGTTACCGCAAATCTAGAAGATGACGTCATGGCGGGTTACAAAAATTTCATAAAGGTAGAAGATTTTTTCCTTAACTGTCGAAGATTGACATGATACCAGTTCAACAATCTGGGGCCTAATGTTGGGGATATAACTATTGGTATGACCCGCCAGAGGAGAATCGGGTCATACTTGCAAATATTCTTGAAGCACAAAACCCAGGATATAGATGGCGGTTTAGTTAAAGGCCCAGAGGCGACTTAAGGCCCGTAGTGATAAGCCGCCATGTATGCGTGACTTGTATTGTAAGGCAAGAATAGTTAAGAGACCGAGCCGGACATCGCTTATGAGCCGGCGGGACTCAGAGAGTCAAACGTGGCGTCGATCTCTGTATATAAAGGGACGACCCGACGGCGGTTCCGGGCAAGTAACATCAACTCGAGAGCTAGGTCAAGCGATTTGCTCCCTGGTTATCGAGACATAAGCAATTCCACTCAAAACTGGATCGTAGGCTTTTACCTTCATCGTAAGGGGCCGAACCAGTATAAACCTCATGTCCTTTGTCCCGATTAACCCCTTCAAGCTTCCTAGTTGCGATGGCTCCACGACTAAGTCCTTTCACTAGGACATCTGCCGTGACAATTCCACGACAAGTACCATCAAGCAATTGAAGTTTGTAAAGTCACTCACTTTTAGAGTGACCCCTTTCGATCTTTCATCACCTCACAAAGATTAAACACTGCATCATTACTAATGGTAGAAAATATATCTTTCTCGATATAGTAAATTAGAGAATCAATCATGAACTGATCACCCGTTTTATACCGCAACTTTTTCTTGACAACGTTCATAGCTGAAAAGGATCTCTCCATTTTAAACCGAATCAAGCGAAGCACTAAGCCGTACTCAATTTTGCTTTCTTGTAAGAACATTCTTATCGATAGCAACATGAATTGATTGGTCTTGATTCATCAAGGCATCACATATTTTTATTGCTAGATTATGAAAGCTATCAACATTATTTTTGCTCAGACTTGTTCCAGCCGTTATAACTAATTACAAATGCACCACTTCCAGCTTGTCCCTCATTATAATATCTGAAAAGGTAGCACCACGAACAAAAGGCCTTATGCACCCTGTCACTATACTCAGGCAAACAACCATATTCATCAAACCAATCTAGATTAAATCTCCGTTCAGTATCTCCAATCTCCCCCTACGGGTAATCAAAATTAAGCGGTGGCCTGTAAGGTCCCCTCGTTAAATATTGGAGGCTAATCTCATCTTACTTCTTTGGATTTCTTGTGTACTCTGCAATCCTTTTTCGATCAGCCTGACCAGAAGGCACCTCATCTAAGTTAAATTTTGTGCGAATAGTAGGTTTCGAGAGACTAGTTGCATTGACATGTGATGCACTTTGCTTACGTCTAATGGGTGGCCTTGATGTGCATGTATCATTAACCGGATCTGGTGACTGAGTTTTCTTCTAATAATACGTACCCCTCCATAGCCTAGATCAATCAAAGTCCATAGAAAAAAACTAGGGCAAAAAATCACTATTGTACATTCGTACTAATAGGCTATTAGCTAGATAGAACATATATAAGAGAGAGTAGATGAGATGTGATAATGTAATCTAATTACCTCAAATTTTGGACTACAAGTGTTGCAGCTAGTGGCCTGCTTGCCGCCGGCGTACGGCGGCGAGGCGCGGAACAACACGATCAAAAAAGACGAGAGGAGAGATGCAAATTGGAAAATGAACAGACGACGAGGCTTGCGTGTGGCAGCGTTACATGACTAATCACAAGGGGCCTCCTAATCAGGGTTTAGGCCTGGCCTCCTGGGAACATGGACTCCTTGTGGGCTTTTGGCCCTTTGCTCAGCTTTTTTTTATGGCTGGCCCTTTGCTTAGCTGTTCACATGGCCCATGCGTTATTTGATGGGGTCAGGCAGGATTTTTTACTGGGTTCAAGTCAGGCAACTACGCACCTACATGCACGTACGAGGCAAAAGTCGTTGGGTTCACTTGAACCCAACGCTTCTACGTTGGCTCCACCCCTGTTCATTTGCTGCTTCCGAAGCAGCTATGTACTCCGCTTAACATGTAGATCCCGCCACGACACTCTACTTGGAACTGCACCAACTGACAGCTCCACTATTCAATATAAATAAGTTTCCGGTTTGTGACTTAGAGTCATCTGGATCAGTGTCAAAGCTAGCATCGACGCAACCATTTATGACGAGCTCTTTGTCACCTCCATAAACGAGAAACATATCCCTAGTCCTTTTCAGGTACTTTAGGATGTTCTTGACCGCTATCCAGTGATCCACTCCTGGATTAATTTGGTATACCTCCCTGCTAAACTTATAGCAAGGCACACATCAGGTCTGGTACACAGCATAACATACATTATAGAACCTATGTCTGAGGTATAGGGAATGACTTTCATTTTCTCTCTATCTTATGAAGTGGTCGGGCATTGAGTCTGACTCAATTTCACACCTTGTAACACAGGCAAGAACCCTTTCTTTGACTGATCCATTTTGAACTTCTTCAAAACTTTATCAAGGTATGTGCTTTGTGAAAGTCCTATCAAGCGTCTTGATCTATCTCTATAGATCTTGATGCCCAATATATAAGCAGTTTCACCGAGGTCTTTCATTGAAAAAACTTTTATTCAAGTATCCTTTTATGTTTTCCAAAAATTCTACATCATTTCCAATCAACAATATGTCATCCACATATAATATTAGAAATGCTATAGAGCTCCCACTCACTTTCTTGTAAATACAGGCTTCTCCAAAAGTCTGTATAAAACCGTATGCTTTGATCACCTCATCAAAGCATATATTCCAACTCCGAGATGCTTGCACCAGTCCATAAATGGATTGCTAGAGCTTGCACAGTTTGTTAGCACCTTTAGGATCGATAAAACCTTCTAGTTGCATCATATACAACTCTTTTTTAAGAAATCAATTAAGGACTGCAGTTTTGACATCCATTTGCCAGATTTCATAATCATAAAATGCGGCAATTGCTAACATGATTCTGACAGACTTAAGCATCGCTACGGGTGAGAAAGTCTCATCATAGACAACTCCTTGAATTTTTCAAAACCTTTTGCGACAAGTCAAGATTTATAGACAGTAACATTACCATCAGCGCCAGTCTTCTTCTTGAAGATCCATTTATTCTCTATGGGTCGCCGATCATCGGGCAAATACACCAAAGTTCACACTTTGTTCTCATACATGGATCCTATCTCAGATTTCATGGCCTCAAGCCATTTATCGAAATCTAGGCTCATCATAGCTTCTTCATAGTTCATAGGTTCGTCATGGTCAAGTAACATGACTTCAAGAACAGGATTACTGTACCACTCTGATGCGGATCATGCTCTGGTTGACCTACGAGGTTCTGTAGAAACTTGATCTGAATTTTCATGATCATTATCATTAGCTTCCTCTCCAGTTGGTGTAGGCATCATGGGAACGGATTTCTCGGATGAGCTACTTTCCAAATTAAGAGAAGGTACAATTACCTCATCAAGTTCTACTTTCCTCCCACTCACTTCTTTCGAGAGAAATTCCTTCTCTAGAAAGGTTCCATTCTTGGCAACAAAGATTGTGACGCCCGGGTAATTAGGCTACAGTAATCCCACGTTAATGATGCCATGTCACCACAGTTACTGTTGTTAATCTCGTGTTAGTTCAAAATCGATTCGAAATTCAAACTTAAAATAAAGTCAAACGGTAAAGATTTTAAAATATTAAAACTAAAATGTTGGGGTGTTGCCAAATAATGCATAGGTAATTATTGTGGAGAAATGACACTTATATAAAATGTTTAAAGGCTCTAAAGTAATTAAAACAGGAGCTATGACAATTAATTAAATGCCTTTGAAAAATAATAATAATGCAAACTATTTTAATTAGGTGATAAACTTTTTGGGGAAGTAGAATAAATTATAACATTAATTTAGGAGTAGTATTTATATTTGATAAAATAGAAATTAAAAGAATAAATAGAAAAGAAAATAGATAAAGAAAAGAAAACAGAAAACAAAGCTAAAAAAGACAGAAAGCAACCCCCCCACTGGGCTCCGGCCCAGCAGTCCACAGGCCCAACTGCGCCAACCCACCCGGCACAACCAACCGGCCGGCCCACTCCCTCTCCTTAACCCCCCGAAACCCTAGTCAGAACCACCCGTCGCCCCACTCCCCACTCGCTTCTCCCCTCGCTTCCCCCGATCCAAATCGAGATCGGGTGACCAGCCTCCCTCGGCGCCGCCGGCCTCCCTACTCCGTCGCGGACTCCCCTTCGCCTCGGCCTCGCGTCGTCCCCTCCCTGCGCCCGTCATTGGGCTGCCCCTCGCCGGACCTCGCTGCCCTCCTCCTCGACCGGCCTCCTGGCGCCTCTGCTACCTCCCGACGCAAGCCATCGCCATGGCTGCCGCGGCTCCCCGTCCTCGACCTCTTCTCCAACCACGCCGACTGGACCGACCGTCGCCACCAACCGGGACGGCCACGCCGGACGCCATCGCCGCTCCTCCCCTGCGTCTCCGCGTCCTCGGCCTCCTCCTCATCGGCCGACCCCGAGCCTCGCCGCCGCCCGCGAGCACCTCGCCGGACCTCCCCACCGGCCTGCCTCCTCAACGCACGTCGTCCCCGTCCCCCACCTGGCGCCCCGTTGCCATGTACCCTACGGCCCCGATGTGAGCGCCTCCCCATGCTCCCTCTCCTCCTCCTCCCCGTGCCCCGTTGGACATCGTGGCCCGGCCACGCCTGGTCATCTTGGCGCCTCCGCACCCCTCCCCGCTCACGCCCGGCGAATCCCACAGCGCCTGCCCGCTCCCACGCCTACGCCGCCCACGCCTGTCGCCGCCCAGCGCGCCCGACCCCTCATCGCCCGGCCCCAGCCACCGGCCTCACCTCTTCTTGGCGCCTGCTCCGCCGCCCGCCCACGCCCACAGGCGTGCAAAACCCGCCTCGGCCTCATTGTGCTTTCATGAGCTAGTACCCGTTTGCCCGTGCCCGTTTGGCCTCTCGGCCCATTACATGAGGGGCCCACGCCCCAGAACGTTTATTAAAAAATAAATAAAATAAATAAAAAGTTAAAAAATAATAATAAATAAAAATATTGATTAACTAATTAACTAGATTAATTAACTTCATTAATTATGTTTAATTAATCTAATTAACTAGTTAGGTTAATTAAAGAGTAATTAAATTAGTTAGACCCTAATTAGTCTAAATAGTCTATGACGAACGGGACCCACACGTCAGTTGACCAGTCAACACCTCTGTTGACTGCTGACGTCATGCTGACATCATGATGACATTAGGAAACACTGTTCTGGATAACGTTGTTTTAAAATAATTAATAAATCCTAAAAATGATTTAAATCTTTTAAAATTAATATAAAATAAACCGTAGCTCACATGAAAATACGTTCTACATGAAAGTTGCTCAGAACGACGAGACGAATCCGGTTATGCAGCCCGTTCGTCCGCCACGCATCCCTAACCTATCGAATCTGTAACTTTTCACCTCCGGTTCATCTGTCTGAAAACGCGAAACACCGGGAATACTTTCCCGGATGTTTTCCCCCTTCCCGGTATCACCTACTACCACGATTGGGCACACCTAGCATCACGCCTTGTCATGTCATTTATTTGTTTGCATTGTATTTATTGTTTCTTCCCCCCCTTCTCTCGCTAGACACCGAGACCGATGCCGCTGCTACCCAGTACGACTACGGTGTTGACGACCCCTCCTTCTCGGCTGAGCTTCCGTGCAAGCCCCCCTTGATCACCGGATATCGCCTATTCTACTCTATCTGCTTGCATTAGAGTAGTGTAGCATGTTCTTGCTTTCCGTTATTCCTATCCTGATGCATAGCCTGTCCTTGCTACTACTGTTGTTACCTTTACCTGCAATCCTACATGCTTAGTCTAGGATGCTAGTATTCCATCAGTGGCCCTACATTCTTGTCCGTCTGCTGTGCTATACTATCGGGCTGTGATCACTTGGGAGGTGATCACGGGTATATACTATATACTTTATACATGATACATGTGGTGACTAAAGTCGGGTCAGCTTGTGGAGCACCATGAGTGATTCACAATTGGGGCTGAAAGGACCTTTGTCCCAACGGCCCTCTGTGTGGGTCTTTGTGGCGGAGCGACAGGGCGGGTTGAGACCGCCTGGGTGAGAGGTGGGCCTGGCCCTGTTCGGCGTTCGTGGATACTTAACACGCTTAACGAGATCTTGGTATTTGATCTGAGTCTGGCTACTGGCCTATACGCACTAACCAACTACGCAGGAACAGTTATGGGCACTCGGCGTCGTGGTATCAGCCGAAGCCTTCGTGACGTCAACGACTAAGCGGCGTGCACCGGATTGCAACGTAAGCCTGCTCTTGTATTAAGGGGGCTAGTTCTGCTTTCGGCCGCCCTCGCAACATGCAGGTGTGCTAAGGGCGATGGGCCCAGACCCCTGTGTGCTTAGGTTTAGACCGGCGTGCTGACCTCTCTGTTAGCCTAGGTGGGGCTGCGACGTGTTGATCTTCCGAGGCCGGGCATGACCTGGGAAAGTGTGTCCGGCCAAATGGGATCAAGCGTGTTGGGCTATGTGGTGCACCCCTGCAGGGAAGTTAATCTATTCGAATAGCCGTGATCTTGATATGAGGACAACTTGGAGTTGTACCTTGACCTTATGACAACTAGAACCGGATACTTAATAAAACACACCCTTCCAAGTGCCAGATACAACTCGGTGATCGCTCTCTAACAGGGCGACGAGGAGGGGATCGCCGGGTAGGATTATGCTATGCGATGCTACTTGGAGGACTTCAATCTACTCTCTTATACATGCTGCAAGACGGAGGCTGCCAGAAGCGTAGTCTTCGACAGGACTAGCTATCCCCCTCTTATTCTGGCATTGTGCAGTTCAGTCCACAGATATTGCCTCTTTACACATATACCCATGCATATGTAGTGTAGCTCCTTGCTTGCGAGTACTTTGGATGAGTACTCACGGTTGCCTTGTTCCCCTTTTCCCCCTTTCTTTACCCGATTGCTGCGACCAAACGATGGAGCCAGGAGCCAGACGCCACCATCGACGATGACTCATACTACACCGGAGGTGCCTACTACTACGTGCAGCCCGCTGACGACGACCAGGAGTAGTTTAGGAGGATCCTAGGCAGGAGGCCTGCGCCTCTTTCGATCTGTATACCAGTTTGTGCTAGCCTTCTTAAGGCAAACTTGTTTAACTTATGTCTGTGCTCAAATATTGTTGCTTCCGCTGACTCGTCTATGATCTAGGATTTGTATTCGAGCCCTCGAGGTCTCTGGCTTGTATTATGATGCTTGTATGACTTATTTATATTTTAGAGTTGTGTTGTGATATCTTCCCGTGAGTTCCTGATCTTGATCGTACACATTTGCGTGCATGATTAATGTACGATTGAATCAGGGGCGTCACAAGTTGGTATCAGAGCCGACTGCCTGTAGGAATCCCCCTTCCACACTCCTTGGCCGAAGTCGAGTCTAGACGTTACAAAACTTTTACTAACATGGTTGTGTGGCCTATGGGCCCACGTCGCCATTGGGTGGTATTAGGATCTTTTACTCCTCGATCTTTACTCTGGGACTCTGATCTCTCTTCTATTCGGGTTAAAATGATTTTGCTAACTCTAACTCTAGGATCTCGTAATTACTTTCTCCCGGAGAGCCCGTCACTTCAGATGATTGCTTGGCGCACCGTAGGGTTCCGAAGATACTCTCCGATGTTCTTTCGAGAACTTGTGCTCATCGGGATTGCAACCCTACCACCGAGACATCCCTATGGATAGCTACTTATACTTGCGACCCTTACCTTAATTTTCGATTACTCTTGTTACTACAAGATACCCTGAACTACTTCCCGCTATTCCGAGAATCCTTCGTGCTTGCTGCCTTGCAGCTCTTTTCTGCAGGATTACACCGACGCATAAATTCTCACACTTATCGATAATTTCTTCATTCCTAGTTGTTTTTGTGTTTCACAAAATTCTTTAGGATACTATTCGGTTTTCTAAAAATCCTTAGGAGCCTATTGCTCCTGAATTCCTTGCCTTCTGGTACTATGGTTAATTCCATATTGCTAGCAATCCCATTCACATCCTTAGTTACTATCATTTCGATCCCCTTGATTCATTATTTTGCGAATGCTCGCAATCCTTACTCAGATCACAGACATTCTTCCGGCTCAGATGTCATTTTAAACATGAGCTGGTTCTCGACCAATCAAATTGCCATCGATTTTACCCCCAAGTCTATTCAACTTGTTCATCCTTGATCAGAGCATCTGCTTCTGATCCTTCGATTTTGAATCATAATTCCTTTGCATTTAAGCTTCGAATTATTCAGATGATTCCATAACCTGTTGCATTTTCATTCTTTCTTCTTCTGGTTGAGTGCTGATACTCACATCAGATCCTTTGTGGACCATCAAGTCCTTTGTTGGATTTTATCCGACAATATCCTTCATATTCAATCATGTTGGAACTTCTTTCCCTGATACATAATGCCATTGGTAAATCCTATTCTCTGATTTGGCCAACCATGCTCTGCTTTCGAGCTTGTGTTATTTACTCTGGAAGTTTGTAGCATATGTTCCTAAGATGGCCCAATGGGTCGAGCCAATGCCTTCTCAAATCTGTGTGAACCCGGGAACTTCTACGGTCATACTCTACTGGTGTTATGCCAGATGAAAATTCTACACTACCACTTCGACGAAGGCGAGAAGTGAATGAAAGGTTATGCATTAGAGAAGTGGGAGTCGACCTTGAACTTTGTGTTCATGCCCATGGACACGATGTAGATCCTATCATGGAAGCTTCTTGTAATAATAACTATTTCCTTGATAAATATCATCTGGTATATGTGAATTGATCCTTTGCAACCGTGGTTCTGACCATGATTGTTCTCCTTTGATTCTATTTCTCGGACAAGTTAAAGTACTTCACTTCTGCAGATCAGTACACCTGCCCAACCTTTATTTTGTTCTACCTTCGAGTATTACCCCCTGGTATCTCGAGGATAGCAACTCATTGCGCTTCATCTTATGAATTTCTGATGAAGTAGTTCCTTCCCCTGTCATAGTCACTCCACGGGTTACGGGTTGTCGTCAACCAAGAACACCGATTTGTGAACCGAATCAACATCGAGATTCAAGTACTCCCGATACTTTGTTGTTGAGTAGTTTAATACTCCATCATGTCATTCCTAGCCCGATCAGCTACATCATTATCGTGCTAATTTTAAGCGTGCTACGGTCCTTAATCCCGGAGCACAACCTTCGATGATGAGCTAAGCTTGCGTTGATTTCCTCGTCTTATCGTCCCACCACGAACAACAAGCTTGATTTTGAGTTTGTGTTGTACTCATGGTTCAAATAACCTTTCGCTTCATCCTTCCTTTGACTTGGTGTCATTGCCGATCGATTACATCTCCATGAAATCTCCCGACAAATGCGTCATGATCATCATCAGCATTCTGAGCTCTTCCAGGATATCAATTGGACTCATGATGTGAAATACCATCCTTGCCCTCGATGATTTGTGTTATCATCGACCATTTTATTGCCTTCCGCTCAACACAAACTTGTTCGTGTTTTGTGTTATACCTTGAGTTCCTTGCTATCCAGCATCTGTGCTTCTTTACCTTGGAGTATTACCGTCTTTTATGTCAAGGATGTTGTGAGGATTTCACCACCTCTTAAGAATTCTTGTTATAGTGATGCTTCTCGCCATCACCATTCTTTTCTTGGTCCCCGTGTTGAGTGAACTCTGTTGTGCGAATTCAAAACCTCTAGCAACCCTATTGCTTTGAAGTTAATGGTCGATATTTCATTCTTAGACCATTGGTTATCGAATCACCATTCTAACATTGATCCTGCTACCTAAGCCCATAATTCGGGTGCACCTTTAAACTAATGATTGATGGTGTATGTTTTCCTCGAGCATACAACATTATATCATTTCAATCAACAAGTGTCATCTTCTTGTTCACATTATTGTGGAAATCCATCCGTTTGGAATTCTCGATGAATAGTCGCTGAGCCCATTAGCCACCTCCTCATCCTCTCCTTGGTTTAATGATGAACTATTGTTTCAGGAACCCGCTCCCATAGTTCATTTCCCGAGAATATTGCAATGTCATTTCATCGATTTGTGTTGCACCTTTTCTTCTCGGACATCCTGAGTCTGAGGTATCATGACACCAATCGGATCTGAATCTCGGTCAGATATGATAGTTGGGACAACTTTCCAGGAGTTATGTTGTTGGTCCTTTGATGACCCGGTAATATGATGTCATGCCTAGCACCCCCCCTGGCTGGAGGACCTATCATTATAATTTCTTTTGCAAGGATAACCATTCTTCCTGGAGGAAATTGTAGGACTTATTTTATAAGTTACTCCTGATGGATCATTTGTGTATCCAAAGTCTGGCCCTTGATTGAAACACCATATCATTGCTACGAAGCATGGTAGTGGTACTCCGTTCATCAACAAGAATATTTGAAGCACAATGCTAAATTCTCTTTATCAATTATCCAAACACCGTTGTATGGGTAACGTCATGAAATTCCTCTCCCTTTTACCTCAACGGTTCTCTACTTTCTATCCTGTCATGGATATCATGCCCCGCTTGTCCTTGGAAAGGATATACCCCTGAAATATTTGTGTATACACATTTTCCTCCGCATTGTTCGGATTAAACCTGGTAATCACCTTTCCTTTCCATTGATTTGCTTAACCCTTCTTGTAATCTATATTATATAAGCAGTAGTATTCTTCTGCTTATGTAAAACACCTCGGTGTACAACTCTGTCAGTAAGACCCTGTTACTACTGTTGATGACATTCCGGCAACCACCGATGGATGAGCACTTTGCCTAATGGCCCGCCTCGCTCAACAAGCAGGAAAATGGTTCTCTTCGTCCCTCGCCCTTAGTACCAACGTTGTTGCCAACATAACTGACAGGCTATCCTCTGACATGCCTCGCTATCCTCTGACATGCCTCGCTATCATGACCATGCAAGCTGTCGGCGCCCCTTCTACCTTTAACTTACATGGTGGGCCCATAACCCACAATTCCACAGGATCGAAACCTGGCTCTTCTGTACACCCCGGTTTCCAAAGTTATTCCTCGCGCTTGACTTCTTATGTAACTCACGGGCCACCTGCCAAGTGATCTATTTGGGTATCAGACGCAATACTTATTCTCGTTGCTCTCGACCCCTTTCACCTTCTGATAGGCATCGAACGCTTGCCTATCGGTTTGAAACTTCTCATGGTACCTTCTTACTTTGCTCTCGACATCTTCTTAAGTTTCAATTCGAGAGATACTTATGCTTCTTCCCCTGGGTTAACCGCCTGATGCTCGATCTTGTTAGAATCCGTCCTTATAGGGTTTTCCCTTCTCACCTTTTCGTAAGTACGGTGAAGATCCTGAAGGAAGCACGGCAAACTTCATCATGATGACCTGAAGCAGAGGACTGAAGACATCAATGTAATGGATCGACCTCTTCGAGAAGAGCAACTATGACCGAGAAGTATCGTTAGAATTTCGTAACCAGATCTCTTCCCCCTTATAACCTCTCCTAAATCTCAGGACGAGATTTCTTGTAGTGGAGGAGAATTGTGACGCCCGGGTAATTAGGCTACAGTAATCCCACGTTAATGATGCCATGTCACCACGGTTACTGTTGTTAATCCCGTGTTAGTTCAAAATCGATTCGAAATTCAAACTTAAAATAAAGTCAAACGGTAAAGATTTTCAAATATTAAAACTAAAATGTTGGGGTGTTGCCAAATAAAGCATAGGTAATTATTATGGAGAAACGACACTTTTATAAAATGTTTAAAGGCTCTAAAGTAATTAAAACAGCAGCTATGACAATTAATTAAATGCCTTTTAAAAATAATAATAATGCAAACTATTTTAATTAGGTGTCAAACTTTTTGGGGCAGTAGAATAAATTATAACATTAATTTAGGAGTAGTATTTATATTTGATAAAATAGAAATTAAAAGAATAAAATAGAAAAGAAAATAGATAAAGAAAAGAAAACAGAAAACAAAACTAAAAAAAGAGAGAAAGCAACCCCCCCCCACTGGGCTCCGGCCCAGCAGACCACAGGCCCAACTGGGCCAACCAACCCGTCCCAACCAATCAGCCGGCCCACTCCCTCTACTTAACCCCCCCCCCCCGAAACCCTAGCTGTAACCACCCGTCGCCCCACTTCCCCCACTCGCTCTCCCCCTCGCTCCCCCGATCCAGATCGGGATCGGGGTGACCGCGCCCTCGGCGCCCGACGCCGGCGCCCCTACTCCGTCGCCGGACTCCCCCTTCGCCTCTACGCTCGCGTCGTCAACCTCCCCTGCGCCTCGTCGCTGGGGCTGCCCCTCGCCGGACCTCGCTGCCCTCCTCCTCGACCGGCCTCCTGGCGCCTCTGCTACCTCCCGACGCAAGCCATCGCCATGGCTGCCGCGGCTCCCCGTCCTTGACCTCTTCTCCAACCACGCCGACCGGACCGACCGTCGCCACCAACCGGGACGACCACGCCGGACGCCATCGTCGCTCCTCCCCTGCGTCTCCGCGTCCTCGGCCTCCTCCTCATCGGCCGACCCCGAGCCTCGCCGCCGCCTGCGAGCACCTCGCCGGACCTCCCCACCGGCCTGCCTCCTCAACGCACGTCGTCCCCGTCCCCCACCTCGCGCCCCGTTGCCATGTACCCTACGGCCCCGATGTGAGCGCCTCCCCATGCTCCCTCTCCTCCTCCTCCCCGCCTGTTGGACATCGTGGACTGGTCGTGCCAGGCCGTCAGCGCCACAGACTCGCTCACGCCCGACGCATCCCACGGGCGCCTTGTCCGACGCTCCCTGGCCTACACGCCCGCCAGCCTTGCGCCTCGCCACGCCCCCTCATCGCCGGCCCAGCAGCCTCACCCTCCGACGCCGGGTCCGCCCGTCCCCCTCGGCGTCTTGCTGCCAAGCAAGCCCTTGACCTCGCCCAGTGCTCATGAGCTAGTACCCGTTGCCGTGCGTTTGGCCTCTGGGCCCATGACATGAGGGGCCCACGTCCCAGAACGTTTATTAAAAATAATTAAAAAAATAATTAAAAAATAATTAAAAGTTAAAAAATTAATAATAAATAAAAATATTAATTAATAAATTAACTAGATTAATTAACTTAATTAATTATGTTTAATTAATCTAATTAACTAGTTAGTTTAATTAAACAGTAATTAAATTAGTTAGACCCTAATTAGTCTAAATAGTCTATGACAAACGGGACCCACACGTCAGTTGACCAGTCAACACCTCTGTTGGCTTGGCGTCATCTTGACATCATGATGACGTCGGCAAACACTGCTCGATAATGTTGTTTTAAAATAATTAAATAAATCCTAAAAATGATTTAAATCTTTTAAAATTAATATAAAATAAACCGTAGCTCAGATGAAAATACTTTCTACATGAAAGTTGCTCAGAACAACGAGACGAATCCGGTTATGCAGCTCGTTCGTCCGCCACGCATCCCTAACCTATCGAACCTGTAACTTTTCACCTCCGGTTCATCTGTCCGAAAACGCGAAACACCGGGAATACTTTCCCGGATGTTTTCCCCCTTCCCAGTATCACCTACTACCGTGATTGGGCACACCTAGCATCACGCCTTGTCATGTCATGCATTTGTTTGCATTGTATTTATTGTTTCTTCCCCCTTTTCTCTCGCTAGACACCGAGATCGATGTCACTGCTACTCAAAGACGACTACGGTGTTGGCGACCCCTCCTTCTCGGTGAGCTTCGTGCAACCCCCCCTTGATCACCAGATATTGCCCATTCTACTCTATCGCTTGCATTAGAGTAGTGTAGCATGTTCTTGCTTTCCGTTATTCCTATCCCGATGCATAGCATGTCCTTGCTACTCTTGTTGTTACCTTTACCGCAATCCTACATGCTTAGTCTAGGATGCTAGTATTCCATCGATGGCCCTACATTCTTGTCCGTCTGTTGTGCTATACTATCGGGCTGTGATCACTTGGGAGGTGATCACAGTATATACTATATACTTTATACATGATACATGTAGTGACTAAAGTCGAATTCGGCTTGTGGAGCACCCGCGAGTGATTCACGGATTGGGGGCTGAAAGGACCTTTGTCCCAACGGCCCTCTGTGTGGATCTTTGTGGCGGAGCGACGGGGCGGGTTGAGACCGCCTGGGTGAGAGGTGGGCCTGGCCCTGTTCGGCATTCGCGGATACTTAACACGCTTAACGAGATCTTGATATTTGATCTGAGTCTGGCTACTGGCCTATAAGCACTAACCAACTACGCGGGAACAGTTATGGGCACTCTGCGTCGTGGTATCACCAAGCCCTTGACGTCGTGGCGGCCCGGCGCCCGGATTGGAACGTAAGCCTGCTCTTGTATTAAGGGGCTAGTTACGCTTTCGGCCGCCCTCGCAACATGCAGGTGTGCTAAGGCGATGGGCACGAGACCCTGTGCGCTTAGGTTTAGACCGCGGCGTCGACCTCTCTGTTGGCCTAGGTGGGGCTGCGACGTGTTGATCTTCCGCGGCCGGGCATGACCCAGGAAAGTGTGTCCGGTCAAATGGGATCACGCGTGTTGGGCTATGTGGTGCACCCTGCAGGGAAGTTAATCTATTCGAATAGCCGTGATCTTTGGTAACAGGACGACTTGGAGTTGTACCTTGACCTTATGACAACTAGAACCGGATACTTAATAAAACACACCCTTCCAAGTGCCAGATACAACTCGGTGATCGCTCTCTAACAGGGAGACGAGGAGGGGATCGACGGGTAGGATTATGCTATGCGATGCTACTTGGAGGACTTCAATCTACTCTCTTCTACATGCTGCAAGACGGAGGCTGCCAGAAGCGTAGTCTTTGACAGGACTAGCTATCCCCCTCTTATTCTGGCATTGTGCAGTTCAGTCCACTGATATTGCCTCTTTACACATATACCCATGCATATGTAGTGTAGCTCCTTGCTTGCGAGTACTTTGGATGAGTACTCACAGTTGCCTTGTTCCCCCTTTTCCCCCTTTCTTTACCCGATTGCTGCGACCAGACGATGGAGCCCAGGAGCCAGACGCCACCGTCGACGACGACTCCTACTATATCAGAGGTGCCTACTGCTACGTGCAGCCGGCGGCGGCGACCGGGGAGTAGTTTAGGAGGATCCCGAGCGGGAGGCCTGCGCCTCTTTCGTTCTGTATCCCAGTTTGTGCTAGCCTTCTTAAGGCAAACTTGTTTAACTTATGTCCGTGCTAAGATATTGTTGCTTCCGCTGATTCATCTATGATCGAGCATTTGTATTCGAGCCCTCGAGGCCTCTGGCTTGTATTATGATGCTTGTATGACTTATTTATGTTTTAGAGTTGTGTTGTGATATCTTCTCGTGAGTCCCTGATCTTGATCGTACACATTTGCGTGCATGATTAGTGTACAATTGAATCGGGGGCGTCACAAAGATCTTGCCTTCGGATTTGTGGTAGAAGGTGTACCCAATTATTTCCTTAGGGTATCCTATGAACACACACTTCTCCGATTTGGGTTCGAGCTTATCAGGCTGAATCCTTTTGACATAAGCATCGCATCCCCAAACTTTAAGAAATGACAACTTAGGTTTATTGCCAAACCACAGTTCATACAGTATCGTCTCAATGAATTTTGACGATGCCCTATTTAACATGAATGCAGCTGTCTCTAATGCATATAATCCCAAAAAGATAGTTGAAAATCGGTAAGAGACATCATAGATCGCACCATATCGAATAAAGTACGGTTACGACATTCGGACACACCATTACGCTGTGGTGTTTCAGGTGGCGTGAGTTGTGAAACTATTACACATTGTTTTAAATGAAGGCCAAACTCGTAACTCAAATATTCACCTCCACAATCAGATCGTAGAAACTTCATTTTATTGTTACGATGATTCTCCACTTCACTCTGAAATTCTTTGAACTTTTCAAATGTTTCAGACTTGTGTTTCATTAAGTAGATATACCCATATCTGCTCAAATCATCTGTGAAGGTCAAAAAATAATGATACTCGCCACGAGCATCAACACTCATCGGACCGCATACATCGGTATGTATTATTTCGAATAAGTCATTAGCTCGTTACATTGTTCCGGAGAACGGAGTTTTAGTCATCTTGCCCATAAGGCACGGTCCGCAAGTATCAAATGATTCATAATCAAGAGATTCCAAAAGTCCATCTGCATGGAGTTTCTTCATGTGCTTTACACCGATATGACCTAAACGGCAGTGCCGCAAATATGTTGCACTATCATTATCAACTTTGCATCTTTTGGCATCGATATTATGAATATGTGTATCACCACGACCGAGATTTAATAGAAATAGAAAACTCTTCAAGGGTGCATGACCATAAAAGATATTACTCATATAAATAGAACAACCATTATTCTGTGATTAAAATGAATAACCGGCTCGCACTAAACAAGATCCAGATATAATGGTCATGCTCAATGCTGGCACCAAATAACAATTATTATTCAGGTCTGAAACTAATCCCAAAGGTAGATGTAGAGGTAGCGTGCCGACGACGATCACATCGACCTTGGAACCATTCCCGACGCGCATCGTCACCTCATCCTTAGCCAATCTTTGTTTAATCCATAGTCCCTGCTTCGAGTTACAAATATGAGCAACCGAACCGGTATCAAATACTCAGGCACTACTACGAGAATTAGTAAGGTACACATCAATAACATGTATAACAAATATACCTTTGATCACTTTGCCATCCTTCTTATCCGCCAAATACTTGGGGCAGTTCCGCTTCCAGTGACCAGTCCCTTTGTAGTAGAAGCACTCAATTTCAAGCTTAGGTCCAACTTTGGGTTTCTTACCGGGAGTGACAACTTGCTTGTCATTCTTCTTGAAGTTCCCCTTCTTTCACTTGCCCTTTTTCTTGAAACTAGTGGTCTTGTTAACCATCAACACTTGATGCTCCTTCTTGATTTCTACCTCCGCAGCCTTGAGCATTGCGAAGAGCTCGGGAATAGTCTTGTCCATCCCTTGCATATTGTAGTTCATCACAAAGCCTTTATAGCTTGGTGGCAGTGACTGAAGAACTATGTCAATGACACAATCATCTGGAAGATTAACTCCCAGCTGAGTCAAGTGATTATGGTACCCAGACATTCTGAGTACATGCTCACTAACAGAACTGTTCTCCTCCATCTTGCAGCTATAGAACTTGTTGGAGACTTCATATCTCTCAGCTCGGGCATTTCTTGAAATATTAACTTCAACTCCTGGAACATCTCATATGGTCCATGATGTTCAAAGCGTCTTAGAAGTACCGATTCTAAGCCGTAAAGCATGGCACACTAAACTAATGAGTAGTCATCGGATCGAGCTTGCCATACGTTCATAAAGCCAGCTTCTGCTCCTGCAGCAGGCCTTTCACCTAGCGGTGCATCATGGACATAATTCTTCTGTGCAGCAATGAGGATAATCCTCAAGTTACGGACCCAGTCCGGGTAGTTGCTACCATCATCTTTCAACTTAGCTTTCTCTAGGAACACATTAAAATTCAAGGGAACGGTGGCACGGGCCATTGATCTACAACATAGATATGCAAAAACTATTAGGACCAAGTTCATGATAAATTAAGTTCAATTAATCATATTACTTAAGAACGCCCACTTAGGTAGACATCCCTCAAGTCATCTAAATGATATGTGGTCCAAATCAACTAAAGTAAGTCTGATCATCACGTGAGATGGAGTAGTCATCAATGGTCTACATCTCTATGTTGATCATATCTACTATATGATTCACGTTCGACCTTTCGGTCTCCAGTGTTCCGAGGCCATGTTTGTACATGTTATAGGCTCATCAAGTTTAACCCGAGTATTATGCATGTGCAAAACTGGCTTGCACGCGTTGTATTTGAACGTGGAGCTTATCACAGCCGATCATCACGTGGTGTCTCGGCACGAAGAACTTTTGCAACGGTGCATACTCGGGGAGAACACTTATACCTTGAAATTTAGTTAAGGGATCATCTTATAATGCTACCGCCGTACTAAGCAAAATAAGATGCATAAAGATAAACATCACATGCCATCAAAATATGCATGATATGGCCATCATCATCTTGTGCTTTTGATCTCCATCACCAAAGCAATGTCATGATCTCCATTGTCACCGGCTTGACACCCTGATCTTCATCGTAGCGTCGTGGTCACCTCGCTAACTATTGCTTCTGCGACTATCGCTACCGCTTAGTGATAAAGTAAAGCAATTTCATGGCGTTTGTATTTCATACAATAAAGCGACAACCATAAGGCTCCTGCCAGTTGCCGAGAACTTTTACAAAACATGATCATCTCATACAACAACATATATCACATCATGTCTTGACCATATCACATCACAACATGCCCTGCAAAAACAAGTTAGACGTCCTCGACTTTGTTGTTGCAAGTTTTACGTGGCTACTACGGGCTTCTAGCAAGAACCGTACTTACCTACGGCACAAAACCACAACGGTGTTTTATCAAGTTTGTTGTTCTAACCTTCAACAAGGATCGGCCGCAGTCAAATTCGATTCAACTAAAGTTGGAGAAACAGACACCCACTAGCCACCTTTATGCAAAACTTGTTGCATGTCTGTCGGTGGAACCGGTCTCATGAACGCGGTCATGTAAGGTTGGTCCGGGCCGCTTCACCCAACAATACCGCCGAATCAAAATAAGACATTGGTGGTAAGCAGTATGACGATCACCACCCACAACTCTTTGTGTTCTACTCGTGCATATCATCTACGCATAGACCTGGCTCGGCTGCCACTGTTTGGGAAACGTAGCATGCAATTTCAAAAAAAATCCTATGCTCACGCAAGATCTATATAGGAGATGCATAGCAACGAGAGGGGGAGAGTGTGTCCATGTACACTCATAGACGAAAATCGGAAGCGATTGCTTAACATGGTTGATGTAGTCGAACGTCTTCTCGTTCTGACCGGTCAAGTACCGAACGTACGGAACCTCCGAGTTCTGCACACGTTCAACGTGATGACGTCCCTCGAGCTCTTGATCCAGCAGAGGGTCGAGGAAGTAGATGAGTTCCGTCAACACGACGGTGTGGTGACGGTGATGGTGATATGATCCGCGCAGGGCTTCGCGTAAGCACCGCGAGAATTTGACCGGATGCGTAAACTGTGGAGGGGTGCGTTCCACACGGCTTGGAACAATTGATGTGTGTTGTAGGGGCGACCCCCCCCCCCCAGAATATAAAGGAGGGAGGGAGAGGAGGTCGGCCTTAGGCGCACCCCAAGTACTTGGAGTCCTAGTAGGATTCGCTGTTGGAAATATGCCCTAGAGGCAATAATAAATTGGTTATTATTATATTTCCTTGTTCATGATAATCGTTTATTATCCATGCTATAATTGTATTGATAGGAAACTCAGATACATGTGTGGGTACATAGACTACACCATGTCCCTAGTAAGCCTCTAGTTGACTAGCTCGTTAATCAATAGATGGTTACGGTTTCTGACCATGGACATTGGATGTCGTTGATAACGGATCACATCATTAGGAGAATGATGTGATGGACAAGACCCAATCCTAAGCCTAGCACAAAAGATCGTAGTTCGTATGCTAAAGCTTTTCTAATGTCAAGTATCTTTTCCTTAGACCATGAGATTGTGCAACTCCCGGATACCGTAGGAATGCTTTGGGTGTACCAAACGTCCACAACGTAATCGGGTGGCTATAAAGGTGCATTACAGGTATCTCCGAAAGTGTCTGTTGGGTTGGCACGAATCGAGGCTGGATTTGTCACTCCGTAAACGGAGAGGTATCTCTGGGCCCACTCGGTAGGACATCATCATAATGTGCACAATGTGACCAAGGGGTTGATCACGGGATGATGTGTTACGGAACGAGTAAAGAGACTTGCCGGTAACGAGATTGAACAAGGTATCGGGATACCGACGATCGAATCTCGGGCAAGTACAATACCGCTAGACAAAGGGAATTGTATCACGGGATCGAATGAGTCCTTGACATCGTGGTTCATCCGATGAGATCATCGTGGAACATGTGGGAGCCAACATGGGTATCCAGATCCCGCTATTGGTTATTGACCGAGAACGTCTCGGTCATGTCTCATGTCTCCAACCCGTAGGGTCTACACACTTAAGGTTCGGTGACGCTAGGGTTATGAAGGAAGCTTGTATGTGGTTACCGAATGTTGTTGAGTCCGGATGAGATCCCGGACGTCACGAGGAGTTCCGTAATGGTCCGGAGGTAAATATTTATATATGGGAAGTCCTGTTTTGGTAACCGGAAAAGTTTGAGCGATATCGGTAATGTCTGGGACCACCGGAGGGTCTCGAGGGTCCACCAAGTGGGGCCACCTGCCCCGGAAGGCTGCGTGGGCCAAGTGTGGGAGGGGACCAGCCCCTAGGAGGGCTGGTGCGCCCCACAAGGGGCCCAAGGCGCAAGGATGAGTGGGAGGGGGCAAACCCTAGTCCAGATGGGCCCTAAGGCCCATCTAGTGGGCGGGGGGCTCGCCCTCCCCTCTTGGCCGCCTCCCCAAACCCCATCTAGGGCTGGCCGCACCCCTTGGGGGTGGAAACCCTAGATGGGGGCGCAGCCCTCCCTTCCCCTATATATATGAGGCCAAGGGGCTGCCCAAAAGACACGATTCTATCTCTAGTTGGTGCAGCCCTGCGTCTCTTCTTCCTCCTCCTCTCCCATGGTGCTTGGCGAAGCCCTGCTGGATTGCCACGCTCCTCCATCACCACCACGCCGTTGTGCTGCTGCTGGATGGAGTCTTCCTCAACCTCTCCTCTCTCCTTGCTGGATCAAGGCGTGGGAGACGCCACCGGAGCTGTACGTGTGTTGAACAGCGGAGGTGCCGTCCGTTCGGCACTAGGATCATCGATGATTTGAATCACGACGAGCACGACTCCATCAACCCCGTTCTCTTGAACGCTTCCGCTTAGCGATCTACAAGGGTATGTAGATGCACTCTCCTTCCCTCGTTGCTAGTTTCTCCATAGATAGATCTTGATGACACGTAGGAAAATTTTGAATTTCTCGCTACGTTCCCCAACAAAGGGCATCATGAGCTAGGTCTATTATGTAGATTCTTTGCACGAGTAGAACACAAAGTAGTTGTGGGCATTGATGTTGTTCAATATGCTTACCGTTACTAGTCCAATCTTGTTTCGACGGTATTGTGGGATGAAGCGGCCCGGACCGACCTTACATGTACTCTTACGTGAGATGTGTTCCACTGACCGACATGCACTTGGTGCATAAGGTGGCTAGCGGGTGCCAGTATTTCCCACTTTAGTCGGAACGGATTCGATGAAAAGGGTCCTTATGAAGGGTAAATAGCAATTGGCATATCATGTTGTGGTTTTATGAGGTAAGAAACGTTCTTGCTAGAAACCCATAGCAGCCACGTAAAACATGCAAACAACAATTAGAGGACGCCTAACTTGTTTTTGCGAGGTATGCTATGTGATGTGATATGGCCAAGAAGAATGTGATGAATGATATGTGATGTATGAGATTGATCATGTTCTTGTAATAGGATTCACGACTTGCATGTCGATGAGTATGACAACCGGCAGGAGCCATAGGAGTTGTCTTTATTTATTGTATGACCTGCGTGTCATTAAACAACGCCATGTAATTACTTTACTTTATTGCTAACCGTAGCCATAGTAGTAGAAGTAATAGTTGGCGAGACAACTTCATGAAGACACGATGATGGAGATCATGATGATGGAGATCATGGTGTCATGCCGGTGACGATGATGATCATGGAGCCCCAAGATGGAGATCAATGGAGCTATATGATATTGGCCATATCATGTCACTACTATATAATTGCATGTGATGTTTATTATGTTTATGCATCTTGTTTACTTAGAACGACGGTAGTAAATAAGATGATCCCTTACACAAATTTCAAGAAGTGTTCTCCCCGATTTGTGCACCGCTGTTACAGTTCGTCGCTTCTAAGCACCACGTGATGATCGGGTGTGATGGATTCTTACGTTCACATACAACGGGTGTAAGACAGATTTACACAAGAAAAACACTTGGGGTTAACTTGACGAGCCTAGCATGTGCGGAACCACGGCCTCGGAACACGGAGACCGAAAGGTCGAGCATGAGTCGTATAGTAGATACGATCAACATGAAGATGTTCACCGATGATGACTAGTCCGTCTCACGTGATGATCGGACCACGGCCTAGTTGACTCGGATCATGTAATCACTTAGATGACCGGAGGGATGTCTATCTGAGTGGGAGTTCATAAGATGAACTTAATTATCTTGAACATAGTCAAAAGACCTTTTGCAAATTATGTCGTAAGCTCGCGCTTTAGTTCCACTGTTTAGATATGTTCCTAGAGAAAATATAGTTGAAAGTTGAAAGTAGCGATTACTGGACGTAGAAAGCTTATGTCCTTAATGCACCGCCTAAAGTGTGCTGAACCCCAAACGTCGTTTGTGGATGTTTCGAACATCGGACATACACGTTTTGATAACTACGTGATAGTTCAGTTGAACGGTTTAGAGTAGAGGCACCAAAGACGTTTTCGAAATGTCACGGAACATATGAGATGTTTCGAGGGCTGAAATTGGGATTTCAGGCTCGTGCCCACGTCAAGAGGTACAAGACCTCCGACAATTTTCTTAGCCTGCAAACTAAGGGAGAAAAGCTCAATCGTTGAGCTTGTGCTCGATTGTCTCGAGTGCAACAATCACTTGAATCGAGTGGGAGTTGATCTTCCGGATGAGAAAGTGATGTTTCTCCAAAGTCATTACCACCAAGCTGCTAGAGCTTCGTGATGAACTATAACATATCGTGGATAGATATAATGATCCCTTGAGGTATTCGCGTTGTTTGACATCACGAAAGTAGAAGTCAAGAAGGAGCATCAATTGTTGATGGTTGGTGAAACCATTAGTTTCAAGAAGGGCAAGGGCAAGAAGGATACTTCATGAAGCGGCAAATCAGCTGCTGCTCTAGTGAAGAAACCCAAGGTTGAACCCAAACCCGAAACTAAGTGCTTCGTAATAAGGGGAACAGCCAATCGAGCAGCATTACCCTAGATACTTGGTAGATAAGAAGGCTGGCAAGGTCGATAGAAGTATATTGGATATACATTATGTTGATGTGTACTTTACTAGTACTCCTAGTAGCACCAGGGTATTAGATACCGGTTCGGTTGCTAAGTGTTAGTAACTCGAAATAAAAGGCTACGGAATAAGCGGAGACTAGCTAAAGGAGAGTCGACGATATGTGTTGGAAGTGTTTCCAATTTTGATGTGATCAAACATCGCACGCTCCCTCTACCATCAAGATTAGTAATAAACCAGAATAATTATCATTTGGTGTTTGCGTTGAGCATAGACATGATTGGATTATGTCTATCGCAATATGGTTATTCATTTAAGGAGAATAATGGTTACTCTATTTATTTGAATAATACCTTCAATGGTCTTGCACCTAAAGGAATGGTTTATTGAATCTCGATCGTAGTGATACACATTTTCATGCCAAAAGATATAAGATAGTAATGATAGTACCACTTACTTATGGCACTGCCATGTAAGTCATATTGGTGTAAAACGCATGAAGAAGCTCCATGTTGATGGATCTTTGGACTCACTCATTTTGAAAAGTTTGAGACATGCAAACCATGCATTGGTGTATACGCATGATGAAACTCCATGCAGATGGATCGTTTAGACTCACTTGATTTTGAATCACTTGAGATATGCAAATCATACCACATGGACAAGATGGTGAAAAGCCTCGGTTTCAAAGAAGATGGAACTAGATAGCAACTTGTTAGAAGTAACACATTTTGATGTGTGCAGTCCAATGAGTCTTTGAGGCATGCGATGAATATCGTTATGTTACGACTTCACAGATGATTCGAGTAGATGTTGAGTATATTTACTTGATGAAACATAAGTCTGAATTATTGAATGGTTCAAGTAATTTCAGAGTGAAGTTTAAGATCTTTGTGACAAGAGGATAGAATGTCTATGATATGATCATAGAGATGAATATCTGAGTTACGAAGTTTTGGCACACAATTAAGACATTGTGCAAATTGTTTCACAATTAATACACTTTGGAACACCATAGTATGATGGTGTGTCCGAATATCATAGTTGCACTCTATTGGATATGGTGCGTAACATGATGTCTCTCATCGAATTACCACTATCGTTCATGGGTTAGGCATTAGAGACAACCACACTCACTATAATAGGGCACCACGTAATTCCGTTGAGATGACACCGTATGAACTATGGTTTAGAGAAACCTAAGCTGTCATTTCTTAAAGGTTTGGGGCTATGACGCTTATGTGAAAAAGTTTCAAGGTTGATAAGCTCGAACCCAAAGCGGATAAAATGCATCTTCATAGGACACCCAAAACAGTTGGGTATACCTCCTAATTCAGATCCGAAAGCAATAGGGATTGTTTCTTGAATCGGGTCCTTTCTCGAGGAAAAGTTTGTCTCGAGAAGTTGAGTGGGAGGATGGTGGAGACTTGATGAGGTTATTGAACCGTCACTTCAACTAGTGTGTAGCAGGGCACGGGAAGTTGTTCCGTGGCACCTACACCAATTGAAGTAGAAGCTTATGATAGTAATCATGAAGTTTCGGATCAAGGCACTACCGTACCTCGTGGGGCGACAAGGCAGCGTCTTTGCTTGAGTGGTACGGCGATCCTGTCTTGAAGGTCATGTTGCTAGACAACAATGAACCTACGAGCTATGGAGAAGCGATGGTGGGCCCAAATTCCGACAAATGGTTAGAATCCATGAAATCCGAGATAGGATCCATGTATCATAACAAAGCATGGACTTTGGTGGACTTGCCCGATGATCGGCAAGCCATTGAAATAAATGGATCTTTAAGAAGAAGACGGACGTGAACGGTAATGTCACCGTCTGTGAAGCTCGACTTGTGGCGAAGAGTTTTTCACAAGTTCAAGGAGTTGACTACGATGAGATTTTCTCATCCGTAGCGATGCTTAAGCCCGTCGGAATCATGTTAGCATTAGCTGCATTTATGAAATCTGGAAGATGGATGTCAAGACGAGTTTCCTTACCAGTTTACGTAAGGAAAGGTTGTATGTGATACAATCAGAAAAGTTTTGTCGATCGTAAGGATGCTAAAAGGTATGCTAGCTCCAGCGATCCTTTCTAAGGACTGGAGTAAGCATCTCGAGTTGGAATGTGCACTTTGATAAGATGATCAAAGATTTTAGGTTTATACAAAGTTTATGAGAAACTTATATTTCCAAAGAAGTGAGTGAGAGCACTATAGAATTTCTGATGAGTATATGTTGTTGACATATTGATGATCGAAATGATGTAGAATTCTGGAAAGCATATAGGGTTATTTGAAAGATGTTTTTAATAAGAAACCTGGATTAAGCTACTTGAACATTGAGCATCGAGATCTATAAGGATAGATCAAAATGCTTAATAATACTTTCAAATGAGCATATACCTTAACATGATCTTGAAGCTGTTCAAGATGGATCGACCAAACAAGGAGTTCTTGGCTGAGTTGTAAGGTATGAAGTTAAGACTTAAAGCTTGACCACGGCGAGAAAAGAGAGAAAGGCGAAGGTCGTCCCTATGCTATAGACGTAGGCTCTACAGTATGCTATCTTTGTGTAACTTGATGTGTGCCTTGCTACATATCCGCAAGAGAGTACAAAGGTGATCAAGGAGTGGATCACCAGAAAGCGGTCAAAATTATCCTTAGAGTAAATAAGGACATGTTTCTCGATTATGGAGGTGATAAAGAGTTCGATGTAAAGGGTTACGTCGATGCAAGCTTTAACACCTATCCGCATGACTCGAATAGCTAAGCGGATACGTATAGTGGAGCAACCATTTGGAATAAGCTTCAAGTGGAGCGTGGAAGCAGCATTTACAATATGACATAGAGAATTGCGAAGTACACACGGATCTGAAAGGTTCAGGCCCGTTGACTAAAACCTCTCTCACAAGCAAAACATGATCAAACCTCAGAACTCATTGAGTCTTAATCACATGATGATGTGAACTAGTGTACGTACACTAGTAAACTCTTTGGATGTTGGTCACATGGCGATGTGACCTATCGCTGTTAATCACATGACGATGTGAACTAGATTATTGACTCTAGTGCAAGTGGGAGACTGTTGGAAATATGCCCTAGAGGCAATAATAAATTGGTTATTATTATATTTCCTTGTTCATGATAATCGTTTATTATCCATGCTATAATTGTATTGATAGGAAACTTCGGATACATGTGTGGGTACATAGACTACACCATGTCCCTAGTAAGCCTCTAGTTGACTAGCTCGTTAATCAATAGATGGTTACGGTTTCCTGACCATGGACATTGGATGTCGTTGATAACGGGATCACATCATTAGGAGAATGATGTGATGGACAAGACCCAATCCTAAGCCTAGCACAAAAGATGCGTGGATTCGTATGCTAAAGCTTTTCTAATGTCAAGTATCTTTTCCTTAGACCATGAGATTGTGCAACTCCGGATACCGTAGGAATGCTTTGAGTGTACCAAACGTCACAACGTAACTGGGTGGCTATAAAGGTGCATTACAGGTATCTCCGAAAGTGTCTGTTGGGTTGGCACGAATCGAGACTGGGATTTGTCACTCCGTCTAAACGGAGAGGTATCTCTGGGCCCACTCGGTAGGACATCATCATAATGTGCACAATGTGACCAAGGGGTTGATCACGGGATGATGTGTTACGGAACGAGTAAAGAGACTTGCGATAGCGAGATTGAACAAGGTATCGGGATACCGACGATCGAATCTCGGGCAAGTACAATACCGCTAGACAAAGGGAATTGTATCACGGGATCGAATGAGTCCTTGACATCGTGGTTCATCCGATGAGATCATCGTGGAACATGTGGGAGCCAACATGGGTATCCAGATCCCGCTATTGGTTATTATTGACGGAGAACGTCTCGGTCATGTTCGCATGTCTCCCGAACCGTAGGGTCTACACATAAGGTTCGGTGGCGCTAGGGTTATGAAGGAAGCTTGTATGTGGTTACCGAATGTTGTTTGGTCCCGGATGAGATCCCGGACGTCACGAGGAGTTCCGAGAATGGTCCGGAGGTAAAGATTTATATATGGGAAGTCCTGTTTTGGTAACAGGAAAAGTTTGAGCGATATCGGTAATGTCTGGGACCACCGGGAGGGTCCCGGGGTCCACCAAGTGGGGCCACCTGCCCCGAAGGCTGCGTGGGCCAAGTGTGGGAGGGACCAGCCCCTAGGAGGGCTGGTGCGCTTCCACAAGGGCCCAAGGCGCAGGATGAGTGGGAGGGCAAACCCTAGTCCGAGATGGGCCCTAAGGCCCATCTAGTGGGCGCCTCCCTCTTCCTCCCATCTTGGCCGCCTCCCAAACCCCATCTAGGGCTGGCCGCACCCCTTGGGGTGGAAACCCTAGATGGGGCGCAGCCCTCCTTCCCCTATATATATGAGGCCAAGGGGCTGCCCAAAAGACACGATTCTATCTCTAGTTGGTGCAGCCCTGCGTCTCTTCTTCCTCCTCCTCTCCCATGGTGCTTGGCGAAGCCCTGCTGGATTGCCACGCTCCTCCATAACCACCACGCCGTTGTGCTGCTGCTGGATGGAGTCTTCCTCAACCTCTCCCTCTCTCCTTGCTGGATCAAGGCGTGGGAGACGTCACCGGGCTGTACGTGTGTTGAACGCGGAGGTGCCGTCCGTTCGGCACTAGGATCATCGATGATTTGAATCACGGCAGTGCGACTCCATCAACCCCGTTCTCTTGAACGCTTCCGCTTAGCGATCTACAAGGGTATGTAGATGCACTCTCCTTCCCCTCGTTGCTAGTTTCTCCATAGATAGATCTTGATGACACGTAGGAAAATTTTGAATTTCTGCTACGTTCCCCAACAGTGGTATCAGAGCTAGGTCTATTGCGTAGATTCTTTGCACGAGTAGAACACAAAGTAGTTGTGGGCATTGATGTTGTTCAATATGCTTACCGTTACTAGTCCAATCTTGTTTGACGGTATTGTGGGATGAAGCGGCCCGGACCGACCTTACATGTACTCTTCGTGAGACGGGTTCCACCGGACATGCACTTGGTGCATAAGGTGGCTAGCGGGTGCCGCCTCTCCCACTTTAGTCGGAACGGATTCGATGAAAAGGGTCCTTATGAAGGGTAAATAGCAATTGGCATATCATGTTGTGGTTTTGCGTAGGTAAGAAGCGTTCTTGCTAGAAACCCATAGCAGCCACGTAAAACATGCAAACAACAATTAGAGGACGTCTAACTTGTTTTTGCAGGGTATGCTATGTGATGTGATATGGCCAAGAAGAATGTGATGAATGATATGTGATGTATGAGATTGATCATGTTCTTGTAATAGGATTCACGACTTGCATGTCGATGAGTATGACAACCGGCAGGAGCCATAGGAGTTGTCTTTATTTATTGTATGACCTGCGTGTCATTAAACAACGCCATGTAATTACTTTACTTTATTGCTAACCGGTAGCCATAGTAGTAGAAGTAATAGTTGGCGAGACAACTTCATGAAGACACGATGATGGAGATCATGATGATGGAGATCATGGTGTCATGCCGGTGACGATGATGATCATGGAGCCCGAAGATGGAGATCAATGGAGCTATATGATATTGGCCATATCATGTCACTACTATATAATTGCATGTGATGTTTATTATGTTTATGCATCTTGTTTACTTAGAGCAGCGGTAGTAAATAAGATGATCCCTTACACAAATTTCAAGAAGTGTTCTCCCGGTATGCACCGTTGCTACAGTTAAGTAAACTTCTAAGCACCACGTGATGATCGGGTGTGATGGATTCTTACGTTCACATACAACGGGTGTAAGACAGATTTACACAGCAAAAACACTTGGGGTTAACTTGACGAGCCTAGCATGTGCAGACACGGCCTCGGAACACGGAGACCGAAAGGTCGAGCATGAGTCGTATAGTAGATACGATCAACATGAAGATGTTCACCGATGATGACTAGTCCGTCTCACGTGATGATCGGACACGGCCTAGTTGACTCGGATCATGTAATCACTTAGATGACCGGAGGGATGTCTATCTCGAGTGGGAGTTCATAAGATGAACTTAATTATCTTGAACATAGTCAAAAGACCTTTTGCAAATTATGTAAATGGCTCGCGCTTTAGTTCCTTTGTTTAGATATGTTCCTAGAGAAAATATAGTTGAAAGTTGAAAGTAGCGATTACGTGGACGTTAGAAAGCTTATGTCCTTAATGCACCGCCCGGTGTCTTTGAACCCCAAACGTCGTTTGTGGATGTTTGAACATCGGACATACACATTTTGATAACTACGTGATAGTTCGGTTGAACGGTTTAGAGTAGAGGCACCAAAGACGTTTTGAAATGTCGCGGAACATATGAGATGTTTCGAGGGCTGAAATTGGGATTTCGGGCTCGTGCCACGTCAAGAGGTACAAGACCTCCGACAATTTTCTTAGCCTGCAAACTAAGGGAGAAAAGCTCAATCGTTGAGCTTGTGCTCGATTGTCTGAGTGCAACAATCACTTGAATCGAGTGGGAGTTGATCTTCCGGATGAGAAAGTGATGTTTCTCCAAAGTCATTACCACCAAGCTGCTAGAGCTTCGTGATGAACTATAACATATCAGGGATAGATATAATGATCCCTTGAGGTATTCGCGTTGTTTGACATCACGAAAGTAGAAGTCAAGAAGGAGCATCAATTGTTGATGGTTGGTGAAACCATTAGTTTCAAGAAGGGCAAGGGCAAGAAGGGATACTTCATGAAAGCGGCAAATCAGCTGCTGCTCTAGTGAAGAAACCCAAGGTTGAACCCAAACCCGAAACTAAGTGCTTCGTAATAAGGGAACAGCCACTTTGGAGCAGCATTACCCTAGATACTTGGTAGATAAGAAGGTGGCAAGGTCGATAGAAGTATATTGGATATACATTATGTTGATGTGTACTTTACTAGTACTCCTATTAGCACCAGGGTATTAGATACCGGTTCGTTTTCTAAGTGTTAGTAACTCGCTATAAATGGCTACGTAATATTCGGAGACTATCTAATTTAGAGCTTTCGATATGTGTTGTAAGTGTTTCCAATTTTGATGTGATCAAACATCATACGCTCCCTCTACCATCAAGATTAGTAATAAACCAGAATAATTATCATTTGGTGTTTGCGTTGAGCATAGACATGATTGGATTATGTCTATCGCAATATGGTTATTCATTTAAGGAGAATAATGGTTACTCTATTTATTTGAATAATACCTTCAATGGTCTTGCACCTAAAGGAATGGTTTATTGAATCTCGATCGTAGTGATACACATTTTCATGCCAAAAGATATAAGATAGTAATGATAGTACCACTTACTTATGGCAATCGCCATGTAAGTCATATTGGTGTAAAAGCATGAAGAAGCTCCATGTTGATGGATCTTTGGACTCACTCGCTTTTGAAAAGTTTGAGACATGCAAACCATGTACATTGGTGTATACGCATGATGAAACTCCATGCAGATGGATCGTTTAGACTCACTTGATTTTGAATCACTTGAGATATGCAAATCATACCACATGGACAAGATGACCTAAAAGCCTCGGTTTGAGAAGATGGAACTAGATAGCAACTTGTTAGAAGTAACACATTTTGATGTGTGCAGTCCAATGAGTCTTTGAGGCATGCAAAGTGAATATCGTTATGTTACGACTTCACGAGATGATTCGAGTAGATGTTGAGTATATTTACTTGATGAAACATAAGTCTGAATTATTGAATGGTTCAAGTAATTTCAGAGTGAAGTTTAAGATCTTCGTGACAAGAGGATAGAATGTCTATGATATGATCATAGAGATGAATATCTGAGTTACGAGTTTTGGCACACAATTAAGACATTGTGCAAATTGTTTCACAATTAATACCGCCTGGAACACCATAGTATGATGGTGTGTCCGAATATCATAGTTGCACTCTATTGGATATGGTGCGTAACATGATGTCTCTCATCGAATTACCACTATCGTTCATGGGTTAGGCATTAGAGACAACCACACTCACTATAATAGGGCACCACGTAATTCCATTGAGATGACACCGTATGAACTATGGTTTAGAGAAACCTAAGCTGTCATTTCTTAAAGGTTTGGGGCTATGACGCTTATGTGAAAAAGTTTCAGGTTGATAAGCTCGAACCCAAAGCGGATAAAATGCATCTTCATAGGACACCCAAAACAGTTGGGTATACCTCCTAATTCAGATCCGAAAGCAATAGGGATTGTTTCTTGAATCGGGTCCTTTCTCGAGGAAAAGTTTGTCTCGAAAAGTTGAGTGGGAGGATGGTGGAGACTTGATGAGGTTATTGAACCGTCACTTCAACTAGTGTGTAGCAGGGCACAGGAAGTTGTTCCCGTGGCACCTACACCAATTGAAGTAGAAGCTTATGATAGTAATCATGAAGTTTCGGATCAAGGCACTACCGTACCTCGTGGGGCGACAAGGACGCCAGCGTCTTTGCTTGAGTGAATGCGGCGATCCTGTCTTTAAGGTCATGTTGCTAGACAACACTGAACCGACGAGCTATGGAGAAGCGATGGTGGGCCCAAATTCCGACAAATGGTTAGAATCCATGAAATCCGAGATAGGATCCATGTATCATAACAAAGCATGGACTTTGGTGGACTTGCCCGATGATCGGCAAGCCATTGAAATAAATGGATCTTTAAGAAGAAGACGGACGTGAGCGGTAATGTCACCGTCTGTGAAGCTCGACTTGTGGCGAAGAGTTTTTCACAAGTTCAAGGAGTTGACTACGATGAGATTTTCTCATCCGTAGCGATGCTTAAGCCCGTCGGAATCATGTTAGCATTAGCTGCATTTATGAAATCTGGAAGATGGATGTCAAGACGAGTTTCCTTACCGGTTTACGTAAGGAAAGGTTGTATGTGATACAATCGTAAAAGTTTTGTCGATCGTAAGGATGCTAAAAGGTATGCTAGCTCCAGCGATCCTTTCTAAGGACTGGAGTAAGCATCTCGAGTTGGAATGTGCACTTTGATAAGATGATCAAAGATTTTAGGTTTATACAAAGTTTATGAGAAACTTATATTTCCAAAGAAGTGAGTGAGAGCACTATAGAATTTCTGATGAGTATATGTTGTTGACATATTGATGATCAGAAATGATGTAGAATTTCTGGAAAGCATATAGGGTTATTTGAAAGATGTTTTTAATAAGAAACCTGGATTAAGCTACTTGAACATTGAGCATCGAGATCTATAAGGATAGATCAAAAAAGCTTAATAATACTTACAAATCAGCATATACCTTAACATGATCTTGAAGCTGTTCAAGATGGATCGACCAAACAAGGAGTTCTTGGCTGAGTTGTAAGGTATGAAGTTAAGACTTAAAGCTTGACCACGGCGAGAAAAGAGAGAAAGGCGAAGGTCGTCCCTATGCTATAGACGTAGGCTCTACAAGATGCTATCTTTGTGTACCGCACCTGATGTGTGCCTTGCTACATATCTGGCAAGAGAGTACAAAGGTGATCAAGGAGTGGATCACCAGAAAGCGGTCAAAATTATCCTTAGAGTAAATAAGGACATGTTTCTCGATTATGGAGGTGATAAAGAGTTCGATGTAAAGGGTTACGTCGATGCAAGCTTTAACACCTATCCGAATGACTCGGAATAGCTAAACGGATACGTATAGTGGAGCAACCATTTGGAATAAGCTTCAAGTGGAGCGTGGAAGCAGCATTTACAATATGACATAGAGAATTGCGAAGTACACACGGATCTGAAAGGTTCAGGCCCGTTGACTAAAACCTCTCTCACAAGCAAAACATGATCAAACCTCGTAACTCATTGAGTCTTAATCACATGATGATGTGAACTAGTGTACGCACACTAGTAAACTCTTTGGATGTTGGTCACATGGCGATGTGACCTATCGATGTTAATCACATGACGATGTGAACTAGATTATTGACTCTAGTGCAAGTGGGAGACTGTTGGAAATATGCCCTAGAGGCAATAATAAATTGGTTATTATTATATTTCCTTGTTCATGATAATCGTTTATTATCCATGCTATAATTGTATTGATAGGAAACTCAGATACATGTGTGGGTACATAGACTACACCATGTCCCTAGTAAGCCTCTAGTTGACTAGCTCGTTAATCAATAGATGGTTACGGTTTCCTGACCATGGACATTGGATGTCGTTGATAACGGGATCACATCATTAGGAGAATGATGTGATGGACAAGACAATCCTAAGCCTAGCACAAAAGATCGTAGTTCGTATGCTAAAGCTTTTCTAATGTCAAGTATCTTTTCCTTAGACCATGAGATTGTGCAACTCCGGATACCGTAGGAATGCTTTGAGTGTACCAAAGCGTCCTAACGTAACTGGGTGGCTATAAAGGTGCATTACAGGTATCTCCGAAAGTGTCTGTTGGGTTGGCACGAATCGAGGCTGGGATTTGTCACTCCGTAAACGGAGAGGTATCTCTGGGCCCACTCGGTAGGACATCATCATAATGTGCACAATGTGACCAAGGGGTTGATCACGGGATGATGTGTTACGGAACGAGTAAAGAGACTTGCCGGTAGCGAGATTGAACAAGGTATCGGGATACCGACGATCGAATCTCGGGCAAGTACAATACCGCTAGACAAAGGGAATTGTATACGGGATCGAATGAGTCCTTGACATCGTGGTTCATCCGATGAGATCATCGTGGAACATGTGGGAGCCAACATGGGTATCCAGATCCCGCTATTGGTTATTGACCGGAGAACGTCTCGGTCATGTCTGCATGTCTCCCGAACCCGTAGGGTCTACACATAAGGTTCGGTGGCGCTAGGGTTATGAAGGAAGCTTGTTTGTGGTTACCGAATGTTGTTCGGAGTCCCGGATGAGATCCCGGACGTCACGAGGAGTTCCAGAATGGTCCTGAGGTAAAGATTTATATATGGGAAGTCCTGTTTTGGTAACCGGAAAAGTTTCGGGCGATATCGGTAATGTCTGGGACCACCGGAGGGTCCTGGGTCCACCAAGTGGGGCCACCTGCCCAGAAGGCTGCGTGGGCCAAGTGTGGGAGGGACCAGCCCCTAGGAGGGCTGGTGCGCCCACAAGGGGCCCAAGGCGCAAGGATGAGTGGGAGGGGCAAACCCTAGTCCAGATGGGCCCTAAGGCCCATCTAGTGGGCGCCTCCTCTCCCTCCCATCTTGGCCGCCTCCCAAACCCCATCTAGGGCTGGCCGCACCCCTTGGGGGTGGAAACCCTAGATGGGGCGCAGCCCTCCCTTCCCCTATATATATGAGGCCAAGGGGCTGCCCAAAGACACGATTCTATCTCTAGTTGGTGCAGCCCTGCGTCTCTTCTTCCTCCTCCTCTCCCATGGTGCTTGGCGAAGCCCTGCTGGATTGCCACGCTCCTCCATAACCACCACGTCGTTGTGCTGCTGCTGGATGGAGTCTTCCTCAACCTCTCCCTCTCTCCTTGCTGGATCAAGGCGTGGGAGACGTCACCGGGCTGTACGTGTGTTGAGCAGCGGAGGTGCCGTCCGTTCGGCACTAGGATCATCGGTGATTTGAATCACGGCGAGTGCGACTCCATCAACCCCGTTCTCTTGAACGCTTCCGCTTAGCGATCTACAAGGGTATGTAGATGCACTCTCCTTCCCTCGTTGCTAGTTTCTCCATAGATAGATCTTGATGACACGTGGGAAAATTTTGAATTTACGCTACGTTCCCCATGATGGCATCATGAGCTAGGTCTATTGCGTAGATTCTTTGCACGAGTAGAACACAAAGTAGTTGTGGGCATTGATGTTGTTCAATATGCTTACCGTTACTAGTCCAATCTTGTTTTGACGGTATTGTGGGATGAAGCGGCCGGACCGACCTTACATGTACTCTTACGTGAGACAAAGTTCCACTGGTGACATGCACTTGGTGCATAAGGTGGCTAGCGGGTGCCGATCTCCCACTTTAGTCGGAACGGATTCGATGAAAAGGGTCCTTATGAAGGGTAAATAGAAATTGGCATATCATGTTGTGGTTTTGCGTAGGTAAGAAAGCGTTCTTGCTAGAAACCCATAGCAGCCACGTAAAACATGCAAACAACAATTAGAGGACGTCTAACTTGTTTTTGCAGGGTATGCTATGTGATGTGATATGGCCAAGAAGAATGTGATGAATGATATGTGATGTATGAGATTGATCATGTTCTTGTAATAGGATTCACGACTTGCATGTCGATGAGTATGACAACCGGCAATTGTATGACCTGCGTGTCATTAAACAACGCCATGTAATTACTTTACTTTATTGCTAACCGGTAGCCATAGTAGTAGAAGTAATAGTTGGCGAGACAACTTCATGAAGACACGATGATGGAGATCATGATGATGGAGATCATGGTGTCATGCCGGTGACGATGATGATCATGGAGCCCGAAGATGGAGATCAATGGAGCTATATGATATTGGCCATATCATGTCACTACTATATAATTGCATGTGATGTTTATTATGTTTATGCATCTTGTTTACTTAGAACGACGGTAGTAAATAAGATGATCCCTTACACAAATTTCAAGAAGTGTTCTCCCACGGTATGCACCGTTGCTACAGTTAAATCGCTTCTAAGCACCACGTGATGATCGGGTGTGATGGATTCTTACGTTCACATACAACGGGTGTAAGACAGATTTACACAGCAAAACACTTGGGGTTAACTTGACGAGCCTAGCATGTGCGGAACCGGCCTCGGAACACGGAGACCGAAAGGTCGAGCATGAGTCGTATAGTAGATACGATCAACATGAAGATGTTCACCGATGATGACTAGTCCGTCTCACGTGATGATCGGACACGGCCTAGTTGACTCGGATCATGTAATCACTTAGATGACCGGAGGGATGTCTATTCGAGTGGGAGTTCATAAGATGAACTTAATTATCTTGAACATAGTCAAAAGACCTTTTGCAAATTATGTCGTAAGCTCGCGCTTTAGTTCCACTGTGTAGATATGTTCCTAGAGAAAATATAGTTGAAAGTTGAAAGTAGCGATTACGTGGACGATGAAAGCTTATGTCCTTAATGCACCGCCCGGTGTCTGAACCCCAAACGTCGTTTGTGGATGTTTCGAACATCGGACATACACGTTTTGATAACTACGTGATAGTTCAGTTGAACGGTTTAGAGTAGAGGCACCAAAGACGTTTTCGAAATGTCGCGGAACATATGAGATGTTTCGAGGGCTGAAATTGGGATTTCAGGCTCGTGCTCACGTCAAGAGGTACAAGACCTCCGACAATTTTCTTAGCCTGCAAACTAAGGGAGAAAAGCTCAATCGTTGAGCTTGTGCTCAGATTGTCCGAGTGCAACAATCACTTGAATCGAGTGGGAGTTGATCTTCCGGATGAGAAAGTGATGTTTCTCCAAAGTCATTACCACCAAGCTGCTAGAGCTTCGTGATGAACTATAACATATCAGGGATAGATATAATGATCCCTTGAGGTATTCGCGTTGTTTGACATCACGAAAGTAGAAGTCAAGAAGGAGCATCAATTGTTGATGGTTGGTGAAACCATTAGTTTCAAGAAGGGCAAGGGCAAGAAGGGATACTTCATGAAGCGGCAAATCATTTCTTGCTCTAGTGAAGAAACCCAAGGTTGAACCCAAACCGAAACTAAGTGCTTCGTAATAAGGGGAACAGCCACTTTGGAGCAGCATTACCCTAGATACTTGGTAGATAAGAAGGTGGCAAGGTCGATAGAAGTATATTGGATATACATTATGTTGATGTGTACTTTACTAGTACTCCTAGTAGCACCAGGGTATTAGATACCGGTTCGGTTGCTAAGTGTTAGTAACTCGAAATAAAAGGCTACGGAATAAACGGAGACTAGCTAAAGGAGAGCTGACGATATGTGTTGGAAGTGTTTCCAATTTTGATGTGATCAAACATCACACGCTCCCTCTACCATCAAGATTAGTAATAAACCAGAATAATTATCATTTGGTGTTTGCGTTGAGCATAGACATGATTGGATTATGTCTATCGCAATATGGTTATTCATTTAAGGAGAATAATGGTTACTCTATTTATTTGAATAATACCTTCAATGGTCTTGCACCTAAAGGAATGGTTTATTGAATCTCGATCGTAGTGATACACATTTTCATGCCAAAAGATATAAGATAGTAATGATAGTACCACTTACTTATGGCAATCGCCATGTAAGTCATATTGGTGTAAAAGCATGAAGAAGCTCCATGTTGATGGATCTTTGGACTCACTCGTTTTGAAAAGTTTGAGACATGCAAACCATGTCTGCTGGTGTATACGCATGATGAAACTCCATGCGGATGGATCGTTTAGACTCACTTGATTTTGAATCACTTGAGATATGCAAATCATACCACATGGACAAGATGGTGAAAAGCCTCGGTTTCAAAGAAGATGGAACTAGATAGCAACTTGTTAGAAGTAACACATTTTGATGTGTGCAGTCCAATGAGTCTTTGAGGCATGCAAAGTGAATATCGTTATGTTACGACTTCACAGATGATTCGAGTAGATGTTGAGTATATTTACTTGATGAAACATAAGTCTGAATTATTGAATGGTTCAAGTAATTTCAGAGTGAAGTTTAAGATCTTCGTGACAAGAGGATAGAATGTCTATGATATGATCATAGAGATGAATATCTGAGTTACGAGTTTTTGGCACACAATTAAGACATTGTGCAAATTGTTTCACAATTAAACCGCCTGGAACACCATAGTATGATGGTGTGTCCGAATATCATAGTTGCACTCTATTGGATATGGTGCGTAACATGATGTCTCTCATCGAATTACCACTATCGTTCATGGGTTAGGCATTAGAGACAACCACACTCACTATAATAGGGCACCACGTAATTCCGTTGAGATGACACCGTATGAACTATGGTTTAGAGAAACCTAAGCTGTCATTTCTTAAAGGTTTGGGGCTATGACGCTTATGTGAAAAAGTTTCAGGTTGATAAGCTCGAACCCAAAGCGGATAAAATGCATCTTCATAGGACACCCAAAACAGTTGGGTATACCTCCTAATTCAGATCCGAAAGCAATAGGGATTGTTTCTTGAATCGGGTCCTTTCTCGAGGAAAAGTTTGTCTCGAAAAGTTGAGTGGGAGGATGGTGGAGACTTGATGAGGTTATTGAACCGTCACTTCAACTAGTGTGTAGCAGGGCACAGGAAGTTGTTCCCGTGGCACCTACACCAATTGAAGTAGAAGCTTATGATAGTAATCATGAAGTTTCGGATCAAGGCACTACCGTACCTCGTAGGACGACAAGGACGCGTACTGCTTCGGAGTGGTACGGCGATCCTGTCTTGAAGGTCATGTTGCTAGACAACAATGAACCTACGAGCTATGGAGAAGCGATGGTGGGCCCAAATTCCGACAAATGGTTAGAATCCATGAAATCCGAGATAGGATCCATGTATCATAACAAAGCATGGACTTTGGTGGACTTGCCCGATGATCGGCAAGCCATTGAAATAAATGGATCTTTAAGAAGAAGACGGACGTGAACGGTAATGTCACCGTCTGTGAAGCTCGACTTGTGGCGAAGAGTTTTTCACAAGTTCAAGGAGTTGACTACGATGAGATTTTCTCATCCGTAGCGATGCTTAAGCCCGTCGGAATCATGTTAGCATTAGCTGCATTTATGAAATCTGGAAGATGGATGTCAAGACGAGTTTCCTTACCGGTTACGTAAGGAAAGGTTGTATGTGATACAATCGGAAAAGTTTTGTCGATCGTAAGGATGCTAAAAGGTATGCTAGCTCCAAATGATCCTTTCTAAGGACCGGAGTAAGCATCTCGAGTTGGAATGTGCACTTTGATAAGATGATCAAAGATTTTAGGTTTATACAAAGTTTATGAGAAACTTATATTTCCAAAGAAGTGAGTGAGAGCACTATAGAATTTCGATGAGTATATGTTGTTGACATATTGATGATCAAAAATGATGTAGAATTTCTGGAAAGCATATAGGGTTATTTGAAAGATGTTTTTAATAAGAAACCTGGATTAAGCTACTTGAACATTGAGCATCGAGATCTATAAGGATAGATCAAAAATGCTTAATAATACTTTCAAATGAGCATATACCTTAACATGATCTTGAAGCTGTTCAAGATGGATCAGTCAAACAAGGAGTTCTTGGCTGAGTTGTAAGGTATGAAGTTAAGACTTAAAGCTTGACCACGGCAGAAAAGAGAGAAAGGGCGAAGGTCGTCCCCTATGCTATAGACGTAGGCTCTACAGTATGCTATCTTTGTGTACACCTGATGTGTGCCTTGCTACATATCGGCAAGAGAGTACAAAGGTGATCAAGGAGTGGATCACCGTAGCGGTCAAAATTATCCTTAGAGTAAATAAGGACATGTTTCTCGATTATGGAGGTGATAAAGAGTTCGATGTAAAGGGTTACGTCGATGCAAGCTTTAACACCTATCCGAATGACTGAATAGCTAAACGGATACGTATAGTGGAGCAACCATTTGGAATAAGCTTCAAGTGGAGCGTGGAAGCAGCATTTACAATATGACATAGAGAATTGCGAAGTACACACGGATCTGAAAGGTTCAGGCCCGTTGACTAAAACCTCTCTCACAAGCAAAACATGATCAAACCTCGTAACTCATTGAGTCTTAATCACATGATGATGTGAACTAGTGTCTGAGACACTAGTAAACTCTTTGGATGTTGGTCACATGGCGATGTGACCTATCGATGTTAATCACATGACGATGTGAACTAGATTATTGACTCTAGTGCAAGTGGGAGACTGTTGGAAATATGCCCTAGAGGCAATAATAAATTGGTTATTATTATATTTCCTTGTTCATGATAATCGTTTATTATCCATGCTATAATTGTATTGATAGGAAACTCAGATACATGTGTGGGTACATAGACTACACCATGTCCCTAGTAAGCCTCTAGTTGACTAGCTCGTTAATCAATAGATGGTTACGGTTTCGACCATGGACATTGGATGTCGTTGATAACGGGATCACATCATTAGGAGAATGATGTGATGGACAAGACCCAATCCTAAGCCTAGCACAAAAGATCGTAGTTAGGTATGCTAAAGCTTTTCTAATGTCAAGTATCTTTTCCTTAGACCATGAGATTGTGCAACTCCGGATACCGTAGGAATGCTTTGAGTGTACCAAAGCGTCCTAACGTAACTGGGTGGCTATAAAGGTGCATTACGGTATCTCCGAAAGTGTCTGTTGGGTTGTACGAATCGAGATCGGATTTGTCACTCCGTGTAAACGGAGAGGTATCTCTGGGCCCACTCGGTAGGACATCATCATAATGTGCACAATGTGACCAAGGGGTTGATCACGGGATGATGTGTTACGGAACGAGTAAAGAGACTTGCGAGTAACGAGATTGAACAAGGTATCGGGATACCGACGATCGAATCTCGGGCAAGTACTATACCGGTAGACAAAGGGAATTGTATCACGGGATCGAATGAGTCCTTGACATCGTGGTTCATCCGATGAGATCATCGTGGAACATGTGGGAGCCAACATGGGTATCCAGATCCCGCTATTGGTTATTGACCGGAGAACGTCTCGGTCATGTATGCGCATGTCTCCCGAACCCGTAGGGTCTACACATAAGGTTCGGTGGCGCTAGGGTTATGAAGGAAGCTTGTATGTGGTTGCGAATGTTGTTGAGTCCGGATGAGATCCCGGACGTCACGAGGAGTTCCAGAATGGTCCGGAGGTAAAGATTTATATATGGAAAGTCCTGTTTTGGTAACCGGAAAAGTTTGAGCGATATCGGTAATGTCTGGGACCACCGGGAGGTCCTGGGTCCACCAAGTGGGGCCACCTGCCCCGAGAAGGCTGCGTGGGCCAAGTGTGGGAGGGACCAGCCCCTAGGAGGGCTGGTGCGCCCCCTAAAGGGCCCAAGGCGCAAGGATGAGTGGGAGGGGCAAACCCTAGTCGAGATGGGCCCTAAGGCCCATCTAGTGGGCGCCTCCTCTCCCTCCCATCTTGGCCGCCTCCCCAAACCCCATCTAGGGCTGGCCGCACCCCTTGGGGGTGGAAACCCTAGATGGGCGCAGCCCTCCCTTCCCCTATATATATGAGGCCAAGGGGCTGCCCAAAGACACGATTCTATCTCTAGTTGGTGCAGCCTGCGTCTCTTCTTCCTCCTCCTCTCCCATGGTGCTTGGCGAAGCCTGCTGGATTGCCACGCTCCTCCATCACCACCACGCCGTTGTGCTGCTGCTGGATGGAGTCTTCCTCAACCTCTCCCTCTCTCCTTGCTGGATCAAGGCGTGGGAGACGCCACGGCTGTCTGCGTGTGTTGAACGCGGAGGTGCCGTCTGCTCGCACTAGGATCATCGGTGATTTGAATCACGGCGAGTGCGACTCCATCAACCCCGTTCTCTTGAACGCTTCCGCTTAGCGATCTACAAGGGTATGTAGATGCACTCTCCTTCCCCTCGTTGCTAGTTTCTCCATAGATAGATCTTGATGACACGTAGGAAAATTTTGAATTTCTGCTACGTTCCCCAACATTCGCCTCCCCCTTCCTTTTACCGGAGGGGAAAAGAGGGAAGGAGAGAGGGGAGGAGAAGGAAAGGGGGGCGCCGCCCCATCTCCTTGTCCAATTCAGCCTCCTCACCTGGTAGGGGGCGCGCCACCCCTTGTGGGCTGGTGTGCTGTAATGCCTGGATAATCATGCTACAGTAATCCCACGTTAACGAGGCCATGTCACCCCGATTACTGCTGCAAACATTGCATTGACTCATAACTATTGAAATTCAAATTTGAATTTTTGTCAACCATCAAAAAAATTCGAACATTAAAAAGAAAATGTTCGGAGCGTGCCAATAATTGGCTAGGTGTTTATGGTGAAGGAACCGTGCTTTTACAAAAGGCCTAAATATTTAAAATGAAATAAAACAAAAAAGTAAATAAAGAAAAAAAGGGAAAAAAGATAAAACAAAAAAAACAAAAGAAAAGAACCCACGGGGCCAACCGACCCAACTGGCCGGCCTAGGCGGCCACTACACCTGGCCTGTCCGGCCTCACCCCACTCCCCTTAACCCCGTGGTCCCGAAACCCTAACCCGTAACCCCCCCACTCGCGCCCCACCCCCCCCCCCCACTACTCTCTCCTCCCCCCGATCCGATCTGGATCAGAGCTTGCCTCCTCGCCTCAGCCGCAGCCCAACGCGCCCCCGCTGCTCAACACCGATGCTAGGACGCCACCTCGCTGTCGCAGGAGCCTTCCCACCGGCCTGCCTCCTCCTCCCCGCTGGTCTGCCTCCTCGCCGAACGTCGTCCCCGTCAACCACCCTGACCCCCGCTGCCTTCACCCCTACCGGCCCCGTGAGCTCCGCCCCTCCTCCTCCTTCCCATGTTCCCGTGCGCACGCACCCACGGCCGTGCGTGCTCGCGCACGCCACACGCGTCGGCGTTGCGGCTGTTGCTTTGCTACTTTCGCCACTCACTGCTGCCTACTACCCGTGCCCTTGCTCCCGCTGCAGGCCGCACCCGTCCCCATCGCAACTTGCCTTCCGCCTCTGCTTACCGGACCCTCCAGCTATGCCCGCTTCCCCCTGTCGCGCCCGGGCTGGCAGCTCCGGCCGTCTTGGCCTCCGGCTCCACCCACTCGCCCTGCCCTGCCTTGTCGGCCGCTTCGCCGCTCCCTAGCGCCGCGCTCTAGCTGCACCTCACCGCCGCCGCCGCCCAGGACCTCGCCCTGCGCTGCCGCCCCCTGCGCTGGGTGCTGAGGCCGTCGGCGCCACCTGTGTCGTGTGTGTCGGCCGGGGAGGAAGCCCAGCCGAGGCCACGGCCTCGCCCTCGATGGGCGCCCACGCCCGGTAACCGCTTGCTCGGGCACCCGTGTGGCCCTATGGGCCACTGCCCAGTGGGCCCCCCACGCCCCTGTTTAAAAAAATAATTAAAATAATTAATTAACTTAATTAGATATGTTAAATTAACCTAATCACTTATTAAACTAACTAATCATGTTTAGTTAACCTAAGTCAATGACAGCCAGGACCCACGCGTCAGTTTGACCAAGTTAATTGACTGTTGACTGCTGACATCACCCTGATGTCATGCTGGCATCATAATGGCATTTCCTAATTAAATTAATTTTGTTAATTTCCAAAAATGATTAAAAACTTTGAAAATTAATACAAATTAAACCGTAGCTCGGATGAAAAAACTTTGTACATGAAAGTTGCTCAGAACGATGAGACGAATCCGAACAAGCAGTCCGTTTGTCTGCCAGACGTCCCTAGCATAGTGAACCTGCAACATTTCCCCTCCGGTCTGTCTGTCCGAAAACACGAAACACCGGGAATACTTTCCCGGATGTTTCCCCCCTTCGCCGGTAGCACCTAGTATTGCGTTAGGTCACCCCTAGCCCCGAGTATTGCCATATTATGTTTTTTATGCTTTGATTGCTCTGTTATTTATTGTGTTCCCCTTCTGTTACTTCTTTTCTGTAGACCCTGAGACCGCTGCTGATACCCCCGTGATCGGCTACATCGACGACGACCCCTCTTTCTTGACAGAGCAACCAGGCAAGCCCCCCCTTGATCACCAGATATCGCCTATTCTACCCTCTACTGCTTGCATTAGAGTAGTATAACTTTATTCTTATTTCGATTAATCCTATTACATTGCATAGCCTGTCATTTTTACTCTGATTGTTGATACCTTACCTGCAATCCTTACTGCTTAGTATAGGATGCTAGTTTATCATCTGTGGCCCTACATCCTTGTCTGTCTGCCATGCTATACTATCGGGCCATGATCACTCGGAAGGTGATCACGGATATATATATATATATATATATATATATATATATATACATATATATACATACATATATATGTATATATATACATACATATAATATTCAGATGGTGACTATTGTCGGGTCGGCTCGTAGAGTACCCGCAAGTGCTTCAGAGATGGGGGCTGAAGGGGCAGGTGGTTCCATCCAGGTAGTGATCGGCCTGGGTTCCCGACAGCCCCCTGATGGTTACTTTGTGGCGGAGCGAAAGGGCAGGTTGAGACCACCTAGGCGGGAGGTGGGCCTGGCCATGGTCGGCGTTCGCGGTTACTTCATAATAGCATGCTTAACGAGATCTTGGTATTTGATCTGAGTCTGGCCACTGGCCTATATGCACTACCCAACTACGCGGGAACAGTTATGGGCACTCGACGTCGTAGTATCAGCCAAAGCCTTCTTGACATCAGCGACTGAGCGGCGCGCGCCGGGTTGGACTGGAACGCCTGCTCTTGTATAAGGGAGGCTAGGTCTGCTCACCAGCCGCGTTCGCAACATGCAGGTGTTCAACGCGCGATGGGCCCAGACCCCTGCGCGCATAGGATTTAGACCGGTGTGCTGACCTCTCTGTTGTGCCTAGGTAGGGCTACGGCGTGTTGATCTTCCGAGGCCGGGCATGACCCAGGAAAGTGTGTCCGGCCAGAGGGATCGAGCGTGTTGGGAAATGTGGTGCACCCCTGCAGGGAAGTTTATCTATTCGAATAGTTGTGTCCCTCGGTAAAAGGACGACCCGAAGTTTTACCTTGACCTTATGACAACTAGAACCGGATACTCAATAAAACACACCCAGACAAGTTCCAGAGACAACCCGGTGATCGCTTTTCCACGGGGCGATGAGGGGAGGATCGCCGGGTAGGATTATGCTATGCGAAACTACTTGGAGAACTTCAATCTACTGTCTTCTACATGTTGCAAGATGGAGGCTGCCAGAAGTGGTCTTCGATAGGACTAGTTATCCCCCTCTTATTCTGGCATTCTGCAGTACAGTCCACTGATATTGCCTCTTTACACATATACCCATGCATATGTAGTGTAGATTCTTGCTTGCGAGTACTTCGGATGAGTACTCACGGTTGCTTTGCTCCCTCTTTTCCTCCTTTTTCCTCTTCTCCTCGGATGCCGCAACCAGACGTTGGAGCCCAGGAGCCAGACGCCACCATCGACGACGACTCCTACTACACTGGAGGTGCCTACTACTACATTCAGGCTCCCGGCGAAGAGGAGTAGTTTAGGAGGATCCCAGGCTGGAGGCCTGCGCCTCTCTCGATCTGTATCCCAGTTTGTGCTAGCCATCTTATGGCAACTTGTTTGACTTATGTCTGTACTCAGATATTGTTGCTTCCGCTAACTCGTTTATGTTCGAGCACATGTATTCGAGCCATCGAGGCCCCTGGCTTGTAATATGATGCTTGTATGACTTATTTTACTTTTAGAGTTGTGTTGTGATATCTTCCCGTGAGTCCCTGATCTTGATCGTACACATTTGCGTGCATGATTAGTGTACGATTGAATCGGGGGCGTCACATGTGCCTCCCTCCTATGGCCCATATCTTTCCCCGGGGGGTTCCGGTAACCTCTCCGATACTCTGATATGTATCTGATACATTCCGGAACACTTTCGGTGTCCGAATACTACCTTCCAATATATCAATCTTTACCTCTCGACCATTTCGAGACTCCTAGTCATGTCCGTGATCTCATCCAAGACTCCGAACAACCTTTGGTCACCAAAACACATTACACATATAATACAAATCATCATCGAACGTTAAGCGCGCGGACCCTACGGGTTCGAGAACTATGTAGACATGACCGAGACACATCTCCAGTCAATAACCAATAGCAGAACCTGGATGCTCATATTGGTTCCCATATATTCTACGTAGATCTTTATCGGTCGAACCGCTATGTCAACATACGTTATTCCCTTTGTCATCGGTATGTTACTTGCCCAAGATTCGATCGTAGGTATCTTCATACCTAGTTCAATCTCGTTACCGGCAAGTCTCTTTACTCGTTCCGTAATGCATCATCCCATAAGTAACACATTAGTCACATTGCTTGCAAGGCTTCATATGATGTGCATTACCGATAAGGCCCAGAGATACTTCTTCGATACTCGGAGTGACAAGTCCTAATCTCGATCTATGCCAACCCAATAAACACCTTCGGAGATACCTGTAGAGCATCTTTATAATCACCCAGTTACGTTGTGGCGTTTGATAGCACACAAGGTATTCCTCCGGTGTCCGGGAGTTGCATAATCTCATAGTCGGAGGATTATGTATTTGACACTAAGAAAGCAGTAGCAATAAAACTGAACAATCATTGTGCTATGCTAACGGATGGGTCTTGTCCATCACATCATTCTCCTAATGATGTGATCTTCATCAAATGACAACACATGTCTATGGCTAGGAAACTTAACCATATTTGATCAACGAGCTAGTCTAGTAGAGGCATACTAAAGACACGATGTTTTGTCTATGTATTCACACATGTATCAAGTTTTCGGTTAATACAATTCTAGCATGAATAATAAACATTTATCATGAATAAGGAAATATAAAATAACAACTTTATTATTGCCTCTAGGGCATATTTCCTTCGGATTTTTCTTATATACAAGAATTTTTTGAATTTTATTATTTCAACAAAATGTGGAAAATATTTTTTATAATCCACGAAAATATCTAGAATTCATGAACATTAACATAAAATAAAAAATTAAAAAAAGGTGATTTTTTCTTTAATTGGATAATTAAGAAAATCTTGAACCTTTTTAATATTTTAGAGAAAATTAAAATTAGTACAGAGTTATAAAATTCCTCTACAGATTCTGAGTTCGCATCATGTTTTAAAATTAAAGGAAATTTAATAAAATCACAATATATAGGTAGTTTTAGACATGTTTGGAAAAACAAACTAGCTCAAATTTGGTCGAGCCAGCCTCTTGTAGCAATAACAAGCTATCCAATTAACTGAACAAAAAGTAGCTTAAGTGAGTCGGCGCCCTACGTGTGTGTGGTGTGTTTGGTCACTTCCTACTCATGCCTACTCGTGATCCTATTCCGCTTATTGGGCGAGGGGTGTCAAACAAAAGTGCAGCCCTCAAGGCGGTCGTCTAATTTTTGGGGTTCACAGATTTCCTGGGCATTTTGCTTACTTATTAGTTTACCTTTGTTTTTTTATTTTTATTTCTTTTTTTGTTTTCCCATTTCTAAAAGTCTGGACAATATTTTGAGTTCACAAATACTATTTAAAGTCATGAATATTTTTTCAAACATGACAAATGTTTTCTAATTTGGGACAAAGTTTTCAAATTGAAGAAAAAAACTTCAAATTCCACAAAAAATACATTATTTTTTCGTCAAGATTTTTTAAAAATCGCAAGCATTTATTAAAATTTAGTAAATTATTTCAAATTTTGTTATTTCAATTATGAGAATTTGTTAAATTTACAAATTTATTAAATTCGCAAACATTTTATAAATTAGTACTATATTTTTATTTTTCTAAACCGAATATAACTGTATGATCTAAGAAATAAAAAATCCAAAATAAACTTTTGCTTAAGCCAGTCTGCTGGCCTGGCCAACTTATCCTCTACACAGAGCTTGCCATTCGTTTACTTGTTATCCTACGCGTAGGGTGCAGTATAGAATCTCTCTTGCATGCATGTCTACAAATGCTAAAATCGTGTAGTTTTTCTGGAAACATTTGTAATTTTCATACTCATAGCAATTATAGGTACACTTATTTGGGTCTAACATCCAAGAAAATACAAAGTAACTCCTATGACCAAGAATTACAATGAAATCTTTTGAAAACGCCTTCTTCACAGTATCAATCTCTGGTAGAAGAAATACTCCGAAGATTTTTGTAAAAAGGCTTCATTTGGGCTGGAGCGACGATGTTGTTACTCTTTCACCGACGCAAACATTACCAATAATGATTTTGAAAGCGCCTTGAGTTGTCCATCCAAAAAGATGGGAAGCCTTGATCGATTAACGAACTTGAGCCAAGATGATGTGCAGGCCATCGAATCATAATATCTTCACCATGGTGTCAATCAAATATTTCAATTCCACAAGGAATCAAACTAACCACAAAAATTTGAGACACCAACATAAACTCATCAGAACCGAACATTTGGATTTGTGAAGACAGAAAACTCTCTAACCTCATGACACCACTGAAAGAAAGAGAGAAAAATTATTCTTATAAAATATGATGATCTGACACAAAGTGTAGGCCCCTCTCCCCCTCTCAGTGCCAAGATGGCAGCCGGAGTCGAGGGGACCAGAAAAATCCCTTGCGGCTGCAACTGTAACGAAACCTTCACGATGCGATGCTGATGATTCTCGTGCTAAAAAATGTTTACTATGAGACAGAAGTCCCGCTCGCCTATACGGATTGATGAAAGTGTGCTGACCCAACAAGTGGTAGCGAGCGGATCTGGGAGCTTCTAGGGATCGGTTCGTGCAACCTTCCGGTTTTCGAAAGGTTCTATGCTTCTTCTCTATATTTTCCTTTTATGTCTTTTCTCTATTGGTTTATATTTGTTTTCTTTAAGTTTTTAATTTTGGCTTTCCGTATTTTATTTTATTTTCTTAAAATACATGTCAACTTATTATGAATACACACTGAATATTTTTCATACAGATTGACCATTCCTTGGATATATGTTGAATAATTTTAGAAGTATGTCGAACATTCCAAATACATGTGAACATTCTAAAAAATGGACATTCAACACTTTTTTGACTGCACAATGACCATTCTTCACGATTGCCATGAACACTTTTTCACAACATGCAAATATCGTTAAGTTTAAGAACATTTTTTAAATGACACAAAAAGTTATAAGTTATAAATATCTTTTTAAAATTACGTGAACAAACTCTATACTTCATGAAAAAAACACAAAACATATTTTTAGACGTGTGAGCACTTTCTAAATGTTCTGAATCATTTTTTGAATGGTACGGACATTTTTTTATGAATTATGGGAACAAAGTTATGCATTTTAAAGTTTTTTGGAAACAAACAATGATTTTTTTGAAACGTTTGAACATTTTTCAAATGTCACAACCATTTTGATTTTCTATTCTATAATTTTATTTTTTAATTTTGCAAAATAAATGTTTACACTGCATGGACATTTTTATAAATTGAAGTAGACTAGTTTTAATTGCGTACCCTATATGAGCAGAGCGGGCCCCATTAAACCATTGCTCCCTCGATCGCTCCCATTCGCTTCGATCGCTTGCTCGTTAAAAAGAAATCGTTTGCTCGATCGACTTGGCTTGCTCGCATTTTTTCAGCTGTGTTGTGCTGCTGATTCAGGAAAAAATGGCCTCCGGTTTTTGTGACTTTCAATATGTTCATGAAATAAAAACAAGTTCATGGATGTATTAAATGTTCATGGCTATAAAACGTTGATGAAATTGAAAAAAGGGCAAACGCTAGTCTGGGTTGATTGGGGTGGTTAGTGCAGCCTACCTTGAACTAGTAGGTTACCGGTTGGAATCACGCCAGGAGTGTAGTTTTTTGCGCGTTAAAACGGGAAAAAATAAGGAAGATGGGTCAGCCTAGCACAGAGGAAGGGATGTGCACCGATAGCAGAAACAATAGTACCTGATGATTAAGGTGCCGTTTAGAAAATGCCCTGAACTAGAAGCAAACACTAGTCTGGCGGACCAGCATTTGCAAGCTATAGCTGGGCCGCTGCAGCCATCAAGCAAGCCTTGGGTGTAAAATGTGCTAGCGCACCACCTTCGGCTAGGCAGACCATAGCATATCTATTAGAATATCTTACTTGACGCTCGCTGCGAATGTTTGTTGACCAATCGCATAAGAAACGAGCAACTAATTGAAGGGTACCCCTTGTCGGAGCCCCTCAAGGGCGGAAATGCCTAACGGTGGACGGGTGCATCGGCTCCCTTTATAAAAAAACAATTTTCCACCGTGCAAAAAAATTTGAAAGAATTTATACACACACAAATACACGAATAACACATACAAGAATAATTTCATGACAATATACTTTCATACGTGGCGTAGACCAAAAAACAAATTTTCATAACAATATACCCTTATTATGGGGCCAGGATTTTGTTTTTTGTGCTGCTTGCAAATCAAAATATATTTGAATGAAAATTCACAGATCCATCATGCATATGTTTAAGTTTCCACAGTATTTTTTTTGGATTTTTTTGAAACTTGGAAATATTATTTTTGAATCATTTCAAAAAAAGGGAGCCAATGCCCCCGTCCACCATTAAGTCGCTTCCCCCTCAAGGGCCACTTTCAGTGGGCTGACCGCTCCCTCGGGATATGGTTTTTTAATGTATTTTTGGGCTTTAGATGTTTTTTGGGGGTTTTTGGCTTTTCTGTTTTTGCCAGTTTCCTGAGGTTTAGGACCAAAATATCGAAAAATGTGAAAAAGCATGTTTTGTTCTTATGTGAGAAGCACATATTACTTCTCATGGAGGCACAGATTTGCTTCTGCGAGGCACATATTTACTTCTCATGGAGGCACAACTTTTCTTCCGCAAGAGACGCAACCGTGCCTCTCGAAAATGAAAAAAAAATGTGTTTTTTTCTTCCGCGAGAGGCACGGATTTACTTCTCGTGGAGGCACAGGTTTAATTCCGCAAGAGACACAATTGTGTGCCTCTCGGAGATGAAAAAATGTGTTCTTTTTATTTCGCGAGAGGAACATATTTACATCTCGTAGAGGTACAAAACCTATAGTTAGCTTTTTATCCTCATCATCTTGCCAAACCAATCTAGTTGTATAAAAAATAGCATTTTTCCTAACTCCAACTGGAATAGGATAGAAAGACATCATGAACAGAGGGATATTAGTAAGACAGTACTGGACTAAAGTAACTCTTGCCAGCTATATTCAGTAACCTCCTGTGCCAACAAGCACATCTCTTTCCAGTCAGTCACAATCTTCCAATGTTTGTTCCTAATTCTAATGTTAGACTGGCATCCCAAAGTATTTGAGGGGTACCTCAACAATCTCACAGGTAAATATGTCTTTATATATTGAGGCTTTTCCTACAACATCCCCAAACAAGAAAAGCTCACTTTCACGAAAATTAATAGACAAATCACACTTTTTTTCGAAAGCACATAACATGAATTTGAGATTCTTGACACTTTCAATATAATCTTGTAAGAGAAAGATGTCTCATATGCATACTACAGCATGTTCGCCCTATTGTGAATATTATCCGCTAGTACCCCTTTCACAAACCCATTTGATTTAGAATTATTCATTATAATGGCCAAAGCATCAACTGCCAAGTCAAAGAGCAGGGAGAAAAGCATCACCCTGCCCTCAAACCTTTGTATGTTTTGAAATATGGGCCAATTGCATCATTCACTTTGACCCCTACATGCCCCGCCCCCCTCATAGTATGCATAACCCAGTCACACCACTTGTTAGGGAAATTTTTCAAGCATTTTATGAATAAAATGCCACTTTATTTTATCATAGGCTTTTTCAAAGTCTAGTTTAAAGAGCACACATTTTGCTTCTTAATGAACAATAGTAGGAACTTCATGTGAAACTGCCACCCCTTCCATGACATATCTTCCTTTAATAAAATTAGTTTGGTTATGGGAAATCACAGATTAACCACTTTACTAAGTCTGTTCATCAGAATTTTAGTGGTCATTTTGAAACTCGCATTTAACAAGCTATTAGGTCCAGATTTCTGAATTTGTTTCACATCTTTAGTTTTAGGGACAAGAGTAATAATGCCATAGTTGAGCCTATCTATATCTAAGACTCCACTATAAAAATAATCAAGTACCTTCTTAATATCCCACTTCACCACTTTCCTAAAAATGCCGATAAAAATTAGTAGGAAACCCATCAGGACTAGGACTTTTTTTTCTCCATACCAAAAACCACATCCTCGACTTCCTCCATAGTGAAGGGTTTAACCAAATCCTCAACTGCTTGCCCAGAGATATGCTTAACATTTTCAATATTAAGGACACTGAAGAAAGTTGAGCATGTCCAAACAACTCCTTATATAAGTTGGCGACATATTTTACTAAGTTTTCCACCACTTCAATCACCCCCAGGTTTTGCTCCATAGAATTGATCATATGTTTCCTTCTTCTGCCATTAGCTTTAGCATGACAGTATCTAGTGTTACAATCACCCTCTCTAATTTATTTTTTCTTATATCTCTGCAACCACTTCATCTCTTCTTGTTTCAGTAAGCCCATTGGTCACAGCAATTTTTGTCAATCTCATCTAATCTTTCAAGAATATCATTTTATTTTTCTATACCAAACATCCGCACTAATATTCCATCCTCTATTTTTTCTCCTCAAAACTCTAAGTTTCTATTGCCATTGTTCATTACTAGACCCCTCATCATATTCATTCCAAACCTTAGTGACCTTTTCTCTAAATACATCCCTGAACATCCAAGAATTTTCAAACCTGAAAATTGGTTTGATATTCCTATTGTTTCTATAATTCAGGATGAGGGGGTTATAATTAAAGATCGGCCTTTCTAATGCTTGCACACAGTCTAGAGGAAATTTATCTTCCGAGTTAGGGAAAATTATAATTTTGTCTATTCTCTCATAAGTTGGACCGGTAGAATTATTTGCCCAAGTAAATTGTCCACCATTGAGAGGTAACTCTCTCAACCCAGCATGTTCTATGATGACATTAAAGACAAAAGTCTAATGATCAGTTTTGACAGGTTTATTTTTCTCGGAGCTATTCTAATAATGTTGAAATCACCCCCACAACATAGGGGAAGTGATTATCTTGTTAAACTCTAGATAATTCTGCTAGGAAAGCAGTTTTACCATCATTTGAGCATCACCATAAACTGTAATAAGATTCCATTAGAACTTGGCAATCTTATCAAATAAAAGGAGTCTCACAAAGTATACCTCTTTCTCAACAAGCATAACACCAAAGTTATTATTATTTACTCCGACTAAAATGCCACCAGAACTCCCTCTAGGAGGTGTCCAGTGCCAAACAAAGTCTTTTCCCCCAAATAAATTGTGTAATTCATTAGTAGAAAAGTTACTTTTAACGGTTTCTTGTAAACCAACAAAATCAAGCTTTTTTCCATAATAATTTCTCTCATAAATATTTTTGTTGGGATCTTGACCATTCCCTCTAACATTCCAGAACTTCCCTATAATTTTCAAATAACAAATGTAAAAATCTTTTTTATGTCTTCCTCCTTCTATTTTTAATCCTCCAATTGAACATTATGCTTCACACAACCAATAGCTCATGAGCTCCCCCCTTTTTCTCCCACTTGAAAAATATGTTTCAAGTGAGATTAGCATTTTTTTCTAGCTCTGTGTCTAAGTGATCATCATGAGAGCACATCTCATTAATTTTAGCATATCTAGTATCAACGGGATCTAGAGAGCTTTTGTCCACAGCTCTTTTTTGTTTAGGCTGTTTTTGTTATAAAAAACTTTCTAGCTAGTTTGATCCATCATTCTAATTATTTCAAGATTTTGATCAACCATAGCTATAGAACATCATAGGTCAATTCCCATCAGATTAGTCATATGTAATTAAGAGTCTCTAGAGGGACCATGATCAGGAATATTACCATAGTCATTTTTTTAGGTGCTCTTACTTTACTAGTTCTTCCATCTTCATATCTTGCTTGTCGATGAGCCTATCACATCTTCTTGGTGTCCCTCAGTCTCTCTACTCTACCCTTGCCAAATCTCCCTCCTTTTGCAATCCCCATCATCGTTCCAAATGATTCCACATATTACTAATTAGCATTTTAACCAATTAGTTCTACATATGTCCCATCTTCCTCTTGTTTTTCTTGATTTTTGTCGGCCTCCAAATCCTCTTCTTCCACCATAGCAGCCAATTCATCTTCTCTAGCTTTCCATTGTTCCATTTTAGGAACACAAACAACAAGCTTCTCATATTGTTGATAAGCCATCTTTTCCAATCTCTGATTTTCTTTTTATAGGTCTCCCATTTTCTTTTCCTCAACAGATCTCATGGCAAGCAGTCTTGCATTGCTCTCCTCCATTAGTTCTATTTTCTTCATAACCAGATCTAGGTCTTTGTCCATACTTTTCCTCTCCTGCAAAACAACCATTTGAGCTTTTGGGAAAGCGGAATTTCCTCACCTTTTCATTTAAATTCCTCAAACTAGTCAAGCTCACACTTCCTAGAGATATAACTTCCTTCAGCGAGGTTGTGGCTCCTACGCGTCTGGGTCGGCCAAACTCACCCATCCCTTTAGCAACATTCCCTCTATCTCAAAAGGGAAGCTCAAAAATAGGAGATCTACAATGACTAATTGAGTGGTACGCCTTGTACAGGTCACTATCACCTTCCCAGGTTGCAACAACTGGTGCACTATATGTGCGTCACTTATCGCAACCTGAAAGTTTTATCTTTTTTAATAGATTCGTTTATTCAAAATCTTTTATCTCTTAAACCCTGTGTTCGAATCGCAAACCGCTTTCACCTCAGATTTCTTGCGTCGACATCTTCGAAACTAGATCCCATGTTAATAGGTTTCGACGAACTTTTCTTCACGAAAATAGAGGGACAAATAAATAAAGCCGGAATCATGATTATTTCCCCACTTTTTTGTATGTCTCGAGAAGCATCTCGTGGAATCAAATCCGTGTCTCCACGCGAAGCAAATCTATGCCTCTCGCAAAAGAAAAAATGTGTCTTTCTCTGGGCCTCTCGGGGAAGCAAATCAGTGCCTCTATGAGAAGTAGATCCATGCCTCTCATGAAAGAAAAAAAATGATTTTTTTTCCTTTTGTGCCTCCATGAGAAGCAAATCTATGCCCCTCATGGAAGAAAGAAAACCATATTTTTTTCTTTTTCGAGAGCCTCGCACGGAAGCAAAATTATGTTTTTTTCTCGCTTTTCAAGAAGCAAACATATGCCTCTACAAGAAGCAAATCTCCTCTGGTGGAAGACAAAACATGTTTTTTCAAGAGGCAAAGACATGCCTCTTGCGGAAGTAAACCTGTGCCTTCACTAAAAGCAAATTTGTGTCTCTCGCAGAAGGAAAAAAAATACATTTTTCATGAAAAAACCAATACCTTTTGAATTTTTTTGTCCAAAACCTTGGGAAAACCAACAAAACCCAAAAGAACTGATTAAACAACCGGAAAACATCTAAAACCCCAAAATGCGTGAAAAATAAAATAAAGAACAAAATCCCAAGGAAGCGACCAACACGTGACACATGACACGTTCTCAGCCCACCAAAAATGCCTTTGAGGGGCTCCCGCCTCAGCTAGGAGTTCCGGCTGCCTGCCATGAAGGAAAACCCTATGTGCCGCTCGTTGCGTCAAAATGTCGACGCAACACACAAGCGAAGCACCACGTCGCTAGCAATGGGCCGGCCCATTATACAAAATCTATGCAACCGATTTTGGGAACTTTATAGAAGGTTTCCTGAACCGTTTTTATCTTTTTGACAGGTTTTCCTGTTACTTCATGCGTTTTTTGTTTTTCTTTTTTTCTTTTTTCTATTTCTTCTTCTTCTTTCTTAAATTTATTTTTTGTTTTTTGTTTTCTTATTGTTTTTTCGCTTTTACTTTTATTTTGTTTTTCAAGTTTATTTTCTAAAAGATCATGTTTCCAAAATTGTTCAAAATTTTCAAAAAATGTTCCTGTTCTAAAAAAGTTCAAATTTGAAAAAATGTTCGTATTTTAAGAAATTGTTCATAAATTCAAAAAATGTTCCTGTTTTAAAAAAGTTCCAATTTTAAAATGTTCGTGTTTAATGAAATTGCTCATAACTTCAAGAATGTTGCGGTTTAAAAAATTCTTTGCATTTTTCAAAAAATTGTTCTGGAATTTTAGAAAATGTTCTTGTTTTACAAAAAATGTTTGAGTGTTTTCTTTTCAATTTTTTGACAATGTTCAAAAAATGTTCCTGTTTTGAAAAATTGTTCAAATATTTTAAAAAAATCACGTTTTCATTTTTTTTCAAGCGTTTCAAAACAAAATTCACAAGTTTCTTTAAAATCATGTTTTCAAATTTTGTTCAGGAATTTCCAAATATGTTCGCGTTTCCCAATTTTCTTTTGGAATTTGGAAAAATGTTCCCATTTCAAAAAATTGTTCATGATTTTCAAAAATTTCCCGTGTTTAAAAAATGTTATAGTTTTCCAAAATATTTTTCACAATTTTGGAAAGTGTTTGTGTCTCACGGAACATTCCGTTTTTTGGGGAAAAAAATGCTTTCGAAATTCCTAAACTAATTCGGATCTGTGCAGCGTATTTGGTTCTTTAAGTTTTTTTTTGAAAGATCCAGCAATTGCTGGCTTTTCATTTCATAAGCAGGAAGCAGCGGGGAGAAACAAAGTGGAGTGGGGGCAGGTCCTAGGACCAGGTACATCCACAGGTTACAAAGATTGTGGCAAAGCGGATCCGAGGATTTTCCGGCCGTGAAAAATGACAAGAGCCTACTCCTCACGGTGGATCCTGGAAGGGCTCTGCAGTCAATGACTCCGACTTGTCGCCAAAGCTCAACAGATTTAGTAATGGCTCTCTTGATGTCCCTGTGTCTTTGGAAGCTTGTCTCTGAAAGTGCACTGTTGCGCTCATTCCATATTGCCCGACAAGTTAGGAGGATGATGGTTTTGCCCCTTTCTCGAAAGTTGTCGGTGCCGCGTCCACCATCCTCTGCATAATCTGAACTGAAGTCGATGCCTTCCAAGAGTCGCTTGGAATGAGGCTTGAGCAGCATCCTTGGCTTCCCACCGAGCTCCAGACAGCCAAAGCGGTGGGGCAGCACCAGAACATCCAAACATCGGACGCAGAGTTGGAAGAAATAGTTGTTGGGCCAACCGCATCGCTGGAGGCAATCATTTGTCCAAAGGCGATCCTTGAGCAGCAACCAAGTGAAGAACTTGATGTTTCCCGGTGCCCATGTCTTCCATACTAGGTCACTCGTGTCGGATCGTAGCTGACCCTGGCGCATTGCATAGGCCGACCACGCTGTGTACTGGCCCTTTGCTTCCTGAATCCACCGGATGGTGTCTCGGGAGCCGTCGCTGAACACCGTGGTAGCAGCAATGATCTGACGGTTGAGTCGAATGAACTCTGGGAGCAAGGGGTGCATATCTCCGTGCCTCAAGTCTTTGATCCAATTGTCGTCCCTGATCGCTTCTCGCACGGTCCGTCTCTTTCTCTTGGAGTGGTTGTAGAGGCCTGGGTAAGCTGCCGCAAGGGTGCAAGAACCAATCCATCGGGAGTGCCAGAACAAGGCCGTCAAGCCATCCCCGATTGTCACAGTGGTTGCGGCTGCGAAGAGGGCTATGTCCTGGTAGCAACAAGGCGGCGCAGTGCCCACCCACGGGCGGCCGGGGTCGATCCAAGCAATCCAGAGCCATCTCAGTCTCAGGGCTCGACTGAAACGCTCGAGGTCAAGGATGCCCAAGCCTCCGTGCGTGGTTGGCGTGCAGACCGTCGGCCAATTTACCTTGCAACTTGCTCCGGTGATCTCTTCCTCTTGCTTCCACAGGAATTTTCTCCTATGCTTGTCAATGTCTTTGAGTAGCTTCTTCGGCATGCGCATACAGTCAGTACAAAAGTTGGCATGGCACTTAGCACACATCTAACTAAAATTCTTCTGCTGGCTATGGGTAGAAGCCGGCCCTTCCAGCCCGCCAAGCGTGCCTTGAGCCTGTCTATGATGAATTGTAGATGAGCTAGCCTTAATCTCATTGTAGTGATTGGGAGTCCTAGATAGGTAGCAGGGAAGGTGCCAATTGTCCCCCCAAAGTTTTGGAGCACAGCTGTGAGGTCGATGTTGTCGCATCTTATCGGAATAGCCAATGACTTGGAGGGGTTTATGTGAAGGCCCGTGGAATCGCCAAAACTTTGGAGGATGTCTAGTAGCGCATCTATCTCCTGCTGCATTGGGTTAGCGAAAATGACAGCGTCATCTGCATATAAACTGACTCTAAGCTTAAGCTCGCGTCCAGGCAGTGGGGCGATCAGCTGTCGATGCATAGCTTCCTCTAAAAGATGATGAAGCGGGTCTATAGCTAAAATAAACAAGAAAGGAGACAAAGGGTCTCCTTGCCGTAGGCCTCGGCGGTGCATGATCCTGCGGCCCGACGAGCCATTGAGGAGAAAGGATGATGATGATGTGGAGAGAAGCAGAGCAATCCAATCTCTCCATCAGGCACTAAAACCTAATTTCTGCATAAGATCAAGGATTTATTCCCAGGATACATTGTCGAAAGCTTTTGCGATGTCTAATTTGAGAAGAAGAGCTGGCGTTTTCTTTCTGTGGAGTGCTTTGACACAATTTTGCACATACATGAAGCTGTCGTGGATGCACTTAGAACGCAGGAAGGCAGACTGGGCTGGAGAGATGAGAGTGTGCATGACCATGGCCAGCCTTAGCGAAAGGACCTTGGAGATGAGCTTGGCAACGGAGTGGATTAAGCTAATTGGCCTGTAGTCACTAACAGAGGAAGCCCCGTCTTTCTTGGGGAGGAGGGCGACTAAAGCTGTGTTTAGCGACGCGAAATTTCTGCCGGCGAGGTTGTAGAATTGGGAGAAGGTCGCCATGATATCACCTTTGATGATCGGCCAACATGTTCTATAAAAGGTCCTAGAGAAACCATCCAGTCCCGGCGATCGCTCAGCCGGGGAGGCTCTGATCGCATGCCAAACTTCATTCTCCGTGAAGGGGTTGTCTAGGCCACCACCGTGGATCTGCGGCAGTTGGAGCGTTGCCCAGTTTATGGTGGCACGCCGTGGCGCCGACGAGCCCAACAAGGAGTGGAAGTGATCGTGGATCAGCTTCTCCTTGTCCACCTGGGCAGTAACTATCCCAGCAGACCCCTGAAGCGTGTGGATGAAGTTTTTGCGAGCTCTGGAGGTGATCTTCGCCTGGAAGAAAGCAGTTGGCGCATCACCGGCCTGCGGCCAGGTGATACGCGACGCCTGCCTTTTCCTAGCTCGCTCAACTGCAGCCAGGCCTAAAATCCACAGCTTAAGAGCCTTTCTTAGGTGAAACTCATCATCCGAGAGGCGTCTATGCTCCTATGCCATGTCCAGTCTTAGAACTATCTCAGTAGCGAGGTGCAGTTGCAGCCGTGTGTCGCTAAAAAGTGACTTGCTCCAGATCTTCAGGTCTTTTGCCACCCGACCCAGCATAGTGTTTAGCCTAGCGAAGGCGCAGTGGCCCATAGTTGGTCGATTCCATGCCCTCTCTACAGTTTCGTAGAAGTGTGGGTGTCGCGGCCAGAAGGATTCGAATCTGAACCTAGCTTGCCGACGAGGGGCTACCGCAGCGGCGAGAAGCAGAGGGCAATGGTCAGAGCACGAGGTGGATGCAGCGTGCAGCAGATGTGTCGGGAAGAGGTTTTTCCATGCAATTGTGCAGAAAAACTTATCGATGCAAACTAGGGTTAGGTTCCGTCGTTCGTTGCTCCAAGTGAAACGCCGGTTTTTGCATTTGATTTCGCGTAGGCCTCCCGCGTCAATGGCTGCTCTAAACTTGCCCATGATCCGGCGGTTAATGTTATTGTTCCTCTTGTCCCTAGCCTCATATATGATGTTAAAGTCACCGTTGATTAGCCAAGCCTCTCTAGGCTGAGGGGCTGCCCTGGCGATCTCCGCAAGGAACTCGTCCTTGCGCACGTCGTCTACTGGACCATTAACCGTTGTGAGCCAGAAGGAGCTATGGGATCCCATAAGCCTAACTTTAGCCGTTATGGAGAATTGGCCTATGGCGTGCGTCTTAAGTGCGGCTCCAACACTTATGGGATCCCAGTTATGGAGAATTGGCCTATGGCGTGCCTATGGGATCATTTGACGTTGTTCTTTAAGTTTGATGCTCCAACACTGTCAAATGCGGCTCCCAGTTCAACTGGTAGGAACGTCTCGTTTATAGCAACTGATCCTGTGTTCGAATCTTCCTGTGCGCTGAAGACGACGCTGCTCTAGCAAATTGGCCAAATTACAAACCGACCAACCAACTGGCCTTGGCCCGTTAAAATGTGCTAGAAGGTCGGGCGGGCTGGCGCAGACGACAGTATGCTCGTCGATCTCATGCGCATAAACGCCGCGCATGTACATCTCGTATATATACGACCAAATGGCATGACCGCATAGCTCCGGGCCGGGATAGAAAGGTACGTACAGTACACAGTAGTACCGCCAGCGTCGACCGTTTTGCAGTCTAGTCGACAATAATACCCAGGGAGGGACTACCTGCTGTCATGTCTGATGATGGAATGATACCAGATTTAATTAGCAGGAATCAATGGGGAATCACTTTAATTTTCCCCATATCGACGCCTCAACCACCCCCAGAATACCAATGGTACTGCTGCATGCCTGGTCTGCCCAGCCGAGTCAATTGCAAGAAACCATCACATTTGTGGCTAGGGTCCTCTCCACCTCAAAGCGCAGCCGCGGTGCCCCCGGCCATGCCGTCCGGTAGGCACGATGGAGCTCTGGCCTCGGCGTCAGCCGGGATTCTTCTCCTCCAGCACGTCCTTGCGCTCGCGGCCTGGGGTTGCTGTCGCCATTCTTTCTGGTGCTCGACGGCGAGAGCGTGCCGGTGGCCCTCCATGGCGGACACCGCGCGGCGGCTGTGACGCCCCAAAGTTTAAACCTTGTTTTATTAGTTAAAATTTTGCCATGAAACTCAAACTTTTAATTTTCGGAATTTCTTTTGATTTCAGGACCATCCTTTCCTTTATTTTTATGGAGTTTTTACCTCTAGTGAAAAACTTTCCAAATGTATTATTGGACTGGTTTGCCCTTTCAAGAAAAACATTTCTATTATCAGTGGAATTTATTTACATAATTATTTCTCTCCGAGCTTTATTCCTTAAAGAGATTTTTCATTAGTTTTGGAGCTCTTTTTAAACTACAACCACTTGATAAACTTAACTAAAATTCCAACCAAAATTTGGGGATGCCATGTGATGTTTTTAAATCACTTTTATGCAAAAATATATTTCATTCATTAAATATTTGGAGTTCTACACCAAATTTTCAAATCTGGTCCACTGGGCAATGTTGCACTACAACCTATTTAAATATTTCTTTAAAACTTACACCACAATTATGAGATGTCAATAGGAGTATATTACTCAACTTTATGCAAAAACCCAGTTATGTCCTTTGAAAGTTTTGAGTGAATCAACCTCATCTTTATTCTGGTCCAACTTGATGATTTGTACAGCAACCACATTTGAAGTTGCTCCTTTACCCATGATTCCTTTTCCTGTTTGTAGTCCATCCTGCAAAACCCTTAAGACCAGGAGCATGAACCCATTGGGATATTTTTGGTCCATGAAATGATAGCCTATAGGTTCTGTCCAGAATTGGTTTTCTCAAATAATTGCACTAACAAGTTTCTCTGTTTGGCAAACTAACCTGACCACCACCACCTACACCTAAAGAGACTAGGATCTGGAGACTTTGGCCACCCCAAGAGTTGCATAGGGGCTCCTGACATTCTGTCGAACACCTTGAGTTCATGAACAGAATTGACATGCTCATGAGTTTGCATTGCAGACTTGCCACAACAGCCAAACGAGCATGTCCACTAGCCTCACAGCTACCACTATCCTAGATCTGTCGATCACCAACTCCTCATATGCCCTCTAGCACACGCTGGCATTTCACCGAGCACCTAGCGTGCGTGCTCTGGGCGCGCCCAGGCGCCGCGTTTGCAGCGCATGCACCGAGCCGCCGCGTCGCGCCCCTGGCCTTTGCTCGCTTGCAGAGCCGCGCCTCGCCCTCGACCACTCGCCAGAACGCGCCAAGTTGCCCTGGTGCCCTACAACGCCGCCGTCAGAGCCTCGTGGCGGCACGCCGGCGTCCGCAGTGCGCCTCTGCCACGGTCGGCGCCGCCCAAGCCGCCAGCCGCTGCCCCTGGAGCAGTCAAAGCTTATCCGCAGCTCGTCTGCAAGCACTTGCGTCGGCGCCACGTCGCCTGCAACAACAGGCGGTTCGCGCCGTTCTTATCTCCGTGCGCCTCGGGACCGACCTAACAGCGCTTATAAAGGGGCTCCGAGCAAGTTCGAGCCTCAGCGGCCTCGCACCACCCTACAGCGCGCCCCGTCCGGCAAGCATCGGCGGGAGGCCTTCTTCCTCGCCTCCCGACCGATTCGCCGCCGCCACGCTCTGGTTCAATTCGCCGCAAGCGAGCTTCTTCCACCTTTCCAAAGACCACCACCCGAACCATCTTCATCTTATGGAGCCGCCCAAACCCTCTGTTGTGACGGAGAGCCACCGTAGCCCCAAACCCACTTTGCTACCGGGCCGGCGCCGCGAAGCTTCGTCGGCAACGACTCCCTCCACCCCGGTGACCCAACGACCACCGGGAGGACTGCTCGATCTGGCGGGTCCATCCTCGCCATCGGAACCGCGAGGAACCACCACCGCCGACGGCGATCGCCGAGTCTCGCCCCGCTCAAGCGTAAGAAGAGGAGGGAAGGTCGACTAGTCAAACCTGACCAGTGGGCCAGGCGGGCCCACTGTCAGTGACCCACGCGCGGTTCACGCTGGATAAGTGGAGGCATCAAATCAGAATACGCCTTCGACGTGGTCAGTTCGAAACGTTTTTCCTTTTATTCTGTTTTATATTAAAAACAGATTTTTGACCACAACTTTGACTGGCTATAACTTTTAAAATATAACTCCAAATGAATTGATTCTTTTTCCTACCTCTCTCAAATATTGTCTAGTTTATTTTAAGATTTATTTCAAAAAAATTCAGACAACTTTTTGGTACTATTTTTTTGAAACGATATATTGATTCAATAATATTTTAAATAGGATTTTTGGAGAGAGGAGAAAGCTTTCAAAAGTTTTGGAGTGCACCTTGCCTCCCCGCAACTTGAAGGCAAGCATTCTGAACCCTGGCATAATATTATGTGGGTTGTTTGTACGGATACAACACCACCTCGACACAGAGTATCCGTTATTTCATGTGATGATACGTTTCTACTCATGAGTGCATAGTGATGAATGCATGCTACTGGAGTTAGATATGTTTGTGATGATAATCACCATCGAGTGCCTTCCATGCATACCGGAAGGAATCCGAGAAAGCCTCTGTCTTGGGTAGACACGGTCTTGTCCCTAGTCCTCCCTCGAGACGGTCATGTCTGGTATGGCGGGAGGAGGTATGTCGCGTGGTGATTACTGCATTGGTTGAAGTATATATTGTTATGCTAATCATGCAGGAACATTTAAGCCTCCCTGAGTCGACCATAGATCGAGTTTTGTTCCGGTAACCCCATACTTGTTTCAGACTACCACTTGTCCCTGCCATAGGTAGGGTACAGTTCGATAAGTTGTCAACCCTTTCCTAGCACACACCGCATGTAGAGGCCATGGTGGAAGATACCGGAGGAATCCGGTAGGCATGCCACTGCCGGGGCATGGGTGTTTTGTTGTAGCCGAAGGGTAGCTCCCCTAGTTCTTGTAGCGGTATAAATTTTGCGATCCCATGCTAAGTCGAGGTTGTAGCCTCCCCACTTAGAGTTTCGCTTAACGGGAGTCGTGGGTGATTCCAGACACCGGTAAGTTAGGCTGGTGTGTGCGGATAGGTGTGTTATCAATCCAAAGGCCGTAGACGGAATTAGTCCCGATGGACTAAAGGAATCCGTTACTCGTGGGTAAAGAGTACACCCTCTGCAGAGATTAAATCTATTCGAATAGCCGTGTCCATGGTTAAAGACTACAGTCTGGGATGGGTCAAGTGTCGGTCTTAGTGTCGGTCTTCGGAGGAGAAACTATTAAACCAGAGCATGAATCATAACTTGTGACTTGTGTTGATTATGAAGATTGTGATTATTATTATTGTGGACTAACCCAGTATATTACTTGAATTATTGAGTATCCCGGCGGTCCTACCTCCTGGATATTCATTGTTATTTATTTACTTTATAAGCCCTTTATGTGGTGTCGCCTGACGCCATCGTGGCATGCTTGTTATTTATTTACTTTATAAGCCCTTTATGTGGTGTCGCTCAGACGCCTTGTATTACATGCTTGTTATTTATTTACTTTATAAGCCCTTTATGTGGTGTCGCCTGCACGCCCTCGTGGCATGCTTGTTATTTATTTATTTTATAAGCCCTTTATGTGGTGTCGCTCAGATGCCCGACTGTGGCATGCTTGTTATTTATTTACTTTATAAGCCCTTTATGTGGTATCGCTCGGACGCCCGACTGAGGCATGCATGTTGTTTACTAACCTTTCGAGGCGTCGCTTCAGACACCCGATCGGTGCATTTTTATTACTACTCAGATATTGCATATTCATGTATATAGATAACCTGCTTGCATGCATCAGAGATTTTATTTTGTGACTGACTTTGTGATCATAAAATATTTCCTAGCATGATTATCGTTTGATATATTATACCCGTGTTCATAATGTTTGCGAGTACATTCAAAGTACTCACTGGCTTGTCCCTGGCTATTGTCTTCGCCAGATTGCTTGCATGGAAAGGAGCGATGCGATGACAGCCCCGGAACCTAAGCACTGGTGATAGCAGCCTCGCGAAGATAGGAGTTACCCTGGTCAGCTGTTCCTGTGGGAAATGGAATCCCATAGACGCTGATGATCCACAAACCGCTTCCGCCATCAACCACTAGAAACCATATGTTGTACTCATAGGCCAGAATGGTCTTGTACTACATATTTTGCTCTTTGCTTGAAATTTCTGTAACAAGTTGGTGCCTCATCAGCTAACAGTAATCCTGGGGCTGGTGAGCACAATGGCCATTTTCTGGGAAAATTAATACCCGGAAAACCGGTCGTGACAAACTTGGTATCAGAGTCAGGCTAACCATTGGCTAATCCTATCTTAGCCAGGTCAAAAAACCTAGGTAAACCAACCCATCAGACCTTAACCAAACCCCGGCCAAGCTTCTCACGCAAGATAGCCACACAGTGAGCCTGACACCTTTTGGCAGTCGGTGCCCAACCTATCAACCTAGCCTGTCGATCACGCGCCAGTGACCAGCACCTAAGATGTCTCATTCGCAAGCGTGCGAAGGAAGACTCCGTCCCCTTTCCTATAAAAAGGGCACGCTAGCCTCGACCCAGCACAGCACAACCTCTACCCCGAACCAAGCCATAATGCCTGGCCCCGTAGTGCACAATGAGACCACAGCAACCAACCTTGGAGGTTTTGTGACCATACTCGCAAACCTCACCCGTCGTGCCTATCGTTAGAAGAGCCCCTGAATATGTTGTGTACCAAGGACCCATGAGCGGTGAGAGCCGTCAATTACGGGCCATCAGCACATCTACTAGAGGGGTCTCAGAACTGTAACGCCTACTGTGTTCACCGGAAGGACAACTTCCTTCGAGCCACAAGCCATCCAGCTAGCTGCTCGAGAGGCTATAGTTCAACTCTGGCACTTGTTGCCCAGAGTATTGTCGCCTGTTCTACTACTACCCCAACCGTGAAGTGTATGGTAGACCACCCCAGGTTGCCAACGGAGATCACGAGACGGATCCTGCACTATTGCATCTAGTACACTATATGGGTGCACTAGAGGAACTGTTCGATCAAGTCACCCTTGATTTGATCGCAGCTCGTGGAGAGCTGGTTCGCCGAGCCCCGGCGAGGGGAGAGGACGAGCCCGACGCAGACAACCCAGTCGTGCTGTTCGGACACCCGATCGAGTCCCTGAGGTCTGCCCCAGCCATCGGCCAAGGTGCTTTGACGAACCCAGAAGTGCTTCGTCGCCTTTTGGGAACACGCTCCAACGAGATTGTGGCCAACAATCCCCACGATGGTCATCACCGCTACCCCGACCCTGCAGCCCCTCAACCCCCTCCAGCTAATCCCGACAGTGAGACCCGAGGAGAAGCCTCGACATCCACAAGGCACGCCCGCTTGGATATAAACGAGGTAGACTAAGTCACCCGAGTAGTGCCAAGTCTCAGTGTATCCTCGCATCATAGTCGTGTGACCTTGTAAATAAACGTAGCCCGTTGTTGTGCCTCTATTTTAAATAGTAAACTTGCATGAATATGTCAGCATGCAGTGTAATTTTCTATCCCTGGCACAGCTACCAAAAACCACCCCGACGACCCCCACAGTGATACGTCACTTTAGTGAGATGTGTGTATCTGTGGCTTTGACCCCGACCCTTGGAGCTGAACTAGCAAATTCATTACCTTTCACCACGGTAAAATGACCCAGCTCCAGTGCTATAAAAGGCCACCTCGTGACCTTGCCAAACACCCCTCACCTTGTGCACCACCCTCACAACCATTTCTTGCCATGCCAAGCCCTAGTATTTATCTGAGAACCCCCGATGCAACCCCGGGTAGTGTTGTCAAAATATTGTGGGACTTTACCTGCAGTACCATGGGTTCTACCCAGCCACCCCAGTACGAGCTGCTCAAATCGAGGATCACCCAGTCCACCTCGAAATATTGGGCAGCAGTACACATCCCTCCCGTTAACTCAAACCAAGACCCAACGGAGGTCTCCTTCGTGGAGAAATCTATGCCGACCCCACATATGGCCATAGAAGCTGCTGCGTACGAAGCGCTTGCTCGCCTTCGATTCGCGGTACCCTATGCCAGCGAACGAGGGTATTATTACTTTCCAAGCCGTGCAGCACCCGGAGAAGTAACATCTTTTCCCGGTGGACGAATTGAGAGAGACCCAGTACTGGCCAACCTTGTCCAGTACGTCATCGCTCAAGAATGTTTGACCCAGCGAGTAATGGGTTATCTCCAGAGTCTCGCTGATTTGAATCCTCAGATCACCATCGGCAGACCACTGAGGCCCGACCGGAGAGACGCATTCATCGATCGTCAATCCACTTCCCCCGATAGAAGAGGAGTGTATCCCAGTACCAGAGACGTTTTCTCGGGACCCCGTCCAGTTACCGTTTCCATTTTAGACGTCACTGCTATGTTTATTATTGCGACATTTATTTGTGTGTTGTAACTTATGCGTGGTTCCCTGAGTTTGTGCGACGAGTCGATTATTTGGTTTCTACTAAAATGAGTAGTTCTTGTTGTGGTTTATTCTTTTCTTTAAATTAACTATTGTCCCTCGCGAAAAAAAATCCTGGAGTAAGATTTCATTTCCCTGAGCTGCTGCATCATATGCCTTCTCACGACATGGGATTCTTTTTTTTATTCACGCAGCACCACGGCAACAGACTCACAACCACAATCGCTCGATCACATACACTGCTTGCAAAACCTTGCAACCGTGTTGCATCTAACTGAACACCTCCCGACATCCGTTAGCACCCGACACACCCCACCTACTCCTCGTGATCACCGCCACCGCAGAGAGCCAACACTCGAGCGGCAGCATCGCGACGATCATCGAGGATCATCGCAAGACAGAGCACGGAGAGCCCCAGCACGGCTGCCAGCACTCCGCACACCAGGATCACGTACCAGTCCGGCACCACCTCCGCCATTAGAGCCTCGCCTCGAGCTTCAGCAAACGGGAACAGAGGAGGAGGTAGGAGAATGAGGAGCGAGGCCAGGTGTGAGGAAGAAGAAAGGAGCACCCCGGTCGTTTTATAGTTCGAGATCGGTGTACGGTGGGCGAGGTCCACCAGCACCGCTCGTCGCTCGACCGCCGGTGTTCGGAGGCGAATTCGCGAGCAGTGCCGACAGCGCACTGGCCCGCGAGGTGAGTGCACGCTGCACGGGCAGCTAGCACGCCGCGCACTACCGCAGTACGGCCTAGATGCCCTACGCGCTAGGCGTCACCGGCGGAGAAAGCGCGGGAAAGCACGCGAGAGAGGGGGGGAAGAGAGAACCAGAGGAAGAAGAAGAGACCGACAGTGGGCCCCGGGTCCACCTGTCAGCCATAGAGAGCACTGTGCTCTCGGGTGCGATCAGCATATTTTTCCAGTAATTTGGAGGTTCATTCCAAATTTACTGTAATCAATAGTAGAAACTGACCGTAGATTTTTCCATGCAACGCCAGTATGCCACACTGTAGTTTTGCACCACTTATTGCCCTCTCATTGTAGCCGCATTTTTCCGCTTAAGTAAAGTAATTGTTTTGATATGGTAAAAGTAATATTTTCAAAAAAAAAACAATCCTTAGCAAATCTCGAGGACGAGATTTTTCTTAAGGGGGGTAGTGTTGTGACGCCCCAAAGTTTTAACCTTGTTTCATTAGTTAAAATTTTGCCATGAAACTCAAACTTTTAATTTCCGGAATTTCTTTTGATTTCAGGACCATCCTTTCCTTTATTTTTATGGAGTTTTTACCTCTAGTGCACTAGTAGAAAAGGGGCCTATTGACCCGGTTGGTGAGGGCCTTTAGTCCCGGTTCATGAACCGGGACTAAAGGGTCGGTACTAATACCCTGGCCCTTTAGTCCCGGTTCAATCCAGAACCGGGAATGATGGGCCTCCACGTGGCCTGTCCGCCGAGCCCAGTGCGGGAGGGCCTTTGGTCCCGGTTGGTGGCACCAACCGGGACCAATAGGCATCCACGCGTCAGCATTTCTATGGCCGTGGTTTTTGTTTTTTTTTTTGAAAGGGGGGGGTTTTGGGGGGTTTTGAGGGGTTACTTTAGGTGTTTCATATATTGTGCTATAGCTAGCTAATTAATAGAGAAAAGTGTCCTCTCTTTTGTCCGTGCTTGGTCGACGCTACGTACTATACATACGTATAGAGAGGACTAGCTAGACACGCTAGCTAGCTAGTAATTAAGCAAACAGAAGATCGTCATGAACATATATGCATACAGAGAGAAGTGATATCGACCACCTCTCCTTCTCCGAGAGATTGGTCGAAAAACAAGTTCTCGTATATCTATCCGACACTACCGGCTACATATATACAATAATTATCTTTTACAATACGGACGCGTGGTCCACATAGTATTCTCCGTCTTCAGCGATCACGTGGTCAAGAAAGAATCCCGCCAATTCCTCTTGAATTGCTCGCATGCGATCTGGTGCTAGGAGTTCATCCCGCTTCCGAAACATCTAATTTTAAGAAAGGGTCAATACATATATATATATATATATATATATATATATGAATGAAACTCAACACAAATGATGGTAATAAAATCAAATTGTGAATATTTTTATTTACGCACTTCATATTGTTTGTCGGAGTAGCCCTCTCACGTGTCGTGTGGCGGATGGACTCGCAAACGTAGTATCCACGTAAATCATTCCCTTGTTCCTGCCACAACCACTTTACAAGAAACAGAGGTCAATCAAACTGATAATTAGCAAGCATGCTAAATGGTATTGATGAAACTAGCGCTTGAATCACTAGGAGATGCGCGTGGAATATGCTACTATATAGTACTTACTTGCGGTGTCTAAATTGCAGCTTCTTCGGTAGTCCCGGAGCTTTTTGGGTGAATTTTCTCCAAACCCTGCCATACAAAGAAAACAATTACTTGATATCAGAAATGAACAAAGTTGCTGATATGGTGGATAATGATCGATTTAACTTACTTCTCGAGCATTTCAGTCATGTCTGCATACTCCTTGGGATCTTTTCGTCTCGAGTCTAAGACAGTTACTACTCCCTGCTCAAGCTTAATCTCTAGGAGAATATAGTGGTACCTGCGCACGCATGCATAACTCATAAATATTACATTATTATAACCTGGACTAATAAGGAAAACCGAATATGTCACAAGACAGTAACACTCACTTGTAGTTGTAAGGAAAGAGTATTATATTTATGTGTTCATTTATTTCCAACGATCGTAGCAAGTTGGCCTCGGTTTCTTGACACGATATTTAACCTCATTTGCATCTATGAGATATGTGTTAATGAACCCAATATCACCCACTTGTCTTTTCTTCATTTCGGTGATCTTCAATCTACATAATATAGTGAGGATATTTATAAATACATGCAATGAAAGAGCTGAGTTATATAGAGATATTTAATGATGTAAGTAGTACTACTTACAGACGATGGCAGTGTGACCGTTGCTTTATCGAGGGCCAATTGATTGAAAAACTGATAGAACTCCTCAAATGGAATAGGCAATAGTTCAATTCCAAGGAGGTCATGCTCCTTTTAACTCTCACATACAAAGTACTCCTTCCCTCGGCACTCTTTGCAGGTTTTCATGTACCAATCATGCAATCTTTGCATCATCGTTGATAGAGAGCTTTCATCTTTGACGAGAGGCTTCCCGTACTTTCGTATCTTTGTATCTGCACCTCCAAGAAATCATAATGTACATCGTCGGGCAGTGTAATCTGCAGGATTGCCATAACCGGGCACCATCCTCGGATCGACGATGTCGCTAGCGTGCACCTTGAGCGGGGGCACGATTGCTTCGCTTGTTCGCCGAGCTGGGCAATTTGTTTCCCAGCTCGTCATTCTTTCATCCTTTGATCATCGACAGATTTCCCGACCTCTCCGCTTCGGCAAATGCCTTTCCAATAATGCGCTCATAGTTGCCTTTCGCGGAGACTTGGGTGGTTTTGTCGGGCAGCAAGTGCGCTTCGCTTTCACAGGATCTACCTTCTCCTCCGGAGGTGGATGTCTCTTTGCTTTCAACCCTTGAAACCAGTCATCCACTTCGGTCTGCGCGATCTTCGCGTTTTCCTCCTCGCTCCTCTCGTACGGTAACTTCTCCGAGTCTTCGTGAGAAGGACCGAATCAGATCTCCTCCCGCCTTTGGCTGTACTGCTAGACGCCCGGCAGAAGCGAGCGGAGCGGATGTCTTCTTTCCTTGCTTACGAGGCGGAGGAGAAGGACTACGACGCCACGGAGCAGCCGGGCGGGCGGCGGTCTCTTCCGCCTTCTTGCCGGGCGCAGGCGGAGAAGGAGGAGGCTGGCTGCTCGGGCGCGTCGGTGCAAGCGGAGAAGGAGGCGGAGTGCCGCCACGCCGGAGAAGGAGCCGGCCGAGTGCCCTAATCGTCACTCACGGAGGAGGAGGCGGAGTGCCCTGACTCGCCCGGAGGAGGAGGAGGAGGCGGAGGCGTCCAGTTCGGAAGGTTGATGAGATCCTTCCGCCATAGGCAAGGAGTCTTCGTGAGCGTAACCCAGCCGATACTCCCCTTCACCGGTAGGGTGGTCAAGCCGAGGTCCTCAAATCCCTCCGTTATTTCATCGACATCACCTTAGCATATCCTTCCGGAATCGGCCGGCGGTGAAAAGTTGAGTCGGGTTTAGTAGGATAAACAGAGCCAACAAAGCCTTGACCTTCAAATTGCTCCATTGCGCCATAAGGTGGCAATTTTCAGCATCCGTGATAGCATCGACGGGATAGCTGGCGAGAGCCGTCAAGGCATGCTGCTCCCTGAAGCAAAGACGGTGGAAGCCACGCCGCTTCTCCGCCGAGATGGCGGGGTAGCTTCGGGAAGCTTCGGCAGGTCGTTTGTTGTGATCTGCCGCTTCGTTCCTCTTCTCATTCCTCTAGCCCCATTACCCTTTCGTGCGGCGCTGCATTAGGCTCTGCTCCGCTTTCTTCCTCCTCTCATGGGTTTTGTAACCCCTGCGTCCGGAAATCCAGCCTTCCACGAAACGGAACTGGCGTGCCTCGTGTCCGGCCGTGGTGCTCGGGATTCCCGAGGGCCATTGTGAGCTCGTCCTTCTCCCTGTCTGGAACGAACTTCCCTTGCTGCGCTGCTTCGATATATTGCCGAAGCCTCTTGGTGGTATGTCCAATTGTTCGTCCGTCCAAATGCACTTCCTCGTTATAGGGTCCAAGGATCCTTGGCCCGAAGAACCAAGTCCGCAACGGTCTGGCGATTCATTGTCTCCGGTTCGATCCCTTTATCAAGCAGATCATTCTCAGCCTTGGCCCACTTAGGCCGGCCTACGAGGTAGCCACCTGACCCCGTGCGATGGTGAAGCTTCTTCTTCGCAGCATTTCTCTTGTTTGCCGCCAACATCTTTTTACTCTTTTCCGATGTCTTGTAGGCCACAAATGCGGGCGATCATCTGATCTTCTCATATTTGCCCTTGAATTCTGTTGTCTCATTTTTTTTGACATACGTATTGAGTTCTTTCTTCCAATTCCTGAATAGTTCTGCCATCTTCTTAAGAGCAAAATACTTGATTAATGGCTCTATTATTGGCTTCTCCGGATCATCCTCTAGCGGTAGGGTAAAATTTGACTTCAGCTCGGTCAAAGATCATTTTACGCATATCATTGACACAAGACACCTCGGGGTCTTCGTTCTTAGGCTTATACCATTGGTGGATGCTGATCGGGATCTTGTCCCTAACGAGAACCCCAAGACCGAGCAACAAATGCCTTCTTTGTCCGGTAGGGTTCAATCGGTTGGCCGTCATGCCGATTTGTATGATCTCAAACTTTTCATCCGAGCTCAACTTTTTCTTGGGCCTCGTCTCTTTACCGAAGTTGTGCTCGATCCGGAGGGCTAGAAAAAGAACAAAGACGAGAGTTAATTAATATGTGTACATACCAAAACAAAGACGAGAGCTAGTCAAGACAGCTTAACTAATATATATACCTGGCGGACTCGGTTTGGTGATCACCGAGCCGTCCTCACGGTCTACTTCTTCACCCTCTCCTTCTTGCACCGGCATTGGGTCATCGGAGCCATGTAAATCATAGCCACCGCTTCTTCACCCTCTCCATCCAGACCATCGTTGTCGTTGAGAAACATCAACGAGCGGACGGCATCACTTCCTTGTGCGATTATGTCCCTCAACAACGCTTCTTGTGCTTCGTCTCGGGGGTGTCCATAGTTTCTACAAATTTTTACAACATGGCAATTATTATTCAAACATGACAGATATGGATATATTAGTGGCAAACGTAGAACTAGCTAGCTAATCACAATAAGGAATCATATTAGTGGTCTCGATGCTGCTTCTCTAGGGTTTGGGGTGGCCTCGACAACGCTTCAAGGGTTAGGGGGTGGCCTCGAGAACGCTTCAAGCTAGGAGGGGGTCGGCGTTGAACACTACATCTATGTCCCACAAGTGATGTGTTGAAGCTATCGGGAGGGGGTCGGCGTTGAACACTACATCTATGTCCCACAAGTGACGTGGGCATCGACGCCCGCGGTAGGGTAGAGGGTCGTGGATCGCCCGAGCGTCGAGGTCGAGGGTCGAGGATCGCCGAGGGTCGGGAGTTTGCCTAGAGTCAAAGGATTCAACAAAACCATGTCTTCATCATTAGGCGAAAGTAGCAGTGCATGATGGTGCAAGCTCTCCAAAGTTATTTTGGAGCAGAAGTCCCGAGATAGGATAATTCGCTTTTTGGTACAAAGTTCAGCAAGAACCTTCCGTATATCGTTATTTGGAAGGCCTTTGCTGAAATTGCATACAAAAGGCAAATTATCCTATCCGGACTCCATTCCGTATCAACTTTGGAGGACTTCGTCATCATGCCATGGTTACTTCCGGCTAATGATGAAGCCATGGATTTCTTCAATACTTTGACACTAGGAACCTCTCGACCCTCGGCGATCCTCGACCCCTTGAACCCTCGACGACCCTGGAACACTCAACCCCTAGACGACCCTGGAACCCTTGATCCCTCGACCCTAGAACCCTCGACCCGGGATAATATCGACAACACTTCAAGGGGGTAATATCGACAACGACGAGATACATACACGGGAGAAATTAATGTTATCGGGGAGGGGGTATATCGACCCCCCCCCACGTATTGAAGTTATCGGGAGGGGGTATATGGACCCCCCCTCGTGTTGAAGTTATCGGGAGGGGTATATCGACGATGACAGAGGAGAAGATCGAAGAAAAAAAAAGAAGAAAAAAAAGAGGAGAAGAAGAAAGGAATAGAGGAGAAGAAGAAAAAATAGAATATTCTCTTTTTTTCTTCGTCTCTCTATTTCTTTCTTCTTCTCCTCTTCTTCTTCTTTTTCCTCTTCTTATTTATTTCTCCTCTTCTTCCTCTCCTCTTCTTCTCCTTTCTTCCTCTTCTTATTTTCCTTTTCCTCTCCTTCTTTTTCTTCTTCTTCCTTCTTTCTAGCTAGATATATAAAACTTTTCTAAAAATGTAACTTTTAATGATATAAAACTTTTTCTTCTTCTTCCTTCTTCCTTCTCTTCCTTCTTCCTAAATATATAAAACTTTTCTAAAATGAAACTAACCTAAAATTAATGTACTAAATCAGTAGAACAATTGAAAACACCATGCATATTACAATTGAAAAATGCATACATTCATACAAAAAATATATAAAACAAGCATATATATATATATGAAAAAATATGAAAAGGAGGATGCCGCGGCCGGACCATGCTCGAGGATGGCGGGTCGGGCAGAGGCGCGGATGACGGCGAGGGCGGGCCGGGCGGCTGCTGGGCGCTGACGGCGACGGTGGGCGGGTCAAGGAGCGCTGCTGGGTGGGCGGGCGGGCGGCGCTGTCGGGCAGGGCGCGGGCGACGGCGAGGGCGCTGGGCGACGGCGAAGACGGGCACGGCGAGGCGGCGGCGATGGCGGGCGACGGCGTCGTCGCTGGGAATCAAGGGAAATCTGAAATTTCCCAAGTGTTTTCTTATATAGCAAGGGCATTAGTCCCTGTGGCACCAACTGACTAATGCCTTTAGTCCCGGTTGGTGCCACCAACCGGGACCAAGCGGCGGTTTGGTCCCGCCAGGCACCAACCGACTAAAGGCATTAGTCCCATGGTGCCACGAACCGGGACCAAAGGCCTTGTCTTGCCTCACGCCTAAAAGTTTAGTCCCACTCGCTAGTTGAGAGAGCCTCGAGAGTGGTTTATAAGCGCCGCGCCCACCCTCTCGAGCTCCTCTCAACTCTGTGCTTTCGGCCTAATCTGTCACTAGCTATGTGCCTGTGGGCCTACTTGGCCTCCTGCGGGCCTGAATCCCGCCCATGTAGGGTTTCTAGTCGTATTCAGCCGTGGGGCCCGATGGCGGCACTATTTTCTTCCAGTTTTTTGTTTTGTTTTCTGCATTATTATTTATTTTTTGTTGTTTTTGCTTTATTTTTTAATTTTTTTGCTTTTAGTTTTAGAAAATTTATAAACTTTACATTAGTGCCATTAGTTTTCAAATTTGAAAACTCTTTTTTGTTTTCTTTGTTGCTTTATTTATTTTATTTTATTTCTACTTACAACAAAATACTTATTGTTGCTATTTTTATTTTTTTCAGTTTTTTGTTCTGCTTTTCTGCATTATTTAGTTTTTTTTGCTTTATTTTTAAATTCTTTTTGCTTTTAGTTACGTAAAAATTATAAACTTTCTGTTAGTGCCATTAGTTTTCAAATTTGAAAACTCTTTTTTGTTTTCTTTGTTGCTTTATTTATTTTATTTTGTTTCTACTTACAACAAAATACTTATTGTTGCTATTTTTATTTTCTTCCAGCTTTTTGTTCTGCTTTTCTCGCATTATTTATTTTTTGTTGTTTTTTGCTTTATTTTTTAATTCTTTTTGCTTTTAGTTATAGAAAAATTATAAACTTTCTGTTAGTGCCATTAGTTTTCAAATTTGAAAACTCTTTTTTTGTTTTCTTTGTTGCTTTATTTATTTTATTTTGTTTCTACTTACAACAAAATACTTATTGTTGCTATTTTTTGTTGTTTTTTCTTTATTTTTTAATTCTTTTTGCTTTTAGTTTTAGAAAAATTATAAACTTTCTGTTAGTGCCATTAGTTTTCAAATTTAAAAACACTTTTTTTGGTCTCTTTGTTGCTTTATTTATTTTATTTTGTTTCTGCTTACAACAAAACGGTGTGTAGAGGGGCGGGCTTATAAACCGGTGTGAGCGCCCTTCGGTTGGCGAGGTTTTCAAATTCATAGTTTTCAAATGAACTCTGAAAAAGTTGGCATAGCATGTGCATGTACAAAACGGACAATGGTATCATACTAAATGCATTACAAAGTTGGCATGGTATCATCATAATAGTTGCGGAGAAAGTCTTCACTTTTTCTTCGCTTGTGTCGCTTGCTTATTGCGCCGTAACCATGGATAATCTTCATCGCTTATCGTGATGCTTGGGTCAGCCTTGACTTTGAAGGGAATTTCATGAAACTTTTCATACTCTTCTGACATGTCCTGCCTTGCCCTCCACTCCTGTGGATGTCCCTTTTTCCCGAAAAGAACTATGTGGCGCTTTGGCTCATTGTATGATGTATTCGCTTCCTTATCTTTTCTTTTCCTCGATGCAGTAGACATGTCCTTCACATAGATAACCTGTGCCACATCATTGGCTAGGACGAATGGTTCGTCGGTGTACCCAAGATTTTTCAGATCCACTGTTGTCATTCCGCATCGTGGGTCTACCTGCATTCGCCTCCCCGGCAGATTGACCCACTTGCACTTAAACAAAGGGACCTTAAAATCTACTCCGTAGTCAAGTTCCCATATGTCTACTATGTAACCATAATATGTGTCATTTCCTTGTCGGTTGTTGCATCAAAGCGGGCACCGCTGTTTTGGTTGGTGCTCTTTTCATCTTGGTCAATCGTGTAAAATGTATTCCCATTTATCTCGTATCCTTTCCAAATCATTACAATCGAAGATGGTCCCCTCGACAACAAGTACAACTCATCACAAACAGTGTTGTCACCTCCGAGACGTGTTTCCAACCAACTAGCTGAAAGTCCCGATGTGTTCACATGTAATCCGATCGTCGACCGCTCCGGGTGTTTGGAGCGCAGATCGTTCTTGTGTTCATCGACATACGGGGTCACCAAGGTAGAGTTCAGAGAACTGTAGTGTGCTTGAGACCAAGAATATCCGTCCCTTCATATTATTGAGTCTCTTCCAAGCGTGTCTTTTCCAGTCAGTCTCCCCTCATACCGCGATTTAGGGAGACCTATCTTCTTAAGGCCGGGAATGAAGTCAACACAAAACCCGATGACATCCTCTCGTTTGATGGCCCATGAAGATGCTTCCTTCGCCTAGCGCGATTCTTAACATATTTCTTTAGGACTCCCATGAACCTCTCAAAGGGGTACATATTGTGTAGAAATACGGGCCCCAGAATGACAATCTCGCCGACTAGATGAACTAGGACGTGCGTCATGATATTGAAGAAGGATGGTGGGAACACCAGCTCGAAACTGACAAGACATTGCGCCACATCACTCCTTAGCGTTGGTACGATTTCTAGATCGATCACCTTCTGAGATATTGCATTGAGGAATGCACATAGCTTCACAATGGCTAATCGGACGTTTTCCGTTAGAAGCCCCCTCAATGCAACCGGAATCAGTTGCGTCATAATCACGCGTGGCGATCATGAGACTTTAGGTTCTGGAACTTTTTCTCCGCATATTTATTATTCCCTTTATATTCGACGAGAAGCCGGTCGGGACCTTCATATCGAGCAGGCATTGAAAGAATATTTCTTTCTCTTCTTCGTAAGAGCGTAGCTGGCGGGACCTTCATCGCTTTGCCCGGAGGCATGCCCTCTTTTTCGTGCAAGCGTTGCAGGTCCTCTCGTGCCTCAGGTGTATCTTTTGTCTTTCCATACACGCCCAAGAAGCCTAGCAGGTTCACGCAAAGGTTCTTCGTCACGTGCATGACGTCGATCGAAGAGCGGACCTCTAGGTCTTTCCAAAGAGGGTAGGTCCCAAAATATAGATTTCTTCTTCCACATGGGTGCGTGATTCTAGGCGTCATTCGGAACAGCTAGTCCGTCGGGACCCTTTCCAAAGATTACGTGTAAATCATTGACCATAGCAAGTACGTGATCACCGGTACGCATGGCGGGCTTCTTCCGTGATCTGCCTCGCTTTTGAAATGCTTGCCTTTCTTTCGACATTGATGGTTGGTCGGAAGAAATCGACGATGGCCTGTGTACACATTCTTCCTGCAGCTTCCTGTATATACTATCGGTGTCAAGTAAACAAGTGCGTGCATGCGTGGTATCCCTTGTTTGTCTGTCACGAAGGTTCTTGAGCGGGCAAATCGTTGATGGTCACGAACAGCAACGCCTTTAGGTCAAACTCCTCCTTTTGTGCTCATCCCACGTAAGTACACCGCTTCCATTCCACAACCTGTAAAAGTTCTTGAACTAATGGCCTTAGGTACACATCAATGTCGCTGCCGGGTTGCTTAGGGCCTTGGATGAGAACTGGCATCATAATGAACTTCCGCTTCATGCACATCCAAGGAGGAAGGTTATACATAAATAGAGTCACGGGCCAGTGCTGTGATTGCTGCTCTGCTCCCGAAAGGATTAATGCCATCCGCGCTTAAAGCAAACCATACGTTCCTTGGGTCCTTTGCAAACTCATCCCGATTTCTTTCTCTCGATTTTTCTCCACTGCGACCCGTCGTGGTGCTCTCAACTTCCGCCTTTCTTACGGTCCTCACTGTGCCATCGCATCAACTTGGCATGCTCTCCGCTTCAACAGACGTTTCAACCGTGGTATTATAGGAGCATACCACATCACCTTCGCGAGAACCCTCTTCCGGGAGGCTCGCCGTCAACATCACCAGGTCATCTCGTCGATCTTATATCGCAATGCACCGTGATACCGGCATGCGTTCAGATCCTTGTAGGCACCACGGTAGAGGATGCAGTCATTAGGGCATGCATGTATCTTCTCCACCTCCAAACCTAGAGGGTATACGACCTTCTTTGCTGCGTATGTACTGTCGGGCAATTCGTTATCCTTTGGAAGCTTCTTCATTATTTTCAGTAGCTTCTCAAATCCTTTATCAGGCACAGCATTCTCGCCTTCCACCGCAGCAATTCGAGTACGGCACCGAGCTTTGTGTTGCCATCTTCGCAATTGGGGTACAACCCTTTTTGTGATCCTCTAACATGCGATCGAACTTCAGCTTCTCCTTTTGACTTTCGTGATTGTGTCCTTGCATCGACAATGACCCGGCGGAGATCATCATCATCGGGCACATCGCCCGCTTCCTCTTGATCTTCAGCAGCTTCGCCTGCTCCAAAGACCATCGTGCACATCGTCTAGTGCATCTTGATGTTCAGTAGCATCACCGTATTCAGGGGGCACATAGTTGTCATCGCACTCTTCTTCCTCGCCATCTTCCATCATAACCCCTATTTCTTCGTGCCTCGTCCAAACATTATAGTGTGGCATGAAACCCTTGTAAAGCAGGTGGGTGTGAAGGATTTTCCGGTCAGAGTAAGACTTCGTATACCCACATATAGGGCATGGACAACACATAAAACCATTCTGCTTGTTTGCCTCAGCCACTTCGAGAAAATCATGCACGCCCTTAATGTACTCGGAGGTGTGTCTGTCACGGTACATCCATTGCCGGTTCATCTGCGTGCATTATATATAATTAAGTGTGTCAAAAATCATTACAGAACATCATGAATAGATAATTAAGTGATCAAATTAATAGAAGTTCATCATCACAAAAAAACCAAAGTACATACATAGTTCTCATCTAACAACATAAAGCTCTGCAGAGCATCTAAATTAATTAAACCATACATTGAAACTATGTAAAACATTTCAATGCGAAACAAATACGATCATAATCGCAACCAAGGTAACAACCGATCCAACGGCATAATGATACCAAGCCTCGGTATGAATGGCATATTTTCTAATCTTTCTCATCTTCAAGCGCATTGCATCCATCTTGATCTTGTGATCATCAACGACATCCGCAACATGCAACTCCAATATCATCTTCTCCTCCTCAAGTTTTTTTATTTTTCCTTCAAGAAATTGTTTTCTTCTTCAACTAAATTTAACCTCTCGACAATAGGGTCGGTTGGAATTTCCGGTTCAACAACCTCCTAGATAAATAAAGTCTATGTCACGTTGGTCGGCATAATTTTCATAAACAATAAATGAACCAATAGTTATGAAAAGATAATATATACCACATCCGAATCATAGATGTGATTTAGGGCCGACGGGCGGATACCAAAACCATCGCACTATATAAGATGCAATAATAAAAGTAAGAAAATAATACAAGTATCTATCTAAACAAACAAGTAATAATATTTTTCCTTTCGTAAAGAAGATAAGAACAAGAGGCTCACCACGGTGGTGCCGGGCGATGAGATCGGCGCGGGTGATCGACGGCGATGAAGACGGGACGGGCGTGATGGACCGCTAAACCTAGATAAATATTGAGGAAAATGGAGCTTGGCAATGAGCTTGGAGAGGAGAAACCTTAAGTAATGTGGCTCGGGCATTCCATCGAACACCTTGTGTGCATAGGAGGTGAGCTAGAGCACCACCAAGCCCTCTCCCTCGGCCCAAAAAAAGCAGAGCAGGTGCTCGCTTCTTGCGCCGAGGGGCTATATATAGGCAGCACCATTAGACCCGGTTGGTGGCATGAGCCGGGACTAAAGGGAGGCCTTTGGTCCCGCTCAAGCCACCAACCGGGACCAATAGTGGTGGGCCAGAGCCAGACCATTGGTCCCGGTTCGTCCACCAACCGGGACCAAAAGGTCCTGCATTTAACCGGGACCAATGGCCCACGTGGCCCGGCCGGCCCCCTGGGCTCACGAACCGGGGCAAATAGCTCCATTGGTCCCGGTTCTGGATTGAACCAGGACTAATGGGCTAAACTGGCCTGGACGAAAGCCCTGTTTTCTACTAGTGGTGAAAAACTTTCCAAATGTATTATTGGACTGGTTTGCCCTTTCAAGAAAAACATTTCTATTATCAGTGGAATTTATTTACATAATTATTTCTCTCTGAGCTTTATTCCTTAAAGAGATTTTTCATTAGTTTTGGAGCTCTTTTTGAACTACAACCACTTGATAAATTTAACTAAAATTCCAACCAAAATTTGGGGATGTCATGTGATGTTTTTAAATCACTTTTATGCAAAAATATATTTCATTCATTAAATATTTGGAGTTCTACACCAAATTTTCAAATCTGGTCCAGTGGGCAATGTTGCACTACAACCTATTTAAATATTTCTTTAAAACTTCCACCACAATTATGGGATGTCAATAGGAGTATATTACTCAACTTTATGCAAAAACCCAGTTATGTCCTTTGAAAATTTTGAGTGAATCAACCTCATCTTTATTCTGGTCCAACTTGATGATTTGTACAGCAACCACATTTGAAGTTGCTCCTTTACCCATGATTCCTTTTCCGCTTGTAGTCCTTCCTGCAAAACCCTTAAGACCAGGAGCATGAACCCATTGGGATATTTTTGGTCCATGAAATGATAGCCTATAGGTTCTGTCCAGAATTGGTTTTCTCAAATAATTGCACTAACAAGTTTCTCTGTTTGGCAAACTAACCTGACCACCACCAACTACACCTAAAGAGACTAGGATCTGGAGACTTTGGCCACCCCAAGAGTTGCATAGGGGCTCGACATTCTGTCAACACCTTGAGTTCATGAATGTAATTGATATGCTCATGAGTTTGCATTGCAGACTTGCCACAGCAGCCAAACGAGCATGTCCACTAGCCTCACAGCCACCACTAGCCTAGATCTGTTGATCACCAACTCCTCATATGCCCTCTAGCACACGCTGGCATTTCACCGAGCACCTAACGTGCGTGCTCGGGGGGCGCCCAGAGCGCACATTTTGCACGCGCATGCACCGAGCCACCGCGTCGCGTCCCTGGCCTTTGCACGCTTGCAGAGAAGCGCCTCGCCCTCGACCACTCTGCCACGGTCGGCGCCGCCCAAGCCACATCCGCGCGCCAGCTGCCCCCTGGAGCAGTCCAAGCTTATCCGCACGCTCGTCTGCAAGCACTCGTCGGCGCCACGTCGCCCTGCAACAACAGAGAAGCGGTTCGCCACCGTTCTTATCTCCGGCCGCCTCGGGACCGACCTAACCGCGCTATAAAAGGGGGCTCCCGAGCACGTTCGAGCCTCAGGCAGCCTCGCACCACCCCTCTGGCGCGCCCCACGTCCAGCAAGCATCGACGGGAGGCCTTCTTCCTTGCCTCCGACTGATTCGGCCACCGCCACGCTCTGGTTCAATTCGCCGCAAGCAGAGCTTCTTCCACCTTTCCAAAGACCACCACCGAACCATCTTCGCCTTGTGGAGCCGCCCAAACCCTCTGCCGCGACGGAGAGCCACCGTAGCCCCAAACCCACTTTGCTACCGGTTGCCGTCACCGCTGAAGCTCGTCGACGGCGACTTTTCCACCTCCCCCGACCAACGACCACCGGGAGGACCGCCCGTCTGGCGGGTCCATCCTCGCCTCGGAACCCCCGCGAGGAACCACCAATCGCCGAGTCCCGCCTCGCCGCAAGGTAAGAAGAGGAGGAAGGTCGACTAGTCAAACTCGACCCGATGGGCCAAAGGGCCCACTGTCAGTGACCCACGCGCGGTCCACGCTGGATAAGTGGTGGCGTAATATCGGAATTCGCCTTCGACGTGGTCAGTTCGAAACATTTTTCCTTTTATTCTGTTTTATTTTAAAAACAGATTTTTGACCACAACTTTGACTGGCTATAACTTTTTAAATATAACTCCAAATGAATTGATTCTTTTTCCTACCTCTCTCAAATATTGTCTAGTTTATTTTAAGATTTATTTCAAAAAAAATTCAGACAACTTTTTGGTACTATTTTTTTTGAAACGATATATTGATTCAATAATATTTTAAATAGGATTTTTAGAGAGAGGAGAAAGCTTTCAAAAGTTTTGGAGTGCACCTTGCCTCCCCGCAACTTGAAGGAAAGCATTCTGAACCCTGGCATAATATTATGTGGGTTGTTTGTACGGATACAACACCACCTTGACACAGAGTATCCGTTATTTCATGTGATGATACGTTTCTACTCATGAGTGCATAGTGATGAATGCATGCTACTGGAGTTAGATATGTTTGTGATGATAATCACCATCGAGTGCCTTCCATGCATAACGGAAGGAATCCGAGAAAGCCTCTGTCTTGGGTAGACACGGTCTTGTCCCTAGTCCTCCGTCGAGACGGTCATGTCCGGTATGGCAGGAGGAGGTATGTCGCGTGGTGATTCTGTCTGTTGGTTGAAGTATATATTGTTATGCTAATCATGCAGGGAACATTTAAGCCTCCTGAGTCGACCATAGATCGAGTTTTGTTCCGGTAACCCCCATACTTGTTTCGTACTACCACTTGTCCCTGTCATAGGTAGGGTACGGTTCAGTAAGTTGTCAACCCCTTTCCTAGCACACACCGTACAGAGAGGCCATGGTGGAAGATGCCGGAGTCATCCGGTAGGCATGCCACCTGGCCCGGGGGCATGGGTGTTTCGGTTGTAGCCAAAGGGGTAGCTCCCCTAGTTTGCGCGCGGTATAAGATTTGCGATCGCATACTAAGTCGAGGTTGTAGCCTCCCCACTTAGAGTTTCGCTTAACGGGAGTCGTGGGTGATTCCAGACACCGGTAAGTTAGGCTGGTGTGTGCGGATAGGTGTGTTATCAATCCAAAGGCCGTAGACGGAATTAGTCTCGATGGACTAAAGGAATCCGTTACTCGTGGGTAAAGAGTACACCATCTGCAGAGATTAAATCGAATAGCCGTGTCCATGGTTAAAGACTACAGTCTGGGATGGGTCAAGTGTCGGTCTTAGTATCGGTCTTCGGAGGAGAAACTATTAAACCAGAGCATGAATCATAACTTGTGACTTGTGTTGATTATGAAGATTGTGATTATTATTATTGTGGACTAACCCAGTATATTACTTGAATTATTGAGTATCCCTGGGACGGTCCTACCTCCTGGATATTCATTGTTATTTATTTACTTTATAAGCCCTTTATGTGGTGTCGCCCAGACGCCTCACTATGGCATGCTTGTTATTTATTTACTTTATAAGCCCTTTATGTGGTGTCGCTCAGACGCCTGACTATGGCATGCTTGTTATTTATTTACTTTATAAGCCCTTTATGTGGTGTCGCCCAGACGCCCGACTGTGGCATGCTTGTTATTTATTTACTTTATAAGCCCTTTATGTGGTGTCGGTCAGATGCCCGACTGTGGCATGCTTGTTATTTATTTACTTTATAAGCTCTTTATGTGGTGTCGCTCGGACGCCCGACTGAGGCATGCCTGTTGTTTACTAACCTTTCGAGGCGTCGCTTCAGACACCCGATCGGTGCATTTTTATTACTACTCAGATATTGCATATTCATGTATATAGATAACCTGCTTGCATGCATTAGAGATTTTATTCTATGACTGACTTTGTGATCATAAAATATTTCTGAGCATGATTATCGTTTGATATATTATACCCGTGTTCGTAATGTTTGCGAGTACATTCAAAGTACTCACTGGCTTGTCCCTGGCTATTGTCTTCGCCAGATTGCTTGCATGGAAAGGAGCGATGCGATGACAGCCCCGGAACCTAAGCACTGGTGATAGCAGCCTCCCGAAGATAGGACTTAACCTGGTCAGCTGTTCCTGTGGGAAATGGAGTCCCATAGACGCTAATGATCCACAAACCGCTTCCGCCATCAACCATTAGAAACCATCTGTTGTACTCATAGGCCAGAATGGTCTTGTACTACATATTTTGCTCTTTGCTTGGAATTTCTGTAACAAGTTGGTGCCTCATCAGCTAACAGTAATCCTGGGGCTGGTGAGCACAATGGCCATTTTCTGGGAAAATTAATACCCGGAAAACCGGTGGTGACAGCGGCGCACGGGCCGGCGCTGCTCCTCCGCTTCGTCCCCCGCCAAGTGATTCACATCGCCGATCCGGCCGCCGACGAGGAGTGCCTCATGGCCCACGACGTCGTTTTCCCCAACTGGCCAGAGCTCCCCTCCGCACACCACCTCCCCAACGGGCCAGAGCTCACCTCCGTGGGCATCCTCCTCCGCTCCACGGCCGTCCGCGTGGACAAGTTCCACCTCCAACGCCTCTTTACCGAAGCCGCCAGTGCTTGCCATGCTGAACATCGGCGATGCCAAAGCGGCGGGCAGTGCGGCTTCCCAAAAGGGTGGCGGTGCAGCGAGTCATCGACGAGCACCGCGCCTCCTGCGATGATCATGATGGGAGGAGCGGCGGCAGGACGATGGTCGGCGACCTGCTGGACATGCAGGCGGCAGAGGCCAGCCGTGACCACGCCGCCGCCGAAGCACAACTCATCCACACGCGGGGGAAGGAGGAGGGTCTGATTGCTTTTGTTTTCACATCTAGGGGTGTGCATGTAATTTTTCGCTAAGTCAATTCCTTACAATCTGGGCCCACTGGTAAGAAAGTGATTAAACGGGCCAAATCACCCGATTAGTGCCTTTTGCAACGACTTAAGTGATTTTACGATGTTTTTTATAATAAATTAACGAGTTGATGATTTTCTACAAATCTAGGCACAAATGTGATGATTTCTCGCAATTGACTCTGCCCAGCCCGATCCAATCCAACCTATCGATGCTGATAACTCCTAGAAAATGACCCATACGTAGAGCCGTCATGCAGGGAAATGACATGCGCGCGCGTCTGGTCATCTCTGTGCACTTGTGCATGCATTATTACTAGTGGATCAATTCATTTTGTCAGCAGCATCACATCAGTCATCATCGTGGTCGATATTATGGTCACTCGTTGCAGCATCCTCACCCTATTGGTTGTTGGTTTTCTTTCTCCTCTGCGTGAAAAGCTAGTATGCTTGCGAAAATCGTTTAAAGGAAACTACTCCCTCCGTAAACTAATATAAGAATGTTTATATAACTATTTTAGTGATCTAAATGCTTTTATATTAGTTTACGGAAGGAGTACTCGCTAACTCGCTAATAAGACGGACTTCTTCCTCTGGCTCTGCCAGCCACGTCTGCAGCGAAAATTCATGCAAGCTTAATCAGGGCAAATGTAGAAGTTGTTCGGTACACAGGAAAATCAATTGCAGTAGATGTATACATATGTAGCACGAGCGGGACACAACAATCAGCCAGCATGTGACGATGCCATACCTACTGGCTCCACGGTATAATCTGCACGCGACGTAGTACGACGCAACTAGAACATAAAAGCGCGCGTTGCTGCGCCTGTATATTTTATGGGAATAATAGGAAAAGATTCAATTATATGAGAAAATTTGGACATCACACAATAAGAGAAAGAAAAGGAGCATTTTGTAAAGTACATCAATATACTTTTTTTGAGGGAATAGTACATCAATATACTTATGGTGGGGTATACGGGTTTCAAAATTGACACAGGTGACACTGCCATCTAAATTAGCATTTGAATGTCATAGTACAAAAAAGTTTGTCTGGCATTCATTTGGTAAGACATTTGAGTAAGTGATGGACACGTCATCATCCGGAGCCTTGACATCTTAGATGCTGCACAAAGGAAGCAAATGAATAAAGAATGATGCAATGAAACTACATGTAGCCAAATACTCCCGTCCACTTATAACCGGACGGTGATGGAACTCGGGAACGCAACAGCCGGCCGCCTTATGCACCATTAAGAAACAGCAAATTAATCAAGCAAACACAGGCTGCAGCGCCACATACTTTTGTTTTTTGGAGAACAGCGCCACAGATCAGCCGGCCCAATCGCTCCACGAAGAACTCAGCTCGCGGCCCAACAGTCGGTTCATGAAAAGGTGCCTAGAAAAACCTGTGGAGCAGCAGCCCTTTTAACGTGTTGGTTTGTCAGCTTGTGCAAGCGGATGAGGCGGACGAGGCCCAGAGAATGATGCGGGACGATAGAATCATCTGATGCGTTCGTGTGCCTAATCGGACGGCTTAGGACCCAAAATCGCTGTGAGGAGGCATAGCTAGCTCAGTTTTACTGTTTAGTAAGTAATGCATATGTAGGGTAGGATCGTATGAGTGTGTATATATGTCCAACGTGTAGTCGCATTCAGAGGAGGCCTCCATTGCAATTGTAAAGAAACAGTGTGAATGAACAGTAATCAATCACTAATGATGGATGTCGATGATGTACATATTTATATCCCCGGAAGGGACGGGTCGCACAGGCGCGACCTTTACAAGTGATGGATCGAAAGAACGCGTCCATTACAATAGGACGTGGCCCATCAGGAGAGGAACCGCACATCGGTTTTGCTAAGCAGGGATTTCCATTAATTAAACTAATTAATTAATCCTAACACTCCCCCTAATCTCTGCTTCAATTATTCTTGTAAACATCATCATCAACATCTTGATCATCATCATCACGATTAGTCTCCTCCAAAAACCCTGTAGGAAAAATATGAGGGGATGTGTACAATATGCCATCAAAAACTCCTTCCAAAAACTAAGTGGGAAAATAAGGAGAAACTGACATATCACAATGCCTGCATTACTATTGCCTCATTAAAAACCTCCCATAAGAAACCATTTAGGAAAACTTATAAAGGAAAAGAGCACAATATCAAAGATCCGAGGATCACAAACAGATTATCATTTAGGGAGACACTCCCCCTAAACTTTGCAAATCCCGAAGTCGTTTCATACCAATTCCATTGATGTACTTCTCAAATAAAGAACTTGGTAATGACTTTGTAAACAAATCAGCAAGATTATCACATGACTTCGTTTGCAAAATATTTATCTCCCCGTTCTGCTGTAACTCATGGGGATAAAATAACTTAGGAGAAATATGCTTCGTAATATTACTCTTTATATAACCTGTCTGCATCTGTATAATACATGCAGCATTATCTTCATAGATAATAGTGGGTGATTTCAATGATCCAATCCCACTTGAACTTTCAATAAAGTTAATCATTCTGCGAAGCCATGCACATTCACATGATGCTTCAAACAAAGCAATAATTTCAGAATGATTCGTGGATGTAGCCACCAGAGTTTGTTTTGTCGACTTCCAAGAAAAGGCCGTACCTCCACTCAAGAAGACAACACCAGTCTGTGATCCGCATTATGGGGATCCGATAGGTATCCAAAGCATCACAATATCCCACCATGGTCTTATCTTGATTTTTCCGATAGAACAAACCAAGATCTTTGGTGCCTTGAAGATATCTGAAAATGTTCATCACACCAACCCAATGCCTCTGTGGTGGTGATGCAATGACTCTAGCCAATCAAGGTACTGCAAAAGAACTATCAGGCCTGGTGCAGTTTGCTAGATACATTAGTGCTCCAATAGCACCGAGGTAAGGAAACTCAGGTCCTAATACCTCTTCATCATCACCCTTAGGTCTAAATGGGTCTTTATCTCTATCAAGAGATCTAACAACCATTGGCGTTTTCGATGGATATGCTTTATCCATATTAAATTTCTCAAGAATCTTTTGGATATAAGAACACTGATGAACAAGTATTCCTGAAGGAAGATGTTCAAGTTGTAAGCCCAAACAAAATTTAGTCTTACCCAGATCTTTCATCTCAAACTCCGTCTTAAGATGATTACTTGCCTCATGTATTTCTTGTGTAGTCCCAATGATATTCAGGTCATCCACATACACGTAAATAATGCAAAATCCATTCTTAGATTTCTTAATAAACACACATGGGCAATCATTATTATTTGAGTATCCCTTTTGAAGAAGGAATATACTCAATCGGTTATACCACATTCTTCCCGACCGCTTCAAGCCATACAATGACTTCAAGCTTTACGCAATACATATTGCAATTAGCCTTTGGATTCGGAAGCTTCATTCCCTCGTGAACTTTCATATAAATATCCGAATCCAGTGACCCATATAAATATGCAGTCACAACATCCATCGCTTGGATAGACAAATTCATTTTCACCGCCAGTGATATTAAATATCGAACGTTGTTCCATTCATAACAGGAGAATATGTTTCATCATAATCGATGCCGGGTCTCTGCGTGAACCCACTGTGCTACAAGCCTCGCCTTATATCTCACCACCTCATTGTTCTCGTTCCTCTTACGAACGAAAGCCCATTTTGCTCCCACAGGGAACACATGCTGAGGAGTGGGTATTACTGCAGTGAATACCCCTCTTTTTATGAGCGAGCGTAATTCGTCCTCAATTGCTGCCTTCCATTTGGACCAGTCTGAGCGCTTCATGCACTCTGCCATAGACTTAGGTTCTCGATCCAAATCAAGGCCTTCTGCAATTCTAGAGGCGAAATAAATGTCGACAACCGTAGTCTTTCTATTGTATGATTCTCCTAAATCAATGTAATTAATGGATATCTCATCAATACCTTTTGATCCTTCGTGATTTCCCTCAACAATTGGATCAAGGTCTTCCGATGTCCCAACACCAAAATTTGTGTGCACACTCGTGTTGGGTTCTGGATGTCCAACATCCTTCGTGTGTCCTTCAACCCTAGGTTGAATATCAACATTTTGTTGACTTGCATTTACTATTTGAGGACTCCTCATTCCCTTGGACGCTTTTGCAAAGCCTTGTCCTTTGTGTCCAGATTCCTCCCCTCTTAGGTGGCTGAGTAGATCTATGGGTCACATCCACTCTCTCCGCACATTCATAGCGGGAACATTTGATTTTGTGACACCTTTATAATCAAGAATGCATCTGGCAGATTATTTGCAATATTTTGCAAATTTATAATCTTCTGAACCTCCAGTTCAGACTCATTCGTACGTGGATCTAAGGACTGGATGCCTTTCACATCCCAATCTATTTCTCGGCATTCTTTGTGGTTATTCTCTCCCCCTAATGCCGGGAAATTGTCCTCATCAAAAATGCAATCAGCGTACCGGGCTGTAAACAAATCCCCTGTCAGGGGTTCCAGGTACTTAATAATTGACGGAGAATTGTACCCCACATAGATCCCCATTCGTCTATGAGGGCCCATTGATGTACGCTGCGGTGGTGAGATCGGTACATATACCGCGCAACCAAATTGCCGCAGATGGGAAATACCTGGCTGGTTTCCACGTACTAACTGCAACGGGGAGATCGTATGATACGCAGTTGGTCGAATTTGTATCAATTCTGCAGCATGTAAAACTGCATGACCCCAACATGAAGCTGGAAGATTACTATTCTGCAGGAGCGGTCTTGCTATCAACTTGATCCTCTTGATAAGTGATTCCGCAAGACCATTCTGGTATGTACATAAGGTACTGAGTGCTCCACAGAAATGCCCAAAGCTAGGCAGTAATCATTAAATGCTCGTGAACTAAATTCCGCAGCATTATCCATTCTGATGGTTGTTATCCTATGCTCAGGATGATTTGCTCTCAATTTAATGATCTGAGCAATTAGCTTTGCAAAAGCATGGTTCCTTGTTGACAGTAGACACACATTTGACCATCTCGTTGATGCATCAATTAGGACCATGAAATATCTGAATGGTCCAGATAACGGTTGTATTGGACCACAAATATCTCCTTGAATGTGTTCAAGAAAATTAAGCGGCTCATCCTTTAATTTCACATAAGATGGCCTTGTGATCAATTTCCCAGTTGCACATGATGTGCATACAAAATCCGATGATTTTGGGAACTTTCTATCCGTTATGTTGTGTCCAACAGAACCATCAATAATTTTTCTCATCATCCCAATAGCAGGATGACCCAGGCGACCATGCCAAATCTTGAACTTATCAAGATTCTGATAAACTATCTTGTACGCCAAATGCGTCTCTGGTTTATTGTATGTATAATACAACCCACAAGATAGAGAAGGCAAATTCTCAAGGACTTCCTTTCGAAATCCCTTTTGCTGAGTTATGAGTAGGCATTCAGTCCCACTCTCTTCATTAGTTTCCACATGGAAACCATTTTTATGGATATCTTTAAAACTCAGCAAGGTACGAGTAGAATCTGGATACAGAGAGCATCCGGGATTACCAGTTTAGTACCCATAGGGAGTGTAATTGTAGCTTGAATGTAACCAACAATTACTATGTCTCGACCAGCAATTGTCATGACACTTCCATTACTCTTCTTGAGTGTTTGGAAATACTTCATCTCCCTAAGTATCGTGTTAGTAGATCCACTATCCACTAAACACATTTCCTCCTCCATTGTATTATTCCTTGAAGTTCTATAGAGTAAGAGAACAAAGTTCAGTATATAATCAAACTCTTATAGAATCAATACATACATTACAAACTATATATGTCTTGTACTTATTACAAGCCCTATGTCACACGACATAGCAAACACATTATGTCTAAGGACATAACTTATTTTACAACACATGTAATATGTCTAATAACATCATTACAATACTTAGACAAATGAGACTAAATCTGGTCTCCATATATGTCAAGAGAACTAAATTCCACTAGCATGTCATCGACATCTAGTATTGGATCTTCCACTTGCTGATTCTGCTCCTGGTTGTCCATGTTCAGAGAATCATCTCGAGAACCATCAACCGTAGGGGTACCATCTTCATTTCCGAGTGAAGTGTGCTTCATCTTTGGTTCCCCTGAGCCTTCTTGCCCTTTCCAAGTGACTGTTGGTACAACTCCACCAAATGATTTGAAGTGTCACACTTCTTTGCAATATGTTCCTTACAACCACACCTGAAGCAACCAATGTTGCTAGCTCTTTCATTCTTCTTGAAAGAACCTTTGCCCTTGTGGACTCCATACTTATTCTGCTTCTCATTACGCTTCCACTTTCCATTGAATGTCCTACGGTTCTTTTTGGAACCATTGAACTTTTGAGTATTCTTAGAGTTGAAGTGTGATTTAGGCAGAGGCATCGTTCCTGTTGGACGAGCCAAATTGTTCTTCTCAAGAAGCTCATTGTGCTTCTCTGCCTGAAGCAGCGAGTAAATCAACTCAGAATACTTCTTATACTTTTGTTGACGGTACTGTTCAGCAAGTATCCTCATAGAAGGATGGAAAGTAGAAAGTGTCTTTTCAATAAGATCAGCATCAGAAACTGCACTATTACAGAATCTCAGTTTGGAGTTGATCTTATGAACAGCAGAATTGTATGCAGCTACAGACTTAAAGTCTTGGAATCGGACTAGCGCCCATTCCGCTTGCTTGAGCAACATCACCGCCCTTTGTTGATCATACCTCTCCTTTAAGGAGTTCCAGAGTGTCGAGGACTCTCCTCCATCGATACTATGTCTTTAGGTCGTGGTGAAGATGATGTCGAATGAAGTGCAACGCTGAATACCTTATTATGTCTCACATGTATGAAGTCCCTTGGGCAGGTGTGGTTATAAGCGAATTGAGTCCCTTGGCCGTCAAATTGATTTTGACATCCATTGCCCATGTTAAATAGTTGGAGCCATCGACGGCAAGTTCAGCAAATTCTTTTTAGATATGTCAGCCATATCCTGCATGCAATCATCATGCTTATTAATTTACTCTCATAGCAAATTAATTGTGTTGTAAATAAAACAATGCATGTATATTGATCAACATATAGCAATTGCTAAATTGCCGGAACATATACGTTGACATACATTGTACTTGTACAATACAGTAATACACACTAATTACTGAACAATACAATATAGTAATTTACACAAATTACTAAATAACTAGTCACAACTTCAAACTGCTAGTTAAAGAACTAAATATAAAAAGAAAAACGAAAAAAATGGTCCTGGGTCGCATAGAGGGAGACCCAAACCAGTAACACAGCCCACTGCTACAGTACTGCATACAGGGAGACCCAAACCAGTACTGCATACAGGGAGACCCAAACCAGTAATACAGACTTAAATTCTTTTTTTTTCATTTCTTTTTCCTTTTCCCGGCTTAGAACGAGGCATGGGTCACAGTCCATCCGGCCTTTCGGCCCAACAGGCCCGGCGCCGCTTTGACCATCACATAAAAAAGGGTGACGATTAGGGTTTCCCCTACCGTCCCCAATCCTCTTTCCAAGCGGCGCGACCCTCCTCTGTTCCTGCCGCCGCGCCGTACGCGCGCTCACCGGCGAGCAACCGGCGGCGAAGGGGCCAAATCCTCCTCGTCCGACGAGGGGGTGTAGTAGATGCCGTTCGGGAGGTTGGCTGTGAGCCCGAGCGACGCCGGATCCCACGCTCCTGGACGCCGTCCAGGACGGCGGTCGACAGCAGCGATGGAGCGCCCGAAGAGAAGACGGCAGCTCGCGCCGGTGTCGGGTTGACCCGCGCTGCTGCTCGTGCCAGCGACGTCCGTGGCGGGTGTCCCTCCTGTGCCAAAGAGGAAGATGCGCTGCTCACCGGGAGGAGCAGGGGAGCGGCCGAACGCCCATGGGGCGCTGCTTGTCCCATCGGCGTCCACTCCAAGCCCTGGACCGGCGCTGCCACTTGCTCCGACAGTGGTGACCACGCCCGCGGTGGCCATTGCGCGTACTGGAGTCGGGATGAAGACAAGGCCGCTTCGCCGGCGCCGGGCGACGCTGCCGGTGCCGGGTCAGAAGCCGCTGCAGTACATAGACGACGATCTCCCGCTCCTCCTCCTCTGCCGGCGTTGGTGACGGCAGGCGTGTGCCACTGGAGCGAGCGGGGCACGGGCCATATCCGTGCACACGGCACCACTGTGGTGCGGATGGAGCGGCAACTGCAGGCTCTGGTACGCCATCCCGGCGTTCTGCTGAGGTGGAGGGGCACTCGGTCCGGCGACAAGCCCTGGGTCCAGACCCTGGCGGTTGTCAACCAGCGTGGCAGGCGCCGGTTCACCGGGCGTGGCATGACGGCGGCGGCCCAGCCGGCCGCGTGATAGCGGCGTCCAGCAGCGAAGTTCTGGCGGCGGTTAATACCAAGGCCAGATACTTGTGGTGGTGCGCCCCATCGATGGCGGACAAACCGGCGGCGCTGCTCGGCAAGGAAGTGACGGCGACCTTCTTCCCAGAGAAGACCAAGGAGAAGGGAGGCGAAGGACGGCATCCTCACCGTTCCAGATTCTTCTCCGACGAGTTCTGGCCTGTCGCTCTCGCTGGAGAGAAGTGCGTGATAACGTGTAAAGAAACAGTGTGAATGAACAGTAATCAATCACTAATGATGAATGTCGATGATGTACATATTTATATCCCCGGAAGGGACGGGTCGCACAGGCGCAACCTTTACAAGCGATGGATCGAAAGAACGCGTCCATTACAATAGGACGTGGCCCATCAGGAGAGGAACCGCACATCGGTTTTGCTAAGCAGGGATTTCCATTAATTAAACTGCAATGAAGAAGCTGTTGGCCCAAACCCGATGTGCGTGTGTGCACGGCAGATCTTTGCCATGCCACGCCTACCCCCTCTCGATGGTCCACCAAGTACTGGTACAAGCGTAGAACATAAATTCTTGATGGATGTTACAACAGCTCAATCCTAACTTTTTTTAACACCGTTTTATATAATTAACCAACCACATCAGTACACTCATTCGATATAATATTCACCACACAGGGCGGTACATCATTTACAAAAATACCATCTAATCTATTGTCAAAGCTATATTTAGCAGTTAAATAAGCCATCATATTGGCCGTACGGCTAATCTTTGACCATTGAAGATTGTTGATCAACTTCGAGATACTCACCGCTTCCATCTTCAGGTCACGCATAGCAGACCTGTTATAGTCCCTCGATGCAAGAGACGCTATCACAAAAGCGCAGTCAGTCTCTAAAATTATAGGATTATGAAAAGAAATACCTATGTAGAGACCGGCAATGCAAGCTCTAAGCTCCGCTTCCTCCATGCTTTGACAGGCACCAATGAAATCCCACGACGAAACAATAAATTTCCCTTCCTCGTCCCTGACCATCATCCCCACACTGGCTTCTCTAATGGACTCCACGAAGCTAGCATCGACATTAATCTTGAACCAACCTGCAGGAGGCGGGGACCAACCACTACTCGCGTCCAGAGAATTATAAAGAACGCATTCGGCGCACACCGTATAACATTGAACGTACCTTCTCTCTCTGTGTAATCGATTAAGCTCTTGATTACACAGTTGTTTTGAAAAATTTCACCAAATATATGTCTTTGCATGCTCTTAGCTTTTTTTTAAAAAAAATCAACATTTTTCTGCATATTTCACTCGAAGTATCTTATGGTTAATACCGGCTCGGAATATACTTGTTTGGATCAGCCTGAAACACCACAAGGGCTCCCTTTTTGCCAAAAAGAGGCGCACCTTCTGATCATGCAACCCATTTGTATGTGGGTTTCGCTTAATCCTCCGGTAACCAAAATAAAATTTTATTTTTAAAACAAGGCAAAAGATTTGCAATTTCATTAGTTAAGAGAGAGAGTTGTAACAAGGTCCAGGACCCCAACCATACAATGGCCGTACAAAGACGAAGACAAAGCAATTACTCGCAATGTAAAATTACACCCAGCCCTTTGGCACCCGCCAAAGCCCATAGTGTCGTCTCATTCATGATTTTTTCCACGAGAATCGTCGAAGGCGCGGAGACATTTCGGAAGACCCTAGCGTTCCTCTCCTTCCAAAGTTTCCAAAAGATGAGCATATATAAGGAGGGAGGCCATCCCTTTCCCTTTAGGCGAGCGCACAAGCGCAATCTCGGTCCACCAATATTTGACACTTCGCATAGCTGCCCAGTCTGCCGTGACAATATTGCTCAGCTCGATCTTCGCCTTTACCGCATTCCAAACCGCAACCGAAAAACGGCATTGGAATAGGAGGTGCGCCGCAGACTCCTCAACTTGGCTGTAAAGAGGACAAAAACCGTTGTTTGGCCAGCCCCTCCGTTTTAGCCTATCCGACGTCCATACTCTGTTGTTTATGATCAACCAAGCGAAGAATTTGCATTTCGGTGTAGCCCAGACTTTCCAAACGGTCTTTAGGAGTGATGTTGAGGTACGTCCCTCGAACTGTAGCGAATAGGCTGAAGAAGTGGAGTAAGTACTGCTCTCTGTAAGCTTCCAGGCGATCGTATCTTCTGTGTCATGATGCAGGATTATCCCATCCAACTTCTCCCAAAGGGTGGTAAACTCCTGTATGTTCAAAAATATTTTTCTGGTTCGGTCGATTTTAGTGAGCAAACACAGCTTAGCCCCTAGGCCGAGACAGGGTGGCCTGGGAGACCGAGACTGGAATGAGCCGGAGCTATGTAGGGGTGGCGATTGGCGATTGACCAGCCAACATCGGACTGTGCACTTCGTGGAGGAAGAAAACATGCGGGAGGGAGACAAAGCCACTGTCGTTGTTGTTTTTTTCTGAACAATCACTAGGAGGGGGAGGGGAGGTGGCAGGATCCCCACCTGAATGCATTACTCAAAGCGGCGTGAGACCGAGTTTACAAGGGGGAGGGGGGAGTGGGTGGGGGCGGGGGGGACTGCCGTTAGATTTCAATCAAACGTCTGGGGCTAGATGGACGAAACCTTTCTTTAGGCAACTACTCCCTCCATTTCTAAATATAAGTCTTTGTAGAGATTCCACTAAGTGACTACATACGGAGCAAAATTAATAAATCTATACTTAAAATGCATCTTTATACATATATATGTGATTCTAGTGAAATCTCTACAAAGACTTATATTTAGGAACAGAGGGAGTATGTATTATTACTTTTCAAGAACATGCATGATACTTCCGCGTCTCTTGTATTAAGACCGGAAAGATCGAGAACAGTGCGGAGAATGAGCTGAATACGGCCACAGACAAGTGTTTATTAGGCGGCCCCGTGTGATGTTTTCGTAAGTTAATTCCGGGCCACAACCTAGCGACTATCGTACGTATATACCGGCCTCTAAATTAAAGACTAGCATCAAACGGTCCCTGCAAGCGCACGACATCCCCACTCGCGGAGAGGGATCGAAAATGACACGAACTAACTACTACTCCTGTGTACCTTCCTTTGATCCATCGATGGAGACTACTTGAACGCCCCGAGTGGTTCAGGTACATACATGTCTTTTACTGTACGTGTGGTGTGGGGCACGTATCCGTGCCGATTGATTTAGTTGGACGCATGCAGAGTTGGAGACGATGATCACGATCTGTACGTACGTGCCATATGCATAGCACTCCTTCCGTTTTTAAATATATAAGTCTTTTTATATATTTCAATAAAAACTATATACGGATATATATATATACTATATTTTAGAGTGTACATTCACTCATTTTGCTTCATATGTAGTCCATATTAAAAAAATTATAAAGACTAAAAGACTTATATTTAGGAATGAGGGGTATATTAGTAGGCCAGTTGATGCATGTACGTACGCGTTGATCCTGGAACAGTACGTATCCGATCCAAGCTGAGCTGCTCCGTCGGCACCGTGCGAAACCATGCAGCTCGGTCGATCGCAGAAGAGCCGAGACGATCGGGGCCTGCATGCATGCACCGGCCGATCGATCCATGCTTTCGCGAGCATCCGTCGATTTTAAACGTACGGCCGGGGTCGGCCGATCGAGACGGCGCGGTGCATGCTCCCGGTCGATCAGATCAGCCCATGTCTCTGTATCACTGTATGCCTATCTGGCATGCACGTTCATGTTGATGATTGGCTATCTAGGATGCTGCACATTTATCTTGATTTATTGGCCATGCCTTGAATGCCCTGGATTGGCTGTTCATGCATGCTCTGCAAGTTAATTTGATCAGACCCGCCAAAAAAAGTTAATTTGATCAGCAATTAGAAGGCAAACTTATTCAGTCTGCACGTTTTTCCCAACACAATTAGTCTTGCAATATGTCGATGAACTCATGAAAGAAAAGAATAGTTACATTAAATTTGGTTTTGCTTACTTTTCTTCCTTGGAGTGAAGTTGCTCTCAGCCACCGTCACACACAAAACGACATCCGTACGGTGCACTGTGTGTTTTTGTTTGCTTGCTGGCCGGACCACCTATGCGCGCAAGTACAAGCTACATATAGACTGCAAGCAATTAGACGATTTGGTCATGTGGTCGTGGGAATCGTCGTTGTAATACTTACGCTCAATCATATATAAACTGGTCCATTGTTCATTAATTCGACGGGCCGTGTGTCTAGCTCACGTGTCGGCAGAGTAAAGTATAAACTTGACCTTACAAAACCCGAACTAAATTTTGGCCAATCCTTTCCTGCAAAACAAAAACAAAAAATCGCCAATCGTATTTCTGTCCGCGGGCTGCAAATACTCATGGGAGCCTCTAGTTGGGCCGGCCTTTTTCCTACTTTTTCGGCTGTTCCCTTTTTCTTTTTCTTATGTGTGGTTTTTCATTTCCGTTTTCTTTTTGATTTTTCGTTTTTTTCCTTTTGACTTCAGATTTGTTCTTTCTTCTGGTATTTAATTTATTTATTTGCACATTTGATTTTTTTTTTACAATATACGTTACTTTTTTCCCTAAATAGGCAGTAAACATGTTATTTTTGCACCATTTTTCAATACATGGGAATAATATTTTAATGCACGGTAAAAATAAATAATATATGAAGAACATTTTTGTAACGCACATGGAACATTTTGCAGTATACATTGAACATTTTTTTAATATGCACTGAACATTTTTAGTATACAATGATTTTTTTTATTTCAGAAAAAATATATTTTTTATATACAATAATCCTTCTTAATATAAACAACTTTTTTTAAAGACACATGCTGAACATTGTTTTTGAATGTTCTAAAATGAAAAAAGAATGATATTTTCAGAAAGTTCAAATTTCAAAAATTGTTCGTGTTTCCGGAAAAGATTCCTATTTCAAAAAAATGGATACAGAGTATCGTTTATAAGAGACGGAAAAAAGAATAAAATAGAAAAAGGTGATCCTGGGTGGGCGCGTCCCCACGCAATGGATCGACCGGGCATGTCCACTAGCCCTCATTTCCTCCCCATATTTGAGCTGAATATGAGGGTTGGCGGACAACCGGATATACGTGGGACAAATTTGTGGGTCCGGTTGAGTCACATATTTTCTTCTCTCTTTTATTCGAGACTGGGCTGTTTGTCTAGAGCTATAGAGACGATACGTGGGTTCGGCTGTAGAAGCTCCTTGTCTGCCTCTATAGCAACTACCAGCCTCCCGCACTCACCTTGTAGACACCGCGACCCGGCAAGCCCGAAGCGCAAACTTATTATTCGAAGATGCGAGGGGCGAACGGTGACAATGTCAGCGGATGCAGCAGCTGTGCTCACCCTCCCCTTCCTCTTCGCGCTCCACCAACTGTCACCTTCGGCTTCGTCTCCGACGGCTCGTCCTGCCCAGATGAGATGCAAACAGGTCAGATAGAAAGGCACTTACAACAAATAGCTACCATCGGTTTTCCATTTAAGAGCATCTACAGCCTGGCACCTCAAAACCCCATTATACACCCGGACAGATAGCCCGATCACTTACCAGTCAAAAAATGCGACACAGACATGCTCCTCATACCGCCCCTAAATGGCCGGGGGCAGAGCAACTGCCTAAACACCACTGTCAAGTTTGCCTGCACCATGGTGCAGGTGTTTGGATGAGAGTATCTGAGAGAACAAATGTGCAGGATACAAAAAAGTTGTTGGCTATTGGAGAGCTAAGAGGTTTTCCAAATATGTTCGATTTAATTGATTACATGCACTGGCAATGGGAGACCTGCCCGAAAGATTTATGCGGGATGTACCGAGGTCACACCAAAGAGGCCATCATCATATTGGAAGTTGTGGAATCACATGCATGACTTGTAGATTTGGCATGCTTTCTTTGGAGTGCCTGATAACGACATCGATGTGCTTCAGTGATCTCGCGTGTTCAGTAGACCTTGTAATGGGGAATCGCCGTCGTGCATCAACATTTTCAATGGTCGCAATGACAACATGGGGTACTATCTTGCCGATGGTATATCTATCCACGGTGGGGCGGTGTTTGTGAAGACCATATCCGATCCCAAAGTCAACAAACAAACCCACTTTGCAACAATGCAAGAGGCATCTAGGAAGGATGTGGAAATGACATTGAGAGTGCTCCAAACTTATTGGGGAATTGTTCATGGAACTTGAATGATGTGGGAATCAGAGACTTTGTGGCAGCTGAGATGATGTTGTGTCATTTTGCACAAAATAATTGTCGAGGACGGAGGTGATGAGGTAGCCCACACCAATGATATTTTAGACACCTGAAGAACAAGTCCACATCCCAAAACAGCAATACGCAAATCGGCTTATGTATACCCACAAAAGAAAGCAAAAGAGTGAATGTTTGAATTGTACACTTAAAATGAATTTTATGTATGAACTATACATTTTCCCTACCAATGAATATTATTTACATGTGACATTCACGTGTATAATGGACGCACATGAATTTAAGAGGTCACATTTAAGATGTGCAGCTGCCGGGCACAACATATGAGGGGCTGTAAGGCGCTGTCCGCGAGCCTGCCCAGAAGCGTCCGCTTACGTATAGGGGTCAGTCCCTCTATAGATGCTCTAATGTACTCCCTCCGTTCTATAATATAAAACATTTTTTAACACTACACTAGTGTCAGAAAACGTCTTATATTATGGGACGGAGGGAGTACATAATTACAGTATACAACGTGGTGGTTTCTTGATTGATCCCTCGATGGGCGCCGGCCGGGTTCACGTACAAGGGATCGCAGGGTCGACCGCACTTGCCGTACGTCAATGGAATGATCTATGGCAGAATTAATTCGGAGGGTCGCCCCGGCACGTTGACGCCTCAACCACCGCCACCGGTACGTCCACACGACGACACTGCTAGCTAGCGATATTACCGGCACTGCATGCCCAGTCCGATCCAAGCTTGTGATCGAACTGAATCCACGCGATCGAAGAAGCGCTCCAAGACCCAGACAAGAACCTGTGAATCGTGATGTGATCAAAACTTCAGACGATCAAGCAGGCCGGAAGGAAGGCTGCAGCGTGCAGACAGCTTTACCTCGGTATGGTTAATTTACGCCTGAGTTTGTTGCATAGAAAGTGACATTTATTTTGGGACGAAAGGAGTATTTTGCAAGGACGTATTGCGTATAGCCGTATACATACCCATGCATGCATGGCCTCAGAAAAAAGCAAGAGGGAGTGCATGCACAGGAGACAAGTTTAACTGTTTAAGGACATTGACCGAACAGATCGTTGCCATGATCGCATTGGACCTGACTAGACTTGCCAGCTAGACTGGATTATGAAGCGTGAATTGACTAAGCAGAATACCATTAGCATCATGCATGCATGTGCCGTTGCATTTCCTTCCAGCTTGAGCTAGCCGGCCAACGCTCAAGTCTGAAGCTCCTTAATTATAACTCCGGAAATTCAGTGCAGCTTGTCAGAAGATGTATACTACTCCCTCCGTCCGGAAATACTCGTCGGAATAATTGATGTATCTAAATATATTTTAGTTTTAGATACATTCATTTTTATGCATTTCTCCAACAAGTATTTCTAGACGGAGGGAGTACTGCACTATTTTTTGCAGTGTACATGTAGCTCGATCGAACTGCAGTCCACAAGCATGTGGAACTAGATAGTGGAGTAGCACCTACCTACCTACTGTGTGTCTCCACAGTATAAATTGCAGGCAGCAATTCAGCACATGCACGTCGAATATATGGTCGCATTCAGAGGAGGAGTGTGCATTGAAATGAAGAAGAAGCTGGTGGCCCAGCTAGGCCCAGATCGACGAGCATGCTTGGTGTACATGCATCATGCATGGCAGGTCTGAATTCGCCATGCGGTTTCTCTCCTCTCTTGATGGCCCCATGTGTGCAACAAATCTCCTTCACCGTTGGAATGGAGCATAAATTTGGGATAGAAGGTTAGAACAGCGCAACCACGTCGACGCCTTCCATTTCCATGCATGGTATGTTCATCATCACACACAGTACTAGTACTACCGTATCATTGTTCAAGAGCACATTGATTCTCCTACTCTGGATTTCGAGAAAGCGTACGATAAAATCAAATGGTGTTTCCTTTAACAGGCATTACGCATGAAGGGTTTTGATGAAGCTTGGCGACGCCAGGTAGAATCTTTCACGCAGAAAGAGAGTGTTGGAATTGACATAGGTCATTATTTCCAGACACACAAGAACCTGAGACAAGGTGATTCAATGTCTCTTATTTTGTTCAACATTGTGGTTGACATGTTGGCAATCCTCATAGGTAGGGCAAAGGAGGCCGGTCAGGTGGGTGGCTTGGTGCCTCATCTAGTTGATGGTGGTGTGTCCATCCTGGAGTGCGCTGATGATACAATCATCTTTATGAAGCATGACTTGGCAAAAGCGAGAAATATGAAGCTGGTGTTATGTTTATTTGAACAATTGACCGGACTGAAAATTAACTTTCATAAAAGCGAGTTGTTCTGTTTTTTTTTACCATGAGGACTGCAGGGCTTACACCCCACAAGATTTTATTAATAAAGGACAAGAAGTAAATACAAGGTTCCTCAAGAGGGGGAACAAAACAAAAGAAAGAAAAGAGGAAAGACTAAACATAGCAGAACTCTAAGAAAGAAAGAAAGCTACAAAACTAAGAGGGAAGAGATGTTACAACTGGTGTGAACCTTCAAGGAGGCAAAAAATCAATCCATTTTAGTAGATCATCCTTGTATCTGGCCTTGATCATGTGTGATAGTAGAGTGGTATCATGAATGAACCCATTTCTCCACTGCCTAAAAGTTGGATGGACGTGTCTGAAAGCCTTGTCATTGCGCACTTTCCAGATATTCCACCAGGCAAGAAAAACCACCTCGGCAAAAAACGGTTTATCAAATTCCTTCCTTGCATGTAAGGCAATTTGTACCATATCATTGCTATTCAACCAGGGTATTTGCAGAAAGTTCCATATCCTCATACTGAAATTGCACTGGAAGAAAAGATGATTCCTATCCTCCAGTACTCCAGTGGGGCATAGGACACAACTAGGTCCCTCATTAATTTTCCACTGCCTTCGCTGAATCATATCCTTGGTGTTTACTCTATCCATAACAACCAACCATGCAAACATTTTAACTGTCATTGTACAGCAGCTTTTCCAAACCCAGCTCAGTATTGGATTGGCAATGACAGGCTGGTGTACAAACTCATAATACTTCTTTGCAGAATACTCCCCCTTTTCCCATGTCTCCAAGTCCACATATCATCACAAGCATCGTCCAAGTGTGTGTCAGACAACATAGAAGTAAGCTGATTGAACTCCCTAAAAGCCGCCTCGCATAAAGGCAAAGAGAACATTTGTCGTGCAAATCTCCTGCCTGCATCACTTCCTTCACAGAAAGGTTCTTCTGAAGGCAAAAAGAGTGAAGTCGTGGAAATCTTTCCTGCAGAGGGATACAGGAGTGTCCAATCTCCCAATGATCAGACCAAAAAAGCACAGAATCTCCTTTGCCAACAGCCATGTATGTGACAAATCGATAATTGTCAACTAACTTACAGATGTCCCTCCACCAAAAAGAGCCACATAATGTAGTGTCATGCGGAACTCTTTGATAGTAGTAGGAATCCCACACCAGGCTGACCCATGGAATATCCGCTTTGTTATAGAATTTATTCAGGGACTTAAGCAACAGAGCATCATTTTGCAATCCCAAATTCAGAATACCAAGTCCCCCCTTCTTCTTGGGTCTGCAGACAAGAGGCCAAGCAGCTAAAGAATGACCCTTTTCCTGACCATATTTCCTCCACAGGCACTGCCTTTGAACCCTTTCTAACTGTTTTAGAATGCCCTTTGGTAAAGATAGGCTGCAAAGAAAGAATATGGGCAAAGAAGATATCACTGAATTTACCAACTGCAACCTACTACCCTGAGGCAAAAACCAGGAACTAGCAGTTAGCCTTCTTTCCATGCAATCCACCAGAGGGAGAAAGTCAACAATTTTTGGCCTAGTGGTTCCAACAGGCAGTCCCAAATAAGTGAAAGGCATAGAGCCTAATCGACACCAAAAAGCAGCAAGTGCGTACAACCGAGGCTTCTACATTAATGGGGTACATTGAAGATTTATGAAAGTTGATTTGCAACCTAGTTGCCAGTGAAAAGCAATAGAGCACTGCTTTAAGAGCTTCCAACTGGGTAAGGTCAGCATTTACAAACAGCAAGGTGTCATCAGCATACTGAACCACAGGATAAAAAGGATCATGTGTTGGTACAGTAATTCTGAGTGGTACAGTAATCCTGTCTTGAAGGTCATGTTGCTAGACAACAATGAACCTACGAGCTATGGAGAAGCGATGGTGGGCCCAAATTCCGACAAATGGTTAGAAGCCATGAAATCCGAGATAGGATCCATGTATCATAACAAAGCATGGACTTTGGTGGACTTGCCCGCTGATCGGCAAGCCATTGAGATGAATGGATCTTTAAGAAGAAGACGGACGTGGGACGGTAATATCACCGTCTATGAAGCTCGACTTGTGGCGAAGAGTTTTTCACAAGTTCAAGGAGTTGACTACGATGAGATTTTCTCATCCGTAGCGATGCTTAAGTCCGTCGGAATCATGTTAGCACAAGCTGCATTTATGAAATCTGGCGTATGGATGTCAAAATGAGTTTCCTTACCGGTTTTCGTAAGGAAAGGTTGTATGTGATACAATCGTAAAGTTTTGTCGATCCTAAGGATGCTAAAAGGTATGTTGGCTCCAAATGATCCTTTCTAAGGACCGGAGTAAGCATCTCGGAGTTGGAATGTGCGCTTTGATGTGATGATCAAAGATTTTGGGTTTATACAAAGTTTATGAGAAACTTGTATTTCCAAAGAAGTGAGTGGGAGCACTATAGAATTTCGATGAGTATGTGTCGTTGACATATAGATGATCGTAAATGATGTAGAATTTTCAGAAGCATATAGGGTTGTTTGAAAAGTGTTTTCAAGTGAAAACCTGGATTAAGCTACTTGAACATTGAGCATCAAGATCTATGAGGAGAGATCAAAAACGCTCAATAGTACTTTCAAATGAGCACATACCTTGACAAAAACTTGAAAGTGTTCAAGATGGATCAGACAAAGAAGGAGTTCTTGTAAGAGATGTAATGTATGGAGTTAAGAGTAATAAGCTCGACCACGGCAGAAAGGAGAGAAAGGACGAAGGTCGCCCCTATGCTTCGTATATAGGCTCTATAGTATGCTATGATGTGTACTTTACCTAAGTGTGTCTTGCCATGAGTCACTATAGTACAAGAATGATCCAGGAATGGATCATTGGACATGATCAAAATTGTCCTTGGAGTAAATAAGGACATGTTTCTCGATTATGGAGGTGATAAAGAGTTCGTGTAAAGGGTTACGCCGATGCAAGCTTTAACACCTATCCGGTGACTCGAGTAGCAAACCGGATACGATAGTGGAGGAACCATTTGGAATAAGTTTCAAATGGAGCATTTATAATATGACCTAAAAATTTGCAAAGCACACACGGATCTGAAAGGTTCGCACCCGTTGACTAAAACCCGCTGACTAAAACCTCTCCCGCAAGCAAAACATGATCAAACCTCGTAACTCATTGAGTCTAAATCACATGATGATGTGAACTAGTTTACGTACACTAGTAAACTCTTTGGGTGTTGGTCACATGGCGATGTGACCTGTCGATGTTAATCACATGGCGATGTGAACTAGATTATTGACTCTAGTGCAAGTGGGAGACTGTTGGAAATATGCCCTAGAGGCAATAATAAATTAGTTATTATTATATTTCCGTGTTCATGATAATCGTTTATTATCCATGCTATAATTGTATTGATAGGAAACTCAATACATGTGTGGGTGCATAGACAACACCATGTCCCTAGTAAGCCTCTAGTTGATCGCTCGTTGATCAATAGATGGTTACGGTTTCGACCATGGACATTGGATGTCGTTGATAACGTGATCACATCATTAGGAGAATGATGTGATGGACAAGACCCAATCCTAAGCCTAGCACAAAGATCGTAGTTCGTATGCTAAAGCTTTTCTAATATCAAGTATCTTTTCCTTAGACCATGAGATTGTGCAACTCCCGGATACCGTAGGGAATGCTTTGGTGTACCAAACGTCCACAACGTAATCGGGTGACTATAAAGGTGCATTACGGTATCTCCGAAAGTGTCTGCTGGGTTGGCACGAATCGAGATCGATTTGTCACTCCGTGACGGAGAGGTATCTCTGGGCCCACTCGGTAGGACATCATCATAATGTGCACAATGTGACCAAGGGGTTGATCACGGGATGATGTGTTACGGAACGAGTAAAGAGACTTGCTTTAACGAGATTGAACAAGGTATAAGATACCGACGATCGAATCTCGGGCAAGTACAATACCGCTAGACAAAGGGAATTGTATACGGATCGATTGAGTCCTTGACATCGTGGTTCATCCGATGAGATCATCGTGGAACATGTGGGGCCAACATGGGTATCCAGATCCGCTGTTGGTTATTGACCGAGAACGTCTCGGTCATGTCTCAAGATGGTTCCCGAACCCGTAGGGTCTACACACTTAAGGTTCGATGGCGCTAGGGTTATAAAGGAAGTTTGTATGTGGTTACCGAATGTTGTTCGAGTCCCGGATGAGATCCTGGACGTCACGAGGAGTTCCGGAATGGTCCGGAGGTAAAGATTTATATATGGGAAGTCCTGCTTTGGTCACCTAAAAGTTTCGGGGTTTATCGGTAACGTACCGGGACCACCGGGAGGGTCCCGGGGGTCCACCAAGTGGGGCCACATGCTCCAGAGGCATACATGGGTCAAGTATGAGAGGGCACCAGCCCCTAGGTGGGCTAGGGCGCCTACCACCATGGCCCATGCGGCTAGAAGGGGAGAGGGGCAAACCCTAAGGCGGATGGGCCCCAAGGCCCATACTCCCGCGCCTCCCTCTCCTCCCCCTTGTGGCCGCCACCCATAGATGGGTTTTGGGGCTGCCGCCTCTAGGGGTGGGAACCCCAGAGGCGCACCCTCCTCCCTTCCCCTATATATATGAGGCCTAGGGGCTGCCCATAACACAAGAGAGCCTCTCCTCTCCGTGAGCAGCCCCGCCTCCTCCTCCTCCTCTCCCTTGGTGATTGGCGAAGCCTGCGGGATTGCCACGCTCCTCCACCACCACCACGCCTGCCGTTGTGCTGCTGCTGGATGGAGTCTTCCTCAACCTCTCCCTCTCTCCTTGCTGGATCAAGGCGTGGGAGACGCCACTGGCTGTACGTGTGTTGAACGCGGAGGTGCCGTCCGTTCGGCACTCGGATCTCCGGTGATTTGGATCACGACAATCTGACTCCTTCAACCCCGTTCTCTTGAACGCTTCCGCTTAGCGATCTACAAGGGTATGTAGATGCACTCTCCTTCCCTCGTTGCTAGTTTCTCCATAAATAGATCTTGGTGACACGTAGGAAAATTTTGAATTTCTGCTGCGTTCCCCAACAAAGGGTATCGAGCTAGGTCTATTGCGTAGATTCTTTGCACGAGTAGAACACAAAGTAGTTGTGGGCGTTGATTTTGTTCAATATGCTTACCGTTACTAGTCCAATCTTGTTTCGACGGTATTGTGGGATGAAGCGGCCGGACCGACCTTACACGCATTTCTCTTCGTGAGACGTGTTCCACCGACCGACATGCACTTGGTGCATAAGGTGGCTAGCGGGTGCCGCCTCCCACTTTAGTCGGAACGGATTCGATGAAAAGGGTCCTTATGAAGGGTAAATAGCAATTGGCATATCACGTTGTGGTTTTGCGTAGGTAAGAAACGTTCTTGCTAGAAACCCAAAGCAGCCACGTAAAACATGCAAACAAAGCAATTAGAGGACGTCTAACTTGTTTTTGCAGGTATGCTATGTGATGTGATATGGCCAAGAAGAACGTGATGAATGATATGTGATGTATGAGATTGATCATGTTCTTGTAATAGGATTCACGACTTGCATGTCGATGAGTATGACAACCGGCGAGCCATAGGAGTTGTCTTTATTTATTGTATGACCTGCGTGTCATTGAACAACGCCATGTAATTACTTTACTTTATTGCTAACCGGTAGCCATAGTAGTAGAAGTAATAAGTTGGCGAGACAACTTCATGGAGACACGATGATGGAGATCATGATGATGGAGATCATGGTGTCATGCGGTGACAATGATGATCATGGAGCCCGAAGATGGAGATCAAAAGGAGCAATATGATATTGGCCATATCATGTCACTACTATATAATTCGCGTGTGATGTTTATTATGTTTATGCATCTTGTTTACTTAGAACGACGGTAGTAAATAAGATGATCCCTTACACAAATTTCAAGAAGTGTTCTCCTCGATCAGCACCGTTGCTACAGTTCGTCGCTTCTAAGCACCACGTGATGATCGGGTGTGATGGATTCTTACGTTCACATACAACGGGTGTAAGACAGATTTACACAAGAAAAACACTTGGGGTTAACTTGACGAGCCTAGCATGTACGCATATGGCCTCGGGAACACAGAGACCGAAAGGTCGAGCATGAGTCATATGGTAGATACGATCAACATGAAGATGTTCACCGATGTTGACTAGTCCGTCTCACGTGATGATCGGACACGGCTTAGTTGACTCGGATCATGTAATCACTTAGATGACCCGGAGGGATGTCTATCTCGAGTGGGAGTTCATAAGATGAACTTAATTATCTTGAACATAGTCAAAAGACCTTTTGCAAATTATGTAAAGCTCGCGCTTTAGTTCCACTGTTTAGATATGTTCCTAGAGAAAATATAGTTGAAAGTTGAAAGTAGCAATTATGCGATCGAGAAAGCTTATGTCCTTAATGCACCGCTCGGTGTCTTTGAACCCCAAACGTCGTTTGTGGATGTTGCGTAACATCGGACATACACGCTTTTGATAACTGCGTGATAGTTCGGTTGAACGGTTTAGAGTAGAGGCACCGAAGACGTTTGAAACATCGCGGAACATATGAGATGTTTCGAGGGCTGAAATTGGGATTTCAGGCTCGTGCCCACGTCAAGAGGTATGAGACCTCCGACGAGTTTTCTTAGCCTGCAAACTAAGGGAGAAAAGCTCAATCGTTGAGCTTGTGCTCAGATTGTCAGAGTACAACAAACACTTGAATCGAGTGGGAGTTGATCTTCCAGATGAGATAGTGATGTTTCTCCAAAGTCATTGCCACCAAGCTGCTAGAGCTTCGTGATGAACTATAACATATCAAGGATAGAGATGACCCTTGAGGTATTCGCGTTGTTTGACATCACGAAAGTAGAAGTCAAGAAGGAGCATCAATTGTTGATGGTTGGTGAAACCACTAGTTTCAAGAAGGGCAAGGGCAAGAAGGGATACTTCATGAAACGGCAAATCAGCTGCCGCTCTAGTGAAGAAACCCAAGGTTGAACCCAAACCCGAGACTAAGTGCTTCGTAATAAGGGGAACAGCCATCGGAGCAAAGATTACCCTAGATACTTGGTAGATAAGAAGGTCGGCAAGGTCGATAGAAGTATATTGGATATACATTATGTTAATGTGTACTTTACTAGTACTCCTAGTAGCACCAGGGTATTAAGATACCGGTTCGGTTGCTAAGTGTTAGTAACTCAAATAAAAGGCTACGGAATAAACGGAGACTAGCTAAAGGTGAGCCGACGATATGTGTTGGAAGTGTTTCCAAGGTTGATGTGATCAAGCATCGCCCGCTCCCTCTACCATCGAGATTGGTGTTAAACCTAAATAATTGTTATTTGGTGTTTGCGTTGAGCGTATACATGATTGGATTATGTCTATCGCAATACGGTTATTCATTTAAGGAGAATAATGGTTACTCTATTTATTTGAATAATACCTTCAATGGTCTTGCACCTAAAGAAATGGTTTATTGAATCTCGATCGTAGTGATACGCCAAACTGTCAGAATCCCACCTGAGGCCCCTCTCGAGGGTGATTCAATAAATTGATCAAAGCCCATAGGACAAACTGCCTTAATTAAGGAACGGGAGCAATCAGTTAACTTAGTTTCTTGCAAGCAGGCAATCGCACACTGACTTTCTGAAATTTTCTCCCTGACAGAACGTTGTCGTGTTTCGGAGTTAAGGCCACGAACGTTCCAACAAAGGACCTTCCAATTACGCCTAGATCTTTGATTCATAATATAACCAGTAGCAAAATAGCAGCCATTGCATGACATACAATGCCACACAAACCACGCCATAAAAGACAATAGTCAACCAGACCATAGTGCAGAGCATAAAGTTCAGAGGTAACATAACGACAAAGAAATTTAACGTGCTCGCTACACCTATCGAAAGAGATAAACAACAACATTTAAACACCATCGGAGGAGGAATCATCCTTGGGATTAGCCATAAGCTTCTCCTTGGGATGTAAGGTTAGGGTCGATCTCCAGCTCCGCTCTGATTGCTTGCAGCGCATTGATCGGCGTGGGCGGGGGAGCATCGTCAGAGGTGCTGGAATTAGCACCAACCTCTGCAGGCTTGGGCTGGGCTGATTCCAGGATGGGCTTGGACCTTGGACGCCTCTTGGTGGGCTGGAAAGAAAGCTGCTCAAAACTGACTGGTTTAAACCCATCAAGTTTTGCCGCGCTTCTTGTACATCTTCTAACAGAAGTATCCACCAAAGGGGTCACTGGTTTCTTTCTTCTTGCCTTCTTCTTGTCCTTGACTGCAAGCAGACGCAAAACCACAAAGCAGAAGAAGAGATCTCCTCCAGCCTTGAGGCACCACATTTTCTGCTTGCAAATCCCTGCACACATCCATCTCCACACCAACAAAGGACACCATCAGAGTTAACTTCCTCAGAGAACTTCCAAAGAGAGCTCTAGCAATGTATGCGTTTGGCCACCGTGAGGCCTCCGCAGCATGCAGAGTGTTAGGCAAAGTTGGAACCAGAGAAGAGCTCTGTGGGAATCATCAAAAGCAATAGTCCAAGAGCGCTTAGAGTATGTCACTATCCCAATAGGCTTGGAGAAGATTGGCCTCGGCACCTTCTTGACAACAAACTCAGGTGTAAGATTCTCGAAAGATCTCTTCCAGATCATCTCGGAGGTAGAGGTGGCCCAGCCACAATCCTTGCCATACCAATTAATAACCGATGTCAGCCGAACAACAGGTGGATGATAAGGGATAATTGCTAATGGATTGTCGTCAACAAGTCAGCACATTATCCTGCAGCAGTGATCTTCAAGATCTCATGATGTTCCGCCAAAGAACTTCCACATGTTGCTCCACGTAAACAGAGCCCTCCGGCTGATCAATGACAATTGAAATCTGATCCTGTCGGGCAAGGCAAAGGTTGAGGCTGTTGTGGGGGTCCTCATCATTGTCTCCCCAATTTGCATGCCCCCAACCATCCTCAAAGAGCGCCATTGTTGTGATCCAATCGAGGAGGAACAGTGCATCATTCCAGCCAATCATCGGATAAGGCGGAAGAACAATCATCAAGTTATCATTCACAAGATTTCCAGGCAACGGGTGCGGATTTCCATCCATAGGCATTGGATCCTCATCATTGGGCATCTGATCAGCAAAATCAGCTCCCAACACATAACAAGCAGCAGTCCAAGAAACTTGTGCTCCCCCCCCATTCAGCATAATCTCCAAAAATCACATTACGTGGTACTAATGGCGTATCAGGAAAACTTGCCTCCACCAGAGTGCGGACCAAATAAGGATCTTCACTGTCCCAGGAGTGAAATTTTCCAAAGGTGCCAACCGCCTGAGATATGAACTTAGTGTTGCGATAGTCAAGAGGAATTCCAATAAACATGATCCAACCCTTACGGAACCCATGACTTCCCTTAAAAGTTTCCCCTTCATCATGCTTCATGAATCTCACAAAACGATCATTGCCCAGAGGGAAAGGAGGGTGCTGAATCAAAGAGTATCTAACCGTAGGATCTCTGACTTGAAATAAACCTACTCCATGAAACCAGGGTTGAGCAGAGCGAACCAGAGTACCTCTGTCCTGCAGGAACTGCACAACCTCCTCTCTGACAGGCCCTATTGGACCCTCCGGAGCAGGCATAACCTCAGCCACCATGTAATCCTCATGACGGCGGGGTGGGCGAGTCGCCGGCGTGATGAAGGTGCGGGGAAGTCACCTTTCACCTCCATCAATGATGTGATGGCCAGCCGGGACGAAGCGCTGCGGATCAAGCTCATAGTTCGCCATTGATGGCAGCTTGGAGGAAGGGAGGGGGTTTTCTTTGGAAGGAGAAGGGATAGATTGATGCAATGCGGGCGGCGATGATGCGACGGGGCAAGCTATCCCAATAACTCCGGCACTATTCCCCTGACCGTCAGGATTTCCCGAGATATGCGTGTTTTGTTGCAGAGGAACCTTTCTCCAAACCAATCCACTGGAGTGCGCGAAATCATTACAGTCCCTGGTAAAATGACCCGTGCGCGAGCAAGCCAAGCAGACCGCTCGCATTCCACAAGAGGCTGCTAGGTGGCCCCTGAGAGAGCAGACAGAACAAGTTAAAACCCGGTCTACCATGTCATTGACCATGGCGTCAAACTGCTGCGCAGCGTCTTGCGAAGACGGTATTTCCAGAGGAGGCTCTGATGGGCTTGGGTTAGCAGAGGTATTTGGCAACACATAAACTGGGGTATTCTATGCCGATACAGGCCCATTAACCAAAGGCCCAGCAAATGGGCCAACAGATAAATCCGGTGACACTAGGCCAGTCATGTGGGCTTCCAGCGAAGAAGTACTAGAATCCTGCTTTCCAGTTTGAACTGGAGAGATTCCCGCCTCCGTGAATTGTGCAAATGAGATTACTGAAACCACGGGTCATGGATCCACCGTTACCAAATCGAGCGGGGGCGGCGCGATCGATCGGTGCAACTCCGGCAATGGCTGAACAGTACCAAACATAATCGGAGGCCGAGCTACCGTCCAATGCAAGTCAAGGGGAGGCGCTTGTCTAATAACAACACGCTCATGAGCAGAAAGAGAATAACCTCCATCCATGATCGTATCAATGCAATTTTGAGTTGTTCTGTTTTGGTAGAGCCAATGAGGAACAAGAGGCTTATAGGCAATTGTTTGGGTGCAAATTGGGGACATTACCTTTCACGTACCTAGGGATACCCATTCACCATCGCAAGCTGACAAACAGAGAATGGAAGTGCATCGATGATCGCTTTGAGAAGAAACTGAGTTGCTGGGGGGGCAAACTCATGTCATATGGAGGCCGACTGATTCTTATCAATTCGGTGCTCACGAGTATGCCCATGTTTCTCTTATCTTTCTTTGAAGTCCCGGTTGGGGTTAGGAAAAGGCTGGACTTCTATCGATCCCGATTCTTCTGGCAGAGTGATGAGCTAAAGAGAAAGTACTGACTCGCCAAATGGGATATCATCTGTCGACCTAAGGACCAGGGGGGCCTTGGTATTGAGAATCTTGAAGTCAAGAACAGATGTCTCCTTAGTAAGTGGCTGTATAAGTTGTCAGTTGAGACCGAGGCAACGTGGGCGCAGATTCTCTATAGTAAGTATCTGCAGTCCAAGACTTTGTTCCAAGTGACAGTGAGACCGACTGACTCACCGTTTTGGAAGGGGCTTATGAGAGTCAAAGTTGCCTTCTTTAATAGAACAAAGTTTACTGTCGGTAATGGCAACACTACTCGCTTCTGGGAGGATACTTGGCTTGGTGAAACGTCGTTGGCGCTTCAGTATCCTTCCCTGTATCGTATTGTTCAGCGACGTGATGCTCTTGTTGCAACGATTATGCAGTCCATTCCCCTTAATATTCAGTTGTGACACCCTCGATTCAATCGTACACTAATCATACACACAAATGTGTACGATCAAGATCAAGGACTCACGGGAAGATATCACAACACAACTCTAGACACAAATTAAAATAATACAAGCTTTATATTACAAGCCGAGGCCTCGAGGGCTCGAATACATAAGCTCGAATACACAAGAGTCGTGAAGCAACAATATCCGAGTACGTACATAAGTTAGACAAGTTTGCCTTAAGAAGGCTAGCACAAAAGCAACATTGATCGAAAGGCAAGGCCTCCTGCCTGGGAGCCTCCTAACTACTCCTGGTCGTCGGCGGCCTCCATGTAGTAGTAGACATCGGCGGTGGCATCGACTTGGCTCCAACATCCGTTGCATCAACCGGAAAGAAGAAGAAAGGGGAAAAGGGGAGCAAAGCAACCGTGAGTACTCATCCAAAGTACTGCAAGCAAGGATCTACACTACATATGCAACATTATCAAAGGAAGGTTGTATATGTGGACCGGCCGCAGTAAATGCCGTAATAGAGAGAAGGCCTAGTCCTATCGAAGACTAGCATCTTCTCGAAACCACCATCTTCGTAAAACAGGAGGGAGTAGAGTAGCATAAAGTAAAGTAGTAGTAGTGTTATCAACCTCGGCGTAGATCCTTTCTCGACACCCCGCGAGAAAGCAATCCCGAAGCCATACTATCCAGCTTATCATCACAAACCAATCCTCATCACCATCCGGTCTCATCACAAGTATCCAGTTCTAGTTGTATCGATCGGGATACAACTCCAAGTGTCCATTACCGTAGGGACGGGCTATCGATAGATTTTCTTCCCTGCAGGGTGCACCAACTTACCCACCACGCCGCTTAACTCCGCCGGACACACTTTCTTGGGTCATGCCCGCCTCGCCAAACAATACGCCGCAACCCGACCTAGGCTTAATAGAGAAGCCAAGACGCCGACTAAACCTATGCCCCAGGGTCATGGGCCATCTCCCCGAACTCCTCACGCTATGTGACGCTGCGGCGAGCAGACCTAGCTACCTCCTTCAACAAGGCGGTGCTTACGCAGTCCAACCCGGCGGGCCGCTCACGACGCGTCTATTAAGCTTGGTGATGTATAGGACGCAGAACGCCCATACTATGCCCACGTGATGGTTAGTGCTATCGGGCCGAGGCCCCTCGGATCAAATATCCAAATCGTAGTGGATTAGGAACGCGGTAACAAGCAGAGACTCACGAAAGATGTGACCCGTTGCCTCTGCCCTCGAGGACTTGCGGCAAGGGCTAGGAATGCCCGGCCATGCCTCGTAATTATCTCACGGGCACCCTCCGTGTCAACCCGACTCCACATCACTGCAATTAAGCTCGCGGGCACCCTCGTGGTCGACCCGTCTTTAGTAACATGGCTCAGTGTAAAGTCATAGTAATCAAAGTAACGGTGTGTCTAAACATCAAGGGGAAAACCCGAGAAATCACCCCCGGTGAATTCCACTCGATGTAGTCATCAAGGTGAACGTAAGAGGATTCACCCTCGAGGTCCACACTTGAAGGGTTGCACGACAGACTCGTATCGGAAGTGATTAAAGAGGAAATCACCCTCGATGACCACGACCGGATAGCTATACTACAGGGTTAATATCAGAAGTGCTATAGAGGTTTCACCCTCGGTACTCGATAGTAACCCAAAGAGTGTCGAGCAACTAAGGGAAGTGATGTGCGTTGTCGGGCACTGGTCTTCGATCCCGTTGATCGGGTCTTACGATTATCCGTAGGGCAGCCGGACAGAGTGGGGTCATCGATGGATCTCTAAGCAACCTATACTAAGCAGTTTAGGATAAGGTGTAAGGTACAACAAATAGATACAAAAGCGTGCTATGCATCGTAATAGGTGCAAACAATAACGATAGCAAAATCTAATGCAAGCATGAGAGAATGGAATGGGCGATATCGGATGATCAAAGGGGGCTTGCTGGTTGCTCTGGCAAGGAGAATTCGTCGTCGGCGTGAGTCGATCACGAAGCGACATCGGTCTTGGGGTCTACCGGAGAGAAGAGGGGGAAGAACAGTAAATATAAAGCAAACATAGCATCACAAAGCGTAACATGGCAATATGCTGCGCCGGGTGTGACCTTACGCATGGCTACACGATATAGGTGAAGGGGGAATTCAACCGGGAATGTATTCCCAGTTCCGGACCCGTGTCAGACAGATGACTGGAGGGGGAATGTTCCGTGTTCAGCATTCTAGAGGCATGTGACAGATGAACGGACCGCATATTCGGATTCATTGGATTTTTCTGAGCAACTTTCATATAGAAAACATTTTCATCTGATTTACGGTTTATTTTCTATGATTTTCAAAGTTTTAAACATTTTTTGAAATTAAATAAATTAATGTAAAGGTTTATTAAGCGCCAAGATGACGTCACAGCGACATCAGCAATCGCCAGGCGTATGGCCGACCAAGTCAAACCCGGCCTGTGGGTCCAGTGGGGACCCACATGTCACCGATAGCCTAACAGTGTATTAAACTAACTAATCTAGGTTAATTAGCTACTGGACCCCACCTGTCATAGCCTAATTGGCTAAACTAATTAGTTTTAATTATTAAAACATTTTAATTAGAGGATTAAGCGGTGGGGCCCGCACGTCAGCGTCACAGGGACGCCTAGTCGACAAGTTGGCTGGTCAACGGTTAGCGAGACCCGATGGCGATGGCTCGGTGGCGTGGTCCAGGGTTGCCGCGTCAGCGCCACGTCGGACGGCGCGACCATTCCCGTGGCGGAAGTTCGCCGGAGATGGCCGGAAAACGGCTACAAGGCACGGTTTGCCGCGTTTTCGGTCACGTTCGAGAGCTGGCGTCGGCGCGCATCGCCAGGTGCCACCGGTTGGTCTCGGGGAGGCTCGATACGACGACGGCGAGCACCTTAGCGGCCGCCGGAGTTCGGCCATAGGCGGGATGAGCGACAGAGGCCACGGGGATGGGATCTAGCGGCACGAGCGGCCGCGGTGAGGGGACCTGAGCATGTTCCCGTGCTCGGGCGAGCCTGACAGCGACTACAACGTCGACGGCGAGCTATGCGGCGGAGCTAGGTTCGGGCGGCGATGGCAGAGGCTGCCATGGCGCGGGGAAGAGCACGAGGAGAGAGGGATAGGGAGGAGGAGCTCACTGGGCGCCTGTAGGTGTGCTCAGTGGGCTCGGGGCAGGCGCGAGGTGGCCGAATTCGACGCCGGCGTTCGTCGGAGCAGAGGAGGAAGAAGAGGTCGCCGCGCTTGCTGTGGGGGCTCCTGGCTTGGTCCGGTGGTCGAGGAAGACGTCGCGGGGCACGACGGCGCTCGGGAACTCCTCGGAGAGGGCCGGGGACAGCGGTGGCCGCGGGATCAACCGACGCACGGCGACGGTGGCGCTCGGGAGGAGTGAGCGCGTGAGGGAGAGGGGAAAGGTGGATCTGGGGGAGGAGAGGCGCAAGTGGGAGTGGGGAGCTGACGAGGCCAGGAGGCTCGGCCTTATCCCCTCGGCGCGAGCAGCGGGGTGGCGAGGCGGTCGAGGCGGCGACAGCATGGCCAAGGCCGGCCGGATGAACAGGGAAGGGGACGACCATGGGAGGAGTGGAGTTGGCTGTAATCAGTAGCAATGGGCTACAAGTGCACAGTAGTAGCTAGGCCCTTTTCTATTTCCTTTTTTATTTACAGAGAGAGAAAGGAAATTATTTGGCCAACTATTTCACTTAGCAAAAAATTTGGGAGGTGTCCCATTAAATCCCTGGTGATCATAGACAGTGCCATAATTATTTTGAAGACCAGAAGAATTCATTTGATATTTTTTTTAAATAGGATAGCATTTAAAAATGCTGAATTGGTGCTGTTATAATTGCCAATGTTCATCTTTGCACCAAAGTGATGTTGTGTTCCTTAACAAATAATTGTTATGGAATTTTTGACAGATGATGAACATTTTTCCGGCAACTTTTGATCAACTTCAAACTTCACTTGAATTTGAATTGACTGGAATTTCAAATGGGATATTGGACAAAGGTGATTAAGCACTGTTTGGGTAAATGATTAGCTTAATCACAGAGGGTTACTGTAGCATGACACTGGGGGTGTTACATCAGTTTAGGAGGGTGCTTGTTGGCGAACGGTGGGAAGCATGGCTTCATTTGGTGAGTCGACTGATGGAGGTTCAGCTGACTCATCAGCCCGATCAGTTGTGTTGGAAGCTCACTAGGTCTGGAGAGTTCACAGTCAAGTCAATGTATATCGACGTCATTAACTCTAGTGTTATTTCTAGTTCCAAACATGTTTGGAAAGCCAAAGTTTCTTTGAAAATTAAAGTGTTTATGTGGTTTGTACATAAACAAGTAATTTTAACAAAGGATAATTTGGTTAAGCGTAACTGGACATGATCTACTAGGTGTAGTTTTTGTGATCGGGACGAAACTATCAAGCACCTCTTCTTTGATTGCCCGTTGGCGAGAGTTCTGTGACACACGGTGCAAATTGCCTTTGACATTACTCCCCTGAATTCGGTCAGTACGTTATTTGGAACGTGGCTTGTTGGGATAGAGTCCGCAACAACTAGACATATTCGCGTGGGAGTATGTGCTTTGTTATGGGTGGAATTGCAGAAATGATTTGGCTTTTAACAGAACAATATCTATTCATTTTTTGCAGGTTTTATTCCGAGCTGCCGCGCTGATCCGTATGTGGTCTTACTCACTCCGACGGAGGCCAGGGAGCGTTTGGTTACTGGATCTGTCCGATGGGAGATGGTAGTGCGGAATATCTTCAACCGGTTTGGATGACGGTCATGTAATAGGATAGACGATTAGTTTACCTATCTTTGTTATGCCAGCCGGTTATGGCTTTTTGGCCTTGTGGCTCTTTGTGAGCTTGCCATTATTTTGTTTTCAGACTTTAAGATCTTGTTGAACCTCTTCATTTATTTATAAATATGACCGTATACATTGTTCTGATGCAGAGGCCGGGAAGTCTCCCTTTTAAAAAAAAAATATAGGTCGAACTGAAAATGCTCTTGATGTCGATCGGTCAATTGCACGTAAAATAACAACAGGCATGTGCAGCTCAGGTTCAGTGATTTGATCGGATTATTATCAAGCAGCGGTATGTATCAGTCTGAAAAAGTCTGAAAAGGGACAGAACACCCACAGCATATATACGGTACCGGCTACGTGCCTAGCTAGCTTGGTTTCAAATAAGACCATCAAACGGTCCCCTGCCGGCTGCCGGGGACATCCTCCAATTCCATGTCCGTCTTGCCATGAAGTGGCATGCTCTCCGAGAGCGGCTCCCGCGCTGGACCGCGCGCGCGCGAAGCTAGACAGAAAATGACGGGGCTAATTAATCATGATCTTAACGGAGAATTAAACGGCCGTACCCGATTGCAATTGGTGCAGAAGCATGTCGTCGATCGACGATTTTAATTTGTAGTACGTCACAGGTCACAGTCGGACGAAAGATATAGTGTTCATCGATAGCACGGTACAAACAGAGCTTTTAGGTTTTATTTTAAGCGGCGTGCATTTTGCAAGCATGTACAGTACGTGGCGACGTGCGCACAGTAGAGGCGTGTAGCTCACCGGCCGATCGTGGAACAGTACCCACGCTGACCGGCGGCGTCACGACCCCATCCATCCATGATCCGTGCATGCGGCTCGATCGGCCCAGCGGAGAAGATGAGCCGGATCGAACGTTCCACGCCGACAATGCCATGCACATGCATGCATGCGCCAGTAGAACCCAGGAGACCGGTCGGTCGTCCGATTCGAACGTACGGCCGGGATGGGTCGAGCGGAGACGTTGCTCTCGAGCGATTGGCCCCGCCCCTGCCTGTGTGATCGATTGACACTCCGGTGGATGTGCATATGCTTCTGTTCCCTGGGGTATTGGCCAGTGATCATTGCTCTGGTTGGCCATGCCGCTGCCTTGGATTTGCTGTTGAGGATTTGTCCTTCTCTAATAATCAATCGATTGATCGATCGATCGAGCTGCATTACTAGCACGACACATGCATGTGGGGGCTAAGCTACCTGATGACTCATAATACCCCACCTTTTCTAAATATAAGACATTTAGAGATTCCAATACAGACTACATACGAAGCAAAATAAGTGAATTTACATTCTAAAATGTTTATAATATATATCTGCAGCGGCAGAGACAGGGGACCAGCAGGGGCCCTGGCCCCCCCTAACATCTGGATTTTGCTGCTAATCTACTATGAACAGTGATATAATTAGTAATCTTTTGCTGCTGAAAATCTATTTTGCTATAGTTTGGTCCTCCCTAACTTGTTTTAGCAGCACTTGCCCCTTCTAATACATATTTCCTGGCTCCGCCACTATATATATATGTATGTAGTTCATATTAAAATCTTTAAAAGGTCTTATATTTAAAGACAGATGGAGTACTTTGGAAAACAATATGTCCATAATTAATTCGGTATTCATGCTCTATATTTTTTGAGTGTGTAATTTGCAAAATTTGACAAACAATTGGACTGATTCTAGTCCTTCTGTAACTTTTTATAAGATGTTTTTACTACTAGAGTAAAAACGTCTTATAAAAAGTTACAAAGGGAGTACTTTGTAAGGAGTATGTCTCTAGTTCCCTCGCAAAAAAAGGGAGTATGTCTCTAGTTTGTAATTGAGCGACAATACTATGTACATAGGCATTACGTATCTCCTTTCATGGTTTTATAAGTGTCAGGAATGTTTCACCAAAGAAAATACTAGTAGCGGTTACTTAATTCTGAAGGCTGTATAAGTGGCGTTGCTCCCAGAGCCAGCCACCGACAAGGACAAAGTAAACGACGGGCGTACGGTGGAGAAGAGTACGTGCCTTTGTTTGCTTGCTGCTGGACTACTTATGCACGTACATACATACAAGCAATCATGCCGTATTTGTCACTGCTCATGCATGTGGTGGTCACAATCGTCGTTAGTACAACGCCTGCACTCAATCAACCATATCAGTGCTACGTGCTAGGATACGGTACCAACCAATGCATTAGCCGGGTGAAAACTATGTTCCTGTGGAAACCAATGAAAACCACACGTACAAACTATGTTTTCAAGTTTTGAAAGAAATACAACATGTCAAAATCATTTTTTTACTATAAACATGTGAATTCCAAGTGTTAAAGGTAGGCCAAACAACCCAACCCCCGCGTCGCCCGAGCCGGGCGACTCGGGGGAAACCTAGCCGCCGGCGCCCCGTCGTTCGCCCTCCGCCGCCGCCGGAGGGCCGGCCGGCGCAGCTTTGGACCCGACGAGCCTCGAAACCTGCGTTCTTTCCAGCTCTCTTGGCTCTTTGGCTCCTCGGCATATCCACATCATCAGCACCCTACGGTGTCTTGGTTGGCCATCCATCCCGATGCATCTTCGTCACCAACATGCTCCGGGAGCTGCGTCCCTTCCAGTTCCCTGGGCCAGCCGCCATCCCTCCTAGTTCGGTCCCGGGCCCGGATCTGCGTTCCTTCCAGATCCTGGCTCATCTGGGGCTATGGTCACCGTCCAATCCTCACTTCATTCCGCGTAGCCACGCATCCTCGTCCTCCTCCGGAGTTCGCGCGCCCACGACGCACGATACCTCCTTTGGCACCATGCGTGGCTCCCCATCCTGCAGTCGCAACACCGGCCTACACTCCGATGACCTCCTCTTCAACTCGTATTCCGACGGCTTGGGATTGCTTGGAATTGGCCAGGGCGAAAGCCCTGCATCTTTTGCTGGCAGCGGCGACACCCGCGGGCGCCGTCACCTTCCTGGAGGCGTTGTCATGTCCGTTCTGTGCCCCTCTTTAAGCATCAGGGGAAACCCCAGGTCCGGGCTTCCGGATCAGACGACGACGGCGTCTCGGTGTCGTTCTCCTTCTTGAAGGCGTTGTCTTGGTTGCTCGCGGCGTCCTTGGTGCGGGCTTCGGAGTTTTGGTCATCTAGTTGTAGATTTGTTTGCTTCTCTCGTCGAAGAGTTTAGCCGTGTTCTTCTTTGTTTGGGTCGTGCATCTTTCTTCTCTCCACTTGGGGCATCATGTTCACGCTCCTTGCGTTCATGCTATGTGTTGTATCAGCTCATGTAACCATTCTTACTTCTTCTATCAATGCAATGATACGCAAGCTTTGCGTATTCGAGAAAAAAAAATCCAAGTGTTAAAACAAATTCATCAACTAGTTATGAAGGTTTTTTAAACAATGAATAGTGCCTCGTAAATAAATATGTGTTTGAACTTGAAATTTCACATACTAATTGACCTCCAAGGTAGTGGCGTCGTACTACACTCGCCTCGAATCGATCTGCGACGCACTCACGGACTCACAGATGCCCATGTCCGACGACGGGCTCGTCATGATTCTACGAAGGGTGAGGAGTGTTTCGCGAAAGACGTGTTGTATGTTATTAAAGACGTGTTCTATGTTTTTTGTTTTGTTTTCAAACACTTATTACAATACAATGTAGGCATACACACTCATATCATCACATATACACACTCATGAAGCGTACACTGAAGACCGGATCCAAGCTGCCAAGCTTCAACATTGACAAAAAAAAATTGCGGGTGAACATTGACAAAGTTTGCACAAACATCTCATTACCGATGAATACATCGTCCTCCACCGAAAGAATAATCCACACAAATGAGACGTCGAAACGTGCCATCGACACGCACAAATGAAACGACAGGTAGACGTACGGTGGAGTAGAGTACGTGTCTTTTGTTTGCTTGCTGCTGGACTACCTGCATGAACGTATACGTATATGGTACAAACTGTCATGCCGTATTGGTCACGTACGGGTCATGCATGTGGTCGTTAATAGTACAACACACCTGCACCACAACCAATAATACACTCGTACCAGTGGCTACTACACGGTACCAACCGTTGCAATGGCCCGGCCGTCTAGCTCACGACGGAAAGATCATCGTCACGACGACGTGGCGCCCTGGACTAATTTAGCTGCACGACTGATTTATGAGTTATGACTGGCCGGACGCATGCCGCGATCGAGAAACGACACGTACGTGTGTATATATTCTGCTGCAGGAAGAAACAACAACAATAATACTCAGGTTCAGAAGAAAAAAACTCTTGTCTCAGCCACAAGTACCGTACGCCACGGTCAAACGATCCCTACCTAGGTCGGCCGTGTCTGCCGTAAACAAAGGCCACAGAGATGATGCGGCGCCTCCTGCACCGCACACAGAGATATTCCACCGCGGCGGGGTGCGGGGCCAGAGCGCAGGGTGGGTGCCCTCGAGCCATAAACGCCACCGGCCGGCCCCGCACGGGCGAAGAGGAGGGGGCACTGCCGACCTCCCGTCTCCATTGCCCGTCGGCTGAGTTCGAATCCCAGTCACTACAGTGCACACTCCATGCATGCTACTACTACAAGTTGTAGGAGGATGCTTCATGTCACCTCACCTCTGCTGGATTGGATGTGATAGACGCAGCATCATGCATGCAAATTGACGGCCGGTTAAAAGCAGTGATCCGATCGACGTCCACGGTACCGTTGAGGTAAAAAATCCACGCGCGTCACGGTTTAGCCGTGGCTGATGAAGATCAAGTACAGTTAAGGCCGGGCTTACACTGGGTGCCGACAAGATAAAATGGGCCCGCGCCAACCGTGCGTGTCAGCCCATGGACCACGCGCGCGCGCCTAGCTTCCTCCTCACCATTTTTTCTCAAAAAAAAAAAAAAAAAAAACTTCGTCCTCACGATGGATCCCGGCCCGTGGCGTGTTCCCTCTCGTGCGGCGACTCCATTATTTTTTTCCATGCCACGCATCGATATCACAGAATTCATCCCGTCCGGCATGTACGCAGCGAGATCCGTGCTCGTATACGTACTACATACTGCCATGGAGTGCAAGATATAAATGGAACGGTTCGTTGCCGTTGGGGTTTAAACCGTGAAGAGACTGATCGATCCACCGATCCCTCGGCCCATGTGCATGCTCCATCGTCCATCGGTCGCTAGCGCAGCTGGAAGGATCGATTGACCCACTTGAGCTTCCATGTACGTGCAAGTCGACCGGGGCGGCGAATCGGAGCCTCACTTCTCACTGGCAGTTCTCACTGCTAATTAAGACGAGTGGCGGCTATCGATCGCACCAAGGCACGTTACTTGTATTCGATGTGCCTACATCGCACGTAGTAGTAGTAGCAGCACGAACGGATGTTTGAGCAAAGCTAGGTACCACCGTACCATCGCATCGCATCGCGAGAAAAACAGGATGCCGCCGCCACTGCTTAACGGACCACACCACGTGGTTTTTCTTTGAGAATCACAGTGAATTGGTTATGTTGCTATACTCGTGAGACTTATAAGATCAGTGCAAAACGACAAAAAAAATATTTTTTTCTTTTTTGCCCGTCATGTCACTTGACTAAGACTTGCTTAAGTCTCAATCAACTGAGACCTAACTACACCCTCTTTCTTTTCCAACCATGCAGAAGGATTGCATATGATCATTATTATAGAAGAAAAGAAACTACAATGCCCAAAAAGTATAAGATAATAAAAAACGCCACACACGACACATACTGAAAAACAGCTAGAAAATTACTTCCTCTGTATCAAAATATATATAAGACTTTTTCTGACACTACGACGGTGCCAATTTTTTATATATATTTTTTGATACGAAGGGAGTAATGAAAAACCTACACCACATGACAAGACCTAGCGATCCTAGCTAAACAGAGACTCTAAGAACTTGGGGTGAGCGCCGAAAGACCGCACCATTCCAATGACCGGCTCCATATAATGTTTGAGATTTAGCAGCCCAAGCGAAGGTGACCCACATTTTTCTGATCGGTCAAGCACATAACGCAACGCTCGATATGAGGCAGGCAACGTCTGGCATGCCTTTTCTTTGTCTAGATATGCTTACATGGTGCGATTTAGATGAACAACTTAGAACGCAGTGGCACCCAAGTCTTCCATATATAAGAACATTGCGGAGGAGCAGCGAGACAATCCCTCAAAGTAGGATCGGTACGCCAACCTAGCTATAAAACCACTGGCGGTCCCAAAGTCTGTGTCCACGAATCAACAGTATCGGGGGTAAGCTAGATTACTTGCACTGCTTCCCATAATTGTATGAACAAATCGATTGTAAGGTGGGTTTAAAGTCATGTATCCAATGACCATTAGAGAGAGCATCAGCCTCTCACTGCGTACGTGGTGGGGTACGGGATATTCCCTCCATTGATAAAAATAAGATGTTTTAACTTATTTCTCAATGGAATATATATAGACATGTTTTAATATGTTTGTTCTCTCATTCCGGTCCATATAGTTTATAGTGAAGTATTTAAAACATCTTATATTTATAAGCGGAGGGAGTATACACATGTCCTCATTCTCATGGCCGGGCAAGGTCTTCGATTAAGAAAGTACTACTTCCTTCGTCTTAAAATAAGTATGTCAATCTTAGTACGATGGAAGTATAACTTTGTACAGAGGGTGTATAACTTTACAGAGGGACTATAACATTGTATGGAGGAAGTCGTATATGGCATGGCACCTAACAACACCCAAGTTTATGACATGGGGCACCACATGTCATATATTGAAACAAAAACAAACAAATAGAGACACTGCTGGGCTTTGCTGCGATCGTACCAGAATTTTTGCCCTAGTCATATCTTGTGTGTTTACCCAATCGGAGACCGAAGGAAGTGAGGCTCGGCTCAACTCAGCTCGGGTGGCATCCCAACCGAAACAAAAAAAACCACCGCCGCGTGGGCCTACACCTCACGCCCCCTCTTTAAATCCTCCTCATTCCCCCGTGCTCCCTCCTCAGCTAGCCCGCCTCTAGCCAATTCTCACACACACTCGCTCACTCCGACGCCGCGACCCGCCAAGCACGTACGTACGCACCGAGCACAATGCCGTCGGACGCGGCGGCCAAGGGGGTGAAGCTGGAGCGGTACGCGAGCGGCGGCGCGCTGCTGCTGCGCCGGGTGGCCAGCGGCAAGTTCGTCTCCGCCTCCTCGCACCTCCTCTTCCGCGCCACCGTGCTCGCCACGCTCGCCCTCGTCTTCCTCTTCGCGCTCCACTACCCCTCCCTCCTCTCCCGCTCCTTCAGCCTCGCCTCTGCCGACGCCGCCGCCTCCTCCTCCTCCTCCATGCCAGGCGCGTCGCGGTCACAGTCCCACCGGAGCCTGCTCGCGTCCACGTCCGCGGCGGCCACGTACGGGAGCGAGCGGTGGCAGAAGGAGATACGGCGCAGCGCCAAGCCGCGGCGGGACGGGGGGCTCTCGGTGCTCGTCACGGGCGCCGGCGGGTTCGTCGGCGCGCACTGCTCGCTCGCGCTCAAGGCGCGGGGAGACGGCGTGGTCGGCCTCGACAACTTCAACTCCTACTACGACCCGGCGCTCAAGCGCGGGCGCCAGGCGCTCCTCGCCGACCGCGGCGTCGTCGTGCTCGACGCCGACATCAACGACGCGCTCCTGCTGGAGCGGCTCTTCGAGGCGGTGCCCTTCACGCACGTGCTGCACCTGGCGGCGCAGGCCGGGGTGCGCTACGCCATGGAGGCGCCGCAGACGTACGTGGCGTCCAACGTGGCCGGGCTGGTGAGCGTGTTCGAGGCGGCCGCCAAGCACGCCGACCCGCAGCCGGCCATCGTCTGGGCCTCCTCCTCCTCCGTCTACGGGCTCAACACCGACGCGCCCTTCTCCGAGGACCACCGCACCGACCGCCCGGCGTCGCTCTACGCGGCCACCAAGAAGGCCGGCGAGGCCATCGCGCACGCCTACAACCACATCTACGGCCTCTCCATCACCGGCCTCCGCTTCTTCACCGTGTACGGGCCCTGGGGCCGCCCCGACATGGCCTACTTCTCCTTCGCCCGCAGCATCGTGGCCGGCGAGCCCATCACGCTCTACGCCGACGCGCGCCGCGACTTCACCTACATCGACGACGTGGTCAAGGGGTGCGTCGGCGCGCTGGACACCGCCGGCAGGAGCACCGGGTCCGCCAGGTCCGGCAAGAAGAGCGGGCCCGCGCCGCTGCGCGTGTACAGCCTGGGCAACACCTCCCGGTGCCGGTGACCCGGATGGTGGCCATCCTGGAGAAGCTGCTGGGGAAGAAGGCGAACAAGCGCATCATCGCCATGCCCAGCAACGGCGACGTGCCCTTCACCCACGCCAACGTGAGCCACGCGGCGCACGACTTCGGGTACCGCCCCACCACCTCCCTCGACGCCGGCCTGCGCCACTTCGTGGACTGGTTCGTGCAGTACTACAAGCTGGACATCAAGATCGCCAAACCGTCCACCACCAGCAAGAAGCCGGCGGCGGCGACGAAGAAGAAGGCCTCAGCCACGTCGGCGTCGTCGTGAGCTGAGCACCCCTGGCCCAGCCGGCGAGAGATGGGGCACCGGCACCGACACCAAGTGTTTATTCCTTCCCTAGCTAATTCTTGGAGGCATCAACTTGTCTTTCCTGTCTGTAATAACCGTGTAAGTGTTGATCTTGAGGTGTTTTAGGTAGCAAATAATGGTGGGAATTGAACAGCAAGGGATAGGACGCAAAAAAACTGCAGATAACTATTAGTAGACGGGGGGGGGGGGGGGTATAGTCAGAGCAAACAACAGGGGAGCCTGGCCAGGACTGAAGAAAGATGAAGTCACTGGCTTCTTTTCCAATCAAAATCGTTTCTTTTCCACTTCCGTGGCATAACATTGTCACCTGTTTTGTTCTTGCTCGTGTGCTCTGCTCACTCACGTGAACCATATCAAGAGCATGCCGTGCTGGAGGACGGGCCCAACCAAATCCACATCAGACAGCTTTGCTCCAAGGATCGCAGTTCCACTTGCACGCTGTACGCTTCCCGAACCATGATCGCAGAGCTCCAAAGCCAAGCTGTACTGCTGCATCTCTTGGCACATTTTGGCACCAATAGTTCATGGTCCATGATGCATGGACCTTCACCACTAGCTGTGGTAGAGGCGCTGGTTCATCGTCTGGTTCTGAGCTTGCTCTGATTGAACGGCGAGTTGAGTTGCAGTTGGCGGGGCGGGGGAGGCATTGATGGCGGTGGCTGTCGGTCGTTCGGCATGGTCCAGCCCGGCCGCCCAGCGTACGCGCTGCTCCTTTTAGCATCTTTTTAATGGCCACCGGCGCGCCATAGCATGAGGTGACTGGTGAGAATGAGATGAGATGAGGATGCCGCCCCATTGGCTGTACGGCTGCACGAGCGAGTTCGGCCACTGTTTGCGAGGTTTTGTGCTTGCTCGACCGGCCTCGGAGAGCCGGTGATCGGCTTCACTGCCAGCCAATGCAGCAGCATATTTTAACGCGGGTATAGAACTGTAGGTAGAGGATGTCGGCACCGCGCCACGAGCCTACGCTCCTACAGTTGCACGGGATTCAGCAAAGACATTACTGCTTGGTGCCAAAAAGCCGCAGCGCCTTGTTCCGTTCCGTCCGAGTGACTGAAACGACAATCTGTTTTCTTCTTTCCTTCTTACTGCTACTACATTATTGTGGCGAGTAACAGAAGCAGATCATCTATTATTGGATAGATAGATGGATGATGGGGACGGTGCAGAGTGTCTGTAGCTGTGCCTGTGCGTTTCTTCGCGGCACCAGTTTTGGAATCGATCAACTAATCCAATTATGCAAACAGTGTGCTAGTGTGGAGAGAAGAAAATTTGCTCCTGAAATGTCGGTAGGGAGAGGCGATGAGAGGAGAAGAAGCTGCCATGAATGAACTTTGGATGCCTTGTAGCAGCCCCTCCTTGTCCACTCCTGCCTCCACATTCACATTCTTCCTTCTTTGCATGCATGCATGCCATATTGCCACGGGCCATCGATCAGATGTGCAGCAGATTCCAGTGATGCAAGTGCCACTAGGCTCGTACGGTTGTACCCACAAGAGGAATCGCGCGCATCATTGCGCCCCGTGAAATTCGCATCTGTGATGCTGCAGGCGGCAAAAACCTGGGCTAGCTCGCCAGCCTACATTTTTGATTTTTGTGTTCTTCTCTCGGAATCCTTGGTCGGTTGCAGGTGGTGGCAAGGAAGCCATCGATTGCGGTTTGGGCTTGTGCGCACTCATCCAGGGTTCAGATATGGCGTTTCTTCGCTGGATTGGACAATCTGGCCTGGCCACCATTTTCTAGCACAGTGGAGTGGAGTATATCGGTTTAACCAAGACTGCAGACCCATTTATTTCTGAGGGAAGGAAGAACATGGTGTCGGCGTCTAGATGGTTATAGCATTTCGTGACATGATGCCGCCTACATTGAACGCGGCCAGCACGTAGGGACGGAGCGAATCCGTCCCATAAAGTATGCAGAAAGCAACGAATACTCGATCATATGCCCTTGCAGAATCGTTAGAGATTGCATCTGTCTACGTACGTATACATGAAAGCTTCGACTGTTGAAGACTTACGTGCAACACAGGCTACGCTACAGTGGAAGGTTTGCCTGTTAGCACTTGGGATCTGATGCTTGATTGATCATCTTGGGGCTGCTAGTTACTCCCTCCGTAAACTAATAGAAGACGTTTTAGAAACTTGACTGTGCAACAAGGGTCACTAGATTACGTGTACATCCTTGCACTTGAACGACCTACTGGCTTCCTTGAAGCTTAAGCTAGTGTTACCACTACTGAATGGGATTAAGCCAGAAATTGACCAAACTCTGACTCTCACCAGTCACCGCTGTCCGTCTGTGCTTGGATCTTCACCACTTGCAAGAAGTTAGTTCCTTCCCCTCTCAAGCCTTGAAAGCAGCAGTTGACATTGACCTACCCATAATTCCCCTTTCGCTATTAGGACAGTTGGATGTAATCCATGGCGATCCAACTGCATGGATTGTTTTGGTGCAATCTTCTCGCGCATCACATGCATGTTCCCATCGTTCCGGCTAGCTTCCATTACGCGTTACTAGCTAATTACCCGTTCTAGCCTCGCCCTCGTGAGTCCGGCGCGCCTGCACACATGGGTTATGACCGGTCACCTAGACTGGGAATGAAGGGGGGTGTGGATAAGTGCCAGACCCACTATTAGCCAAGCAGATTAAAGCCGGTTGACCGCTTCCATATTTGGATTTGCTCCCTACCCTACCCTCCACAAGGACTATGCCATGACATGCATAGCTCTCTTCTTCTTTTGGTTAGTGCAAGCGCAACCAAGATTTTTTTTTTTTTGAGGGGAGCAACCAAGATTGATTGTAGTTAGTGACAGGGCGCATTCCTGCTTTGTGAGGCAAAAAGGAGCAGGCCGTTGCCCGGTGAGGACAGCAATGCCATACGAGGAAGACCCACTACCTGGACCTGCACTTGATCGTCAACTCACATATTCATATTCAATGACCTTGTTTGACGTGGTTTGATTATACGTGGTCGCTTGAGCGTTGTGTTGACCTGGTTCGCGTCATAAAGTATAGTTTTTGGGGCAAAAGCAAATCCAATACTACTACCTCTCTCTCAGTTTACATGTACATAGATTTTGTCATTAATTGCCAACCTAATACAAGTCATATATTACAAAAAATATACTAACATAAACTTCGGAGTTTCTACTTTCAAAAGGTATAATTTTTGTGTTATATAGTTTATATTACGGTGATAAAATTGACAACCTAGGTACATGCGTAGGACTTGTAAACTGAACGGAGGTAGTACTATTTTCTCTAAATGACTTTTGTCTGTTTACTCATTCGCTATATTTTCTCTAGCCAGCCTTCAACAAATACTTCCCCCGTCCCAAAATAAATGGAAGTAATTGGTACTCCATCCCTCCCACAATATAATATAGATTGCAAAACGTTCTTATATTCTAGGATGGAGGGAGTACTAAGCTTGAGATACTTATTTTAGGACGAAGGGAGTAACTAATACAACACCACACACTTTACTACAGTAGCCACAAATGGTTGTTGCAGATCTCATTGATGGAAGCTTCCCCTTCTGTTTGAGCTACTCTATTCAGAGTGCAGGTCGGTTCACGATGAGGTGTGAGTGGCAGCGGCCAGATCTGCATCGCATGGTGGGCGGGCTCCCGATGGTCAAGGCGGCGACTTAAGGTGGGTAGACATCCCACCCATTTGCTAGTGCCATTTCAGCGTAGCATGGAGTATTAGCTGGCGTGAATTTTGGAAGATCCGTTATCAAAATGGTGATTAAAGCACCGTTTCATTTCTGGAGTGAAAACTCTTGTTATGGTCTTCATTGATCGGGCTCAACACCAACAAACTTCCTCGTTACCTTGTTGAAGGGATGAAAACGGAGCAGAAACGGACGGAACTGAGTGCTACCACATTTGTTTTCATATATTTTTGCAGAAGTAGAAACGAATACAAAAACCCCGAAAAAGAATGCGTAAACAGATACTATCGAAAACGGACACGAAGCGAATACAAAGTGGATACAGAAACAGAAGTGGGTGTTAACGGGAACTTAAAAACCCGTTGAATCATAGAGAAATACACAAAAAAACACAAATTTTTTTAATGAATTGTTAACATGGCTATAAAATAATATTATTATGTTAGCAACTTTGTGCAGTATTGTAGTAGTAGTAGTACTGGACAATTGCGTATATGGTCAAGCTGAGTACATGTATGGGAGTAGTAGAAGTTGGGCCTTAAATGATCCATTCTCATTGTGCGTTGTTTGGTGTGGTTGGACTACAAAGCAACCATAGGTTTATAGTAAAAACGAAAATTTCATATTCACGGAAACTGAAAGTTCCGTTTTCATGCCTGTTCCACCGGAAAACACTGTTCCATTTTTGTTTCCATTTCTGCATGACAATTTTTATTTTCATTTCCGTTTTGCAAATTTCCGTTTTTGTTTTCACATTGCATGTCCGTTCCATTTTTCCTCCAGAAAAATGAGAAGTTTCCACTCCATTTTCATCCTTATTGAAGGCGTTGTCCGCTTGCTGATGTTCATGCCTTCATTGGTCGGATCTACAACCAGGATGAAAATCCTTTCCTTGCTTTGTCGACTGGACTCGACAACGACAGTGTGAGGGCGTATATCTCTTCTTGAAGGCGTCGTCGCAAAATAAGTTGCTAAGTCATAGGTAGACCACCCATCGAAGATTAAAAATTGCATTAAAACAACAACAAAGAAAAGCGACACCTGTGAATGCTCTCGTCGTACCTGGCTTTGAGGACCGCAATATCCCACTAGTGGGAAAATGGCTAGCGACAACTTGTGTTTTGATGGTGCCTCATTTTCAATCAACGCCACCAGTATATTTTCCAAATATTGGTGGCGTTGGCATTTTTTGTACGAAATTACTAAGATCATAGGGTTGGCGTTGGAAAATAGTTGAATGCCATTTGTTTGTGCGATCACAGTTGGTACAAGGCGTGATATAGTGGTGATGTCGCATAACATGATACGCCAACACTATTATATTTAGTTGTGGCGTGTCATGTTTTGCCACATCAGCACTATATGACACAGGGTCTATTTTTTGAACTACTTTTATTCGTTTTTATTTATTCTTAATTGATTAAAATATGTTTAAGTATTTATTAAATATTTTTGGCGAGAAATCTAGGAATTATATTTATTAAATTAATAATATTCTTTGTACATTTGCACATTCTTTTGCATAAGTTTTTAAATATATTTTGTCTTTTAGTTGTTTTTACTAAAGTAAAAAATATTTTTTAATTTTATTAAAGTACTAATATTATTTTGAGTCTTTTAATAAATTAAAAAAAAATTAATTACTGTTCCACTATATTTTATTAAATGATGACATTTTATGTGCTATATTTTAAGTCTTTAATTTGTTTAGTAAAGTTCAAATATTGTGTTACTTCCATTAAAGTAAGAATTTTTTAAATTACCTGTTGGGCCAAGCCCAAAAATGCGTTGGAGGAGGCAGTGGGTCAAAACCAATGTGGGAAGTGGCAACGCCCCCCTCGCCCTACCTCGCTCGCTCTTTCTCTCTGCTCGCACTCTCTCTCTCTACCTCTCTCAATCCCCTTTTTCTCGCCACTCTTCGTTGGCCGATTCCGGCGGCCATTTCCGGTGGCTCCAGTGCCGAGGTAAACATCTACAACTCCCTCTCTCGTTGCCCTATCTCTTGACCCCATTTGTTTCGATTTGCATTGCTAGGCTTTCGGCGACAACGACGGTATCAATGGGTTGCTATGGTTTCGGTTTGGCATGACATTGACTACAAATTATTGGTGAGTTCATTCCCTCCACCTTCTTTCTCCTTTGTACAAAATCACTAGTGAGTTCGTCCCCTCCTGATTTGATTTTCATCGCTAGGGGCTAGGGTTTCCATTCTGCAGTGAAGTGAGTAGGCAAAATTAGTTTGACTGAGTCGGCAAAATTAGGAGTTTGAATAGACCGACAATTTGTATGGCAGTGCTAGGAAGTGCCATGTGTTTGTATGGCAGTGGTAGATAATTTGTATGTGTAGGAACTGCCAAATTTGAATGTGTTTGGTTCTGAGTTGTTCTGAGTTGGAGTTGTTATGTGTAGAAACTGCCAAATTTGTATGTGTAGATAATTTGGAGTTGTTATGAGTTGGACTTAGGTTATGACATGGGTGTTTGGTTCAAGCCACACCCAAATTGCTACAGATATGGAGTAGGTTTAGATTGCTGCATATATTCTTTTATTAGTGAAAAATCAAAGTGTTGGGGTTGGCAAACATGTAACATCATAGATAATATGAACATATTGCTATCGTTGGACACGTGGCACGCCATCGGTATCCACAATATTGTTGTCGTTTTCCCCAACGCCACCAGTAAAAGTTATCACTGGCGCCATATTGATGATGTTGAAGCCCTACGTCAGCAAGGCCAATTTTGGCACGCCATCTGCACTAGTGGCTAGTTGCTCCCTTGAGACGAGATCTATAAATCATTGAAGAGCATCGACGAGAGCATCACCTATGCAGAACAGATTTGCAATCCATCACCAGCAGCATAGAGGGTTGGAGAAACCAGGCTAAGACACGGAACAACACATAAAAAGATGTCGAAATCGCTAGACCAATAGCCAGCCAAAAACTCTCCTTGAAAGACACACGAGTTGCCAAGATCTGAAGTGAACCAACAGATCTAGGGACACAAACTCTCATAGGCTCTTCGTCGGCGCAGGATCAGACGTCGTCGTGGTAGGGAGAGACCCTATTCTAACACATCATCGTTGCCACCATCTCATAGATATCGTCGGAGAAGCAAAAATCTAAGAAATATAAAATGAGACGGAGGGGTCCCCACCCCTATTGCCGCCGACAAGGCCGCCGGACAGGGAAGAGGAGTGGGGGCGAGGCGGTGACCGAAGCTCTAGTGGCGGTGAATGTCTTTTTGGCGTGGTACGAATTTGAGTTTGATTTTCCTTTAGGCCTGTTGGCGTGGTATTGCAGTACTGCGCCAACAGCCCATCTCCCCGTCCAGCCCAACAAACCCGCAGGCCACTCTCTCAAAAAGGAAAATCTAGCGTGTGCCACTGCCATCCCCTAAAGAAAAATCTAGCGTTGGCCTTCTCAAGGAAAGAAACAAACAAACACCGTCGGACGGCAGGACCTAAAAAGGGCTCGCCGTCGTCCCCATTTCCGGCACTCTTACATGCAGATGCAGGATCCTCCGCCGCTGACGGGGGAAACCCCAGACCGTACGCCCCCTGCCCCCTCCTCCATTTCTCGAACTTTCGTAAATTTTTCTCAGCGTATGCTCATTTGCTGACCCCCTTTAATCTCCTTAACCTGTTAGATCTATTCGATGGGGTTAATAACTGATATCAGCCTCAGCGTAGTTCCAAGCTGATTATTCTGGGGGGGGGCGATTGGGGATCCATAGAGGCGACGGAAACGAACTGGGTGTATGTCAGTTTACTTGTGAATCCGCATCCCACTGTTTTCTGTCAGTACTGTCGTCAGTTGCCGGAACTTGATGTATGCAAGGTTTTAAGTAGCAGTTTTGCTAAAGTATATCTAGATGTGTCATAAGTATCGCACATCTAAGTCCTATGTCATTGATCTTACATGGAGATTTGTGTGCATATTTTCCTTTTACTTTTTCTTTTTGACGTTTGATACGATGTGCCCTAGACAGACCATTAACGGACTGGGGTCGACGTAGCGAATTATGGATAGCGGGCGCTATGTCCTTGTAGCAGATTTGCAAAAGGACATTCATAATTTTGAGATTCTTTGTATATTTCTAGACCATCAACAATCATTCTCTGTCAGTTTGCTTGTGAATTGTATCCCACTGTTTTCTGTACTGTCATCAGTGATGGTGACTGATGTATCCCAGGTGGATCGATTGCTCCAATCTGCAATCCAAAGGGCTCACCCTGCCAGCAAGATGATGATTCTCAAAGTTACTGTGTCGAAGTGATACGATCGTTGGGCGACCTTCCAGAGGTATAAACTACTGACCTAGATTGCAAGTAAATCGCCATTGTGTGTGTGCTAGAGGTGCACAGATCTGGATTGTAGGGAAATACTGGTCGGCGTTTGCTTGCCGAATAAACACGAAGAATGGTTATGTTAAGAAGTTGTACTCCCTCTGATACATATTAATTGTCGCTGATTTATTACAAAGTTAATATGGATCGGAGTGAGTACTAGTTTTGATTACCTGAGCATTCGTGTAATATTCTGCGACACTGCCAAAACGCTAAGCACTTGAGCTGCAAGTCTGTAAGCACTTTTCTATCCCTAAGGAACTGTTCACATTAGATAATTGCTTTATGCTTCCAGTAGTAGTGGAAGCTTGAATTCCATAAATGGAGGGCCGCTCTTTTATCTGGCTTGCTACATCTATTTACTGGCTCAAAATTTTCAGATTTACTATTTATACCCTGTCCAGAATGTACATTTTTTATTTTCGCTTTGTTGCTATACTTACTCATTTGTTGTAGCTGACTGTATCCGTTGATCGTATAGAATAGCATCATCCTATGGATATTTGAATGTCGACCGGCACAAACGCACACAAATTGTTCTTGTGGACTGCCATATGCATGTAAGATTACAATTGTATATTCACACTTTCTCTCTTGGGATTACGTCCCAGTGCATGGCCCTCCTCTGTACTATGTAAATGTGCAATACTGCAAGTTTGTGCAGATCGATTTATATATTTATTTTATAACCCTAGTTACTATTCTGCTGTGCTTCTGTATCCAGGATATCTGTCGACGTATTCATGCCCGAATGCCACTGCGAGATGCTGCCCGCTTGGCTTGTGTATCACGCAAATTTTGGAGATCATGGAGATGCTATCCCAAGCTTGACTTACGTCAGGAAACACTAGGTTTAAATGGAGATCTCATCAGTAAAGTTGACAATATTCTGAAAAATCACTCGGCGTTGGCTTGAAGGAACTAAATATTGAACTTTCTAGCTGTGACAAGGTTGATTCTTGTTATATCAGTAGTTGGCTTCGTATTGCTGTTACAGCAGGAATTGAAGAACTCAGCCTTTTTCTGCCTCATATTCCTGAGGAAGAAGAAAACTATTTCCCATGCTCACCTTTACTTAACGGGAGTGAAAACTCAATTCGTTATCTTGACATAGGCATCTGTTCCTTTCGTCCCACGGCTGGGCTTGGTCATTGGAGAAGCTTGACAAGGTTATATCTGAGTAATGTGCGGGTTGCTGACGATGAGCTAGAGGGCCTTCTTTACAGTTGTGATGCATTGGAGCATTTGGCAGTCCTGAATTGCCCTGAGATAGTTTGCCTGAAGATACCTTGTGTGCTGCAGCGGCTTAGGCTCCTGACAGTGTGTTTATGCAGAAACCTGCAAGTGATAGACAACAATGCTCCAAATATCTCCATTTTTCACTTCTCTGGTAGCTTAGTAAGGATTTTATTTGGAAGTGCATTGCAAGTAAAGAATGTAGAAATAGATTGTTTAGAATTTGGTCAATCCAACATTGTCTTGCATGCTCGGACCAAGCTTCTGTGCTATGCGCCAAATGTTGAAACACTTGCCATATCCTCGCCTAATGAGGTATATTCTGAAAGTTTAGATGAGTATAGACTAGCTATTTGCATATTATAACTGACATACCTAGTAATGTAATTAATCTGGATATCTTTGTGCAGATGATCAGTACACCAATGCTACCTAGCAAATTCCTCTGCCTCAAGTACTTGCATATTTCTCTAATTGGAGATGAAGCTATTTCACCAGCTTATGATTACCTTTCTCTGGCTTCTTTTCTTGAAGCTTCTCCTTGCCTGGAGACTTTCATCTTTGAAGTAAGTTACCTGCATCTTGCTAGCATACCTAGTGTCTATTGTGGAACTGCTGATGCGAGCATCTTGGCTTTCTATGTAGGTGCGGCAGCCTTACATGAAACATGATTCAGTTATCGAGGATTCCTCGCACCTAAGGTGGCTACCACAACAGCGCCACAACAGCCTAAAGAGTGTGACAATCGTCGGCTTCTGCTCCGCAAAGAGCTTGGTCGAGTTGACATGCCACATTGTTGAGAACGCGAAATCGCTCAAGCGCCTCTCATTAGACACCACTCATGGCTGTCAGAGTTCTGGTGGGTGTAGCGTCGATAAACCTAACAGATGGTTCTATGCAGAGAGGGGTATCCTCATGGCGGCCCCGCCTGACCGATGCCTCCCTATGGGGGAGGATATCCTCATGGAGTCTCACAGGGCGCGTTTGGCTATCAGAAGACATGTCGAACGGCAAGTTCCCTCTGGAGTCGTGTTAAAAGTCGTCGAGCCTTGCAGTCGGTGCATAATGTTGAACTTTTAGATGCCTAATTAGCATCATGTCAAACTGTACTGTTTATGATGCAGTATTTCCGGACTATCAGAATTGATCAACGATAGTTGTGTGAGGTTTCATAGGCAGCTCTTTGTTTCCTGAATTATCTGAGGTGCCTAATGTTTAATGATGTAAAATTGTAGTAGTGATTCCTGCTGACAAATGAAATCAGGGAAATGCTTTTTGCTGCTTTGTTCGTTGCTACTTTCAGAGAGATTAGAGAGCAGCGTGCTCTACTTATGGATGTTTTCCAGATTGTTGTCATGTAAAATTGTAGTAGTGTTCACTCAGTGAGTCTGCAAACTGAGCCCTGATTTTTTGAGCCAAAATGCGTCTTTTTGAGCCCTGATTTTTCTTATACAGGCCTCCACGGATGTCATTTCAAGGTGAAATTTTGCAGGGTGTTAGAAAATTTGTTGATGTTCATCCACAAAAAAAATCAGATTTTTTTTTCTCGAATTCACAATTCATGCAGGTGTATTTGAGCTGAGGAGCAGATAATTGTTCTTTTAGACACCGTTGGGCCTCCAAGCACAGATGATTATAGGATAACAACAAATTTTGGTCAAGTGGATGGCCTAAGATAGATAGAAGCACTAGTTCAGCGAAGAAAATGGTAATTTGGATAATAAATAGATAATATAAACGACAGAAATATTATTGTATTTTCTGAATAAATAAAAACAGCAAAGCAACAAAGGAATCAAACGCGTCACTGCGGTCCGTGAAACCTACATTTTGTGTTCTTCCTTCAGAATCTTTGGTTGGTTGCAGCGTTTGCAGGTTGCAGCAAGGAAGCCATCGGTTGCGGTTTGGGCTTCTGCGCACTCATCCTTTTTTTTTTCTCTGCGCACTCATCCAGGTTTCAGATACGGCGTTTCTTCTCTGGATTCGACAATCTGGCCTCGCCAGCATTTTTTTTAGCAACCAGAGTATCAGTCTAACCAAGATTAGCACTTCGTGGATCAAAAAAAAAAAAGATTAGCACTTCGGGTCTGATGCTAGGCTCATCATCTTGGAAGCACCGTTAATTAGCTAACTGTCTAACTGTTATTAAACCTAAAAGAAAAGGTCTAACTGTGGGTCCGGCAAAGTTCTTGGCTGTTGGCATATCCTCCTTTGTTCCACACTTCTTCAGGTCTCTAGATAATTCAGACGTCCTTGTACTTGAACAGGTGATTGACCTACTGCATATCCTCCATTTCCCGTTTGGCTGTTGGGACAGTTGCATGTAATCTATAGCAAATCCAACTGCATGGGTAATGGATTGTTTTGGTTCGATCTTCTCGCACCAACACATGCGCATGTTCCATTGTTCCCGTCGTTCCGGCTAGCTTCCATTACGGGTTAGCTAGTTAATTACCCGTTCTACCCTTGTGTGAGCCCGCGAGAGACCGGCGTGTCTGCAGTCTGCACACATAGGTTATGACTTATGACCGCTGGTTAATCTATATGGCAAACCGGACATACATGCAAACCCTATGATTTTTATGAAAATATTTACATTTCGGACATATTTTAACTAAACTATATCGGACTACGCTAAACTAGTTTGTAACCAAAGGCCATGGCGGGTGTGGTACAAGGAGGAGACGGAGAGCAGAGGTGTGGCGTAGTTCTTGCCAAGCGCCTGGTCACGTTCAAATAGCGAGCGGATGTGAGGCGTCAGCCGGAGAGGTGTTCAATGCCAGCTGGTACATACATGGACATGTGGCGCTCGGGGCGTCGGAGTAGGTTTCTTGGCACACGCTCTGGTTTAATGTAGGTAAGTGGGCAGACGAACGCCCTTCCAATGCAAAGTGAAGGAGATGCTCTCGGCCGGTGAGCCTCTCCAGTGCTAGTGCCGGTGAGAGCTCACGCCCGCTCTGGGCCGCCATCAATGCGGAGCGGCCACTCTGGCGGAAAAGAGTGCGGAGGAGAGACAGGAGTTTAGGTGGGCTAGGTTTGTAGGAAGCGGACACGAGAGCGGCCCGGACTCCCGCAAAGCCTCCCAGGTTTGCTTCTGAGTTGCGGGAAAAAGGACGCCCAGACCTTTCTATGTACGAATACAGAACCACGTTAGATGACAAAATACATCTGGACCGTGCAGTCCAAACTGTTGAAGGGGGTTTGAGAGTCAGCGAGGGGATGCCCTTAGGGCATCTCCAGCCGTTCGGCCCCCTAGGGCGCCTAAATAGAGCGGCCTGGGGGCGTGCTGGCGCTAGTTCGGCCCCTGGGGGCGACCTAGCTCGATCCACGCCCCCACGCCCGCCCTGTGGATGCGGAAAATTTATACTTGGTCGTTCCCGCTCTCAAAAGACGCCGCAAATCCGGCGATCGGACGTAGTCTGGCGTTACAAAAAACAGAGCGCCGCCGCCGCAAGTTCGCGTGCGCAACAATTCACTCGGCGGTCGGCTCGAGCGTTGGCGGAGTCGGCGTCTTGCGTGCTTTCGTCGGTCGGAGCTGCCGGTCTTTGGGCTGCGTGCGTCGGCGCGGCAACCGGCTTCTTCTTGGGCGGCGATGTAGGCGTCGTTCGGGCTTAGCGTCCGTGTGGTCGTGGGCGTCATCGGCGTTGCCGTGGCAGCTCGTTCGAGGATGAGGCCGCTACCGCACTGTGTACCACGCCTTGAGCTTCGTCGTTGCTCTGGAGCATGTCCGCCCGCCCATCGGAAAAAGCCATGTCGGTGTTCCTCTTCTTCGCGGCGACGTTAAATCCGGAGCAGGTCGAGCTTGATGGCGTTGGTCTTCATTAGCGACCACCGCGCCTCGGTCTTCTCTTTGCGTGGGACGGCCCGGGCCTGGCGTCGGCGAGGCAATGCTCGATGGACTCCTGCAATCAGCGTTGCGGTTGCCGGCGCATTTCCCCTTCTTTTCCAATTTGTTGCCGTCCGGCCGCCCCTCTGACGCGCCCGGAATCGTCGCGTCCGGCTTGTATGTCTCCTTGGCCTTGTCGAGGGCACGTCGGACTTCCGACCACTTCTCGCACTTGTCAATGCGCTTGTAGACGTGGAGGTGCTTGAAGTCGGCGTCTTGGTTGTCGCCCCGATACATGGCAAACATACGCAGCAATTGCGCGAGGGGACGAACAGCTTGTCGGGCGGCGGGCGAGGGGACGAAGATATCGCGAGCGAACAGCGGCGTGCGTACTGATCCTCAACGCCGGCGCCCGCTCTCCGGGCGAGCCGCGACCTCCTCGACGATTCCATGCCATTTGTTGCACGCCAACCGGACACGCCCCAATGGTTCACCATCGCCTTGGAGCGCTACCGCATGTAGACGCCTTTGAAGTAGGGGTCGACGAGTTTCCGCTTCGTCGAACTCGGCCTTGATGCGGTCACAGACGTCTCCAAGCTCTGGCTTCGTGCCGGTGGTCGGGTCGAGGCGACGACTTTCCATGCTTGGCGAGGCATTCCTCCTCCTTGGGCGTCCACTTGATGCGCGGTTTGCACGACCTAGCCCGCTTCTTCTTCTTCTTCTGGCGCCTTCGTGGAGCAGAGCCGGCTCCTCCTCCTCCTCCTCCTCCTCCTCCTGGTCCTCCTGCTCCTCCTCGGGTTCTGCGTCGTCAGCCGTGAGACGTAGCCGAGCTCGGCCTCCATGTCGCCGCCGAGGTCCACTATCTCGCCCTGGGTGGCAAACCCGGAGACGCGGGCGTCATGATCGATCTGCCGCGATGATGTTGTGGCGCCCGATTCAATCGTACACTAATCATGCACGCATAAATGTGTACGATCAAGATCGAGACTCACGGAAGATATCACAACATAACTCTAAAACATAAATAAGTCATACAAGCATCATACTACAAGCCGGGGCCTCGAGGGCTCGAATACAAGCGCTCGATCGTGAGCCAGTCGTGGAAGCAACAATATCTGAGTACGGACATAAGTTAAACAAGTTTGCCTTAAGAAGGCTAGCACAAACTAGGATACAGATCGAAGAGGCGCAGGCCTCCCGCCTCGAGATCCTCCTAACTACTCACAGTCGCCGCCGGCTGCACGTAGTAGTAGGCACCTCCAGTAGTAGTCGCCATCGACGGTGGCGTCGCTCACAGGCTCCATCGTCCGTCGCAGCAACCGGGTAAAGAAAGGGGAAAAGGGGAACAAGGCAACCGTGAGTACTCATCCAAAGTACTCTTAAGCAAGGAGCTACACTACATATGCATGGATATATGTGTAAAGGGCCATATCGGTGGACCGAAGCGAGAATGCCGTAATAAGAGGGGATATCTAATCCTCGCCGAAGACTACGCTTCTGGCAGCCTCCGTCTTGCAGCATGTAGAAGAGAGTAGACTGAAGTCCTCCAAGTAACATCACATAGCAATAATCCTACCCAGCGATCCCCTCCTCGTACCCCTGAGAGAGAGCGACCACCGGTTGTATCTGGCACTTGGAAGGGTGTGTTTTATTAAGTATCCGGTTCTAGTTGTCATAAGGTCAAGGTACAACTCCAAGTCGTCACATTACCAAGATCACGGCTATTCGAATAGATTAACTTCCCTGCGGTGCACCACATAACCCAACACGCTTGATCCCATTTGGCCGACACACTTTTACGGGTCATGCCCGGCCGGAAGATCAACACGTCGCAGCCCCACCTAGGCTCAACAGAGAGGTTAGCACGCCGGTCTAAACCTAAGCGGCGCAGGGTCTGGCCCCATCGCCTGAAGCACACACACGTTGCGTGGGCCGGAAGCGAGCCTAGCCTAGTGGCGTTCGGTCCAATCCGGCGCCGCCGCTCGATCGACGTCACAAAGTGCTTGGTGATACCACGACGCCGGAGTGCCCATATCTCTCCCACGTGGTTGGTTAGTGCGTATAGGCCCGTGGCAGGACTCGGATCAAATACCAAGATCTCGTTAAGCGTGTTAAGTATCCGTGAACGCCGAGCAGGCCAGGCCCACCTCTCTCCTAGGCGGTCTCAACTCGCCTGCCGCTCGCCACAAAGATCCAATCGCGGGTGCTCCACCAACCGACCCGACTTTAGTCTCCACATGTATCATGTATAAAATATATAGTATATACCCGTGATCACCTCCCGAGTGATCACGGCCCGATAGTATAGCACGGCAGACGGACAAGAATGTAGGGCCACAGATGAAAATACTAGCATCCTATACTAAGCATATAGGATTGCGAGTAAAGGTAACAACAAGAGTAACAAGGACGGGCTATGCATCGGGATAGGTATAACGGAAAGCGGTAACATGCTACACTACTCTAATGCAAGCGTTATAGAGTAGAATAGGCGATATCTGGTGATCAAGGGGGGGCTTGCTGGTTGCTCGCAAGAGAGGGGTCGTCAACTCCGTAGTCGAACTGGGCAGTAGCAGCGTCGGTCTCGTAGTCTACCAGAGAGGAGAGGGGGAAGAAACAATAAATATAATGCAAACATAAGCATGATGGTGCATGACAAGAAAATGTGCGGTGCTAGGCGTGCCCTAACGCGGTAGGAGGTGATACTGACGCGAAGGGGAAAACATCCGGAAAGTATTCCGGTGTTTCGTTCGGGAAGAGGAGCCGGAGGAGGAAAGTTGCAAGTTCGATAGGTTAGGGGGTGTGGCGGGCGAGCGGGTTGCGTGATCCGAATCGCCTCGTCGTTACGAGCAACTTTCATGTTGAAAATATTTTAATCCTAGTTACGGATTAAAAGATATGTTTTCTAAAGATTTTATTAATTTCCGTAATTTAATTAATTCGGAAAAGCAGATTAATGACATCGGCATGATGTCATGTCGACATCGCTAGTCAACAGAGTTGACTTGGTCAACCTGACAGGTGGGTCCCACCTGTTAGGGATTGTTTAGCTAATTAATAGTAGTTAATTAGGGTAACTATTTATTAGGTTAAAATAATCTTAATTAGTTAAACTAAACATGATTAATTAAGTTAATTATTTAGTTAATTAATTAATTTTATTATTAATTATTTATTAATTATATCTTTTTTCAAAAAAAAATTTCTTTTCTTTCTCAGGGGCGTGGGCCCTGTTTGTCATTGGCCCAGAGGGGCCTATCGGGTTCGGGCGTGGTTGCTGGGGCGGAGCCCCGTGAGTGTGTGGGCGGTTACGGGCGTGTGGGTGCGGGGCGCACCCAGGCGCCCACCACGCGAGGGGAGGCCAGGCCGCTGTGTGCCCGTGATGGCGAGGCCACGGTGGCGGCAGCGGCCGCGCGAGGCGCGAGGCGGGCGTCGCCGCATGTCCACGCGGAAGGCGCGGGCGCCTGGCCGAGGGACAGCCAGTAGCGAGGGTTCGGGCCGGCCGACGTACTCGGTCACAGCCAGGGGCGGCTCGGTGAACTCGAGGTCATCGCGAGCTTCGGGCGCGAGCGGGGCAGCGCCAATCAATGACGGGATCGACGGGGAAGAGGGGAACGGACATGGCTCACTGGGAGGAGGTCGATGGAGAGCTCGGGACGGTCGGAGGCGTCGGAGAGGTGGGCCGCGATGGTGGTGGGGTGGCCGAGGCGGACGGGACGACCGGTGTAGGAGAGGCGAGGAAGCGGCAAGCGACGGCGTCGGGGGCGGCTCCGGGGCGACGTGGTGACGACGGTGACGCAGGGGAGGACGACGACGCCGGCGGTGCTAGGTGTGCCCTAACGCGGTAGGAGGTGATACCGACGAAGGGGGAAAACATCCGGGAAAGTATTCCCGGTGTTTCGCGTTTTCGGGAAGAGGAGCCGGAGGGGGAAAGTTGCAAGTTCGATAGGTTAGGGGGTGTGGCGGGCGAACGGGTTGCGTATCCGGAATCGTCTCGTCGTTCTGAGCAACTTTCATGTTGAAAATATTTTAATCCTAGTTACGGATTAAAAGATATGTTTTTCTAAAGATTTTATTAATTTCCGTAATTTAATTAATTCGGAAAACAGATTAATGACATCAGCATGATGTCATGTCTTGACATCGGCCGATCAGCGAGTTGACTTGGTCAACCTGACAGGTGGGTCCCACCTGTTAGGGATTGTTTAGCTAATTAATAGTAGTTAATTAGGGTAACTATTTATTAGGTTAAAATAATCTTAATTAGTTAAACTAAACATGATTAATTAAGTTAATTATTTAGTTAATTAATTAATTTTATTATTAATTATTTATTAATTATATCTTTTTTTTCAAAAAAAAATTTCTTTTCTTTCTCAGGGGCGTGGGCCCTGTTTGTCATTGGCCCAGAGGGGCCTATCGGGTTCGGGCGTGGTTGCTGGGGCGGAGCCCCGTGAGTGTGTGGCGGATTCTGGCGTGTGGGTGCGGGCGCGCAGGCGCCCACCACGCGAGGCGAGGCGGCCAGTGTGCCCGTGGCGGTGGCGAGGCCATGGTGGCTGTGGCCTGGCCGAGGCGGCGAGGCGAAGCGTCGCCGAGCGCATGTCCACGCTGTGAGGAAGGGCGCCTGGCGAGGGGGGCCAGTAGGGGAGTTCCGGCCGGCCGACGATCAGTCACAACCGAAGCGGCTCGGTGAACTCGAGGTCATCGCGAGCCGGGCGCGAAGCGGCAGCGCCAATCAATGACGGATCGACGGGGAAGAGGGGAACGGACATGGCTCACTGGGAGGAGGTCGATGGAGAGCTCGGGACGGTCGGAGTGCGTCGGAGAGGTGGGCCGGCGCGATGGTGGTGGGGGTGGCCGAGGCGGACGGGGACGACCGGTGTAGGAGAGGCGAGGAAGCGGCAAGCGACGGCGTCGGGGGCGGCTCCGGGGCGACGTGGTGACGACGGTGACGCAGGGGAGGACGACGACGCCGGCGGTGCTAGGTGTGCCCTAACGCGGTAGGAGGTGATACCGACGAAGGAAAACATCCGGAAAGTATTCCGGTGTTTAGCGTTCGGGAAGAGGAGCCGAGGGGAAAGTTGCAAGTTCGATAGGTTAGGGGTGTGGCGGGCGAGCGGGTTGCGTATCCGAATTCGTCTCGTCGTTCTGATCAACTTTCATTTTGATAATATTTTAATCCTAGTTAAGGATTAAAAGATATGATTTTCTAAAGATTTTATTAATTTCCGTAATTTAATTAATTCGGAAAATGATTAATGACATCGGCATGATGTCATGTCGACATCGGCCGATCAGCGAGTTGACTTGTCAACTGACAGTGGGTCCCACCTGTTAGGGATTGTTTAGCTAATTAATAGTAGTTAATTAGGGTAACTATTTATTAGGTTAAAATAATCTTAATTAGTTAAACTAAACATGATTAATTAAGTTAATTATTTAGTTAATTAATTAATTTTATTATTAATTATTTATTAATTATATCTTTTTTTTCAAAAAAAAATTTCTTTTTCTTTCTCGGGCGTGGGCCTGTTTGTCATCGCCCGTGAGGGGCCTATCGGGTTCGGGCGTGGTTGCTGGGGCGGAGCCCCGTGAGTGTGTGGGCGGTTACGGGCGTGTGGGTGCGGGGCGCACCCAGGCGCCCACCACGCGAGGGGAGGCGAGGCTGCCGTATTGTCGGCGGTGGCGAGGCCACGGTGGCATGGCCACAAGGCCGGCCGCAGGCGGCGGGCAGAGGCGGGCGTCGCCAGGCGCATGTCCACGCTGAAGGGGCGCGGGCGACGGCCGAGGGACAGCCAGTGCGAGGTCAGGGTTCCGGCGCTGCCGACGATTTCCACACCAGGCGGCTCGGTGAACTCGAGGTCATCGCGAGCTTCGGGCGCGAGCGGGGCAGCGCCAATCAATGACGGGATCGACGGGGAAGAGGGGAACGGACATGGCTCACTGGGAGGAGGTCGATGGAGAGCTCGGGACGGTCGGAGTGCGTCGGAGAGGTGGGCCGGCGCGATGGTGGTGGGGGTGGCCGAGGCGGCCGGGACGACCGGTGTAGGAGAAAGGCGAGGAAGCGGCAAGCGACGGCTGCGTCGAGGCGGCTCCGGGCGGCGTGGTGACGACGGTGACGCAGGGAGGGCGAGCAGCCGGCGGACCAACGGGTGGCCTCCATTGGCCAGGGTCAGGCTGACCCGCGGATGGGCGTCTTGGCAGAGCTTGGGGAGAAACGCAGTGCACGAAGGAGAGGGAGGAGGCCGGGAGGTGCGGCGTCGGTGAGGTGGCGTCGCGGAGGAGGATGGAGGCGCGATGGGGTGGCGACGGGCGCGACGATCGGGGTGACGGAGTCGGAAGACGGTTGGCGCGGGCGAGAGGCTTCGACATCGAGAGATCGAGGAAGAGGGGGGGGGGGGGTAGAGAGCGAGGTGGCGTGGGGGGTTTCCCCCCGATCCAGATTGGATCGGGAGAGGGAGAGGTGTGTCGGTCTTGGGGCCTAGGGTTCGGTGGGAGGGTTATGCAGAGGCGGGGGGCGATCGGTGGGGGCCCGATGGCAACCTGGGCCACGGCCCAGCAAGGGGTCTCCTTCTTTCTTTTTGTTTTTGCTTTGCCTTTTCTTTTCTTTTTTACTTTTCTTTTATTTATTATTTTCTGTTTTCATTTAATTTAAAATATTTATGCATTTTATAAAACTGTGTCTTCTACACCATAATTATCTATGTAATATCTAGTACAAACCGAACAATTTTATTTTAAGGTTTGAAAACTTTTATTATTTACCAAATTTTGAATTTGAATTTGAATCGGTTTCGAACTAACTCGAGATTAGCAACTATAATCGAGGTGACGTGGCATCACTATGAGAGGATCACTGTAGCTTAATTACCCGGGCGTCACAATTCTCCTCCACTACAAGAAATCTCGTCCGAGATTTAAGAGGGAGTAAGGGGAAAGGTGCCGTTACGAAATCCTAACGAATCTTCTCAGTCTTGGTTGCTCTTCTTGAAGAGGTCGATCCATTACCTTGACATCTTCATTTCTCTGCTACGGGTCATCATGGTGATGCCGCTCTTTTCTCGGGAACTCCAACGTGCTTACGAATAGGTAAGGGGGTATTCCGGCTGAACGAACCTCTGCAAGGTTGACTATCTGGTAGCTAACATCGGCGAAGGTGGCGGAAAGTAACTCTCGAACTGGAACTTAAGAAAATTTCGAGAGCAAAGTAAGAAGGTACCATGAGAAGTTTCAAGCGGGTAGGCAATCATTCGATGCCTGAAACAAAGTGTAAAAGGGCTCCAGAGCAATGGTAATAAGTTTTGTGTCTGATACCAGAATAGATTACTAGGAAAGTGACCCCGTGAATTACATACGAAGTCAAGCACGAGGAATAACTTGGGCAACAGGGGTGTACAGGAGAGTCAGGTTTCGATCCTGTGAAACTGTGGGTTATGGGCCCACCATGTGGGTTAAACGTTGAAAAAGCGGTGACATTGTAACGCCCCGGATTCGATGCGCCAGGTGTTTGCCAGTTATTCGCCGTCCTTGCCATGTCATTTGCTTGCGTGTTGCACTTTTCCATGTCATCATATGCATTTCATATCATGCCGTCATGTGCATCGCATTTGCATACGTGTTCGTCTCATGCATCCGAGCATTTTCCCCGTTGTCCGTTTTGCAATCCGACACTCCTATGTCTCCCGGCGCCCCCTTTTACCTCTTTTCGTGTGCGGGTATTAAATGGTCTCGGAATGGACCGAGGTTTGTCAAGCGGCCTTGGTATAGCACCGGTAGACCGCCTGTCAAGTTTCGTACCATTTGGAGGTCGTTTGATACTCCAACGGTTAACCGGGTAACCGCTAAAGCCCTCTTTGAGTTGCAGCCCAACACCCCTTTCAAAGTGGCCCAAAACCCAGCAAACTCCCCTCCATGCTCTCGGCCGTTCGATCACGATCGCGTGGCCGAAAACCGCACCTTATTTGGACTCTCCTAGCTCCCTCTACCTATATATAAGCCTCACCTCAAATTTGCGGTATATTTCCCAACCCTAGTCCCTTCGTCCTCGGTAGCCGGACACTTCCCAGCCCCACTCCTGCCACCTGTCCCATGGGCGAGGCCCACTTCCCGCCCGCCCGCCTGCCCGAGGAGGGCCCGAGCCCGATCGCCGCCTCCCCGCCGCCCGCTCGTTCCTCGGTCGCCGCCGCCTCCTGTCGCCCGCCGCAGCATCCTTCGCCGCCCGCCGCCAGCCATCTCCGTCGCTGCCCACGCCGCCCTCGTCGGCCGTGCAGCGACCCGCTGCCTCCGCCTCGGCGCGCGCCGCCCGGCCCCGGATCTGGCCGCCGCCGCACGGCCTCCCGCGCCTCGAGCTCGCCGGCGCCTCCGTCCGCCACCTTGCCGGCGCTCGCCTCCGGTGGCCGCTCCGGCCAGATCCGGACGGGTGGGATGAGATCCACCCGTCCCACGATCCAAACGCGCCCGGCCTCCGCCCCGGATCTCGCCATCCCGCACCACTCCGTCCCGAGTTGACTTTCGGAGTTTGTGATTATTTTCATGCATTTTCATCGCATCATATCTCTGCAGCCGTAGCTCCGTTTTGTGCGTGTAATATGTCAAATTGTTCGTCTCGAAGAGTAGATCATTTCATCTCATTGCATCATTTTTATTTGAGCTCATCTTGATGCCCGAAATGCTGTTGGAAAAGTGCTATGTGATGTTAGTTTCTGATTCTTATCAGAACATGCACTTTTGTCATTTTTTCCATGATTGATGTGTGCATCCTATGAACTTGAGTCCTACATGTGTTTTTGTAATATGGCATGCCATCTTTCCAGGGGTGTATGCCATGTATTTTTGTGATCAATGTGGTGACTAGCACAATGTATTTTTGCCAGCTTGTGCATCATGTCTTGTCTATGTGTGGTGTGTTTACTATGTTGTGTGCTTCTTCTTGTTAGTTCCTGTTTCGTTGCGATCGTGAGGATTCGTTCGTCTACGCTTGATTCGGCTTCATCCGTTCATCTTCTTCATGGACTCGTTCTTCTTCCTTGCGGGATTTCAGGCAAGATGACCGCTACCTGGATCTCACTACTATCATTGCTATGCTAGTTGCTTCGTTCTTTCGCTATGCTTTGCGCTACCTATTACCTGTTCCTCAAGCCATTCCAGATTGCCATGAACCCCTAACCTTTTGCACCCTTCCTATGCAAACCGTTGTTTGGCTATGTTACCGCTTTGCTCAGCCCCTCTTATAGCGTTGTTAGTTGCAGGTGAAGATGAAGTTTGTTCCTTGTTGGAACATGGAGATGTTGTTCCTTGTTGGAACATGTTTACTTGTTGGGATATCACAATATATCTTATATTATTAATGCATCTATATACTTGGTAAAGGGTGGAATGCTCGGCCTTATGCCTGGTGTTTTGTTCCACTCTTGCCGCCCTAGTTTCCGTCATATCGGTATTATGTTCCCAGATTTTGCGTCCCTAACAGCGGTCGGGTGATTTATGGGACCCCTTGACGATTCGCTTTGAATAAGACTTTTCCAAAGAAGGCCCAACATTGGTTTTACCATTTGCCTCACCTATACCCTTTTTCCCTTGGGTTTGAGCCCGAGGGTCATCTTTATTTTAGCCCCCGGGCGGTGCTCCTTCGAGTGTTGGTCCGAACCGAGCAACCTCTTGGGGCCACCACGGAGCAACTCGAGGATTGGTTTTACTCGTAGCTTGACTTATCCGGTGTGCCACGAGAACGAGGTACGTCACGACTCCTATCGAGGATTTGTCGGCACATCCGGCAGCTTTGCTAGTCTTGTTTTACCATTGTCGAAATGTCTTGTAACCGGGATTCCGAGACTGATCGGGTCTTCCCGGGAGAAGGAATATCCTTCGTTGATCGCAAGAGCTTATCATGGGCTAAGTTGGGACACCCCTGCAGGGTTTGAACTTTCGAAAGCCGTGCCCGCGGTTATGTGGCAGATGGGAATTTGTTAATATCCGGTTGTAGTAAACCTGAAGCAAACTCTTCTAAAATACACCAACTGTTGGGGATATAACTACTGAGTGTAAACCGCCCTGAAGGGGCCGGGTTACCCTCATCCATGATCAGGGCCCACGGAGGAGGCCCAAAGCCCAGAGGCGGATTAGGATCCATTCATGTAAACCGCCTTAGTCTTGTAAACTTGAGCTGTAAGATAAGAGCGAAGAGACCGAGCCAGACACTTGTATGAGCCGGATCGGGACTCTGTAGACCGGCCGGGCGTCAACCCGTGTATATAAGGGGACGACCCAGCGGCGAGTTAGGGACAGAGAATTCGAGGCTGAGGCGAAGCTATTGCTCCCTAGTCGCCGAAATCATATCAATCCCATCACAACTAGACGTAGGCTTTTACCTTCATCGAAGGGGCCGAACTAGTATAACTCCCGTGTCTTTGTGTCCGCTTTAACCCTCTAGGTTAACCCGTCACGATGGCCCTGCGACTAAGTCCTTTCATGAGGACATCTGCCGTGACAATTCCACGACGGTTGGCGCCCACCGTGGGGCTATCGCACGATGGTTTGATGATCTTAGAGGGCAAGTTCGAAGGACTCGAAGGCTATCTTTGTGGGCCGGATGACTAAGAGTCGTCATGCAAGCTCTACATCGACGATGCGGATTGGGGCCCCGAGGCCGGCTCGGTTGGTACGGTACCGGGTCCCCTTTGGCGGCATACACGTGTTCATCGGCAAGATCGGCGAGCCGGGGCCTGGGCCGGACATACACTGCCGAGCTCGTCGAGACGGCTCAGCGAGCGAAGAAGAGTCCTGCCCTGGCTAAACCGGCGGTCAGGCGTGCTTTCGTGGGAGTCGTCCACGGAGACTACGAGGACGGATCAGCATCTGGCGGCGAAACCATTGTCTACTCTGGCGACGAGTCGTCAGCCGGAGAAACTGAGTCTCTGTACCAGCTGCAAGATGGCGGATCGGGGCTGTTCCGAGGGTGAGAGTATTCGGACCCTTTGATCTACCCAACCGGGTTGGTATCTTCATGGCGATGCATAGCGGCGCTTCACTCTTCGACCATGGCGCCTGGTCGCCCGGTTCAATGCTGATGATGGCAGCGGGGAAGGAGGCCTGCTTGGCGCCCGCCCGGCTCAAGTTTTATCGAGCTTTTCGGCGCATTGGCATGCTCATGGCGAGGCTAATCCGCGGATCAGGACCTGCACAATCTGGAGATTGCAAAGGTGAGGGAACAGATCACTAAAGCTAAAGCGGACTCGCAGCCGCGGGCGTGAGGATGGCGGCGGAACGGGCGCTTTGGATCTTGCGAGCTTATAGGCTCATCTTTGGATCGAGCGCGTCACATGAAGTCATGAAAAGGAAGTACAGATCCCATTTACCTTCGGTTTTCGAGGGAAGAGAGCTTTTCAATACCCCAGGGGCAGGGACCAGTAATCCGCCGTCGGTGGTAAACCGGCCGGAAGCACCTGGGACGGCCGCGCCGGTTCAGCCCCGTGTGATAGATCTGCCTCGCCATCATACCGGCGCGCTTCTGTCTGCGAACACCTCCGGTCACTACTCCAACCCGATGGATAACCTTGTTGCGGCTGCGTACGGTTGGAGGCGATTCAATTGAAGGTGATTCACCACAGCGGTAGAGACACGCCGGGTTAAGGAGCTCCTCGGGGCGGCCACAGCTCAGCAGAAGCGTATTCATACGATCGGGATCGGATCCACTCTACCCCCGCCCAAGCCCGAGCATAGCCGACGCTACCGACGAGCCGCCGTGTCAAGCAATGCTTGGCCTTGATCCGCCTCAGCGGCAACAACCCGGCGGGTGGCTTCAAAGACGTTCAAGTGGTAGTGGACGGGCCAGAGCACGTAGGGAGGCGAGTTAGCGGCACAACTGAGGATCATCAGCTCGCGCCGTTCGTCAGACCATCTTGAACCAGGGTCACGTCTGGCTCTTTGGGGTGCCTTGCCTCGTCCCGCTTTCACGCAACGTGCGTTTGCCCAAGGATTTCAAAGGGCCACGCAAGGTGCCCAATTATCTTGCCGATTTGGCTCCGAAGCATGGATAGAAAGCTATGAGATGGCCATGGAGATCTTTGGATGTGGATGAAGCTGCGTGTGCGAAATATTTCACTATGATGTTGGAAGGTACGGCCCGGACTTGGTTGAAGAACCTACCGCCTTTCGATCAGTTCACGGACCCGATTGCGGACCGGTTCATTCAAAATTTCAAAGACACCTGTAAGCAGCCCATGTACGTGGTGGATTTGGCGGCTTGTGTCCAGCGGAGGAGAATCCACAACCCATTGGAGTGCGCCAGCGTTTCGGAAGTTTTACATTCTTCAGACCGGATCAACCCTGATTCTGCGATCTTAACCTTGGAAGCCAATTGCCGGTTTGAACCGTTGAAATTGAAGCTGGGTCGCATGAAGCGTTTTTGCAATGACATGGGCACTCTAATGGGCGTTTTGGTAAAGTATGCTGATTACGATAGTACCAAGGATCCCGAGTGCGAGGATGACGAAGTAGGGAAGGGAAAATGTAACAGCAACTCCGAGGCCAGCACATCATTCGGCGAGCAATGGAGGGAACAAGCGTAAAGCAAGCGGTAACATGGGTTTCAGAGCCAACACCAACGCTTGAGGACAAGGGTCATTGACGCAAGGGTAAGCAATCAAACCGGGCGGTCACAATCTGGATCGTCTGAATTACATATTGAATCAACCTTGTCCGAAGCATGGGACGAAGGAGGCACCGGCAAACCACCTTTGGAAGGATTGTTATATTATGCAGGAGTTCAAAAACTCTAACGCTTTCCGTTATGAGCAAGGGCCAGCCCGGCGGTTCGTGGTCCGCCCGGAATTCTGATGAAGGAAATTCCGGCCCAGGGTTCGGTGGTAATCCGGGCGGGCAAGGCAATCAGAGTAATCAGAACAATCAGAGTAATCAGAACAATCAGAACAATCAGAACCAAGGGGGTTACAATCAACAACAGCAGCAGTCGGGCTACCAAATTAATCCAAAGCAGTTGAACGGTGGGCGATTACCACATCTTTACCACCGGCTTGGACAGGCCGAGACCGAAAACTTGAAGCGGGCGGTCGGTGTTGTTGAACTGCTGCGCCCGCATTACCTATGTTGGTCGAGCAACCTATAAATGCAGGCGAGAGGACCATCCTCCCGGGTTTACAATCCGGGTCGATTAACTCTGGTGGTGGCGCCTCAGGTAGGAGGATACAAGTTTACCAAGGTGCTTATGGATGGAGGGAGCAGCATCAACATCCTTTACTACGAGACCTTCCGGCGTATGGGGTTAACAGATAGGCATCTTAGGCCGTCCAGCACGGTGTTTCACGGTGTGGTGCCTGGCAAGTCGGCATACCCGATCGGTAAGATAGCTCTGGAGGTGGCCTTTGGGGATGAACATGACTCCAGATCGGAAACGTTGACGTTTGAGGTGGTGAAAATTCAAAGCCCTTACCACGCCCTCTTTGGGCGGCCGGCTTATGCTAAGTTTATGGTACGGCCCTGTTATGTTTATTTGCAGCTGAAAATGCCGGGTCACAAAGGGACGATAACGGTTCATGGGAGCCGCCGGATCGCTCTGGAGTGCGAGGAAGGTGATGCGGCTTATGCGGAGTCGGTTTGTGCCACTGAAGAGCTAAAGTATTATAAAGACAATGTTGACCCGGCGGATATGACCCCTTTGAAGAAGCCAACTACAGAGCACGATCCGGATTTGAAGTTCAAATCGGCGGCTGAGACGAAACTTGTTGACTTTGTGCCCGGCGATTCGTCCAAGCAGTTCACCATCAGTGCCAAGTTGGATCCTAAATAGGAAATCGCGCTCATCGAGTTCATCCGTGAGAATCGGGACATTTTTGCATGGAAGCCTTCTGACATGCCAGGTGTACCGAGGGAACTCGCTGAGCACACTCTTAATGTTGACCCCAAGTACGCACCGGTAAAGCAATTTCTTCACGGTTTAATGAGGAAAGGCGCAAGGCCATTGGAGAGGAAGTTGCTAGGCTCTTAAGCGGCAGGGTTTATCGTTGAAGTCTTTCATCCGAGTGGCTTGCTAATCCGGTGTTGGTCCTTAAGAAGAATGGCACTTGGCGCATGTGTGTGGATTACACAGATCTTAACAAAGCTTGTCCAATGAGATCCTTTCGCCTCCCCGCATTGACCAGATTATTGATGCTACGGCGGGTTGTGAGCGTTTGAGCTTTTTGGATGCGTATTCCGGTTATCACCAGATTAAGATGGCGGTTAAGGACCAGGAGAAGACGGTGTTTATCACTCCTTTTGGAGCCTTCTGCTATGTATCTATGCCTTTTGGGCTCAAGAGCGCCCAAGCAACTTATCAGCGTTGCATACAGAATTGCTTGCACGAACAGATCGGCCGTAATGTGCACGCTTATGTGGATGATATCGTGGTTAAGTCAAGGCAGAAGGAAACGTTGATTGAGGATTTAAAGGAAACTTTTGACAACTTGCGGGTGTACAAGATGATGCTCAACCCGGTCAAGTGCGTCTTTGGTGTTCCGGCAGGCAAGTTATTGGGCTTTCTCGTGTCCAACAGGGGATCGAAGCTAATCCGGAAAAAATTACGGCTATCACCTCCTTGGCTAAGCCAAAGTGCATCAATGATGTCCGGCGTTTGGCAGGCGGATTGCTGCGCTAAGCCGGGTTTATCGGCCGTCTAGGCGAGAAGGCCATTCCTTTGTACCATATGTCAAGAAGACGGTCAGTTTGTGCAGTTTAGCTTACCGGTGAAGCATTGGAGGATTTGAAGCGGCAGTTGGCCAACCCGCCGATTCTCGCCGCTCCCATTGACAAAGAGCTGCTTTGCTGTTATATGTTGTCGCTAATGCCAGGCGATTAAGCGTGGCCATCGTGGTGGAGCGGAAGGAGGCAGGGAAGGAATATCCGGTTCAACGGCCGGTTTATTACATCAGCGAGGTCCTCATTGGGTCTAAACAGAGATATCCGCATTGGCAGAAGCTGGTATATGGGGTTTTTATGGCAAGCCGGAAGCTGAAGCAATATTTCCAGGGGCACCCCATCACGGTGGTCAGTTCAGCTCCCTTGGGTGATATCATACAGAACCGGGAGGCGTGGCGGATTGCTAAGTGGGCTATAGAGTCTGGGGCCGCACGGTTTAAGGTATGTGCCTCGGACGGCAGTAAAATCTCGAGCACTGGTGGATTTCATTAATGATTGGGCGGAGTTGCAAGCGCTGAAGAAAAGCCGGATCATACCTATTGGACCATCCACTTTGATGGGTCCAGTGCAATTGGAGGCTCGGGTCGAGTCGTATTAACTTCCCCGCGAGGTGACAAGTTACATTACGTTCTCCGCTTAATGTTCCCTTGTACTAACAATGCGGTGAGTATGAAGCTTTGCTCCATGGTCTCCGGATGGCTAAGGAAATGAATCTCAGCCGGGTTAAATGCTTTGGTGACTCGGACTTGGTGGCCCGGCCAAGTATCGGTACTTGGGATTCCAAAGATCCACTCATGGCTGCATACCGTCGGGAGGTGGATGTTGTTGCGGGGCACTTTAAAGGATATCAGGTGGACCATGTGGATCGTCGAAAAGAAGCGGTGATGCTTTAAGCCGGCTGGGCTCTCAACGTAAACCGGTCCCGTAACGTCTTCCTTGATGTCTTGCACAATCCGTCGATTAAGCTTCCCGATGAAGTTGACTTGGCTATTCCTGATCCGGAGGCTCGGTTGGTGGCGGCCTTGCATGTCATTCGGATTGGGCGCTCCCTTATTTGGCATACATGAACCGGGCGAGTTACCGGAAGATGAGGCGATGGCCCGGCAGATAGTTCGGGTTCTAAGTCTATGACCATTGTTAATGGCGAGTTGCATCATTGCGATTGTGTCGAGGCGTTTCAGCGTTGTGTGTCCCCTGAGGAGGGTTGTGAGAATATTGCGAGAGATCCATGAAGGGAACTGTGGTCACCACGCCGGTTCAAAGTCCTTGGTGGCCAAAGCGTTTCGCCACGGTTTCTATTGGTTGACGGCCCATGCTGATGCAGAAGATCTGGTCCGACGATGTGATGGTTGCCAAAAGTTTTCCAGACGTGCTCATGTACCGGCCCAAGAATTGAGGATGATTCCAATTACTTGGCCGTTTGCGACTTGGGGTTGGATATGGTTGGACCTTTCAAAGGTCCAAGGACAAGAAGACCCACCTGTTGGTGGCGGTCGACAAATTTACAAAATGGGTGGAGGCAGAGCTGTTAGCAAGTGTGATGCGCCACGCGTTCGGTTCAGTTCATCAAAAGGTGATTTTCCGGTTTGGGTTTCCACACGGTATCATCACGGACAATGGCACCAATTTGTCCAAGGGAGTCATGAAGGAGTTTTGTGAACGAGAGCATATCCGCTTGACGCTTTCTTGATGGGCCCACCCGCAGTCCAACGGTCAAGCGGAACGAGCTAATCAGGAGATCTTGAAAGGTATCAAACCCCGGCTTATGGTCCCTTTAGAGAGGACGCCGGGTTGTTGGGTGGAAGAGCTTCCATCGGTGATATGGAGTATCAACACTACCCCTAACAGATCCACTGGATACACACCGTTCTTTATGGTCTATGAAGCGGAGGCGGTCCTTCCCAGCGATATCCGTCACGACTCACCTCGCGTGGCAGCCTATGTTGAGGCAGATAGCGAGGCTGCACGGCAGGACGCTTTGGATCGACTGGATGAAGAGCGAGATATGGCAGCTGCTCGTTCGGCGGTTTACCAGCAGGATCTTCGTCGGTATCACAGTCGGCGGGTTAAAACCAGAACCTTTCAGGAAGGAGACTTGGTGCTTCGGCTCATTCAAGACCGTAAAGATATGCACAAGCTATCCCCACCTTGGGAAGGGCCTTTTGTGGTCGGCAAGAATCTGCACAACGGGTCATACTATCCGATTGATGTTCGAGAGCGAAAGGACTCACGCACGTCGAGAGGAGGAGACCAACGAGCCGTGGAACATAGCTCATCTTGACCTTATTATACCCGAGCCATCGGCTCCACTTATGTACATATTAAGACAATGTATATATTATGAATAAAAGCAATAAACCGGATCCTCGGCTAAAGCGGGGTATACATTACGTAAAAAGTCCGGTTTGGGTACATGGAGATGTTGTCGTAAAGCAGCCTCCGGTTTAACCCTTGGTCTTGCTTTTCATAAGTTTTTGTCACTTGGGGGCTTGGTCGTGTCCGAACCAATGCAACACCTTTTGACGGGCGAAAAGCCACCAGATCACTTGGGGACATGGTCACGTCTGAACCAACACGCCTCTTGGTCGGCCTAAGGCCATAGAATCACTTTGGGGCTTGGTCGAACCCGAACCATTGCAATGCCACTTGATCGGCATAATGCCACGATTTCGATTGGGGACTGGCTGACTTGAACCATCGCTACACCTTATGGGGAGCTTGGTCCTGTCCGACCATGGTAACACCATCTGATCAGGCTCAGTAAAGCCTCTTCTTGCAAACGGTTTTTATCATTGCCTTTGCTTTCATATGGTTTGCATACCAGTTATTTGACTTTTGTTTGCCTTCTTAAACCGACAACCTTTTTAAACCGGATTCAAGTTGTCAGTTAACAGAATCCGGTCCATTTTTTCATCCGGCGATTTTGTTCCGGTTTGATTTTTTCTGTTAGCATCCCATTATGGAGTAACAGGGGGCTTGTCATGACCCGACACGGTTTACACGGTAAACCGGTATTATAAGCACAGGGGTTGTTCTCCTTTGACGGTAATGGTTTATACAACCTCCGCCTCAAGTTCGGCTAAGCCAACCGCATGCCCGGACTGGCGGTATTTTTTGTATCACAAAGTTTTGATCATATACCTCAATATTTTCTTATGTAAATATATAGGCGTCCACAAGCCGGCTAGAGACGCATAAAGCCGTGGTGGTTTAAGAATTTGTGATTGCAGCAAAATACATTGAAGGTTTCAATACTTCAAACCAAAGTATCGGCACCTCAGCAAAAATTCTGAACGGAGGGCATAAAGGCATGTTCAAAAGCGAAGTGCTAGCTATTCTATTACAAAGCCTTCCAAGGCCCGATTGGTTCGCATGGCGTTATGGCTAGCAACTTACGATGCATCACCCGGCTCGACGGATTAAGCTTCCTCGCCGGGTTGGCGTGAGGAGGAGGGCGTTTGGCGTCGGTTCAACTTCTTCCTCTTCATCACCCAAAGCCGGAAGTCATTGATAGACCACCAATCCGGGTTAAGGCACGAAGATGCCTCTTCACTTATAAGCTCAGCCGGATCAACGTCAGGGGCATAAGTGTGCTTACGGATTGGAGGAACAAGGCTCTGCACTTCAGGAATGACAAACTCCACCCGCTTGTTGTTTGCGTCATAAAAAGAGCGATAAACCGCCAGGTTGGCTTCTGCTGCCAGTTGACTCGCTAGCGGACGCATCTCCTTTGTTACTCGTTTCAGAGCGTCATTATCAAAAGCTTCACCGTTCTCTTGAGAGCTGGGGAAACCCTTGGCTATGTCAGCCGGATCAAGATCTGCTATCCACGCCTTGGCGCGAGTCAGAGCCAGTAGAGTGCCAGCCCGGGCCGCAGATCGTTTCAACTCTTCAAGCTACCCCGGAACCATGGACAGCCGGTCCAGTGTGTCTTTGATCAAGGATGGAGCTGTGTTGTCGTACGATGTGGCACATATGACTCGCTGGGCGCCGGTATACAACTGCTCAATCAGGGTGTAAGCGGCCTTGAGCTTCTTCCGCACGTCAGAGCCCAGATGAGCAATACGTTTGCCTGCACCAGGTTCAGACAGCTCAAGTTAAACCGGCGGCAATATCAAAACAGGTGTATTCAGTGCAAATTTTCTTACCAAAGACGGCAGAGGTCATGGCATGAACTTGGCGCTTCAGTCTGGTAAGCTCTTCGGTCACCGGTTTAAGAGCTGATTCAGCATCTTCTGCCCGTTTTATCAAACCGGCTTTCTCGGTGTCCCATTTGGCCCGCTCGGATGTATACCCCTCCTTCAGCTGTTCCATAGTGGCCAAGGCAGTTCTCAATTCATCCTTGGCCTTGGTGGTCTCTGCTTGTTGAGTTTCCAAGTTGGCACGAAGGTCCTTGAGTTGCACGGTTTCCTGGTATATCTCATTCTGATAGCAAAGGGAACACGTTAGTTGTGTTATTATAAAGTCCCAAGCTCAATACAAATATTCAACTTGACACTTGGGGGCTAATGGCTAATTGATCTCAGTTCGGTATGGGGATACAGAAATTAAGTCCCGGTTTAACTATGCTAAGTTGAACCGACACTTGAGAACTCTGATCTGCAGTTCAAGGTGTATGGTTTCTATACGAAGTTAAGTGCCGGTTTGACTATGACAAGTTAAACCGACCCTTGGGGGGCTACTACGCAGCAAAAGTACAAGACAGGCATAAATCCTTACCTCATAGCGGTCCTTCATGCGATTTACCAGACCGGCTTCAAGGTCACGGCTTGTGTAGAGCCGGTTCAGAAAGCCGGAGTGAAGTTCTTGGGCAGAGATTATCATAAGCTGACAGATCAGTTTTCCCCTTATCTTTACTCATAGTGGCAGACTCTTCCTTGGCGGTGTGTTTTGCTAAAAGCGACGGTTGGCTAGGGGTGGTGTAGCCGCGTCTGCCACAATAACATCATCATTTTTGGCGGGCTGGCGGATCGGCGGTCTTCTTTGGGCTTGGTGCCTTCATGCTCTGGCTCGGCGGTTCAATAGTTACGACCCGCTCTGTGGTCGGACTCGGTGGAAGCGAGGATGCGAGGTTTCCACTTGGGCCTCCGGTTCGGTTTCTGGCGGATCAGCAATATCGTCTCGGTACAACTCGCCAGAGCTATTCTTAGCGACTTCAGGATTTTCGCCTGGCTGCCTCTGGTCTTCTCCGGATCAACATCTGCAGTAGGCTCAAGAGTTTTTGATTTTTTACTCAAGCGAGCCTTGGTGCTGCAGTGTCAAAATTAGAGTAAGATAAATCGACCAACGCAACTATACACCGAATTGGCGGGACAGAGGTATGATACTTACCCTGCAGCAACTTTAAGCGGAGGCAGTTGCGTGGTTGATGAACCGCCAGAGGAGTTGGAAGAGGCACGATAATTGAATTGACGGATTGAGAGGACATCGGAAGAAACCCTTTAAGGGATAACGTTTTTTAGGAGAACAAGTCACCTCTGGAGACGCTTCCGGGTTGGTGTATCTGGTAAACCGGAGGAGAGAATCTGTTGACCAACTGTCTTGGGTTATGCAGGCGCTCTTGACTTCTTGTGTCTTCAAATAAGCATAGGAATGAGATTTTTTCACTTTCCGGATGGCGCGACGAATTCTTTTAACTGGCACGAGGTCGGATTCGGAAGAAAGAAGGATTACCTCAACATGGTCGGCATGGCTGGCTTTGACATCATCACAGGAGTTAAATTTGTCAGTAAAGGGAAGAATAAAAAGGGACAAACTACAAGTAAGAATAAACACAAGGTGGAGAGCCGGTTTACGGCGGCTGCCTCGTAAGGATATCAAGTTTTACCTCAGCTTCGGATTCTTCGTCTTCCGGCGGATCAGAAGACCCGGCGGTTTTCTTGCCAGCCTTTTTGGTAGACTTGGACTTTACATGCGGAGCCCGGGCCGGGTTGGTCCGCTTCCGAGGAGCTGTTAGCCTGCGAGGTAACAAGGATTAATGAATATCAACAAAGTATTAAAGGCCCAGCGGTGAGCAGAGCCTTACTAGGCGGTTGGTTGGCAACACGAAGCGGAGCCAACCCGGTTAGGGCTGCAGACGGAGATCGGTTCATCAAGCATCCTCTTTACGCCTCTGTGACCTCAAGTTCAGTTATTGGTAACTTCGTGGCGTCTTTGAGGGTCTTTGAGGCTGCCCGATATTCGTGCATCAATCCGGGCCGGTGGCTTAAGGGCAAGATGCCCCAAGAAACCCAAAGATCGCACAAGGTCCACACCAGTTAGTCCATTGGCCATTAGAGCCCGAAGTTTAATGATCTCGAGGCGCAAAGTTCTTCCGTTCATGGCGGTTAAGCGTAAAGGCAGCGGATGATTGTTGCTGAGCCGGTGAGGACGGTAACCCGGCAAAGGATTCTCATTGGCAGGGGCAGTGTTCCGGCAGTAGAACCAGGTTTGGTTCCAATCTTTTGGATGGCTGTGGTGTTTGGCGTGAGAAAAGTCCACTTCCTTCCTCTTCTGGATTGAAATGCCGCCCAACTCTGTGTTGGGACCATCAGAAAATTCCGTACGACGGTTCAAGTGAAAGAAATCCCGGAACAGCTCCACAGAGGGTTCTTCTTGAAGGTAGACTTCACAGAACACTTGAAAATTGCATATGTTTGACACGGAGTTGGGACCAATATCCTGTGGATGGAGTTGAAAACTGGCAAGGACATCCCGGAAGAATTTTGATCCGGGTGGGCAGAATCCCGGTCTAAGTGCTGCACAAATACAATTACTTCTCCTTCTTGCGGAGTGGGAGGGCATTCGCCATCCGGAACCCGCCGATGGAGGACATTTTAGCAGCCAAAGCGCCGGTGGTGACGTATCCGTTGAGTTGCGTCTCGGTGGCCTTAGACCGGACCCAATTGCACGCTGAGAATTGCGGGGCCATTCTGGAAGATTAAAACTGCGAAAGGGAAAAACGGTTCACCGTTAAACGGTTCAGGCACATTATACAATGTTAAACCGACCATTGGGCAGCCAGTTTCCGATTCCGGTTTAACTGAGGACTAATGGAGTGACGGGTTAACTATCAAAAAGTTAATCCGCCAAAAGAGACAGACCTGAAAAATTTACTAAGTATGGACAGAAACAGGTTTCGCACGCGAATGGAAGTGATTTAGATCTACCGAAGGTTCAGTGAAGAAAATCTTTGCGACCTAGCAAGCCTCATAGAGGGCAGGAATGTTCGTGCGTCCTAAACAAGAAGATCTGGGCAAAATGAAAGTCGAACAAGGAGTAAAACTGATGGCGGGGCGGTCGCCGCACAGGATATGTACTACGGCCGAATCATACGGCCATGGCAGGACAGGTATAAGGATACTACGATGAACACCTATGAACTACAAGAGGCAGGGATCTTCGATGCGGATCTAGGGTTGAAGAGGCCTTACGATCGCGCCGAGCGGCGGAGGAGCGCTAAAGAGCTTCTGGTCCAGTCAGGGCGATGCAGCGGCCTGGTGCTGACGCGGCGGTCGAAGGTCGGCAGCGGCGGCGGAGCTTCAGAGCCGGAACGTCGCGAGGAAGAAGAAGAGAAAGGGCCTGCCGGTCTATTTATAAGGAACCGGGGCAGTTAACAAAGCACGAGAATCGAGGAGTCAAAAGCGGCGGACGGCGCAGCGGTCGCCTCGATTTCCGGGATAGCATTAAATGAAAGGGAATCTTACTGTTTGGATTTCTTTATTAAAGATGACGTCAAGGCGCCCTGTGGCGGTGGTCGGAGGATGACGTCACGGCGGTTCAAGCAAATGGCGGTTTACGGAGTTTCCTGAAGATGTTGAAGATTCACATGAACCGGTTCAAGTCAATCTGGGGCCTAATGTTGGGGATATAACTACTGAGTGTAAACCGCCACAAAGGGCCGGGTTACCCTCATCCATGATCAGGGCCCACGGAGGAGGCCCAAAGCCCAGAGGCTGATTAGGATCCATTCATGTAAACCGCCTTAGTCTTGTAAACTTGAGCTGTAAGATAAGAGAGAAGAGACCGAGCCGGACACTTGTATGAGCCGGATCGGGACTCATGAGACCGCCAAGGCGTCAACCCGTGTATATAAGGGGACGACCCGGCGAAGTTAAAGGGACGAGAGAATTCGAGGCTGAAGGCGGCTATTGCTCCCTAGTCGCCAAAATCATATCAATCCCATCACAACTAGACGTAGGCTTTTACCTTCATCGAAGGGGCCGAACTAGTATAACTCCCGTGTCTTTGTGTCCGCTTTAACCCCTCTAGGTTAACCCGTACGATGGCCCTGCGACTAAGTCCTTTCATGAGGACATCTGCCGTGACAATTCCACGACACCAATCGTGTGCGTAACCGTGAGTGTCTCTTTTCGGGGTTGATCGAGAGGAGAACACGGTTTCTGGGTTATGTTTGACGTAAGTAGGAGTTCAGGATCACTTCTTGATCATTGCTAGATGACGACCGTTCCTTTGTTTCTCTTCTCGCTCTCATTTGCGTATGTTAGCCACCATATCTGCTTAGTCGCTGCTGCAACCTCACCACTTTACCCCTTCCTTTCCCTTTAAGCTTTGCTAGTCTTGATACCCATGATAATGGGATTGCTTTGAGTCCTCGTGGCTCACTGATTACTACACCACCAGTTGTGTACAGGTTTGCGATGATCATGACGTGAGAGCGATGTTTGCTTGTATTGGAGTTCTTCTTCTGCTTCTTCTTTGATCAGGGGATAGGTTCCAGGTCGGCAGCCTGGGCTAGCAGGGTGGATGTCGTTTGAGCTTCTGTTATGTTGCATCCGTAGTCGGATGTTGATCTTGTATGATGATGATGTATTCTTGTGGCATTTGTGCCTTTTGTTTGTATCCCCATCTATTATGTAATGTTGATGTAATGATATCCACCTTGCAAAAGCGTTCCAATATGCGGGTCTATCCTTGGTGGGACCGTCGAGTTCCTTTTGGATAGGGTCGCATATTGGGCGTGACAAGTTGGTATCGAGCCTCGACCGACCCTAAGGAGCCCCTTGATTGATCGTGTAGTTTGGCCGTTGTCGAGTCTAGAAGAAAACTGATTTACGAGTCTAGTTATATCGGGAGTAGGAATTCTTTTTACTCCTCAGCCCCTTCGTCGCTCTGGTCAGGAATCTTGACGTAGGTGTTTTGAATTACTTCTCTTCCCCTTCAAATTTTTCTTTAGGATCACGCAGTTGGGTTTTCCGATCGTTGGCTCTCAGCTCTTTTCATCCGATGCATTTTCTCGTCAAGGCGATTCGACCCTCTTCATCTTTGCCAAGTTCAATCCTCAGTTGTTTTTTCCCACCCGCCCACCCTTCTTCTTTTCGGAACCGCAGTCCGTAATCGAGTATCCATCCTACTCGTGCGAAGTCTTTGCTTTCTTTCCTCAATGATTTCAACCGGTGTTTCCTCTTCAAGATATTCGTCGATTTCCCCTTCTAAGTTGCCTTTGTTTTTCCCGCCCTCCCACCCTATTATTCCCGCAGTTCGAGTTTCTTCCGACCATCTATTCCATTCGTACGGAGTCTCTTCAGTCTTCCCTCAATCATTTCAACCGGTGAATTCTTGTCTCGTTCGACATACTTCATCTATTTTTCTTCCCCGGTGGATTCAATTCAAGTTTTTGGTGTTGATCATATTATTTTCCTCGGCTCAAGGTTCTCCCAGCTCTTTCGTCTCTCGCCAGTTTATTCTTCCGGAGTCCTCAAGACATCTCAGGAGATTCGTCTGTATTCTAATTAATTCGAGGTTGTCACCTCATTTAAATATTTCAGTTCTTCCGGTGCATCATCTATCTGTTCAACATCCCTTTCCAACGGTGTTTTCTTTTAGTGGGCCCTAACCCACAGGTCTTTCTCAGGATCTTACCTGACTCCTCTAATTATTCCGGAGCCATTCCTAATTCTTTTCGAAGTTTGACGTAAGAATGAATTTCATCAGTCAGATCTTTTCCAAGATCAATTTCAAATCATTTCATTGTTGGCTCAACCTCTTCGCTTATCATTCTTCCGGAGTATCTCATTAATTTTGGTGGTGTTTTCTCCTCATCATTTGAAGATTGAAGAGAATTTTTCCTCTAAATCTTGTCCGTTCCCCCGGAGATTCATGGTGCTAGCTCGATGTTATCCTATCTAATTGTTTCCAGTCATTCAAATTATTTTCATCCATCCGGAGTATTTCAGGAGTTACTTTCCGTCTCAATCATCCAGAGGCCATCTTTTCGGAAGATTTCTTCATTCTAAGTTTTCAGATTCATTCCCCAATTATTCTATATCCGTGCCCCTTCGTTCGTCTCAATATTCTTCTGGTGCTTCGTTCAAGCATTCGTCAATCAGTTCGCGATCTCTTCGTTCTCTTGTCTCTAATTTTCCCTCAAATATCTTCATTCGTTTTCCAATTCTTCCCGGTGATTCATTCTCTTTTGTCAGTCTTTTCCAAATTCTAACGGTGGTTCGTTCAAGATTCTTTTCCTTGATTATCATTTTAGTTCATTCGTTCTTACCAATCCTACCGGTGGCTCATGAAGATTTTCTCAAGTTTTGTGCCATACCCCATTTAATCCTTTTCAAGAAGAATAAGTAGTAGGCGAAATCCATTGCTTGTCATCAATTTAATTGATGAAGGATAAGCATACAAGAAATCTTATTCTTATTTCCTCGAGGTGATTCAATCCTTTTCTTTGGAGTTTGTTCTTGAGGAATAAATTATAGTTCCAAGTGTTCTCATCTTTTCTTTTCCGGAGTTCTATTATTTCCTCGGCCATCTCATCGGAACCTCCGTCTAAATCAACGCAAGGCTCATCTTATTCTTTCTTCCTTCGTTCTATCTCATCATCCTTTTGTCACCGGAGTTCGTCAAGGTGGTTCTTCATGATTTAATCTTTTCTTCAAGAGTTCATCAAGATTCTTATCGAAGGAGCTCAAGTATCTTTTCTTTTCGCGTCTCTAAGTGTATTTAATTCTCCGTATTCTTTAGAATTGGAGTTTTGCATTTCTTTGTTCTTCTCAGATATTCAATACCACTCAATCCTTCCTTCTAAGTTCTTTTCATTCAAATTCTTTCAATTCTTCCGGAGGCATTGCGTTGTTTATCTCGTCAAGTGTCATTCCATCTTCTGAAGCTCATGTTCTATTGTTTCCTTTTTCAACCGGTGTGCTGCCTAAATCCTTTCAGTCTTATTCATTTCTTTTCTCATTCTAACCACTCCGGTTAGAACGAGTGATTTCATAGTCTATCTGATTATGTGAGTTTTTGATTCTCGACATTCTCGTCGTTCCTCTCTTCTTCTCGAGTGCTCTCGATTCTTTGCTTCTTCTTTCAGTTCTTGTTTCACCTCTTCCTCTTTCTCTTCCGACTCGGTCCTAAGATCTCGGGACGAGATCTCTTGTTAGTGGAGGACTGTTGTAACGCCCCGGATTCGATGCGCCAGGTGTTTGCCAGTTATTCGCCGTCCTTGCCATGTCATTTGCTTGCGTGTTGCACTTTTCCATGTCATCATATGCATTTCATATCATGTCGTCATGTGCATCGCATTTGCATACGTGTTCGTCTCATGCATCCGAGCATTTTCCCCGTTGTCCGTTTTGCAATCCGGCACTCCTATGTCTCCCGGCGCCCCCTTTTACCTCTTTTCGTGTGCGGGTATTAAATGGTCTCGGAATGGACCGAGGTTTGTCAAGTGGCCTTGGTATAGCACCGGTAGACTGCCTGTCAAGTTTCGTACCATTTCGAGGTCGTTTGATACTCCGACGGTTAACCGGATAACCGCTAAAGCCCTCTTTGAGTTGCAGCCCAACACCCCTTTCAAAGTGGCCCAAAACCCAGCAAACTCCCCTCCATGCTCTCGGCCGTTCGATCACGATCGCGTGGCCGAAAACCGCACCTCATTTGGACTCTCCTAGCTCCCTCTACCTATATATAAGCCTCCCCCTCCGAAATTTGCGGTATATTTCCCCCCAACCCTAGTCCCCTTCGTCCTCAGCGCGCCGGACATTGTCCGTCGGCGCCGGACACTTCCCCGCGCCCCACTCCCGTCCTGCCACCTGTCCCATGGCGAGGCCACTTCCCCGCCCTTGCCCGCCCGGGCCCGAGGAGGCCCGAGCCAGTCGCCGCCTCCCGCCGCCCAGCTCGTCCTCTTTCGCGCCGCCTCACTGTCTTGGCGCTGCCGCCATCCTTCATCGCCGCCGCCCGGCCATCTCTGTCGCTGCCCGCGCCGCCCTCGTCGACCGCGACCCAGCGCCCTCCGCCTCGGGCGCCCGCCAGCCGGATCCGGCCGCCCGCCGCCTCCGCGCCCAGCTCACCGGCGCCTCCGTCGCCGCCACTCATGGCGCTCGCCTCCGGTGGCCGCTTCGGCCAGATCCGGACGGGTGGGATGAGATCCACCCGTCCCGCAATCCAAACGCGCCCGGCCTCCGCCCCGGATCTCGCCATCCCGCACCACTCCGTCCCGAGTTGACTTTCAGAGGGTATAAATTCCACTAAGTCCCCTAGTTTGTGATTATTTTCATGCATTTTCATCACATCATATCTCTGCAGCCGTAGCTCCATTTTATGCGTGTAATATGTCAAATTGTTCGCCTCGAAGAGTAGATCATTTCATCTCATTGCATCATTTTTATTTGAGCTCATATTGATGCCCGAAATGCTGTTGGAAAAGTGCTATGTGATGTTAGTTTCTGATTCTTATCAGAACATGCACTTTTGTCATTTTTGCCATGATTGATGTGTGCATCCTATGAACTTGAGTCCTACATGTGTTTTGTAATATGCCATGCCATCTTTCCGGGGGTGTATGCCATGTATTTTTGTGATCAATGTGGTGACTAGCACAAGCATGCAAACTAGGCATCATAATGTTGCTGATTTCAGCCCTGTTCTTCTGATATTTTTATGCCATGTTAACTTGATGCTACCGAGAGATACATGCTTATTTTGAGATACTTCAGTAAGGATGTTTTGTTATACATGTCTTGCTCTACCCATCCATGCCCTTGTTTGCAATTATGTAGTGCCATAGCTTGAGTCAATCGAGCTCTACTTTTGCTATAAAATGTTTCCTGGCAGATTGTTTACATGTTATTCAATTTTGCCAAGGTTGTTGTAGTTGATCCTTGCATGCTATGTTGTTGTTCTTGCCATGTATAGCTCCTATGCCATGTCTTCTTACTGTTGGTTGCCTTGCCATGCCATGTATTGCTCTGTGGTGAGTGGTTCAAGCTCACCAACATGCCTACTTGTTGTTCCTGCCATGTATGAATCTGTAATATAACTTGCCATGTTTACATGGGTGCCATCATATCTTCTGATCGTTTTTGGCTTATGGTCAGTAAGGGACATTTGTTCTATGCATTTAGTAGATTCATGCCATGCCTTTGTTTGCCATGATAAGTTCCTGTAACATGTTGTTTGATAGCTCTAAACATTGCAGCCTGATGTTATTCTTGCTAAAGCCTGAAACTGTTATTATTTGCAATCTTGCCATGTCATTTTGAGCATGTTTTAGTCATTTCTGGAGATAGCTCAGTTATCATGTTTTGTCATGCTTTACCTGTACATCATGCCCATGCCTTTTGTTTTCTTGTTGAGGTCCTGTAGCATGTTGTTTTGATGCTTGCAATATGCCTAGTTGCTGTTTTGGACAGATTGTTGGCATATCTTGTTTCATGTGTATGTGTTGAACCGTTGCTCCGTTTTGAGTGTGCTCTATATGAAACTTGCTTGATTTTGCATGTAGCTTCATATTATCATGTTGCATCCTTGTTTCGAGGTGTTTGCTTGATGTTTGTATGCATTTTGCATCAATGCCATGCTTAACTTGTTTTGCTCATATCTTCTAGGTAGTAGCTCGAATTAAATGAACTTTATATGTAACTTGACTAGAATTTCGTGTAGATCATCGTGGTGCATCTTAACTTGCTGTTTAACAACTTGAACATAAGGTTTATTCAGATCTGGACCAATTTCGAAATTTGCATATGAGGACTTACCGGAATTGTTATATGTTGTTTCCGGCCTCATTTAAACTTGCTTTGATGTGTTGCTCTTGTTTGCATCATCTTTTGCCATGAGTATCCTCATCTAGCGTTGTCATGCATCATGCTTGGTTGTGCATCATGTCTTGTCTATGTGTGGTGTGTTTACTATGTTGTGTGCTTCTTCTTGTTAGTTCTGTTTACGTTGCGATCGTGAGGATTCGTTCGTCTACGCTTGATTCGGCTTCATCCGTTCATCTTCTTCATGGACTCGTTCTTCTTCCTTGCGGGATTTCAGGCAAGATGACCGCTACCCTGGATCTCACTACTATCATTGCTATGCTAGTTGCTTCGTTCTTTCGCTATGCTGCGCTACCTATTACCTGTTCCTCAAGCCATCCCAAATTGCCATGAACCCCTAACCTTTTGCACCTTTCCTATGCAAACCGTTGTTTGGCTATGTTACCGCTTTGCTCAGCCCCTCTTATAGCGTTGTTAGTTGCAGGTGAAGATGAAGTTTGTTCCTTGTTGGAACATGGAGATGTTGTTCCTTGTTGGAACATGTTTACTTGTTGGGATATCACAATATATCTTATATTATTAATGCATCTATATACTTGGTAAAGGGTGGAAGGCTCGGCCTTATGCCTGGTGTTTTGTTCCACTCTTGCCGCCCTAGTTTCCGTCATATCGGTATTATGTTCCCGGATTTTGCGTCCCTAACGCGGTCGGGTGATTTATGGGACCCCTTGACAGTTCGCTTTGAATAAGACTTTTCCAAAGAAGGCCCAACATTGGTTTTACCATTTGCCTCACCTATACCCTTTTTCCCTTGGGTTTCGGAGCCCGAGGGTCATCTTTATTTTAGCCCCCGGGCGGTGCTCCTTCGAGTGTTGGTCCGAACCGAGCAACTGCGGGGCCACCACGGGCAACTCGAGGATTGGTTTTACTCGTAGCTTGACTTATCCGGTGTGCCACGAGAGCGAAATGCGTCGACTCCTATCGATTTGTCGGCACATCCGGCGGCTTCTTTGGTCTTGTTTTATTCTTTGTCGAAATGTCTTGTAGCCGGGATTCCGAGACTGATCGGGTCTTCCCGGGGAGAAGGAATATCCTTCGTTGATCGCGAGAGATTATCATGGGCTAAGTTGGGACACCCCTGCAGGGTTTGAACTTTTGAAAGCCGTGCCCGCGGTTATGTGGTAGATGGGAATTTGTTAATATCCGGTTGTAGTAAACCTGAAGCAAACTCTTCTAAAATACACCAACCGTGTGCGTAACCGTGAGTGTCTCTTTTCGGGGTTGATCGAGAGGAGAACACGATTTCTGGGTTATGTTTGACGTAAGTAGGAGTTCAGGATCACTTCTTGATCATTGCTAGATGACGACCGTTCCTTTGTTTCTCTTCTCGCTCTCATTTGCGTATGTTAGCCACCATATCTGCTTAGTCGCTGCTGCAACCTCACCACTTTACCCCTTCCTTTCCCTTTAAGCTTTGCTAGTCTTGATACCCATGATAATGGGATTGCTGAGTCCTCGTGGCTCACAGATTACTACACCACCAGTTGCAGGTACAGGTTTGCGATGATCATGACGTGAGAGCGATGTTTGCTTGTATTGGAGTTGTTCTTCTGCTTCTTCTTGATCGAGGATAGGTTCCGGTCGGCAGCTTTGGGCTAGCGAGGTGGATGTCGTTTGAGCTTCTGTTATGTTGCTTCCGTAGTCGGATGTTGATCTTGTATGATGATGATGTATTCTTGTGGCATTTGTGCCTTTTGTTTGTATCCCCATCTATTATGTAATGTTGATGTAATGATATCCACCTTGCAAAAGTGTTCCAATATGCGGGTCTATCCTTGGTGGGACCGTCGAGTTCCTTTTGGATAGGGTCGCATATTGGGCGTGACAGACATCTTGCACGGTTATGATAGCAAGGCATGCCAGAGAATAACCTGTCAGTTATGTCGGTAACAACGTCGGTACCAAGGGCGAGGGACGAAGAGAACCATTTTCCTGCTCATTGAACGAGGCGGCCAATAGGCAAGGTTCTCGTCCATCGGTGGCTACTGGAATGTCATCAACTATAGAAACAGGGTCTTACTGACATGGTTTGTACACCAAGGCGTTTTACATATAGATCACAAGAAGGGTTAAGCAAACCAATGGAAAGGAAAATGATATTCTCAGATTAAACAGAACAATGGAAATGAAAATGTGTTTAAACACATATTTCAGGGGTATATCCTTCCCAAGGATAAGCAGAGCATGATATCCATGACAGGATGTAATGTAGAAAACTCTTTAGGTGAGGGGGGAGGAATCTCATGATATTACCCATACAACGGTGTTAGGATAAATGATAAATAAAATTTAGCATCGTGCTTCAAATGTTCTTGTCGAAAATCGGAGTACCATTGACATGCTTCGAGATAGCATTGACATGGTCTTGGTGAAGATCAGACTTTGGAAACACGAAGGATCCATCGAGGAATAACTTGTAGAATAAGTCTTACAATTTCCTCATGGATGAGCGGATAACCTTCTTTGAAAAGGAATCTATAATGATAGGTCCTCCACCGGGGTGCTAGGCATGACATCATGTTACCGGGTCATCAAAGGATCAACATCATAACTCTTGGAAAGTTGTCCCAACCATCATATCTGACCGAGATTCATATCCAATTGGTGTCATGATACCTCAGACTCAGGGGTCCGAGAGGAAAAGGTGCAACACAAATCGACGAAATGACATTGCAAGATTCTCGAGAAATGAACTATGGGAGCGGGTTTCTGAAGCAATAGTACCTCATTAAACCAAGGAGGGGATGAGAAGGTGGCTGATGGGCTCAGCGACAATTCATCGAGAATTCCAAATGATGGATTTCCACAATTAAGTGAACAAGGAGATAACATTTGTCAGATCAAATGATATAAGGAAGTATGCTCGAGGAAAACATACACAATTAAACATTGGATGAGAGGTGCGCCCGAAATATGGGTTGGGTTGCACGACCAATGTCAGAATGGTGATTCAATAATCAATAGCCTAAGAATGAACTTTCTACCATTAACTTCAAAGAAATAGGGTTGCTAGAAGGAAAGAATCCAAACAACACCGTTCACTTGTTGGAATTAACACGGGGACCAAGAAAGAATGGTGATGGTGAGAAGTATTTCTATTCAAGAATTCTCCAGAGGTGGAACAAATCTCAGAACATTCTTGACATAAAGGATGGTAATACTCCAAGGTAAAGAAGAACAATGGCTGGATAGCAAGGAACTCAAGGTATAACACCAAACATGAACAAGCTTGTGTTGGTGGGAAGGCAATAAAGTGGTCGATGATAATACAATTCATCAAGGGCAAGGATGGTATTTCTCATCATGAATTCAATTGATATCCTGGATGAGCTCAGAATGTTGATGATCACGACATCTTTGTCGCGAGAGTTCATGAAGATGTAATCGATCGGCGACGATATCAAGTCAAAGTAATGATGAAGTGAAAGGTTATTGGAACCAAGGGTACGACACAAACTCGAAACCAAGCTTGTTGTTCAAGGCGAAATGATATGACGATGAGGATCGACGTAAGGTTAGTTCATCGTCGAAAATTGTGCTCCGAGAAGAAGGACCGGGTATACAGTTAAAACCATCACGACAATGATATAGCCAAACAGGCTAGGAATGGCGTGATCGGTACAAACTTCGTACTTATAGAAGCTATCGAAGAGTTGTTGAACCGTAGTGCGGACTCGGTTCAGTTATCGGTGTCTTTGAGTGTTTAATAACTTCGAGCCCGCGAAAAATTGGAATCGATTGGGAAGGTAGCACTTGATGAAGAACTCATAAGAAGTTATGCAGTTCCATGATAATCTCGAGATACCAGGGGGGTAATACTCGACACAAGATCAAAGTAAAGGTTGGACTGGTGTATTGATCCATAGAAAACAATTGTTTTAACTTGTCCGATAAATGGGATCAAAGAAGAACAATCATGGCCGGAACCACGGTTGCAAGGGATCAATTCACAGATACCATATGATAGTTATCAAGGAAATAGTTATTATTACAAGAAGCTTCCATGATAGGATATACATCGCGTCCATGGGCATGAACACAAAGTTCAAGGTCGACACCCACTTCCTCAATGCAGAATCTTCCATTCACCTCTCGTATTTCGAAGATGTCATTAGTTGTTGAAACTTTTACCTGGTGCAATACCAGATAAGTATGACTCGTGAAATCTTTCGGGTTCACACCGATGAGGGAAGGCGTTGGTTCAATCCCATCGGGGCTTCTTACGGACATATTGTTGGAAATATGCCCTAGAGGCAATAATAAATTGGTTATTATTATATTTCCTTATTCATGATAATCGTTTATTATCCATGCTATAATTGTATTGATAGGAAACTCAGATACATGTGTGGATACATAGACAACACCATGTCCCTAGTAAGCCTCTAGTTGACTAGCTCGTTGATCAGCAGATGGTTACGGTTTCACGACCATGGACATTGGATGTCGTTGATAACGGGATCACATCATTTGGAGAATGATGTGATGGACAAGACCCAATCCTAAACCTAGCACAAAGATCGTGTAGTTCATATGCTAAAGCTTTTCTAATGTCAAGTATCTTTTCCTTAGACCATGAGATTGTGCAACTCCCGGATACCGCAGGAATACTTTGGGTGTACCAAACGTCCTGGCAACGTAATCGGGTGGCTATAAAGGTGCATTACTTTTATCTCCGAAAGTGTCTATTGGGTTGGCACGAATCGAGACTGGGATTTGTCACTCCGTGTGACGGAGAGGTATCTCTGGGCCCACTCGGTAGGACATCATCATAATCTGCACAATGTGACCAAGGGGTTGATCACGGGATGATGTGTTACGGAACGAGTAAAGAGACTTGCTAGTAACAAGATTGAACAAGGTATCAGCATACCGACGATCGAATCTCGGGCAAGTACAATACCGCTGGACAAAGGGAATTGTATACGGGATCGATTGAGTCCTTGACATCGTGGTTCATCCGATGAGATCATCGTGGAACATGTAGGATCCAACATGGGTATCCAGATCCCGCTGTTAGTTATTGGCGGAGAGAGTTGTCTCGGTCATGTCTACGTGTCTCCCGAACCCGTAGGGTCTACACATAAGGTTTGATGGCGCTAGGGTTATAAAGGAAGTTTGTATGTGGTTGCGAATGTTGTTGAGTCCCGGATGAGATCCCGGACATCACGAGGAGTTCTGGAATGGTCCGGAGGTCAAGATTTATATATGGGAAGTCCTATTTTGGCCACCGGAAAATGTTTGGGATTTTTCGGTATTGTACCGGGAAGGTTCTAGAAGGTTCCGGAGTGGGGCCCACCTGCATGGGGGGACCCACATGAACGTGGGTAGTGGGGCAAGGCCCCACACCCCTGGTCAAGGCGCACCAAGATCCCCCTTAGAAGGAATAAGATCATATCTCGAAGGGATAAGATCAAGATCCCTAAAAAGGGGATAACAATCGGTGGGGAAGGAAATGATGTGATTTCTTTCCTCCCACCTTTGCCAACGCCCCAATGGACTTGGAGGGCAAGAAACCAGCCCCCTCCACCCCTATATATAGTAAGGAGGCGCATGGGAGCTTCACCCTTGCCCCTGGCGCAGCCCTCCCTCTCCCAAGTCCTCCTCCTCTCCCGCGGTGCTTGGCGAAGCCCTGCAGGATGCCACGCTCCTCCATCACCACCACACCGTCGTGCTTCTGCTGGATGGAGTCTTCCCAACCTCTCCCTCTCTCCTTGCTGGATCAAGGCATGGGAGGCGTCACCGGGCTGTACGTGTGTTGAACGCGGAGGTGCCGTCCGTTCGGCACTAGGATCTCCGGTGATTTGGATCACGACGAGTACGACTCCTTCAACCCCGTTCTCTTGAACGCTTCCGCTTAGCGATCTACAAGGGTATGTAGATGCACTCTCCTTCCCCTCGTTGCTAGTTTCTCCATAGATAGATCTTGGTGACACGTAGGAAAATTTTGAATTTCTGCCACGTTCCCCAACAAAGTGGCATCATGAGCTAGGTCTATTGCGTAGATTCTTTGCACGAGTAGAACACAAAGTAGTTGTGGGCGTTGATGATGTTCAATATGCTTACCGTTACTAGTCCAATCTTGTTTCGACGGTATTGTGGGATGAAGCGGCCGGACCGACCTTACACGTACTCATCGTGAGACAGTTCCACCGGTGACATGCACTTGGTGCATAAGGTGGCTAGCGGGTGCCGATCTCTCCCACTTTAGTCGGAACGGATTCGATGAAAAGGGTCCTTATGAAGGGTAAATAGCAATTGACATATCATGTTGTGGTTTTTCGTAGGTAAGAAACGTTCTTGCTAGAAACCCATAGCAGCCACTAAAACATGCAAACAACAATTAGAGGACGTCTAACTTGTTTTTGCAGGGTATGCTATGTGATGTGATATGGCCAAGAAGAATGTGATGAATGATATATGATGTATGAGATTGATCATGTTCTTGTAATAGGAATCACGACTTGCATGTCGATGAGTATGACAACCGGCGAGAGCCATAGGAGTTGTCTTAATTTATTGTATGACCTGCGTGTCATTGAACAAAGCGCCATGTAATTACTTTACTTTATTGCTAACCGGTAGCCATAGTAGTAGAAGTAATAAGTTGGCGAGACAACTTCATGGAGACACGATGATGGAGATCATGATGATGGAGATCATGGTGTCATGCCGGTGAAGATGATGATCATGGAGCCCCGAAGATGGAGATCAAAGGAGCAAAATGATATTGGCCATATCATGTCACTATTTGATTGCATGTGATGTTTATCATGTTTATGCATCTTGTTTACTTAAGAACGACGGTAGTAAATAAGATGATCCTTACAACAATTTCAAGAAGTGTTCTCCCCTAAGCGTGCACCGTTGCTAAAGTTCGTAAGCTTATAAGCACCACGTGATGATCGGGTGTGATGGATTCTTACGTTGACATACAACTGGTGTACGACAGATATACAAACGCGAAACACTTAGGGTTAACTTGACGAGCCTAGCATGTACAGACATGGCCTCAGAACACAGAGACCGAAAGGTCGAGCATGAGTCGTATGGAGGATACGATCAACATGAAGATGTTCACCGATGATGACTAGTCCGTCTCACGTGATGATCGGACACGGCCTAGTTGACTCGGATCATGTAATCACTTAGATGACTAGAGGATGTCTATCTGGTGGGAGTTCATAAGATGAACTTAATTATCCTGAACATAGTCAAAAGATCTTTGCAAATTATGTAAATGGCTCGCGCTTTAGTTCCACTGTTTAGATATGTTCCTAGAGAAAATATAGTTGAAAGTTGAAAGTAGCGATTATGCGGACAGTAGAAAGCTTATGTCCTTAATGCACCGCTCGGTGTCTTTGAACCCCAAACGTCGTTTGTGGATGTTGCGAACATCGAACATACACGTTTTGATAACTACGTGATAGTTCAGTTAAACGGTTTAGAATTGAGGCACCAAAGGCGTTTTCGAAACGTCGCGGGACATATGAGATGTTTCGAGGGCTGGAATTGGGATTTCAGGCTCGTGCTTACGCCAAGAGGTATAAGACCTCCGACAATTTTCTTAGCCTGCAAACTAAGGGAGAAAAGCTCAATCGTTGAGCTTGTGCTCGATTGTCTGAGTGCAACAATCACTTGAATCGAGTGGGAGTTGATCTTCCTGTTGAGATAGTGATGTTTCTCCAAAGTCATTGCCACCAAGCTGCTAGAGCTTCGTGATGAACTATAACAAATCAGGGATAGATATGATGATCCTTGAGATATTCACGATGTTTGACACCGCGAAAGTAGAAATCAAGAAGGAGCATCAATTGTTGATGGTTAGTGAAACCACTAGTTTCAAGAAGGGCAAGGGCAAGAAGGGGTACTTCATGAAACAGAAAATCAATTGCTGCTCCAGTGAAGAAACCCAAGGTTGAACCCAAACCCGAGACTAAGTGCTTCTGTAATAAGGGGAACAGCCACTAGAGCAGAATTACCCTAGATACTTGGTAGATAAGAAGGTTGGCAAGGTCGATAGAAGTATGTTGGATATACATTATGTTAATGTGTACTTTACTAGTACGCCTAGTAGCACCAGGGTATTAGATACCGGTTCGCTTGCTAAGTGTTAGTAACTCGAAATAAAAGCTACGGAATAAACGGAGACTAGCTAAAGGTGAGCTGACGCTATGTGTTGGAAGTGTTTCCAAGGGTGATGTGATAAAGCATCGCACGCTCCCTCTACCATCGAGATTGGTGTTAAACCTAAATAATTGTTATTTGGTGTTTGCGTTGAGCATAGGCATGATTGGATTATATGCATACATAATCTGGTTATTCATTTAAGGAGAATAATGGGCACTCTGTTTATTTGAATAATACCTTCAATGGTCTTACACCTAAAAGGAATGGTTTATTGAATCTCGATCGTAGTGATACACATTTTCATGCCAAAACATATAAGATAGTAATGATAGTACCACTTACTTGTGGCACTGCCATGTAAGTCATATTGGTGTAAAACGCATGAAGAAGCTCCATGTTGATGGATCTTTGGACTCACTCATTTTTGAAAAGTTTGGGACATGCAAACCATGTCTATTGGTGTATACACATGAAGAAACTCCATGCAGATGGATCGTTTGGACTCACTAGATTTTGAATCACTTGAGATATGCAAATCATACCACATAGGCAAGATGACTGAAAGCCTCGTTTTCAGTAAAATGGAACAAGAAAGCAACTTGTTGGAAGTAATACATTTTGATGTGTGCGGTCCAATGAGTCTTTGAGGCACGATGGATATCAAGTTATGTTCTTACTTCACGGATGATTTGAGTAGGTACTGAGTGTATTTACTTGATGAAACACAAGTCTGAACTATTGAATGGTTCAAGTAATTTCAGAGTGAAGTTGAAGATCATCGTGACAAGAGGATAAAATGCCTATGATATGATCATAGAGATGAGTATCTGAGTTACGAGCTTTGGCACGCAATTAAGACGATTCGGAAATTGTTTCACAATAAATACACTGGAACACCATAGTGTGATGGTGTGTCCGAACATCATAGTTGCACCCTATTGAATATGGTGCGTACCATGATGTCTCTTATCGAATTACCACTATCGTTCATGGGTTAGGCATTAGAGACAATCGCACTCACTTTAATAGGGCACCACGCAATTCCGTTGAGACGACACCGTTTGAACTATGGTTTGGAGAAACCTAAATTGTCGTTTCTTAAAAGTTTGGGGCTGCGATGCTTGTGTGAAAAAGTTTCAGGTTGATGAGCTCGAACCCAAAGCGGATAAAAATGCATCTTCATAGGACACCCGAAACAGTTGGGTATACCTCCTATCTCAGATCCGGAAGCAAAAGTAATTGTTTCTAGAAATGGGTCCTTTCTCGAGGAAAAGTTTCTCTCGAAAGAATTTAGTGGGAGGATGGTGGAGACTTAATGAGGTTATTGAACCATCACTTCAACCAAGGTGTAGCAGGCACGAGGAAGTTGTTCATGTGGCACCTACACCAATTGAAGTGGAAGCGATGATAGTGATCATGATGCTTCGGATCAAGTCCCTATCGGACCTCGTAGGTCGACAAGGACGCGTACTACTTCAGAGTGGTACGCAATACTGACTTAGAGGTCATGTTGCTAGACAACAATGAACCTACGAGCTATGGAGAAGCGATGGTGGGCCCGGATTCCGACGAATGGCTCAAGGCCATAACATCCGAGAGAGGATCCATGACTTTGGAAGGAATACTTGATGGTCGTGGGGCGTTGGGTAAAGATGGATTTTAAAAGGAAGACAGACAATGATGGTAAGTATCACCATTAAGAAAGCTCGACTTGTCGTTAAAGATGTTTTCCGACAAGTTCAAGGAGTTGACTACGATGAGGCTTTCTCACTCGTACCGATGCTAAGAGTCTGTTGGAATTGGATTAGCAGTTACTGCATTATTTATGAAATCTTTCATATAGGATGTCAAAACATTGTTTCCTTGACAGTTTTCTTGAGGAAAGGTCGTATGTGATACAGCCAGAAAGTTTTTTGACAATCCTGAAAGACGCTAACAAGTATGCAAAGCTCCATCAATCCTTCTAAGGACTGGAGTAAGCATCTCGGAGTTGGAATGTACGCTTTGATGAGATGATCAAAGATTTTGGGTCTATACAAAGTTTATGAGAAACTTGAATTTCCAAAGAAGTGAGTGGGAGCACTATAGAATTTCTGATGAGTATATGTTGTTGACATATTGTTGATCGAAATGATGTAGAATTCTGGAAAGCATATAGGGTTATTTGAAAAGTGTTTTTCAATAGAAAACCTGAATTAAACTGCTTGAACATTGAGCATCAAGATCTATGAGGATAGATAAAACGCTTAAATGGTACTTTCAAATGAGCACATACCTTGACATGATCTTGAAGGTGTTCAAGATGGATCAGTCAAAGAAGGAGTTCTTGCCTGAGTCATAAGGTATGAAGTTAAGAGTTAAAGCTCGACCACGGCAGAAGAGCGAGAAAGGACGAAGGTCGCCCCTATGCTTCGGACATAGGCTCAGAGTATGCTATGCTTGTGTACCGCCTTTGGAAGTGTGCCTTGCCATCGATCGGCAAGGGGTACAAGAGTGATCCAGAATGGATCATTGGACAGCGGTCAAAATTGTCCTTGGAGGAATAAGGACATGTTTCTCGATTATGGAGGTGATAAAGAGTTCGGCGTAAAGGGTTACGTCGAAGCAAGCTTAAAACCTATCCCGAAAGCTCAGAGTAGAGATACTGGGATCGTATAATGGAGCAACAATTTGGAATAGCTCCAAGTGGAACGTGGTAGCAGCATCTACGATATGACATAAAGTTTTGCGAAATACATAGGAATCTGAATATTGCAGACCCGTTGACTACAACCTCTCTCACAAGCATAAACATGATCAAACCCAGAACTCATTGAGTGTTAATCACATAGTGATATGAACTAGATTATTGATTCTAGTAAACTCTTTGGATGTTGGTCACATGGCGATGTGACCTGTGAGTGTTAATCACATGGCGATGTGAACTAGATTATTGACTCTAGTGCAAGTGGGAGACTGTTGGAAATATGCCCTAGAGGCAATAATAAATTGGTTATTATTATATTTCCTTGTTCATGATAATCGTTTATTATCCATGCTATAATTGTATTGATAGGAAACTTCAGATACATGTGTGGATACATAGACAACACCATGTCCCTAGTAAGCCTCTAGTTGACTAGCTCGTTGATCAGCCAGATGGTTACGGTTTCACGACCATGGACATTGGATGTCGTTGATAACGGGATCACATCATTTGGAGAATGATGTGATGGACAAGACCCAATCCTAAGCCTAGCACAAAGATCGTGTAGTTCATATGCTAAAGCTTTTCTAATGTCAAGTATCTTTTCCTTAGACCATGAGATTGTGCAACTCCGGATACCGCAGAATGCTTTGGGTGTACCAAACGTCACAACGTAACTGGGTGGCTATAAAGGTGCACTATAGGTATCTCCAAAAGTGTCTATTGGGTTGGCACGAATCAAGACTGGGATTTGTCACTCCGTGTGACGGAGAGGTATCTCTGGGCCCACTCGGTAGGACATCATCATAATGTGCACAATGTGACCAAGGGGTTGATCACGGGATGATGTGTTATGGAACGAGTAAAGAGACTTGCCAAGAACGAGATTGAACAAGGTATCGACATACCGACGATCGAATCTCGGGCAAGTACAATACCGCTAGACAAAGGGAATTGTATACGGGATCGATTGAGTCCTTGACATCGTGGTTCATCCGATGAGATCATCGTGGAACATGTGGGAGCCAACATGGGTATCCAGATCCCGTTGTTGGTTATTGGCCGGAGAGTTGTCTCGGTCATGTCTACGTGTCTCCCGAACCCGTAGGGTCTACACTTAAGGTTCGATGACGCTAGGGTTATAAAGGAAGTTTGTATGTGGTTACCGAATGTTGTTCGGAGTCCCAGATGAGATCCCGGACGTCACGAGGAGTTCTGGAATGGTCCGGAGGTAAAGATTTATATATGGTAAGTCCTATTTTGGCCACCGGAAAATGTTTGGGATTTTTCGGTATTGTCAGGAAGGTTCTAGAAGGTTCGAGTGGGGCCCACCTGCATGGGGGCCCACATGAACGTGGGTAGTGGGGGCAAGGCCCCACACCCCTGGTCAAGGCGCACCAAGATCCCCCTTAGAAGGAATAAGATCATATCCCGAAGGGATAAGATCAAGATCCCTAAAAAAGGGGGATACCAATCGGTGGGGAAGGAAATGATGTGATTTCTTTCCTCCCACCTTTGCCAACGCCCCAATGGACTTGGAGGGCAAGAAACCAGCCCCATCCACCCCTATATATAGTGGGGAGGCGCATGGGAGCTTCACCCTTGCCCCTGGCGCAGCCCTCCCCTCTCCCAAGTCCTCCTCCTCTCCGCGGTGCTTGGCGAAGCCTGCAGATTGCCACGCTCCTCCATCACCACCACACCGTCGTGCTTCTGCTGGATGGAGTCTTCCCCAACCTCTCCCTCTCTCCTTGCTGGATCAAGGCATGGGAGACGTCCTTTGGGCTGTCACGTGTGTTGAACGCGGAGGTGCCGTCCGTTCGGCACTAGGATCTCCGGTGATTTGGATCACGACGAGTACGACTCCTTCAACCCCGTTCTCTTGAACGCTTCCGCTTAGCGATCTACAAGGGTATGTAGATGCACTCTCCTTCCCTCGTTGCTAGTTTCTCCATAGATAGATCTTGGTGACACGTAGGAAAATTTTGAATTTCTGCTACGTTCCCCAACACATATACCATAAGCTTCAAGAGTAAATATCACCAGATCGAAAGCAGAGCATGGTTGACAAAAGCAAAGGATACAATTTGCCAAAGGCATTATGTATCGTAGAAAGAACTCACAAAGTGATTAATTATGAAGGACAACATGGGATAATAATCCAACAGGGGATATGGCGATCCACAATGGGGCTGATATGAGTATCGATACCCAATCAGAGGAAGAAAGATTGCAAGTGCATCGGTTTATAGAACGGCTGAATAGTTCAGCGCTTAATTAGCAAAGTAATTATGATTTTCAATTCATGGGATCAGGAGCAAATGCTCTGATCAAGAATGGATAAGCTGAATAGACTTAGGGGTACAATCAACGACAATTGGATTGGTCGAGAACCAATTCCAGTTAGAAGAATGACATTTCGGTAGGAAGGTAATTTATAAGGATCAATGATGATTGCGTGTATTCGCAAACATATTGAGTCAATAGACCCAAAATGATAATGACAAGGAATGTCAATAAGACTAGAGACTTATGGGATTAACCATAATGCGGGCAAGCAAGAATTTCAAGAGCCAAAGGCTCCAGAGGATTTTCGGAAGATCGAATAGTAATTTGAAGACTTTTGTGAAACTCGTGAACAACTGGGGATGAGTGGATACTCGACAAGTGCGAGGATTTATTTGAAGGGGTATTCATGTGGCAAAGAACTGCTATCACGATGAGCACGAAGTATTCTCGGATCAATAGAGAAAACTTGGGTATATTGTAATAACAAGATCAATGGGGGATGATCGTAAGAATGGCAAGTGTAAGTAGTTGTCCATAAGGATTTATCGGTGGTCGGGAATAGCAAAAGTGATGGGCACAAAGTCTCGAGAGAATATCAAAGAGTATCTCCGAAATCTTCTAGTGCGATCGGTGACCATCTGAATTTGAAGGGCCTCTCCAGGAGAAAGTATTTTCGAGAACCTAAAGTTAGATTTTAGTAAAAAAATTCGTTTAACCCGAATAGAAGAGAGTTCATAATCCCAGAGTAAAGGTCGAGGAGTAAAAGATCCTAATACCACCCAATGGCGACGTGGGCCCATGGGCCGCACAACCATGTTAGTAAAAGTTTTGTAATGTCTAGACTCGACTTCGGCCAAGGAGTTGGAAAGGGGTTTCCTACAGGCAGTCGGCTCTGATACCAACTTGTGACGCCCCCGATTCAATCGTACACTAATCATGCACGAAAATGTGTACGATCAAGATCAGGGACTCACGGGAAGATATCACAACATAACTCTAAAACATAAATAAGTCATACAAGCATCATACTAAAAGCCAGGGGCCTCGAGGGCTCGAATACAAGTGCTCGATCGTAGACGAGTCAGCGGAAGCAACAATATCTCGAGTCTGGACATAAGTTAAACAAGTTTGCCTTAAGAAGGCTAGCACAAAGCTGGGATACAGATCGAAAGAGGCGCAGGCCTCCTGCTCGGATCCTCCTAACTACTCCTTGTCGTCGTCGTGGGCTGCACATAGTAGTAGGCACCTCCGATTAGTAGTAGTCGCCATCGACGGTGGCGTCGCTCCCAGGCTCCATCGTGCAGTCGCAGCAACCGGGTAAAGAAAGGGGAAAAGGGGAACAAGGCAACCGTGAGTACTCATCCAAAGTACTGCAAGCAAGGAGCTACACTACATATGCATGGATATATGTGTAAAGGGCCATATCGATGGGTGAGCTGAGAATGCCGAGAATAAGAGGGGATATCTAATCACAGCCAAGACTACGCTCGCAGCCTCCGTCTTGCAACATGTAGAAGAGAGCGGTGAAGTCCTCCAAGTAACATCACATAGCAATAATACTACCCGGCGATCCCCTCCTCGTATCCCTGAGAGAGAGCGACCACCGGTTGTATCTGGCACTGGGAAGGGTGTGTTTTATTAAGTATCCGGTTCTAGTTGTCATAAGGTCAAGGTACAAGTCCAAGTCGTCCTGTTACCGAAGATCACGGCTATTCGAATAGATTAAACTTCCTGCAGGGTGCACCACATAACCCAACACGCTTGATCCCATTTGGCGGGCACACTTTTACGGGTCATGCCCGCCGCGGAAGATCAACACGTCGCAGCCCCGCCTAGGCTCAACAGAGGTCAAGACGCCGGTCTAAACCCTAAGCGCAGTGCAGGCCCATCGCCTCAGCACACCTGCACGCGTTGCGTGGGCCGGAAGCAGACCTAGCCTAGTGGCGTTCGGTCCAATCCGGCGCCGCCACCGATGACGTCACGAAGTGCCGGTTGATACCGCGACGCCGAAAGTGCCCATATCTCTCCACGTGGTTGGTTAGTGCGTATAGGCCCGTGAGCAGACTCGGATCAAATACCAAGATCTCGTTAAGCGTGTTAAGTATCCGCGAATGCGAGCAGGCGGGCCCACCTCTCTCCTAGGCGGTCTCAACACCTTACAGCCTCCGCCACAAAGATCCACTCGCGGGTGCTCCACCACCGACCCGACTTTAGTCTCCACATGTATCATGTATAAAATATATAGTATATACCGTGATCACCTCCCGAGTGATCACGGCCCGATAGTATAGCACAATGACGGACAAGAATGTAGGGCCACAGATGAAAATACTAGCATCCTATACTAAGCATATAGGATTGCGGTAAAGGTAACAACAGTAGTAACAAGGACAAAGCTATGCATCGGGATAGGTATAACGGAAAGCGATTACATGCTACACTACTCTAATGCAAGCGGTATAGAGTAGAATAGGCAATATCTGGTGATCAAGGGGCTTGCCTGGTTGCTCTGCAAGAGAGGGGTCGTCAACTCCGTAGTCGAACTGGGCAGCAGCAGCGTCGGTCTCGTAGTCTACCGGAGAGGAGAGGGGGAAGAAACAATAAATATAATGCAAACATAAGCATGATGGTGCATGACAAGAAAATGTGTGGTGCTAGGTGTGCCCTAACGCGGTAGGAGGTGATACCGACGAAGGGGGAAAACATCCGGGAAAGTATTCCCGGTGTTTCGCGTTTTCGGGAAGAGGAGCCGGAGGGGAAAGTTGCGAGTTCGATAGGTTAGGGGTGTGGCGGGCGAGCGGGTTGCGTGTCCGAATCGTCTAAATAGTTACGAGCAACTTTCATGTTGAAAATATTTTAATCCTAGTTACGGATTAAAAGATATGTTTTTCTAAAGATTTTATTAATTTCCGTAATTTAATTAATTCGGAAAACAGATTAATGACATCAGCATGATGTCATGCTGACATCAGCAGTCAACAGAGTTGACTTGGTCAACCTGACAGGTGGGTCCCACCTGTTAGGGATTGTTTAGCTAATTAATAGTAGTTAATTAGGGTAACTATTTATTAGGTTAAAATAATCTTAATTAGTTAAACTAAACATGATTAATTAAGTTAATTAATTAATTGATTAATTAATTTTATTATTAATTATTTATTTATTATATCTTTTTTAAATAAAAATTTTCTTTTCTTTCTCAGGGGTGTGGGCCCTGTTTGTCATCGTCGAGAGGGGCCTATCGGGTTCGGCGTGGTTCTTGGGCGAGCCCCGTGAGTGTCTTGGTGATTCTGGCGTGTGGGTGCGGGCGCACCCAGGCGCCCAACACGCGGGGGGAGGCGAGGCGGGCTGTGCGGCCGGCGGCGAGGCCACGGCGGCCAGGCTGGCCGGGCGCCGAGGCCAGAGGCGGGCGTCGCCAGGCGCATGTCCACGTGGGGAAGGCGTGGGCGCCACGGCGAGGGGCAACCTTGGAGGTCGAGTTCGCGGCGGCGTACTCGGTCACTGACCGAAGCGGCTCGGTGAACGCGAGGTCGTCGCGAAGCTTGGCGCAAGCGGGCGCCAATCAACGGCAGGATCGACGGGAAAGAGGGGAACGAACATGGCTCACCGGGAGGAGGTCGATGGAGAGCTCGGGGCCCGGTCGGAGTGGCGTCGGAGAGGTGGGCCGCGATGGTGGTGGTGGTGGCGAGGCGGCGACGGGGCGACCGGTGAAGGAGAGAAGCGAGGAAGTGGCGGCGGCGGCGTCGAGGCGGCTCCGGGCGGCGTGGTGGACGACGGCGAGGAGGAGACGACGCCGGCGGACCAGCGGGTGGCCTCCGGTGGCGGGTCGGGCGGCCACGGATGGGGCGTCTTGTGAGCTTAGGGGAAACGACGCGGTGCACGAAGGAGGAGAGGAGGCCGGGAGGTCTGGCGCCCGGTGAGGTGGCGTCAGCGGAGGAGGATGGAGGCGCGATGGGGCGGCACGGGCGCGACGGTCGGGCGGAGTCGGAAGACGGTTAAGCGCCCAAGTGAGGCTTCGGCATCGAGAGATCGAGGGAGAGGGGGGGTAGAGAGTGAGGTGGAGTGGGGGGGGGGGGTTTCCCCCCGATCCAGATTGGATCGGGAGGGGGAGAGGGTGTTTCGGTGCGGGGGCCTAGGGTTCGGTGGGGAGGGGGTTATGCAGAGGGGGGCGACAGGGGGCCGATGGCAACCTCGGGCCACGGCCCAAAGAAGGGGTCTCCTTCCTTCTTTTTGTTTTTGCTTTGCCTTTTCTTTTCTTTTTTACTTTTCTTTTATTTATTATTTTCTGTTTTCATTTAATTTAAAATATTTATGCATTTTATAAAACTGTGTCTTCTACACCATAATTATCTATGTAATATATAGTACAAACCGAACAATTTTATTTTAAGGTTTGAAAACTTTTATTATTTACCAAAATTTGAATTTGAATTTGAATCGGTTTCGAACTAACTCGAGATTAGCAACTATAATGAGGTGACGTGGCATCACTATGAGAGGATCACTGTAGCTTAATTACCCGGGCGTCACAGATGTCGTCCATGTCGGCTCCCGTGTCGTCGGCGTTGCCGAGGTGCGAGAAGGGTAGCGGTCCACGATAGAGATGGGGCGTCGGTGTGGACGCGTAGGCGGCGGGCGGCGATTAGTTCTATGGAGGGTCTTGCGCCCGGCAAGCGGGCGAGGGCGTCTTGGCGTGGCGGGTGACCATGAGGGAAGGTCACGTTTGGGTTGAACCACCGTGCAGCGTCACCGTCGGCGTGGCCGCAACGATGAACCCCATGGAGATCCGGGCGCCTTCTTTGTCCCCTGTATGCGTCATCGAGCATGGTTGACGACGGGTGGATTCATCCCGCTGGTCGACCGATGAGGAAGACGCCGCTGCCCGCGTTGTCGCGGGCCTTCTTGGCTATGGCCTGTTCCACTGTCGGCGGTGATCGCCCGCCGAACTTCCACCCTCCACTCGGCGTTAACAGGCCGGTGGTGGCCGATGGCGGCGCCCTCGGCTTCCTCTGCCTTGGTGAGCCCGCAGCGCCGATCGCGGTTATTGCCGCCGACATGCGTACTTCTTCGGCGGCATGGCGTAGAGCGGGAGGGGGTTTGGCGGGAGAAAGTGAGAGAATGGCGGGAGAAAGGCGAGCGAGCGGGAGAGATGCGAGGGAAAAGCGTCAAGAAACGGCGGGAAAAGGCCCTCGGGTCGCCTCCAGGGCGGGCCCACGTGCCTTTTTCGCTTGTCTCTCCCTGCGCCTCAAAGGCGCCGGTTAAACTGGATCACCGGCATCGATTTTGGCCCCGCCCGTAAAACGGGTTTTTGGGGCGCGAGCCTTTTTGGCGCCGGTAGCGGCAAAATCGCTGAGGAAAGGCTTTGTTGAGGCGTGGCTGAAGATGCCCTTAGTACTTGGTTGCTTGAGAGTTGTGTCGACCACGTTCGTACATGCTTTTTGGATCAAAATCTAGCATCTATTAATAAGTTCTGTCTCGTCGGCCATTTTCCTTTGACCTTTTACAAATAAGTATTTTCTCTATAAACTAACATAGTGATCTATTTTTTAATATTAGTTTACAGAGGGAGTAGTACAATTTAGTACGGTAACCGCAAATGGTTATCACAAATCTCATCGATGGAGGCTTCAACTCATGTTTGTGCTACTCTGTTCAGAGCTTTTTCTTAGGGTATCCTCAGACATTTTCATTTTTTTGAGCAAATTTCAGAGAATTTTTCAGCGGAATTAAATAATGCTCTTCATTTTTTTAGGTGCATACTCGTACTCATTTAGGCCTGTTCTTTTCGTATTAGAGCCTTGCATTACTGGGCCAACATTCCACCTACTCCCCGTCCAGCCCAACCTCCTATATCTACCCTAAAAAAAAAGAAAAACTTCCTAGGAGTATCGTGTAGGCCATTCTTTCTCTACAGGAGAAAAAAAAAATCTAGCGTAGGCCATCCGGCCATCCCCTACAAAAGAGCGTGTGATTTCTCATCAAGAAAAAAAAGAGACAAATCTATCGTAGGCTGATTCGTCTGCACCGGCGCCGGCAGGGTCTCGTCGGACGGCAGGGCCTCAAAAAGGCCCGGAGAGCTACGCCGTCGCCGTCACCCCCGCCTCGGGTATTCGGCGATGCAAGATCCGCCGCCGACGGGGGAAACCCCAGACAGTACGCCTCCTTCTCCCCCCTTTATCTCTCAACGATCGGTAGTAGATTTGTCCCAGCGTATGCTCAGTTGTTCTTGTTCGTCCCCTTTAGTTTTCCTAGATCCATTCGACGGGGTTAAAAACTGATCTCACTCGTAGTCTGTTTGCCAAACTCGGCGGCAACGTTTATTCTGGGCGCAGTTTTGTGGGGGGATAGGAGGATAGAAGAGTAGCCTTGCCCTTGAATCCAACGTTTATCATGTGATGTATCCCAGGTGGACCGATTGCTCCAATCTGCAATCCAAAGGGCTCGCCCTCCCAGCAAGATGATGATTCTCGAGGTGGCGAAGTGATACGATCATTGGACGACCTTCCAGAGGTATGAACTGGCGACATAGATTGCAAGTAAATCACCATTGTGTGTGCTAGAGGTGTGCACAGATTTGGATTGCAGGGAAATACTGGTCGGCTTTTTCTTGACGAATGAACACCTACAGTAGTTATGTTAGGAAGTTTTACCAATTTTGACTACCTGAGCGCCCGTTTAATGTTTTGTGACTTTGCCAAAACACTGAGCACTTGAGCTGTAAGTCTCTAACCTGTTTTCTCCGAGAGAGAAAGTGTATACAGGCTTCAACGAATAGGCTGTCCATTGTCTTTTTCTTAACTGTTCACATTAGATAATTGCTTGATGCCTCCAGTAGTAGTGGAAGCTTGAATCGTCCTTTTTTTTGGCATACAATTTTCATATTTTTTATTTATACCCTATCCAGATGTACATTTTTTGTTTTCGCTTTGTTGCTATACTTGGTCATTTGTTATATCTAATTGTATCACATCGTATAATATAGCATCATCCTATGGATATCTGAATGTTGACTGACATAAATGCACATAAATAATTCTCGTGGACTGCCATATGCATGTAAGATTGCAATTATATATTCACACTTCCTCAAAAGCTCCTATATAGTCCCATTCCATTGGCCGCAATTCCGTCCCAGTGCATGCCTGTACTATGTAAATGTGTAATACAGTGAGTTTTTGCATATCAGTTTATAAATTTCTTTTGTAACCCTAGTTACTATTCTGCTGTGCTTGTATCCAGGATATCTGCCGACGTATTCATACCCGAATGTCACTGCAAAATGCTGCCCGCTTGGCTTGTGCATCACACACATTTCGGAGATCATGGAGATGCTATCCCAACCTTGACTTACGTCAGAGAACACTAGGTTTGAATGGAGATCACATCAGCAAGGTTGACCATATTCTGCAAAATCACTCAGGCGTTGGCATGAAGAAACTAAGGATTGAACTTTTTGACTGCGACACGGTTGATTCCTGTTATATCAGTAGCTGGCTTCGTATTGCTGTTACAGCAGGAATTGAAGAACTCACCCTTTATCTGCCCGCTACCCCTGAGGCCGAAGCATACTACAGTTTCCCATACTCGCTTTTATTTAATGGGAGCGAAAACTCGATCCGGTATCTTGACATAGGCCTCTGTGCCTTTCGTCCCACGGCTGGGCTTGGTCGCTGGAGAAGCTTGGCAATTTTATCTCTGGGTAATGTGCTGATTGCTGACGATGAGCTAGAGGGCCTTCTTTACAATTGTGCTGCATTGGAGCATTTGGGACTCCTGAATTGCCCGGAGATAGTTTGCCTGAAGATACCTTGTCTGCTGCGGCGGCTTAGGGTCCTGAGAGTGTCTGTATGCAGAAATATGCAAGTGATAGACAGCAATGCTCCAAATATCTCCATTTTTCACTTCTCTGGTAGTTTAGTATCGATTTCATTCGGAAGTGCATTGCAAGTAAAGAATGTACACATGGAGTGTTTAGAATTTGGTCAGTCCAACATTGTCTTGCATGCTCGGACCAAGCTTCTGTCCTATGCACCAAATGTTGAAACGCTTGTCATATCCTCGCCTAATGAGGTATATTCTGAAAGTTTAGATGAGTATAGACTTGCTATTTGCATATAATAGCTGACATACCTAGTAAATAATTAATCTGGATATCTTTATGCAGATGATCAGTACACCAACGTTATCTCGCAGATTCCTCCACCTCAAGTACTTGCATATTTCTCTAATTGGAAATGAAGCTATTTCACCAGATTATGATTACCTTTCTCTGGTTTCTTTTCTTGAAGCTTCTCCTCGCCTGGAGACTTTCATCTTGGAAGTAGGTTACTCTCATCTTGCAAGCATACCTAGTGTCTATTGTGGAACTGCTGATGTGAGAATCTTGACTTTTTTATGTAGGTACGTCAGCCTTCCATGGAGCATGAGTCAGTTATTCGGAATGCCTCGCAACTGAGGCGACTACCACAACAGCGCCACACCAGCCTAAAGAGTGTGACAATAGTGGGCTTCAGCTCCGCAAAGAGCTTGGTCGAGTTGACATGCCACATTGTGGAGAACGCGACATCGCTCGAGCGCCTCACCTTGGACACTAGTCATGGCTGTCAGAGTTCTGGAGGGTGTAGCGTCAATATACCTCAGAGAATGTACTATACGGAGAATGGTACTCTCGAGGGGGCCACACCTTACATGTGCATCCCAATGGGGGAGGATATCATCATGGAGACCGTCAAGGCGCGTTTGGCTATCAGAGTACATGTCACGGGGAAAGTTCCCTCCAGAGTGATGTTAGAAGTCGTGGAGCCTTGCAGTTGGTGCTTCGGTGTTGAAGATTTAGATGCCTGATTTGCATCTGTTGTGCATGTTGAACCATGCCAAATTGTATTGTCTATGACGCGTGTCTTTTCCAAACCATCAGAATTGCTTGATGATAGTTGTGTGGTTTTCATAGGTCGCACTTTGTTTCTTAAATTATCAGAAGTTCGTTAATGTTGAATCATGCAAAACTATAGTTATGTTTACAGCAGACAAATAAGGTCGGAAAATGAACCGAAAGCAGGCGGTCACGATTTTGTTGCTTCTCCATTTCCAGACAGATTAGAGGCCAGCATGTTATTTACTCGTGGATGTTTTCCAGAAATATTATACTCTCTCCGTACCAAAATGAGTATCTCAATTTTGTATAATGTACAAAGTCAAGACACTTATTTTGGAACGGAGGGAATACTAATTTGTGCTAGTTACAGCGCGGTGCATTAGTCAGCTGCCTTTGAATCTCATTTTGGTTTTGTGCATGCATGACCGATATATAAGTTGAATTCTTCTAGTGGTTTGAGAAGAGCAAAGCCTCCTACTAAATTCTCTCTCACAGAGTTGTATTTCTTCCTTCCGCTGAAATCCTGCTGCAGAAATGTTAGTAATGTGCATTTTGTTTTGTGTTCCAACCAATCTCTCTTTGATACTGAAAAACTAGAGTTTAGGTGACACTCTGGGTAATAGTTTCGAGCTTTTTAATATGCTGCATTGCCATTTTACTCAAAAGAAAAAAAAAACATGCCCACAGTCAAAGAGAGTTGCCCATGAGCGATGCCATGCTTAAAGGTGGACACGATCCAATATTCCTTGGATAGACAAATGATCGTCGAACGATCAACCTTTATTCAGTCAGATCAAAGAAATCAGAACATACACGAACTGCAAATGTCTCTAATATAACCAAAAGTACATCCGGAATCCTTTGAGTCTCAGCTGGAGAAGAACTGGAGAAGACCAAACCAATGCCAACCCTTCTTTTCTTCCGAACTTCAACAAACGCTGGAATTTCCTTTTTTTTTCTCTTTGTTATAGGCAAAACGCTGGAATTTCATATAAAAAAATGCTGGAACTTAGCGATTTCTTTAACCGGGTGGAAGAGTGGGCTAGTGCGGCAAGTTAGCATAGGAGTAGAGAGTAGTGAGTAGAGGGGGAGGTGGTGATGGTGTTCATGTAAAATCTTGTAACACTATCGTGGAGGGGCTCTTCTCTTCACCCCATTTCCTTCTTTATAATATAGTACGCACACTCGTGCGTATTTGAGAAAATATAAAAAAACGCTGGAATTTCTATTCTTCGCCTAAAGCGACGAGTTGTAGCTATAACAGACTCACAAAAAAAAAAGTTGTCGCTATAACAGGCACCTGCATGCACATGGGCCGGCCCAACTCGGGAAGCCCAAAGCTACGAGCTGTTTTAATCTCTAGCTTTCACCCATTATCTTCTACTCCCTTCAATCCATATTAATGAATTGCTTTAGTACAATGTAAAAAAACAGTGTCAATTAATATGGATCAGAGGGAGTAAACTATATTAGTTTTTTATTTTCCTTTTTATTTGTATTTTCATTTCTGGTTTTTGTTTCCTTTCTTTTTAATTTTATTTCTTTTTGCTTTACTAATACTACATGATTATTTCTTAATCTATTATTTTATTTTAGAATAATGATTAACATACAAATTTTCATGAGCATTTGATAGATCTATGAAAAAAACTAAAACTCCTGAACTATTTTAAAATGCATTGATATTTATTTAAAAAACATAAATATTTTTCAATAATAGGTTGATTAAATCTTTTAAAAATCAGGTAGTCGGTTTTTTAGGACCCACAAGTTCACGGTTTTCTAAATGGTCTTGGCTTTCTTCTTAAAAGTGTAGCGATGTTTTTTCTTGTGCGCGAGAGAGCCGCATGCAGGCACCCTAATTGGGCCCACTACATTGTCCACTTTTAGCAGGAGAACAAGAGCTCCCACTGACGCCACCTCTTTAGACCATGCATCGACCCACACATTTTTATTTTTTATTTTAGTTGTTTGTACTATTTTTTTTGAAAAGGAGGTTAAACCTCCGGCCTAGTATCGGCCACGAGAGAGGTCATTAAGATAAATCACTTAGTGGGGATGAGTCTCTTAGGTATATAGGATGTGGAATGTGCATGCGAGCAGTGGCTGATGGCTCACGCGACCACGGTCTAGGTGGTAGTGGCTGGAGATTAGTTGCTGCTAAGGAGCGCGTTGTTGACATCTCCGCCAATAAGCTCGATTGGTTCCCTACTCTAGATTTGGTCTGATCCCTCTCTTGCTTGCAAGGTCTTCGTGGTGGTGAAGATGAAACGGGAGGGAGATGGAGGTCCAGCCCGGGAAAGAGCTAATCTCTGATGGCTGCTTGGGAGTGGCTATGGTGCCCGCTCCACCATTCATTTGCACGCCATCTAATCCGAAGGCTGAAGGGCAACCTTTCTTCCTGCTCCCAACCAAGATGCCAGATGGGAAACATTGCATCTTCACCATGGAGTTTTATGTCGTGGTGTCATGGAGGCTTCTCCGTCCCAAGCGGTACTGTGCCAAGAACAACGAGGTTGTGCATGTGAGGAAGATGTTATGAACTCAATCACGTTTTCCATTGGTTTGTTGGAGTCCTATTTGTAAAAATAAAAGGACTAGTTTTCTATTTCCCTTTAGTTTTGGACCATTTTTGTAAAATATTGTGTACCACCGATGTGTGTTATTAATGGAGCACGGTGGTCCTTCTGGATACTAGTAGTGCTGAATATATGGGATTTTTTCATAAGGAATGACTTTAGAGGTGTCATGAAGGCCCTCAGTAAAATCACATGGCAATTTTTGAAGGAAAGCCACCATAGCGCTTTATTGATTATAAAAAAACTTACATTGTTTTATATTGCATTAAGAATAAGACCAGGTAGATCCACATGCCAAACAATCAATAGAGGTACCTCTTCATTACAGGTAAGAATATGTGCCACCATATTACTTTCCCTAGGACAATGATCACAAATAATGGAACTAAAGCCTTGAGCTAATTTGATACATTCCTCATAATCGCTACTACTGGACCAAGAGAATAACCACAGTTCTTCATAACTTCAACGACCTCTGAATATACCCGTTAGCAATGATTCTATTGCATGCAGACTGACCAGCTAGGATAAGGCCATCTTGAAGCGCTTATGCTTCCACCGTTGGAGCGTTAACGACATGCTCAATGCCACATGCGCTAGCCAATATGAGCAGACCATGATCGTCGTGGGTAAAAGCTTCTATTGCACACATATCGTTCTCAATGGAGAAGGCAACATTAG